>OW052025.1:4163351-5441276 GCA_932526365.1 Lobophora halterata
CACCACGGAAGCGTATGTCAATATAGGACGAATGCAAGCTTTGTAAAGGGTCAACTTATTTCTAAGTGACATTTTACTCTTCTTGCATATGAGGTAGTTAAGGCGACCCATGATAAATTTAGCACGGTTCACCACGTTACGGATGTGAGGCTGGAAGGTTAAGCGTTGATCGAGCGTCACGCCAAGGTACTTGGCGGCCGCTACCCATGGAATGGGTTGATCAAAAAGCGTAAGCGGTTGGGATTGGCATCTTCGGCCCTTCCTAGAAAAGTACACTGCTGCACTCTTCGTTGGATTGACCTCAATACGCCATTTGCGGAACCAAGCGCCAAGCGCCTTAAGGGCGGCTTGGAGTCGAATGCATGCGCGTTTGGGATTAGGATTGGATGCGTAAAGCGCGGTATCGTCGGCAAAAAGGGCCAACTCTACCTGCGGCGTGCGAGGGATGTCACTAGTATAAAGCGTAAATAGAAGCGGTGCTAGAACGGAGCCTTGCGGGACTCCGGCCCTGATGGGGCGAGGGGAAGAAAGCTTCCCCTCCACGCGGTATTGAAAGCTGCGACCAGATAGAAAGTCTCGTAAGATGAGCACGAGCCTATCAGGGACACCAAGTTGGGATAGCTTGTAAATCAAGCCATTGTGCCAGACCTTGTCGAAAGCTTTCGCTACATCGAGAAAGACAGCGCCGGTACCGGAAGGGTAAACGGCGTGCATATGAGTCAGTATGTGCTCCGTGATGCGGAGCACCTGCTGAGGGCACGAATGTCTGGCTCGAAAGCCAAACTGTTCGTCAGGGAGGAGGTTATGATCGTTAACATGGGACCAGAGACGTCTCAGAAGGAGGCGCTCGTAGATTTTCCCAAGAGCACTAAGGAGACTAATGGGGCGATAACTGCTGGGCTCAGTTGCCTTCTTGCCCGGTTTGGGGATGCCAATAACAGTGGCCTCCTTCCAGGCGTCAGGAAAAGAGCAATTTGAGAGGCCCGGAGCGGGCCCGCAAACTTTTTATACCGTCAGGTATTTATTACCGACACCTCAGACCAATTCAAACTTAATTACAAAGGAATTGAAGTCATTTTGGCTTATAATCTATATCTCATTCGATTCAGAATGAACATACGATTATTTTACTGAAGATTGTCTATGGTTATCGGTTTGACAAAATTAAAAAAAAAGTTTCAACCTCGAGAAGTTTTGTTGATGTGTGAAAGTTCGTGCAGTGATAAAATAGCAAAAAAAAGGGATTTATCTCGGATATTGAAGGATATTGATGCTTTTATTACTTTGTTTTATGTTTTTTCTCAACATTTTTGCTATAAAAACATGTGTGCAATATCTGGAATAACGAGTAAATACGAAAAAAGTGAGGCGTAAACAATTATTGCTTAGATCACTTTCTAGTGTTATGAACTAAGAAATTATAGTTGAAAGACTTTGTGATCGTGTTTGGTTAAATAATAGTATCAGTTTTCATTGCTAGCATTATCACGCATTAAGCCGCATTAGAGACGGTATCATCTTTATGTTGGGTTTTTGTAAAAAAAATGTAGTATGAGGGTTTGTTTTATTTGTAATTGGTTGTATCGTATCCTCCTGAATTAGAACATTTGATTTTATTTGTATGAATTGCTACTGATCTACCAGAATAATCGATAGAAGTTATCGACAAAGTTCTAATACAAAAAGTACGTAATAACAAATAATAAATCGATTAATATGAAAAATAACTATTTAGATTCTATTTCTTTTTACAAAATTAATAAATTTCGAGTATTTTCCGAGATACAAGCATTTTAGTGCATAAATCGGATAAAAAGTCGCGAAGCGTGCCACTGCGATCCTTGAGGGATAAAGCTAATTTTTCGTAAGAATCCCTGAGAGGTTAAACTTTATGGGGGCTCGCAGGGCGAGGAAGAGCAGAAGATCGATCAATAACTTTTCTTCATTTTCGTAAGTGAGATGGCAAGATGTTTTTATGCGTAGATGAGCGAGACGAAGTATTTAAATGTCAAAAATAGTAACTACTTTAGAACATCAAACGTCATGCGCGTGAATGTCATTCGGATATTATGCCAACGTCAAAAGAAAATTGTGCGGAGAGCAGAATAAGAGCTAGGGTGGAGAGCTATACTAAACTTTGCAGTAATTATCTTCAATAAATCAAAGTGCAGCCGATAAGCTATGACTGATCCAACAAGAAAGGTGTGTGTGTGAGCTCCTTTTGATAGAATTTTTGGCCGAGAATCTAGAGTCTGACTCTTCCTCTATAGACTTCTACTTTTATTACTTTTTGTTGGTGTTCAAAGAGGTAGGACTAATACATATATATCCCCTATCACTTTATGGGGAAACATAGTGTACTTAGATCGTGATAGCTTTGCCCAGTTTCTTTTTGCTAAGCTCTGCCACAAAACAAAAACACAAGATTATTCAGAGTGAAGTGAAATGAAATTATTATATAAAATCCAAATGAATGGGTTCTGTCACAATGTAGCCACAATCTGGCTGGCTTAATTGAACTTGCGGGGCCAATATAGCCGGCATTTTTCCTTTTAATTTTTCCACTGAACCGCAGCCAGGGATTCCATTAGGGCTGTGACTAACAAATATTTATTTTTCTTAAGTGGATCGATGGTAGGTATGCCTACCTATTTATTATTTATTTTTAGCAAGCTTTAGGAATTGGGCCCATACAGTTACAGCATCATTAGTTAAACACTACCTTTTCTATATCTTAGGGAAGCTATTATATTGGTAGAGAGAGATTTAACTCATTGTGTTTGAATATTTCACGAAGCGCCCACCATCCGTTTAAAAACTATTTATTAACACATAAGTTTTTTTTACATAAGTGCACACACACAATCTAAGTAGTGTTAATGAATCAAGAATCAAGAAAGATTTATTGTATAAAACTGTGTACAAAGATCTTAACATATTTTATTTTAGTAGGAAACAACAGTTTATCCTGATAGGACATACCTACAATAAGATAGGTACTTACAACAAAAATGAAATAGACACCTACCTAGTTTTATTAATGAGGCTATTATACGAAATAGGTGTGTTTTTATAACACCAATTCTATATTAGGAAGTATGTACTAACAAAGTTATTTTTCTGCACCTAAGTATCGTGGCAGCCCTAAAGCTCGAGGCCCTAGCATCAGCACACCCGCCCACCACGCTTTCAGCGCGCTATCACGGCTCTCAGCCTGTCACCATTTTCCCATTTTTCCCGCGCAACGCCCGCCGATCCATTTTCAAGTGTACCTACCCCAGTCCCGTGCAATACATTTTGAACTTTAATTGTATAGTATTAGATACAATTTAAAAATCAATATTATGGTTACTTACGGTGTATGTGTTGGGGAGTAGATTAGCAATGCGGTTTTTCGAATAAAATCCTTTTTGAGCAAAATTGATGCCGGAATTGAATATTGGTTACTTTCGTGTGTGAGTAACTATTTAAATTAATTTATTATTATCAAGCCCGCCCAGCCATAGTTTTGTGGTTGAATGTAATGAAGGCTTATACCACAGAGAAATAAAATAGCCCACAGTAGTACATTTATAAGTAGTACGTACTACGTAGTAGGTAGGTACGTTACAATAAAACACTCTTGAAATTATATGAGAAATAAGACACATACTTAGGACAAAAAAAAATCAATCAATATTAAGTTGGTAGTAGTAGGTTTAGGCATGTAATGGCTTTTGACAAATTTGAATATGGCTATAGAAATAGAATCATATTTGTATTACTCAGGTACTATTAAATACTTATTACATTTCTACCTACACACACCCAACCCATTAATAAGTGTAGGTACTTTACTTACGGTACTTAAATTAATAATTACCTACTTAGTAAATTGACTGAATCAATAGTTGTTTTTTTTGTCTAAGAATGATCGGTAAAATAAACCGGAAATTACCAAAATTATACCTATTTTAAATGAAAGGTAGGTAGTACCACAGATGAACTAGTAGTTCTCATGTACTTATACTAAACCTACCCAAACTAATGTAAATCCCAAGGGTAGGGCGTTGTTATCGGCCGAGCGCAGTCGCGTTCTTGCCATGGTTAAATTGTAAGGCGTTGCATCACGGTGAGGGCGTCGAGTTATACAGAGCCTAGGCTCCGGTAGTTATTAGTTTATTTAAAGACTTTAAAGTAGAAATACCTGTAGATTAAAAAATAAAATGATTGAAAATAATTAAAACAATAACCAAAAAGCCTTTAAATAATATAAGTTTAATGCTATTTATGTGTTTGGAAAATTTGAATACCTAATGTTCTAAAGATATAAAAAAAACTTAATTTTGTAATCTCAAAATTAGTAAACGTAATAAAATTATGTAATTGTACAAGCTTCAAAATTACATTATAAGTAAAGTCTGTTGTCACACTACAAAAATGGCTAACAGCGCAGATGGAAAGCCTCCTTGCTTATTAATTAACACTACATAAATGTAGACTTTCTTAATTTCATCCACGCGGAAAACTCTTCAAAATGAGGTGACAATTTTCTTACGGCCACAACATCCGACCTTCTATTGAAACCCAAAGCTATCGTTACGTAACAGCCTCAAGATCCTGGCAAAACCCGCGATTATCCTTCAAAATACCACCAAGACTTAAATACAACTCTATTTCTAGAGTATTATGGTAGAGTTTGAGTCGAGGGTGGTTAATACAAGGGTGTGCCTTAAGTGGGTTTAGATAACGTCACAGGTTGAGCTTAGCAACGAGTCTCGCTTGACGCTCCGCTTTTAGAGGGATGGGGATTTGGCCGATACTGGCTAAGATTTAGGGTTGGTGCTCGCACCAAATGCTATTTTCATTTAACTTACGAAGTTACGAATGAAGTAGGTAACAAAACGTGTGTCCAAAAGTGCATACCTTTAGCGTTTTGTCAATTTCGAGTAGGTACAACGCCTGATCTGGATTTCAGTTGGTTTAGAGAAAGGTTTAGGATCATAGCATAAGGTCTTCGGATTGGTAGATCAATATCGTTCGTTGCGTCAGCCTGAAAATCTAAAAAAAATATACAACCTTCTCCAATGAGATAGTTCGGAACTGAATAAGCCTCTTGCCTCTACCTCTACTCAAAGTGGTATTAGTCTCTACCTCTACTCTAGGTTAGATTAAATAAGCCACAGCTCCAAGATAACCATAACTATTTTGTTGAAAGTGTCACGACGAAGAAAACGGGTAATCTACACAATCTATTACTAAAAACTTATTCTAAAATGTATTTTCGCAATCTTGGCTGGCAACCCTGCGATTCTCGTTACGAACGAGGCCTCGGAGTCATCAGATAAGGGCGGGTGCTCAAGTTTAATTGAATTCGCAAAGTTCCGCACCCCTAGCGCCCGCGCGCTCTGATTGGCGCGGCTGCGGCGCCCGTCAAAGACATTGTAACCCAGCTCTGCGTTAGGGCTGTGCTATGTATAGATTGTACATGAATGGTTCAGTAATGGATATTCCAAGTTTGATGAAGTCTTTCTAGGACGTTCGTTTTGGAATATAGAGTTTGTAGGGATAGTGCAAAACTTAAACTCCTGTTTTACTAAAGACCAACCTCCTTATTCTTGTGGAAGATTTGTTATAATCTTGATCTTCTTTGATCCAAGCGAATTCTAAGGCCGGCCTCATCCAGCCGTAATGTCTAACTACTCTCTGAATTCATCTTCTTAATTCCAGCTTGTGTGAAATGTGTATGAAAAAACGCGTGTTAAATGATAAGCATAATCATACATATTTATTAGATTGTAACGGGTATTTATCGCTCTCATCTCATATGGTTTTGTGACCCGACGTTTCGACTGTATTGCAACAATCTAATAAGTATGTGTGATAATCGCGAAAGTCTACGAAAAACTATAGCATACTTAATCATAATTAAATATTCCGTCATTCTAATAGATCGATCTGAAAAATTAATGAACTGATAAATCAAAATGTGTGCGTGTAAAATTGTATGCAATTCCGGACTTTCTGAATTCAGATTATGAATTCCGAGAGACATTCCGGCTGTATAAATCCCGCCTAATACCTACGTAAAATTATGCGCAAAACCTTGAACTAGTTATTACAGTAATAAAACATTTAATTTTTAGCACCTAATTACTTTTATCATTATTTTTATAATTTACCAAAAGCCTACCAACTCATGAGTTTATATAGCAACCATCACGTGTGACGAAGAATGCTTACACAACTCTACCTTCAACCAAAATCAGCTCAATTTCAGACTTTATGCCTTAGATAATAAGGGTCATAACTTGAGTTGTTAGCGTAAGATTTACAGTTTTATGTGGTCTGCAAGACTGATAATGCCACCTGCATTAGTTCCAGTTTCGCAAAACCAGACCGGATGTGAGGATGCTCTGGTAACTAAAACATACCCAATTTCAACTGTTTCTTTGTGATGTTGTAAGAAACACGGTGATGGCCATTCCTTAGATTCTTAACTTTATTGTAACATCACCACGAATTTTTGATTACTATAAATAAATACGCATAATCAGTCGCCGATCTTCTTCTTATCGTGTCACTAGTTCCTTCAAACCAGTGTGGTGAAAGGATTTCAAGTGAGCCTCAAAGAGGCTCCTTTCGTGCACTCGACACATGTTTTCGAACTTTTGGTTCTACGACATGCCGGTTTCCTCACGATGTTTTCCTTCACCGTTGCGAGAACGTGGGATGCATACATAGATTTTTTCGACCGAAAAAACCTATTTACGCATGACTGCTACCGGGATTCGTACCCGCGACCATCAGATTGCAAGGTAAAGGCCTTATCCACTCGGCCACCACGTCCTCGGTAATCGGTACTCATTATTGATAATTGTATAAGTTTCATTCATCGTTTGGCAAACCCGGGTACCTAGCTCGAGCCAGCTCGCTGCAGCTCGGCTCGGGCGCCGCACTCGCCCCGTTGTCACTCTGTAATTTTGTAGTGACTAACAATTCTGACTTCACAAATACAACGTAGTAAATTATGTAAATTTCCCTCTGCATTGCCTATTTTTTTTGGTAATTAAAAAATCATATTACAAGATCTCGAGTACTAGGTACTACACTCCTGATAGACAACATCTAAAACGCAATTTTGTATTCAGAATGGTAAAACCATTAGATATTTTATTTTCAATAGTTTCCAATAGATTAGCCATCTAACGTAAAAAGAATACGTAATGTAACATTAAATACAGAATCTCTACATTACCCATTCACTGCATATTATAATCATTATATTATTTTTATGTTGACGAGTGACGAGGCGAGCTAGGCGCTCTCCTGATGGTAGGAGATCACGCCTGCCCATGACCAGAACAGTGCTACAAATGTTTTACATAGGCCAGTGCAAAACCTCTATAACGCTCGTCCACTTTGATACATTTTGATGTTCAGTCTCGAAAGCGCAGTAATTACACTATCTGCAGTGCCCTTTGAACCGGAACACAGTAATGCTTAGTGCATTAATATGGCAGAATTTTTGACACTGTGTTAGTAGTTAGTAGATGTCTAGATGTCTAGATGGGTAGACGGAATCCTGCAGGGAACGCTTCCCAACGGTAACCATTCTATTAATTAGAACACGTTGTTAATCACAAAATTTAGACCGAAAATGATACCTATTAGCTTGCCTATACAACAATGTAAACCAGTCTTTCAGCTTCATTGTGAGTTTCAGATCAGTTGGTCTTAAGAAATCTGATAGTCAGTAAGAACTCCACCAATAAAACTCACTTACTTATCTTTGAAACCCCTCAAGCGATTTGGCTTATGAACGAACTCATAAATTGAACTAAACCCACCTGCTAAATTTAATAAGATTTGGATAAGCGGTTCGGAATTCCGCAAAAAAAAAAACTTTAAAGAAAACCAAATGTCTTTGATTTAGACTGAGATTTTCTCATTTTTTCGTAAATTATACTTATTGCCCAATCGACCAACCAACGTCACTTTTCGAGCTTTTAGTTTAATTGGTAATAAAGATACAGGGGCGCTAAAAGTACCTTGTGTTGCTTTCTCGATTGCACTTGCTCGACTTGGCGGAGGCATTGCCGTGCCCCGTTTGTCGGATTTGACGTTATCAAGTTAATTGAATCATCAGCTAACCCAGCGATGTATGCAGATTGATAATAGCGGTTACGTCCAATAAATAATAGCTCTTACCGATGCCGTCACGGCATGTAACATAATTATATGTCCGCGATTATGAAACCGTGCGCTTGGCGGCTTTCTGCGTCAAACTTAATTGAAATTGGTCTGATTAGTTTTTTCATCATCACCTAGTTCAGGGATGGCGAACCAATAGCACGCGTGCCCGTGATGGCCCGCGACATAATATTTGCACGCCACCGATCACAAAGTTCACTATGAGATGAGATGTAGATTACCTATTATAAAAGAGACTAAGTAGTTTTACCCCAACTAAAAAAAAATCAAGTAGTTAGGAAAAAATTGCGAATGGATTTACCTAGTTTTGTAGATTACCTATTATAAAAGAGACTAAGTAGTTTTACCCCAACTAAAAAAAATTCAAGTAGTAAGAAAAAAATTGCAATTGGATGTACCTAGTTTCAGCATCTCGAAAATCTTAAATTTCAGTTATAATTAGTGAAATACAATGTTTTTTACTTATCTAAAGGAGCGAGAAAAAAATGAGGCTCGCTACGCTTGCCCCGATTAAATAAATCATTAGGACGCGTTGTACAGTCAGCTTGCATGGTAATAGCATTTTTCGATTAGGATTTCGATATTAACTACACTACTACGGATACAGCCAGCTTAACACAAACTTAGCAGCTAGTCGATATAAGCAAGCGTAATACCCGGTACCTAAGTGCGATTGATGTGTCTAGAAAGCGGCGGTAACAGAGATCGAAATTATCTAATGCAGGTTCATTTTACACCAGTCTTGCGAAGAATACTTGAACCAATAGGTAAATACATTGCGTATTATTAACGAAGTCATATAACAAAACATGTGTTTACTACGCAATGAAAGTTTCTATAATAATAAGGTAATATTGTAATATTTAGGTTAGAGATTTTTATTCACGTTGGCAAATTCAAATTATTTAAGTAATAGAAATAAAATATGAATGGAATTACAAAATTTGCTAACATATTAAGGTAACATACTACCAACTAGTTAGTACTATCCTGAGTCCACCATGCCATAGACCTAGACTATACCTAGACACTTAACCATAGAGATTAACCATAGATATTAGACCATAGAGAATAAAAGGGGGCTCTTCTATCTCATACAGGTTTATCAAACTTAACAGAAGAGCCTCCAAACCTTGTAAAATTTACTTGTAAAACTTGAATAAATATTTTAAATTTTGATTTTGATGTCACTAACTAAACCTATCTTGTCAACTGAATTGAAGCACCCGTCCGTCAAATGCGCCGCCTGTAGGTTATGCTAATTTTGACGTCCCTACCGACCTCTACATTTCAATACTCCGATAATGTGGATTTACAATTAAGTACCTACTTACTTCTTCTTCTTATCGTGTCACTGGTTATTTCGACCTAGGGTGGTGAAAGGATTTCAAGTGCGCCTCGTAGAGACTCTTACTAAGATATACATATACGAATATTTTAATTTCTGGAAAGAAAAAACAATTCCCCAAATTTGCCGCCCCCTTAAATCCGCCGCCCTAGGCTCCAGTCTTCTCAGCCTATTGGTAAATCCACCACTGATTTTGATACCGAGAGATCTCCACTTAGGTAGGTAATTATACATTATAAGATAGGTATCAATTTAATTTGTTGCGTAGGTCCATTACAAATGTTTGTGGCAGTACTCCTAAAAGTCCTTTGGTCCACGACGCATTGCGTGTGGTTACAACAGATGTTATTGGCTAAGATTCAGCATGAAGTGAACAATCACTTTACTGTAGGAATGTTTCGTAAGCCGAGTCCCACGAGAGGAGAGCTGCATCCGAGTCACATTTTATTTTATTCGAGATAATCGATACTTATATCGAAGTTGGCTAAAATCCTGCCTGAATTATCTCTTATTTAGGTATATCTCATCCGGTAGGTACCTCGGGCTTACCTCGGACCATAGATGAATAACGGTGTTTCTATTGAACACCAAGATGGACAATACCTACCAAACCAAAATGGATGCGGTATATAGGACCGAAAATTTTCAGACACCCTGTCAATAAAAATTAAATATCTCTATTTTCAAATAATGTTTGTAACTTTTTACGATGTAGTTTTATTGACAATGAAAAAGCCTAGTAGTTTTAACATATAATAGTTATTTAGCCCTGTTACTTCTCTTTTTTGATTGGAATTGAAATTAGTATCGGACCAGAATGTACTAGAAGCCAATGTAGCTCCCTTTTCTTGATCGCATTTTCAATGTACTACATTGTGTTTCTATTCTTTATTACCTCCAACCAGTTCGGAAAAAAGTTACAAAAAGCAAAATTCTCTTTTAGTTAGTTAGTTAGGCTTTACTTGCCAGCTTTTGTAGAACTCAAATCGCTATTATTATGAAACGAGGACTAAACTCGAGGTCGCCCTCTGACTTTCCCAGTTCTAGACTAGTTTTTCTCTTACAATTAAAACACGAGGAAGACAAACCAAACGAGCATTTTTGTTCATGACTAACGGAAAAAATATTGGAACAACAAAGAAAAATCTTAGTTGGCGTAAAACTCGTTTCTAAATAAAGCTGTTGAATCATTAGCGCGATACCAAAAGTTAGAAAAGTCCAGTAACGTCTGCGGTTGGGAAACGCTTCAACTACAAATAAATAGCGCGATCGGCCTCCAGTGCCTGTCTAAAGTCATTATAGGCTACGGGACGGGTGATATTTACACATGCCTTAGTTTTATGTGTTAGTTTTATGTGTTTTCAGACTAGCGGCGATTCTAGGGCGGGCGGATTCGCCGCTCGTGTTTTGTTTATTGCAGCGTGTGTACGCGCGACAAGCCGCAAGACGCCTCATGCAACATTGACATTCATTCATTGATTCATTCTTATATTTATTTACCTTTGGAACATTTTGTACATTTAGTAACGTCATCATACTTAGAGCTAGTTTACAATATTTAGGTATAATATTATGCTAGGAACTCGCACGTAAAAATAGGATTGCTGGGGTTCTTAACTTTTTACTAAAACTATAAGTAATACATTTATAAACATTATATAAAAGTTAAATTTAACATTTTTACCTGATACAATAGTATCTTCGACCATTAGTTTTTTATCTGCAAATTCTTCGATGATTTTTCACATATTTTTTTTTCACTGGAAAAAACCGAGTGTAAACGCCGGTATACGCGCGTTTGGATTTTGAGGTTTCGCGAGTACCTTCTTCTTCTTATCGTGTAGTTCTTTCAGAGTGGTGAAAGGATTTCAAGTGCGCCTCGAAGAGGCTCCTTTCGTGCTTTGACATGCATGTTTTCGAACTTTTTAGGTCTATGACATGCCGGTTTCCTCACGATGTTTTCCTTCACCGTTATCACGTGTTTTAGTGTATACACAGATCCGCCCGTATACGCGCGACAAAAATACGGTAGTCTGAAACCGCATTTAACGGGTAGGAAGGCAGTGATGTTCTTACTATGATTTCACCGCCCAAGAAGACTTGTTGGTGGTAAAATACCATAATATATATACATATATATATAATATTACTGGATAGTAACCTACCTAGACTAAACACTACAAGGAGGCGGATTTTGATAGTTAAACTATTAAAACCTCATTGTAGAAATTATGATTGTATCTCAAAATACAGCCTACAAATTCGATACGTGGGTGAATCAACTATTTTACCCACACTATGCTGTCCCCGACTATTTCTTACTAAAATACGCTAATTGGTTATAATTACACACTAAATGATTATTAGATTAGTATCTCAGATCATTTGGCACCACGGAAAACTTGATTACGTTCACGAAAATCTTTAATTTCCATAAAAAAATATGGTAACTCAGTACACAAAAACTTCGCTCCATACAAAATATCCCTGTCCTGAAGACCACATTAACCATGTGAACTTTATTTTAAATGAACTTATACTTATCGCTTTCGGTTAATTCTAATTACACAACGAGTCGGTATGTTACAGATTATCGTGTGCATATTAAAATAGAAATCGGCCAAACCATTTTTCCAAAAAAAAATATCGAAAATTTGTCCCTTACTGAAATGATTTAACCTTCGTATGCTGAGTTACGCTCGTAAATTTCACCAGAAAACATATAGATGCCACTGTTTGCTGTAGGAAGCTTCATTTGTGTTTGCATTCGCTGGCATAGCGCGGGGGCGTAATTTCATAACGCCGTCTAGCAACCAGGTCGCGAAGAACGCTCGGAGGGAGTGCGTGCCTTTTTGTGCCGTCTGCTGAGTGACCACGATTTCTCGATGTAATATTATTGTTTATTTGATATAATCAGATACTTTGGCAGTACTTAACATATGTTTTCGATTAAAGTTTACGCCTAGTCCACAATCAAGATATATTGTGCTCTTTTCATGAAAATACACCGATTGTCTGCTGAGTTACCAGTATCCTGAGTTACATTGGCGGTAACTCCAGAGACATTCTTGGTAACTCCTAAGACATTCGCGTACTTAGTGGGATTAGGTTGTAGCGCATAAAGTAAAATTGACTCTATTTCAACAAATTGTCAAAACCTACTTAACTTTATACTTATCCCGGTACCTATCTACCTTTTATATTAGGTATATCAGTTGGATTTGATGATTGAAAAGTAGACAACTACATTTTCCGTTGAATATCGTTGATTGTTAGTTTAACACCGACTACAAATTAGTTAAGTTCTTCAAAATTGTTTCTACCTAATTGCAGAATCTCTCCCAGTTATGTGTACTCCGAAATAATTTCAAGAAGGTGGCCATTAACGACGACAGGTCCCGGATCAATGTGGTCATTGACCATGACTTTAGTTTTATCCAAACTCATACTGAGACCTATCTGTCGCGAGGCTGATGCTAGGCCGTCCAGCATCTGTTGCAGCTCCCCCAGCGACTCCACCATTAAGTCTATATCATCTGCGAATCGCAAGTGTGAGATGTACTGAGCGTTTAAGTTAATGCCCATACCTTTCCAGTCCAGCGTCTTAAACAAATCCTTCAATACGATTGTGAACAGTTTTGGGGATATGAGATCACCCTGTCTCACTCCTCTGCACACTTGGAAGAATTTAGACTGCTGGTCCCGTGCTTGGACATTCATGGTGGCAGCATCATAAAGGCATCTAGCCACTTCGATATAACGATAGTCTCCTTGACATCGCTGCAGGGATTCCAGGATAGCCCAGGTTTCAACAAAGTCAAAGGCCTTCTCATAATCCACAAAAGCTAAGCACAAAGGCCGATTATACTCTTCAGACTTCTGTATTAATATATATATAAGCTACCTCATTGTGTAGTCTATGGTGCCAAATCCTCTGCGGAACCCAGCCTATTTCGGTGACTGGAACTCGTCGAGTCTTCTGGCGAGACGAATCGTTATGACTCTTGAAAACAGCTTATAGACGTGGCTCAGAAGTGAGATTAGTCTGTAGATTTTAATTGAGTCTTGTTTTCTTTTTTTTTTAAAAGACTTACCATACTCCTGTTCCACGCTTTTAGAGTTCTCCCACTGAATGACAGAGTTGAGAGGGCTTTGTAGCTCTTGTATGACCTGTCATAGCTTCTCCTGCCTTTAGTTCTGAAGTTACTCCGTCTTCACTGGGGGCTTTTCCATTTTTAAGCTGTCTTAGAACTAATACGATCTCGTCTAGGCTGATGTCACGCAGTTCGTCGGTGTAGTGTGTCAGAGTGGCTCTGGAATCGTAGTCGTGACGTTGAGTATGAGGGGCATGTGCGGTGTACAGCCTACCAAAGAAGTCCTCGATCTCAGTTAAAATCTCTGGCTTCTCAGGCCTTGGTGTTTTTCTGTCTTTTTGTCATCAGCCGAACAGTTTCATGCAAAAGTTTAGACTTCTTGACTGTACGCTGTATTTGGCAGAATTAAATGCCCTCATCCCTTAGACTTTCAACCACGTTATTTAGGACCTCATCTACATCCTCAGGGGGCTACAATGCAATGAATCTTAGCCCGTGAAGCTTCTGGAACTTCTCAGAGCCCGCCATGATTTGGAGTGGATAGGTAGGAGACAAGACTGTTTCTTTCGAGCTTACTATCGATATCAGCTCGGAGAGCCTTGGACAAGTCGCTTATCAGATCCAGTATTGAACCTGTTAGTCACGGAGACATCCCTTAATACCTATATGCCTTTTATTCGTCATAATGAAGTCGATCTCATTTTTGGTCACAGTGTCGGGACTTTGCCACGTCTTCGTCACGCTCACAAAACTGTTGCATTTCATGAAATCACTGCCTCAAATTGACAGAAAGCGAGATGAAAGATGTCACACCAAAAAGAATATGTATTATTACATGTGTAAAGCCTTGACTCCTATGGAAGAAGACGGTGAAGTGAAAGTCATGTTCCTACGGGTTGTAAGTGACGATGCAAAGATGTTCGGAATTGATACGAATGATATGAGCCCTGTCAGTTATGAAGACATTATAAGAATCGTACCAACTCCAGCTATTTTTGGAAACGAGCAATACAAATTTGAAACCCTGATTGATATTTTCAAAAAATTAGATAAGAATATCCGAAATCAATGTCATTGTTGAGTTTTTGTAATATGTTATTGAGTTAGGTTTATTTAATCATGTGTCGTCCATTAGTTATATCAATGTATGTCTTAGGCGTTACCCAAATTTGTCTCTGGAGTTACTATTGTCCCCAATATAAACATTGTATTTCGAATCATAATTGCTAATTTATTTCTATTATCCTTTATATTACCAGTATACTTTATTCTTACAATTAGCGAGCTTCTATAAAAAAATCATTTCTATATGTAATTCTTCTATATTTGGTTTTATTGAGAAATAACTATTCTTTTTTGTACAAAGGTAACTCTAAAGACCAAAGCCAGTTAGTTTTTTACTTAAAAGTAAGAATGATATGAAAACTGATTTTGCCAAAATATTTGATTATGCATGCAAAAGTAAATAAATAAAAATGAGCAACGTTTTCGCGTTTCATTCATCATTTATGTAATGTTGAACGCAGGTAACTCAGGTGACAGTTTTTGAGGGTATGTGTTGTTGTTTTGTATAAAAACTGTCTAAAATATGAATAAACGTCGCTGCCCTTCTAGGATATTAAAGTAGATGATATTTCTAATGACCTAATCAAATCAATATAAAGGAATATTAATGTTTTTTTTTTTCAAAATATTTTTTCTGACCAGTCCATTGTGTGGGTAAAAAAGTTGATTCGCCCACGTATGTTATACAACAATGTACTTATGTATACGTAATCATAATTAGGTGGGTAATAGGAGAGCGTCGTAAAAAAGTAAAAATAAGTAAGTTACTTATTACGTAAAATCGATAGTAGGCAGTGTTGAAGTCGGTGAATAAGGAAAGTTACATTTCAGTAATTAACGATTCATTTATGGAACTTGTTATTATTGTATGATTATTGGTTATTAACAAACAAAATGAAACGGCTCATAGAAATACCACGCATATAAACAGGGTACAATCATCGTCATCATCTCAGCCAAGTAGGATCCACTGCTGAGTTTAGACCTCCTTTCTCATTAGCCAGCCTCCACGATCTTGTGCATCTCTGATCCAGGTAGTCCCCGCATCGAGTTTTTTATTTTTTTATCCGACTGCGAAAAGAGGGTAAAGTTTTACGTATGTGTATGGTATGTAAACCTAGGCGCTTATATCCAGATTTACGGATTTTAACGATTTTTATTTTACTAGTGTTGGCCACGAGACAAGGACAAAAAAAAACAAAATCGCGGCTGCAAGCTGGCATTTGTATTTATAGTGCTACTAGAATGATGGATTATGACAAAATGAGGTAACAATGGAATCGCAAAAGTGTAACATATAATAAAAGTATTATTCAAAAACTAGTATTTTTGTATTATTTTTTACTAAAAAAAAAAATACCCAGAGAAATTAGTTAACTTTAGTTAAAAATAAAATAAATTAAATGTTGATAATATTTGATGTGACTTTTCACACCAAATATTATTACGGAGTTATTTTCACGGAAATACGCAGCTTAACTCTCCTTCAACATTTACTTTATTTTATTTTCTATGATAAAACAGATGATAGTTAAACTTCCTATTATGGCGATTATTGCTTGATTCATTATTATACTTCTGTTTGCATACATGCAATTACATCGGGCGGCGTATAAATTGACACTGATATGCTGAAGCTGATATCTGCGGGTTACATAAAAATAATGTCTTGTAGCATGTGATAGGTATATAGCGATATGCTTATCGCTACCGCCTATCAGAGCTGATGGAGCAGCATCAGCATTCGCTGATGGAGCTGAGCTTAACTCTTTCTTAAATCCTTTCAGCACTTTGGTTCGAAAGAACTAGTGACACGATAAGAAGAAGAACTCTTTCTTATGATTAGCTTAACCTAGCTTTTGCCAGCTTATCTTGTAAGTATACACATAAGGATCACGTGATTCTAAAACCGTAATAACCGCTTAATCTCGTAAAATAAGTGTTAAGTAAAGCAATACCATAAAAACATGGTTTTGATTTTTAATTTCTTTTTTTTTTAATGGACTTTTAATGCAGTTGGCCGCAGATGGCCGTTACTGCAACACCGGACTCACGGTGAGCGCTGAGGGCACTCAACCTTATAGATTTTTAATCTATGAAAATTTATTGTCTATATAGGCCGCGGCGAGAGTTTGGCAGATTATGGCACACGATATTTTCGACATTTCCTCGTAACTCACTCATATTCTATCCATAATTCGATCCTAGTTAAGCTACACTGTACTTTTTTTGTGTCTGAAATAAAATGATGATTATTATTATTATATTATTATATTCAAACCGCTCTCGCTGCCTCCTATCACTACATCCGCCCTCGCAGAGATAGGTGCTCTGCAAGTCACTTGTCCAGACAGAATTATACCGCATACTCTTGCGATCGGCAAACACCACTCTGGGAATGTGTGCCTGAGAATGGTGAATGGCATTTACCATCACCTACTTGCTCTACAGTCATGTAATGGTACTCCAGTTATAACGTGTCGGTCAAGGTTTAATATTATATGGTCCATTAAAATGGAACTTTCGTTGATTAGACTTCTTTCAGCCGACTTCAATAAATTAAGGTTTTACAAAAACATACTACAGCCGGCTTCAATTGGACTGTTCTAGTGACCGTAAACACCATTGAATAGTCGCAGGGAAGCAAAATACACAATTTAGTTTCGTTTCGCAACTGAATTGAGAACCTCCTCCTTTTGACTGACTTCAAAAAAGGAGGAAGTTCATAATTCCGTTGTTTTTTTTAAGTTTATTACCTCAGAACTTCATTGTTTACAAACTGATTTGAAATATAATTTTTTTCAGAGGATATATTTGCAAATTAGAACCATAGAAATTTAATGAAAATCGTTTCTGTTTTTAAATCAATTTTTAAATCAAAATGACTGAAAAAAATACGTTATCCAGGTGAACAAAATTGCGTATTTTGCTTCCCTGTGACTATTCAGTTGTGTTTACAGTCACTAGCGGCTGTTTTTTGTAAAATCTTGATTATTTATATTAAGGCCGTTGTAGGTGCTTAGAGGTCATCCGTCATGGGCGGGATCACTCGGATTTGTCCCCCGCAACCCGCACGCGCACTACGACTAACAGAAACAGACGCCGCATGGCTTTGCCATTGCGTAAGGTCTGATTCAGACAATCATTTGAGTAGTAATAGTAAGAAAAGTTTCGTAAGTAGGTACATATTTTTTTGTAAAATAAATTTAGGATATTTATTGAATGCCCACTTACTTACTGTTGCGGGCCGAAAAATAGCATCGTTCAACTACCTACCGACATTTCAACCAGTTAAGTATTCAGAAAAAATTGATTGCGAGATTGCATGGCATTTACCTACATAGTTTATTCAAAGATAAGTAAGTAGGTACCTACCTAATATCAACAAATAGTACAGAACAGATTAGTATTTTACTAATCGGTCGGTCGGTACTCAGTCAGATCCATACATACTAAAAATTCGCAATCGAATGGCTAAATGAATGTTTTTTCCTCAATCACGCCAAAACTGCTGAACCAAAATTTGGTACGTATGTGAATTGTTTGGAAAATACACCTACAAAATACAAAATAAACCTAGGCTACATTATATCATTATTTCGAGTGTGTTTCGAGTGGTCGAGTGGCAAGTGTGTTGGGGACTACCATGCCCCGGTGTCGCGAGTTTGATTCTGGCTCGCCTACTTACTCGCCTACTTACTTGCCTACTTACTTGCCAACTTACTTGCCTACTTAAGTAAATACCTTACTTAACTTACTTACTTAAGTACTACTTAAGTAAGTAAGTACCTAACTTAAATTACTTACATAAGTACTCTTTAAATAAGTACTTAAGTAAGTAAGAAAAGTGCCTACTGCCTACTTACTTGCCTACTTAAGTAAGCACCTAACTTATCTTACTTACTTAAGTACTACTTTAGTAAGAACCTTACTTAACTTACTTACTAAAGTACTATTTAAGTAAGTTATTAAGTAAGTACTTAAGTAAGTAAGACAAGTGCCTACTTACTTGCCTACTTAAGTAATTACCTTACTTAACTTACTTATTTAAATTCTACTTAAGTAAGTACTTAACTACTACTTAAGTAAGTTCTTAAGTGACTACTTACTTAAGTTAGTACTTAAGTTAGTAACACAAGTGCCTACTTGCCTACCTACTTACCTACTTATCTACTTACTTACTTACTTGCTTACTTGCCTACTTACTCGCCTATTACTCGCCTATTTACTCGCCTACTTACTTGTCTACTTAAGTAAGTACCTAACTTTACTTACTCATTAAGTAAGTAAGACCAGTGTCTACTTACTTGCCTACTTAAGTAAGTACCTAACTTAACTAACTTACTTAAGTACTACTTAAGAAAGTACTTGAGTAAATAAGACAAGTGCCTACTTATTTGCCTACTTAAGTAAGTACCTAACTAAACTAACTTACTTAAGTACTACTTTAATAAGTACTTAAGTAAGTAAGACAAGTATCTATTAACTTGCCTACCTACCTACTGACTTGCCTACTTACTTGTCCACTTACTCGCCTACTTACTTGCCTACTTACTAGCCTACTTACTCGCCTACTTACTTGCCTACTTAAGTAAGTACCTTACTTAACTTACTTAAGTACTACTTAAGTAAGTTTACTTAAGTAAGTAAGACAAGTGCCTTCTGACTTGCCTACTTAAGTAAATACCTAACTTAACTAACTTAAGTACTACTTAAATAAGTACTTAAGTAAGTAAGACAAGTATCTATTTACTTGCCTACTTACTTGCCCACTTACTCGCCTACTTACTTGCCTACTAACTCGCCTACTTACTTGCCTACTTACTTGCCTACTTACTTGTCTACTTAAGTAATTACCTTACTTAACTATTTTACTTAAGTACTACTTAAGAAAGTAAGTAAGACAAGAGTCTACTTACTTACTTAAGTAAGAACTTAAGTAAGTAAGACAAGTGTCTACTTACTTGCCTAAGTTACCTTACTTAAGTAAGTAAGACAAGTGCCTACTTATTTGGTACTTAAGTACCTAATTTAACTTACTTAAGTACTACTTAAGTAAGTACTTAAGTACTTTTAAGTAAGCACTTAAGTACTACTTAAATAAGCCCTTAAGTACTACTTCAGTAAGTTCTTAAGTAACAACTTACTTAAGTACTACTCAAGTACCCACCTACTCGACCACCAACTCGCCCACCTACTCTACCTTCAACTCGCCCACCAACTCGCCCACCAACTCGCCCACCAACTCACCCACCAAAACGCCCACCTACTCGCCCACCAACTTGCTCACCTACTCGCCCACCTACTCGCCCACCAAGTCACCCACCTACTCGCCCACCTACTCGCCCAACAACTCGTCCACAAACTCGCCCAACTACTCGCCTACTAACTCGCCCACCTACTCGCCCACCAACTCGCCTACCTACTCGCCCACCAACTTGCCTATATACTCGCCCACGTACTTGCCCACCAACTTGCCCACCAACTAGCCCACCAACTCGCCAATCAACTCGCCCACCAACTCGCCCACCTACTCGCCCACCAACTCGCCCACTACTCACTCACCTACCTACATGCCAGTACTCACTTTCAGCTCTCGACGATCACATTCTTCAAGTTTCAAGTATCTACGTTCAGCGGTTTGGCCTGTAAATTGTCTGTCAGTCAGTCAAATCCGAGCCTCTTATAAATGTTGTTTCATGCGCGTATTGACAATAAAGCCAATAGCCATCTCATTTGCATACATAAATAAATTTATCTATAACGGACGTACTATCTAACAGTATTAGGGTGTGAATATTACTTTATTCAGTCATGTTTCGTAAAATCGTTTCGCGAGGCGGTGCGCGCCAGCGCGACGCGGCCTCCCCGTCCCGTAGTCAGATGGGTACTGAGGTCCAGAGCGGTGCACGCCTACTTTTATTGCAAAATTACGTTAAATAATTCGTAGTCGCAAGAAAAAATACTGTATCAAAAAAAGCTTACCGAGCTATTTAAATATATTTTTTTCCCTAGCGAATGGTATAAAAATAAATTATATATATAATGCCGTTCAGGAGGAGATACGAAAAAACCATCAAGAAACAGCTTTGTTTTGAGATTTTTTTATTAATATTAAATAAGCGAATATAATAAATGTTTCTCTGATATTTTCAAGATAAAAGACCAAATAATATTATAATATTTTTTTTTAATTTTTATTATCACCCCTTGACGCTGTTTAAACCTGAGTATTTTGGCCTATGTTCCAGATTACAATGTAGCGACTGCCATAGTTAAGCCTTAACATGTGAAACGAGCTAAGCGCTCTCCTGATGGTAACAGATCACGTCTGCTCATGACTAGTAGAACAGTGCTACACAAGACGTGCGACACTGCTAAAGCGCTAGTCCTCATTGAGACAGTTGATGGCCAGTCTCGAAAGCCCACTAATTCCACTCCCTACATTTTCCTTCAAACCGGAACACAGTAATGCTGTAAGCATGACTACTTTCCGGCAGAATATCTGACAGTATGTTAGTACCCATCTAGACGCCTTCCAACGGTATAATTATATTTGATTCCGACATTATTAATTAGAAGTCATAAAACCAGTTAGGAGTTCATTTCGTAACATATGCATCGATTAATTTCTGCACTAAAGTTCAATGCAACATCTTTATTAAGAGAGGAGACTTGTTGAGTATCATTAATTTTAGGTGACTTTTATGCAACATACGAAACACGATTATCTACATACATACTTTACAAATGGGAGGTGTGATCTAACGTAGTGAGTGCCATCATAGATGAATACCTGTTAATTTTAAGTTATGTTTAATTGTCAATGTGTAGTGTCTTAACACTACACATTTATTTATTATAACATATTTATTTTGTGTTCCCTTAGGAACACAAAATAAATATGTTTTCGATTCTATTCCATTCTATTCTAATAACGGTGTTTCTATAGAATACCAAGATAGATAGTATCAAATCAAAATGGAATACAGGACAGAAAATTTTCAGATACCCTGTCAATAAAAATTAAATATCTCTATTTTCAATAATGTTTGTTACTTTTTACGATGCAGTTTTATTAACAATGAAAAATCCTAGGACTTACCTAGTTTTAAAATTTTATATTCATCTAGGCCTGTTACTTCTCTTTTTTGAAAATTTGCATCGGATCAAAGTGTTCTAGAAGTTAGCTAATGCGGCTCCCTTTTTTGACGGACGCATTTTCAATGTACCTACTACATTGTGTTTCTATACTTTAATACTTCTGTGTATATAGATATATAATAATTGCTCGATTTTATGCTAATTGGTTCAGTAGTTTCAGCGTACAATATTTGGACAAAAAAAAATATTAACGTTACCTTAAAATTTCAGTAAAATGATATAAAAAAAAATTACGGATTGGTACCTAATGGTTACATGTTTTATTAAGTAGGTTAGGTATCTACTTTACTGTTCACACACGATAAAGTCAAGTCACACATAAATTTAAAATTTACTGCTCGAAATATAAATTAAAATATTAAATTTTGTAAGCGAATATGGAATATTTGAGATAATATCGTCAATAAAATGCAACCTTTCGAAATAATATCGAAAACACACATTTGCAAAAGGTTTTAATTACGTTATACGCCACCGTGCTTCCTGTTTTAAAAGTTTTCGAACTAATTGGAATGTAAAATGTCGTACTTTGAGATAAAAAAATGGACTTTCTTACACGAATGCTAGGATATTGTACACAGAGACAATTTTATTTAATTATCTAGATTTTAAATAAGTACACAAATACGTAGTTGAAAAATACCTATACCTAGACTTAGATAACATACAAGTACCTATAGATTTTTTTTATTTTTTTTTTATTCAATTTAAGGGCTTTTGAACAACATGCTCACGACAGCCCTATATAAACACAAACAAATATTCATCTAAATTAAAAAACTAAAACATTAACATAAAATAAAAATTCCTTGTAACAAAACAATAAACTACTTACTTAAATATCTACAAGTTTGTACAACATTTTAGCCTCAACTGAACTTGGATAAGACAAAAAACTACTTATAGCACCAATATCAACAATATTTATTCTAAGTTCATTCAAGATCCTCTGCCTTTCAACTCGGTTCCGGTCACATTCCATCAGTACATGGTACACGTCCTCCGGCTTATCACACACCTCACAGTTGGGCGACGGTACTTTACCCATTAAATGAGCAAATTTCTTTAATGGCATATGAAGTACCTATAGATGAATAACGATGTTCCTATAGAACACTAAGATAGTCAGTATCAAAGCAAAATGGAAAAAAAATAAATATTTCTATTTTCAAACAACTTTTTTATTACTTTTACGATGTACACGACACAATAATATTTATCTAGCCCTGTTACTTATCTTTTTTTTAATATTTGCCTGGGACTAAAATGTACTAGAAGTTAGCCAATTTTGAGCCCTTTTTTGGCGCATTTTCAATGTACTATAGCGTGGTTCTATACTTTAATACACAATTTAGTGCATACACGTTCCTAAGACACAGGAAGTTTGGAAGACTTGGTTATTTAGCATTTATAAGCTAACTTAACAATGGTTACTATTCCCGATTGTCCACCTCTATTCCTACTAGTAATAGGGATTTTATTCCACATTGTTACTACTAGGGACAGTCAGGAAAAAGTATTCCCGATTGTACCTACCTTTCCGTTTTGACTAGATACTAACAGGAAAATAAATTCCCGGTTATTCTTAGCAACGCACGTGTAGTGATTATGGTATGTATTGGGTTATCTTCCTACCAAGACAATGTCCATTGTCACTATTTTTCAGCAGACTTCAAAAAAAGGAGGATTCGAGGTCTTAGTAACTAAGTACTGGAAAAATTATCCGTCATCCAAGTAAAGATAATTGCGTATTTTGCTTCCCTGTGACTATTCAGTGGTGTTAACGGTCACTAAAACAGTCCAATTGAAGTCGGTTGTAGATGTTTTTATAAAAGCTTGATTATTTTTGAAATTAGTTCAAAAAACATGTTCAAAAATCTACAGAATTCTTAACTTCAATGATTGATTTCTAGTTGATATCAACATCCGCAGACTGTTAATTTACCCTAGTTTTGAAAATACATTAAAACAATCACATTGAGACATTCAAAATCCAAAATGAGCACTTTGATACAATTAATTTGTATGATTATCGAGCCCAGCCACCCTTCTCAGTGGTGTCTTGGTTAGTGGGAGGGACAGTATAAAGCGTATGCAGAGCTACTTCAGGCCACACAACCGGTCTTCGGCGTCGAAGACTCACAGCAACATGAAGTTCTTGGTGAGTTAACAATAGTGCAGTGATTTTGTGAAGTGGAAGTGTTTTCGGCTTTTCGGTTTTCGCGGCACATCCCTAAAGTGATAACAGGACGCAAAGAAGGGTTGAAATTTGATTTTCAAAATCAACATGTGATAAATGTAACATCATATCAAAAACAAAGTGGTATTATTTGATAATATTGATTTTCTCTGAGAAGTATAGTAGATCTTACCCACAGAAGTATTATAGCATAGACTCACAATGAAGAACATTGAAAATGAGTCCAAAAAAGGAAGCCACATTGGCTAAATTCTAGCACATTTTGGTACGGTGCTAATTTTCGAAAAACAGGGTAACAGGGCAAGATAAATATTAAATGTTAAAACTACTAGACTTTTTAATTGTTAATAAAACTACATCGTAAAAAGTTACAAAAAATATTTGAAAATAGAGATATTTCATTTTCATTGACAAGGTGTCTGAAAACTTGTCCTATATTCCGCATCTATCTTGTTGTTCTATAGAAACATCGTTATTCATCTATGTACTTACCATAAAATAACTAAGTATGTCAAACGAAGAAACTAAAGTTTGTGTATTATTCACATTCATAAAGAAACATTTCCCACGACACGAAGAAAAGCAAATTACAACCTTTTTACGATGTTATCTTACAACGAAAGCGTAACAAGTAACATAATAACTGTATCTGACAATGTTATTACGTACATTAACAACACTGGTCATAAATAAAAGTGTGTTGTATACTTTAAATTATATAATACGCACTTAGTCGATTTATTAAAGACTCGATTAAAAACAAGCTATACTTAATAATTTTTCACATTATATAATTTTAACTCATCGTTTTAACTGTTTATAGAATAGCTCATAAATCATTCAGAAAATCTTGAATTATAATAAAATATAAGTTTAAAAAATCCACCAATAAACGAAAAGTTATAAGTTATAGTTATAATTTCTATAGTCATATACCTAGGAGATCTTGTTTATATAAATACAGAACTAATTTACTTCAAAGCTCTCATTAAAACCTATATTGACTAATATAAATACAAATAATTATTATCTGTAAGAAAAATAAAGAATTATTAATAAATCAAAAATTGATCTACGTGAACTTTCAAATTCAAAGTAATGTACTTAATTACTTAAAAAAAACTATGCGTAGGTACTAAATAAAAAGTCCGTAATATTATAAAGTCATGATATTATAATGATATGATATAATGATAGATAATATCATGATAACTATGTAATTAATTATGCATAACAAGTAGTAATACAAGTAAACACAGGTTTCCTCGCTTCCGTTCCGTGGAAACTACATTTCACTTTCATCTAGACGAGAAAGCATTAAATTGCAGCTTACACGTCATTATAATTAGATTTAATTCCGAGCTATTTGTTCACATTACATAAGCTCTATTTCTTGTTGTCGATAGAAAAGGTAAGTACTACATTTTCATCAGTAGGATACCATAGTCTAATAAATAACTTTGTGTTTTTACTTACAACAGCAGTATTGAAAATATTTCATTTGTTTTAATCTGTTGCCCCAGATAGGAGTTTCAAATAAGAACGTAGAAATAGCTAGAACTTTTCGTGCTTAAATCACATTAGCACAAATGCGAATCGAACGCGCGCGTTGAACTCTTTTGTACGAATTCGCTTCAGCTATTTCAAGGTCTATCTTATTTCTATTTTTTATGTTAATTGTCGTTGATTTTATTTTGCATTCTTTTTTCTTTTCTTCTAATTGTGCCAAGTTTCATTATTTGACGACCGTCGCTTTACAATTTTTGGCAGATTTGTCACGATTTTTTTTGTAGCGAAAAGACGTTACTAATTTCATCGTTAAATAATTGGAACCAGTTATCAAAGTTCACCGACAGAATTAAAAAAAAAGAACGACGTTATTCGCATATGATGTGATGTGATGTGAATCTGATATCTCATTTAAATTTGGAAGGATTCTATTTACTTTATTTTCGAATGTTGGTACTATCTGACGGGTAAATTCTTGTTACACTTCCGTTGCATTTTACGAAATCACTACCATAAATTGACTGAAAGCGAGAGGCAAGAAAAAGTTATTAATTCAAAATCACAGGATCTACATTAAATCATGCGTAATATAATGAAATTGTAATATTTGTAATGTACCTAATTACAAAATCCAGAGTACCTACTCACAACTGGTTATTAATTTGAAGATTACTTACGCTGTTCTAATTGCGCATGACGATAAGTGGTCAAATGGCATAACTGCACTTATGTAACGGTGTTACTGTTACAAGTCATGTTTATGTGCTCATCTGTGTATCCATTAGGCATGGATTTGATGTTTGCACACGCGATGTCAGTAGGTTAGCGCCATGTATAAACTTTTTTGTTTAACATCGTACACGGATTTATATCCATCATTTAAATGATATAATTATATGCATCTACATACAACATACAAAGTTTGAACGATTCGCTATTATCAAATAATTTTTTGTTAAGTTTTTTTACGGAAGGAAACTTTATATACGAAAAAATATATGAATGTACTATAAAATGAAAACAATTACATATTTGATTATCGTTTTCTTACGTTTCTAATATAATGCCAAATCATACAAAAAATACAAGTATTTTTTAAGTACTTATTTAAAAACAGAAAAATAAAGACATTATACGTCCTGATAGACAAAATTGATAATAACAGTACTTGTTTGGTGAAAAAATACCTTATAGTTTTGTAGAAAGTATATCCACTAGATTTCTAGTAATCTTTAGTACCAACTCGTCTATTGACTACCATTAAAATCAGGTTGTTTACTTCCTATGAGAAACTTGCAAAACTTCCTATCATAGAGTCAATGATCTTAAACTATGCTATATGATTCTACCAGATTAATAGTCTGTTGAAAATAAAGTTGAAGCCAGATTCTAGGAAGTTTGGTGCTTTGGGTTTGATTTCCCGTTGGGGCGAATTTTTTGTGATAAACACAGGTTCCTCTTAGGATTTAAATATTGTGGTCTCTTGTGCCATGCTATCTGTATTCACAAAGAAAATTCTTATGCTAGGAATCGAGAGGAAGTTTGTTATTTTACGATTGGCCGTTTTTATAACGTACAAATATCTATCGCTACCTTTTTCCGGACAAACTCAAAGAAAATAAAAAACAATCCATGTGGCATCACAATAGTAAATGCTGTAAAAAGGAAGGAAAAACTATTTAGCTACCTCTTAAAAAGTTTTTAAAATATAGAACCGAATCAAAACACTACGGGTGGCTCGAAAACTACTAGAATAAAACCGGCCACTAGCGTTCCCGGGAAGGAAGGACAGAAGCACTGTAAGAAGAAAGTGTAGGTACTTAAACCACGTGGTTCTAAAGATGCCTAACTTCCTAGAGAAACCAGGTTTCCTTTCATAGTCCACGCCGCAGTTTAAATTATGTATAGTCATTGCTCTTAAACCCGTACTTGGAATTCAAGATAGTTATTTATAGATTTTCCATAGTAGCATGGCTCGATTTTGGCTTGATGTTGAAAGATGAGAAAAGAAGAGTTTCCGTTAGTTAATCTGGACCATGTTAAGATGGTAGATCTCTACGGAACTGTTTATATCCGAAGTATAGCTACATAATTATTTATTTTTTTTAGGTCAAAATCTATCGTTTGTTAAAGTAAATCCTTCTTGTTACTTCTTTGTTAATTCGATTTTTTTATTGTGAGAATAGAATTTCGATTTGATAATATTTATTACTTCATATACACAAATACAAATTGGGCTGCAATTTAGTATACCTAGGTTTTGGAAGTGGGTTTGGGAAGTATCTAGGTAAAGAAAAACTTATGAACATATTTTGTTATGAATTCCTACAAAGCAGAGCAAAAAGTATCAAGTCATATATTTCGATAGAATTAAGTACAAAAATGAATCAGTAATATTTTTTTACCCATTTAATATTACGTAATGAAACTATAATATCGTCCCTTCAAATTACTGCACTCAACTCATAAAATAAGGGCATTCATAAAGCCTTTCACTTCGAGAAACTTACGTTACATTTAACTAACGGATTTCGCCTTGAAAATCATCGCCTTGAAGGCTAAAATTGCATTTTATCTCAAAAAAGTGGGTTAATTGAAGTAATATGTAGCTATTGTCTTTTCTCACATAGACCGTAAAATTCCGGTCTTATGTTACTTTATAATGACTTACTTTGAAACTTAAACATATTATTATTATGTAATATTTAAGTAGGCTAGTTATTTTATTATTATTTATGTTAAAAGTTGTTTTTTTTGGTGAATAAATGACTGACAATTAGTTTGTGCTAGTCTGACGGGGTTGTTCAATTCAAACATATTGACTCATTGTACACATTTCCGTTGTCTTTATTTTCAGTTTCTTGTAGTAATCTTTCAGGCTAAAAATGCATTCCCCTCCAATTTTTAAGTTGTATGGCTCAGATATACTCAGACCCGTCGTGCAAGTGGAGGGATGTGCATATTTAAACTGTAATATCTCTCTCTCCTTGAATGGATATCTTCATACCGTTTTCATCAAATAAGACAAGTCTTATATTCACTTTTCAATTAACTAAAAACTTTTCATTCTTACAAAACCTCATATACTATATCAAAATCTGTTAAGAAAATTATATGTACTTGCGTAAGTAAGTATTTACCATAATTATGTTAGCAATAAATTACGTAACAGTTAGTACATCGAAAACATAGAACATACCTACACTGGTACACTTTGGATCTAGTTAAGTCACTTTTGGTAGTAAATCTTATGACTAAGATCTCGGAAGCCACAACTTCTTGATAATACCTTTTACTAAACGAATCCAATAAGTTGTTATGAAAAATCAGCTGCTTAGAAAATTAGCAAACGACTTCAAACCAGCTTTGAACCAACCTGGTTTTGTTAAGAAAAAAAGCTGTTGTAGGTAAATTCACCTGCATAGTAACGAGATAAAAGTAACTTATGAGTAAGTTCTTTCCAAGGTCCTGACTGTGTATAATTAAGCCCTATTTCTTCAGTAGTTTTGAGGTAATAAAGCAGCAAACATCAATCTCTCACATAGTCTCTTCTCGCAAAATTTATAATAATAGTGTAATGTAGATAGTCACAAATTTTGGCAATCAGTGTGAATCTAGAAAGCCGATTTCCTTATCCAACTCCGTTGAAACAAGTGATCTTATTAGATTATAGTAACTTGTATTTCAATTTCAAAGCGCTCGTTCCAGATCGTATTGACTAATTGAAGATTACACAACTATATGTATATACTTAACTTTAGTTACTGCCGTTAAAGTTGTGAAATAACTTACATAAATGAACAGTAATTTGGCTTGTAACGGATAAGTAATATAAATTATGTTCTGATTGATTTATTTTATGAACAGTACATGGGCATAAAAGACATAATAGTAGTTACATGGACATAATACACAGGATGTTAACTACCGGTCATAAGTGACTAGTTTCGGATGTAGATTATTATAGTCGCAATAAATATTAGCCATTCGTTAAACGACTAACGACAAAAAAAAATCTAAGAAATTAGTGAGATGAAACTCTATAAAAACGAAGATTGCCTCCTTCTGTGACCCAATGTGTTCATGTCCGTATATTTCGATTAATACCTAATTTTATTATTCTTTACAAAAACAACAATATTAAGTGCATTTAAAAACAATACCTCCCTTAATAAAACTATCCTAATTATGGTATACAACTAAATAGAAAAGTAAAAAAACTCAAAACATCAAATCATTTCTGAAACTACGAAAAGAGATTACGGTAAATACAAGTAAGAACAAAGAAGACAAAATAGGTTTTTATTATATTGATAGTTTTCTACAGACACTAATAAAAGGGGAAACAGATTCAAAAACATTATCTCAGAACGATAGAACGTTTAGAAAGTAAAACTTACTTAGTCTAAACTCATACCGAATGTTACGAAACTAGATCATCGCTTTTACTCCACTTTACTCAATATTCTAAGTGCATTTCTTACATGCTACTCCCAAGAATGGGGATCTCTGAATATCCTGCTTTCACTACGAATGATTGACAAACACTTATTTTTTATTACCACTTACATGTTAACGTTAAGAATTCAGATTGCAACATAAATACACAATATATACATTGTTTGTGTATACGTTGACTGTGTTGTCTTTATCGAAAGCCATTTATAGATTTTTGAATGCAATACTTAATATATCTTTGACTTTGAAGTTTTGTTGACCCGTGAAATAGTTATATTTAGTTTAATTATTTTTTGCTATGTAATAAAGTGATTAGAGGAGCTAGGCGTTCTCCTGGTGGTAAGAGATTACGCCTGTCCATAACCAAAACAGTGCTGCACAGGACTTTGATTCACATAGTCCAGTGAAAAACCACTCGTCTACTTTGAGACATTTTGTCAGTCTCGAAAGTCCAATAATTTCACTAGCTACAGTGTCCTTCAAACCAGAACACTGTGATGCTTACACATTACTGCTTTGCAGTAGAATATCTGGCTCAATGATGCTAATGTATATCTCTCTTGTCTGCAGGTTGTTTTGGTGGCAGCACTGGCCGTTGTGGCCTTTGCCAAGGAGGAGAAAGGCACACAAAAAGCGGCGGAAGATAAGAAACAGGACAAGCGAGGCATCTATGACATCGGCAGCTACGGCGGCGGTGACGAAGGCCACAGCTTCGGAGGCCACGAAGGAGGCCACAGCTTTGGAGGCCATGAAGGAGGTCATAGCTTCGGAGGTCAAGAAGGAGGCCACTACGGCGGTGAAGGTTTAAGCCACGGTGGTCATCACGAATTCGGCTCCAGCGGCGGCGACTGGAAACCCATCTCCAGCGGCGGAGACCACGGCCACCACCAGGAGCACCACGAGCACGTCAAACACGTCGAAATCATCAAGAAAGTCCCGGTCCCTTACACCGTTGAGAAACACGTCCCTTACACTGTTGAGAAGAAAGTCCCTTACGAAGTTAAAGTACCCTACCCCCAGCCTTACACCGTCGAAAAGAAAGTCCCAGTTACCGTTAAGGAGTACGTCAAATACCCCGTATATGTGCCCGAACCTTACACAGTGGAGAAGAAGGTCCCTTACGAAGTCAAAGTTCACGTTGACAAGCCTTACGAAGTCAAAGTGAAAGTGCCCACTCCTTATACGGTCGAAAAGAAAGTCCCCTATGAAGTCAAGGTGCCCTACCCTCAGCCTTACACCGTTGAGAAGAAGTACCCAGTTCCCGTCAAATACGAAGTGAAAGTGCCCCAGCCTTACGAAGTCATTAAGAAGATCCCCTATGAAGTCAAGGTCCCAGTAGACAAGCCTTACAACGTATATGTCCCCAAGCCTTACAAGGTCGAAGTTGAAAAGCCCTACCCAGTCACTGTGCACAAACCCGTCCCTTACGAAGTCAAGGTCCCCGTCGACAAGCCTTACAAGGTCGAAGTTGAAAAACCCTACCCAGTCCATGTTAAAATCCCAGTGCCCAAGCCCTACGACGTATACAAGAAGATTCCCTACACCGTCGAAAAGAAGGTCCCTTATGAAGTCAAGGTCCCCATTGACAAGCCTTACCCCGTATACTCTGAAGTGAAAGTGCCCTTAGTCAAGGAGGTGCCTTACCCCGTGAAGGTGCACGTACCTATTTACTTCAAGAAAGAGATTGAACAACACCACCATCATCACGAGGCTCCCCAACATCACGGCCATGAGCAGCACGGCCATGAGCAGCACGGCCATGAGCAGTACGGCCATGAGCACCACGGCTGGCATTAAGCTGTAAACGACTGCTGTCACCGTTACCTTACACTTAGAGCGTCTACTAAGGGACAAAGCACACAGCAACTAGTTGCGGCAACTAGCAACTCGCGACTATCTGTTATGCTGGGGCTATGTTATCACGCGATAAAACATCGTGTATCGGTTATCGGCGATGTTCTTGTCTACATTTAAACACTCAATTTGTCGCCTTTGATGTCCCCTTTCGCCCGAATATATCGCGATGCGACGAACTACTCAGCCACATTTGTCGCTATAGCTCGAATATTCGCCGATACACGCTAATGTAGCCGTAGCATTATGACGATATTCATATTAAAGTTGCGGCAACCGTAAACACCAACTTTTTGTTGCTGCAACTGGCGGAAACGTGTGTAGAGTCGACAGTTGTGGCAACTCAAGTTGCTCCGTGTGCTGAACCCGTTATAGAGAGCTGCTAACGTTTTCTGCCAGATTTTAAAGCGAAATACTCATGCGCGTTTCGTGTTGAAAAACAATGAATTCGCAACCCAAATCGCTGTTATTCTTTGGCAGAATGGTCGTGTGATATCTCTATTAGTAAATGCTCTAAGTTTTTATAGGCTTAAGTCCAAAAATGTGATCATTAGTATTTTTAGTGCGCTAAATTCGCTCCATGTAGGTTGTGTTCGAAGGACTGGGGTCCGCATAGCATTCGATCTGTGACGTCATTTCCGATTTATCACACATTTGTTTATTGATAACGAAATTTCTAGAGCTACTAAGCCCTGCACTGTTTTGGTCAAGCAATTACCATGACCATGAAGTTTTTGACTTAAAAATGTTGAATTTATTTTTGTAAAAATCATTTTGTGATATATTTGAAATGTCTTTATGGAAAAGAATGCGCGGAATCAGTTATTATAATCTTAATCTGTTATTAAATGTTTAGCTCTACTGCTTTGTTATTGTGTATATAACTCGAAGAAGTACATATAAAGTTGAGGCTGATTTAAATAAAATGTGTGAAATATTAATTGGCTAATTTATTTACACTACCCTATCCTACATAATGGTATATACACATAACTACATAAAATTATTACAATAATAATTATTTATAAAGTAAAATATCAACATAACAGATATCTACTTAAGCCATTCTAAAGCGTTACATTTTTGTATAATTAAAATATATTAAAGAGACATACTACTTACATTACTATTTGACACATAATACAGGAAATAAAAAAAATATAATATACAAATTAAGAATAAATAAATACTTGTTAATATACTCACAACCATTAGATTAAAAAATAGTTCATACGAAACGGAAATATATTATAGTCATAACATAACATAACAGCTGTTTAAATTTATACTTAGAGATTCGTATTCTACACTACAACATTCTATATGGCACATAAAATATATTATTTATTCTTTGGTTCTACACCTCATATTCTAAATATTTCCTTCCACAAAAACTACGAAGTACTCATTTTACAAACTAAATGTACTTACTTACTCGTAATTGGATGGCACCTACATCATAATATTTTTTATTAATTTTGCTTTACATTTTTAATGAGGCCTCATTTTGAAACTAGGAAGTAACCCTAATTGGTAACTCGAAACAAGTGTAGAAAGTACCTACCAACATCCGAATTGCATAATTGCAATGAGAAAAACACGTGTACTGCCTTTCACACACCGAAATCATAAGAGTATAAAACAAATAAGAAAGTAAATTGGAAAAGAACAAGTGCGTTTTGTTTTAAATTACTATTTACTACCTTCTGCCCGCAGTTCTATCTGCATGGTGAGTTGTTCGTCTTTTCGTCCACTAAATTTCATCCAATTCGGATAAAATTACGAATCCAAAATATAAATTCGCCAACTCATCCAAACTTTTAAACGGTTACGTAATCATGGGTATTATGCAATCTACTCTGAAATTATAGAAGTAAAGAACACAGTGATGCTTATACATTACTGTTTGACGGCAGAATATCTGAACTGAAATGCTGGGTTTACACGGGTGACTAAAGCCGCAATTACCGAAGTGGTAGATTTTCGCCGCACGGGCGTCTAAAGCGTCGATGACACAAGCTTTTTTACAAGCTGATTGTTGGCGTTTTTAAACCTAGCGTGTGAGCGTGTTATCTTTTGGGAAGGATTGTCAACAACCAGATTGTAAAAACGCCGATAAAACTGGGCTACAAACGATGTCGCTGGCGTGTAATGTAGGTATAAAAAAAACCGTGTGTCATCGTACTATAAGAGCAGCAGTTTTATACTAGCGTATTAACCGAATGGATTTGCAGCTCGTGTTTTGTTTTTCCGAAGGTGACCAAAGCCGCAAGTCCCAAAATATACTAACATCCGACATTTGCTGCCCGGCGACTGGCCGCATTCGCTGGTGACTAGAATCTCAGGCGCAGGCTCATCGCTTGCTCCAACTACTAAATGCTCGTACACAGTGCGACGTTATTTCGATGCAAAATGAATTAGTTACTTGCGATTTTCGTCGACCCATGTAAATGGGGTGGATATTCGGCTCAGACAAGCGACTCATGTGACAAGTGACTTGCCGAACGGCGAAATCAACTCGTGTCAACCCTGCATTAGTAGTAGCTAGACGATATCTTGCAGATGAGTTAAACGGTACCTACCTAAAGCTGTGGTGTGAATGGTACCTAATTATTATTCGGATTTGGGATAAAAACCTTAATTAGTCGAGAAAAACTATTGTGGTAGATAATTTGAAATGAATGAGAAAGTGTTTTTTAAACAATTAAAGCCAAGGCCACGTCCATAAAGGTAGGTATCACAATTCACGACATAATCGATAGTTGCCTACAAAAGCATTGACCGAATTTATAAGTAAAAGGAGTTTTATTAATATTTCATAAAAGGAGACCTTATGTTATGAGTGAGTACATACATATTTATGTACATATTTATTATGTAATGCATAACCATAGAAGTATAGAAACACAATGAATTACATTGAAAATGCGCCAAGAAAAAGGGAGCCACATTGGCTTATTGCACTTATTTTCGAAACAAAAAAGGAACAGCGCTAGTTTAGAATTAAGAATTACTAGGCTTTTTCATTGTTAATCAAATTCAAGGGTAAAAAGTAACAAAAATATATTTGAAAACGGAGATATTTCATTTTTATTGGCAATGTGTCTGAAATTTTTTGGTCCTGGCTTACGACTCCATCTTGATTTGATACTGTCTATCATGGTTTTCTATAGGAACACCATTATTCATCTATGTGCATAATATTATGTATCTATCTATCTGCGCCTGCCTTTTTTATATATTTGGGTAAAATAACTATAACTAAGCAAGTAACTATAAAGTACTATAAAGTAACTATACTTGCAAGTTTTAAACTATTCAACTATGTATATCCATATTCATCTTCAAATCGCTCAGTAGTTTTGTCGTGATTGAACAATACTAATTGATCTTATTTTTTAAAATAGTGTCAGTAACAAGTAGTAAATTAAAGCGAAAGTATAACGTAACTCTAGATTTTATAATGAACGCATTATTTATTTCCCAATCAGTTATAACAATGTCTAAAGTTTTTTTTATTTTATTACGTCTATAAAAATACCGGGCGATATTCGATGGGTGCATTGCACAAGATATAACACTCGGTGAGATGCAGGGCCATAATCAGGGAACTTACAAGAACTTGGGGCGTCAATATTAATGATTTTCTAATATTTAGACTTCTCAGTTTATGAGCATGTTCTAACTTCCTTACACACTGATTTTGATGGGTTGGATAGGATTTATATAGGATGACCAGGAGTACCTTAAAACTTAAAAAAATGGGTGCTACGTATACTTATCATTATTTATTTAAGTCTTTAATAATATTGGGATTTGGCTTCTTTTCGTAACTTGGCGTTGAAAATGGGCTTAATTATTTTATCATGTTCTGTCACCACACAAAATGTACATATTTATTATATAACTAATTAAATGCTCAAACAAAGTAACTAAAATTTGTTTTACTAATTAAATTGTTCATGGTGAAATATTACTCTGCTGCATATTGAGTAGGTACTAGGTAAGCTAAAGAAAGGCGAAGGCTCCATGACATCTTAGACCCACGCAGGCGTAGTCGCGGGTAGCAGCTCTAATAATATTACCGTGCCCCACTAATATTTGATCCTGGTTCCGTCCCTGGTGGTGTAATTGGTGCATTACATGATCAGATAAGGGGTTTATGCTCCGATGCTTATGGTAAGCCTTGGACTGGATGTGTAGCTTCAAACCACTTGCATTTAAAGATACCCATAGTCGAAATATCAACTAAGTATGCTCATTGTTTTTGCTCCAGTTCTAAGCATCAAAATTTAAAGCATTACAAAAATGATTGTTTGATATAGAGAAAACTGTGGTGATTTTTACGATAAGGCTTACAGACTTTACGGCCAAGAATATGGTTGTCATGGTATGAGCGAAAGGGTTGTTCTTGAAAAAAAAAGTTTCCCAATTGCATTCGAATCCATTATAAATAAATTAGCATAAATTATAAAAACCATTTTTATTCTCAACCGATGCAGTTAGTTAGTGCAAAGTACAGTCAACAGCGAAACGGCAACAACTTCCAAATGTAAGAGCGAAATAGGATGACGTCCATCGTTCTCAAAACTAAAAGTGCAACATGCACTCGACACACTTGAAAAATAAAAAAAAAATGAATTTGACGTTCCAAATTCAAATCACTTTACTCCCTAGGGAGTATCATAAAACTTTACCTCCCTTTAAAAAATTATTTCCTCTCGATATCATATGAGCGCAGTCGCAGGATGAAACCAGTCTTCTATTATTTAACAGTTAGGTACACGTACAGCCTTTAGGTATACGATTCACTGTATTGAATAACGCAATTCCCCAAGCTATGCACTAATTACTATGTTAACAAATAAGTTGTAAACTAGCTAACCCACTTGGCTATCCCGGTAGTGAGAGACATATTTTATCAATCGCTTCCTAGCTCCGTGCTCCGTATCGAGCAAGCGACATACACCGCTTTCTGACAACTTAATTTCTAGTGATTGATGTTATACAATATAGCATCTGTCTGTACTGTACTCTAGATTCAAGTTTTTTTATAGATTAAGACAGAAACTGAAATCTCTGGGAGCGTATTCAGTCCCTTAAAAAAAACTTCTTATGGGTTTTTAACTACACCTACTTTTGCAAAATACTTTATTTTTAAACAACTCTCTAAAAAGGAGCAAGTTCTCAATTCGGTTGTTTTTTATTACGTGGCTACGTCTAATAAATCGATGAACGCCGACTGCATGCACGAAAAGGTTGACGTCATTGTCCGGTAACGCTCATTGTCTAGTTACGCTGGTAGTCACGTTAAACTATCGTTCGTAAACCAACTTTACAGACAACCATTTTTTAAATTTTTTGTGGTTTCACAGCTTTGTCATAAGCCGATTTGGAAAATCACCATATTTTTATTTACCGTATTTTTTTTACTGTTTTGAAAAACACACGAATCGCAACCAAACTCGTTGTTTACCTAAAACGTCGACGCACGAACAGCGACTACACCATATTTTTTTTATTTGAAAGGTTTTACTTTCAGATTGGTTCGAAATTTTATTAAAATCGGGTCAGTAGTTTTAAAAACAAAATAACTGAAAAATATCGTCAGAGTAAACGAAAATTCGTATTTTGCATTACTGTGATTTTAGTGTTTAGTGTTTACGGACACTAAACAGTCAAATTGAAGTCGGATGCAGTATATTTTTGTAAAACTTTGATTATTATATTTATAATTTAATAATTAAGAAGAAAAAAAAATTATATTATAAAAAAACAATATTAAATTATTATGTCTACTAATTATTCATTATATAGTACCTATAGCTATAGTACGCTTTCTCACGCAACAAATGAAACGTTTATTTTTAAATGTACAGTCATTTTGAGTTTTCACAATTATTTTTGGCAATTTGTTAAACAGTTTTGATGAATCAATGCTAGATTGCAAGAACTAAGTAATTACTTACATTCTTAATTTAATGTACCTGATTTATGACTAGCTGGTACACTATGCTTGTAATTTCAGTGTCTGTTAAAACCATTAAACATTTGGGAATAAAATTTCGTTGCATTTGATTTCGTATCGATTATTGCATACATTTGGCAATCGTGTGAACTTTTAACAATATGCCATTCACCGTGTGCCAATGCTAAATTTTTACGACGGTTTTATAGGTGCCTCAATACTATATTGATGCATGCGTTTTGAAGCAACTGATTTCTATGGACCCCATCTTTTTCAATTTGTGTCGCGCAACATACACCCGTATTCTAAAGCGTCGATGACACGCGGCTTTTTTACACGCTAAGCGCTCTCCTGATGGTAAGACATCACGCCCGCTCATGAACAGAACGGCGCTACACAGGACTTTGATTCACATAGGCTAGTGCAACACTGCTAAAGTGCTCGTGCACATTGAGACATTCTTCTTCTTATTGTGTCACTAGTTCTTTCGAACCAGTGTGTTAAAAGGATTTCAAGTGCAGTACATTGAGACATTTTGATGGTCAGTTTCGAAAACCCGGAAATTACACTAGCAACAGTGCCTTAAACCGGAACACAGTAATGCTGACACTGAAACGATACAAAAAAAAAATTAACGTCTCAAGACCCTTTCTGCCACTGGAGATCATGAGCAGTAATAATTTTCTAGTATTTGGTCATTAACACTAAATACAAAGTTTTTTTTGTTTTTTTTAAGTCCTTCTTTCCGTCCGTGTTGTGAGAACAACTCTATTGTTTAAGTTATGTTTAGGTCCCTCATAATACCCTGATCTATGGGTATTATGAACGACCGAAGTTCGTAATTTCAAATAGTTCTCAACTTCTTGCATGTTTATTACAAACTGAACCTCTGATCAGATTTTAGGAGCAACCATTGTTTTGCCCAAGGGCCTAAAATACTACCCAGAATGCGTGAACGAAGTTAAACTTTTCGAGCATGAGAAGTGAAAATTGAAATGACATCATCATTGTGAAAATAGCCACATTATCCTATTATGCTCACTGCTCAGCCTACTCCATAATCTACCAAATGATCCATTTTAATGCTGCAGTCGATTCTAAAAGCATTTTTGCGCGACTCATATTAATGAGCGCTCGGCTCAGACTGGCTTGCATAAGTTGTCTCGTAACACGTGGAAGTGATGATTTTACCCGGCTCTGCGATTATAGGCACCGAAGACGGCAATTTACTGACCAACTTGTTGTACAACATGCTGCTGCTAGAGTTCTTTTAGTGCTACGCTATCAAATGAGGCAGTAATTATTTCAAATTATCCTATCCTATCTGGCAGTGTAGTGGTAGAGTATAGATGAAAAAAAAAACGTATTTTCTTTAAATGCTTTATTTTCTTTATAGTTTATGTTCTATAAAGCAAAGTTAAATAAAATGTCTAAGTGTTCTACGCACTGTGGTAGGTTTATAGACTCATTGAGACTAGTTATCATGAAAATATTTAATAAAAGTTAGTAAGGTTTTTCATATAAACGAAGCTAATTTAGGCTTAAAACTTTTTCTAAATAAGTCGGATAACTCTTAAATGCACTCGATTCCAAAAATATAGTGGACTGGAGTGGCCATAAGCCATCTTTGTTACGTTGATTTCAGACTCTCGTCTTTTAATCTCGTCGATTAATTCTGGTCTATGCTTTTACAAGAGGTGAGGTTCAAGTCGTCATCTTGCTGGGACTTTTAAAAGTTGAAATGATGATAGCGTGCTGGCCCACTTGTCGGACAATGAGTAGCCAGCCTTTCCATCAGAGCACGACGCCGAACGCCGCGGGCCGTTAGCACACTTCCTACTATAACAATTTGCCGACATATAAAACTTATTTTATTGCAGCTAAAATATTTAGGAAACTTTATTTTATTTTTTATGGTAGACAATTATAGAATTTTAAATACCTACGCGACGTTTTTGGACTAATGTTCATTTTTTTTGTATATATTTTCATTTTCTTTTTTTTAAATATGAAAGTAAAAAAGGTTTTTAGAGTAAGATAGACCAGATAACTATACCTACCTAACGTCTTACGCCGCCTTATGGCACATAATCTTAATACATACTAAATAGTATTTAATTTATCTATAAGCGACTTTGTAATTATTTTGAGAAATAAATATCTAAAACTGTAAACCGTCTATCTACCCATGATATGCCCACATAAATAAATGTACCTACCAATAGGTAATCTTTTCGAGGCCTTCAACAATTATCCATGTATACATCCATCCATTTCCGTCTCGTCATTTGCCAATTTTTTTTGCTTTGCAAAAGGAATTAAGCTATGTAATTTTGATAAATAAATATTGTATGATAAGCAAGGACTATTCTTCCCATTTTTTTAATTCCCCATTCCCCATTATTACAGCACTAAACCAATTTAAAAAACAAATCATTCCAATCACATAACAAGCTACAATCAAGAGATCATTGAAAAATGATCATCGATTCGGAGCATTTACCCCACATTTACTTATCTGCGGTATTTTATCAGTCGGGTTGGATTACCGTCAGGGTTGAAATGGGGTTGATCAGGGCGGAAATATGAAAGGGAAACAAATAAACCTTTTATTACCTCTTTTGAGGGTGTCAGAGTAATAATACTGAGTAGCGTTTTCCAGTGACCCTACATAGTCGACATAAATATGAGGATAGAGGATAAAATTTAAGAGCTAATGTTTCAAAACTGAATGGGTTTTGATATATGTGGTGTCGATGAATTTGTCTTGGTCATAGGATTATAATTAAATAAGAAGGAAAAAAAACATAAAGCGGGTTTTGCAGGTTCGTTGGACTTACTATCCATACTGTTGGTATACACTATCATTGTAAGAGATTTTTTTTTTCTAGCGTCGCGCGTCGGTCGGTCGCCTGGACGGGTTATTCCTTGAATACCCCGTTCCCTGAGGGCCCTATTCCGGAGTACCCCGAATACGATACAGCCAAGACGCAGCAGGTTGAAACCCAACAGTACCTAGTCATAAAATATTGCAAACTTTAAAAAAAAAATATGTGGAAATTTAACATACCTACGATCATTGTTCCTTAAAATCCTCAAAATATATTTAAAAACCATACAAATTGATTCTCTGGTTAATAGTTCACGACAAGATTGTTCATACTTTCTAATTAATGTTCATAGCTAGCTGATTATTCCTCTGACCTGGTATTTTGGCGGGACACCTGTATGGATACAAATTAGCTTGTTATAGGATGAAGTGATTAAAGCAGGTACCTAATCAGGGCGTTCTCACACAAATAATATTATATCCTTAATATCTTGGAACATTCTGATTAATTTTGAACAATATCAATGATAAGTAATAGTCAAAATATTTATTTATTAAACACAGACTAGGTATATCTACTATAGATAGTACAGAGATAATACAGACTACTAGATAGTCTGTGATTATTAATTTTTTTTAGATAGAAACCATCAGAAGTGAAGGTATTGTACCTGTAAGAAAATAGCTTGCAGAGCCCATTGAAGTTAAAGACATATAAAAGGCAGGCGCTTCTTGTTCTCAAAGGAATAATATTTTTACCCGACTGCCAAGGAAGGGTTATGTTTTTCGCGCGTATCTTGTATGTATGTTTGTAAATTTCTGGGTTACCTCGTATATTCCAAACGGCTGGATGGATATTGACAGTTAAGGTATCGTTAGATTCGTCTTAATCACCCGAGTGTTATAATGTGAAAATATTTAATCACCAGAAAAAAAAATACGCATATTCAGTTGCCGTTACTGACTGTAACTATAACCGTTAGTCGTTTTCCTATGGATTTACCTCAGGCGGCACCCATCATTGATAATAATTTAAGTTATATTCATCGTTTGGGCAAACTCAGGTATCTGGCTCGAGCCAGCTTGCAAAAGCTTGGCTCGGCGCTCGCGCCGCTGTCACTCAGTCATTTTGTAGAAATCCAAAATTTTAACTGTACACATACAACGTAGAACTCTTTCTGCATTGCCCATTTACTTTTTGAAGTGACCTACTTCTAATAAATCGATGAACGCCGGCTGCATGCACGAAAACGTTGACGTCATTGTCCGGTAATGCTGTTATTGTCCGGTAACTCTCATTGTCCCGTTACGCTGGTAGTCACGTTAGGCGTTGTTCTCATAGAACGCGATCACGCGACCATCGCGAGTTCACGCGTTAAAGCGACGCGATGCCAATTGGGATGCCTATTCGACGTTAGTACGTTTGATCGCGGATTCGCTCGACCGACGCGAACTTGCGATGGTCACGTGATCGCGTTCTATTAGAACAACGCCTTAAACTATCGTCCGTAAACCAACTTTACAGAGAACCAATTTTTTTTGGTAATTAAAAATTGGTGGTGTATTTATTAGGCATAGATGAGGCATACTGTGTAGGTAGTTGTTGTTTACAAGTGTAATGACGTCATGTCGGTTTGTGGCTCGCTTCAATTCCCGACGTATTCTGATGGTCTGATAAACAGCACCTGTGCTTTCGCGTCACAGACTTGATAAACTTTAGACATGACATCTTTCCTCTCGGTTTCTGTCAATTTCTGCGAGTAATTTCGTGAGGATGGGACGGATGTTATCCATCAGATAGTACAAACCTCAGAAAAATGAAGTAGGTACCTCAATAGAATCATCCCAATTTTAAATTTGTGCATCAGATGTCAGATGTTATACAGCATATGCGACTGCTGTAGCTGTAAGGCTCTGTAATCTCGCTACAAAATGCTCTGAATCTATATAAATAGAAAATCCGCTTTCGAGAAAGCAAGCCTCAGATGTTTTAAGACAGCCAAAAGTTAATGTACCAAGGACGTGGTGGGCAAGTGGGTGAGGTCCTTGCCTTGCGATCTGATGGTCGCGGGTTCGAAATTATGACAGTCATGCATAAATGGGTTTTTTCGGTCGAAAAAATCTATGAATGCATCCCACGTTCTCGCAACGGTGAAGGAAAACATCGTGAGAAAACCGGCATGTCGTATAATCTAAAGTTCGAAAACATGTGTCGAGTGCACGAAAGGAACCTCTTCGAGGCGCACTTGAAATCCTTTCACCACACTTGTTCGAAAGAACTAGTGACACGATAAGAAGATGTAACAATTTCACGATTATCTCTTAAACCTGTACTGAAATGTAACATAAAAAAAAAAGTAGGTAAGGCTTAGTTCATACGAAAGTCAATTTACATAAAAAAATCTTCCATAAATAAATTAAAATTGAGCAGCTCTGCATAATTTGTAGCTCTACATCCATGAATGTTTGAAATGCTCGCATTCGGTCTGAAATGGTTATTATCGCGCTACCAATCTCGATGCCCAACGAATGCTGTCCATTTGTTAATGGCAATTATCCTATTATTTGTGAGCTCTATTCGTTTCTATTACTTATTAACAGGACATAAAAAATCGGATTATGTCGTGAATTCACGTTAATTATTGTTTTAATGGTGCCTTTTTTAAATGCTTGCGCCACCCGCTTGATGGACTGCCTGTTTTTGCATGGCGCATATAATAAGGGTAGTACCTAAATAGCCTCTGAATGGTATAGAAAACTATTTTTTTACAAAAATTAAACAACTTCAAGAAAAAAAGATTGTTTACTTGTATCCCATATTTTTCAGTTATTTTGATTCATTTTGAATTTTTTATGTAACCAATCTGAAAGTAGGTATGGTGTATATCTTAGTACTCTGTGGTAATTTTCTTTATTATAATTTTCCGAATTGGTTGATAAATGACGTCCATCTGAGGTAACTGAGAACACATTTGCGCAGAAAGAATAATAGTTTCAGTTGCTCATTGCTTTTATCTCTTGACAGGTGTATTCTCAACTTCCTCCAAATAATTTAGAGTAGTAATCATTAGATTGGCTCCTCAAATTTGCCGGCACCTTGCGAGAATGGATAGATAGATAATAGTTTGCTCCTCAATCGCGACAAAACTATGACTTGGCTACAATTTGGTATATCTACCTTTGTATGTAGGTATTGTTGATGACTGAGACACATCGGGGTTTTGAAACTCGCGCTTTGTTAACGCGCATTTTGAGAACCCCGAATTCTATTGAAGTGTACACATACCGCTTGACAAGCCGCGCGCGCTTGTATATGTATTGTGTACACTTCAATATAATTCGGGTTTATCAAAACGCGCGTTAGCAAAGCGCGCGTTATAAACGCCCAATGTGTACCCGCTCTTAGAAAAGGACAAAGGCTACTTCTCTCTCGATACCATGCGGGTGAAGCAGCAGTCAGAACCGAATATCTAGTCTATAAAGTAAAGAATGCAACCCTTGCTTTATCATCGACTTAACGACTAATTAGATATCAATGAATACTCCATCTTTCCACTTCATTACGTTCACGGTCCAAACATTTCTCGACAAAACGATAAAATCTGTAAAGGATACTGTGAGATTTTGAGAAAATATTTCGAGAATTCATTTGTGTTCTGCATCTACTAACTAGTCCTCTTTTAAACTTTGTTTTATTTATTGTTATGTTTTATACAGCAATTTTTTAGGGACAATATCGAATTTGAAATTGATGTGAATACACTTTTTAGTTTAGTAATTTTGGTACAAAATATAATTAAGATCACCACTTATCTTTTCGGGACTAGGTAGGTATAATGATTCGTTGAAATTTAGAATAACATCATCATTTCCTGGTCCTTTTCCCACTTACATGGGGTCGGCACAACACGTCTTCTTCTTCCATTCGTCTCTATCAGCCGTCATCTCTGTACTTACACCTGTTTTATTCATATCATCTTTCACACAGTCCATCCATCTCTTCTTCGGCCTTCCTCTACTCTTACATCCATCCACTTCCATATTCAGCACTCTCCTAGTAACATGACATTCTTCCCTTCGCATTTAGAATAACATATTAATGATAAATATTACAATATTTGCATGTCAGGAAGAATAATGGGCTATTAATTTATTGTCAGAGCGTCTGGTCAAAGTGACGCGTGATCAGAGGGTTGGCAGCAAAACATCTTTCTTTTTTATCAAATTGAAGCAAATAAATGTCTTATGCCTTCATACCAAATACCATCGACTAGATAAGAAGAAGTAGGTACTAGGTACCTACAAAGAAACAATAAAATGTACTTATTACGTGAAAATTAAATAGCTGCCTGATGTCCTAGCAAATAAGACATACCTAGCAAGAAATATAATACAGAATTAATTGGTTTTTCCTACCAGTTGTTTCTTTTTTGTCACCGGAACTACAAAGGTGACCGTTGTCCTTAATTTTTTACTCAATTTTTTTTAGTTTTTTGCACGCAAGCACCAATGATTTACACAGACGGTGTCTACGCGGCACCTTTTAAATGGTTGGTGTCGATTTTGGGGTCGATAAGTTAAGCGATAAGATTTTTTTAAAGGTACCTCCTTAGTTTTTGTAAAAGCATGATAGCTTTATATCTATGGAAAGAAATTAACGAATCATTGTTACAAGTTCTAGGTAAAGGATATAGATAAATTCATTTTTTTAATAAAAAAAAATCTTACAATTTATTGACGTTGTTTTTCCAAAGCTTAAAAGTGAAGTGAAAATAAAATATAGATTTTTTGCAAAATACAGAATAGAACATTGATGCAACACATAATTAATATTGCTATAAAACTACTCTAAGGCGTTCCAACGAAAGCTCCCTTTATGTAGAAAAAGAGGCGATCTACCATTGGGAGGCATCCCCTGCAGGATGCCGTCTAGGTGGGTATCAATCCAGTACCAGATATTCTACTGCAAAGCAGTAATGTGGAGGTATTACTGTGTTCCAGTTTGAAGGGCATTGAAATTACTGGGATTTCAAGACTGACCATCAAAATGTCTCAAGGTGGACGAGTGCTGCAGCAGTGTTGCACCAGCCTATGGGTATCAAAGCCCTGTGTAGCACTGTTATGGTTATGGGCAGGGGCGTGATCGCTTACCATTAGGAGAGCGCCTAGCTAGTATCGCCACTTCATTTCACTTCACTTGTATGCATAAAAAAAGTCTTGAGTATAAAATGATTTTTAATTGTTATTTTAATTTGCTCTACACTAGCACGTATTAGATAAGCCGATAATTCTAACTTTATTACAGAATACGGACTCTAATATACTCATAACATAAATAAGGACATGCTTACTACAAATGAACAAGTGATCTAGAATGGCAATGCCATAAAAATAACCCTAACAAAGCTGCGATGGTCCCGAGCTGTCGTCACACAGACCCCCTGGGGTCAAAAATGCATCACCACCCTGGTGGCGCACGGAGGTCCTCGTATTTTTGCCTTTTTAGGGTAGTATTTTATGTTGTGAAATGATAAGATGTCATCCATCACTATAGATTTTAACTAACGTTTAATTAAATAGCAAAAATAGGAAAAAAAAACGCTACTAGTTAGCATAGCGAGACATAAATTGCTTTTTTATTAGGCATTTTAACAAACTATGTCTAATAGACTTATGCCGAACAGACTTATGCCGACTTGCACCAAACTATCAAAGTTCCTAAGCATTTACTTAACTCACTTGACAGTTTTTAACCGTCTGAATTTGGACCGTTAAGAACTGGCAAGCAAGACAAGTAATTGCTTAGGAGCTTTGACAGTTTGATGCAAGTAGGCATTAGTCTTGATTTATTGACTGACAACAATTGACCAAACTACTGAAATACTTAAAATACCAAGTGTATGTCCATACTGTAAAGAATTGTAAGCTATGAATGGAATTTTGTTAGTAACTACGCTTGGGTGTTAGATAATCACGTTTAGAATAGATTGTTTTTACAGAAGTTTATTTTAGAGTAGTAGGTATGTATGTATGTATGTTACATACATACATATATACATACCTTACTACTCTAAATGGAATAAAGACAAGTTGATCAATTAACATCTTTTTCAGCACTAAAAAAATTTAGAATACATGTTTTTTTTATACCTTATGTTTTTATATGTACCTATGTGTTGTGTGGCAATATAACAATATGTATCTTTTAGAATGTCATTTCGAAATTAAGACATAATTCTTCATTTAAGAGCAACTTTACAACTCAACTGGCTTGAGGTCCAGCGGAACTTCTTTTTGTCCCCACGCCACAGGGGGCGCTACCGCAGTTAAAATGACAAAATAATTTAGCTCTACGGTTATTTTAAACGGTCCTTGTTAAGTTTAAAATGTCTTTGTTTAAGATTATTTATGACAGCAAGACGATATTACTGCTAAAAAAAAGATTTGCTACTACACATATACATTAGCAATAACTAACAGCTTTGTGAACTAAATAGACATTGCTTAAGCAAAATAAAATGTTTATTTTCCAAGATTTCAAAGCAATGCTTAACCCACTTTAGTATCTAGTACCTACCTACTTTGTCTAAATACGTGTTTGTATCATTTCAACCGACTTCAGAGGAACGAAAAGGAAAAGGTTCTCAACTAGGTGTTTTTTTTAAATGTTTATTACAAACAATTGTTATAAAAATTAAGTGGTAATAAGTGATGGCTCAAACAAAATGAGTGATCTTCAAAAACTCCAACGTACGAGTGTGACAATAATGACACATTGTAAAATGGTAAAATAGGCTAGGGTGACCACACGTACCGGGTAATAGCCGGCAGCACGGTACAATATGCCACCCTTACCCTACTTGTTCCATGGTGTTTTGTAATCAAACGATTTTGGAGAACGTAGTGTGGATACGCCAATATTTTATTATTATTTAAATATTAAATAATATGCTGAGTAAGACCATTTTTAATTTTATCTTATAAAGCTTCTTATAATTTTTTTTTATTGGAGAACTTAAAAAGAGTATTGTAGAAGACTTTTATTTTTCATTACATTTCCTAAAATCTTTTCATAAAATTGGTAGGTGTAATGCAAAATAATCCTCACTAATATGACCTTACGCAAATGTAAACATAAATATGTCTTTTAAAAAAAATTCGTAACAAGTGTTTTGTCAAAAACCTACGTTTAAAATTTAATTCATATCAGGCAGGTATATCCAGCTTAATCTAACAATATTACCACAATCTAAGGTAACATTACCACATAGTTGTGATTCGAGCATCCCAATTACGTGATTATTTATGTGTGACAAGTCATTCAACACTTGTTTACCCGCCACCAGGTCATTTGGACCTGTATTAGAAAGAACAATAATATAATTTACCCTACATTTTCTTTGAAGTCGTTTGGATGAGGGTTAAAGAGGGATCAATATATAGTGGTTGTTGTGGTGGGACAGATGTGGTGACAAGTAGAATGCTGTGGTTCTATTGTGGTTTAATGGTTTTTCTGTTTACGATGTTCGCAAATGTGCGTATAATGAAGTATGGTGAATTTTGCACTTATAATGGACTCGCATTATCGTGCTCGATGATTAATAATTTAAGCGGTTAAATTAGATGTAGGTGAGTATTCTAGTCTGCATGAGAAGTAATCTAAAGTTTCGTTGATTGGTAGTAAATGCTTTCATTATTTCGTAAGTAGAATGTTCATAATTTATCATGCTGTATAAAGCTTATACCTGTATTTTTTAAATAACAACCCGTAGTATAAAAATATCGTAAACTGATGAAAATAAACCAAAACCAACTCCGTCTGTCCCATTTATTTTTCAGTGGGAACTTTTTCAATTTTTTGTGCGTGGGTTATCAGTTTCAATTTGAGTCCCACTTCAAATCAACGGCTGAATCTAAATCTTCCGCCTTTTCAATTTCTGATTGACAACGTTTTTTACAAAGAGCGCAAGGGATTAGGGCGAAAGATGCCACGCGACCAAATTAACTTTATGTAATTCCTATCACTGATGGTTTCCAGGGGGTGGATTTAGGATAAAATGAGAAATGTGAATTAAAAAAAGAAAAGTTTATATAATACCTACTTGTAATAATGCAACTTTTGAAAATACATTTTGTTTTTACGACACTGTTTGAGCAATATTTTTCATCTATGCCTAATTGCCAAAGTCTTTATTATTTACCATCAAATTATAACGTTAAATCAAGCAAGAAATGTTTTAAATGCAAACTATTTTAAACGTAGGTACAATTAAAACCAGACTCTTTTGATATTCAATTCAATTAAAACACAAAAGTAGACTAGCTCTACAATATGTTGCATTTCCAAATCCTAGCTACGTCCCAACAGTTACTGTTATCTCTCGCCCCATTCGCTAACGAGTCGTTTTTAATAGTTTAATTCGGATTAGATAATGTCCCACGGGTGGTCTCTGTGACCCCTAGGTCGGGAGGGTTTCAGTGAACCTCCCTATTGCGCTGACAGGTTAAGAGCGTGTTTGCATTGGGGTGTATTGGATTTATATTTAGTTCAATGCGGTGAAGATAAATCCAATTTTATCAAAGACAAATACCTATACCTATGATACTTTTTTATAAAAAAACTTGCTAGTACGTTCCTTAATATTTAGTTCCCACAAAATTGTGATTCCTATCCTATACTTCATCATCAGTCTATATCTAACATACTCGTAAGTTATAATGCTGGCAGAAAAAGCGGCAAAGAGCCGAAGAGACTCAATAGCGCGCCTTGGATGGATTTTTAACCGGCTTCCAAAAAGGATGATGCCCTCAATTTGAATTTTTTCTTGAATGTTTGATTTCTCAGCACTTTCTCATTTATCAACTGTTTTGAAAAAAATATATATTTTAAAGTGTACCTTCTTAAACATTCTGAAGTAACATACATAAAAAAGCTAATTGATTGATTCAGGCGTTACTTTGCGGAAATCCATAAATATTAATAAATAATATAAATATATTTAGTAATAAATTAGCTTAATTTCTAAACAAAGGTCTTAATTAACTTAAGTCTAGTTTAGAATTTTAGTATCTAAACCAAAGCGCCGAAAACGGAAAACCCAAGTCAGACTTCACTTCTTGAGTTGAGTTAATTAACACCTTTGTTTAGTAATTAAGCGGATTTATTACTAAATATATTTATACTATTTATTAATAAAAAAAGCATTCAACCAAATTAATAACCGTCTCCTTTTTTGAAGTCGGTTGAAAATAAATGATATTTTTAATTATTTTTTCCATGTTGCGTTTCGAGTGTTTCTCGATGACGACTGATGACGGGAACAGCCGCAGGCACTCATTAAATGCCTATTATTACAACTCAACTTTGTAACGGAAGAATTCGTAAACACTACCTTTATGAGACGAAATAACCGAAATGGTTATTATCTAATTGCTTTGCAAAATAAAAGGTGTATTCCAGGAGACGGAATATATACATATTATTCATTATTGAGATTTCATTTGAAATAAAATATCTAAAATAGTACTGACAGATTTACAAACATCAATGTTAGGATTGATCGTTTTTTTTAGTTGGTAAATTTTACTTGGCCTTTACGGCCTTAGTCTTTAGCTTAGAGGCCTTTGCTCAACAATGGGACAAAGAAAGCTGATAAAAAATAGATCAATTGCCAAGTAATGGCGTCAACACATACCACATAATATAAAAAAAAATGTTTCTATTTAGTAAACGATTTTTTTAATGACAATTAAAAAATTGTCAATAAAAACGAAAAAAATATTGATATTTTATATATTGATAGTGATATATAAAGTAAAATTCCCTATATAAACAAACATATAGGGACATAAACTTAATTTATATAAACTCATATGGACATACATGTATTTAAACTCTCTTTTCTATTAAATAATTGCATAATAATATTATAAAATTTGCACACCTTAAACTAAAGGTAGAACATACTTAGGACACCAATTTATTTTAGACCATATATTGTACTTGTGTTTTGGCATATAAATTATCTTTATCTTATAAACATAAAATAAATGCTGGGCTTTCGAGACTGATCATCATATTATGTCACCTAGTAGACGAGCTCTATAGCAGGATACTTTTTTTTTTTTTTTTTTCTTTCAAAGAACCTAAGTTCTTTAGTTTTGGCTTCACATCAAAGGTATATAGCCAGTGTCAAGTAATTGGAGAGATTATTTTGTCATAAGTCAGAGTCGATAAGTCAAGTCATGCCCCTGTAAAGTAGTGGTGGTTGCGACTTTACTAGAGGCTTCTATGGAGTTTTGGAGGCAACACGAAAAGTCACGTTTTACAGCATTACACTATTCACCAATACTCATACACGTTCACGAGCACATAATGGATAATCTACCACCGTTTTTACACATAAACATTCAAAGTTATACAAGTTTTGTCAATTAATTTAATGCCGCCAATGTGCCATTTTTCACGTTCCCGCCAAAACTCCGCAGGATACTTTAATACATATAAAAGGCCTGACTGACTGACAGACAACGCACATGTCAAACAACTGAACCTTGATAACCACACTTGACACACGGCTCTTTTACACGCTACAAGCCAGCGTACATCACTTCTATACGCAAAGAAATGCATTTGCTTATTAAAATTATATGAAAAGCATTCCTTCTGCTGCAATGTCGTCCTTCCATATTAAAACAATCGGTGGAAGTGTTATCGATGTATCGGTATTTTTGTGCCGCGCTCCTGGGCTATCCCATATTCGGCAGATTCATGATCTTTGTACTTTTTTTGCATTATTATTTTATGCTATGTCGGCTTCTACGAGGGTGTATTAGGGTTTATCAGGAGGTATTAATGATGATTACAGGGATCTCATTTAAAAGGTTAAAAAGGAATAAGTATAAGTGTTAGAGTAAAAATAATGCCAAAGTTATTGAGCAAGTAAGAAGTCCCTTATTTAAAAGCTGTGGAACTTAATCTACAAAACTACAAATAAATTTAAAACAAATTAATTGTAGGTGCCATACAAAAAAACTATTTTTATTATTTTGATCAAAATAATAAAAAAAGTTTTTTTGTACCATTTATTCGATAAACCAAGAAACCGCCAGGCTCATCTCGTTGCATGTTATAATAAAAAAAATATATCTTTCGCATCAAGGTAATAACTAACAGCCCTAAATATACCTAAGCTGTGCAATCTGCGTATAAATTTGTTCATGAAATTAAGGACTCCAAAGTACATAACTTGCATCAGTGTGACTAATTTAAGTATCACTTAACCACTAAAGGTAGTATTCCGATGCTGTGCGACCCCGACCGACGACCACGACACGCTATCGCGCTATGTATGCACGAGTCGCGCGACGCGCTCCCTTGCATCCGAAAGTACTTCATATTAATGCATACTAAGCGACCGGGTCGCGCGATCCACTGCTGAGTGCGGTTTCAGACTAGCGTATGTATTTTTGTCACGCGTATAATATCGGCGAAACTTCAAAAGCTCACGCCTGTATTCTCGCGTTTATCGGCATTTATGCTCGGTTCTTTCTAGCGAGTGTCAGTAGCATGAGCCGTCTCTTGCAGCTTGTCGCGCTAAACGCTCGACAACGCACGTTGTCGCGTGTACACGCGCTGTAAAAATTAAAACAGGAGTGGCAAATTCGCCCTGTTAATCCGCTAATCTGAAACCGCACTTAGTATGCATTAATAAGATGTATTGTCAGATGCAAGCGAGCGCGTCGCGCAACTCGCACATACATAATCCGGGTCGCGCGGTCGCCAACATCGGAAGGCCACCTTTACTTTAGTGCTGCTTAATTTTCAGTAAGTAATGAGCGGTGTTTTAAGTTCAGGGATGACAAAGTAAAGTGCTGTGATTTGAAAGGCATCTCCTTACTGGAGGCATTTTCATTCCAATCGCATAAATACTAAAAGATTGAAACACGGAACTTGCCAATCAAACTTATTCTATTAAATTCATTATTATTCTATAAAATATACCTTCATTATTGGTCTTATTAATAAGTCTAATTTACTACTATTTTTAAGAGCTGATGATTTAGTATAAATAAAATATAAAAAAAAACTCGTAACCAAAATGTAATTTTAAGCGTATTAAAGAAACATCTAATAAATAACTTTAATTTTAAATTTGAATAAAAACCTGATATCCTATACCTAATTATTTTTAAAAAGTACTACTTATTAAATTTTTTTTCATCAGTATTGAGTGAGTGATACGATAAGAATATTTATTTTGGGAGTAGTCATAATGATTACTTGCTGTAACTGTAATGGTTTTTAATGATTTCGAAATTTTCGTACCCAGGGATCGGAACCCGTTACCCCAACATTCCGTGCTCTTTCTTCTTGAATTTTTATTATATTATCTTCTTTCCATTATTCGAATGACTACTCATCTCAATTCATTTACTTCGTCAAAATTGATCAATAAAATCCAAAACCGATCCTTATAAATCCATCCATCACCATCTCATAACTAAGTAACCGCCGAATTTGTCGCTCAAGGCGCGTGCGTGCAGAACTAATGCAAAATGAAGCCAAAATAAAGCACAGACCACACCGCGAGCGAAGCTATCTTCGATTAGCTTAGCTCAGATAACAGAAAACGACGAAAACGAGCAAAGAGTGCGTTCGATAAGGCGTAAAGTACCCCTGATATGCCCTCTCGCATTTTTGAAGACTTAAAATTTACTACTTATAACATAAAAATGGATTGAATTGAATTTTTTACTACACGTTTGTTTTGTTATTTTCTAGATACAGGAGGTCCTTTTGTTTTGAAATTACAAGTAGTAATTTTTAAATCTTCCAAAATTTGCTACAAATGAATGAAAAATAAAAAGTTAGCGAAATGCCACTTTTGGATAGGTATTTAACAAGGGTTACGAAATGAAACGTTGTCCAAATGGGATGTAGCCCTTCGCTCATATTACGCGCGGTGTGGTCTACCCTGGAGCTAAGATGTAGTATGGATGGGTTCCTATCGAGTAACACCACAGTTTGGTGGTGTTACTTAAGGAAAGCTTAGCTGTACTTGCATGGACCTACGTAAACTTAGCTTTGCTCGCGGTGTGGCCCGCGCTTTACCGCAACATCACAGATTATGCAATATAATAAGACCACAGATTATGACACAAAGATAGAACTTCAAAGCTGCCGCCGTTACCGAAAGTTAGTACCAAAGAACTTATATACTATGTATCTAGAATGCCGACTCACACGAAAACTGCGAGCCGAAAGAGCTAGAACCAGTAAGGAGTGTGTCTCGTTTTGTAGGGCGACCATAATTTTTGAACTTTGAATATTTCATTGAGACATAAACAAGCTGTTAGAGGTCCGTGGACAGGTCGTGTGGAAAGTGATAGGTATCCTGCTTATAGGTCACTGGTGGCGTGGAAATAAACTACGTATTCACATTCTTCATATTTATTAGTTTATAATATACACTTAGAATGGTCGTCTGTGTTTCAAGTAAATTAGATTTTAAAGGATTATCATAATTGTTAATTATAAAATACATCCATCTTTGATGAGATGACGGAAGGGAAGAGACAGAGCAATCAATCAGACAGATTTTTTTTTTTTTTTATATAATAATAGTCAAGCGTTTGACCACCAAAAAGATGACAGTAATCAACTTATTTTGACATTGACAATCTACAGAATTCGTTCCGAATCCTATTATATTAAACACAACAAATTCAATCTGCTCAATAAGCAATCAATGTTATATACATACGTTACTTTGCATTATTGTTTTAAAATTATATTAAAAATAGGTGCATTAAAATATCAACAAAAAAGAGGGCGGTGCGCCGCATTCTAGTGAGGTATATCTGATTCAATGGTTTTAATACTGTTTCTTTCGAACAGTAATTATTTTTCTCGGCAGTTAGGTACCTAACCAACATGACAGCGACTGTACTAAACCTTTCAAATGAATCTGAATAACATTTAGATCAAATAGTCTAATTTCGAAAATAGTCCCACTTATTTCAAAAATTATGGCCATGTTAATTTTAATTGTATGCTGGCAACTGTGTGAACGAGACACACTCCTTAACGAGGGGGTCTCTATCAAGCATTAAAATCCTTATATTTAGATTTAATTAAAAAAGAACTTTATTTCCAAGGCATAAGGTTCAGAATTCTTAATCCTAACAAAATGGCGTGTTAGCTCTCTAGATACATAGTATAGAAGCTCTTTGGTTAGTACCCAAGACGGAAAGAGAGCTACCTTAAGAAGAGGCGGTTCGATTTATGTTAACGATCAGGATTTATTACTCCTTTTGAGATCTGAAAAGAACCAGCCACTGGATTACACAGTCTTCTTCTTCATCTTATCGTATCACTAGTTCCTTCGAACCAGTGTGGTGAAAGGATTTCAAGTGCGACTCGAAGATGCTCCTTTCGTGCACTCGCCACATGTTTTCGAACTTTAGGTTCTACGACATGCCGGTTTCCTCTCGATGTGTTCCTTCACCGTTGCGAGAACGTGGGATGCATACATCGATTTTTTTGACCGAAAAAACCCATTTACGTATGACTGCCACCGGGATTCGACCCGCGACCATCAGATCGCAAGGTAAGGGCCTCATCCACTCGGCCACCACGTCCCCAGTCATCAGTCCTTACACAATAAGGAAGGAAGACCTCTGGGAAGAAGAATATGTGTCAATCTAATGTGTGTAAGTATCAATATTTTAATTAACATATATGTATATAAATTTGACAAGTGTGAGTGGCAAGTGTGTCTAACTACCCCGCCACCGGTGTCGCGGGGTCGATTCCCGCTTAAGGACAAACATTTGTGTGATGAACATCGGTGTTTGTCTTGAGTCTGGGTGTTTTTTATACATACATATTGTATTTATTAAATATTACATCAGTTTTTTGGTTCTCATAGTACAAGCTATGCTTAGTTTAAAAAAAAAGAACTAAGGAGAAATGTAGACAGAAATGGTTTGATAGACATCTAGGTCCAAGTACGAGTAGATACAGTTGCTCAGTAAAATTATAAATAAATTCCTCAACTATGATTTACGAACCGAGCTGCCTGATAATATCTACTGAAAAAGGCGAGAAACCGCTTACACGACCAAGAAACGTCGAATCTCACAAGAAATGTCTGCATTTGGGTCATTTACCATCTCGCCACATGCACACCACAAAAACTAAACACTCGTAAACAAACCTGAGAACTCATCAAAATACCAATCAGAGGACACGGACACCAGTGTATGGTGAAAATAATACACCGGTCTCATCCCGCAAGAAACACCGTGGAATATTGTCGTATGCACTAATGATGTGCTTTTCTGCGCTTTAATTGCGATCGAACAGACAAACACGCATACTTCTACCATCTCCTAAACCTCTATTGCAAAGTAATAGAGTTTAAAACGGTCCAGCATGAGTGTATAGATAAGTTAGCGCGTCAACTTTTGCTGCATCGGTTGCCATGAAAAATGTATGAACGCTCATTTCAAAAACCGTGTAAAAAGCGAGTATTGAAGTTGATTTTGATCTGCGTCTGAGTATCATAACATACGGCCCAACTAGCCATAACCGTAACTACGATGTGGAGATTCTCGAAGACCAGTTCGATCATCTATGAGGAAATCGTGTGAAAAATTCATCAAGACATTCGTCATAGTTAATTGAAGGTTTTTCATAGAAAAAAACATGCATGGTATGCAGGGGCGTCTCTAGCCCATGTAGCGCCCGTGTGCAATCATTATCCTAGCGCTCTTTAGGTCAAGGGGCGGCCAAATCTGTGATCAAAGGAACAAGAAAATCACGATTTTTCTGTAATCACTACAGGTATCTGGGCTGCTTAATCATACAATAGAGTATCTGTTTGATCCTGATTGAAGCAAGCCGCAACTTTTTCAGACCTTTAGTATACTAGGGAAAATCGCTTTAAAACACAAACTTGATCGCAGCGAGTATAGCTAGCCACAATTTTTTACGCCATTACTGAAGTTTATAAAATATAGGAGAATCATTTTTTTTTGCGGGTTGCATTGAAAGTGCCGCGGTTGGCGGGCGCCAGCGGCGAGTGTGGCTCGGCGCCCCCTAGGACCCCCTGACGGTATGAACGGTAGTTTGAAAGGTCAAATGTGTTTTGATAATGTTCATTTAAATTTTATGTAATTTTTAGAACCAATGTGTATATTGTATTCTTCAGTCAAGTATGTGACTCTACTTTATACATTTATAAGATCTGTCTGTAACTAACCATACTTGAGAATCAATAATCACTCATTCATTCATTAATTATTAACCTTTTCGAGTTCAGAACTACAGGTTTCATTAGGATGGATAGAAAACAGCAAAGTTATACTATAAACGTAATGTAATGTAATGAAATCTATTGCTTATTCCAAAAAGCTTACTTTCAAACATACACGGGAGAAAGAAAGAGTGATTGGTAAACAAAGCACAGCAGCTCCTAAAAGCAGTCAAAACATCCAATTTACGAAATACCTTAAAGCCAATATTGTCCCCAGAATTCTTCCCATTTCCCGCCAGTTTGTTTTTTTCCCCATCCCCATGGCGGCCGTTTGTTTATGGTCGGACAATCGAGGCTTCTAAAAACCCTGGGTAAGTCAAAACGAAGAGTAGTAGCAATAGAACACGCGGTATAGTATGAACTACAACAGTGATGAACATACATAATGCTGTACAAACTGTCGTGAAGTGGACTTCATAGATTAAAGACTTAAACTTTTGAGAAAAACAATTCACATTGGAATAACTGAGTGCGGACTCTACCAGTTCATAGTCTATGTTTTCATTCATAGGCCCGCAGATATTGCTTTTCAGCAAACTACTCCACTGCTTAATCAAGAATTGTATTATATTATATATTGTACTTTCCTTGGACGACCGTCAAAGGAAAGTACAACATAGTTCTATGAAGCTTCTGAGCTTGTGTTATTGAAAATTGTATGTAAACAAGTGACGAGCTAAGCTTGGTACTCACGTAAGAGTTCACGCCTGCTTATTACCAGAGCACAGGACTACGGTCAGTGTGACACTGCTGTAATGTTTATTCTGAGATTTTTGCTCAAGTAACTGCGGTGTTGTAGAAGGTGACGATCAAAATTACTACTCTGCGTGGAGTACCTCTTTGGAAAACTGGCATTCTGCAGCCGAACGCACGCCGGTCATTCCTCCGCTCGCCAATCATATCCCGATATTTATGAGTTCGGGAATCGTCGCTAACCCAAAAAACCTTCGCGACAATACGTCTGACCTTTTTATGTCTTCTTCCCGCTTCGCATTTTTCTGGCAAAACTGATTGTTTACCGGAAAAAATTACGCCTGTTAGTCGCAACGGCTCGCATAAATAAAAGATGTGGTACGGAATTTTGATTCGGTAGTTTTTGTAACGCAGAATGTCGATTGTGCGCGGGATTGTAAAAAGTAGATCGTTGTATCGTGGAGAGTACGTGGTGTCAAGTGCCTGGATTTATAAAAGCCGCTTTACATCTCCCGGATTGAGATGTTTTTGCGGCGGTTGAGCTTTGAGATGCAAGGATTTCACACTTGTGAGGGATTTATTGGTTTGTCCATAAACTACAAAAAATAACGCGCAAGTTCTTATTGCTAGTAATGTAGGTATTTATTTTTCAGAACCTATATGACCTGTTGTTAACTTTGCTTTTCAACCCACCTAAAAAATCAGGAGGTTCTCAATTCGATTGATTATTTTTTCGTTACCTCAGAATTTTGTTGTTTATAATGATCTGACAAAAGATAGGTATTTAGAATATATAATTAGAAATTTCTTAAAAATCGGTTCAGTACTTAGGTTTTGGAATCAAAATAACTAAAAAAATAACGAAATTGCGTATTGCTTCCCTGTAACTAGATCAGTTGTAGTATTTTTTTGTAAAACCTTGATTATCTTAAATACACTCAACTTACAGAGCTTATTTTTATGGCAACGAAATTTAAGTCTATTTTGAGTGTCTCGTAAGCCAATTTACTAAAAAAAAAACTGGCAGAACGTGTGAAATGGAGTATAACAAAAAAAATGTTTGAAAATCATTTTTTTAAAAAAGCAAATCAAATGGTCCAGGCACACTTCCGGGCATTCGGCAAAAACACCAAATTGGTTCAAAACCAGGATCGCGTGTCCAGCCAGAAAATGGTCGAGTTTTCACAGATGTTACCTAACTTCGCTCTACAACCAGTCATTTAAAAGTAGGTTGACCAAGCGGACTGTTCTTTGGTAGATAGAATCACTGAATCATCATCAAATGACAACCAATACTAAGATTGAACAAGCAAAATTGTTGAATGGGAGATAGATTTGCAAAGGAGGTTACTTATGTGTATATTAGACTGTTTAACCTGAAATAGTTAATTTGATTTACTTATGTGTAAATTGGAATGTTTAAACTAAAATAGTTAAGTAGGTATCGATAAATTTAATTTATTAACTTTGTCATTATCTATTTATTGTATTCATTGATTTGCCTAATTCGCACACTATAAATGGTAGAACATAAGACATAAATAACTATCTTAATAACATTCTATGTTGACTATATTCTTGCGAATAAATTTCTTAATCCTTGATACACTTCCATTGCCTCCAGTTTTCAAATCCCTAATTAAAGAGCTTTGCTTTTCATCTCATATTTACATTTATTTTGATGAAAATCTATCTATCTTTAGGCTTCCTAATGAGCTAGACGATTTAATCTCCATACATCCTATGCTTCAAACCTTTGATTTTCTCAATATTCTAGTACTTTTATAATATTTTGGACTATAATTATCTTGATAATCTGAACGGGAAGTTTTGTTTTACATATACTTCAATATTGTGTACCTGTAAAACTATGATATTTTCTCTCCTGAACTAAAAAGATGGTTACCATAACAGAGTAAACGGAATAATCATTGCGTTCAAACTAAAGCCATGGTCACTGTTGGCACCCGCGCCGCACAAATTGACGCAAAACATGGCCATTTTCACATATAAGTTGCACCAATTTGGGGAATATTTGCTCTAATGATACTTTTTTGGATAAAGTTCAATAACCCTGGATTTGACCATTTTCGATACTCACAAAAACACCTTTCTATTAAAAATATGTAAGTATATAAATTTTCCTATACGGTCAGTTTCATATCAAAAACTGATCAAAATCCAAGAAAAAATCGTATATTATGTACAGGTATATTAACAGAAGCTGTCATGAATAACACATTCACACGTGCGCTTGTAGTGCCTGTGAATAAAAGCGCAGCGTGTCCTTATACCTTAACCTGTCAATATTATCGTTCTAAATTTGTCAGAGTATAGTGAAATTGCATTAATGTGAGTACTTTGACGGCGCCAGCTTTCGTTGAGAGACCTTATAGTTGTAAAATCTTGTGGGATCGTAAAGCGTCGATGACACACGGATTATTCACACGCTGCTTGTTCGCGAGTTAAAAGCTAGCGTGTTCGCGAGTTAGCTTTCGGGAAGGATTGTCAATAAGCAGATTGTATAAAAGCCGATGACACTGGGCGATTTTACAAGCTACAAGCGAACTCGCTAGCTTGTAACGTGTAAAATAGCCATGTGTCATCGACGCTTTAAGAAGTCACTTTACATACCGTCGCTTTCCATCAGGTCAAACATTAGGCTAATAAAAAAAGAGAAGAGATCGCGAGAGGTTCAGCTCTTTATCATCGCAATAAATATCTTATAATTAATCTAATAATAAATATCTTTCGTGCAGCCAAAAGCAGATGTTAAAATAAGTAAAAGTTTTTAAAATAAAATAATAGAAATGAATTATATCGTGAGGCAAATTGGTTTACCGTTTATATCGAACAAGGTGTGAAAATTGATTTGATTTGATTATAGTTTTTATTTGATGAAATCGATCAAAACGTTTCTACAATTTTTTTCTTGGTGTAATTGTGTTTTCTTGATTTCATTTTTTTGTTATTGTCATACTCCAAATCATATTTCTGACACAGGAATCAAATCTGTTCAAATCAGTGACACAGACTCTTAATAACGCTATACAATATTTTTTGTATTGGACTGCCACGCCAGCCGGTGTCGCGGGTTCGATTCCTGCTTCAGGACAAGCACTTGTGTGATGAACATTGGTGTTTGTCCTATTTGTGTAGTCTGGGTGTTCTCTATACACCACCAATTTTTAATTACCAAAAAAAATTAAATGGGCAATGCAGACGGGGTACTACGTTTTATCTATGCAGTCAGAATTTTGGATTTCTACAAAATGGCAGAATGACAGCGGCGCGAGTGCGGCGCCCGAGCCAAGCTTTTTTGCGAGCTGGCTCGAGCTAGGTACCCGGGTTTGCCAAACGATGAATAAAACTTAAATTATTATAAAATTTAGGGTACCGCCTGACACAAATCACATGAAAACGACTAACGGTAACAGTTATCCAATTTTAATCAAATGTATTTTGACAAAATATCGACTTAATTTTATCTCATTTTCTTGCCATATCTGTGTTCAGTAACGGCAACTGACTATGCGTATTTTTTTTTTCTGGTGATTAAAAACTGACGGTGTATTACAGTTTATTGCTATCCCATTTTTTTCTTCTTGTGGAAAGACCAATACTTCGTAAGATATGAACAGAAGCCTCTGTCAAGTGCATGTAAGTAATCGGCAGAGTCGCGTGCGCAGCTTCCCGCCCGCGGCGCGCACGCACGCAATACGGATCAATCAGGCAGGGTGGGCGACTGAGCCGTTTACATTAATCGCTTCTTTTGACTGGTTTTTGGAAAATACCTTGATGCTTCTTTATCTAATACATTGTAATGGCCTTAACAAAGTTACGTATTTTGGGTAATAATGGTGTCAATTTAGATGCCGCCAAAACCAAACTAAACTAATTTGACAGCACTAAAAATGTTGCTGTCCCTTTTATAACGATTGAAATAAAAAAGATGGCATAATTTTTAGTGCACCAAACTGACAAAAGTCCTAAGCAATTACTTTACTCATACATTAAGATATCGTTAGATTAGTCTCAATAACTCGAGTATAAATAAATAAATTACCAAAATGGCGGATTTATGGCGCTATGATAGTAAGTCGTTTATAATTTTTTGATAAACAAAACTATCGAGTAGGGTGTATATAAAGGAAATTAAAAGGAGAGACATATAAGTCATATTTTTAAATTTAATTTGGAATAATAAATTGGCAATCAATGCATAATATTTTCGCAGTCAGGTTTTCAGGTTTAATATACTTTAAGTAACCAAAGCATCGTTGGTATCGGACAAATGAGACCACACGAAGGTGTTCCACATGCTTGATGTTCAAACTGCACGAAATAAATTTTCATGTATCTTCCAAAATTACCAAAAAATTGCGGTTTCAAGGTAACTAAAAAAAACTGACCATAAGTGATTTCGCTTATGGTTTAACTTCCAGTTCTTATTCCTATAAAAGTTGATTAACGATTACTCAAAGATCGTGTTGTACGATTCGCCTTTCAGGTGGACTTTGTGGTCTCCACAAAACATCAGCCACATCTAAGTAAACAGGTTTACCGTTAGGAGACGTCCCCTGCAGGATGATGTACTAGATGGGTACCAACACAGTACCAGATATTCTACCGCAAATTAGTACTGTGTGAGCATCACTTTGTCCCGGTTTGAAGGGCACTGTAGCTATTGAAATTACTGGGCTTCCGAGACTGACTTAAGCTCTGAGACTGACTGGGTTATGCTCGCTTTTGTACATGACTTTTCTTCAATATTTTTTACTATAAGGTGTTTGTGTGTAGGAGGTAGTGTAGGTTAGGTGCACTAAAGAATTACAGACTGACCTTGAAAATGTCTCTAAGTAGACGAGTGTTAATAGCAACTTTATTAGTGTTGCGCCGGCCTATGTAAATTAAATTCCGGTTTAGCACTGTTTTGGTCATGGGCAGGCGTAATCTCTTCCTATCAAGAGAACGTCTAGCTCGCCTCGTCACTGTTTGCATAAAAAACAGGTACCCTAGAATCGTATAAATAACACGAAGATAGGGTGTGGCGTACATTTGTAATCTTGGCGTCAAAAACGATGGACAAAGGTAAAAAAAAGTGGAATGTTTGAAAACTTCTAGTTAATCGAAATTCGTGGGATTTTTACTGGGTGCATATTTTCATTTTCTGGACAGTCCTGAAGTCCTTCCCACAGCCTTCCTATATGTAATTGTTCTGAATAAATAATTTTGAATTTTTGAATAATTTCCTTTCATTATTATGTCAAAATTGTGCTTAAAATTTGACGCTAATACCAATTTGTATTCAGTTTGCAACAATATTAAGATACTTCAATCATTTGGTCGCGTCCATTTTATCACGTAAATTGGATCTCGTCAATAAATTACTGGTCCAAAATGGCTTCAAATTAATCATGAAAAGCAAACAACGTTTTGGTAACGAAGCGTCAAACGAACCACCTCTAGTTATGAGAGATAATGGCACGAGAAGTAAATCGATCACGTAAAAATTCGGCGAGATTGCACACTTTTTGTTTGAAATTATAATAGATTGGGAGCCGGTGGCTGCAGCGCTACATCAGTTAACTTTGTCACAGCACTGCATAGTTCGGTGTATCAGACCGTCAGAGACAGACCAGAGACGTGGTCATGTATCACAAAAAGATGCGTCATATGTTATGTAGCGTCAATGGTACATAATAATCACGTACAAAAATGATACACGCTACTTAGTGTGAATAGCATGGCTGATGTCATAAAAGATTATTTTCACTTTCATATTGAAAAATTTAAAAGTAAAACTTAGGTCCCCCATTTCCTCTTTCTATAGAATATAGATTAGGAAACATATATTAAGAACCGAAACAATGTTAGGAAAGGTTTTTAAAATGTTATACCCATGATTAATGATATTTTTTTTATATAATTTACAAAAAAGAGTCGCGCAAGACTTTCATAATGCTGTAAGAGCATTATTTAAATAATTTATTAATCTCGCCACCATCTCCGGGACTATTAATGTTTAAGCCCAGAGGCTACCGTATAATGCTGCGGAGAATTCGTTATATTCTTATAAATATTCGGCGACCGAGGACCGGTCAGACGAATTTTTTGCTTAGAACTGTACGGGTGATGATTGTGCTTTTATCATTTTGCCACATTATTGCGTTCGAAAGAGGTTTTGAAATGATCAGAAATTTTAACCGCCAGCTCTGATACTAGGCTTTAGTTTACTAGGTGGAGTGCTTTCGGATAGTCCAAAAAGACAAACAAAATCCGAACCTACAATACTAATATCTGTGCTCCAATTTATGTGCTAGAGCTCGAATTTCCGTGTTATGTTTTTCCAAGCTGATCTATGCAAAAAAAATATCATTATAAGTGAAAATTTGACCGAAAATCATAAACATTTGAAAGACACTGAGTCAAAAAATCCGACACGGAGAGTCGAGGTTGTAAGTTCAAATCCCGGTTTAGCACAAAAATCGTTAAATCATTGAGGTTATTGCTTATTAAAATACAAATAGAAACTAACATCAATTAATTAATTGAAGCGTGATTATCTGAAATCTGCAACAGCGCACGCGCGCACTCTAGCGAAAAATCCATGATTTCCGCACGTCGCGCGATTGTCTGTCTGTTTGTCACGCGTATAGGCGGGATAGTGCAGTCGTGTGAAGTCAGGGGCTAGCGCAAGTTTTGGGTTGACTGCTTTCATATAAAAAAAAAATGTGTAATAAGGTGACTCTTCCTTAAACTGATACACTGATAGTAGATAGAAAGAGAGCAGAGATTTACTTAGGCGCTGTATATTGCTTAAATACTAATTATCACTAATTTTTATAGATAAAAGAAGAATCCGCATTTGCATGTATGGATGTATAAATAAATGCTACTCCAATCATAAATTCTTGATTTGCATAACTGGTCTTCATAAAGTTTGGCTTGTAAGTAGATAGATACGATTTTAGAGCTATGTGGTGAGTTAGTTAAGTTAAGTAAGCTCAGTGGTTTAAGAAAAAGGAAGCGCGCGAGGTCTTTGTTTTTGCAAAATAATACTCTACTCACACCACGAAGGCCAAGGTGGCAGCGGCTGGGAGCGACACGGCGAGCACTTTCAGTGTGAAATAATTTTATCTTTATCTAGTATCGCGTTGAAAAAATCTCTAAGTAGTTACTAAAATTCTGTTTGAATTTGAAGCAGCGAGAACGGTACGGTAGCGTCACTCTACATCAAACAATCTCGTGCTAACTCAATTTAGTGGGGCTTTGGTGGGGACAAGTACTGTCTGATAAGCGGATTAGCAGTGTATTTATATCGTTTTGTTGCAAAAAAATAACCTTATTTATAGTTTTATCTCATGGGAAGGCTTTCAACAAATTATCCGTATATGTGTTTAGAAGTTATCTGAATAAGTAGGAGCACTGTCGAAACCTAACATTAGAATAATAAAATTATTTTCGCGTGATAATTTTTCCAAAATAATTATTGCAAAAACTTCTTAACAATTTAAAGAAAACCCTTGTAGAAAGGATATCTTAATTAGTTTAAATTGTATGGAATAAGTGAGTACATCAAAATAAATACATTTAATTTAGACTAATTTCGATAGTAATTTTATTATGTACTTAATGGACGATAAACATGTCATAACTCTGATTGTAACAACTTCGTAATTTAAATCCAGCAATTTATCGATAAAAACTCCACATCAATTAATTCAAAGGCATCAAATTAACTGGTCACTTAGAGCATCGACGGCGCGGTATTATCGGCATGTGTACGAAAGCAAATTACTCGGAATTACAGTGGTTTTGTCAACTCGTGCGCAGGCAGGTGGTTGACAGTGGGTGCCTCTCGACTGATCAACTAACACGATAATTTTGGACACCGGTCTTTCTGATAACTGAATAGATAAAATTACTTTTTTTTCCATAAATCTTATGTGTCGAGTATTGAATTAGTGAAATCAAAACATTAGACAAGTGCTGTAAAATCTATAAACCAAGATTTTATGCTTTTGCGTATATAAATAGATTTCCACGTACTATCCGCGATGCTCCTTCCACCATACGTCACGTGCTTTGTGGTCCCAATTGACGAATTCAAAAATGTTATCCGGCGATTTGGACCGTCCGTCGTCCCAATACCTAGTTGTCCCAATACCTAGTTGACCCAATCGACGGAAGCCCCCTTCCACCGGCGCCTTCAAATATCGGCTAAAAAAGTGGCTCTTAAAGCATGTATTTTATGATGTAAATGAATTTTATAACTTACCTGTCATAGCTTAATACCACAGATATAATATATATATACAAAAGATAAATCAAATGCATGTACTGCCCGTGTCTGAAGAAGAGCTAGGAAGAAGTTTAGGGGCGCACATTGTACCGCTATTTTATAAAAAAAAGTTTTAGACCTTTTTGGAAGTTAGGACCAAAAAGGACGAATGCGACGGACTTTTTAGTGACCGGAAATGATGGGTTAACGTTTGAGATAAAGTTTGGTTAACTCTAGTTATGTATTTGTGATAAGGTCTTGATGGTGATCGAATGGTTTTTGATAGTTAATATTATTTATAAATTTAAATTATTAAATAAATAAGTAGGCGGTTAGTCAGACTTAAGTTTTTTTGAGACGTTCTTACCCATTGCTCTATCGTGGGTTATTATTTTTTAACAAAAAAGTACCTAATCAACTTCATTTTTTTCAATAATCAAGATTTTACAAAAACTTACAACATCCTACTTCAATCCGACGCGCGACGGTTCAAGTGACTGTAGGCACTACTGACAAGTCACAGGGAAGCAAAATACACAATTTTGTTTATTTTGCCGCCATTTTTTTCAGTTATTTTGATTTGAAAACTAAACTACTGAACCGATTTTAATGAAATATCTATGTGACCAATCAGAAAGTATATCTTCTCAAACAAATCTCATTTTCTTCAAATCGGTTCATAAACAACAAAGTTCTAAGGTAACAAAAAAAATACCGAATTGATAACTTCCTCCTTTTTTGAAGTCGGTTGAAAATACCGATTTCCTTGAGGACCCGGAAGCCAGGCAAAAGTTAAAACAATACGTGACCGAGTATGTACGGGATTACATCAATTATTTTTACGTATTGAAAATCACGTCCATTGCCAATCGATGCAAGATTACACAACTCGAAATCCATACTCGCAATCTCTGCGTTTCCGTTCATATGTCATATTATTAATTGAATACAAATTATTGTTTTTTTGAGGTTAAATGACCTTTCTTATGTAAGCTGGTGGTCGTGTATTGCATCAAGAATTTTCAAGCTAGCAAAAAAGGCTTCAAATTAACTGAAACAAATAGAAAAAACCAGCAAGTTATTCTTCTTTTGAACCCGATCTATGGCTCTTTTTATTTACAGTTCAAAGAGTTACAAATAATGGCTTTCCTTGAGCAGTTTCTACAGCGAGAAAAATAATAAAAAAGGTTCCCATAAAATAAAGCTCTACCTACAATTAACAGCACTACTGATCTCAAAAAAAGTTGTGTGCTTAAGACCACACGACAGAAGTGAAAACTTCTTCAAAGGCGAGGTTAATATGAAATAAATTTATTTTTGCATTGACAAGGACATGACATTAGAAAGGATGCTAATTCAAAAATACATTATGTTCACGGTCATACCATCAACAATTTCGGCACTTTATTTAGTAGTATTATAATGTTACCATCATTACCATCTTCACTCAGTAGTATTTTACCAGCCGACTTTACACATAGCGTTACAGCCGAGCGTTTGGAATTTTGGAGCTAAATAACTAAGTCCAATTCACTCCCCACGAAATATTCTGCTCAGTGCGCCTGAAGAAAAAAAAGGTTCCCAAAAATAAAGGTCTACCTACAATTTACAGCACCACCGGTCACAAAAAAAAACAATAAAAAACCAAGTAGGCTCGCGTCAGGCGCGTGTCTGGCGCGCGTGATCATCATTACGCAAATAAACGTATGTTATTCCGAGCGCGAGTGTCCGCGGGCGATCGCGCTCTGTCCGCGCGTGGCCGGCTACCTCCCAAATTGATACGAGGTACGGTTAGCGACACAAATGCTTCGAAAAAGGATCCTATTTTGTTTAAGTTGAGTCAAGTAGTGTCCTAGATTTTTTATTCGTTGTATTAAAACGATTTTAAATCTCATTTATTTCACTATTTCTAATCATCAGGAAAAGTGCCCAGATTAAAGTTTAGAATCTTAATGTAGCACATTTAAAACGCGTCAGAAAAGTTTGGCTGTCTCCTGTACATTTGGACCGAGGCTATTTTTCGAAAAATAGAAGTGACAAGGCAAAAAAAATTATATAAGTTAAAATTACTAGTATTTTTAATTATTAGATCCCTACTGAAACCTGCAGGCGTAGATAAATTATTGTATATTAGACTTAAAAAAAAGAGAAGGATTCGATTGAATGTGTTTTGTTTGAGAGCATTTATTCTTTCAGATTCGTCCCTTATAATTTTTATCAAAATCGGTTCAGTAGTTTTGGCATTAAATCAAAATAACTGAAAAAAATTAAAATATTAAACATATAAATAACTATTAGTATTAACACAGCCCGATGTATTATAATATAAGAGCCAATCTATATCTGCCCAGAAACACGAATGCCCTGGGAAGAAAACCCATCTCAATTAAGACCACGCTGAACGTAGCTCCACTTTTCCTTGTTGACTCTACTCGTTCGTACCGTCCAAAGTAGACGATATTATAAGAAATGAATAAATCTGGGCAAATACTTCATTATCGAACATTATCCACTTGCATTTGATTATAAGCTGAAAGGTACGCTCATAATGGCTTTAATAATACTTTAGAACCTGACGAGGTTTTTATCAAAACATGATGGGATTCTAGATTGTAATTTGTGTCAATAAAACCTGACGTTATTAATTTTAATTATTTGCTGTATATGGCATTTTTAAAGTACTTACATACTTAACGAGTTGATGGGCAAGTTCAATTCTAGTTTCAGTGCACAACTAACTAGACTAATGCATTTCATAAAAATACACATTTTTGTAAAATAAAAACATTTTTACGTGACTACGTCTAAAAATCGATGAACGCCGGCTTAATGCACGAAAACGTTGACGTCATTGGTAACGCTGTCATTGTCCGGTAACGCTGGTGGTCACGTTAAACTATCGCCCGTAAACCAACTATACAGACAACCAATTTTTTTAGTTTATATTATTTTTAAAGCTGGTTATCCGGCTGGTTTTTATTTAAACTAAAACTAATGAAACGGATTAAGCTCGATATTTTTTATGTAAAAAATTCATATATTATTGATTTTTGATTTCTCACATAGTAGATAAGTGAACTACGCCCGAAATAATTATAAATAAGTTCATTAAAAAAAAAGATTTGTTCTTATGACCACACAACAGAAGTGAAAACTTAATCACCTTAGTCGACTTGAGCCGAAATTACCCGAACGAGCGTTACATAACCGAGCGTGACGGCTCATATTTCATACCCCTAAAATAAAGCAGGTAAATAATATGCTAACACCTTTCACCTGTAAGGTTGTCTGGTAGAAAATGCTTTAGCATTAAGCCCACCTTTTGTACAATATGTTGGTTTTTTTGTGCAAATAAGTATTAAATAATAAATAAAAATAAAATGCTCAGCGCGTTAAAAGAAGTTTTTAATTCAAAAAGTAGGTATGTTATTAATTATACAATATCTGCTTAGTTCAGAGCTAGTCAGTTTCCTATGTCCAAAAACTTATTATACTTTTTACAGGCGCCGGAACAAGTGAAATGCCTCAAGCGCGTGAGTACAGGTGCTCAAATGCTTCCGAACTAATTACTCAAATGGCCCAATCATATGGTGCAGCAATGAAATACATTTTAAATCCTGAAGATTGAGCCACGAAGGATAAGAAAGGCGTGGTCGTGCTAATGGCGGGCGGAATTAATGAATGAAGCGTACACGGAGAAAAAATCTCGTTATAACTTTACTAAAACTCAAACAATTTCTAACAACGAGAATAATATAGTAACGATTACAACTGGTAACGAAATTATTTAATATATCGGATGGTGTAAATGAGCTAAGTTGCTTGACAAAGGAGGTTAGGTGTGAACGTAGCGAAAACTCCTTAGCGAAACGGCGGCTGACACTAGGTTTAGTCTATGGTTCATGAGAAGAAATGCCCGGTGGTCATTGGTTGTGTATTGGTTTTGGATTATTGATAATTTGTGATGTAATGGTGCTCATTCCCCGGATCGCGTCCTGTAACTGGTTCTCTAGGTGTGCATCTGAACTGATGGCCCACATTTTAAATTTTCGAGAAACGCTTTAAGATTTACAGGGCAATTAGTTAAAAATTTACAAGTTTGTAGAATATAACATTACAGATTTATGGTGATTTCCCTTGGTCCTTCAGTCCAGACATGTTTGAAGGTAGTAGTTGTTGTTGAAAATACGTGCTGTTGAAGTGGATAAAACATGTCAAGATATGATTGCAAATGAACTGTCTTTGTGTTTCTTCGGAACCCAGCCCTGACAACTGTGATAGTGGAGCTGTTCTGAAGGAATTTAAGAGGAAACTCCGGCCCTCTCCCGAAAAAAATTTTTTTTTTCCTCCGTGTATGCCTTATCAATTATTATTATAATGTATTCTCCAGTGAAGTTAGGATTCTACTTTATACATTCATAAGACCTGTTTGTAACTAACCATATTTGAGACCAAAAAATAATTAATTCATTCATTCATTGAATGAATGAAAATGATTTATTGTACACCATAAGAAAAAAATGCTTTTAGAGTTTTGGTGAAAACGTGAAAGGATCACGTCGTGACATTGTATTGTTTTTTCCAAAACTTGTGATATTTTGAGTCTTAAAGTGTAAAAATGGTAGTTTTTTGCCCTGAATGAAAACGCCTAAAATTCTGCGAGAATGTTTCTTTCTCTTATCGCTATATCTATGACCAAACACTAAATGTTAGTAAGTGCAAAAACCTCAAATTAAAATATCCCAATTGACAGGTGACGGTTCATTGACAGATGACGTTTAAAAGTTGACAGTTTTTGTTTGGTCAACTTTTTCGAAAGTGATTTGTTGCACATTTGCTCGTAATAAGACGCACCAGATTATCAAAAGACATATAAAATATAATATTTCAGTACTCAGTACACGTAAATTAGGCAGGTTGTAGCATAAAATAGCACGTTGTATCATAGAAGTCTGTGCAGGTTCTAACTAAGTAAGGAAAGCAAGATTCTTATTTTACACGAAAAGTAGAATGGTTTAGTGTGCCACGCTGTGGTGGCCCAGGTTCGATTCCCGCATAAAGACAACAATTAATGTTCGTGCTCCGTGCTCGTTGCTCCTAAGTGGAGCTTTTTATGTATTAAAAATATATTTTATCAGTTAGTCTCATAATACAACTTATGCTTAGTTGTATATATATTTTGACGTGACTACGTCTAATAAATCGATGAACGCCGCCACGCCGGTTGCATGCACGAAAACGTTGACGTCATTGTCCAGTAACGCTAATTGTCCGGTAACGCTCATTGTCCCGTTACGCTGGTAGTCACGTTAAATTATCGTCCGTAAACCAACTTTACAGACAATTTTTTTTAAAGTATATCTATAGGTATATCAGCTTAGTTGTTTTGGCACGATTGACCAACAATCATCCTTTCACCCATATCACCCATTTTTAATATAAATTAAAAGTGTGATAATCAAAAACTAATCCCTATCCTTATTTATCTATACACCGGCATGGTTTGTCTGTGTGCCCCTTGGCATAGGCCTCCCCCAACTCCCTCCAAGCGCCAAGCTCCAAGCTGCAATCCATTGCAGTCCTTGTCCAGTGCTTCGTTAGGTTCCTTGTCCTTAGTTAGGTAATAATAATAATAATAATAAAACAATTTATTTCAGATTAAAATCCATACAACACAATACAATTAAATATCACACAAAAAAAATAATTAAAAAGTACACAAAATTCAAAAATCAACACAAAACAAATAAAAATATTAAATTTACATAAATAAAGGAGGCCTGGACTGCGCGTGTACGCTCGTCCAGTATCTCATGAAGGCACAGTCGGTATCCAGCCTCTCCGCTATGAGGTTCAGGATGGTGTTGGTGCTGTCGCGCACCCTGCGTATCAGGGACGCCGTGCGCTTACGCATTATCGCTTCAAAGCCATCTACTCGCGCCTCCGCGAACATCCCTGACGCGCTACAGAAGCGCGGCAGCCCCATCAGCATCCTGAATGCGTTATTATATTGGACGCATAATAATGATAATGAAATCTTATCTATCAATAATTACAAATTGTTAAAAAATGTCTGAATAAAAGGCTTATTTATTTATTATTTTAATCATAAACTCCTTTATTCTAACGGCTTTCTAAATCAATGAGGTTTATCTAATTCATTGTAATTAATTATCAATTAACCGCAAGGTGTTTTGACTTTTTTTAACCTCTCGACAAAAAGTTGACATCAAGTCGACATGTCTAGTCAAAATATGGATATGCCTAGTCATTAGTCAGTCATGTCCTTTTTCCGTTATGATTAATTTGAAAATAATTTGTGCCCAGAATCCCGCGCGCTGCTATCTCGCTTCCACATTTTTTTATATGTTTCCTACCTCTGAACTTTTTCGTATATAAACCGATTTGAAAAAGGTAACTGTAAACATACATAAAAAAACAGCCGATTTGATAATCTCCTTCTTTTTTGAAGTCGGTTGAAAAGTGGAGCAATTGACAGTAAGAATAGGCAAAAATTCGGAGATAATATCTATCTCTATTTAGAAATAAACAATAAAAAAAAAAAATTAGTCGTCTGTAAAGTTGGTTAACGGGAGATAGTCTACCAACGTAACGGGACAATGCGCGTTATCGGACAATGACAGCGTTACCGGACAATGACGTCAACGTTTTCGTGCATGCAGCCGGCGTTCATCGATGTACAAGACGTAGTCACGTCAAAAAGCCTAGTAGTTTTTAACTATTAATATTTCACTGCACTGTTAATTCTCCATTTCGAAAATTAGCATCAAACCAAATTTTACTAGAAGCTAAATTGTCCAACTTTTTTTAGGTAGAGCCATAACTGAACTGGAGAAGGTGTTACAATTTAATAGGTAACTGTAATATTATTACACTTTTAAAGCGTCTACCATTATTTTTATTAAATCACATAAACGACAAAGAAATAATTGATTTGTAATTAACGAGCTATTGCCACTCAACCGGAACCTTTTATAGATATACTGTGGTACAGTCAGCAACAAATAACTGTGATATAACATTATTAATTATTATTATTGACAGCCACAGACACAGACAGATTATTATTATTATTATTTATGAAACTCAGGCAGCTTAAAGCTGATGTGTGTGTGTATAGCTTGATAATTTTTTGGCAGTGCACTTTAAATGTTTGTCCAGTCTATTTTTGAAAGAGCACTCAGGGGGCACTAATCACTGTCTGTAGCTGTCAATAAAAATAATTAATAATGTTATATCATAATTTTTTGTTGCTGACTATACCACAGTATATCTATAAAAGGTTCCGGTTGTGTGGCAATAGCTCGTTAATTACAAATCAATTTTTTGGCAATATTATTATTATTATTTATTATTATTATTATTATTTATCATTAAAATTTTATTTTATTTATTAGGGCCAATAAACAGTTGTAATATACATTTCACTTAATTATTTATGATACAATGATAGGATGCTCAAAACTGGTCTGGTAAATGTGTTTTTTTTCTATTTTTATAACTTGTATACTTTTGTTCAACTTCACCTGTTAATCGTTTAAGCGCTGGGTTTTTTTGTTTCCGACTGTACAAGTATGCAAATAAAAAAGAGACATTCCATGCGAATCCAACTTATCTATTTAGACACGCCTACCCTTCGAAGCTGTATCGATTATGTACATCTATCTCTGTCGCTCTAACGCCATTCTTATTATCTCTCTCGCTTACACATTAACAGTTGTGCTAATAGAATAAGAGCGTAAAGGAATGGATGAATCAATTATATTTTTTGCATTCTTGAAGATTCTTTAAATGATGAATGACTTGTGAAGTACGCAATAGTCTTGTTTTCTGGTGAGTATTTTGGACAAAATGATAATATTTATAAATAGTATATGTAGGTACTTTTAAATAAAAAATAAATAAAAGAAAACAGAAATAGGCAAAGTCTCTCTTTGCCTATTTCTGTTTTTTTTTTTGTCTTTTATTTATTTTCACTTTTTTGTTGACGAAATCAAAAAACATGGACGAAACGAATAGTGTGAAGAAATTACTATAATACGGCGTACTTTTTGAGTATTTGTCTGAAACATTTTGTATGGAATTCGGATTTGAGGATTACCCTTAAGATCTGAAAATATTAAATTTTTGGCTGTCTACCATACCTTAGATGCCGACCTAATTTAGAATAAAAAAAATTGTTTGTCTGTAAATTTGGTTTACGGACGATAGTTTAACGTGACTACCAGCGTAACAGGACAATGAGCGTTACCGGACACTGACGTCAACGTTTTAGTGCATGCAGCCGGCGTTAATCGATTTATTAGACGTAGTCATGTCAAAAAATGAAGATCAAACTAACCGATGCAAAACACGCGCGATGCTATCAACGCGTACTTACATTATATTATAAGTACCAAAATTTTATTTTACTAGTACTTATTATATCTTCGTGTCGATGCATGGATTTCGAGAACAGTAACTCATTTAAGTAATTTTTGGACGTTAAGCGTTGTGGTGGAAGAAAGTTGTTAAAAAGGCTATGTTACTTGTATTTTTTTTTTTGTTGTAATTGCTACCTTGAAATAAGGCAGATGTGTGTGAATCCGTTTCACATTTTACTCGCACAACTTCAGGGGGTAAAGTTTGAACTTGGCTCAATTTGTGCGTCCTCTACTTGACGTACGATTGACACCCGTATTCTAAGTCAGTCCTCAAACTCAAACTCACCTTACGTAAGTAGTTAAATAGCTGCCACTTTACTAAAGGTTTCGGCTGTGACCTTTCAAATTTCAAATATTAGTATTTCTTTGAGTAAAAAGATTGTCTTAGAATACGGGTGTGAGTTGTGTTTAAAACTCTTTTTTTAAATTGGAGGACAGGCAGGAATAAATAGTTTTGTCCCCCTTTTGGTGACGGGGGGAAAGATAGTACTTTTAAAATTAATAAAAGTGTCATTTGTTTGCATTTTTTTAGCTACGATAGAACACATAACTTTTACAACAGATAGAACTGTTTGTTTTAGTGCGGATTTAACTAATTATAATATTTAAGTATTAAAAAAATCCCAACAAAATAATATTTTTGTTAATAATACGTAAAGTGTGCCTAAGCCCGCACTGTGTGTATACTCATTACGCAATGTCCAGTAATTTCCCTATAATTTGAGGGTGCCCGCAAAGCAGATTGTCCCGATAGCACGGACCGACCGACGACGGACAAACGGACGAACGGACAGACGCACTTGTGGGTGCAATCGCACACACCTGGGGTTGACAATTGCAACTTCATTTTTATAATTTTTAGTGTTCCGTGGTTGAATTGCGCTTTTGTAATTGGTTTATTAAGAACTGGTTTTTAACGAGCTAAATTCTCTAAAGGAGGTTATCAAATCGGTTAAATGTTTTTTTTAATGTTATTATTATTACCTTGACTTTGTGTTTATAAACCGATTTGAAAAATTCTTCCCATTGAAATTTCATGAAAATCGGTTCAGTAGTTTGGTTTTTAAATCAAAATATTTATTTTGGAGAGAGATGGCAATTTAAATATTATGAAAGTTACTTTTTGACGTGTTTTTATCGAGTTTATCTTTTTGATTTATTTTTCGACTCTAATCATAAAAAACTACGTTGTATTAATTGCAAAACACTAGGAAAATATACACCTACTTTAATCCTACTTCTATATTATAAAAAAAACGGTCTTATGTGTGCAGAACACTGAGCTTTATAACCCTGCTCGCACTTTTTCAGTTCATTATTTCAAGACTAATTGTTATTTTGATGAGTTTTACAATTCAAAATTTTATTGCAGCGTTAACCTCGTTTTGGAAAGAAATAAAACAATTTGTCAAGAAGTTGAAGTGACTACCTCAACTATAGCAGCAATGAACCGAAGCCACTATAGTTATTGTCTGTAGCCTGTCTGTAGTTATCTACGCGATGTTAAGCTAAAATGTTGCCTAGATCCTAATATAGGTCCTGAAATATATTTTTGGTGCGATAGAGTAACAATTTTATAGAAGAATCCTCTAAAAAAATCTTAATTCTTTGGCGTAAATTAATTGCTTCGCAACGGCGTAACTTGGATCTTTTGTTTAGAAAGCTGCTATAACAATTTACATTGAAACTTAATAACTTTTTTTGGAATTATGAGAAATGAGTTTTTTTTCTTGATTTTTGGTATAATTTGAAGTCAAAACTTCAAGTTTCTTATATAAAAGTAAATCAGTCAGGTCCTACTGAAAAGACTTATCATCAGTACGTATATTTTTTTAGTATAAGTACAGCAAAAAAAAGCTAGCTCACTACTACAATATTCATAAAAAAATGTACCATAGAGAACAATTGGGCCAACTATAGACGATCTATACATAGAAATTAATAACTCGAAAAAAAGTTACCGTCTCAATCAGATAGTCTCGCCTCCAACCGTCCTTATTACCTATAGGGTCAGCAAATATGATGTACGAGGCATAGGTGGGTAATTGCAGAGCCCTTCTGTATAACCTCTGTGTGTATGACTGGTGACACCATGTCCTGTCTCGTGTGGAGCGAGACATAGCCTGAAGAGATTGCACGAGATTTCTCTTCATCATCATGTCAGAATTTGGATGTCCACTGCTGGACACAGGCCTCCCCAAAGACGCCAAGACGAGCGCCGCCATTGTTAAGTTCCTTAACAATGGTGTTAAGTTCATCATCATCGGTTTAAGTGTCAATGTCAGGCGACGTAAGAAGTATCCACTTAAATTACTTTGTGCTTTAATTACTTTGTCAATAACTCTCTGTACCTAACTTTAAGGATGGACACTGGGAAATGTAACACACTATTTATATGTATAACATATACCAGTGTCCATTTAGTATTATCAAAAAATAAGTAATATTATGTACAGACAGCGTCAGAGATAAGTATCCCCCTTGCAAAAGACACCCAGCTATAAATTCTTTCAAAAAATTGTAATACTTAAAATTATTTTTAGGCTTACATACGGTTATACACATATAAAAGGCAAAACTTCTCCATACGTCGCAGCGGTGATTTGAAGGGATTTGAAGCTGGGTATTATAATGCAAGGGGGATACTTATCTATGACGCTGTCTGTACCATAGTACCAAATATTATGTTCAAACTATATGATTTGTTGTGACCAAATAAATTTTATATTTGAAAATTTTAAGGCTATATCTCCAACAACGGTTGTAACCCATTGCTTTCTTTTTCTCTACATATTTCCCTTCAGATGAGAATCTAATGAAAACAATATGCAAACTACAGAAATGCTTGAAGAATAAAGGTGGATTTTACCAATAAAGTGCCTGAGGGGGAAATGTCCAGCTATTTTTGCATTGCATCTAAATAAGTGACAAGACAATTAAGTGACTTATTCCAAGAGGTCCATGATTCCATTGTTCTTAATTTCCCAATTTGTCCATGAAAACTATTACTATAATTGATTGATTCAGGCGTTACTTTGCGGAAATCCATAAATATCAACAAATTATATAAATATATTTAGTAATAAATCCGCTTGATTTCTAAACAAAGGTTTTAATTAACTTTAGTTTAGAACTTTAGTACATATTACTATATTATAAACCAAAGAGTCAACGAACAGAAAACCAAAGTTTAAAGATACGACACGTGTTTCGCCTCTACACGCGAGGCATCATCAGGAGGTGTGGACTTTCGTTTCGAACTTCGGCGAGTCCACAATTAAAAAAAAAAAAATTAAGTTAATTAAAACCTTTGTTTAGAAATCAAGCGGATTTATTACTAAATATATTTATATAATTTGTTGATATTACTATAATTTTAATTGCTCTCCCAATAATGTAATTATCACGCCTGCCCACGACCAAAACAACATCTAATTCCTATTAATCTTATGATCTTGTACCAAAGTAAAACAGACAGACGGGCGTGTCCTCCCATGACACCGAACACACTTCGCCATAGCAATTACAGGTTTACACTCGATAAATATTGCAAGCGTACCGTGTCACACAACGGACGGATACAACATTGTACACTTATTATAACAAGTAGTAAGTTTTAATTGACCATATATATTTATAATTGTAATCAATCGTGTACCTAGCTGTAAATAAATTAAGTAACATATTTCCTGTCCTAGATCATAGATATTTTTTTTTAAATTTAACCCTTGGTGACGCGTTGTTGGGAAAAGGTCTCAAATGAGATACAAGACACTTTTAAAGATATTTCAAGATATTTATTTAAAAAGTTCTGGACGGGCTCAGGTACAAATTTGATGGGTAACACAGTGTTTGTATAAATTTTTAAGAACTGTTTTACACAGATAAAATAACTTATTGATACATTATTACCGAATATAATATATAAAAAAATAAAAATGTCAGAGTTAAAAATAAATGAGTATTTTATTTTATCTTATCAAGAATGGAGAAAAACATAGTAAAAACAGACTGGTATAAATTGGTTCAATAATTAAGGAATAAGTAGATCAAAGTAAAATGTTGGTCGTGGGCAGACGTGATCTCTTACCATCAGGAGAGCGCCTTGCTCATAAAGAGGACTATTGTTATTGATAATTTTTGCTCAAATCCGACTAGTGATTTCGGTATAGTTAGGTATGAAACATTACTTACCTAGCTTGTAACAAAACCGCCTGCTTTTTGGAAGACAGTCCATGGTTGAGACTTATGGAACTAGGTAGTTTAAGAGAAATCTATGCTGAAAAATAATATACTCTTATCGATACGAATGGAACTGGTAGCATTTATAAGACTTAAAATAAAAAAAAAATTAACACGCCATTCGACATAACACTAAAATTCTATTAACAAAGCTTACCCACTCAGCGAGTTTATACGAATTTATCTATTTGAGACAGTCTTGCTCTCCGCCCCGCGAAACGTCGGAAACATTACTTGCCAACTTAGATTTACCATTGATTACACTCTTATTACATCCACTATAAAGTGTATTATACCTCGAGCAAGTGTGAGTGCATATGATCTGCGCCGCCCAATATAGAAAGAGCTCTACCAAAACGCTGAACCGAAGCATCGTTTGTGAAGAGCGGGGGGTCACAGAGTTTAATATACACTGGTCGTTCTAGTAGGTATGAGGGAAGTGTGAAGAAGCTAAGAGGTGTATCGTCCCCACCGTTCCGTTTCGCGGTAGGCGGGGCGTCCCGGTCAGTTACAAGCGGCTCGACGCTCAGAGCGAGCGTACAACGGAACGCGTTCCGAATCCAAACTGGAACATCGCGCTCGTTTTGAATTTAGAGTGATTTTGCTAAAGGATATTTCGGTTGGACTTTAGGGTTAAAGTGTTTTCATATGTTGCTTTTTTTGCTTACTGTACAAGTTTGCTGTCTGATTATTTGGTAAGTGTCAATGTATTTTTATTATCTTTTCCCATTACTGATTTAAAAAATATTTTGTTGCAAATATTTTTTCCTCACCTTTTATGTATTTAAGATTCATTTAAAAATCATGTTATTAATAATACCTATTTTTTTTTGTTAGGGTATAACTTATTTTATGATCTTTATAATGAAATTTAATTTCATATATGAAAACATTAATGAAAACAATTTAGAGCAAATAAGTACCTTTAAAATTCTTACCCGACTGCAAATAAATGAGAGAAAAATATTTATACTCGTATTGACTACGAATGTGCTAAACAGATATCACTCAATCCTTTAGAAAAGACTTCAACGCGCTCCCTCCGTTTCATTATCTTGTACCTTATCTAGATTTATTTTAATAGTTTTTTATTATCCCTAAAATATGCTTATAAAACGCATTAAAGTATGTAATTAAATGTATTAATAAGTAGAAAGTAAACATAATATGATGTAGAATTTATCAACGCAGTTTTGACGGTGTTACAAAATTACACTCATGGCCGCATTTTGATACAGAAAAGCAATATCAATATTTAAATGAGATCTTAGCACATTTTAATTTGCACAAAATTTTTTTTAGTTTAGATCTGAAGTTTTAGGGATGAATAATCATACAGATCTTTGTATTTAGGTATAAGGTTTGATGATGTCAGTAAAATTGTTTGCGTTTGTGCTGACAATCAAGGCTATTAAAACATATTGTTTACGTGAAATTCACAATTTTTCAAAATTTTCAAGTAAGTATTTATATTAAAACAAAAAATAATCGTACACCTTAAATAAAGAATACAAGATAAATTGAGTAGTTTTTCTGTCTGTTAGGTGCAGTCGTGTATGAAAAATCTTCATTATTCCAATTATTTAACACTAAATAAAACAATGTAATTAATAATTTAAAAATTTAATAAAATTTAAATAAAAAATAAAAAAATTAATAAGTTATGTATATTATATACTGTAGGCATTTATGTAAAATAAGTGTTTTTGGTTTTGTTTGTAGCTACTTTAGTACAATCACGCACAAAATGTATTAAAAGAATATATTTTACGGCTCTAGATTGCGCTTTCTTTTGCGGCAAAATCAAAACACACAAAATATCATCATTAAGAAAAATATTAGAAAAAAATTGTAAAAAATATATTATTGACTTTAGATTGCTCTTTCTTTTGAGACTTCAATTCCTAAGTTGTTTTAAAACATATTTCTATGATTGGTTTTGAAAGAGACTATCTAAAATTATAAGAAACTCCTTTTCTTATCTTCTTTTTTAATATCTTTTTTATCAAGTAGATATGATTAATAACATTTCTGGACATATTTATTACAAATTTAGTATAACGACTTTATATGTTTTTAATTTATACGTCGTTCGTCAACACTGTGAACGAGTGGTAATTTTTTTTTCCCGTTCGTCAACTATGTTTCCCCTTCTATTTTGAAATATTTTGACCCAATTTATTGACTGACGTAGTACTTCTGAGTAAGCCTTTTCTAGCTCAGTGTATACTTAAGCCAGTGTGACGGTCACGCTGAGTCCCCACTGTGGGATTCATCATTATCTAAACGCATCATTATTAAGCATTTTAACAAACTTTATTATAATGATATAAGGTCTAAAATCAAATGGCGGGGTTATGTTTGTAATCGTGGACTATTTACTATTGTAATTGTTATAATTGTTGTGAACCTTGTTAGAGGGGTGTAAGGTCTAAATTTAATGAGCTATGTTAATTAGGTTCTTAAGTTACAAAGTAAAGCGTTCATTTTTGTTTTTTTGAAACATTTTGATATTAATAACATTTGAAGAAACGAATTAAAACAATTTTTATGAATTAAGTACCTATAGGTACTTATTATTATGAAAGTATTTAATTATATTTCATGATATCTTCAATTTGTCTTCGTAGTCGGTGCAGCTTTCGTTACCGTACCTGTTCCATAACTAAGCAAAAAAAAAAAAAAGAGATTTTTTTTCAAAATAAACGTGATAAAATTTAGTCATACTGCTACCGTTACTCGTTTGCCTTGCGTCAGTAGGTACGCATCATTAATAATTATTTAAGTTTCATTCATCGTTTGGCAAACTCGGTAACCTAGCTCGCTGCAGCTCGGCTCGGGCGCCACACTCGCGCCGCTGTCACTCTATCATTTTAAAGCAACCAAAAATTCTGACCACACAGATAGGTACAGCGTAGTATCCCTTCTGTTTTTCCTATTCGAGTTTTTGACGTGACTACGTCTTATAAATCGATAAATGCCTCCGCGCCGGCTGCATGCACGGAAACGTTGAAATAATTGTCCAGTAACGCTCATTGTCCCGTTACGCTGTTAGTCACGTTGAACTATCGTCCGTAAACCAACTTTACAGTTTTTTTGGTCATTAAAAACTTGTGGTGTTTAAAATCGCTATCAACTTATAACTTGAGGTACAATTATAATTATGATTTACTTCGCGTCAGTACGTACCCTTTAATCTCGCCGCTGTTTTATTAGAGGCGGGGAATGCAAATCTCCTGTACGTTGATATTAGATTCTAATGGTCCACAAATAGGATGAATCCGGGAAACCATAACATGACAAAGCCATAAAAAGACAGTTCCATTTCATAATAATGTCTGGTTTGAAAATTACAACGTTACGACAGGATTTGAGTGGAAAATATGTTGGACTGCCACGCCGTCGATGTTTTCACCGTGGGTTCGATTCCCGCATCAGGAGAAATATTTACCTATGATGGGCACCGGTTTTACGGAGTACTAGCTGTTTTCTATGTATCATCGTCAATGACCATACTTCAGGCAAATAAATCTTTTTTCATTTCACTTAATTTCAATATATTTAAAAGGCTAGGGATCTGACTGACTGACTGACAGACCACGCACAGGCACTTGAAATTAAGAGGGTGTGTGCGTCAAGAACTGAAAGTACATACTAAGAAAATAATTTATTTTCATTTTTTTGGAAAACTTACAGCTAGGGACTCTAGGGAAGCTTGTGCTTAGCTTTTGTGGACTATGAGAAGGCCTTTGACTCTGTTGAAACCTGGGCTGTCCTGGAATCCTTGCAGCGATGCCAAGTAGACTATCGTTATATCGAAGTGCTGAGATGCCTTTATAATGCTGCCACCATGAGTGTCCAAGTACAGGACCAGCAGTCTAAACCCATCCAATTGCGCAGAGGGGTGAGACAAGGGGATGTTATATCCCCAAAACTGTTCACAAGCGCATTGGAGGATTTGTTTAAGACGCTGGACTGGAAAGGTCTGGGCATTAACATAAATGGCCAATGCATCTCACACTTACGATTCGCCGACGATATAGTCTTAATGGCGGAGTCGCTGGAGGAGCTACAACAGATGCTGGACGGCCTAGCATCAGCCTCGCGACAGATAGGTCTCGGCATGAATTTGGATAAAACCAAAGTCATGATCAATGACCACATTGATCCGGGACCTATCGTCGTAAATGGCCACCTTCTTGAAATTGTTTCAGAGTACACGTACCTCGGGCAGATTCTGCAGTTAGGTAGAAACAATTTTGAAAAGGAGGCCAAGAGGAGGATTCAGCTGGGCTGGGCAGCATTTGGAAAACTGCGTCGGGTCTTTTCGTCACCCATACCGCAAAGTTTAAAAACGAAAGTTTTTAACCAGTGCGTCCTACCCGTCATGACATACGGAGCTGAGACGTGGACACTCACGGTACGGCTAGTCCACCAGTTTAAGGTCGCTCAGCGAGCTATGGAACGGGCTATGCTCGGCGTCTCTCTGAAGGATATGATCCGTAATGAGGTTATCCGACAGAGGACCAAGGTTACCGACATAGCTCAGAGAATTAGCAAGCTGAAGTGGCAGTGGGCTGGTCATATCTGCCGAAGAACCGATAACCGCTGGGGTAAACGAGTTCTTGAGTGGAGACCGCGAATCGGCAAACGTAGTGTAGGACGTCCTCCGGCCAGGTGGGGTGACGATCTGCGGAAGGTTGCAGGCAGAAGATGGATGCGGCAAGCCGAAGACAGGGCGCGATGGCGCTCATTGGGAGAGGCCTATGTCCAGCAGTGGACTGCGATAGGCTGATGATGATGATGACAGCTAGGGACACCATTGATTACAGAGATAAATATAGATGGCCTATTATTTTTTTTCTTATGTACAAAAACAATCGTTGTTAGTATTGTATCAGTTACTTGGTTCCCATAATACCAACTTTGCTTATTTTGGGCCTGATTATTATATTATGTACAATTTTCAAGTTTTTTTACAACAATGAAAGAAAAGCCAACTCGACAAAATAATATTCAGATCTCTATAAAATGTTTTGGATATCATTGTACTTACATTTTTTTTTAGGATCGGCTTTTTCAAAGCCATGGATTTTGTAACAAGGATATTAGAACCTACTTAGTCTTAGCGATGCTCTGAAGTTGTAGCGTGTATGTATGTTATAAGCACATTTTCAACACTCAATTTCAGATTCCTTCACTTTTTAACACCTAATTTAAGACTTTTTGCACGTTCTCACACTCAATTTTGGCACTTTTTTAGCGCCTACTCCCTGTAATTTTGCGCAATTGGAAGTCAAATGAGGTACTTTTTATACAGGTCAATGACGTTGGACGTCTTTAGTATCCTATTAGAGAGAAATTGAAACTAATTTGAATTATAAAAGGTATGTGCATACAACGCACTTAGTAACTTTATAGTGTGAACCTGCCTCCATTTTGTAAGATTTTGAATGTGTAATATCTTTTCTCTTACTATGTGTAATATGTAGTAAAATGCGGTAGTAATTTCGTGAAATTCAACGTAACTTTGTAACAGGAAGTAAGCCGTCAGATGGTACCAACCTCAAAAAAATGAAGTAAATACAATCCTTCCAAATTTAAATGAGGCGACTACTGTAAGGTTCGCTCATTTTTTTCTTTTAGCTAAGTTAATACGGTTTCAGACTAGAGTATTTTTTCTCTCGTATACAGGCCTTAGGATTTTAAAGTTTCGCGAGTACCAATCCGCGTTTACGCTCGGTTTTTTCTAGCGAGTGTCAGTAGCATGAGTCGTCTCTCGCGGCTTGGTTTTGTAATTGTCTTTATACCCAGCTTGCGCCGGTGTTCTCCTGTGATTAAACCATTTGTTGCTTATAATATGCGTATATCTTAAGTGTTAAATCACATCTGTAGTTTATTCACAAAAACACATGATGTGAGTGGTTTTATCACAAGAGAACACCGGCGTAAGCTGATTGTAAAGATCATTACAGAGCCGACTGTCAAAAAGCCCAAAAACACGAGCAGCCAATCCACCCGGTTAATCCGCTAATCTGAATCCGCACTTAACTCTCTCGCGACTCTACCATGCCCACACCTTTATACTCATTCAGAACTTCAGTGAAACCGCTACAGGCAACTACCCTCAATTTGCGAATGCTAAGTGTGAAAAATTAGATGGTTATTATAGCATAAGCAATGTAAAGTGAGCAACAGCTGGAAGGTAGGAAATTAGCACTAAATTAGCAACCAATTTGGGGCCGAGGTGTTGATGGATGAAAGTCACAAAACAACGCATAATTTTGGTTTTAAAACATGGTATGTTTTTTTTTCGGTACTGGTTCTGCATAAATTAAATTTAAGTTGATCAAAATGGTAACATTAATGATAACTAGTGCATAAGTAATTCATTTTGAATATGCTTGCTAAACATGAATAATAATATTACTTTTTTTATTATTTAAATTTTTTAATTATTATTTTATTATTATAAAGTATTATTTTACATCAAAAATTGAATGTAGTGACGAACGTGTTTCAAAGATGGGAAAACAATTCATACATTATTTTTCCGTCGTCAAAATTTATTTCAAATTTATATTTGTAACACGTGTAAAATCTTTTTATTTAAAACTACTCCTATGATGAATCTCCAATGCTAATAATACATTGATTTTAGTTAATTCTTAGAAGAAGATAATTCCGCGAACAGTTATTATTATCTTCTTTTAGACTACAGATTATTCTAGATAGGTCTATTCTACAACAAAATACCTAGATACACTTGTAACAAAAAAATAGTTTACGTTTGTACTGAAACTGAAATGGGTAATGCAGTATTACATGGTAGTATATGTAGTAGGGAGGGAAAACGCAGCGTCGGGCGACCACCAGCCCGATGGATTGATGACATTCGCAATATTGCAGGCAACACTTGGTTTAGATCCGCACAGCACAGACGAGATTGGCATTTAATGGAGGAGGCCTATGCCCAGCAGTGGGCTGATAATGGCTGAGGATGATGAGTCAGAGTTTTTGGTTAGGTACTACAGAATAACCAAGTGATAGCGGGGAGAGTGCGGTGCCCGAGCAAAGCTGCAGCGAGCTGGCTCGAGCTGATGCGTACCGATTGACGCGAGGCTATAGAAAAACGATTAACGGTTACAGTGTTTAATTAACGATTAACGGTTACAGCAATTGATAAAAATAGGTTACATAAAAATAATATCAATACAATATCTTTATCGGCCTTCAGTAATGGTAACTGTAAATGCATACTTTTAAAAAAAACTTGTGGTCTACAACTTTATCAACATGCAGCGTAAAACTTCACATCCTAGGTACCTAATTAATACCTCTGTACTCCAGCAGGTACTTTCTTACAATAAGTAAATGTATACCTAGATTAAGATTCTGAAAAAAAGCTCAAATCAAATCAAATTAATAATTATCTGAGGATAAATTATGGTAAAATTTGTAAACAGTAGTTTCATGATGTTGATGATGTCACATCCTGCAATCCTCGGGTCATTTATCAAGACGCTGTTCCCGTCATAATTTGATCATGAAAGCTCCTGGCTACTACCAATTATTCAAACAAGATAAAAAAAAACAATACCCATGCCAATTTCAATCACCCTGTAGCGACGAAAACACCAGTCAATTTTGAAACGTATCCCAACCGTAATAAAGTCCACTGTATTTTCAGACAATGAACGCACCATAGGGCATGAAAATTAAACGATTTTGAAACGTGTCCCTTTGTAATAAAGTCTGTTTAATGATACACCGATTTTGTGAAAAGCAGTACCTGATTAAAAAAGTCGTGATCTGGGAAACAAAAGTTTTTTGATCGGCTGTGACGTATCGGTAATTGATATGGTTATTGGTCGATTGTTGGTCAGCGAGAGTGGTAGAAATTATACTTTAAAATAAGGGCCAATATTTGGAGATAATTTGAAAATGGTTTATGGGAACTCAGCTTCGTTTTTTTTTCTAAAGAGATTTTTAAACTTCAACGTTTTTATTAACAAATAGTATAAATATTATTTAGTAATAAATCCGCTTAATTTCTAAACAAAGGTTTTAATTAACTTAACTCTAAAGCAAAATAACGCCTGAATCAATCAATTATAATGTATAAGTCATCTATAATATATGTTATAAATGACGTTTTTATACAGCGTAGTTTTTTATATATTAAGTCTCTAAATATTTTTACTTTGGATACGATAGGACAGTTACGTAAATGAAAAACACAATTAATATACACTAAACACCATTATAAAGTATAAAATATAAGCTTTAGTCTATCAATAACTATATGCACCTTTATAAAAGGCTTGGATCTGACTGACTGATAGACAACGTATAGGCCAAACCCCTTAACGTAGAGACTTAAAACTTGGAGGATGTGGAATGACGGAATTTTGAAAATTTTCAACGTAAACTCTAAAAGAACTCTAAAAAATATAGTTGCTCTTTTCTGATTATTATTAACTCCTTGGCATTCGTCATATTTTCTAAAATTCCTAATTAAGCGCATAACAACAACTTGGCAAAAAGCAGCCCATTATTTAGTTTGACATCATGAAAATGGCGGAACTTGGAGGGATAATATTGTACAGTGCTTAATTACCCGACTGCCAAGGAAGGGTTATGTTTTTCGCGCGTATTTTGTATGTATGTATGCATGTATGTATGTATGTAAATTTCTTTGTTACCTCGTATCTATGGATTTTGACAGTAAGCTAAGGTATTGTTAGATTCGTCTCAATAACCCGAGTGATCTTAGATGGGTGTTTAAAAAAAATGGAGGATTTTTGGCGCTAACTAGTTCATTGATTTTTTTTACAACCATACCTATATAGTAGAGTAATTCACTCTCCATGAAATATTTTGCTCAGTGCGGCTAAATAATTTTTTTCTACAAATTAATGCATTTTACGAAACAGTCAATGATATGAACTGAACATACAATGCAACGTGCGCTCTACAGTTTTTCTCGCCTCTTGAAATAGTAGGTACGTACTCTCCAATTTGCATTTTCGTGCGACATGAAACAGTTTTGATACTTACGACTTGAAACACAAAATTTTTAATGAATTCGCACAAAATTTACATGAATCGAGCTTTGGGCTTAGCGTGGTTCGGTGCTCTAGTTTTGCAATTAACACGGATATGACGTCACTTTCGCTGTATAAAAATATAAAAATTAAATGTAATATTTTTCAGTTTTTTCTTATTTCGAACTTCACACAAGCATCTTGATGAAATTCTTGGAATAGGGAAAATAAGAAGGATTTAGTACAAATGCTTTTTTACAAATCTGTTAAGGTTCTTCCGGGCAACTTTATCAGAATGTCGTGTAATGTAGGAGACTGATTTAAACAAAGCAAAATTATTTTTCAAGCTAATAAAAACTCCGTTGTAACCAAATTCCATGAAACATAAAACGCCAGATGATTCCTGTTAGACTTACGCCATTCCCTTAGAGGAAGAATGGCGACCTCTTCCGGGACAACTTGAACAGAATGTCATGAAATGTAGGAGACTGATAAACAAAGCAAAAGTATTTTTCTAGCTAAGAAAACTCCGTTCTAACACAATTCCATGAGGCATAAAACGACAGATGGTTTCTGTTAGATTTACGCCATTCCCTTAGAGGAAGAATGGCGATCTCTTCCGGGCTACTTAATCAAAATGTGGCGAAATGTAGGAAACTGATAAACAAAGCAAAAATATTTTTCTAGCTAGAAAACTCTGTTCTATCCAAATTCCATGAAACATAAAACGCAAGATGGTTCCTGTTAGACTTACGCCATTTCCTTAGAATGGGACCTCTTCCGGGCACCTTGATCAGAATGTCGTGAAATGTAATTGCCCTTATCTGTCGAGCCCCTCCCAGGCGCGAACGCCTACAGGCCGCGGGGTGGTCCGCCTGTGTGGCGCTATGCAAATCCGCGCGGTGTAGCGCTATCTTTATCTCAGCTGGCTGGATGTCACACCGAGATGTAACGCGCAAGGGTAACAGTTTATTTTATTTTTTTCAAATTTCAAATTTATTTATTAAATGACAAAAGTTAACAAAGTATATACAAAAGTAGGGAAAAATAAAGGTTAGGAGTAAAAGTTGTTATAATAATACAAACTTAAGTTATTGCATACAAAATTCTCTAATTCCTATACTAGGCCGAGCCTGTGTTATTATAGTCATTAGTTCCTTCCTGGGTTTGAATAAATTGTAACATTAGTGTTTGTTTATTGTAACTTGAGTTGAAATAAGGGTTCAAATGCAGCTTTTTTGAACAGATTTGCACGTAGAGCTATTAAAAAAAATTGCTATAGAGGCTTGTTTCAAACTTGAAGTCTCCAAAAAAATGGAATTTAATTTATTGTTTTTATTTAAAAAGAATGTGCACCTGATAACAGCTATAATTTGTTTTTTTTTGTAATATGAAGAGTCATTGTTAGGAATTTCTTTATAAATTCTACATTGTTCCTCGTGTCAATAGATTTATACGATACAAACCACCAATTTGATACAGTATCCCATGAATTACGTCAAATTGATTTAAAAAATATTTACTTATTGCAAAAGTAAGTTTCTTAATTCCCAGGCAGGACACGAGTCATCGTCAGAAGTTTTACGATATTGAAGGCAATTATTTTATTAATTATTATTTTAATTGTATTTGCAGGGTCCTTTAGGATAAATGTCATGCATATGAGCAGACCAAATCACAGTTCACATAACATAGGATAATTAAAATAATTGATATAAAAATGGTATTCACTCAATATTATAATGCTGCTGAGCGCTGGTTTTCTGTGAAACAGAGTTTATTATTTTGACGATAAATTAAATATGAATAGATTACGTTACGGTCCAACAGGCATCCAATTTCAATTCTGACAAGCGGTATCGATGCCGATGGTGTGACTAGTTTACACCTAATGAAGATATATTCATCCTTAGCGCTCCAGTTGTGAAATATCAACGTTTATCTGCCGAATCGATGCCGATCGCCATTGAATCGACTATAAATATTAATTAGTATTTTACAATTTACAGATCATATTTATGGGGAGTTTGGAAATGGCAATATACAGACCAATATATCAACTCGCCTGGTTAATAAATTGGTTACATTATAGCCAAAATTTCCACTTCAATTTGATATGCGAAATTATTAATACACTGAAATAGGAAACGTGACGAATTGGATTTTTATAAATGGCCTAGTAGGTGTGCTAATTTAAACACAGTTAGAACATATATGCAACGCATGCAACAGTATACAATTATACTTGGACTTTTTGTAAAGTGTGAACTTACTCTTAAGGTCGACTGCACAGAAAAACTGCGTATGTGCTTATTTCAGCCCACCCATTTTTCCGGTCATGACACTTTATAAGTAAACATTCCTATTAAAATGATACGCTGTACCAATAACCGTTGAATAAAAATAATTAATTTATCGGTACAGTCGCGTTAAAAAATGATCTAATTAAGTGGAAACGTGGGCAATTCTCGGAATAGCAGCCGTCACTGCTAAAGAGCACACAACGATATCTTAACTCGACCGTTCGACTAAATTATACGCTTTTACACAAATAAATGGCTGTCTAATTTCATTTGTGGGTTCTGTATATTTTTAAATATATTTTATGTATTTTTTTAAACTTGATATACTAATGCCTACTTGCACTAAACTGTGAAAGACCCTAAGCAATGACTTAACTCGCTTGACAATTCTTAACGGTCAGAATCTGTACTGTGACGACTAACACCGAGAATGTTTGCTATCTCACACTGCCTTTTTCCACGCTCATGCAATGTAATTATGGCTCCACGTTGCACTGATAGTGAAAAGAACTACCAAGCGTGTAAAGTAATTGCCTGGGGACTTTGACAGTTTGGTGCAAGTAGCCATAAGTTAAACTACTAAATAATTAATTATTCATGTAGTACCTAAATTTAGTACGTAGTAATTATATCTGTATCTTCTATGACACAAAAGTGACTTGTTAATAGCATATTGTCATCAAGTAAAACTAAAAACCTTACCGTTTTCGATTGCACCATTAAATATTTATACGGAATTAATGTTCCGTTTGCGGACACGGCTCTCGAAAAACGGGTAAAAAGGCATTCGGTGGCGATTGTGGGGAAAAAACAAACTAGTGGCGGGTTGATTAGCATAAAGCGACGCCTCAGACCTCCCACAGGTCAGATCTCAATTAAGTCACTTGTCTTTTCGCGCTCGCCGTGTGGCACCAGCCTTATCGGATCTTGGTATAAATATACCTAGTGTAGGTGCGCGGTTTTGTAAATAGTAGGCTTTATACCCAGCTGCGAAGAAGGTAATGTTTTGTATAATTGTGTGTATGGTCGATTGGCGATGGTAAGATGATTAACTGTTATTTCTACTACTTATTTGGATGCAATATAATAAATGAGACGATACCTCATGCATGGTATATTACCATCCAATAAGCATGTGTGTCATAGAATAAATGTTTGGAAAATTCAAATAGGTTGTCTTAAGGTCGTAAGTTACTAAATAGCTATTGGCCGCCTTTGGATTGATTTTGGTTAATGTCAGGTACGATTTTATGAGCATAAATATTCTATTTTATCGTCACTTATCATCAGGTGACATTGTGGTTAAACGCTATTATTTACCACGTTTTTATTACGTGCACGAAAGGAGCCTCCTCGAGGGGCACTTGAAATCCTTTCACCACACTGGTTCGAAAGAACTAGGGACACGATAAGAAGAAGTTTAAGTTACTTTCTTGTTTGTCTGTCGTTCCAGATGAAATCTTAAAACCCAAATTTCAAGCACTTCCCAATTAGTTATTCTAAGTCCATTAAAATAATAAAATAAAAATTTATAAAAATTAAATTAAATGAAAATTCTAACCATCACGAAAAAAAAAACATAAATACCGCTATATCTCGTAATGAAAGCGAGTTGAGCAAAAACTTAATAAATATGGTTTTTAGATTTTTAATCCACTTATGCTTGTTATGAACTTTAAGCCTGTTTATCAAAAGAACTGTCTTCACAGTCTGTGATTTCCGTGCTTATCGTTTCGCGCTTGTCAGTGTGACACCGGCTTTATCGGATCTTAGTCTAAACAGGTTTCATACTAAGCTATGGTTTATGCTGGGTTTTGTGAATAGTCACTTGTTGTTTTGCGCTCACCTGTGTGGCACCGGCTTTATCTAGATTTCTGTTTATTTATACTCGAGACGGGTTTTTATTTTGCTATAATTTTAAATTATTTTATTTAAATTTTTGTTATATTTTTGATAGGTTATATTTTAGATATATTTTTGAGATACAAGGATAATTAAAATTTATTTTCTAGTCACAGTGTATAACTACTCAAGTTGTAGATGAATAAATACCTACTTAAATAATAATGTAATTATTATATGTATATTATTATTTAAGTAGGTATTTATTCTTATAATTATGCTTATATAATATAATTATGCATTTATTTTATTTTTATTTTTTCGGAAAACTTACAGCTAGGTAAACGATTGTTTACAAAGATAAATCATATTTGGTTAAGTTAGATCATTTTCAAAAAATTATCTACTTACTTTGTGTTATTTTTCATATTAAATTTCCTGATGGTAGAGCTATATAGCTGGTATGGAAAAAATGTCAGCAATAAAATAAATTAAAATAATCAACACTTCAAGTGAAAAAGGTCACATAAAATTATAACAATAACGCCACTTCAACCAGTACAGTCATCGTCAAAATAAACTACGAACATTTTTTTATGCAAACGTGGGACGAGACGAGCTAAGCGCTCTCCTGATTGTAAAATATCACGCTTGCTCATGACCAGAACAGTGCTGCACAGGACTTTGATTCATATAGGCTGGTGCAACATTGCTAAGGCGCTCGTCCACATTGAGACATTTTGATGGTCAGTCTCGAAAGTCCAGTAATTTCACTAGCTACCTATGCTATTGTGGTATGGGTGATATCCCTTCAAACCGAACTTATAATAAATTTCTTAAACCTTAAAATTTAATATTTGTATCATGTAACCAAAAAATGTATTAGTGTATACTGTGTTGGTGATCAATAAATAAAATAAACATAGTTTCATGATCAAAAAGCGCGTTATTAAACCTTAACAATTTTATTATTGAAGCTTGAAAAACATTCACGTAACATTTTTCTATCTAACAGTACTCATTGAGCATAAAAACGTTATACAGTAAAAATGCACAAATTATTATTTTTATCACGCACCTTCATTTCATAAGAAAGTGGAAAAGTGGAAATGCTTATTTCTCCCCTAAATTAATAAAATCCATGCTTTGATTTTTTTATTAGCAAGTGACGAGGCGTGTTAGGCACTCTCGTTGGTAAAAGATCATTATAATATTCTGCCCATGACCAAAACAGTGGTACAGTCCGCTGCACAGATGTGTATACACTCCCAAGCTTCCACATTTATATTATACTTACTCTTAATTCATTCTTAATTTTACAAATATATTCTTCGTCTGACAAGTAAGATGACTACATAATTTGAAAATGCGTGCGTGCACTTTTCTTTGCAAAAATAAGAGTAATATGTATGTGAAAGCTCGAGAGTGTATACATTTTTGTGCAGCTGACTGTACATCGTACTCATTGAAGCATATATCTCTGTGCAACACTAATTACTACAGTCTCGAAAATCCAGTAATTTAACTCACTAGCTACCATGCCCTTGAATTCGGAACACAGCAATGCTTACACATAAGAATACCTGGCACTTTAATGGCATATCCATTATCAACGTAGACTTCATCCTACAGGAGATTCCTCCCAAGGTTGAAAAAATTGTTAAAACATAATCCTCAGCCTATTTTGCCAAAGATTAACGAATTAACATATTATTTATTTTTTATTTCCTTCCTACTCTACATGTAAAGGTTGTCTGGAAGCAATCGCTGTTTAGCGATAAATTCATTGTAACTTGGTGTATCTGTAATTTCTTTGCTACAATAAAACGTTTTTGTTCATTTATTCGTTAATTTAGATACTTTTGATTTTTTTACTTTTTATTTGAGGACACTATTGGTCGAGTGACGAGTGTGTTGGGACTGCTACGCCGGTGTCACGTGTTCGATTCCCGCTTCAGGACAAGCACTTGTGTCATGAACATCAGTGTTTGTCCTGAGTTTGGGTGTTTTCTATGTATTCTATGTATGTACAGACAGCGTCAGAGATAAGTATCCCCCTTGCACAAGACACCCAGCTATAAATCCTTTCAAAAAATTGTAATACCTAAAATTAATTTTGGCTTACATACGGTTATACAAATCTATTTTTTTAAAGGCATACCTTCTCCATACGCCGCGGCGGTGATTTGAAGGGATTTGAAGCTGGGTATTATAATTCAAGGGGGATACTTATCTATGACGCTGTCTGTACATATATTGTACATACAAAGAAGTATTTAGATTTTCTATCAGTTATCTAGTTCCCATAGTGTCAAACAAAAAAAATGAAGGGTTTCCTACTTTCATTTATATTTTATACTTGTTTTTAAGTTAGTAGGGTTAATTTTAAAACACGTATAAAATCTAAATTAAAGTATGAAACCTTTCACTTTTTTTGTTCACGAAATTAAAAAAACATGGACAAAACGAATAGTGTGAAGAAATTACTACAATACGGCGTACTTTTTGAGTATTTGTCCGAATCATTTTGTATGGAATTCGGATTTGAGGATTCCCCTTAAAACAAATCTTTCTTAATATGCGCCATTGAACCTTGTATATCTAGTTTAGTGAATACCATCCCTAAAAGGCTAGGCAAGTTCCACATAACCTTGATTTTGATTGTTTTCGTAGCGAAAAGAAAGCATAGCGTGTCGTACCGAGGCGGCTATAATTCAAACATTTTGTCGTACGATATTATAGAGTCCGTATTATAATTATTATTATTTTGTGATATGGCAACTTTAGCTTCCGTGTTTTAAGTAAGTTTAGGCTTCGGTGCGGTTTTGTTCCTTATGGAAGGAAAAACTAAAAATTATAGAAGGATTGAATGTTTTTTTTAAAGAACAAATGCAATTTGAAATTTGTCTAACTAGGATCTAAGTGAATTTATCACGTTTTATGGTATTTTAGCCTACATATGTATAGGGTATGATATAAATCCTATAGAAACCCTACTTATAAACAGCCTCTCTAGGCTTCTTTCTCTCCCTGCCAACTTATAATTTTCATTTTGACATCAGCAAGAAAATCATACCTTTCCACTCTACGTTGGCTGGTAGAGCTTGATCTGTGGGCTTAATGCTTTTAGACATTAAGCCCACATATTTTGTAATCTAATTTTTGTAGTGCAATAAATCATTTTAATAATAATAATTACGTCACATTATTTTAATTTTAAATGTTACTGATACTGTAGAATAAAAAAATATTCATTCATTTATCATTAAATACTTACAGTAGCGCAGTTGGTTACCAACAAATCTACTAATATTACGGAAACAAAGCTGAAAAATCACTCCCGTAAGCCAAACACCTTGACTTTGTAAAAACACTTCATTTGCATATAATTACCATGCTTTCGTTAGTGTGGCCGAAGCCTAAGCACCAGGAAGCAACGCATTTTAAACTGATATTCGCGTGTAAACCAAGCTTTAGTTCTTGGAGGGAAAATAAAAGGATAAGACTGCATAAGCATAACATAATCATGCTATAATTTTTCCATTGCTGGGACACAAGACTTACTTTTAGTTAGTAGAGAGAGCTTTGGATCACCCGACGCGGATTGCAAGATGGATGTCAAAAAAAAACCCTTTGTTTTACAATAAGCCATTTTCCTTTGCTCTTTAAAAAAAATCCACCAGAGGCAGCACCATTGGGGAGGGAAGTTCATCATTTTTGATTTCTCTATTCACAGCAACGTTAAACGTACATTTTCAATCGCTCTTTTCAAACTTAGTAGAAAACTGAAATACATGGTAGTGCTTTTTTTCGGAGATTATCAATATGTGACTTTGGTTTAGATTTTGTCTTAATTTCAGGGGACAGGACTTTTAGTCTAATAGCAGGTGCTCAATTCGTACTTTTACATCTTTAAACTTTGATTTATACACCGAAAATATTTAATCATCAGAAAAAAATACGCATAATCAGTTGCCGTTACAGAACACATAATATGGCAAAAAACTTGAAAAATTAAGAATATTTGACAAATTAAATTGGATAACTGTTACCGTTAGTCGTTTTCGTATAGATTTGCGTCAGACGATACATATCATTGATAATAATTTAGGTTTTATTTATTGTTTCGCAAACCCGGGTACCCAGCTCGAGCCAGCTCGCAAAAGCTCTCGGCTCGGGCGCCGCACTCGCCCCGCTGTCACTCTGTCATTTAGTAGAAATCTAAAATTCTGACTGCACAGATACAACGTAGTACCACGTCTGCTTTGCCCATCTAAGTTTTTTTGATAATTAAAATTTTTCGGTGTATAATTTGCTGAAACCCGTAAAACATAATTTAATTCAGATAACAAGAGGCTTCGAACGAGTCGACGATACGAATACGCTCTACGAAATTTTCCCTCTACGCTTTTCCAACATTTTGGATTTCCACGGCGCGATAGCATCGGTTCCTCAACACGCACCACCACACTTAATTCCTGATTTAGGACCGCATCATATTTTGATAAGTATTTTTAATTTGAATAAATTATGATTTAAGCGTGTTATCGCATAATGGGCGCTTGTAATCACAACCGTGGTGCGTTCATGCTATAATGTCACAGTTGAATTGTGTCCGTGATCACGAACGGTTGTAGTCGACGAGCTGGCGGTAGTTACTTTACGTTATTTGATGTGTCAAAGTATGGGCCGTTTTGGCGTAGTGACGTTAAAATTTTACATAAGGTTATTTATAAGGTTTGTAAGCTTTTCTGGTCTTATTCTTCTTCTCTATAAGCCGTGTTGCCCGTGTGGTATGTGCCTCGACATTTGATCGAAGGTCATGGGTTGGAACCCAGTCGTACACCAATGAATTTTGAAAAACTAGTGACACAATAATAAGAAGAAGTACTCAAAATCTCCACTTTGAGCACTTTGATTATGATAAGTCAATTTACGGTCTGCTCCTCTCGACTATGCCCAGCACCGCGTCAGTGAAAACGCACCCTTACAATAGTCACATAATTATCATGATGTGTAATATCTGACATGTCAGATGGTAATTAGCATCTGACAGCTAACTAGCACCGTGCGCGCTCCTTGGTCAAATCAAATAGCGCGCGTTTCTCTGGCTTCCTGTTGCACACTTCCGTCATTTTCACGAAATCACTACCACAGTTAGAAGGAAAAGATTGAAAGAAAGAACGAGGAAAGATGTTACATATAATAAAACCAAGTACAACTCCTGGTCTACAACGGCAATAAGGGGAAGTGCGATAAAGATGTCACGTGGTATTTTTTGGTTTCTGACAGATTTTTCCAAAAGATTAGCATTTTTATGAGGGAAAATATTTTAAAAGTTTTTATTGTTTAAAACGGACCGGAAAAACTAAAGTTAGGGTTAAAGAATGGGGTCAATCATGCGATTGGGCACTTTGGACTTTCCTCTAAAATTGGAGTAGATTTTAGAGGAAATAGAATAGAAAACTTAAAAAAATTGGATGGATGACTGTGTGAAAGATGATATGAATAAAACGTTAGTGGAAAAAGGACCTGAAAATGATGATTAAAAAATATACCTAAATTTACCTCTTCTTACCGTGTCACTAGTTCTTTCGAAGCAGTGTGATGAAGGGATTTCAAGTGCGCCTCGAAAAGGTTATTTTCGTGCACTTCAAACATGTTTTCGGACTTATTAAGATTCTTTGACATGTCGGTTTCCTCAAGATGTTTTCCTTCTCCGTTAAGTACGTGTTTTAAAGCTCACATAGTTTATTTTGAACAGAAAAATCCATTGGTGTACGACCGGGTTTGAACCCACGACCTTCGGATCGCAAGTCGAGGCACCTCCCACTCAGCCAACACGGCTGTTTTATAAAACTACTAGTTGACTGACACCCAAAATTTTGTTCATCCTTTTCTAGTGCGCGTCTCCACTACTTGAAAAACGTACCTTCCAAATTGTTAAGTCCCCAAGTTCCGTTGTTTGGTCTGTGTCTTGTCTGAACGTATGAACCTAGTATGTTTGATAACAATGGAGTCGTGGACCTCCTGGGAATAAGCCCTTTTATTTCCAACATCCTAATTGCTTTTTTACATTAATGTTAGTAAATTGGTGTTAGTTGTTACTTAGGCTAGTGGTGAATTATTCCCATCTGTCACCCTGCTCAGTCCGCCTAGGGTGACAGATGGGACAAAAAAGTTAATTTGTCCCACCGTTGCTGATAGGGTGACAGATGGAACTTTTATTAATTTTTTAAGTTCTATCTGTCACCCTGTGACCAATAGGGGGACAGATATAACTATTTTATTCCCTTCTGTTCTCCATTTAAAAAAATATTTAAAGAGTTTTGCTGTAATGACCCAATAACCTTCGAACGTTTTGGTATAACTTTTTACTAGCTATATTTTAATTCCAAAGTTAGTTAGTATTTCATTTTGGATGTGGATCCCTCCTCGGGTAAAGGCCTCCTCCAGCTTCTTCCATTCTTCCAGGTTTTGCCTGCTACTTGTGTTATGTCATCAGCCCACGATCTATTTGGTCTTCCCACCTTCCGTCCTACCTTCCTTCTTAATATTAAAGATATTTATTAGTTATCTGTTTTGTTTCAGATTGCCCACGACCAAGATGCCTCATACAGGTAAGTTTTTTATATTTATATTATTGTACCTATACCTATCTTGGATCAAATTATTTACTAACAATTTTAAATATACTAGATTCTACTTAAACTTTTCAAAAATCTAACTATAAATTCCTTAAAAAATACATACTTACCAAATCTAGCAAAATCATCTAAAACCTCTTTGTAACGACGCTACGCGGCCGCTACCATATCAAAACTAGGCCCAAATGGATCCAAATCGTCGTTTAACGTCTCACAGAACTATTCCCGAATCGTTTAATGTCCCACAATATGTATCTCTAACCGGAATCAATTCAGTAGCTGAATGCCAGTTTAAATACGACAAACCTTCTCTTAATTATCATTAGCGACATTAAGGCTCAGCCGAAAGGGACGGTTATCAAGCCGACAAGATTTTACCTCACGCATTGAAATCATAAGCGTTTCAAAGAACCTTCAATAGGGTTGATACTTTTTGAAAGTGTCGTAATGTTTGCACTCTCTTTACAATCTAGTGTTTTTTTTATAAGTGAAACCTAACTTTGCATCGAGCCTTTGATACTTATAGATTTTTTAGACAGTGCAAAAAAAGATATAAAAAAATATACTTGAAGCTCAGTTCAAAAACATTGTCTTTCGTTAATTTTAAATAAATAGTATACCTACTTTTAAATTGCAGTGGTTAATATTTACAAAATTGTCTCCAAACTTTAGGCACAGCAGAATTTTGGAACCAAAACGTCTCTGCATCAATTCCGGATGACTTTATGAAGTCCTGAAAGCTCGATATTCAGCCTACACTACTTCAACCATTTTTTTACAACTTTTTTTTAATCTTTGGAAAAGAGTCACGTGTCAGCCCTGGTGACTTACCACCGTCCCCAAAACCATTAACGGTAATTAAGAGAATCAAGCCGAATCTGGTGCTATCGAGATCGCATCGAGTATCGAATGGCCCACCCAAGTCCGGGCAGCTTCTAATACATTATACATGCTCACCACGTCACTCATTAACATAACTTACGATATATTAGGCTACTATTATATATGGTGACGAATTTTCAAACTATGGAACTATAGGCAAGTCTGGAAAAAATGGCTGTGCAAATCATTCTACTAATAATTTAAACGCGGAAGTTTGTAAGTATGGATTGATGGATGGATGTTTGTTACTCTTTCACATAAAAACTACTGAATAGATTTTAATGAAACTTTACAATAATATAGCTTATACATCAGAATAACACATAGGCTACAATTTATAAAGATACCTGCGCAGACGAAATCGCGGGCACCAGCTAGTTATAGATAATCCTATAAGTCTCGCATCTGATTGCCTGATTGCCATTTCTTTTTGATGTGACTACGTCTAATAAATCGATGAACACCAGCTGCATACACGAAAACGTTGACGTCATTGTCCGGTAACGCTCATTGTCCCGTTACGCTGGTAGTCACGTTAAACTATCGGCCGAAAACAAACTTTGCAGACAACCAATTTTTTTTTCTTACCCATAAAAAACTCTTATGTTATGAAAACTATCAGTGTACCTACAATAAATATAATTATCATGATTAATGAATTTGAAGGATTTTATAAGTTATACGTAACTTAAAAACATAACAAGTCATAAACTCGACTACTACTCTACTTTCGAGTCTACCTCAGCAAAAACCTTGAAAAGTAACAAAATTTGTACTCTTTATCTAAAAAAAATAATTGTCGGTAGCTATAAAGTTTTCTAAATTTGATACACATCTCACATTTTAATAACTTTTGATAATAATCGTTGAAATGAGAATTATAGTTTCTGGGATTCGAACCCACGCGTCGTTTCCGCTTACCATTATTCTAATGATTGCTGATTTTTATATTAATAAACATTATAGATCTAATACAAAATGTTAAATTTAAAATTAATTTTATTATCAACGTGATTTCCATTGACACTTTGAAGATATTATTTATTATTCCTAATCGATATAAAATTTAAAAAACTATATAGTTAACAGTATAATTATCTCTAAGGAAATCTGCCGAAAGAAATGTTTTTTTCGCGTGGGTTGTATCCGTCTTAAACCAGTTGGGTAACTTCGTCCTATGAAGTATCCATTCATCCATTCGAAAATTCGACGACACCGATAGTCGAGTGGCAAGTGTGTTTGACTGCCACGCCCGTGTTGCGGGTTCGTTTCCCGCTCAGGACAAATATTTGTGTGATGGTCATAGGTGGTTATCCCGAGTCCGATAAAAAAAATATTACGAATTCTATTATCATAGATTAATTATTATTGAATATAGAATAAGCGCTGCTTAGTTAGATGGTGTTGTGTAAAATGTCGATTTTTTTTTTATTATTTTATATTTGTGTTAGTATCATAACCTACCATCTTTCTCAGCAACTTTAATATAAGTACCTAGAATAAAAGTAAATGGTAAAGGTTCGTTCCCGTCTTTAATTTTTTGGTTACGGCTCCACATCAAAGGTATACCGTGAAGAAGTGTGGGCTAGTGTGTGGTTTTTTGAGGACTGTCAACGTTCAGTGAGTCGACTTTTAACGCTAAATTAACTGATTGGGAATGGGTTTAACTCTTAGCGGTATCTTAGTGTGGATATGACGACAGTAGAAAGTACCTTTAACTTTTTATTAAGAAAAAGACTTCAAAAGACTTTGGCAAGTAAGTGTACCTACTATTATAATACTGTTTCTCTATACTCAAAGATTTGCTGGAAGAAAACTCTTTTAAGGGCCTATGTGCGTACAGTCTTTACACCCAGCTTACGCCCGTGTAGTACAAATGCGTAAGCTAGGTGTAAAGATTAATTAAAGTAAGGACTGTACATACCTTTTAATAATTACCTGTGGGTAAATATTTTTTAAGTGTACAATACAGAATCTAGACTTTAGGTACAGCTGGATTTGGTTAGTTCCTAAAATTCATAAATTGATTTTTACGGGTATTTTTGAGTTGTAATAGATGTAGAAATATTTAATCTCTTACTATCTCTTAGACCAAAAACTCCAGAGTGAAGTCCACACTATGACCATCGTAACGGTAAATCAAGTTCATATCAAACGAATCTAATACATCAGATTCGATTTTCTACTCGGATGTTTACAACTGTGTTACAATTTTACATCGTAAAAGTTTATTTCCTTTTAGTATTCTTAATTAATTTAACTAAAAAAAACTAGTTTAGGGACCTCGTAAACATATAAACGATGGAGAACAGGATGAAAGCGATTTTGTAATGTTTGCTAAGTCTTATCTCATGAGAGAGCGAATCGCTCCTTCCCATGACCAAGTCAGTGTTACACATGACTTTAAATTCTAATGCAGCATTGCTATAATGCTCGTCCACTTAAAAATTTATAGTCACAATAATTTCACGATCTACATAGTCCTTCCAACCGAACGAAGCACAGGGTAGCGCATCGGAACGACAACAAAGCAACTAAGTCCATCAATCATAAATATTTTATTTCGAGTTAAATTATGCTGTAGATTTTTGCATCAATCAATAATCAGACAAATCTATTCTCGTTCCCAGCTGTTCCATTATAACTATTCCTTGGGACAAGTGGGAATCGGTAGATGAATTTGAGTTACTTTAGTTACTATACGCCGATCTTATAGAGTCATTCACGACCTACAGTGTCTTTCAAACGAAGCACAGGGTAGGGAATCGGATGAATCAATAAAGCAACTAAGTACGTCAATAATCATAGTTTATTTTGATTTAAATACCTAACGGTAGGCTGTAGATCTTTGCATCAATCATAAATCGGAAATATCTATAAACATATGCAACGTTCCCAGTTGTTTCATTATAAGTATTCCTTAGGGCAAGTGGGAATCGGTAGATGCATTTGAGTTACTGTAGTTACTCTTCTTTGATCTTATAGGGAGTCATGAAGGGGCACCACATTTGCTCCACCTTGCGGCACTCCTTTGGCAGTAAGTTCTCTGGGAGCTGGTGTTCAGGCAGTACCCGTCTGGCTCTCGGCTTCGAGAACTTCATATCATCGTAGTCCACTCCATGCTTGCGCCAGGCGACTGCGTAGCCCGTTCCTGAAATGTATATGAGCTTTAGAATTGTATTGAGCAGTATCTAGTTTAGTTCTTACGATTATTCATCAATTGATGGTTATTTTCTTGAAAGAGAATGGAGGTGTCACGCTGCGGGCGAGATGGCGCATATTGTGTTGACGTAAATGTATATGGACTCCCTTTTCCACACTTGGACTCGATGCTGATGACTTGATGCTTCCCCCGCTGCCCTGCGCGGCGACCTCCGTGTTTCTTCTTCTCTTATTGCGAAGCCTTATCATTACTTATCATTACCAAGTATTACAGGACTTCTTCTCTATCTAGATTATACAATTCCACGCTGTACTTTGCACAAACGTCATTCGAGCCAGGTGTAATGTCGATTCGCCCGAGTTAGTATATATGAAGTGAAACCCACTATCATAGTTATCAATGAGCTCAGGCCTATGAGTCCCAACAGTGTAGAACCTAAGTTTGTCTACCGCTGCTGCGTAATCAGCACATCTGCATCGATCCATTGTAAAATAATATACACAAAAAACTTCACAATTGTTTCAAAATGACAATTATCAAAATTGTTTTTTTCTTTTTCGCCCGTGCATGGAGGCTATGATCGGACTAGGTCTTATAGTCTTGTCTTCCGTGAGTTTTTAACTTATCAAAATTGAGGTGAGAGGTACAAAGGATTTATAAACTACCACGTACGTACCTTTCAGTAGTTTATAAATTCCTTGCATAGATGTCATTGAAGGAAGATACAAGATCAGGTAGGTAACTTTTTTTTTTTTTTTCTATTTATTATTGTCACAAAGCAGAATATAATAAACTAAAAAAAAAATTGGTTGTCTGTAAAGTTGGTTTACGGACGATAGTTTAACGTGACTACGTAACAACAGCGTAACGTGACAATGATAGTTACCGGACAATGACAGCGTTACCGGACAATGACGTCAACGTTTTCGTGCACGCAGCCAGCGTTCATCGATTTATTAGACGTAGTCACGTCAAAATAAACATAAGCCCAATACATATTTTGTTTTGATCTTTATTACTCAATATACTTTTCCATATCACCAATCTCTTCTCAAACAGACTGTATCATCCCATATTATAGCAGATCGCACCTTCAAACGTCGGCATAGTAAAATCAGTCACAAGTTGTAAACCCGCCATAACTTCCCCGATATATTGCCGATATATTCGCCAAAGAAAAAAGACCCAAACTCTTTACGACTGGTATTGTAAAACTGGAAGCGCTTGCAACGATCGACGCACATATTAGGGCTTAAAAGTTATGTCATAAAATGTAAACATTTATTATAAGCCGGGTAAGGAAAGAGTGCTAAGTTTGCCTAAATTCTCCGTGTAATATTTGGAAGAAGACAAGCTTTTGTTGCCAACTGTTAAGCAAGGGTCTGCTGAAGCGATAAAATTTTTGGAGCCGCCCTATAAGGCCTCCGACGCTACGTAGCGTATGGATATGCCTCAGTGTGTTGTATGGCATGAATAAATCAATGAATTAGAACTCTATATTGAAACAACATCATTATAAGTCAAATTCATATAACTTATATATATCTACACATACAAGATTTGGAACATGTGCAATGGGTAGCCTTATTGCTATGCAGCGATTATGTTAAATCTACCAATCCGCATTGGACCTTGAGTGGTTAAATAGAATGATTTGCTCAAGAAAGCACTCTTGAGACTTAGGCCTAATCTTGACTAGAAAGTCGAGAGAAGGCTTGCCTCAGTCTAGCAGTGGGATGGGGACATTATTAAGCTGATTGATAATAATATGCTTTATGCGTTGGCAGTCCTAGCAAGTTCGCAAAAGGAGAGTTAGTAAATAAGCAAAGCTCTCTTTACGCCGCGTGTTTTTTACGAGATCTTATTAAGAAAGAGTATTTCTATATAAAAAGACTAGTCTTATTTATTATGGCATAGGCCTTTGCCTTGCAGTAAAACACTAATGACTATAAAATAATAATAAATAATACGTGTAAAGACGAATTTATTTTCATTGACGGCACAGTATGTTAATTTTGCAAAATAATCAACATAGTTTATTTTAAAACTCAATTACCTCTCTAATAGATTATAGGTCTACACTTTCATTATTATATCTTGCAGTAATATCGTAAACACCTTTATTTACCGTACCTAGACAGGTAGACAATGAGCAACAGTGTAACACGCGTTAGTGTCAAATAGATTTCGTTTTATATACAAACTAGTAAACACGAGACTGCAAAGTATTCTTGGAACGAACTAAACAAGATTGGTTTATAGTACGATAACACACGGCTTTTTTACACGCTACACGCCAGCAACTTCGCTTGTAGCGTGTAAAGTCGCCCAGTGTCATCGGCGTGTTTACAATCAGCTTGTTGACAATCCTTCCCAAAAGCTAACACGCTCACACGCTAGCGTTAAAAACGCCAACAATCAGCTTGTAAAAAAGCTTGTGTGTCATCGACGCTTTAGAACAAACATTAAGGCTTTCTGCTCTACAACAAGATTTTAAAAAGTTATGTATCTGACTTTATTAGCGGAATGAACAGATGACGATAAGTAAGTTCAGCTGTGCTTTACTTTGCAGCACGTAAATTTAATTTATAACACAAATCATACAATATGTAAATAAATCTAAAAACTGTTTGATCTCCTGCTCTGGTAACTTTCGGGTCTGTAAAAAGCTTTCTCTATATACCATTAACAATCTCACTGATAATGGCGATCAAAGCAAAACGAAGGTTGCCGATTCGGTATCAGTATAAAAGTCAGTCGGGATGAAACCTCATTTGGCTGAACGCTCGTAAACCCAACACGGGATTGCTTGCTACTGAAATGTCTTGCATTTTTGCTTTCTTTTAGGCTATGAAACAGAAAATTGACACGACAACGTACGATTTAGACAAAAACGACAAAATATGGTCACATTTGGCATAGAATAGGTATCTAATGCATCAACGCTGTTACCCCATAAGATTATACTGTATCTTAGCTGTAGATATGCATAAGCGTACTAGGCATTAGAGTAAGTTTTAATAGTCAAAACAACATATGTATTCAAAATAAAATAATTTAGCTTCGGTAAATAAGATGATCAAAGTGAAACGAAGCTTGCTATCGGTATTAAAAGCCTTTGGGATGAAACCTCATTTGGCGAAACGCTCGTAAACGCAACACGGGATATTGCTACTGAAATGTCTTGCAGTTTTGCTTTCTTTTTAGAGAAGCACGAACATTTTGAAAATAAACAAAGCAGCACCAATACTATGAGACACTTCTTTACGAGATATAGCGGGTTTTTTGAGGATACATCGGCATTGCACGCTAATAATTTTGAATACATTTTTATAGAGTGAGAGCTACCCTAAGTTACAGCCAGTTCTGTGCTTTGAGTTGCAAAATTCCACCCAGAATAGAAAAACAAGATAATGACTTAAAAAACGTGGCCTTCTTCCAGTGTGGTGAAAGGATTTCAAGTGCGCCTCGAAGAGGCTCCTTTCGTGCACTCGACACATGTTTTCGAACTTTTAGGTTCTACGACATGCCGGTTTCCTCACGATATTTTCCTTCACCGTTGCGAGAACGTGGGATGCACACATAGATTTTTTCGACCGAAAAAACCCATTTACGCATGACTACCACCGGGATTCGAACCCGCGACCATCAGATCGCAAGGTAAGGGCCTCATCCACTCGGCATCCACGTCCTCAAACGTCCGTAAAAAACGTAGTAAAAAGACAGATACCTTCTATAGGGCACCCTATTTATATTGTACGCCATTTAGTCTAATTCCGATTAAGTTTTACTTAAAATTTAAATTACTTGCATGTTATTAGCACTTTTGCATGGAATACTGCTTTCATCATAAACATTTATTACTTGGCTATAGCCCTGATGAAGCTAACTCCAGTAGTGTTAACTTTCATGACCATCAAAGCGACTTTACTATGCATTAAACTCTATAATATGAAGCATATTGGTAAGTAGAGATGCTCAACTATAATTTGGACCACTCTATCACTCTAAACTACTGTTCTAGTATAATTCTCGACTTATGAAGATGTTTGAGTAAGGTGCTTTGATAGGTAAACTCGACTCTGAATCCCAGATTTTCGGTAAAATATGAGTGAATTATTTTATAGGAGCATTATTTTAAACAAGAAACGAAAATTTCCTGGTCAAAACTGAGCTTAGCAGGATTGACGTAAAAATTTGTTTCAGCCCTGCTATTGCACTCGCGCATACAACTTGAGCGGTACTTAGTTAGTCAATCTCATGCATACTTGCACTAAACTGGCTAAGTCTCTAAGTAATTACTTTACTTGCTCGGTAGTTCTTAACATTCCAGATTCTGACCGTTAAGAACTGCCATGCGAGTAAAGTAATGACTTAGGAACTTTGAAAGTTTGGTGCAATTCGGCATCAAAATTCTAACTTCACTACCTAAATATTTCCTTAAAACTGAGATATATGCATTTAAACATTTAGTGCGTGTAGATAATATTTTTCTGGGTCCTCTTAGATTAAAAGTGTTCCTTGGTATTTCCCAACAACTCTTCAGCTCAAAAAGTTTTATTCGTTCAGTAAGCAAAATAAATAATGGTGATCGAATGAAACCTTTTTGAACGAAGTCACAGGTCACTGAAAACTGTTCGATTTTAGCACCATTTCACCAGATCTCATTTATTTGTATTTATTTGTATTTATTTTTATTGCCTCCATGTACATACAGGTAAGTATTTTAGGTCTTAAGTGGTAGTTACAGACTAGGTATAGTACATGGACCCTGTCAGGGCGAATGCAACATGGTATTTCTGAGTTCGATTATATCAAAGGTCTATCTTATTAGGTTATTTTATTAGGTTTATCTAGGTATCGTATAATTTATAAATGTCATGACTAAATATTTAAAATGTAAAAAAGAAGTTAAATAATAATAACAAATTGTTAAAGAAAAATTTAAGTCTAAAATATAATCGAATTCATTTGCATTTCATAATAAAAAAATAAAATAAAAAATAATAATAATAATAATTAGAAATAATAATAATAGAGCGTCAATATAATTATAGATTTTCAATTTTAACAATGTCATTAATGTACCTAATTATGTTATGCGAATTACAAGTCATTTAATGGGTCAACAAAGCCTAAGTAATAATTACACAGTCACTTCAGAGTCAGCTAGTACAATGCATAATTAACATTCTAAGATATTATTGTCAGTGAGAAATTCATTAACTGAGTAATAACATTTTTTGATAAGTATGGATTTGAGTTTATTCGCAAAAGGGTAAACTTCAGGTATAATTTTAAGATTTTCAGGAATTTTATTATATAATGTAATAAGTCTGAAGTAAGGGCTTTTTCCTACAGCTTTTAAGGTTGTACTAGGAAGCACTAATCTATGTTTATGACGTCTATTATAGTTGTCATCTAGTTCTATGTTTGATTTAAAGTAGTGTCTATGTTTTTTTTACAAATATACATGCTTGCAAGATGTAAATGCAAGGTAGGCTTAAAATCTGTTTTTGTATAAAATGTGGTCTGCAACTTTCGCGATACTGGATATTGACTAGAATTCGAATTAATTTCTTTTGTAGTATAAAAATTTGGTCAAAATGAGTACTCTCGCCCCATAAGATAATACCATAGTTTAATGTTGAGAAAGCGTGGGCGTAGTAGGCAGATAAGGCAGTTTGGTAATTAGTGTTTGCTTTCAGTACACTTAGCCCATATACAAATCTTGAAAGTTTGGTCTTTGTAATCTCTATTTGCTTTTTCCAATTTAAATGTGTGTCTAGTGTAATTCCTAATAGCGAAAATTCATTTTGTTCTTTTATATTCATGCTCTCTGACAATAGTTTCAAATCTATAGGTTGTTTTTTGTAGGTTCTAAATTGGAGAATTTTTGTTTTATTGTAATTAATTTCCAAATTATGCTCGTTTAACCATTGTTCGCAATCGTTAACTGTATTCACAATGTGAGTGTTGTCGATATTCAGTGTGCTACTAAAAAGCAGCGACACATCGTCCGCGAAAAGAACACAAGTCGTATCTATGGATTTAGGCAAGTCATTTATGTAAATTAAAAATAAGGTACATCCGAGCACACTACCTTGTGGTATTGATGAATTTATTGTTAGAATTTCTGAAGTTATGTTTTCAATGTCGTGTGTGGTATTATTGTAGTGATCCAGCTGTACAAACTGTTTCCTGTCGCTCAGGTAAGACTTAAACCAGTTGTGTGCTATTCCTCTAATGCCAAGCCCGTACAATTTTTGTAATAGTATTTGATGATTTACTTTGTCGTATGCTTTGGTCATATCAAGGAACAAACCTATTCCGTATTTCCTTTCATTTATGATGTCGTATATTTTCTGTATGTAATTGTACACTGCGAGTGTGGTCGATCTACTTTTCCTAAAGCCATATTGGTTATTATCAAATAAACCATATTTTTCTAAAAAATTGGTTACCCGGTTTGACATAGCTTTTTCGAATATCTTTGAGATGGTAGGTAGGAGCGCTATAGGTCTATAATTACTTGGGTTTCCAGCTGCACCACCTTTTTTCGCAATCGGTCTAATTTTTGCTATTTTTAGCTGTTCGGGGAAGATCCCTTCGTGAAATGATTGAATTATTAGTTTTAATAGCGGTTGCATAACTTCCGATTTACATTTTTTTATAATTTTTTTTTTTTTTTATATTTATATCCCTCATTTCTAGCTACAGGCTTACAGCCTATTTAAACCTAAGCACCAACGTTTCAAGCGCTACCGTAAACCGTCCACTATAAAGCCATAAAACAATCGCCAAACGCAAGCGATTTATTATCTTAATGTTATTAAATTAGCGTTCTAATTTGTTCGTAACAGTTTGTATTTACGACGTTTCTTAGAGGGTAGATCGGCTCCCGCCAATACGCTATTTCACGCCTGTTGTCGCTCGCGCATGACTACTGCACAAATTCTGGCTTACAGTAAGAGCAATTAATCTCTGCAAGAAACACATCTGAAAAATACTTCGAACTAAAGAATAAGAATTAATTTCACTTTTGTTATTTTATTGTGTTCCTGTTTATTTTCTTTTTTGTGGTGTGCTAGATAACACTATCTATCTACGTATCTAAATAATACTTCGCACAATTCGAATGTGCATGTACTCTGTTACTTCCACGTAATAGGTACTACGACTCGTATTTCGTATGTAAATTTTGTCTAAGTGACTTTCGCCTTAGTGTTTTTCGCGTTAGTATTTGTAATAATTAAATTTAAAATTAGAATAACGAAACCCAGATTAAACTTGACATTATAGCATCTCAACATAAGGCAAAAAACTTTAGTAAATTTTGGAAGGAAACCAACTCAACCCAAAGCCGAGCGTCCCAGTAAGTATAGAGGGCATCAGTGAACCCGTCCAGATTGCAAACCGATTCAAGGAACACTTTCATGTTAAATCTGCATTAGGTCCTGCGAGTCCAGAGAAAGTAGGTGCGGAGGATGTGGTGTGTGGGAAGATCCCAGTTGTGCACATTACAGCCAAGGAAATAGCTCGAGTGTTAAAACACATGAAGCGAGGAAAATCCCCAGGTCATGACTCGTTGAGTATTGAACACCTGCAACATGCAGATGTTCACCTGCCAGGGGTGCTTGCTATGTTCTTTACCCTGTGTATCGGCCATTCCCACCTGCCAGATGAGATGATGAGGACTGTGGTTGTCCCCATTATTAAGAACAAGACGGGTGACTCTTCCAGCTTGAGCAACTACAGGCCTATATCATTCAAATTCAAATTCAAATTCAAATTCAATTTATTTATCAAAAAACAAGCTTAAAAATATATAGTAAAAACATTATTACATCAGTTATACATTGGCTTGTAAGTATTATATTGGTGTGCAGAGCCTACACTAAGTGGAAAATACAACTTGTGTTGTAGGCACTGCTTGACCTTCTGGATATAAAATTTGATGTGCCATAATCTGAGGAGTACAATACAACAGAATAATGTAAGTTACTATAATCAAGATTATTAAATTAAATTAGATTAGATTAAATTATACATGCAATGTAAAATAAAAATAAATAAAAATAATTAACATGTAAAATGTACTAGATCAAACTTTTTAAACTAACTAAATATCATAATAATACCATTTCATAACAAATAATAACATTAGCTCCAATGATTTGAATTTTGAACATAACTAATATTATAGGTATAATTAGATAGTACTTAGATATAGGTAAATTTTAGAATTGTAGAGATTAATAACCATTTATTATTTCAGGTTTATAGAGCAGCGCAATACAGCTTATAGATTTTACTAATTGGCATTTATTTTGGAGATGTTCAGCTGACGCACAACTCTTGTAGGAGGAGCAGCTATGTTGGTAAGTAGGTACATAAAAGTTTTACATGGTGTGTGTGTGTGTGTGTATTTTTTTAGGGTGTGTGATAGATGTAGGTAGAGGTGGTAGAGGTAAGTACCTAGTGATCATAAATGTTTTGTGTGTGTGTTATGTTATTTATAACTTTGTGAGGTATTATAAGGTAGGTAATGTAGGTAGAGGTGGTAGAGGTAAGTACCTAGTGATCATAAATGTTTTGTGTGTGTGTTATGTTATTTATAACTTTGTGAGGTATTATTAGGTAGGTAATGTAGGTAGAGGTGGTAGAGGTAAGTACCTAGTAATCATAAATATTTGTGTGTGTGTTATTTTATGTTATGTATAACTTTGTGAGGTATTGTAAGGTAGGTAATGTAGGTAGAGGTGGTAGAGGTTAGTACCTTATATTATGGAAATAGGGTAATGACGAGGTGGATATGAATGTTTATAATATATGGCAGCGTATGCAATTCATTGAGTAAAAATCGTATGTAGTGAACAATATAATGGCTGAGGTATATTATGTAAATTTTAGTAAGTACCTACTTGAGCTTAAGGATGATACTAGAGTTTACTGCAAGTACATTCGATATATACTAGAGTATGTTCCGAATGTATGGACTTTCGGTACATATTCTAGATTGTGAAATAATGTAAGTAACCTGATCATTGAATTACTTTAAGTACACTCTCAGTATCTTCGTAACTGAGAGGAAGAAGCCAATGTTTTACTTTCTTTTTGCATGTCTCTTTACAATTGCTGACAAGGTTTTCAATAACCTTATTGGCTTTATTGTATAGCAGTGGACCTAAAAATAATTGATTGCGGTATGCAAAGGCGGAGTTTACCTTAGGAATATTCAAAACCCTATCTTTCCTTCTTTTACCAGTAGCCAGATTATCATTTGCATCGACTCGTTTATGTTCCAAAAGTATCATATTCATAATGAACAATTTCCTAACTGATAGTACATCACAATCTATGTACAATTCTTCCGTAGGGAACCTGAATGGTCTGCTAGTAGCCACTTTTAGCACCGCTCGCTGTGCCCGTTCTAGAGGCAGCATGTAAGACTTGTAGGCACCTCCCCACGTGGTATTACAGTATGATAAAATGGATCTACAGAGAGAATCATAAATAGTCATGATTAGTTTTCGGTCGGCAACCTCTCTAAGATTTTTGAAAATATATATAAGTTTACGCACCCGGCTTGTGAGTGTATGAATGAGGCTATTCCAGTTTAGACACTCGTCTATAATCAGTCCAAGGTATTTGATATCATGTACTCTTTCCAATGTTCTACAGTCACACAAGCCGTGTTCGCAATCTGTGTGGGCTCTAATATTGATTTCTGGTGGTTTAGTACGAGAACCCCTGAAGGTGATAAATTTTGTCTTGCTTATGTTAAGTGAAAGGAGATTAATTTTAAGCCAAGCAATGACCGTTTCTAGACCCTTCTCGGCATTGTGCCTAGCCTCTTCCCAAGTTGACCCTTCAAAAATGATAGCAGTGTCATCTGCATAAGAAAAAATGTTTCCTTTGTATAATTTTAATTTGCATAGATCGTTGACATATACTAGGAAGAGGCTAGGTCCCAGGACACTTCCTTGGGGTACTCCATACGTCACCATCTCCACACTACTAATCACATTACCAACTTTAGTTTTCTGCTTTCTGCCTGATAGGTAATCTTTGAAGAGGTCAAGAGCACTACCCCGAATTCCACTGAGTTCTAGTTTTTTAGTAAGGGTTGGGATGGAGACAGTGTCAAAGGCCTTAGCTAGATCTAAAAATATACCAATGACTTTTTTTTTGCCATCAATCTTATTTACTATACAGTTTACTAAGCTTGATACTGCATCTTCAGTTGAGCGACCAGTTCTAAAACCAAATTGAGCTGGTGATAGTATGTTGTAAGATTCTAAATATGAAATTAGTCTTTTATTCATAATTTTCTCTAGTATTTTTGAAAGTGCAGACAAAACTGATATTGGCCTATAGTTTTCAACACTGTCTCCATCACCACTTTTAAAAACTGGTGTAATGATGGAGTTTTTGAAAGTGTTTGGAAATACTCCATTGTTTAGGCTCAGGTTGCAAATATGCGTGATGGATGGTACTAGCATATCACTACAATGTTTTAGAATATTGTTAGAAATTCCATCAAGACCCACAGCGCAATCGCTTTTCAAGTTGTTGATAATAGTGATCACCTCTGCTTCGTCCGTTGCCAGCATTCCGATTGTATTTACTTGGGAGGGCAATTGCCGCAAATGTTTTTGCTGATCAGATTCTTTTGATCTAATTTGAGAAGCCAAATTTTTACCCACGTTAGCAAAATAGTGGTTGACATGTTCAACTGAATTTTCAGGATTCATTTTTATTTTCAATAATACGTCATTTGGTGTTTTCTTTTTTACTTTGTAGGTTATTTCTCGTATAGTCTGCCATGTTTTTTTTATATTTTTCTTATGTTTTTCTAGCTTTGATTTTTCATAGTTAATTTTTGCTTTCTTTAATAAATTATTACAGTAATTCCTATATCTCATGTATGTTATTTTTAAGACTTCGTTATGTGGATTTTGTTTTATGCGTTGATGCATTTTGTCGCGCGTTCTTATGCATCTAAGTAATCCCTGCGTGATCCAGGGTTTGATTATTCGTTTTTTGGAGGAAACTGTGAAGATACGGGTGCTCTGTTTCACTATTTCCATTAATCTACTCACAAGTAAATCAGTTGCAACATTAGCATCTGTTAGCTTAAGTATATTTGAGAAATCTGTAATTTTTAAACACTCCGTTACAAGGCTAATATCTACTTTTGAAATCGTTTTTTTGGGTGCTATTTTATCAATATGTGTCTTAATATTGAGGAGAACAGGGCAATGATCGGTGACGTGTGATTGTATCACAAACGCTGAACAATGGTTTTTACTTTTTATCATCATGTGATCTAGGCAACTGTTTCCTCTCGTATGATAAGTGTGCCCGGGTAGGAGGCCATGCGATGCTAACAATTCTAGATAAGTAGGTGAATGTCTGTCTGTATTCCCGGGCTGTATGTCAATATTTATGTCTCCTAAAACAATGATTGTTGATGAGTTTTTAATTGTTGATAAAACAGAATCAAGCGAATTTATAAAATTATCTATGTGAGTGTAAGAAGGAGATCTGTAGAGTGCCAAAATTGAAATATTTTTACCAATTTTTATGAGTAGACAATTGGATTCTGAGAAAACCGGTTCTTCAATACTACAATTTAAACTTGATTTAAAATATATAACGATTCCACCATTTTTATTCATACAATTCATGGTGTAAGCTGAATTATAATTAGGTAGATCTGGAATAGACTTATTTTTACTAATCCAGCACTCGGTAAGCACTAATATATCACATTCAAAACCTAAACGCGTAATAAGGACTTCCAGGGAGCTAAAATTTTTGTGAATACTGCGTATATTTTGAGTAAGTATATTCATAGAAGAGACATTAACATCAACTAGCGACTGACAACATTCAGGTTCACATTCATGAGGTACGGCAACATTAAATTCATCAATTTGATTATCAATTTCATTTTGGGTTGTACTATCCATAAACAATTGGTAAAATTTGGGACCTTACTGTGACAGACACCAAATGGTGCCAGGAGTTCGAGGTAGTCAAAATATTCACTGAATGTTTTATGATGAGAAGTATGGATTTTGCATGAAAGTTGGATGTGTGCGTGCATGTAGGTTTATCAATTAGCATATATGTTATAGTACTGTAATTATAAGAGATACTTTTTATGTTTCTACAATCAAATTTCCTATATTCTAGAGTTATCTTATTTTCTATCACTACTATTTTTATTTTAATGAGTCATTTTTTCTGTTTCAGCTCTTCAAGTTGCTGTTCACTGGTAATGGTGATTGGTGGAGAACCTTCGGACTTCCTCAAGAAAATTCTACCGTTGGTGCACCAACAAAACCTATATCCGTTTATTTTTGCGACATCTCTTGCTAAGTAATATATTCTTTTAGCTTTTGGGGTCAAAGTAGCATTGGCTACAGTTATCGCTAAAGTATTGGACGGTGTGATTGATAAACACTTAGAAAAACATATAAAACTGCATGACCCTCAGTTCGGCTTCAGAGCTGGGCTATCTACTGAAACAGCAGTTCTAAGTCTCAAACACACCGTCCAGTACTACACCAGCAGAAGCACGCCTGTCTACGCCTGCTTTTTAGATCTATCAAAAGCCTTTGACCTAGTGGCGTATGACAGGCTGTGGCTAAAGCTGGCAAGTGAAACTGAGCTGCCACGGGAGCTGATATCGCTCCTCAAGTATTGGTATGGCAATCAGAACAACTGTGTGAAGTGGGCAGGGTCGCTGTCGGACGTGTACAGGCTGGAGTGCGGAGTGAGGCAGGGCGGCCTGACCTCGCCCAGGCTCTTCAACATGTACATTGACGGTCTGATCCGTGAGCTCAGCAGCGCCCAAGTCGGTTGTTCAATCGATGGAGTAACTGTCAATAACATAAGTTACGCCGACGATATGGTGCTGCTGAGCCCATCGATCAGTGCTCTCAGGAAGCTAGTCGGCATCTGTGAGCGCTATGCGGAGGCCCATGGGCTCCGCATAGCACAGATGATGTAGATATGGAGAGGGAGCGCAGGGCGTTAACAGTCAGAGCCAATATGTTGGCCCGTAGGTTTTCTCGTTGCAGTACACCAGCCAAAACAACATTGTTCAGGGCGTACTGCCAGTCGTTCTATACGTGTAGCCTATGGGTCAAGCATACGAAGAAGGCGTGGAACACCCTGCGCGTCCAATATAATAACGCATTCAGGATGCTGATGGGGCTGTGCCGCGCTTCTGTAGCGCGTCAGGGATGTTCGCGGAGGCGCGAGTAGATGGCTTTGAAGCGATAATGCGTAAGCGCACGGCGTCCCTGATACGCAGGGTGCGCGACAGCACCAACACCATCCTGAACCTCATAGCGGAGAGGCTGGATACCGACTGTGCCTTCATGAGATACTGGACGAGCGTACACGCGCAGTCCAGGCCTCCTTTATTTATGTAAATTTAATATTTTTATTTGTTTTGTGTTGATTTTTGAATTTTGTGTACTTTTTAATTATTTTTTTTTTGTGTGACATTTAATTGTATTGTGTTGTATGGATTTTAATCTGAAATAAATTGTTTTATTATTATTATTATTATTATTTGTCATGTTAGTCATGATAACGAAAGCAAGCATTTTTAAATATATTTTTTTTATATATAAACTTTTACGTCTCGTTGGTCAATCCTACTCTTAGTACTCTGTGATCCTACCTAAGAGGAAAGTGCTTATTACATTTATGTACATACTAGCCAAACGAGATAAGAATCGGATTAATTTAATTCCTCTGACTAGCGAAAAGTTTGGAATAGAAAATAAAGTATTAAGGGTAGGTTTTTCTAATTGATTTTGTTTATATACAAAATACTCAAATGCTTCTGGTACAAAAAAAAAATCAACTCTAGCCTGAAAAATACCCTTTACTGCCCATTGACTAAGTATACTGTTTCCGCTCTATCGTGCCGAATAATCCCATCGGATGCAAATTACTTTTCCCTGCTTTACGATTCTTCTTTCAGACCGCTGTTGTAATGACCAGCACTTTCACACTCCAATCCCAACCTTATTACTATTATCTAAAGTTTATAATCGGTCGGTAAGAAATGCCATTAAAGTGAGAGCCTAGATCACATTAGTTCGGAGGCTGCATCGTTCCGGGAATCGATCTAATCGCGATTCATTACTTACTGATCAGTTTATGACTATTCAGAGGTTTCCAAGATCTTGCGACATGAAAGGAAGGCGTTTACCTTCAAATTGATTGAATACAATAAAACCGATTTTCTGGGTAATGATACGCCACAGAGATCTATGGAAACCAAGGATCTTATATATTTTTTTTGTGTGAGAAGTAGAGATTTTTCAGTCTTAAAAATACTTAGGTGCACGTTTCTCCAGAAGTCGCGTCTTACTTGGACTGACGCGGGTGTGGAAGGTTTTTTAAACTGAAAGTTGTAAACAGATGTTCTGCCACAAAGCAGAAACAAGTAAGTATTACTGAGTTCCCAGACTGACCATCAAAAAGTCTTAAAGTGGACGAGCAGGTCATTGCTATTAGCAATGACGAGCACTTATAACAAAATGTAGATAAACTAAATCGCAAGTTTTTCAATACTATGTCGTACTATTCATAAATTATGAACAAAATTGCCATACCTTGCCATACCGGGTGTCTTGTCCAGTTTCGTTTCAGATTCTGTTGAGTGCTTACCTACTAAACATTTATAAATATTTATGATAGAAAAGATCATTGTATTGGTATTGGTAGGTATTGTTTTGCGATGTTATCAAAACAAAACTAGCTTCTCGCTCTATTTTTAATAACCCATAAAATTTATCTGACAAAAGATAACAGTTTCTATTTTAATTAGAAACATAAATATCATATCAAGTCCATCTACGTTTTTTTTATAATCGGTTGGTAGATTGTTGGGGATTTTGGCAATCAAATAAATATTAGCTATAATAAGGGCAGGTGGGTTGCTATAATTCAACTTTTGAACGCTCTGTGTCAACAATTGAGAAGTAATGAAGACATGTTAATTTGTTTTTGTATTGAGTCATTAAGGATGTTTATTTATAACTTCGGAGGTGGCGAAAACCGTTGAACGTTGCAATTTTTATGAAGTAATTTACAATAATGTGTCCACTTTTTACGCGATGTTTTATTATACCGACTTTTTCATTTTGTAAATTACTTTATTAATGTGTAATTCAATTAATACCTTGATTAGTCTGTATAGTTTTGTCACCACACAATGTATGTAACTCAAGAAATAATTGTGGTTTCAGTTTATATAGTGTATTTTTATCGCGCGTATACGCAGATTGGTACTCGTTAAACTTCAAAAGCCAAACGCGCTGATACGCGCGTATACCGTCGTTTACGCTCCGGTTTTTTCAGCATGAAGCGTCTCTTGCGAATTGTCGCGCGTGTTTTTTGTACCAAAATCAAAACACGAGCGGCACTTAGTACATATTTGAATGTTACAATTTACCGGATGCCTATTCTCGATTAATCACGCGGAAATTTCATGCAACCCTGTATGGATTGGTCGATGTAAAATACCTACTAGAACACTTTATTTCGCTTTCCTCTTGCAACCTGTTTCTATCAAAATCTCACAATTTTATTCAAGTTCTGCAGTAGTTAATTTATTACAAGCTAAGTACTACAATCTATAATAAAAAATTTACAAAAGGTAATTGGGCCACCTATAGACCTTTGCAAAAGGTTTATGGGTAGCTCAACTACTCCAATACGATACCTAAATAAAAAAAATAACTAAATAGTTTATTGGTTTCTTAAATATGGATCGGGTTCATTGTAATGGATATTAATACCATGGCAGCCTTATCTTAGTTTTAGATGTACCTACTGGAGCTCTGTACCCTACACTAGGTCTCCTCAGGAGCCTGTATTGTAGGGTTACAGTGACTCGGTTCGGACTCTACATTAAATAAGGACTTGATCTCCTACATTCAACCCATACTATAATAAAAATAAAACCTTTTCTTATCTATTCCTACTATTAAAAACTACATTGATGGCAGCGTGCCGAGGATACTGGCTGCATTGCCTTTTTGTATTGCAAGGCTTATTCTTTGGCCGAGATAGCTGCCAGCCCTCTGATCACGCGTCGCTTCTTCATTTGTCATTATTAGTCTAGTACTTTATTTTTTTTTTAATTCCAGGCCAAGCTGGCGTGAACCAGTTGGGAGGTGTCTTCGTGAACGGGCGGCCCTTACCTGATGGAGTCCGCAAAAGGATAGTAGAACTGGCTATCATGGGAGTCAGACCCTGTGACATCAGCCGCCAACTGCTGGTCTCCCACGGCTGCGTATCCAAGATACTGACGCGGTTTTACGAGACGGGGTCGATTAGACCCGGGTCTATCGGTGGGAGTAAAACTAAGGTGAGCCTAATACCATAAAGCTACTCAAATAACTGACGCGGACGGAGACGCGATTGTTTAGACCCGGGACTAACAGCGGGAGTAAGACAAGGGTAAGAACTATGAGTCTATGTTGAGTAATGAAAAGAATACTTCTTCTTCTTCGTGTCACTAGTTCTTTCGAACCAGTGTGGTGAAAGGATTTCAAGTGCGCCTCGAAGAGCTCCTTTCGTGCACTCGACACATTTTTCGAACTTTTAAGTTCTACGACAGGCCGGTTTCCTCACGATGTTTTCCTTCAACGTTGCCAGAACGTGGGATGCATACTTAGATTTTTTCGACCGAAAACACCCATTTACGCATGACTGCCACCGGGATTCAAACCCGCGACCATCAGATCGCAAGGTAAGGGCCTCATCCACTCGGCCACCACGTCCTGTAAAGAATACTAGGTACCTACTATCTACATAAAAGGTATGAAATTACCTAATTCGCAACGCAAGCTTTGATGAGACCAAGATATGTATGTCTCAGATTACGTGTAACGGAAAGTGATACCCAGATTAACAGTAGACGTTGTAAGCAATAGCTCTTCAATAGTTTTCAGGTTGGATCCAAAGAGAATATAATCACTACGTTTAGTTGGATCTTTCGAGTTTCGGGATTTCGCGTATCACTCCCTTCATCTCCGACTCCTACATACCTACGTGTCACAAATTCAACTAGGTCTCTTAATCAGGGTTTAATTTCGATAACTTGAAGCCCTCACCTTTGACCCGACAAACACATGAAACAAATATTTCCAATTTCTCGAGCAAAAAAGTGATGATGGATAAAAAAGTGATGGTACTAGGAGCGGCCGATCGATCGGGTCACGGCGGCAATCAGTAATTATAAACTATAAAATTAAAGCGGCAACTTTCGGCTTCTTGATGTGGCGTTTCGACACGGACTGAGGGTCACGAGTTGGTATAGAGAACTGGGTTCCGTACTGATTAAATATTCTTATACCTACCATAGCTAACTTACTATAGTATGGCCCCCATGTGGGGCAGAGGGCGTTCACGGTGAGCTTCCATCGCGATCTGTCTTGAGTCCATAGCTAAACTTTAATATAACCCAAAACAGAAAAGGTATAAGCAAGATGGGCTTCTCTTGTAAACCAGTAGCTAAACATTTTAAAAGCCGCCTGAAGACTTCCAACTGTCCAAATATTAAAAAAAAACTCAGCTCGATAATGGTTACAGTTAAAACAGTGATTCATTTTAAAATAAATGGATTTATTGAGCTACCTAAAGGCTTGGCCTTGATCTCAACTCTGCTACTACCAGTATACCACCAGTTTATTTTAGTTTGTTTAACCAGCCTTTTAACTAAAACAGACCTAGATAAATGTAGGCGCAAAAACGCTGAGTTGAAAATTATGTTCTATACTCTAGAATAGAATGAACCTATGTTAGAAGAGTTGCTCTTATTCTCTAGGTCTAGAGAATAAGTGGGGCTCTTCTAACATAGATTTACTCAAACTTAACAGAAGAGTCTTATCTTAGGACAATCTGTAAAACTTGAAAGTAAATAATAGAAAAAAATGTTTTTTGACATAATCTGTGTTAGCAATTTGCTTAGTAGGTTTCCCCATTCCCCTAGAGAACCCAAACCGAGCTCCGGTAAGCACATTCGACCGACCTCACTAAATTCGGTGCGCCAATAAAACAGCCATTTGTTCAACAGACGGACGCCGACCAAAAATTGATTACAACAAAATACATCGAATCACCGCATACGTTTATTGCTGCTGTTATGGGAACGGATAATTGACTACTAATCAACGTTTTGATGTTCGACACGTAATAACTGCCGCGTATACTGTGGGTTTACTCAAAGTACCTACCTACGTATAGCATAGAGAAAGGAGATCCTATAGTAGGACCTACATCGACACGTAATAAGTGCCGCGTATACTGTGGGTTTACTCAAAGTACCTACCTACGTATAGCATAGAGAAAGGAGATCCTATAGTAGGACCTACATCGACACGTAATAAGTGCCGCGTATACTGTGGGTTTACTCAAAGTACCTACCTACGTATAGCATAGAGAAAGGAGATCCTATAGTAGGACCTACATCGACACGTAATAAGTGCCGCGTATACTGTGGGTTTACTCAAAGTACCTACCTACGTATAGCATAGAGAAAGGAGATCCTATAGTAGGACCTACATCGACACGTAATAAGTGCCGCGTATACTGTGGGTTTACTCAAAGTACCTACCTACGTATAGCATAGAGAAAGGAGATCCTATAGTAGGACCTACATCGACACGTAATAAGTGCCGCGTATACTGTGGGTTTACTCAAAGTACCTACCTACGTATAGCATAGAGAAAGGAGATCCTATAGTAGGACCTACATCGACACGTATTAACTGCCGCGTATTTTGTGGGTTTATCATAAGTACCAACACTACCAAACTTTTTTTGTAAACAAGTGTCAAGCTGGGCGCTCTCCGGATGGTAAGAGATCGCGCCTGCCCAGGACCAAAATAGTGCTACAGAGAACTTTGATTCACATTGGCCGGTGCAATCCTGCTATAGCGCGCTAGTCGACCTTTTAATAATGATCAGTCTCGAAAGCTCAGTAATTTCAGTAGCTAGAGTTCCAGATGGGTATCAACACAATGCCAGATATTCTGCCGTAAAGCAGTGATGTGCAAGCATTACTGTGTCCCGGTTCAAATTGAGCTAGTAAAATAACTGGGCTTTCGAGACTGACTATCAAAATGCCTAAAATAGACGAGCGCAAAGTCTTGTGTAGCACTGTTCTAGTTATAGGCAGACATACGCTCTTACGACAAGGATAGCGCCTAATAATACCATGACACACGGCTTTTTTACACGCTACACGCCAGCGACTTCGCTTGTAGCGTGTAAAGTCGCCCAGTGTCATCGGCGTTCTTACAACCGGCTTGTTGACAATCCTTCCCAAAAGCTAACACGCTCACACGCTAGTGTTTAAAAACGCCAACAATCAGCTTGTAAAAAAGCTCGTGTGTCATCGACGATTACTCTTCTCGTCACTTGTTTTAATAAAAAAAAACACTCATCTTATACTACTATAGTTAGCTACTTTATCGACAAATAAAGAGTTACCCGGAACTTATGTTAAATATTTTAATTATTATGTAAAATATCGGTAGGTACGGTGTTTTTTCCGATTTATATTTTTATGACTAGTTTTGGCTAATAAAATCGCAATTAGACATAAAAATATTACGCAAAGCAACCATGTGGTAACAGGTAGTAATCACTAATATCATAAAAGGCTTAGTCCTCAAATAAAAAAAATAACAAAAATATTTTATTTAAGTTTTACATATTACATAGTTTATTTAGCCCCAAACTATGGTATATAAATATCAACAAATTATATAAATATATTTAGTAATAAATCCGCTTGATTTCTAAACAAAGGTTTTAATTAACTTTACTTTAGTTTAGAATTTTAGTACATATTACTATATTATAAACCAAAGAGTCAACGAACAGAAAACCAAAGTTTAAAGATACGACACGTGTTTCGCCTCTACACGAGGCATCATCAGGAGGTGTGGACTCGCCGAAGTTCGAAACGAGAGTAACGAGAGTACTCTCGTTTCGAACGTTTTCTGTTCGTTGACTCTTTGGTTTATAATATAGTAATATGTACTAAAATTCTAAACTAAAGTTAAGTTAATTAAAACCTTTGTTTAGAAATCGAGCGGATTTATTACTAAATATATTTATATAATTTGTTGATATTTATGGATTTCCGCAAAGTAACGCCTGAATCAATCAATTATATGGTACATAATATTACTTATTCTTTGCCCAAACTAAGCAGAGCTTGTACTATGGGAACCCGATAACTGAATAGAATACTATAGTATTTAACTTTTTTTGTAAATACATACACAGTATACATAGAAAACACCTTGACTCAAGATAACCACCGATTTTCATCACTCAAGTGTTTGTTCTGAAGTGGGAATCGAACCCACGACACCGACGTGGCAGTACAACACACTCCCCCACTCGACCAATCTTTTCGTTAGAAATTGCAACATTAATTTAACTAACTAAATATTTTTATAAGAAACGCTTAAACTTTAAAGGGCGAAATACAGTATGAATATTTGCCCAAAATAACAAATTAACATCTAATTACTTAGTTCTTTAGACATAATCTATAATCTGCCTTAAAATCCTTACCCTTTTTGGAGAAACAAATACCCCAAAAAGGGTGAAATACAGTGTGAAAGCACGCCCCACCGAACCCGTTGCAGCATCCAAATACTCTTACATTTGACCTACCAGGAGAAACTCTTGCTCTCACTTTGAAATAACAAATTAACATCTAATTAGTTGTTATTAGACATAATCTAAAATCCGTCTTAAAATCCCGACCAGAACAAATACCCCCATAAAAGGGTATTAACTAAAATTCAGTGTGAAAGTGCACCCCGCCCCATCGTAAAGGCTGTGGCGGCGCCGCTAATTACCACTCCGGGCTATAAATACTGGTCATCCATCATAAATGATATAACTCATGGTCATAAAGCGGATGCAAATCTTGGACGCTGCATATTTTAACTTGGTTTTGTAGTTTTCGAAATAAAACCAAGCGGACTTTTCAGGGCTGGAAGCAGATCAACAATAACTAGCTAAATTAATTTAGGACATTATAAGCGACGATGACACACGGCTATTTTACACGCTACACGCCAGCGAGTTTAAATGCTAACGTGTGAGCGTGTTAACTTTAGGGAAGGATTGTCAACAATCAGATTGTCAAAACGCCGATGACCCTGGGCGACTTTACACGCTACAAGCAAAGTCGCTGACAAGGCTTCGAAACTGCTGAAAAATTTAACCAAAAAATTACAATCGCACTTAAATTTTATTGTTTGCTCATTTATTGAGATTTTTTTTATTAAATAGGTACAGCATACGCTCTGGTAATATTTTGTAGGTTAAATTATCTATAATAATTATTGTATCGTAAATTACAAAATTTTATCACAACAAGAAACGATTGTAGAAAAACGATGGCTGGAGAACCTATCACGCAATAAATTGATTATCTAAGTTGCTCTACCTAAGACAGTTATAGTAAACTTTGAGCTTTTGTAAATTGCTCAAAGTTTACTATAACTGTCTTAGGTAGAGCCACTTAGATATGTTCTTAATAATGAAGATAACAACATCTACCGAGGTCATATTAATAACTGTTTTGCATATACTGCAACAATTAAAAATCTTCAATCAATTTCACCATAAACGTTAACCACAAATATATCCGAGAAAAAAACATAGCGATTTGAAAGTTTACTATAAAACCGTTAAAATTAACGAACGAAAAACGTAGAGTTATTATTTTTAATTGCTTTCTGAAGAAGCTTTGGCTTCTGAAGATATCCGATTTGGGAAAAGCGTTCTCTGATTGGTATAGCGTGAAATCAGAGGCTTTTGCTATTTGTTACAGATAGGCAAACTAGCGGTAAATATTTGTGTATAACGCTCTCATATCGTGGTTTCCCACACTGTCAATTTGATGTGGTACAATATTCCACTAAAACATTAGAATGTTAAACGATAGGCGAGTTTTCAATGCAAAAATACAGAGATCTGGAAGTTTTAAACTTTGCTAATTTTTTTATTCAGTATTCGTTATTGCATTAATGCCACAATTCAAATTCTTACACAGTTTGTAGATTGAACTGGTTAAGTATTCAGTTTACAATCATTAAGAAAACCTGCACGGGAAGATGGCCTAGAGGTTTTATCTGTAAATTAGTGCCAATTATTTTACATTTTCAGGCTAGGTAGTAAGTATTTCTTTAACCCACCCTTAATTTGGCAGGCTTTATTTACTATCGATTAGGGATGGAGGGGGTCCAAATGATGAATTGAAAGTACTACCAGTGACTGATACCTATGGTATGGAAGGAGTAACCGGCTATAGTGGTATGGGCAATATATGCATGTGATGCGGAGGGCTGAATGCCATGTCATTAGAAGAGTGTTGAATAATATGAAAGTAGATGGATATACGACAAGAGGAAAGCCAAAGAAAAGATGGATTGACTGTTTAGAAGAGGTTATGAATAAAGCAGGTTACAGTTAGTACAGAGATGACGGCTGGTATAGACAAATGGAAGAAGTAGACATGTTGGGAGACAGGAAGATGATAGAGTTCAAAAATGTTTGAAGTGAATCGTGAAAATAGTGCCTAAACGTACAGTATACATAGTTTTTCGAGAACTTGCTGGTGCACGCCCGCGCACTTCGATCTCAAGTTTATATTACACAACTCCTGATTAGTCCCGATGCTTCAAGTCGAATTCGATTTTTATGCTACGCCGTATATTCATCCTGAATAATGCGTGGCGTAGACAATAAGAATCGTTACAGAACTATTTCTAATTCTTCTGTGTTATGAAAGTATAGGTACTTCCCACGTTAAATTATATTCCTTGATTAAACTTTCAAAAATTACCCACTCGTACTTTAAAATTCGGCGCACTTTTAATATTTTTATGGCAACACTAAAAAAAAACGCATGATTTTTGGTATTTCAACCAAGGTTATCTAAAGTGCAACACGAATGCAATCAATAAGGAAAAACATAATATTTTATTTAGATTATTCCAAAATAAACAATTTCGGAGGTACCTCCAAAATTATGGTTTTAACCTTATAAAGTCCGAGGTTCGCTCGAGTGGCCAATCAAACATTTTACAACGAATTAGGTTGTTTAATTATTTTGTGCATGAATTTACGTTTTATTGATTCATCAACATACCTACATGTTAAGGCAAAGAGTAAGTTAGTAGTAATTCTATTACTAAAAGGAGCCTTCGAGGCGCACTTAAAAACCTTTCAACACACTGGGTCGGAAGAACTAGTGACACGATAAGAGGAAGAAGAAGTAGTAGGTACTTCTTACGAAAATAATACTCTACTAACTTTTATAACCTAGGGCATAACAATTTCAAGCAAATAACTTTAAAAAAAATATTTTTTGATGTATCTTTCCTCCAGCTAGTGATTTCGTGAAAATAGGATTCGAGTGTGTAACAGGCTGTCAGATGGTACCAATCTGAGAAAAATGAAGTAAATAGAATAATTGCAAATATAAACATGCTTAGTTACACATAATATATTTATTTTATTTATTTATAATATGAGACTACAGTTAAGGCTCGCTCATTTTTTTTTTAAATAGATCAATTTATTTAAGGTTACAAACCTTACGTGCTGAGAAAAACTTACTATTCTCATAATAAAAAGTAGGTATTAACGGGCAGACTGTCTTAAGCCGAAAATATGATGCGTAAGGGGTTTTTTTTTTATTTTGAACGCTAAAAACACACGATCTAGCTTCGGACTTTAACCAAAGCGACTTTATTAAGCATTTGTGTGTTCTGTTTTTTTTAAAGCTGCAGTGTAAAAACCTCAGAAGAACGAAGTAAATAGAATCCCTCCTAAATTTGACAAATTCGCTATCTTCTTTGCGCATACCACTTTATGCACTAGATAAAACGAGACAAAACATGCATTTGTCGTACGTCATAATATAGGGGGCATCTGTCACACGTTGAGCCACAGAGATGTCCAAGTCATAAAATATCGATATTAAGAGTTCGATGATCCGATACCGATATCGATATATCAATCCTAACAACTTAAAGTTCGTGACTATGATAACGTTATCTAGATTCACTCTGGATTAAAGGAACCTTGAACTTTGTAAAAACCACGAATTAAGATGACATTTTTTTATTTGATAAAATAATATACACCATACACAGAAAAATGAGTACATTACAAAATTTATACTTAACAAAAGTTAACACTTGAGCTTAATACTTTTTCAGCTAAACCTTGTTCTGCCTGCCCCCTACCTATAGATTAGTCCCCCGAAAGGGCTTACATGCGATTCTACCACTTTGTTGGTTTTTTGTAAGTATTTTACTATGTGAAGACAATAAATTTATTGAGTATTGAGTACTTTTCCCGTCATTGTGATAAGCATAACGTTGACGATCACATATTGATGGTGGAAGTGTTAATTTATCAAATATTTTTAACTCAATGCTATACGCATGTACTCTTTTGCTACATATATTTCTATTAATTTATTTTCCTTAACTTTATTTATAATTATTATATTTTCTTGGTATACTTTATCAGTACTTTTTTTTCAAGGCTTTTCGTACGCTGTCTGAAACAGTTAATTTTTAGCAAACTGGAGTAGGCTAGATTTTTATCGACCATCTCACACTGCACATTCTGTACATTCTACGCTAGTGTTCTTCGGTGGTACGTCTGAAAACACTGATGAACTTATTTCTGCAGTATCCGAAGGTCCTGGCTTAGGTACGTTGATGAAAGGGATATCCTGAAACACATTATATTTTTAATTTATAGTTCATGTAATTATAATATACCTATAACACGCAATTTTAAGTACAGTACTGTACTGACCGTTAGCTTCACGAGCATTGCATTTGGTTCAAGTTGAAGAATAGCCGGAAGAACATTTTACCTCTTGCCGATCGTTATTGGACGCCAAAGAGACACCCTGAAATATTAATAGTGTAAACGTAATATTTTCCGTGATTATTTTGAAGCTCTCTTTTTTTGTATATTACACTATCATGGTTGAACACATAGATATTCTGTTTAACCATGATACAGTAGGCAGGACGGCAAATATATAATATTAATAATTAAAATATGAATCGAACAAAATACAAAGAGTGTGAGTGTGTTTAAGTGAGATGGGTCAGCTACGGGATCCCTCAATGGCTCACTTTATTCTGAAAATCTTACAAGGTATACTCGTCGTGTCTGCATAGCCTTATCGACAAATCTTTTTACGTTTTATGACATCCCTAGTTAGTATATCATAGCCTCGATTTATTCATGATTTTAGCATGAAAAACGCCGATTCTTCATATTTCTATACTTATTGGACGTTATTCAATGTATCTACGCAATAATTATGTGTTTAGTATGGGTTATTAATGAGTACATACACAAATAGATACTTACCGGTGAAAATTCAGGTTCTCTTGATTTTTCATGATACTTGCGGAGGCCTGGCATAATACGAGGACACAATTCGACATTTCACATATTTATTTCACTATTTACAATAGTTCAATACGTTTTAAACAATATAAAACATCCAAAACCCCGTTGAAAAATAAACAAAAACAATGACATTTTATGAGATTAAATTTGAAAGATAGTCAATGTAGATGGAAAGCGACAGAACCATTTAACAATACACTTGGTTGGATAATTATGTCCCACATAACAATTGTGGGACTTTCTTTGAAGTTTCCTATGATTATCTCTATTATAAGTATATCCAAACTCTTTGGTAAAAACCCTGTAAGTAATTGTCGTCTGTTAGTGTTACCCCTGCTAATAGTTGTTTACAACCAATTAGGAAGTTAGCGGGGCATCGCGAGCCATGACAAGTACGGTCATTTGACACCCAATAAACTGAAAACAATGTCTGAAAATAAACACACAATGTGACAGACACTTGCAAAAAACACTATACTAAGGAAAAATAACTACTTACCAGAAATACATCATGTAAGGATGTCACATTACCTGGTATGTATTGTAAAAGTTTCTAAAAGTTTATATCGTAACGTACCTACTACTAAGTAGGCAGGTATGTAGATATTTTCGCTATTTTCCAGATTTTTCTGAAAAAAGAAAACGTTAAAACAAAATATTTACGCTATTTTTCAGAAACTTTTATTCAATAAGTAGATTAGTCAGCAAAAAGTGCATTGCCTGGAAAAGTTAAAGTTAAAAAAAAAATATTTACGCTATTTTTCAGAAACTTTTATTCATTAAGTAGATTAGTTAGCAAAAAGTGCATTGCCTGGAAAAGTAAAAGTTAAAAAAAATATTTACGCTATTTTTCAGAAACTTTTATTCATTAAGTAGATAAGTCAGCAAAAAGTACATTGCCTGGAAAAGCAAAAGTTAAAAAAAAATATTTACGCTATTTTTCAGAAACTTTTATTCACAAAGATGATTAGTCAGCAAAAAGTACATTGCCTGGAAAAGTTATATAGTAGGTATTATGTAAACATGCCATTCCAATTAAGTTTTTATTAATGTTTCTTAACGTTTTTTCACATAAAAAAATCAACAAGTTAATTTGAATATATTTTTAATGCTTAAATATTTTTTCTGAGGTTAACTTTTTTTTCCATAAAACAAAAAAAGTCGTCGCAACGCAACCGACACAGAAAAAAAAATTAGAGTATTCTTTATTCCAACCGCTAGATCTAATACGAGATACCACAAATGAGTGTTCACAAAACAGACCCTTGGAAGGACAATTCGATGTTATTTTGATAAACGGTGTCGCCTTGACTGCATATTAGGGTAACATTGCATTTTTAATTGGTAATTCGTGCGAGGTTTCATGTAATGGGGTAAAAAATGTTATTCCGTGAAATGTACTGTCCGTTTCGAATTCAGAACGTGTTGGTTTTGTCATTTAATACTGGCACACAATAATCTAGAAATTATAGCATTCGAAAAAGGAACACTTTTTAGGGTTCTGTTTTAAAGTATTACGAATTGTGACTTTTTAATGCTTATGACACTTTTGTCAGATTAAATAAAAATAATTATATGATGGTGTTTTAACAACTTAATTTGATAAGTAATCAATTTTCTATGAATCTAAACAACTTATTACTGTAAAACTATTGAAAAAAATCCGATAACCATCGTGCCCTCCATGACATGCTAAAGTGACATTAACAGCTTTGTCAAACAATATAACGTGGCATCTAATATTCAGCACGGGCAACATTCGTGTTTTTAATTGCAACACCGGAGCGCAGTAATTTTATTTTTTAATTTGCCTTGTGATTTCCGGGAATTGATAGTGTAAAATTAAGCTAGCTAGCTTAGAACCAATGAATTATTGGCTATATTGATCACTCTAATTGTCGATAATAATATGTTGACTTGATGCATGACTATGATATTTATTTTTCTAAAATCTGTTTTCTTTTTTTTTCGTAAATTAAATAATAGGTACTCATATTTACCTGCTTTCTTGTATATTTTTTTGGACATGTGTTCAAGATCAAGAAGAGTCAAATGCTACGAAACTCTATTAATTTTAATTCAATTTTTTTGATTATTTTGGTGTGCTAAAAGTCAAGGAACAATTTGACTGTCAATATAAAAAGCAATTCAGTCCATAGTAATCGTTTTTCGATTATTTTCCATCGCCATAAAAGTTTCAAAAGCGATTGAGTTATCGCAAACTCACGCAAAATCGAAAAGCGGCTAAATCTTCCAAAGACCGATAAACTGTCCATATCGGCAATAATTTCCAATATGTTTTATAAACCAGCTTTACGGTATTAAGGACCGAGTAATAATATTGACAATATAATCCAGAAATACACCATAAACCGTCCGTTATCGGTGCAAATCCGACTTAAGTTGTGACAATCCCGAACGATCATAGGTGCTGTGGCATAGCTTCCTTTTAGCTTAACCGAAGTTGGGTAAAACGACGTTTACAAGTAAAATGTTTATGCTATAATATTTAATGGTTTTTGCTATTAGAGCTATAAAATGCCTAATGCTGGGAGGGTATCGCACAATATGCATTTTTGCTATTTTACGACCTGTCCCAGAACAAGCTAAATTCTTCTTTGATAAACCCATGTCCGATAAATTAAATAAACTTATATTATGGTCCTTCGAGCCGGACATTTCAATTTTCTGCTAAGGTTTCTGGAATGCATGACCTCCCTGAAACTTTTGAATCATATCCAGTATTGTTAATGTTATATAGGTACAAATAAAAGCTTTTATAAAAATTGTATGTAGGTAGGTACAATGTTCGTTTATTATCGCAGATTAATACATTGTATTGTTAAAAAAAAATTGTAAGCCACCAGTGATTGTAATTTATTGTGTTCCCGCCCTTTACAACACTATTAGGCGGCAGATAACATCCGCGATACGTTGACAACTGACACTTGACAGGTGTCCCGCGCTCCCATGACCTGGCAACCCGACACCCGCCAGTGACCAATCGCGCCATTATCGTTACAAATTACCCGCGATCGTCCTCCGATTGTCTATGGAACGACCTAATTACAATCTAATTTTAAAATATAGGGTTGTTCGATTTTCAAATGTCATTTGTCTGTTTTTATCATTGAAATCCGTTGTTCTTTTTGAAGAGGAGTCAATCTGATTTCCGGTATTGATCGATTTTTTTACTTTTGAAAGGATAATGTTTAAGATTGTCGTTTATCAGATCAGCGGCTTTTGTGTGTGAAATAATCTAATTAAGATTGTTTTGACCATAGATCGATGAAGGCATATTTTTTGGGCGAATACACAGATAACATTTTTAATAATAGCATTTATTTGAACCTTTCTTTTGACCCATACAAAATATATCTGTTTTCGGTTGACTGGGCGGATAAATAAAATGACTTCATAGCAAGTTATTCGTACGAACATACCATACCGATGTATTATTATTATTAGGTATATTAAGGAACGTAAGAATATTTTATGTGGCAATTTTTCATCGTACCTAGTTACATTTAAATTATTTGTAACCAAAAGCTTAAAAACACACCAGTGTATTTCTTAGCGTAGTTTGAGCTTTGTGATTAAATATTTCTTATTTATATTATTTTGATAAATACGGTATAATTATTCATGTCTGTAATGTGGTAGCTGCGCCAGTTAGCAGAAATCTCGTCCTTGGAAGTGAATCCAATCCCTTTCCCCTCACCTTTTACTCCGATAATCTTCATTTATAAGTAGGTAAGTAAGTACTTACACTGATTAAGTTCTATATTATATTTACAGCACACAATACGGACATGTAACATTGATTACGTGACTACCTATTTATTGTTCTTGATGCTCATGCCCTCCAATAATGTTAACTCCCTTCTTTCTTTTTTAATGTAAGCATGAGACGAGACGAACTAAGCGCTCTTCTGATGGTAAGAGATCACGCCTGCTCATGAACAGAATAGTGCTACGCAGAACTATAATTCACATAGGCCGGTGCAATCCACTTTTTGGTGGTCCGTCTCAAAAGCACAATAAATTCACTAGCTACAGTGCCCTTGAAACCGGTACACAGTAATGCTTTCATATTACTGCTTTGCGTGTAGTTGGTGGTGGTAGGTGTAGTTAGTATAGTACCTATCTAGAGGCATCCTGCAGGGTACGCCTCCCAACGTTGTTTGTATGTCAGTCAATCAGACCACTGGTAGGTTACTGAATGGATTCCAACTTTAGCTATAAGTGAGCTGAACAGTGTTTAGTATCATCTTAATGTAATTTTTATTACTTACCTATGTTGAATAAAGAACTTTTAAAAACAAACAGTAATCAGACAGGACTAAGCATTTTATAGAATTATAGATGACAATATTATTAAAATTTGTTAGCACTACAAAGCTTTCACTAACTAGTACAGACAATACATCAATAATATCAAGGCTATGAATGTTTCGTACAACCCATGAGTCATTGCAAAATCATTTGTCTCCTACCTGCATGAGCAGATGCAAGCCGCGCTAATGTCCTAGACATTTGGCTTCCGCACACATACCCTATAATTACCCTTATAACGGAGGACAATAAATGAGTTTTCGTACTACGAAAAAAGTCACCTAGACAAATTCACCTGCAGCTTACGGCCGTATTAAGCCCATCATAGACGTAGCTATAATAATAATATTATGGCAGGCTTCCACACACGCAGACTTTGTTGTAATATATATTTTGCATTCATTTCATTGATGTTCTGATTATATGATTACGTTCAAATATTATAGCTATCGTGTGCGGTCACTCGGAAAGGAGATTGCCCATTTCTGGCCAGACGTGGTCACGATGCTCAGAAAAATCCAATTATGTCCATTAATCAGTTATTTTTTAAAACAATTAATGTATTGTATTTTTGTATCCAGACAAATCCATCAAAATTTTATGTAATCCGTTCTCAATTTGTTAATATCTCAAAATATTCTACCGGGTATCATGTCTCATCCAACCAGTGTTGCCATTGACTATTCTTCCTATTAGTAATCGATTATTATCTATTTATTTATAAATAGATATCGTGATAATACAAATTGCCATTATGACTCAGTGTTATGATCGAGGGACTGTATTCATTTATTGTATAATAAAAATATATCGTAATATGCCATGCTATGGTTAATTTAATATATATAGGTATTATAACTGTGTGTGATGGGCTTTAACTGTAGATGTCTTCCTCTTATTAATATCGAATCAATCCGTCATTAACGGGGCATCGTCTCACGCCCTCGCATTATCTTTCACCCCATCAGGAAGGTGGAAAGTCTAATAGAAATCCATAATAAGAAACGCTAATCGTGCACGCGTATGTGCACAGTTACTGGTAGCCATTTTGCAGCGTGGCGGGCAAAAACTGATATTGGATGTGTCAAGGAATGATGGATGCGTGCGAGTGCGCAAAAAGCGAAGCTCGATGAACGGAACGGGCCGTGACGCGCGCTACTGGATTACGAGCGAGAGGCACGCATCGGAAAACTGCCTGCCACAGAGCTTAGCATTTATTTAACTCTTTAAAATATTAACTTATAGTACGATGACATACCTACAGCTTTTTTACACGCTACACGCCAGCGACTTTGCGTGTAGCGTGTAAAGTCGCCCAGTGTCATCGGCGTTTTTACAATCTGCTTGTTGACAATCCTTCCCAAACGGTAACACGCTCATACGCTAGCGTTTAAAAACGCCAACAATCATGTTGTAAAAAAGATTGTGTGTCATCGACGCTTAACTATAGTAAAGTAGGTAAAGTTTTGAATATTCTGCGAAGTTGTAAACTAAAGCACTATATAGGTATACACGGTAAACAACGGTTCCGGTCAAAGTAGGTATACTTACAACTTTTAGTTTGACCAGAGCCGCTGTACCGGAGGCGGTGAGGCGGGGTAAGGAAAGAGCACGAGGTTGACGACGGAATGACAGAAACGTATGTTACGTAAACTTAGCAAACTCGTGTTTTGTTTTTTTGCAGCGCATGTACACGCGACAAACCGTGAGAGACGTGATACTCGGTAGAAAAAACCGAGTGTAAACGCCGGTATACGCGTGTTGGGCTTGTAAAGTTTTGCGAGTTCCAATCCGCCTGTATAAGCGTGACAAAAATACGCTAGTCTGAAACCGCACTGAGGTGCGGTACAACGGTGCCGGTCAAACTATAGTGCTGCACCGGCCTGTGTCACTGCTTTGGTCATGTGCATTGACTTTCTACCATCGATTTATATCGATGCTTTCTACCATCAAGAGCGGCCCTGCTTGTGTCGTCATTTGATTGCAAAAGAAATGAACATTTGCGTAAATCAAATTGAAGGGCTATGCTATGCACTATGTTTTATATAATAGATGCATAAGGTAGGCAGGTACTAGGTACCTATGCGTTTTTCACTCGTAAGTAGTTGGGCAGAGAGATAAAATTCAAAAGAAAAGAAGAAATCTAAAGTCCGAACTAAGCCACGTGAACTTAAAACAATTTTATTTTTTGCTTTAAGATGGCATGCCAATCGCAAATTAACTTAATGTATTCCCAAAAATCGAATACCACCATCTTAGTATCACCTTGTACTAATTTCCGGATTCTCATGGCATCTGTTTGATAGAATCAATAGCTGAGCAATTATCAAAACGCGCTTAGAAATCCATTACAATAACTTTTTGCCACCAAAATGTAACTTCCTTTCACGCGTGTGGTTTTAAAAATAATTATAGGACTTTTAAGTAGCCTGTCAGAGTTAATGTGTAAATAGCAGGCTTCGGCGAGGGGGTGTGGTGGAACTCATCCCGCGTTCAAGGCGTCAATTTTGGCGGGAACTTATAATTATGCCATTAGATTCGATCGATTACACTATTGAATAAAAAATAAACTATTGAACGGTCTTGGCGCCTTTTTTGTAATCGAGGGGCGCGTAGCGTGAGCTGTAATTATTTTGGTGCGTTTCGATACTGCTGTCAAAATATTATTGATTTTGAGGTTGCACATTTGTAAAAGGAACCATAATTGTACACTAGAGTTGCCAAATTCATAGGAGAATACAATTAAAACTAAAAAAAACAACTCTACGTTAAATGTAAATTAAACTCTATGGTTTTTGCGATGTAAAATTGCCGAAATAGAAAGCGTGTTATCCGATAAGTATTCTCGTTATAAACGATAGGGAAACAACTTTATGAGTGTAGGAATTTTTTTATTACATGTATATCTCTACCACTACACTTCATAAAGTTAATAACGACTAAATGAAAATTCGTGAGAGCGGCCAGGTGTACCTAATGGTTTAGTACGACGGCTTTGCTCATTAGTCTATGGTCGAGTGTTTCCATCGATAATATCAGATTCGATTCGACTACCGGGGCCGCACTATCATTTTTAATCTTTGGAAAATATAGTTGTTTGGGAAGTACCTACCGGAGCTTTACATGTGACAACACCTCATGAAACTTAAAGTTAGTTATACTATGTAGTATAAGTATTTAATAACATAATTATTGATAATGCCAAAAATCTTTACCAAGGTTTTTCATTGAAATAAAAAGAATGCGGTAGGTACTTTTTATTACCGTAGTTGTTCATATTTTTAAAGTCAACTCTTACATTGTGTCAATATCTACACATACATACCTACTATTACAGTACTATTAGTATCTAACAAAACATCAAACGGTGTCTCCGCAACCATCACGATAACTTTCACACGACAAGTCGATTTCAAATAAGACTGCTAGTAACGGAATCATCATCGACTGGACGATTAAACCGTCATAAGTCATCACGATAAGTGATGTTACGTTCACACTTTCAAGTAGCATTTCCTTATGAGTTCGCCTGCTAATATGATAGTTTTTTGCTGACGGTTGCACCACGCATCTGGTAATATTGTCCAGCCACGGGGAAAGAATCGTTACATAAAGTTTTCATCATCTTTTACATAATAATTATTGCACATATTAAGATGTGTGCAAATTAAAATTATGTGTGTATAATTATTTCATACGGAACCCTTTACAAAAATCTTTTTCAGTTCTGACCATTTGAATTTTCCAATGCACAATTAAATTTTTTGAAAATCGAATTCGTATTTTGAATATTATTCTCTGAAAGTGGTGGCGCGCGTTGATGTCTTTTGTATGAAAACAGTTCCAATTTTGAATACTTCTTTCCTATGAAAACTAATTGTGGATACCAACATTATGAATAGTTAGGTATCGTTTATTATCATCCTATTCAATATTAAAATACATAAATGTAAATATGTAGACGATGGACGTAAATAGCATGGATCTATAATTTGAGTATAAGTGCCTCCTCCGAATAGACCAATGCCTCTACGCCATTCAACTGAACACTTTCTTCGGAAAGTTAATTTCTTGCCATAACAATAACAGTAACCGCTACTTTTCTTTTCAGCAAGTGGCAACCCCGACGGTCGTGAAAAAGATTCTCCGCCTGAAACAAGAAAACCCAGGGATGTTCGCTTGGGAGATACGAGAGAGACTTCTCAGCGCGAGAGTGTGCGAGCCACACTCCATACCATCTGTGTCTTCAGTCAACCGGATATTGAGGAACAGCGGCCTGGCTTGGAGCGACGATGAGAGACATGGTAAGACCATTATTACTTTTAACCCTTTTGGTGCAGTATTTAGGTAGGTAAGTGGAAAAAAATAGTTATCTATTGAAATAATTTGACTGTGATAAATTAAATTCATTGAGCTGACTCAAAAAGCGTCATTATATTTTTAAAATTTCCCAATGATTAGATAACACTGTCTCATTTAGGTTAGTAAGCAATATTTTTGTAACATTAATATTGTAAATATTGACTTAGAAACTAAAAAAGCTAGAACAATCGCTTCCATAAAAGCTCTAGGTTGGTCCAAAAAAAGCAAACTACATTTTTTTTAAATGATACAGTACCTACTTATTTAAATATTGGCCACTTCAATCGTAGGCCACACGGGATTTTTTATAGAAAATATTATGTAAAACAATTACTATAAGTAGTAGGTATACTAATTACTCAATTTTAATTGAAACGTTGTGTACCTATCTATATAACTACATGCTTCATAGCAGCTTGCAAGCCTTTCTAATACAAATGTTTCTAATTCTAATTAAATTAAACTCCTATATATTAAATAAAAACATTCAACAAATAAAACAGAGGTAACTTGGTTCTGCACCTGTTTAAAAATTACTTAGAAACTGCTCACTGATTATCAGCTACAAGTATTTGGAAATTAATTTATGTCGTTAATTTGTTAGTTACACGTTTCAATGGAGGTATTTAATTTACGATATGGATCGGTATAATAGCACCTGTATGGTTTTATGGTCACCTAAGTATTAACAATTAATATAAAAACTAGCTATGCATGTTCTTTAGTAATGAAGCGTACTTACTATATGTACGTGTAGTTCTATATTATGTAGGTTAAATACTAGCTCAGAGTAACGTAAGTGGATGACACTAAACTGAACAAAGTTTCTAAGCTACTACTTTACTCGCTAAGAAGATCTTAATGGTTCAGATTCATGTCTACTTGCACCAAACTGTCAAAGTCCCTAAGCAATTACTTTACTCGCTTGGTAGTTCTTAACAGTCCAGTTTCTGACCGTGTAGAACTGCCAAGCGATTAAAGTAATTGCTTAGGAACTTTGAAAGTTTTGTGCAAGTCTGCATCAGGCCATTCTCAACCAAACCTTTCTTTGATTCCAGAACCGTACCCACCATCGGAAATGCCGAGCCTCATGGACTACATGTCTCTAAAGACATCTCTACCCCCGACGCCATTGCCACAAAATGCGCCATATTTCGCCCATTCCGCCATTCGGGTGCCTCCGCCACAGCCTTCAGAATCACTCTACGACCGACGTCTGGCTACATCCTGGCTTTTAGCCAATCAGGTTCAAGCCCAAGGACTTTTGAAACCTTATCCAATATCACCCTGGCAACGAATCATGGTGCCATACGACGCAAAGAACTTCACGCCATACGCGAATATACACAGTGAATTTTTCAAAACCCAACCCGATGAGGTAAAGTCGGAGAATTCGGAACACATCTCTGTCGAAGCCAGCGATGATAGCACGGATAGACCGGACACAGAAGAAGAGCAGAAAGAGAAGAAGAAAAATCCGTATTCTATCGAAGAGTTGTTGAAAAAACCGGATAAAATGACTAATGTTAACCCTATAACGTTTCCGACTTTTCTCCGGCAGCCGAGTGGCAGTATGATAAATATCCATAGCCATGAAAAAAGTTCGAGCAATCGCAGTTCTCCCGCCAGTTATTGCTCGACACAGAGCGTATCAAATGATTGCTTCGTTGATTCCAGTCCAGAATTAAAATTAAAACACTAATATCCTACAAGATAACTATTATAATATTCATACGTAATATTTTAAATAGGTACTTTCTTATAAGTTATTGAAATAAAATAGTAATGTATTCTATGTGATTTTTGTTGAATATTGATAAATTATACTTAGCGGATTTAGCGGTGTGGGCCAATGTAGTGTAGGTATGATTTTTTTGTCTATGAAATAATTAAATGAAACTTTTAGATAAGTAATTTATTAATATAAGATTAGGTACTCGTCTGCCATTGCTTACGTTTAGTATTTCGAACCCATAATGAACCTACATATTTTTTTAAGATAATATTGTACATGAGTAATTTAGGCATGTTAGGACTTACCTATTATATTTTAGTCACTTGTAAAAAATACCCTGTTCTAAACATTTTATGTTATTATGATTCTGTGATATACTTCTAAGAAAATAGATGCCTACTTTACTTACCTAATAACTGAAATAAAATAAGATACAAAAAATATTTTATGTAAATATAGAAATAAATATAAGTAAGTATTTACTTAAATAAAAACCGTCATATTCTCGTAATCATTCCATAATTACATTCCTTAAACAGTTTTATGATTTTACTAACCATAACTAATTATTTAGGTACCTATTTAAATTGTAGGTTACAAACTTAGAAACTACTTAAACTTAGAAAATTATGTATATATTTAATCTACTATTTACTTAATTTATGTATGTCAAATTTAGGTAAAATTGTTATCTACATTTTTTTTTAAATATGTTAACTACCTATGTAACAGCTAGGTACATCAATATATTTAGGAATATTATAAAGTAGGTATTACCACTGAGAAATAAGATACTTTGTAGGTTAGGTATCAAATTAGTACCAGCTTCTATTAGACCTATCTTACTACCTAGGTATATAAGACCTAGAGCTAAATAGAAACCTGTCTTTGTAGCTCTACCTTGCCATACATCCTTCATTCTGACCAAATCTTCAAATATTTAATAGGTTGTAAGGTCACAATTGATTTCTGATGAGAGAAATTCACGCATTGTTTATTTGTCGTAAAAAGAGATCGGGAATCAATTCTCTGTTTTCCTGCTAATACAGTGTCTGAAAGATCTATTTTACCTTACAAACCGATTACGACGCCATCTTGTTGTTGAAGATTGAAAATAGATTTTAGTATTAAGCTCCGTAAATAAACCAAATAATAATAAAATTAAAACGCATTTTATTTTACCTAACTAGCTGCTGTAGCCCGCAACTTCGTTTGCGTTATGAATTAAAAATCCTCTCGTAGTAGGTAACTACGCGCCTACACTTTCTTGACGAACATTGGTAGGTAGGTACTTAACTATCAACCTATCATTATACCTACCACCAAACAAGACTACGTTCATTGGCTTGGCCTGTACGTTATCTTTCAGTCAGTCAGTCTATCAGTCAGTCTGTCAGTCAGTCTGTCAGTCAGTCTATCAGTCAGTCAGGACCAAGCCTTTTATATTGATAAGTTGGAGAAATGTGCATGTTGTAAAATAACTGTAACCTATTAATAGCGGTTGGCATGGCTAACCGCATTTGCCATTCTAGTTTATATAAATTAAAACACTCACGGACAAGGTTTCAAAGAAAATCATAAAAATATACTTCATAATCACACGTTTGGTCATAATTATCCGGGATATTAGAAAAGAAAATGTCGTGTCTAAACAGTAATCAACCCGTATCAAAGCAAATGTGGGGAATTATGAAGTTTCCGCCGGCCGCGACGCATTTCCATAATATATCTATTACGCTACGATTTGCATACGAATGTGAGCAATAACACACGCCAATACCGGATAATTCAATTCCGATTTGTGTAATTACAAACGTGCGCGAGCAGTAAGTAGTAATTATAATATTTTTCTAAGAAAAGTCTTTTTATTCTTTAAAAAAATTCCAAAATACGGTAGTTTAGTACCTGACTTAGTTTAAAGACCCTCCCTCTGATACCTTTAAATATAAGAGTAGGACAAGTTGGAACACGGTTGGGTGGGACACCGAGAGACGGTTAGGTGGTTAGATGGAATTTGTTTGAATTTGGCGGGCAACATTAAACGCGCGTTTATGAGGCGAAAAGCCTATTGTTCCAATTTATGAAGCTGCATTGTATGGTACTAACTACAGTTTAAGCAATAAATATTTTCTGATTCTGATAATGATAATAAATAACTTATGACGAGGCGGTATAGTCTTTCGATTATTTCTACCCAAAAGGCAAAAAAAAAAAAGCAAGTTTAATGTCAATGCAATGTCAACGTCATTTACTTTAACAGTCAGTGTCACTATTATTTGATAAACAGCTGGTTGCTTTGAATTGTAAACAGCAAAATAATTAGTGATAAATTAACGAAAATACGGGAATATCTTGTGTTTTAATAAAAATACTTTATAGCTAAGGTTTCTTTTTACAAAACATGGCACACGTCAACCTTGAAAAACAGGTAAGTTGAACACCTCACAACCAAATACATTCTCGACTATACCTGAATTAAAATGTTATCAATGGTTATTATTTCTAGGCGGAAGAAGTAGAAGCTCTCAGCTCTATATACGGAGAAGATTGGAAAGTAGAGTGTGAAGCTACGCGGTCCTACAGCATCGTGATAAAGGAGGGTAAAAATGAGGTTTTCTTGAACGTCACAATGCCTGAAGACTATCCAACATCTTCACCACCTAAATACGAGCTCTCAGCGCCCTGGATGGACCGAAAGGCTAAAGTGCAGTTGCATAATGCCTTAGATGAAGTCTATTTGTAGGTATCTATGATTTTTTTTCCAATAGTACGAAAAAAACCGAAACTTGAGCTTTGCCATTCAAACTGGTTTATTCTCACTGCATACAAAACGCATGAGGCTAAACTATACATAAAAAAATACAAAGCTGCTCTTATAGTATTGTGTAATTACTCCTAAACATTATTTGTTTATTTTTAATTTATTGATAAGATTTAGTTTAACCAAGTTGAAGTTATCTCAAAATTAATAAATATGATAATAAAGGTCAAGATTTTTGACAACACTGATAATAATCACCACATGATTCTTACATTATTCTATTTTGTTTAGTAGAATTTATAAATACCTAAACAAATGTATTTTTTTCGATTTCCCACATTGTTATTTAGCCCCAAACTAAAAACCTACCTAGAGCTTTTAGTATGGGAACCAGCCAGTACGTAACTGATAGAATACTTATAATATTTCTTGAACTAGAAACACCTTGACTATTGAGATCTTGTATCTTTTCTCCTGGTGTAAGCCTGCGGCTGGCTTTGGTCTACATACATACTATATACTACATAGACAAACCTACCATATACGACGTGTATAAGTACATAATACAGCTAAGTTCTTAAGACTTATAATATATATATATTATGACTTGTAATAATTATGTTACCAATAAATACTATTGAACTACCTTCGCTTACATACTTAAGTACTATGATTTATTATCCTTATGCCTACTTGCACCAAACTGTCAAAGCTCCTAAGCAATTACATTTCTTGCTTGCCAGCTCTTAATGGTCCGAATTCAGAACATTAAGAACTATCAAGCGAGTTAAGTAATTGCTTAGGAACTTTGATAGTTTGGTTCAAGTCACCATTAGTCTGTCTCTTCCGTACTAAACATGTTGCATCGTTTTTCAGACAGAATGTGGGTGACATGGTGATCTTTCAGTGGGTGGAACAGATCCGGGAAACTCTGCAGGCCATCAGACCACCCCAACAGAAAACCGAGAGAAAACCTCCAGCCGTTGAAGAATTAGATTTGAAACTGGTAAGTCTGTACTTCCATTCTTGTAAATGTAAATGGACCTACTTTTCCACACTTAGACTTCTGTTGGTCCTTTGTGCGTCGGACGGATATTGTTCAGATACTTTCGTACATTCTAACTTTATATTCCCAGCAGTGTAAACAACAGATAGAGAGAGAGAGAGAGAAGACAAAGAATGTGGTGTTGCTACATAATTTTCTAAATGTTTTTGTCTTTATCTAATAAATCGATAAACGCCGGCTGTATGCACGAAAACATTGACGTCATTGTCCAGTAACGCTCATTGTCCCGTTACGCTGCGCTGATAGTCACGTTAAACTATATTCCTTAAACCAACTTTACAGACAACCACTTTTTTCAGCTAGATATAAACTGCCCGGAGATCACACATGGCGAGGTGATTATTGACAGAAAGAGCTCCTTCCAAGGACATGCGGCTGAAGTACACAGTATGGACGATGTTAAGTTAGTACTTTTATACAGTCAGTTTATTTACAGTCTCATAATAACACTTTCGAAGATAATAATATGGAGTATTTATGCTTAAACTTGTACCCCTATTTAATAAACCTTTGGTTTGAGGTTTTGAATTAAGAAAAACCTTTGAGGGCATGGTGATTCAACACACCTTCCGAATTTCACATTTAAATTTTCAGCTGTTTTTGCTCAATGATGATGAATCAGTCTATCAGTCAGTTAGTTCTTCTTATCGTATCACTACTTCTTTCGAACCAGTGTGGTGAAAGGATTTCAAGTGCGCCTCGAAGAGGCTCCTTTCGTGCACTTGTTTTCGAACTTTTTAGGTTCTATGACATGCCGGTTTCATCACGATGTTTTCCTTCACCGCTAAGCACGTGTTGCATAAATGCATGGATTTTTTTTTAACTGAAAAATCCATTGGTGTACGACCACCGGGTTCGAACCCACGACCTTCGGATAGAAAGTCAAGGCACCTCCCACTCGGCCAACACGGCTTAAAGCCAGTTAGTCAGTGACATAGGTTATTTAAGCATAATTATAAAAAAGGATGTTGTCGCTCAATGTTTAATGAATTGTAATTTTCTATTTCAGTGCAATGTTAGCAAAACTCAAACAAAATAAGAAAGTCCTAAATGCAACACACAACATGTATGCTTACCGGATAGAGCGACAGACTGCCAAAGGTAAGTCATTTATGCCTACTTGCACCAAACTGTCAAAGTCCCTAAGCATTTACTTTACTCGCTTGGTAGTTCTTAATAGTCAAGATTCTGACCGTTAAGAACTACCAAGTGAGTAAAGTAAATGCTTAGGGACTTTGACAGTTTGGTGCAAGTAGGCATTAGTGCTAGTTACCACCCCCGGGTTTACTAGCATGGTATCAAATTCAATGTCCTCTACAGCTCGTAAACTTGATCCATATCGAACTTCAGGAATAAACATCCATCTATGGCGCAGGTTAGATTCCCGGATAAATACTTAGGTTCATTTTTTGTTTTGAAAAAACCGTCTGCTTCTCGTTACTAGCTCTGCTTAGATTGGGGCTAGATGGCCCATTATTTATCAACCGACTTCGAAAAAGAGGAGGTTGAGTTTAGTTACCTCAATACTTTGTTATTTACAAACCAATTTGTCAATTTTTTTTTATTTGGTTCCATTTTCATGAATATTCGGTTCAGTACTTTGGTTTTGGAATCAAAAAACCTGAAAAAAAAGTAATCGAAGTGAACAAAATTGCGTATTTTGCTTCCCTGACTTACCAGTGGTGCCTACGGTTACTAGAGAACAGTTCGATTGAAGTCTGTTACCGTATTTTACCTTAAAACCTTGATTATTATTATCTTGTCACTACTTGGCACTCCAGAATACTTGAGCATTTTATTTATTAATGTATTTTGTATAATATCGTAAGTATTATGTTACTAAAAATAAGCTTTATACTATTTTATTTCTTCAATCACACATCTAGCTACCATCACCACATCTCCATAATACGCAGAGGTTAGCTGGAAGAGAATGCTAACTAGCATTAAGTTCGCCTGTGTATTTAAAAAAAAAATCTTTATTGCTCTTTGAGTACATACATTTTTGATTAAGCTCTATTTTTTTTATTTTTTATTTTTATTTAAGCGCACAAAACACATCACAATCACATAAGTATAAAATTATAGGTTAACAAAGATTTCTGAGCTTGATTGCAACATAAACATATGTACGCACAACTAAACAACACATAAATACCGAGCAGACTACTTAACTACTTCTAACTTAAATAAGATCAGGGATCAACTAAACTAAACTTAAAAATAAATAAATATATCATAATACAATTAGGGCAAATCTGAGAAATTAGATTTCTCAGATTTATATAACATAAACTAAAACTATCTTATGCTAAGAACTACTGTATTCTAACTACTGTATATCTAAAGTTTTATAAAAAAACTTGTAGCTTAGTAATTAGTACTTGTTTTTGTACTTTGTGCAATAAAGCATTTTCTATCTATCTATCTATTACGAAAAAACTGTCTGCTTCACGTAAATATGGCGTTGTATGTATTTGTATTTGTATTTATTTATTTACTAAAAAGTTAACAATATTTTCTATTCTAAGGGCGCCTTAAAACCTTACCGGGTTTGTCTAGGACCCAAAAACAACATAAAACTATACTATTATAAATTATGTTAAAGCGAGCTGCGGCCTCAGTATAAACTAAGTGTAAACATTATCGTTTTCAGCGACATTGCATTTCTGAGACACTAAACTTCGTAATTGGATGTAGGTATATTAAGCTTATCAGCTTATCTGATCGGGGCAATGTGTTGACTATACAGGGTGTTTAGATGTGTCTTGTGTTAAGACATTATTTATATGTTTCAGGTAAGAGTGTGGTCCAAGACTGTGACGACGATGGAGAAGCTCACGCTGGCGGTCGGATGCTGCATCTCCTACAGATATTGGACCAGAAGAACGCTTGCGTAGTTGTTTCAAGATGGTAGGTCAGATACCTATTTATACACCACCAATTTTTAAATACCAAAAAAAATTAACTGGGCAATGCAGACGGGGTACTACGTTGCGTCTGTGCAGTCAGAATTTTGAATTTCTACAAAATGGCAGAGTGACAGCGGCGCGAGTGCGGCGCCCGAGCCGAGGTTTTGCGAGCTGGCTCGAGCTAGGTACCCGGGTTTGCCAAACGATGAATAAAACTTAAATTATTATCAATAAAGGGTACCGCCTGGCGGAAATAAATCCATAGGAAAACGACTAACGGTAACAGTTATCCAATAATAGTCAAATTTATTTTGACAAAAAATCGACCGTATCTGTATTCAGTAACGGCAACTGACTATGCGTATTTTTTTCTGGTGATAAAAAAAATGACCGTGTATAGCATAATCAGCCTATAATGTTCCCACTGCTGTGACTCAGGCCTACTCTCGGCAGGAGAGCGAATGGGTCTTAATCCACCACGCGGACCCAATGCGGATTGGTGGATGTCACATGCCATAGAATATTTTTTTCTATCCTTTTACATGCCGGTTTCCTCACGATGTTTTACTTCACCGTTGCAAGAACGTGGGATGCATACACAGATTTTTTCGACCAAAAAAACTCATTGACTTCCACCGAGATTCGAACCCGCGACCATCAGATAGCAAGGCAAGGCTCCTATTTATTTGCCTGGTCAATTCTAGATAGTACGTCTAGGTACTAGCCTTAAAGATCGAGGTAGCAGTAAAATAGAAAACCTATCTATAACATAGAATAGAATGCTTGTCTATCAATCTATCATCAATATATACCGACTATAGACTGACAGACAACGTACAGGCCTAACCGCTGCACGTAGAGACTTGAAATTTTGAGAGTATGTTTATCATGAAGTGTAAACGTGAGCTGAGAGTGAGAAACTACTACCTAGACAGCGTTATATTAAATAAAATGTCCTAAAAATATTGATAGCTCCCAGTAGTTCCATGGCACCATCGGGAATAAATTATTCCCAGTTGTTCGATTGTTGGATAAGTATGGAGTGGACTACGAAAAATCTCAAAGGAAAAATGATGTTCGTAATAGGTTTAGGACTGACTGCTTTGCCTACGTCCGAGCAATACATTTATTTGATTATTTTTCAGGTATGGCGGCATTCAGCTAGGGCCAGATAGATTTAGACACATAAACAATGCCACGAGACAGGTGTTACAACAGGCTGGCCTGCTGAAGAAATAACAATAAGCCTTAGTAAAGTGTAAATAGATGCTCTTTTCCCTTTTACGGGATAAAGAAAATAATAATTTTGATAAATTTAATCTCATAGGTTTTGTAAATGAATAATTAAGTATGATTTTTTAATATATTTGAAAATTCTGGTTACCAATATTCGATTCGTATTCACACGAATAGAAAAAAAAACTGTTTAGTACGTATGTTAGAAATAGATTTTTTTCTTTCCATTACAAAATGTAAGGGTCCGTTTCCACACTCCACTCCGCCATGCTCCACGTCAGTGGAAACGCACCCTTATAGTTTGTAAAAAACCGCTATCAATATATTTATTTCATTTGTTAGTTAAAATTATGCAACGAATTTACTTTTTATCCTTACTTTTGTAATGAAACTCGTAATAGAGCTGGCAAAATAACTCAATAGACAAATATACCTACTTATATTTAGAAACATATTTTTTATATGAAAATACGCTTGAAAAATTATAAAGAATATATTGATAATATTATTTACAAAATAATTGTTGCATGATTTTCATCTCCTATTATTACGTGCGTCGTTATCTGTAGTTTTCACTGTTATGCATTTCTTGTCCATGAATTTTAACAGGTCCTGAAAGAAATAAAAAAATATTTTAAACTTTTAGCAGACTTTATTTACTTAAAACTAGATTTTGTTAGGGAAACATGAAGAGAACAGGTTAGTAGCGCTCTCCTAATGGTAAGAGATCACCCCTGTTCCTGACCAGAACAGTGCTACATAGAACTTTTAACGATTCACATAGGTCGGTACAACACTGCTAAAGCGCTTGTCAACATTGAGACATTTTTATGGCCAAGTAATTTCACTAGTTACAGTGAACCGGAAAACAGTAATTCTTCACATTACTGCTTTGCGGCAGAATATCTGATATTGTGTTGGTATCCATCAAAGAAACAGGTAATCATTTGCAAGAAAGAGAAAATAAACTATTATCATAAATCAAAAAAGCCTGGATGTCACATTATAATACTTTTTTATCTGTACCCTTCCTTCTATACAATTTGCAAACAAACTAGGTACTACTCGGGCGAATAAACATGACACCTGGCTCGAATGACGTTTGTGCAAAGTACAGCGTGGAATAAGATAATCTTGATAGAGAACAGGTCCTGTAATGCTTGGTAATGATAAGGTTTCGCAATTAGAGAAAGAAAAACACGGAGGGCGCCGCGCAGCGGGGGAAGCATCAAGTTCCGAGCCACGTGTCAGCCAGTTGTCATGTTAATTCGCCCGAGCAGTACCAATCCAACAATGAAGCTTCTGGGAATAATTTATTGCACTAGTTCCATGGAACAACTGGGAACTATCCCCCCTATACAACTTGAAAATTAAAAATACATATTCGTTTCAAAACTTACCTTAGGATCATATTTATGTCCATACGCCACTAGATCCTTATGTATATCGTCTATGTTGATAGGTTCATAGCACAGTAAAGCCTCTCGCAGTTCGCGCCGCGAAGATATGTAATTGTGAAATGCTATATGCAGTGGAACTCGACACGAATGGACCTGCGAATTTGAACTTTTTTATAATGTAGGTAAGGATTTATTTAGATTGAAGTTTCTCGACACAGATGGTCGAATGGTAAGTGCGTTTGACTGCTACGCTGAGTGTAGCGTGTTCGAATCCCGCTTCAAGACTAACTAACAGTGATAAAAATCGGTGTATGTCCTTATGAGCAAGGGCTCACACGCAATTGGTCGAGACAGTGCTCTCGGCCGAGTACTCGGTACGTATAAACATAGCGCCGAGTGTTAGGCTGAGCGAGTGATGTAAACTACATACTTGCTTGAATCAACTGTCTCGGCCGAGAAATATTTTACTGTCTCGCCCGTTTGCTCGGTACGTGTGATCTAAGCATAAGCTGGGTGTTCTATTATTTTATTCTATGTACCTATTAGGGCCTCCAGTACCGGTTCCTTTTTCCAGTACCGGGATTTCGGTACCGGCACCTGACTGGAACCGGGAGTACCGGGATTTTCGGTATTCCCGAAAATAATTAGTAGCCTATTATTTTGTCAAACAGAAAACTCGTCAGAAAACGATAAAATAAAGAAAAATCGAGCGAAAAATAACGAAAAGTTAAAAGTTATATTTTTACATATATGTAACATACTGCAAGCATGATTTGTAAGTGAGAAAATACGCGTTACTAATTGAATAATGCAATACACAATGCAGTCTCAATTTTTAAGTAATATTTCAAGTATAAATGGCTTATAATGATAGTTTGAAATGGATATTTCTTTTTTCGCAGGATTGTATAAGATTACAGTTCAAAAGTTAGGTTAGTTAAGTCAATGATCATGTCAATGTCAATGATCGGCCTCATAAGAATATTAAAATAAAAAAGAGCCAATTTTGTTAATTTCCTCTGTGATAAACTATCGATAAGTATATGTGTCAGTTTCAATATTTTATCAAAGACGTAACGTAAAGAAGTATCCACTTATAATTTACGGTTGTATCTTCGACACGACCCGTTGCTTTTTTACCAGTGCCTCCTACCCATAGTGAAATACTCAGCCGAGGCGTGAACTGAACACTCACTGTTCTGCTAGATATCTAGATAAAAGACGCAAAAATACACTATGAAACGAGCTACGTTCGGAGTTTGACATAATAGGGAATTAATGTCATTAACAAAGCTTATAAATCCGTATATCCATAGTCAGCCGGTTTTAATCAACATAAAGCACAGTCGCATTGCGGATAACGGAATCATTATTTATTATTAATAGTAGGCTATTAGACTGTTGATGACAACATCGGAGAAGATGGAGAGACGAGCTACTCCTACTTGGAAGACTGAAAAACAGTTGCCCTTGACAGAAAAGAGTGGAAAGAAGAAACGGAGGCCTTTGCTCTGCAGTGGGACGATTCAGGCTCATAATAAAATAATTAGGTTGTGGAAAGATCGTCACGTCAGTACAAACAACCCCAAAGCCCATGTTATTATTTAAATAAATGCATTGGGACGACGATACCAACAATAAGTTGATATTGCAACATTTCCTAAGTTTGAACATCAACAGCACCTTCGAAAGTTAGTAAGATGGGTGGGTAGGATCCAGCGAGTAGAGGAGTTACTGTCCTTTTTTCTTTGTACTTACAGAATGCACTATTTAGCTATAGTTTTAAAGATTAAAGTCCTAAAAAAGCTGTTATGCACAAAAAATTAAGTAATCCCGAAAGTACCGAAAATCCCGGTTCTGGATTTTTTTAGTCCCGGTACTGGACACAGCTGACAATCCCGGGATTTCCCGGGATTTTCGGTTCCGGGATTTCCCGGTACTATGCCCTAGTACCTATGTATTTACAAAAAAAAGTAGGTAGCAGTTTTCTGGTTACCATAGTACAAGCAGAGCACTTAGTTAGGGTTAGGGGCTAGATGGCGTTGTTGGAATGTCCAAAATATTTATTTATTTCAATAAATTAACGCTTTCAAGCACAGATTAACTTTATTAAATTATAAATACGCATTTTGAAAATTAGGTGGAGTCAAAAATCGCCAAAATCACCTCGCGTACTACTCGGGCGAATAAACATGACACCTGGCTGCCTCTCTCGCTCGGAACATACTGCGTCCCCCGCTGCCCCGCGCGGCGCCCTCCGTGTTTCTTCCTCTAATTGCGAAGCCTTATCATTACTTATGATTACCAAGTATTACAGGACCTCTTCTCTATCAAGATTATCCAATTCCACGCTGTACTTTGCACAAACGTCATTTGAGCCAGGTGTCATGTTCATTCGCCCGAGTAGTAATTAATGGACGCCTCCCTTTTTATTTACCTTAGCTTTTTCCCTTTTCTGAAAGACCCAATCTTCAGGATTGCATTCAACCTCTTTGATAACAGGAACCTCATTTTCATGATTCTGGCTAACTACATCTATACTATTCAGTCTTTGAGCATCCTTACTCTTTTCAACTACCGCTTTTGCTATCTCCTGTTCTTCTCTCGCGTCTTTCACAGTCTTTTTTGGAGTAACTTTTCTAGGAGATATATTTCTAGGAGTAACTTTTCTCGGAGATACATTTCTAGGTTTTTTAGGAGATATATTTCTTGGTAAATCGAAATCGTTGGTTTTTCGCCTTTTGCATGGAGATTCCTCGCAAGGTTCGACGGTTGGATGAGTTTCGTTGTATATGTGTGTAAGGAGTTGTATGGCTGAAAATTAAATAAGAATTAAATAAAATTAAAATTAATAGAGAAGCGTACCTCAAACAAAACTAGTTAATAATTTGCTAGAAGGTCACTCGCATCCAAATAAAACACTACCTACATATTTCCTAAAATGTGGTAACATTAATGGACCTAATACACTCCCTTGTGGAACTCCATTTGATGTCTGAAATTTTCCAAAAAAGACAACAGTTCGTCAGTTAGAGAATATCGTTAATTGAATAACGATATTATTTTCCAACACATAAACTACAACGCTTATTTCAGCTGAACCGGTTTAGTAGTTTCGCCGTGATTTAAGACCAAAACACCTATTTATCTAGCCTATAGCATATTGTTAATATTTAATAAGCATCTTGCAATAATTTGTCATTGCTTATGTTAGTCTAATGTTTGACTTACCTCGTTTTCTTTTAAAAGGCTTCACTCCAAACTTATCAAGTTCTTTATGTATTTCAAAAAGCGTCATCGTTTCATAATCTGGCCTGGGCGTAACATCTGTATCAATTACATAATCATTGTTACTTGGAGTTAGCACCGTGTTGATTCCACTACAACTTGCTTTCTGTGGTGTTACTAGTTCATTTATCCTTTTATGTTTAACTGGAGTTTTATCTCTATTTACTTCTACTTTATCTATAACTTCTATTGCATCTTTATTTTGATTTTTGTTAGCTAAAGCTGCATCATTCTCAGTGGTTACAGATTTTCTAAAGTTTTTGATTCCAGAGAAGTCAGCCATAATTGATATTCCGCCAAAAAGAAAATTGTCTCGAGGCATTTCTAACTTTGACTGGTGCATAGAATAATCTAATTCATTGTCGGATATAACAAAAACTTCTGATTCTTGACTGCAATTGGAAATATCTTTACTTTGACTTGAGTTTTGTGTTGCTGATTGTACACTTTTTTTTGAACGAGAGTTGTCATTTACTAAGTCATCATAATCAATAGAAACGTCATCTTTCTTGCCAAAACTGCTACATCTTTGGGAACTTTTGCTTATTATAATTTCTGAACTGTTTTCGTCTTCACTGTCTAAAGATATGCTATCATTTGCTTTAGGTGATTTTCTATCATCTTGGCTGAAATCTTCAGATGATTCTGAATGTTGTGTTAAATCAACATTATTGCTATCATCGTGTTGAGATGTTGATTTACTTGGACCTTGATCAACATCTCTACCAAACTCTTTAGAAATGGAATCTTTGTAAAAATTGTCATCACAGTTGATTTCATCACGCACTTCATAGCTATCTGAATGATTGTGAATATATTCTTCAAAGAAACTCACGTTGTTTTCGCTAGTTTTACTATTATTTCTAGATGTCATCACTACCTCTTGTGTTAAGTCCAGTATTCTATTCACATTTTGTGATAAATCTAGGTTATTGTCTTCTTGTTCTTTTAATGGAGTATTTTCATTTATCTGTATACTCTGCGTTAGATCAAAAACTATTTCCTCTTGTACTTCTTTTAAATTATAACTTAGTCCCTCGTTTGGCACACTTTGTGTTAGATCAAGAATTTCGTCTGTATCTTTTACATCTGTAGCATTTCTATGCAATATATTTTCATAATCTTTAGGGTCTACTATTATAGTATCATCAGCCGATTGACTCTTTTTGTTGGATTTTAAACTGACAAAAGGCAATTCATCGCTAGTGTTAGAAGATTGTGTAAGATCTAAGCTTTCAATGCTCTGATTGGGGTTTTCATTATCATCAGGTAATTCTGGACTCTCTGTTAAATCAACATTATGCACCTCTTTTACACTCTTCACTATTGGCGTTTCTGCATCATTTGAGTTTTTAGAATCAACTCTCTCATTTCTATTTTCAATGCAGGTTTTATCACTGGTTACAATAACTTCTGCCAAATGATTTTCAGTAATTGTTTCATTTACTTCAACACTATTTTTATCTTTTTCAGTTTCATGTGCGCCAATCATACATGTAGTATTATCGTTTTGTGGACTTTCAGTCAGGTCAATGTCATTTAGTAGCTGCAAAGGTTTGGCAACACAGTTGGTTATCTCCATTAAATCATTAGATTTCCTTTTAGTGATGTTCTGTGAAAGCTGTGGTGTTGCAGTTTCATTTGTGTCAAAAAGTACATCAACACATTCTGTTATTTCCATGACATCATTGAATCTTCGCGTTGCATTAGTATTTTGGGATAAATTTAAACCTGAAGTATGTACTTCAATTATAGTATTATGTGGTCCAGTTTCTGTTAAATCCTTAACACTCTTGTCCGACATAGGTTTAGAGTTTTGAGAGAAACATTTATCTTGTGAAATTATATCAGTGTTTTCTATCACTGATGATGGTTCATCATCAAAAAGGTCAGGAGAACAACTTCTAAACGTATTTATAATTTCCACAGGTTTTTCAGGATGTTGGATTTCATAAGTTTTCAATGTTTTGTCTTCACTTGTATTTTCATTATCTACAATAACAATACAACTATCATCTAAATTGTCTTTGACTACTTCTCTCTTTTTACTTTCGGTTTGTACCTTTTGTTTACTACTTACTATGTTTTTGCAGCTTTTAAGTGATCCACTTAATATGATATCCAACTCATCTTGGGAACATTCTATTTCACTAAAATTATTTTTGCTCATCTTGCAGATTCTAGGACTCACAGGTCTTCCGGGAATTTCTGACCAATCTCTTAGTAAACTGCCAGTTGATGTAGATTTTTCCAAAAGATCATCCACATAAAAATGATCTATGATTTTCAGTAAACTATAATTTGCATTTGTAGCAAGATTGTACAAGTGTGAGTGACAATCTGATTCAGTATTTTGAAAAAGCTTTGTCACTGTGATGGTCTGAAATAAAACTTGAGAATACTTGTCAGCAATAATTTGTTGTTTTGCCTCATCACTCGTAAGAAGCAGTTTATAGTTTTTCCGTTTCTTCAATCTCCGGGTGGTGGTTTGTTTTATTTTAATTTCGGGGACTTTAAAACCATACTCAAGAAGGGTGGTACGTATTTTCCCAACCCGGTCTTGAGTGCTTGTAGACTGTGAAGTTTCTGGACTTTCAATTAAGTTTGAAGCTTGCAGAGATTTAGATAGTGCAATTGCTAACTGTAGCTGTTCTGAATCTACATCCAACCCAGCTTTCTTACAAACATTATCAAATTCTCTTGAATAAGACTCTAGTTCTTTCTTTGCTTTCAGAGCTGTTCTGATATCTTTCTGACCTCGGATTTTTTTTGGAACTTTTTTGGGTTTCACAGGTTTAGGCTTTGCATTTTTTGGGCCAGCTATATTCAGTTTTGGTTCCTTAAAGTCAGATAGACTCTCATCCATAGCAGATTCCCCACAGAAATATTTGCTCCTTACTGTTTGCGAGCTGGAATCATCTCTGGCGGAAAATAAAACGATTTCTTTAGTTGTTTATTAACATGTTTATTATTTTCTCTACATCATAAATAAAATAAAATTACCTAATAGTATCTTTGTTCATAGTCTATTTATTCGGTCGGTCTGGTCTGCTTTCTTCTATCAATAATTGTCGAATTTTCTCGCCTGATCTGTTAGGCAAGCCACTGGCAATCATAAGTCGCCTCTCAACCTCTTCAATAGGGTCTTCATACAATACTTCTGTGGCTTTTCTCAGATTTAACGTGATGTTAGAGTAACTGAAAATAAATGAGAAATTTAACCTAACCTCTAAGTTTGTTATGAACACAGGTTTATAAAAAAAATTGTTGCACTCACTGGAAAAATAAGCCAGAAAGCATCCCAACAGAAATTACTCCTATGCCGAGCCAGTTGCGGAATTTAGCGGCAGGGGTTCCTTTTACTTTTCTAGGTTTCCATTTTGACGTATCTACGCCGATGGCCATTTTCACAGATTGGCCATTTTCGCGAGCGTAGCCATTTTTGAACTTTGTGTAAGTTCCGTTTCAATCGACGCAGCAAAGAGGCAGCAGCAATGATGCAGCATGGAACATATTAAAGAGGTAAGGTTTTTTTTAGAGCATATAAAGTAAAAGCATTTTTTTTACATAAATAAGTCTCACCGTACAGAGAATTAAATAATTATGTGAAGGGAATAATCAATAAAACATTATAGGTACCTAATAATATTTCAGGCTTCAACGACAAAAAAGTTTTATCAATTTTACGTAGTCCGGAATGTTTTTTTGGGTCGTAGTTGCCACTGTCAGTGTCAATCGTGTTAGCAAAACAAACATCAGCCGGTTTTTGTTTTGATTGCAAAAAATGAGGATAATAGCAAAGAATAAATAATATGATAATAGGTTGAAAAGTTTCGTACTCACTCTGACTAATCTGTGAAAGTTTCTGAGAAATCCTGCTACATGCAGATATTACTTCAAATAGCACTAAAAGAGCTGAGTAAGCCAGAGCAAAGCAACCGCCCGCCAGCTGTCTTGCTTGGGCATGGTGAATAAAAACGTTGGGAATTTAAGGGAATAGTTGTGATTCTTACAAATGTCGCTGCTGCAAAGCTTACCATTCAAGGAGTACAAGAAAGCCTTGACATTAACTGCTGGAGAATGTGAAAAACTGGCGAGACTTGCAAATCTCAGGTAAAAAAAACTAAAACTATCTTACGTACCTACTTACTTGAAAGAAATAGGCACCTACCTACAAAAATTAACTTTAAGTACCTACCTACCTATACTCACTGTAATTCAATGCTTGACGTAGGCCTCTCCCATTACGTACCACTAAGCCCGGCTCTCTGCGTCCACTTTTGGTCGCCTGCCTATTGTAGGTCGAAACTCCACCTGGCCTAATAAGTATGTATTTCAACTATTTGTAACAATTTGTTGTTTCAGATTACCTTTTAGCGAAAAAGCTAAAGAGAAGCCGGGAGAGCGCTTGATAAAAGCGCTGGATCGAACAGGCTGCAGCATCAATCAGTACCACAATTTCTTACAGTCATTGCACAACGATACAATCCTTACTCTGTACCGTCCTCAAACTAAAGTGGCATTTATGATAGCGAATGAGAAATACCTTGAAATGTCTAATTTAGCTACTCCGGTGACCGATTGTGAGGCGTTGGGTGCAATACTGGAGAAGTTAGGGTTTTCTGTACTAATTGTAAGGAATTCTAAAAGTGGTGCGTTGAGACGTTTGTTAAGAGATGTAATTGAGATGATTCCGGAGGATTCTTACTGTAAGTATGTTTGTTATATAATTCTTTATTATGTCCATTAAAAATTAAAGCCTAAAGTTACACTCTTTTTTCCAAATTAAGCATTTTTCACCACAATTTAGCCTTTTTTCATTTAGGCAGGAGAATAACCAAAGATTGGACTCAGTGAAGCCTATTTCACCCAATATTACCTTAAAATATAATGATAATAAGAAATTATTCTATCTTTGGTCCAGTAATATGGATTGCTATTAAATTGACAGATAACAAAAAATAAATTCAATATACCTACCTAAGATCTTGATGTTTTTAATACCATATATTTAATAATTATAATATAAATATTCATCAGTCTAAGACCTATTATTTTTACATACCATTATTTTGTTCTAAAATCTATTTGATATTTTCAGGTTTCATCTACTATGCAGGTCACGGTTGCCAGCTAATAAGTACACAATGCATGCTTGGCATAGACTGTCCTGTGGAAGATATACAGCTGGACAACTGTACCACTGAAAACTTTGTACTGAGAGAACTAGAGAAACGAAAACCAGAATTGGTTGTGATGGTTATGGATATGTGCAGGGTTTATCTAGACAGGTAAAGCTAAAATATAATTTTTATAAACGATAGTGTTAAAAATTTAGAGTGCAAAAATTAACGTATGCTTTATGAGATTTGAACCTGCGCTATTAACTATTACTGAATTAATTATTAATTAAATAACCCGACTGGCCCACTGCAGCACTGGACAGAAAGAGGTGGAAGAGAGGTAGGGAGGCCTTTGCCCTGCAGTGGGACAGTAGGCACTGGCTAGTAATAATAAAATAATATTAAGGGTAATCCTCAAATCCGAATTCCATACAAAATGTTTCGGACAAATACCTACTCAAAAAGTACGCCGTATTATAGTAACTTCTTCACACTATTCGTTTCGTCCATATTTTTTGATTTCGTTAACAAAAAAATGAAGGGTTTCATACTTTAATTTAGATTTTATACACGTTAATTACATTAATTTTAAAACACGTATAAAATCTAAATTAAAGTATGAAACTTTTCACTTTTTTTGTTGACGAAATTAAATAATATGGACGAAACGAATAGTGTGAAGAAATAACTATAATACGGCGTACTTTTTGAGTATTTGTCCGAAACATTTTGTATGGAATTCGGATTTGAGGATTCCCCTTAACTATTAAGTCCTTATCAGAGATCACTACACAGTTATAGAAAACCAAGCTGCAAAGCATCTGACTAACATAAACTTACAAACACTAGGTACTTACATAACGCCAAAAACTGATATTGTTACTTACAAAGGAAATAAGTCAGATAAAAATTCTTACTTGTGTGGCAAAGCGATAGTTGTTTCATGTAATCAGAGACTTATAAAAAGTATTCATTTAGTTTGTATTGTATTGTATTTGTTAATTTAAAAAGATAGAAGCTTACAGTTCTTAACCAAAACACTTACTACCATAAATTACTTTAACTTGTCTGTGATATCATGCATGTACAGACAGCGTCAGAGATAAGTATCCCCCTTGCACAAGACACCCAGCTATAAATTTTTTCAAAAAATTGTAATACTCAAAATTATTTTTAGGCTCACACACGGTTATACAAATATAATCTATTTTTTAAAGGCAAAACTTCTCCATTTGCCGCGACGGTGATTAAAAGGGATTTGAAGCTGGATATTATAATGCATGAGAGATACTTATTTATGACGCTCTCTGTACCTACCTACCTAGGTAAGTACCGATAATAGGTATCTACTAATTGCATGTATATATTTTCAGGGATCAAAATCCAGGAATCTACGCCGCTATGTCAATGATAGAAGAGTACTCGGTGCATAGAAACCTGCTCATCAGCTACTCGGCACAATCCTCGCAGTCTGCGTATGAAGTGCTGCAGATTGAGTGCACCACTGCCGAGTTGGAGAATGAGAACGAAACTTATGAACTGAAAGAAGGTAGGTAAGAGACGATAGAGGAAATTTATACTGGTAATAAAACTATGAACTAAAAACAGTTATTTAAGTGACGATAGAAGAAACGATTGAAGTTTAATTTAGATTTTATACGTGTTTTTAAGTTAATAGGGTTAATATTAAAACACGTATAAAATCTAAACTTCACTTTTTTTGGTGACGAAATCAAAAAACATGGACGAAACGAATAGTGTGAAGAAATTACTATAATACGGCGTACTTTTTGAGTATTTGTCCGAAACATTTTGTGTGGAATTCGGATTTGAGGATTCCCCTTAAGAATTAGTGTCTGCACTGATCATGAACTGGTTATCGATAAAATAAACTCCACTAAAGAGCTTCACTGTTCTTCTATACACACAGTAGAAATAGGTTTGCTTATAGTTTATACAAATACAAAACGCTTTATTGTCAAAACTAGTAAACTAATGATAAATGTGAAATAAAACATGTTTTTCAGGCGACACTGGTAGAATAGTTCCTGGGTCGAGCGTCTACGCCAGTGTGCTTAGAGAGAGGCTGCCTGAAGGAAGCGACATCAGCACTGTGCTCGAAAAAGTGCATGCAGGTATGGTTTACTAGTCTAGGGAAAGTGTCCCATGCATGATTTTGTTTATTTGCAGACGTGTGTAATTTTTAAGCATTACTGTGTTCCGGTTTGAAGGACACTGTATCTAGTGAAATTACTGGGCTTTCGAGACTCGCCATCAAAATGTATATTATGTATTTATTTATTAAAGAAGCTTATTTTTTAATCTGCGTATAACGTAGTGGCCTACTTTATTACTAAACCATACATATAAGATCTACATTTACATATAAAGTAGCTGTTTGTTATTCCAAAATAAATTAAAATAAAAAAAAATGTCTTAAAGAGGGTTATAATATAAATGTGTTACTTATCTATTGTTCAAAACCTCGGTCTGCCAGCCTTCTATTGTAGTGCCCTAAAGGGGCTCGCATGAGATCCTACCACTGTATGTGAATTACTGTTACCCTCGTACCATGTGACAACAATAAAATTATTGAGTATTGAGTATTGAGTATTATAGCAGTGTTGCACGGGTGTGATTTGAACACCTGTGTAGCACTGATCTGGTCGTGGGCAGGCGTGATCTCTTACCATCAGGAGAGCACCTAGTCATCACCTCATTTATTGTTTTCTAAACTAAAAAAAATCAAGTTTGAAATCAACAGCCGTGTGTTTGAATTATTTTATCTTGTGAATTCTGTTAAATTCCAGATGTTGAGAAATCCATTAGGCAACAAAGGCCAATCAAAGTGCAATGTGGGAGTGACAAGCGATGCTTACACGATCCTGCTATTGGTTAGTAGTTTGTAACCTGTACACAATACATAGAACTAATGCCTAGATCACACATACCGAGTACTTGGCTGAGACAGTGCTCTCGGCCGAGTACTCGGTACGTATAAACATAGCGCTGAGTGCTTGGCTGAGCGAGTGATGTAAGCTTTCATTGGTTCGGCTGAGTAACATTTTACTGTCTCGACCGAGTACTCGGTACGTGTGATCTAGGCATAAGTCTATTCCCACTTGTCGGTTGTCGGATCTGTATTTATTCGGATGTCAGCTCCTCTGTTGTCAATCAAAATATCGTTGTAAATAGATGTGAACGGTTTCAGTACTTATATTTTTCAAAGCATTAGCCTGTTTTTTTTTTTTTTTTTTTTTTCGAAGAACCTAAGTTCTTCGGTTTTGGCTTCACATCAAAGGTATATAGCCAGTGTCAAGTAATTGGAGAGATTATTTTGTCATAAGTCAGAGTCGATAAGTCAAGTCATGCCCCTGTAAAGTAGTGGTGGTTGCGACTTTACTAGAGGCTTCTATGGAGTTTTGGAGGCAACACGAAAAGTCACGTTTTACAGCATTACACTATTCACCAACACTCTTAAACGTTCACGAGCACTTAATGGATAAAAAACCACCGTTTTTACACTTAAACACTCAAAGTTATACAAGTTTTGTCGATTAATTTAATGCCGCCAATGCGCCATTTTTCATGTTCCCGCCAAAACTCTAGCCTGTTTTTCCTCTCGGCTAGGAGAGCGACCATAATATACAGGGTGGGCTATGAATTAGTTAACATTTAAATCTGATTTCCTGCGCAAATCCGAGCGGCGCGGGGTGTTTGGAGAGGTCAAACAGCTTACTCGTTTTAGGGAAATTTAGTTACAATATAGATCGGGACACTGGGTCTCAAGGCGACTTTTGCGTAAAACAATTTTAGTTCGCTCACTTTTTGCTTCAGTTCGACGCGATCCCGAGCTCGTTTCGAAGAAATCATTGCCTTGAGTCCTTATGCAGAAAATGAATGGGTGAAGAATTTAAAAAAAATGGCAGCGACATTAAATTTGTAGCAAATCGGCGGTCCACGGATTTCTCAGAGTGATTAGAACGTGTAGGAAATGATGCTTCAATTCGACGCGATCCCGAGCTCGTTTCGAAGAAGTCAAAGTCAAGAAGTGTGAAAAGTGAATATCACTTTTACAAAGTAAATTCCCAAATTAATATCTTTTGTATATATTTTTTATGTAATAACTCAAGTGGTTTTTTTTATATTTTTTTTAAATGTTAACTAATTCATGGCGTTGAAAAGGCAAAATAATGGATTGAGTAGATGTTTGTTCCTCAATCATGCCAAACCAACTGTCTTTAAATAGTATAGTACAGGGTGGTACTATACTATTTAAAGACAGTTGGTTTGGCATGATTGAGGAACAAACATCTACTCAATCCATTATTTTGCCTTTTCAACCGACTTCATAACAGGAGAAGATTATCAATTCGGTTGAATGTTGTTACTTCAGAACTTTGTTGTTTATGAACCGATATGAAAAAATCTTATTTGAGAGGATATACTTTCAGATTGGTCCAATACAAATTTTATCAAAATCGGTTCAGTAGTTTTTAATCAAAATAACTGAAAAAAATATGGCGTCGAAGTAAACAAAACATGACGGCTTCACTGTGACTTTTCAGTGGTGCCTACGGTCACCAGAACAGTCCGATTAAAGTCGGTATTGTATGTTTTTGTAAAACCTTAATTATGATTATTTTCAGGTGACTTTGAATCTTTTGATAGGAAGATACGTCGATATTTACACGACAGAAAGGGACAAATCAATTGCAACTATCGGTGTTCAGCTATAAACATGGGACGGTCAGAAGATTTTTAATCTCAACAAGATGTAGGAAAATTTTAGAAAAAGTGCATGAAAGGAGACTTCGAGGCGCACTTGAAATCCTTTCACCACGCTGGTTCGAAAGAACTAGACGCGATAACAAGAAAATGTGCGATTTTATGATTGCGGTAACCATGCTATAGGTATTACTCATTTTATTGTGAGGAACTAATATTTTTTTAAGTAAATAGAAAATAGTTTATTAGTGAAAAATATTTTTTTATCGCCTATATATGTAACAAAATGATAATACTTAATAAGGTTAAGTTACTTATAGATAGTTAAATTAAGATTTCTTATTGCATTTTCACGAAACAGATCAATACGATTTTTTAAGGATAATATTTTGGAGATGTTTTTGTAATAATGTTGTTGAAGTTGAAACAGTTGAAAATATTATGTGATTTATCTCTGTTTAGGTAAATTAATTTTACAATGTTAAAACCACTCAATATGAATTTATATTTGTGACAAGACTGTTAAATAAAATAAACAAATAACAACATTAAAACTGCATTTATTACATCCTTAACATGACTGGGTCGGTAGCTATAACTAAAAAGCACCTCCTCCACTGCGTCGCACGCTAACCCACAAATATGAACCACACTCTAGCATAATACCATTTCCATTCTATAAATCAAAATCGAATCAGTCACAGAAAGTTGTCAGTTTCAATTAAATTAAAATGTAATAAAAACTGTTCACTTCTCTGTGACAGGTGCGATACGAATGGGCTTGTCAAAAAATTTTGGTATTATCATAGGAAGTGAGTTTCAGAATCAGAAATTCTCAATCTCATCGCCATGGTGATGACATTTGACTGAATATTTTTTACAATAGTTCAATAAAACATGTAATTATAATAAGTAACTTGACCACGAATGCGATAATTTACTTAACACTGGCTTAATACACTCACTATGTGTGGAGCCAAACGCGAAGAATAAACGTTCTTCGTAAATAAATAAAAAATAGGATATCTCTAGCACACATGATTATGTTAAGTGAAGACAAACTTAGCCTTAGCTTATCATGCTTGATAATGTACACTGTGTGATATATCATCAAAAGGACCATTAAGCCTCTTTTCTTTCCTAAAATATCATTTAAGTTTAGAACTAACCAAACTATACTAGGGACGCAGTTTGGTCATCAAGTCACGCTATGTGGAGCGATTATCGTGCGCTGCAGTGAGTTTAGAGCCTTAGATCTATTTCTTCATAACTGTTTGTGGTTGGAAATGGTTGACTATGTTAACCCACCAGCTATCCTCAACGCCTTTCGTAAATTCTCGGATAAATCTGTAGTTTAATATGAATATTTTGTCTTGAAACTCTGGTTGTACACTGAAAAACAAAAAGGTGAGTTTAAAATTTGACAAATAAGTTTGAATTTCTTTTAAATACTTAATCTAACCTACTTATTGTATTGTTACTGTCAACCTTTATAGGTCATCTGTATAGGTTGGGGACGTGGTGGCCGAGTGGATGATGCCCTTGCCTTGCGATCTGATGGTCGCGGGTTCCAATCCCGGTGGCAGTCATGCGTAAATGGGTTTTTTCGGTCTAAAAAATTTATGTATACATCCCACGTTCTTGTAACGGTGAAGGAAAACATCGTGAGGAAACCGGCATGTCGTAGAACCTAAAGTTCGAAAACATGTGTCGAGTGCACGAAAGGAGCCTCTTCGAGGCGCACTTGAAATCCTTTCACCACACTGGTTCGAAGGAACTAGTGACAGGGGCGGCTACTGAGCCCGATTTGTACATCAACAAGTTGAAAGGCTACTTCCCAATTTGTACACTGCAATAATAATTTATTCATAATCTAGTTTCCATACCTCAACTTCCGATTCATACACTTTGCTCTCTACTAAGGAGCTCTCTTTGCTAAGGATGAAGTTTAAATAGAAAAAAATTGGCAGAAAGACAGTCATTGGAAAAAAGTGTTACTGTAAATTATTTTTGAAAGGACAGGCACTTTGCATATATTAACTGAGTGGTGTTGAGGAAGTAAAAAATAAAGTCTCACCCTATTGTGATAGGAGGAAGTTCATCAGTCTCTTTGAGTTGTTTAAGTCCTTTAAGCACATGGTAGCACATTGTGATCTCCACCCATCGCTTATCTGATTCATCAAACATTACTCCCACCTGGGAAAACAAATACAGTCATTAATATCAATGGCTTATATTAATGATATAAGTGCAGGAAAGGAGCCTCTTCGAGGCGCACCTCGAAATCCTTTTACTACACTGGTTCGAAAGAACTAGTGCCACAATATGAATGATGATGATATAGATGCTCAAGAGGTAGCTGTTTTAAACTTTCACAATGTTGTTGCAAGTTTTGACTCGCATGAGGACAATGTGGAGTTCATGTCAAATCAAGCAGTTCTCAAAATATTATAATACTTTGAGTAATATTAGTAATGTTAATATGCCTTTACTCTATCTAGCTTCCTTTGAGTTATTATAGCGGTTTCATTAGTCTTAGAATGCATTGAGTTGTGAGCTACCTTGAAAGTTTTAGCCAGATAGCTATTCGGGAAGTGCTTGAAATTTGAGTTGCAAGATTCCACAGACACCATACATTAAGGAACATGTGGTAAGTAATAAAATTAATAATAATGAATTTCTTACTTGATATGGGAAAGCATAGAAAATGTCCTCCTTATCGATAGAAAGTAGCTGCCTCTGTGACACCGACAGTTTGGAGACTGCGTTCTTCAGGGATTCAATGGCTTCCTTCTCCACTATGCCTTCTAGAGCCTTAAAATCGCTCTTTTGTAGGGCATCTGAAACAACCTGACATGAAATGTTAGTGAAATGAACAATACTAGCTGATAAATTGATGCATTCGTGGCATTGAATTATTTTACAAATCTTGTATTGCTTTGATTGTTTATGTGTAAAAAACGGTGGTTTTTTATCCATTACGTGCTCGTGAATAGTGTAATGTTGTAAAATGTTACTTTTCATGTTGTCTCCAAAACTCCATTTAAGCCTCTAGTAAAGTCACCACCACCACTACTTTACAGGGGCATGCCTTGACTTATCGACTCTGACTGATGACAAAAATATGTCACCAATTACTTGACACTGGCTCTATACGCTATGATGTGGAGCCAGAACCAAAGAACCTAAAGTTCTACAACAAAAGAAAGTTGTGGAAAAATAGATGATTGCAGCTAGTATTCCTAAATGAGAACCGGGTTAGGCTTGTGTTTCGTACCTGTACAGCATGTTTCGAAGCTTCTATGAACTCCTGAAGACGAAAATCGTTATCAAAATACGGCCTGATGATTAGGTTAGAAAACATCCAATTCTTGACAAATTTGACGAATGAAGGCCACATAACTGGCGGGAATTCCATCAATTGAGGTAGTTTTCTCGTCTCCAGCCCTCGGTCATCGGAATATCCACGGAATTGTGTAACAGGACATGTTGAGGTTACAGGAACAGGATTAATGAAACTTTTCTGCGCATAACGATCACATATCCTGAAAGTCTGCCTTGTCAGGACTTGTCTTATAGCTAAATTCATATTTTAAACTTTATACAAAATTGCTATTGAGGGTCTTTGAGAAATCAAAAATAAATTCATGAAAATAATAAAATCTTCACAACACAAAAATTCAATTCGTTTTCGATTTCCAAACAAAGTAATGCTTAGTTTGTGAATGCCTATAACTGCCACAAAAGATTTGTAACGTATTGGATAATCTGCCTTAATAGTCAAGCGTGATTGGTAGTTATGATAAAGGTTTATCGGCTATAGGAGAACATACTGATTTGCTCGTTCAAAAAATAATTTGCACAAACAAAACAAACCTCATTGCAATTGATTTGTTTTAGAACGAAATAATTAAATACAGTACCTAGTGTACGACATGGTATTGCACAGCCCATAAATGTTACCTACGTATATCATGACGTGTGGCCTCTTTCATCATTATCATTTTTTATCGTTGATTTTAAAGAAAATGCTTGTTTTGACTGAGAAACGTAACAATTTATTGGTTTTAAATTATAGTACACCTTTTTGTGTGTCAAAACATATACTTATGCATCAGCGTTCATAATGATCGACTTGTGCTCTTATTAAACAGACAAAATCATCACTGATCTACAAAGCTGATTTCTGCCATTTTGTCAGTGAATGCACACGCGATAACCAAATAATGAATGCAGATTTGTCCATTGATTGACTTATTTGGTGAAATAGCAGAAATCGCAAAAAATCTTTCGCTGTTTAAAAACTGGTATCCCGTGAATTAACTACCGGATTAAAAAGTTTTACAGAGTTGGATTGCATTGACAATCAAAACCCACCCAACAAATGAACAACCTAGCAATTCACGCACATCCCAGTTATTGGAATTTTTGGAATCCATTGGCAAGTGATTCCTGGGCTGTACATTACTTTGTCGTACATAATTAAACTAGGAGTTTGACTTTGAAGACAATTATTTGCCGGAAGATGTTTTTAAGATTTTTCACGACGATTTCTTGTTTTGTACGTTTGTAAACTAAAAGCAGTGATAACAATAATCTTCCAGAATCATGGACGACCAAGCATGTCCTCGTTGCAAGACAACGAAGTATCGAAATCCGTCTCTAAAGTTGATGGTAAACGTGTGCGGCCATGCATTGTGCGAGAGCTGCGTAGATTTACTATTTTTGAAAGGTAAGAATTATAATTTGACCTATCAACAATCTAAAGGTAATGGCCTACCTAGTCCTAGCTATATAGGAAATAAAAAAAAGGAAAATCATAGATTTATTGTACCCCTTGAAGATTTCAATAGGAACAGGAAGGTACCTACTATAAATTTGGCTTTAACCAACCACTTGAGCCGACTCCAAATAGAAATAGGACAAGGCCAGGAGAAGGAAGAAGAAATTTGTGTATAACCACCTCTTTGGTAAACCGTTGGATAATAAAATAAAATCTTAGCAACAACATCAATATACCTATACTCTAGCCAAAATCAAGATACAATATTTACTAACAAACCTTTGATAGCTTAATCAGCTGATATCAGGGGTAAAAAACATTTTTTATTTCATAGATTAGCTCTTGCCTGCGGCTTTGTTTACGTAATTGGTATTTGAATAAATTCGGTCTTGTTTGAATTGTATTATTTATTTATTACCTTAGAAACAGTAAACAATTGATTTTTAACCTTTTTTTCAGTAAGTCCCTGTTCTGGTAGTGTGTTTAATTTAAGTACATAATTATGTAATAAAATTGTGGTCTATGCAACCTTATGACATCATGCCACAGCCAGAATATTATGGGAAGGTTACTGCGTATGTTTTCTGTATGTGTAGTCCCCCTCAAGTACCTTACTGTTTACATCTGCGTAATAACAGTCAGGGCTAAAGTCCGTAATGCCCCACATTTTTCACACTTTCCCTGCCAACCAATACAAAGAATTTACCGAAAAAAATGGAAAGTTGTAGACATACATACTGTTATAGTAAAATTATTTCCTACAATTGGCATTAATTGGCACCGTTGCGAAAGTGAAGATACTAACACAAAATAGGGTAGTTATGACCAGCTGGCTATACTGAGCGCCAAACACTTTTATGTTCGTTACGTTCCATTTCACCCATAAAACTTATATCTGATTATTTTTTTGTTCTTATAATTCTTTTCGCTTGTGCCTACTCAGTTAATTAGATACAAGTTGTACAATAATATAATATGAACTTGTTTTAATATTAAAAAAAAAATGTTGTTCAATATTAGGCAAAATTAAGATTTCGGCTCGATTACTTATACGTAAGGATACAGCGTGCTATGAAACGTAACGACCAGTTCAATAATGCGACTAAATTGAAATGAGCTCATAATCTAGAGTAATGTTCATGGTATTTGTGCTATTCTTAAGTTTGGTTCATAGCCCAAAAATGACCAATTGTTTAGAACTCCTTACTCCTGAACTAAAATTCATTAGGGCTAGCACTGATAAAAGTCCAAAATTATCTGGTGATTTCAAACTTAGTTTTTGATCGCATAACGTCGATTTATAAATTCCATTAAATGGATTTTTAATAGAAATGACATAATCACGCACAATCATGCCAATTTGATGGAATTTATTGGTGTTATAATCGTAATTCTGTTTCGCCTGAAATATTTTGAAGCGATAACCCTAGAACTCAGCTGTTTTTGTTTGTTAGTAAATATTGTATCTTGAGTTTTTCTAGAGTATAGTTAATTTGATCTAGTACCTTTAAATTATTTTTTTTTAGTAAAATGATTTTAACTTCTGCTATAAAAAATAAACTCTTTTATTTTAGCATAGTATAAGAATATTCTTTATCTTTACTACTGAGAATATCTTTACTTATTTCACAGGCTCTGGTTCATGCCCCGACTGTAATGTTCCTTTACGACGAAGCAACTACCGCGTTCAACTTTTTGAAGACCCCATGGTCGAGAAAGAAATAGACATTCGTAAACGAGTGCTTAAAGATTACAACAAAAAAGAAGAGGATTTTGCAACATTACGAGAATTCAATGATTATCTGGAAGAAATTGAGTCAATAATCTACAATCTAACGAATAACATTGATATAGTAAATACAAATAAAAGAATAGAACAGTATAAGAAGGATAATAAGGAATTGATTATGAAGAATAAAGTTAAAATTGGTAAGTTATAGCGACTTGCTGACCTTCCCCTACTCAATATCAAACAATAAAAAAAATATTTTTCTTATACCATTTAAAAAGAAAAATATTTAAATATGAAAAAATATAATAGGAATTATGAATTGGCAATCAATGTATAATAATACTTTCGCAGTCGGGTTTAAATATTTTATGAATTTAAGCTTTGTTTATTCAAGATTTAGTTCATTAAATGTAAATTTAGCCTTATAGAATCAGAATATGCTAAACTAAGCACTAAAATTAAAATAAAATTTTATCTTAAAAATTATATATGTATTGAAAGACAACATGGGAGAAGCCATAGATAGCATTTAGTACCATAACCATTTTTATTTGTCAGGCCGAGAAGAAATAGAACTTGAAGAAATCCTCGAAATCGAAAAGCAAATGGAAGAGCTCCGTCGAGCTCAGCTCTTGCAAATTGAACAAGATGCCAAGAAACAGAAGATACGAGAGAAGGAGGCTTTGATCGATGAGCTCATGTTCGCTGAGGGGGATGCTAAGGACATACTGAACACATTTGCACAGAGTATGGCAAGTAAACAAGAGGAGGTTTTGCCGCCAGTGCCTAAGGTGAGATAAATAATCAAGGTTTAAGGGTAATCCTCAAATCCGAATTCCATACAAAATGTTTCGGACAAATACTCAAAAAGTACGCCGTAATTTCTTCACACTATTCATTTCGTGCATGTTTTTTGATATCGTCAACAAAAAAAGTGAAAGGTTTCATACTTTAATTTAGATTTTATATGTGTTTTTAAGTTAGTAGGGTTAATTTTAAAACACATATAAAATCTAAATTAAAGTTTCACTTTTTTTGTTGACGAAATCAAAAAACTAGGACGAAATGAATAGTGTGAAGAAATTACTATAATACGGCGTACTTTTTGAGTATTTGTCCGAAACATTTTGTATGGAATTCGGATTTGAGGATTACCCTTAAAATGAAGAAAAAATCCTATCTATGTTGTATTGTATTGTGTTTATTGTATATATGTCCGTAAGGTATATATTTCTATGGGGCTATTGCTTTGCTGTAATATTAAATTGCCTGAAATAAATATTTATAAATATTATTATAATTATTTACAAAAATATACAACAACCAACTACAAGCAGGTGGTACTACTGACCGTAGGCACCACTAACAAGTCACATCGAGGCGAAATATGCAATTTTGGTAACTTCAACGACTTTTTTAATCAGTATTTTGTTATAAAACAAAGATACTGAACCGATTGTGATAAATAAATAATAAATAATAAAATTTCTATGGAACCAATCTGAAAGGTTATTCTCTCAAACAAATAAAGATTTTTTCAAATCGGTTCATAAACAACAAAGTTCAGAGGTTTTAACAAACTTTATTAAAAAAAAAAACAAATGAATTGATAACCTGCTCCTTTTTTGAAGTTGGTAGAAAGAAACAGACGGATGCTGGCCATCGGTCGCGAACATATAGACAGCGACGCGTTTGCGGGTGCACTTATTGTGTGTATAATATTTTAAAACTTGCAGAACAATCATTGTTTGCCAGGACAAACAAGGGGGCTAGCCCTTTCGTTTGTCCTGAAACGCGAATCGAACCCGCGTCACCGGCATGGCAGTCCAACTTAATAAACCAGTCCAATAAAAAAACTTGCCACTTGACCAACCGTGTCATCAAAAAGATCTATCAATTACCAACTTTTTTATCTCCAGGTGACACAGTTCTCAACGGGTGTCAAATTCACTCGAGGCCTCGGCCCGGAGTCTATCCCATTGATAGAAGAAGGGCCCCTGTATAAATATACAGCACCGATAGTGCCGGATAGAATTGGACCATCGGCTCCCAGCCTACAGGATATTGTTCGTTCAGGATACTTACAGCATGTCAGGTGAGCATAAACATAATCAGCTTTATTATGAAACGAGAAATAAACTTGAGGTTACTCCTCGAGTTATCCCAATTCTAGACTAGTGTTCCTCTTACAATAAAGAAATTCTGCAAGAAAGACTATCCAAACAAGTATCTTTCATGATTCATGACTTACGACCATGATTCATTACGAACGACCAAAATGACTTATGATCATGATTCATGACTTACGACCATGCTCACGACTGACGACTATGATTCATAACTTACGACTATGATTCATGTCTTACGACCATTATTCATTACTTACGACCATGATTCATGACTTACGCACCTACCCTAATTACGGTCGCCACAAACGAGCTACCACAACGACCAATACTGTACACGTTACTGCAACAAAACGTCTGTAAACTGATGGCCGCCGTTTGGTAGCTCGTTTGCGACTGGCCTAAGTCGTAAGGAGGTCACTAAACCGTCGATGACACACGGCTTTTTTACACGCTACAAGTCAGCGAGTCCACTTGTAGCGTGTAAAGTCGCCCAGTGTCATCGGTGTTTTTACAATCTGCTTGTTGACAATCCTTCCCAAAAGCTAACTCGCTCACACGCTAGCTGTAAAACTCGCCAAGCAGCGAGTAAACAGCCGTGTGTCATCGGCGCTTAAGCCACTTACTCTAGTATAAATTCTCAATATTTTTTTATCTTTTACAGATCAGAAAACGAAACGGAGAAGGCTGGAGGCTACTCCTCAACATTACCCTGTCTCCGAGCTTTACAGGACGCTTTGGCAGGGCTGTATCACTCGAGCTGACGTCACAGACTTACATTTACACTTACACTTACATTTACATGTTGCATAACAAAACTTTGTTTGCCCAAATGTAATTTGTATGAGATAAAGAGTGGTGTATTTATATTCTAACAGATGCCTCTTATCGAGCGTAAATGGTACTTGCATGGGATTTTGAGTGGCGCCTCCTATCGTGCGTAAATTGCATGGGATTTTGAGTGGCGGCTCCTATCGATCGTCAATCATATGGGATTTTGAGTGCCGCCTTAGAAGGCGTAGTAACAAAATTTTGATTGCCCAAGTGTAATTTGTACGAGATAAAAGTATTTATTTTTCAGAGGTAAAGATATTTTGAGAGACGCCTCTAATCGATCGTGAATGGAACTTGTATGGGATTTTGAGTGGCGCCTCCTATCGTGCGTAACTAGTATGGGGTTTTGAGTGGCGCCTCCTATCGTGCGCAAATAGTATGGGATTTTGAGTGGCGCCTCCTATCGTGCGTAAATAGTATGGGATTTTGAGTGGCGCCTCCTATCGTGCGTAAATAGTATGGGATTTTGAGTGGCGCCTCCTATCGTGCTTAAATCCTATGGAATTTTGATTTGCTCCTCCTATCGATCGCAAATCTTATCGGATTTTGAGTGGCGCCTCCTACCGTGCGTAAATGGTACCAAAAAATGTGCAGCTTGTTAATAATTTGATAATGTTTACTTCCGGCTTGTAACTTGTAGCATGAGAGTAACATAAGATTAGTTGTGAGAAAATTCAATATAGCGGCAGCTAACTGCCACTTTGTATTTTGAACGTTAAAAAAAATTGTTAAAACTTTATCAATGGATTCGCTTTTGTCATGGAATTGAGTGACATTAAGGTTAATCCTCAAATCCGAATTCCATACAAAATGTTTCGGGCAAATACTCAAAAAGTACGCCGTATTATAGTAATTTCTTCAGACTATTCGTTTCGTCCATGTTTTTTGATTTCGTCAACAAAAAAAGTGAAGTTTAGATTTTATACGTGTTTTAAAATTAACCCTATTAACTTAAAAACACGTATAAAATCTAAATTAATGTATGAAACCTTACACTTTTTTTCCTGACGAAATCGAAAAACATAGACGAAACGAATAGTGTGAAGAAATTACTATAATACGGCGTGCTTATCCGTATTTGTCCGAAACATTTTGTATGGAATTCGGATTTGAGGATTCCCCTTAATGTGTTAATATTTCAATATGGCGATAATCTATTTTCGTAGTCGTTTTTTTAAAGCTTTGAGCTTTTTTAATGGAAATTTTGTGCCAAATATCTCATTAGTGTAAGAGTTGGTAACATTCCTTGTTTTGTTATAAGAAAATCGTTTTGTTTGATTTCTCAGTATTTAAATTAAAACTATTTTGTACATAAGTTTGCAAGTATTTTAAGTTTTCTTTCAAGTAACATGTTTTTGTGATAATAAAAAAAGAAATTCACTTTTATTTCATTCCAGATTGTTAAAAAACGTAAGTAACTGTTACAGAAATCAAATAAGTCCTCGTTTAAAAAAGTTTTTCCGGATGTGACGTACTGTTATGAACTACGTCAAACAAAGAAGTATCCACTTCAAAAAACAATAATCAAGTTTTTACAAAAAACATACAACAACCGACTTCAATTGGACCGTTTTAATGATCTTAAAAACTACTGAAAAGTCTCAGGGAAGCAAAATACACAATTTTGTTTACTTCGAAGACATAAGTATTTTTTTCAATTTTTTTTTATTTAAAAACTTAACTACTGAACTGGCATTGATGAAATTTCTATGGAACCAATCTAAAAGTCAGTTTAACCTCTGAATATGCTGATGTTCAAATCGGTTATTAAACTAACAAGTTAGTAACAAACATTTAAAAAAAAAAATTCAATCAAATTGAGAACCTACTTTTTTGAAGTCGGTTGAAAGTAACTTCACTATTTCTCTCAATACCATGCGGGCAAAGCTGCAGAATGAAGCTTAACCGAAGCGCTAAATCTATTTAAAGTCCATCACTCCACATAACCTACTATACGACCTACCTACGTACAAACGAACAGACAAATATTGTTTTAAGATAACGTGTAAAAGTGCCGTCTGAAGGTACTAAAGTATGACAAATAATGTGCACTTTGACTCGGTAGAGCCTCGTTCATATTGGTAGAGTTGCTAGCTAGAGAAGATAAAGTTTTCTAAATAACATTAAAGTAACTTTCCAAATAGCTATGCAATAGTTTATATACCTACAGGAAAAGCAAAATAAGCATTTTTTTAGATTTCATATTTTTTTAAAGTTATTAGGATTTAAAATGAAACTACTGAACCGATTTTTATGTAGGTAACCAATCATTTCAAATAAAAAAATCTAAAATAATAACTACATATTTTATTACAGCGCGAACTACTACAAGGAAACAATTGGGCCACCCATAGACAGTTGCAAACGATCTCTAAGCTCAACTGCTCCAACTCGATACCCGATGGCAGCGTGCCGAGGATACTGGCTGCATTGCCTCTTTGTATTGCAAGGCTTATTCTTTGGTCGAGATAACTACCAGCCCTATGATCACGCTTGATAAAAAATAAAGTACCCAACACCATTTATAAAAAAAAGTGAATAATTTTTCAAATCAGTATTGATAAATGACGAAGTTCTGAGGAAACAAACATTAAAAAAAACAACCGAATTGAGAACCTCCTCTTTTTGAAGTCGGTTGAAAAATAAGTAAAAACTATTCTTCTAGTCACAATGTACGCACCCTAACCCTGTAACGCCTGAGCTCGTACAATGTTTGTCAGCGTACATGTTTGCCCGTCGATAATGCAGCGATGACGTCACTTAGCGTCACTAAATAAAATACTATCTACATAGGTAACATATATTAGATATACCTACTTACTTAATAATTAGGTTTTAGGCGCAGAATGGCCAATTCTCAAAATGGCATAAGAGTCTTAAAAATTCTACAAATGGCCAATTCTCATGCTGGCAAATTCTAGAAATGCCTAATTCTAATAATGGCAAATCAACTAAAGTAGTTACCTACATTCCTACTTATAGTTAAGGAAGAGTTTGTTCAAACAAGAAAATATTTGGATTGAGGGCGCTGCAGTGAAAATTTGTTATTCGTAAGGAAATAAATAGGTAGGTACTAGGTACTGACCTACCTACTTTCATTCTCCGAATTGCCACCATTTTCAAACAGACTCTAACTAATTAAATTACCTACCTACCTAATTAATTATTACCTAAGTAGGTTAGTAGACTGGGTACTTATTTCAAGTTCTGTTCTCAAAACCTCCCCTGTCTAATTACCCCTACAAATTCAAAACAACAACCGCTGTCGGCCATATTGTTTTCCGTGACGTTTCGCCGCCATTTTGGCTCCTCGGAAACAAAGGCCTGTACAATAGGCCTGTAAACCGATACCTATGAATGATGCATGCTATTATTAATACGGACCACACACTGGTGCAGAATACGGGCATATTTGAGGTGTCATGTCCACGTTTCAGGCATTACCTATCCACTTACAATGCCTAGGTTCATTACCCTGCCATATTATGATAGATGTAGGTATCTAGAGCATTCGTATTAGGCCTCAGATATCTACACTTGGGGACAAATTCGAATATCTAACTTATGTAACAAGCTTGAAGTTTATAAAAACAGAAAACCCGACTGCAAAAATATTACCTAAGTAGGTACCTATGTATTGAATGCCGATCCATTATTCTAAATTAAATTTAAACATTTGACTTAGATATAATTAAATTTTGTAATCTCCTTTTAATTTCCTTCATTTTGATACCCTACTCGATGGGTTTGATAAGATAACAAAAATGTATGACGACTTGCTATTCAGCGCCAAAAATCCGCCATTTTGGTATTTTTTTTAAATACCTACCCATCTAAGGACACTTGGGTTATTAAGACGAATCCAACGATAACATACTTACCTACTTGTCAAAATCCATCCAACCGTTACGAAGATATGAGGTAACAATGAAAACATACATACAAAATGCGCGAAAAACATAACCCTTCATTGGCAGTCGGGTAAAAAAAGTATATATACAAACTTATGAGTCGAACTGAAAACCATCTCCTTTTTTTATTTTCGTGGGTTTAGTGTGAACTGAAATTGCCAGACAGCAGAAATCCAAAAGCCAACCATTTCTATGACCCCTGAAAGCATATTTAGCTAAATTGCTCTGACTCCTGACGTCGCTATAGGAGACAATCTGGACACCTGCAATTTAAACGCATACTATACGATCGTCCTACTTGTATACAGGGTGTCTTCAAACTATTTGTCTATGGGTCTTTGAATTTGATAAGAAAATAAGAAAACAAAATATTAGAAATAGAAGTTAACTTAGTATATTACGCGTTATTTTACTGTATTTTATATTTAATTCGAAGTTATTATTGTATGTCCGAAAGGATAAGCTGTTGCGCCGGACTATGCCAATCAAAGTGCTGTGTAGTTCTAGTCATGAGCAGGCTTGATCTCTTACCATCAGGAGAGCGCTCAGCCGCGAAGGCAGTCAGGGTTCTTTTTCTTTGACGAAATAATTGTTTTTTTTTGCTTTTAAAGCCTTCGCTTGATAGACAACCGGCTAGCGATGAATGCTCGGCTTGGTAAGTTATCTTATTTTTAAAAGTTTTAACTTTATTAAAAAAAAACACTTTTGTTATGGTAAATACCAATATCTATTACCTAAGTATTTGTTACGTACTTAGGTATTAGTTTTTTTAATCAAATATTTTCATAAACAATTCTAATGTCGATCATCAATATTAATAAAATGCTTGGACCTGACTGACTGACTGACAGACAACGTACAGGCTTTGCCACTGAACGTAGAGACTTGAAACTTGGAGGATGTGTTCGTCAAGAGCTGAAAGCGAGTACCAAATAAGAAAGGAATTTTAAAAAATCGCATTATGTGCCATGCAAACGAAGTTGCGGGTGTCAGCTAGTATGTTTATAAAGTAATACTTATGGTTATGTTCAAACGTAGGTACCTAACGTTCAAAGGTAGGCAAATCCCTCTTTAGAAATAATTACCAGCCTACCATTGTGTATTTCTACACCGCAGATAAATACGCAATTATTTTATAACTAGCATAGCTAACAAGATATTGTTGAGCAATTCTCATTATAATAAAATAATTGTATGCATAAATCCAACATCATTATAATCCTTTGTCTGGCTAATCACGTGTCGTGTAGCCCTGTATACGGGACACTCTGTATAAGGTATACCCTGTATACGGAGACGGTTGCGGTTAGAGCGGTAATAAGAAGTCAATATTAGCAAGCTGGGCGGGCGGATTTCAGAACGCTAGAGCGGGATGGAAAAGGACTGTTTTGGTTTAAGAAACTAGACAAAATAAAGATGGTTTTCTGTTTAAAAAATACAACAATTTAATGCTTAAGCTGTAAAATAAATAATATATCAATAAATATAAAAAGCTTTGTGAATGACTGACTAGCTGACTGACTGACAGACAACGCACAGCCTAAATACTAAGGCTTTCATTCCGGGAGTCTCGGTCTCGAAAATTTCGAGTCTCGACGATTTTGTATTATTTTCGAGACTCGAGACTGATGGTTTCGCTACCGGGAATACCGAGACTTTTGATACTTAGAAAAATCGGAACAATATTCAGTGTAGAGTAGCCCTTAGTATAATCTAAAACAAGGATAAGACAAGGTGCTATATTCGTATGACTTTAGCCTGCCACAAAAGGACACTTAAAAAAAAATTGCTGCTGTGGTATGTGGAACAATTTCGAAGAAAAACGCGGATTTTGATAAATCTGGAACATCAAATAAGTACTGGATTGTAAAGTTAAACTGTGATGTGTCCGCTAATAGGCCATAAAATGCCTTAATACCGATCCTATGAGTGTGCCTGAAGTACTCCGAGACCGCATCGAGTCTCGATTTTTTTTCCCGAGACTCAGACAGTCACCGAGACTGGTCCTACTAAATACTTAATGCAGTGACTAAAATTTAGATGATACCTATTGTTTGTCAAGAAGTGCAAGCGCGTAAATATTAAGAAAGGATTCATTCATTCATTCAATAAGGCGCGTAGTAATTTCTGGGTGTAGCTAGTAAAAAAAAATAGAATGAGCGACCCTTACAGTATACGCATATGATGTGTAACATCTGACATCTCACCTTGGCTAAGCATAAGCATAATCAGCCTATAATGTTCCTACTGCTGGGACTCAGGCCTACTCTCGGCAGGAGAGCGAATGGGTTAATCCACCACGCGGACCCAATGCGGATTGGTGGATGTCACATGTCATAGAACATTTTGTTTTCTAACTTTAGACATGCCGGTTTCCTCGCGAAAGAAAAATGTTACACATGAAAAAATTGCCTCCGCCCTAGCACAGCGCGCCACCGCCCGCCCTCGGCGTTTCGATAACATGGCAAGTTTACACAGCACCAATTAGCGTACCCCGGGGTGAAGCTGTTTCCACGTGCTGATTGTGTACCGTCCCGCTGGCTTTGTTTTAATAGCCAAACAAAGAATACGTATCTAAATACGAAAAAAAATATGGAAAACGGAAGTAAAAAACTGAACTTTCGAACTGAAATACGAGTAGGTATGTCTGTATAATAGTGATACTGAAAACAACATAACTAGAAACCAAATTTAGTTTTTGTTTAAAAAGTACTACTACACATCGAATGGCAAGTGTATTGAACTGCCACGCCCAGTGTCGCGGGTTCGATTCCCGCTTCAGGACAAACATTTGTGTGATGAACACCGGTGTTTGTCCTGAGTCTGTATGGTTTCTATGTATTTATTTACAAAAAAAAAGCATTTAAGTATTCTATCAGCCATCTGGTTCTATTAGTAGGTACAAGCTCAACTTTTGACTTATAATTGAACAAATTATTAATAAAATGTTTATTCTGTTTATTCTGCTTAGTTTGGGGCTAAATGGCGTTTTGTGAAATGTCCAAAAATATTTATTTATTCCACAAAGGCATATGCTATGCTGCATGCACCGATAAATTTGATATTAGGTAGAAAACAAAGAATTTTAAGCTTTTAATTACATTTATTGGTACAGCTCACTGACCTTTATAATATTACCACGTACAGATCAGTGGTACAGCGACATAATGTACTCTACCTATTTTTTTGTTAATTATTTTATTACAAAATGCGCAAAACGTTTTTTCTAACGGTAAGAGATCGCGCTTTCCCATGATGACCAGAATACCATTTTCCCATTATATTCTGTATCATGCCTGGGTTACCTATAGGTAGGTAGGTAGGTATGTAGATAAACAGATGAAAACACCATACCGTTAGTTTTTGTTTCTGGCCAGACAGGTATATAGCCGTAAGTGCGTTTTTACATTTTTATGCTTTTCGAATTGACTCTCACCCGACTAGACGTCAACACCGGAGCGGTGAATAATAACACAGAGTTCACAAGACGCACGTTTACACTGAACTGATTTTGACGATAGTGATGGGAATGGAGCCTGTTGGACTTTTTATTATGTTTTTATCGGCAATTAATTTCTGTCTATATTTGAAAGATGCTAATAATGTGAAAAATAGTTTGTGACTGTGGTATGGAACTACAGAAAACTGAAATTGTAATACTATTATTATTATTAGAAGAGCTGCCACTTTGGATTGTTTTACAGTATGGAACTAAAACTAAACCAATATTCCTGCAAGATGGTTGGCTTATGGTAGGGTACTGCGCGCTATGTATTTTTAGATGTTTAATAAATAAAAAAATTACATAATACATCATTATTAAATATGTAGTTAATTTGAATAACAAGTGTATGAAAGGAGCCTCTTCGACTTCAGTGTGGTGAAAGGATTAAAGGCGCACTTGAAATCCTTTCACCACACTGGTTCGAAAGAACTAGTAACACGATAACAAGAAGGAGAAGAATAACAATATAATAACAAAAGCTCTCTCTTAGCAAAAAATAACGCCCGCCCTTTTTTGGAGCTATGTATGTCTGTAGTTTCATTATTTGTAAGAACATACTTAATATGCTGATATAGATTTACAATCTTTTTTACTCAGGTTAATCTAAGCTGTACTACTGACGTACCATTATAATTGTTTTCCAAACATTATAATTCTCGAACTTCAACCGGACGAATCCCATCACTAGATCTATTTATTTATCTAAATACTGGTTTGTATCAGCGTTCAATCATCGCCATGTTTTCCTATCACTCAGCGAGCGAAGCCAGAACCATCTGTCTTTATAAAACCTAGTGTAAACTCACACGTCAATATTGTAAGTTTTACTACATTTTAATTTGTTTATCTTCATGCGCTCTTGTTTACGACGGTATTAAAAGTCGCGGCGAAAAATTGGAATTTTGCTGTTGCCGTTTTTTTGAAAAGCGGTTCTAGTTCATATTCCATACAGTTAGTACCTACATAAAAACATAAATTTGAATAAATAAATCTATTACTATTACTAAGTATTGAGGTATTTTTTGGATTTTAAATCTGACTTGAAGGCTTTGTAGGTGAGGTAGGTATATTACAAGTATTAAGTAGTATCCTTGCACTTATTAATTTATAAGTTGCGTAGCGAAGATATTTTCATGAGCAAAGATCTCATTTTGCTCGTGTCGTCTTTTTTTTACGTAGTTTTATAAAATTATTACCTACTAGCTGAGACCCGTAACTTCTTTTGCGTTGAAAATTTATAAAATTCCTTTCTTAGTACGCACGTAAATTTTTTCACGAACACACCCTCCAAGTTTCGAGTCTCTACGTTCAGCGGATTCAAAAATTAATATTATTAACATTAAGGCCAATCCTCAACTCCGAATTCCATACAAAATGTTTCGGACAAATACTCAAAAAGTACGCCGTATTATAGTAATTTCTTCACACTATTCGTTTCGTTCATGTTTTTTGATTTCGTCAACAGAAAAAGTGAAAGGTTTCATACTTTAATTTAGATTTTATACGTGTTTTTAAGTTAGTAGGGTTAATTTTATATTGGTATTTGTCCGAAACTTTTTGTATGGAATTCGGATTTGAGGATTCCCCTTATCCCAAAATAATCAATCACATTTAAATGTTTTTTTCACCGTAACCATATTATTAAAAGTTGAGTATGATAAATGAAAAAAAAAAAACTTAATAAATAAATTTGTTTGCTACGATACTCCGTATTTAAATTAAAACACTATACAATTATGTAGACTAGACATCATGCATCACGCATCGGGAAAGCATCACACAGTTCCTAAAACTAAACTCTACAGAATAAACTTGATTTCTACAAAAATAGTTCTCAAACCCATAGACATAGAGACGATAGAGTCGGCAAGACAAGTTTGCTCTAATATAACTGCCAATTACGTTTCATATCCGAAAGCAGACAACAATAACATAAAAGAGTCGATACAGATATAAATGAGTAATCTATAAATGCCTTTAAGACATTGGCTGGTAGAGCTATACATTGGTAGAGGTGGCGTCAAGACTCGTACAACCATTATATTTGCATAACTTATGCTTTGTAACGGCTTATAATTGCGTGACAACATGCAACTGATCCAATAATATTGCGCTGCTGACGCAAAATTAATTAATTTGCTTTTCATTAATTTTATTATTAATTAATTAATTTTAATGTATTGTATTGTATTTAATTAATTAACAATACTTTATTACAGCATAAGCCAACTTCTACTATCAATATTACAAAATAATAAATAAATAACTTAATTACATTATATTTAATAAAATAATAATTAATTTAAAAAAATTCTATTAAATAAATTAATAATTAATTTTATTGTATTATATTTGATAAATTAACATTGATGCTAGACAAAACAGTATAAAAAGTTCACAATCAAACAGAAAAAATCGTTTATTGACAAAAAATACAGAAAAATACGTGCCCTGTCCAGTTATTCTCAGCTCTACAGACCAAGTTAATACGCTCCTGATATTAGGAATATAATAAGCCGTATTCCTTCAGCCATACACAGATAACATCGTGTACTATTTATTTTATTCATAGGAGAGCTCTCTTTATACTTTTGTTTACTCTGTTCTTCGATGTTGTTTTTTTTCTTTCGCTGTCGATGCATTTTTATTCCGATCTTGCAAAAACGAGGTAAATGTTTATCAACTCTAGATAAGGATTAGTTTATTCTATCAGTTTTGCATGCTATGGTATTATCTACTCTACATAAAGCAAAAATGTAAATCAGGGTCTAGGCTGGCATTTTTTTCGAACACGATGGTACGAAAGCGCGAGTCCAACCAGCGACATACATCAGAACATCTCTCTCTCTCATTGACAGATATTTCAGTAAATAATGATTCGCTAAGAAAAATATCTACTTTACTTAATTTATCGAAATACTCGAAGTTGCAGTTTACATTCCTGGTTAAGAAAGAAAATGTTCAAATTAAGTAGGCTTAAGTAAGTATGATTAAAAAATGGTACATTAGATTATTAACGTAAGCAAAAATCTATTAATATCGGCCCACCTCTATTGATTATGTAGCTGCTCCCCTTTTTCTAGACAACTTATTAAGACCTGAGACTGAGATGTAACCTACTTATCCAATAAGGCAATAAATGACTGACACTGATGAATACTGAACATAAATCTGAGAAACAAAAGGTGAGGTTTAGGATTCCGTGGCAAATGCATATTAAGGCTAATCCTCATATCCAATTCCATACAAAATGTTTCGGACAAATACTCAAAAAGTACGCCGTTTTATAGTAATTTCTCCACACTACTCGTTTCGTCCATGTTTTTTGATTTCGTCAACAAAAAAAGTGAAGGTTTTCATACTTTAATTTAGATTTTATACGTGTTTTTAAGTTAGTAGGGTTAATTTTAAAACACGTATAAAATCTAAATTAAATTATGAAACCTTTCACTTTTTTGTTGACGAAATCAAACAACATGGACAAAACGAATAGTGTGAAGAAATTACTATAATACGGCGTACTTTTTGAGTTTTTGTCCGAAACATTTTGTATGGAATTCGGATTTGACGATTCCCCTTAAGGCAAGTACAACAGAGCAATAAATATATAGGTACCTCAAGTAGATCCCTAGTGGTGGTAAATGCTTCAATTGAGCTAGATCTCGCTCGGCTAATGACCCAATCCGCGAATACCAGCGCAATTGTATATCTTCAAGTAAAATCGCTAAAATTGCACTTTGATTTGTAGGAATGATCGAAAGTCTATGAAATTTTTGAACTAGTTTGTCGTAAAGTGACAATACGATGCCTGCTGGTCCATTTGGAAAGAATACGAGGTCGGTAGAGACACAGTAGAGTCATAATAAAGATATTTTTCAGCTAGAGTCAATCTTTAATCATAAAAGCCATAGATCTTCATAAACAACGTAACATAAACCTCGATCAATCCTTTGGCCGTCTCAACTTCAACTACATCTTCTCCTGAGTATCATAGCAGAGCGTCAAAAAATATATCACAAAAAAAGGCAGTTGATATCAAAATAAAATGGAATTGGACCTGAATAATTAGGCGTTGGATTCGATCACGCCTGTGTATGAACAGAAAGGTGCCACACAGGACTTTTGTAACTTGGCTATCAAAACTAGATAAAGTATCTCTAATCCGTAATTTACCTACTATAAAAGAAGTAATTGATATGTTTCGAGAAGTTATTGACATTCAGTAATCCAGATACATGGATCTAGCTACCTTTGATCATCAGATCAATAAGATAAGATCTGTAGCATCTTCACTTCACATGACTCGGTTAATGAATCAAGTAAAAAAGGATGCATTCTTATTGTTTCCTGTCTAAGTCGCATGTCTACTCGAAACATTCCACATTCTAAAGGAAATCGAGTCACATTCCTGGAACCAGCCACAATTTCGTAGCCTTTATACTTTCGTAATAAGGCTTAATTTACGAATTAAACATCACAATTTAAATTCGCATTGACGTTGCAATTGGCATCAACTCTTCGAATCTCAACTTTATCACACACATCTAAAGAACATGTTGGATTAGCAAGTTGTTATTGACTGTTGCAATTTTACGAGTATCACTCTCTTGCCTTTCATCAATAGTTCTACATTTCTTATCATCAACAATTTAAGGTTCATTATCGTAAGTTACTCCATAATGATCGAGAGAATTGCCTCCTATGTAATTTCTTTCACCATCTGTCGGCCTGTTTGATCTATTGCAATTACAGTTTTACACCGATCGTAAACTGGAAGAGCAAAATGGCTGACAGGTAATTCTCTATTGTTATGGTTTTTTACCCTCCATGGGTTTTTTATGCGACCCTAAAATTGGTTATGAGAGCTGTGCGGATTTTAAGGTAGAATGTTATAACGGATAGCTTAATAGCTTTCTTTACTGTTATAAAACTAGTTTTAAAAGAAAAGAGCTTCGAAAATTGTGCAATAATGCTTCTGTAACTATAAATTTTTAATTTGTTGTTTCCCATTAATTCAACAAATCGGTTAATCACTTCCTAATTAATTTTAAAGACGCTATGCATAATATTATCCAGATATCATGAGTTTCGATATTTGTAACACTTGAGTCATAATTGAATCAAAGCAATAACACGCGTCATAAAGCACGCCCCTGTGGCACTCAAACTACTAAGATAATAATCTCCATCTGTTTCAATTCGGTAAACTCTAAGAAACTTGTGTCTGTTTGAATAAATTAATGATCCTACTTAGATACTTAATTAGCTATTACGACTACGTTAAACTTGCTAATATTTCATAGTCAACTACATTGAAAGCCTCGTATAAAACTTCACATAGATTATGTACCTCACCAGTACGCTTAAAATGTATGAAATCATTTTACAAAAGGGCAAAACGGCTAGTGGGTTCCGCAATAAATAAAAAATTATGATTTTAAATCCCAACTCGATCAGATCAAATCAATTTCAGAATAATATTTTTGCGTATTTATTATCTTGAGCATACTAAGCTTTGAATTGAAGGTTGTATTTTTTTGTAATTTAAATATTACTATTGGTTTTTGTTGGTTGATCTCACTCAAAAGCTACTATTTGATTGGTGCTTTTTGTAAATCGAGAACAATATCTAGATAAAAAGCTCTGGGGTATTTTTCTTGGAAAAAATGATTGGTCCAGTCTTTGAGTTATTGCATAATATTTATTATGTAATAAACATCTGGTAAATTCCAAGGTGAAAATCAGCTGAGATTTTCATTTTCATTCTCCTCTATCTCTAATGAAATATAATTCATAATTTACTTAGCTCGTTTTGCTTTATAGGAACATAATTTTCTTAGAATGAGTGTCAAAGCTAGAGCAGATCATTTCCTCATTACATTCCGCAAAGGTATTCGCGTAAATGGGGTTAATGGTGTAACTTACTGCATGTTTTTGCATTTCACGTTTAAAAGCTGTAGTTCTGCAAGTTTTTCAAATGATTTCGCTTTCTCGACAAAGCAGCGGCAGCAGAAAAAGTTTCGCGAGCCATTGACACGATTTGGCGGATTCGCGAGGCATTCGCCGGCCGGCGGTGGGACGCGCTCCTTAGTAAGGGCTTGAAGGATGAACGTGCAGTGTACCTATTGCAACCACACGCCCTCCGAAGCGACCCTTCCCCTTTACTGAGAATCCTATGGAATACTTACAAACGGCTTTGCAGCCAGTCTGGTTTTGTGTTTCAATGCGCGCGGATCGCGGCGCGCTCCGTACCTGACCAAAAATTATATGCCCGAGTTTCGAAAAAACTATTCTTTGATAAATTGAAATCGACCGCCATGAGTTTTGTTTTTGAATTGGAGCGGTTTCGCGGCGCGTGAACTTTCGCAAAAGATTGTTGTAAAAGTTTTTTTTGGTTTTTAATTATTTTTTGTGATTACTTTGTTATGTTTGTGGTTTCTCGGTGTTTTGGTTTGCGGTTGGGATCGATGTTTTTATGAGTTTGTGGTGTGTTGATGTTTGACCGGTGTTGAAGGTGTCTAGTGACCTTAGGTGCGGTGAGCAAGATGAAGCTGTTTTGGAGAGTTCTGTGCTCTCTGTTGGTGTTGGTGCAAGCTGTCCTGGGAAACTGGTGGTATGTTATTAACTTATTATAACTAGATACAAGTGCCTTTGTAAGTCAAAAAAACTTCCGTCGAAGTAAATGGAAAAGTCAAGAAAAATATCACTAAATCGAATGTTTTTTTAAGGAATTTATCAAAAAGTTATCTTCTATTTTTTTATTTGTTTATAACATTATGTTACTTTATTATATCTAGGTTATCAAGATCTATTTTTGAGAAAAAAAGGTTTGTAGTAATCTTTTCACTACTCTTGTTTCCGTCGGAAAATTATGAGAAAAGCATTATTCAAGACCCATAAGAATCAATCTAAATATAAATTCTTCCGACAAAAATTGCTTACATTTTAACCTACCGTTTGTGTTATAGAAGTCTGCATGGTTAAATAACACCTTTGTATGAAAGGTATGAATGAGCGATTATTTAGTGTTATTGTAACCACTAACTAAATGATTGATGTTAATGCTAATGTAATGTGATAGACAGGAACTCAAATTACTAATAGCACAGAAACACTAACTGAAAGACGTAACGGTTTAGATGTGAATTAATATACTTAGGTGTGAATAAATACTTAATAAGTTGTAGGTATTTATATATACCAAAAATACTATTGAATCGGTTTATTTTAGTATGTCGTAAGAATCAAACGTTCACGAAACGATTGGTCGAGTGGCAAGTGTGTTGGAGTCCTACGCCGGTGTCGCGGGTTAGATTCCCGCTTCAGGACAAAATATTGTGTAATGAACATCGGTTCCTGGGCCTAGATGTTATCTATGTATTCTACGTATGAATTTACAAAGAACAAGTTTATAGGTATTGTATCAGTTATCTCGTTCCCATAGTACAATTTCTAATTAGTGTGGGGCTAGAACACGTTGTGTGAAATATCTATTTATATTATTCATCTACCCTCGAATTGTAATATTTTCGAAAACGTTCGCTTTTCTAATATTATTGGGATTTCTCTCAGTTGAAACTACATAATTAAATGTTTACAAAAACATACAACAACCGACTTCAATCGGACTGTTTTTGTGACCGTAAACACCACTGAAAAGTCACGGAACCAAAATACGCAATTTCGTTTACTTTTTGAAGTCGATTGAAAAAGTGAAGGTTATCAATTCGGTTGAATGTTTTTTTGTTGTTTTTTTTTTCAATGTTCAACCTCTTATTTTTTAGATCGGTCCCATACAAATTTCATCAAAATCGATTCAGTAGTTTAGTTTTTATATCCAAATAACTGAAAAAAATATGTCGTCGAAGTAAACGAAATTGCGTATTTTGCTTCCGTGACTTTTCAGTGGTGTTTACGGTCACTAAAACAGTCCAATTGAAGTCGGTTGTCTATGTTTTTTTAAAACCTCTATTATTTGAAGTTGGTTGAAAAGAGTCTTTTCCCTTTGTCAACATCAATTGAATCATCATGGTTACCTCATGGTTTACTGTCACTTTGATCTGCCGGGTTCCTTAGCTTGCGTACGCGCAGTAAAATTATATTTATACCTTGAGGTAGGACTATGGTTGGCAAAACTATGCAACCATTGTGTTGTGCTTTGAATATCTTCTTTGAAAATCATCTTAGTCCTTTTATTTTTTATTCAAAGTTGAGAAAAATTCTTCGTCTAAATTTAAAATTCCTTTAATGGTGTTCTCTATGGATTGATATCTTTTAACCTAAGGCTTCAGATTTATTAAGTCAAGATGAATGAGCACTATAGCTCCTTAGTGCACGAGGCTCCTTTCGTGCACTAAGTATATAAAGTGCACTAAGTTCACAAAACCCAGTGTAGCACTTACACAGTTATGGTTATAGGCAGGCGTGATCTCTTACCATCAGGAGAGCGCCTAGCTAGTCCCGCCACTTGTTTACTTAAAAATAAAGTCTATTCAATTCATATTTATGATTTGAGCTCAAATTAAACCTAGATTTTCAGCCTTCTTCCTACATGCACTTCATTTTTTCGGATGTACGTACGTTTAATGCAGTTGGCCGCAGATGGCCGTTACTGCGTCACCTGACTCTCCATGTTCTTCATTGCCTGATGTTATGCGTCTTGAATGTTTTTCTTCTATAGGTCCTCTTTAGATCCTACATTTTTCTGAGAATGATAATAATTAGCAGCAGTTAATAGATAGAGATCTGACGTCGTCAGGTCATAAAGGTATATCAGTGTCATTGATAAGAAACGATTTCTTAGACCTTAATGTAACGAATGAGAAAAATGTTATACCATATTTGTAAGATAATTGCGTCCGTATAAGTAGGTAGCAAAGAGATTAAAAACCTACCCACCGCAGGTAAGTAGGTTTATAATATACACCACAAGTTCACGTCCATCCGAAAAAAGAAAACGGTTACCTCGCAAAAGCTTCGAGCCAGCTCGCAAAAGCTCGGCTCAGGCGCCGCAATCCCTCAGCTGTTACTCTGCCATTTTGTAGTTCTGAAAGTTCTGACTGCACAGATACAATGTATGTACCACTTCTGCAATGCCCATTTTGTAATTAAAAACAGGTTGTATATTCACGTAAATGTTCGTTTAAATGGTACCAATTCCGCAAAGGATATCTTCCAAGAAATAAAAGAAATGTAATTTACACGTTCTCAAGTTCAATATAATTCAAAGTGTCAGGTGGTAGCCCTAAGTAGTCGCAAAATAACTTTAGAAGTTATGGTCCTTTTTGTAAACATGCTTAGAAGTTTGTTAGCGGTTTAGTTTTGAGAAAGTAAATTTACTTAACTGAGACTATTCTCAAAGGATGTAACGAACTCCCACACGTTTTAGGAAGTTTAATAATAGTTCTGAATTGCACGCTTGGTTATTTTGGGATTCATTTTGCAATGTACTTTGCGCTTAGTAGGTACTTGTAAATCTGGAAACACTCATCATCATCAATATAAAGGGTTTGATCTGACTGACTTACTGACTGACAGACAACGCAACTATATATTATATTATATACTAGTCATATATAATTTCTAAGTTCACTTGTATTATTTATGTTTCCGTTATGTTTAAGTTTCGTTTAGTTGTGGAAATAAATATCAACTAAACAAATGAATTCCGTTTTATGGGATAACATTATATATTTTAAATGTGTAACACCAATTGATAAACACTAAAGAAACCAAGCTTCATGAAAAATAAATCAGTTTAATATCATCCAAACATTTATTATTACACAGTCGTTGCAAATAATAATGTTCTTCATCTATCTCTACAAATCTTGGACAAAATAGAATAAATGCTTCAATCGAATAGGTATTGATCCAAAAACTTACTTAATCTTATTAAACGAACCAATATATCCTTCTGTTCAATTGATTTTTTTTCGTTGACTTCTCCCATTCCTTAACTCAACCATCCAATACGTTTCGTATAAAAATAATTTATGGGACATTGTTCTGACAATGGCCTTATTTTGTTTCTTTGGGCAACCTTGCGTTTTGTCAAAGTGATTGGATTCTGGTAAATCAGGCTGATCGTCGGGTTATCCACCATTTTTTTATTTATTTGGTACAAATATATGTTGCTTAGATTGATCGTGATCTCTTACCATCAGGAGAGTGCCTATCTAGTTTCGCCACTTGTTTCCATAAAAAAAGAGATCAAGATATTTTTTTTTAATAATTTCGTTTCCGGAAATCGATCCCATTGATTTTGACTCATTCTTGAAGAACGTACTTTAGAAATTTCAAATCACTACGTTCAGTGGTTTGATCTACTACTTATGCGTTGTCTGTCAGCTAATCAGGGACATGTAGTAATGTTGATTGATTTAAATCAATGAGTTTTTAGCAGGATATTTGCTTCCTAATAAGAATTCACAATTTCTTACAATCAAGAAAGCGTGTAGCTCGTTTCCTTAATTGTTTTTGTAAAAAAACTGCTTAAATTTATTTTTAAGTTCGATCTAGACTAAAAAGGCATGGATGGGAACTTTTGGTTTTCCCAAAACGCATCTTGCCATTTTCGTAAAGTCTTAATTTGGGCAAATCTCTGTTTTGGGGTTCCGTAAATTAACAAAATGACTTATAAACTCCATGCTCAACGTTAATTAGCTAAATTAACGCCCACGGAACTCCTATTTTGGTTTTTTCAATTGCAATGGTTTTTCGACATTTGTCTAAAAATCGGACACCTTCGTAATCGTGCCAAAAGAAAAATGGTGTTTTTTAAAGTAATCTCTTAGTAAATAAATATACATTTATTTATGAATTAAACAAATAAAAGGTTTTTATCTGCCTACAATCAATAGTACCTACAAAATTTATAAAGGGAATCAATTGGGCCACCCAATAGACCGTTGTAAACTCAATGCGCTAACTCGATACCCGATGGCAGCGTGCCGAGGATACTGGCTGTATTGCCTTTTTACATATATAGCAAGGCTTATTATTTTTATGATAGCCGATAAAACAGATAATGACAGATGAAACTGTTTAAAATATCCATAGTAGAGCTTAATTACTTATAAACACAGAAGTATTAAAGTATAAGAACACAATGTAGTAGGACATTGAAAATGTGTCACTCTAAATTTCTAAAAAGAGAAGTAACAGGGCTAGATAAATATTATATGTTGAAACTACTAGGCTTTTTCATTGTTAATAAAGTTCCAACGTAAAAAGTAACAAACATTATTTGAAAATACAGATATTTTTTTATTGACAGGGTGTCGGATTTTTTTTGTCCTGTATTCCGCATCCATTTTGGTTTGGCACTGTCCATCTTGGTGTTCTATAGGAACACCGTTATTCATCTATGCTTATAAGTTATTCAAACTTAAGTTCACAGTATCAAAGTTTCATAGCAGTTTTTGAAAGGGAGGCCTAAGTTTTGTAGGATTTTAAGGACATGGTAACATTAATACTATACCAGCTACTCAATTGCCTATCTATTATCTATCCCTGTATCCTTACTCTACCATAAAGCTATCAGCTACTTCATTAGACAACTTGATCCTAATTTACCGATCGTAACCGAACCCGGCGGTGATAACTAGTAATTACTCAGGTATATTATTTGACAGAAGACCGTTTTGTAGAACCATGATCGGGTTAATGTAGAGAGTAGAATAGACCAGAGTAAGCCGGAAAATAACACACGGCATTTTTACACGCTACAAGCCAGTGAGTTCGCTTGTAACTTGTAAAATCGCCCAGTGTCATCGGCTTTCTTACAATCATAGTTTTTTGGTTATAACGGGTAATAATAGGTTGAAATAAAGAAAAATCAAAATTTCAATCGTGAAGACGGATACAGACTCTCAACGTCATGGAACCCAGTGATTGCAAAGTGCACGCGGAACGCTTTTAAAACACCGCTTAAGTGTCCGGATGTCGTCAGTGTGGTGTGCCGACCGAACATTTTTAACGACCAAAATGAGGGTAGTTCTCTCATTTCACCGCGACGGTAGCTCCAATACGCCAGTCAACCCGTGACCACGGCTGTTGCAATACAGTCGAAACGTCGGGACACAAAAACATACGAGGTTAGCGCGATTAATACCCGTTATAATCAAAAAACTATGTGTGATAATCGCGAAAGTCTACGAAAAACTATTTCTTACAATCAGCTTGTTGACAATCCTTCCCAAAAGTTAACTCGCTCACACGCTAGCTTTTAAACTCGCCAACCAGCAGCGTATAAAAAGCCGTGTGTCATCGACGCTTAATTATGAACCTAAGCGTAACCATGCTAATGATAGAAAACACTATTTCAGTGATTTCACTAGATACTAACATTATCATCATTAGCAAGATATTATTTTACAGACTGTTTTTTTGAGAAGGGCGGTTATGGCAAGTCCACGAGATTTCAAAACCACGAGAGAAAGACGGTCACCGTGGCTTAGTTGGTAGTGACCCTGCCTACGAAGCTTGGTGTTCCGGGTTCGATCCCCGGCCGGGGCAAATATTTGTGACGAACACAAATGTTTGTTCTCGGGTCTTGGATGTTGTGATGTGTTGTATGTGTCCATGCCACCTGCGTCACAGGGAATCCTAGTGCAGGGGTGTGAGTGTGTGAATGTTAAAAAAAAAAAAAAAAAAAAGAGAATAGTCGTTTTAACGGAAATCGAACTGAATGATTTTTAAAAAAAATCTGTCATGGTATCGAATGCAGTCAATTGAGGGCATGACTCCTTTCACGACTTTTCTCTTATTGTCATGGTTTCAGGCTTAGCCATCACTGCCCTTCTAAAAAAAGACCATGTAGTCAAGTGCAGTAAGTAAGTACTGTTGAGACAGTCTACTTGTTTTTAGTAGTCTCTCTAAAGCTCAGTAATTTCACTAGATCCAGTTTTTTTCAAACAAATCACACATAAATGCATGTCCGAAAAATACACTGTGTTGCCGCCCATTATTTAAATAATACCCAGATTATTAAATAAATAAATATTATGGACATTTCACACAACTTGTCACAATAATTTAATATTTATTACCTACTATTGTTACAATACTGTAAGCTGCTCAATTTGATATACATATAAAATTAATACATACCGACCCACTAGTGGTCTTCATTATGTAAAATTGTTTTCATAACTCTGTGGATAACGCGCTGTAATATTGTTTATGTAAGATGTTATAATTATCAAGCAACATGTATATTACAGTTGTTTGTTGTCCCGAATAAATAAAATAATAATCACAAGATTGTCCGGATAATGAAAAAGGCCGGGTTTTCCCCATCTCTAGCCTTACGATGTCGTGAAAATTATATATACTGAAGTTTAATTAAATTAAAGATGGTCGAGCATTTGATAGCCGACTATTTTATGGTGGTCAGTGGTCATTAAAACCGGGTTTTTTTTAAAGTAAGATTACCTTAGTAGGGAAGAGCTGATGACTCCTTAGCGTCTGTACGAGCTAAATAAAAATTATTCGCTATTTCTTTTTGACATCCATTTTTTTATTATAAGATAGTTATGTAGATAAGGTAAAGTTTATTTTTCCATAAAAGTCCTAATATTAAGAACTAAAGTTAATATAAAATGCAGAAACCTTTTTTCTAATTATTGTACTTAGGTATTATCCAACATGCTTATTCTTTGGATCGAAGTTGAATAATTCGGTAAAATACTGGTGAAATTTTGGTCAAAATAAAGATCTATATATGATAAAAAAAAACAGAGCGTACAGAATATACAAAAACAAGTACGTATAGATGCAAACAATAATTTTATTATTATAGTAGCTCAACACATGGGTACTTCTTACATAGAAATTTGGTGCAAAATTTATGACAGAGGAGGTCTTATCACCCAACAGCGATTGCCATTTTTTGACGAAATGTTTCTGCTGCTCAAATATTTTTGTAATATCCACCCTTTTAAATGTATTAAAATGCACACAGAAACAGAACATAACACGATCTATGTCACAAAGGGGACACGTGTTTTGTGTCAAACAAGGGGACAGTGAGAACTTAGAAACAGTTTCTAAATTATATGTTTGATTGTGTTTACATGTTTTGGCGCCGAGTATCGGATTTGACAGACGTGTGAAGTGGCCTTTTGTGCTTCAAACGAAAAAAAAGTTGCAACACGCTTAATTCCATTAAAGTTTATAAAACTAAAAACCCGACTGCCAAAATACGAGTATATTATGTATAATTCATAGTCTTCTTTTTATATATGACACTATGTTATTTAGCAAAAAAATAATCCTTGTGATGAAGTCTTACGATCGGTATGATAAAGCTACAGGGCGATTATTTTTCTCGTGTAACGAGTTTGATTCCTGGTTCAAACATGCAATTATTTAAATATCTATGAATGCAGTTTTAATTATTTTTTAAATTAAAATAAAATCAGTAAAATGTTTCATCTACAATATTCAAGGTACTTTCCCTCCATGTGGCATAGCCGTGGGACGCCCTTCGGGATTGGAACATGGATACACCTTTCGCTGAGATTGCGACCGATTAAATTTGTTGTTATAATGTATCAAACAAAACGCATCTGATACAATCATTTACGGACGCGTCGCAAAACATTTACATGCTCATAGGGTTGGTACTTTTAACGAAATTTATAATATAATTTGAGATAAAAAATGCTATGATTAGTAGAACGGGCCGAATAGCGATCTGCTAAAGTAGAAAGAAAAAGGGGAGACCTGTGCCCAAAAATGTGACACACGTTATTTACACTCATAAAAATTAAAAATATATTTTTTTGTAGAAAATTTAGTTTAATTTAATTATTTTAAACTACAAAAGATATAAGGACATTAATACATGAAATCGATGAAAAAGTAAAAAAATGATAAAATAAATTTGTTTCCTCAAGTGCCACATAAATATTAAATCCAAATTTATTTTTTCTCAGAGAAGATCAGTTGGCTAATCAAAACCTAATTATTATGTTATTATTATACAACAAAAAATATGTTAGTTCTACTTTTCACTGAAGCTGCTTGAAATAATATCGTGACAGGATGGGACAGCCCTACAATAGCCTAAGGGCTATTGCACATCGCTTGGCTAATTTGGTAATGTTATACAAGTCGCTTCACTCTTTAGCCTGCCTATTACAATATTGGACGAATAGTGATGTACCTGTACCTTTCTAATGTTTATCGATATATCGAAACAAAGGAAGTAGTTTCTGTGAACATAATTTTCATATTAATTTCACTATATCGATTGTTTGTCGATAATAAACAAAGCGTATATTTATAAAGCACTGTTAATTTATTTTATTTACAATATTTTAACTATAAACAATAAATAGGTCTTCCAAAAAAATAGTATTTAAAAAATAATGATTGAATAAGTGCAAACCTATGTATGAATTCATGAATTAAAAACAACTCCTTACCAATTCAAAAAAAAATAACTCTTGTAAATGTCAGAGTCATCGGAAGCAAGTCACTTTGATTACGAAAAATCATAAAAACGAAAATTCAACATCCCATCACAATAAATTTCATCGACACGGCCACTGCTATGAATATTTAATTTCACCCCTTCTTGTTTATTTATTGGTCGTATATTTCATGCCCGGGGGTGAATGCGTATTCTATGCGTATCGCTGTCAAAACTACCCCTACCCTAGCACTGACGTTGATGATCGTGATTCGAGCGAGATGCTTGTTTATGATGACTGAAATTGTGTTTTAATGTTGATTAAAAACAACATACGATGTTCTACATTCATTATTTTTTTTTATATAGAAAAAAATAAGATTTCATAAATTATTTAAACACAAAGCATCGATTGTTTTGATTTATCTTGGATTATTTCATAGAGCAGGTTTTTATATTCTTTCATTTTTAATTATCTTGTACGGGCGATGATTAATTAGGTACGTGATCAATGGAGATAAGTCATTGACATTCTGTGTTTTATGTCATGTCGATCAATTTATGCAATGATTTTCATCGATAAAATTTACTATGATATATTATTACTATTCACATCACTTGATGTTTAAGTAAATTTAATTTTCATGTAATTTATGTTAACGTTTTTTAGGTTACGATAAAACATATTTTTTTTACGTGTTGATTGTATATCTATAGTATGTATTTTTCCTCTGTGTTACCCGTTACAAAATTTCTATTCGATTTAATACATACAAAAAGCTTTTATTGCCAATGTAGACAATAACTAGTCTGAAAACAAATCCTGCGCCATTGAGCTAAGAAATTGAGCTTTGAAATCTCGAATTTATTATACAAAGTCAAACTTAACCGATCCGGAATGAAAATATTAGTTTAAAGAAACTTATTGGACGAAACTTTTCGTCTGGAAGTTTTGCTATTTCGACGTGTTTGTGGGTTTTGGTTTGAGTTTCAAAATCCGAATAGAACAATCGCTTTGTTTCAAATTCAAAATGGCTGACGAAATAAGGAATAGGAAATTATTGCTAAAGTTGGCACAGTAAGCTTTTTAGTTAATGTTCAAAGAAGTATTAAAGTAAAGAATCATACCTACATTAAAAATGAGCTAAAAAAAATTGAATAATTTTGAATTTTGAAAATGTTACAGCGCTAGTGAAATATTATACCTAGTCAAAATTACCAGACTTTTTCATTATTAATTAAATTTTAACGTAATAAGTTACAAAAAATATTTCAAAATGGAGATATTTCATTTTTGTTCACAAGATGTCTGAGAAAATTATTTCCGGTCGTGATATTATATAAGAACTCTGTTATTAATCTATGGTACAGTTAGCATCTTCATATTCGCTTTACACCATTAATTATGCCTAAATCGCTCACCATGACAAGCTCCAGTTTTGAATTAATATCATCATATTTCAAAATTAACTGTACACCACATTGTTAAAAATATAATATAGAGTAAAGCGATTTTGAAAATCTGAATATGGTCATCGACTTCTGAAGCTGACTATAGGTACCTACTTACTAGAACATACATTATAAAAGATGACCAAATTTGTACAAGTGAAGAAAATACCTAGGTAGGTACGACAAAAAATACATTAATATACAAATAAATTAGCAATATAACTCCAATTTAATATAACTTCCTGTATAAACGACAAAATGCACCAGAACCGCTCGATAAAAAGCCAAAATAATGGATGCCACATTATCAAAAATCTTCAAGGATAGTTAATTTTTATTTAAACCTCATTGGACCAGAAAATAACCTGCATAATGGATCCTTGGGAAGGGAACCCGCGGTTTGAGGTGATTTTGAACCGTTATTTTGAAAATTATGTTATAAAATATAATAAAAATCAAAGTCTACTTATCCGCTGTGGTATTAAATTCACTCATAATTAGGTAATCTCGTACCCTTTACATTAAAATAATGTGTAAGGCATCAGAAGTATGTATTAAAGTATAGAATCATAATGTAGTACATTGAAAACGCGCAAAAAAGCAAAATTTCGAAAAACAGATTATTAGTCCTAAAGAGTTATAGTAAACTGAAAATTACTAGGCTTTTTCTAGAAAAAGCCTAGTAATTTTCACTTTTTAACTAGATAATAAAACTCCATCGTAAAAAGAAACAAAAGTATTTGAAAATGGAGATATTTAATTTTTATTGAAGAGGGGTTTGAATATTTTTGTCCTTTTTAACGACTCCATATTGATTTGATACTGACTATCTTGGTGTTCTATAGGAATAACGTGATTCGTCTATGGTGTAAGGTATTATAATATTGTTTTTTAAACTACAGTAAAATAGGTAAATACGTACAGTGATACAAAAAGAGTAAGTACTTAGTTAGTTATGAAGACTTCTTGTGATATGTCAAACATGAGATTTCAACTGAAATAAGTTTTAAAGCTAGACTTATTGTATAAGTAAAAAAGTATTATTAAAAATATTATGTAGATAACAAGCGATTAGTCATTTTTATCTCTTCAACAATAAACGTGTAAAAGGTAGACCACCTCTGGCTTAGGTAGCTGAGTGAAGGCGACCGCCATTAATTTTAAATGATCTCAGTGCTTGTCAACAGTTGGAGCAATAACAATTTTTTTCTTGTTTTTTAATCATTTCACACGATTTATGCGTTTGTATGTCCTCGGATTAGGTTAAAATTAATTAGATGTATTTGGGAGTTGGGTGTTTCTTAATTATTGTAAAAAAAAATTGTTAAAATTGAATGAACCGATTTAAGCAATTTTGATTTGATTTATTATTAGTATACCTACGTGATTTGTTTAATTAAATTAAAAAGTAACGCACTTAATTTCGTATTTGGGGTTTAATTCGATTTTGACGTGACTACGTCTGTCGCACGAAAACGTTGACGTTATTGTCCGGGAACGCTAATTGTTAGGTTACGCTCATCCGTTACGCTGTCATCAATGTTTTGTAAACCAACTTTACAGACAAATATTTTTTCTCAAAGTTTTGCCTTTGTCATCAGTGCCAATCAATCAATCAATCAAGTGTATCCTGTATTATTTTTGAATTTGATATACCTTAGTGTATACTATTAATTGAGGTAGGTATGTACAGTCGGCTCTGTAATTGTCTTTACACCCAGCTTACGTCGCCGCCGGCGCTCTCCTATGATTAAACTACTTGTGGTTTATATTATGGGTATATCTTAAGTAAGGTTAATCACATCAATAGTTTACTCACGTTTGAGTGTGTGAGTGGTTTAATCACAGGAGAACACCGGCGAAAGCTGTGTGTAATAACAATTACAGAGCTGACTGTACATTATTTTTTTTTAGTTACACAGAAAATATTATAGTTATGGTCAGTAGTAGGTAAGTAATTGTTATTGGTAAACCTTAAAGGGCTAATTTTGGTTAATGTTACAGTAAAAGTATATTTTCAGGCATTGTTTGCATTCACTGGGAGTTTTATTAATAAATTACGTGGTGTGTAAACATTTAATAAATAAACTCGCATATCCACAAATTATACTGAAATACAACTAAATTGACACTTATTGAATAAAACATTACAGATTCTCTTTAAGACAGCAAAACCCGCCAATAAAGAATATGAAAAAATATTAAAAACGTCAGCACTCGATACAATGTGTGGTCTTTATAACATTCTCAGGTTTATCGAATTATTAAAAAAATACAAAACTTCTTATTTTAACTCTAGAGTTGGTTGATAGTAGACTAAAGTATTTTCGGGCGAAACCGTAAGCCGAAAACATTGTTTTTTTTTAACAAAATGCTAATTGATAAATTTTAATAATGTTTTCTATAAATCGTCATGCGCATTAGGCAAAACAACTGTTCAAAAGTGTGGTTCAAAAAGTAAAAAAAAACATTATTTTTTATTGTATTGTTTTATGTTAGATGCAGAAATATTTTTTCACTCACAAAGCCAGTTTGTGGTTTTATGGGAACCAATCTTACTCTACATTATAATTTTAATATTGACTAATGCAAACATACTGGAAAAACACAGTATATCAATGTAATATTTGGTTTCATGGGAGGTTTAATGTATATTAATATAATAAACATTTATATCGTATAATTTTTCATAAAAATGTAGACCGAAAAACGTAGAATTTTTTTCACATCACTGTTTATATTCAGATGCCTACTAGTTATACGCGTAGGTAACCCTACACTACACCGCTATGTTGGCAAATGTGCATTTAGCCTTAAGTGACTCGCCGAAGACTTCGATACATTTATATTGAGGCTTTACGATCGACGACTGGTTTTCGATCGGTTTTATATTCGTCGTCGGTCTCAGCGATTAAGTGCTCAAATAATTCTTGAGCTCTTACTCCACTCTCTTAACGGTATGCTGTTATAGCAATCCTAGCGAATACATGCAGATCTAGTTTAGATTATTACAGTCATTATTTTGAAATGAATATATTCGGATTTTCATACGAATGAATGTTAAAAACATTGATTATATAATATAGATATCTTGATCCTAAGTTTCAATACTAAAGCATGCAGTAATTTTTGGCTTAATCAAGCAGTGGTTATTGATCAAACCATAAACGAACCGGTTAGAAAGTAAAATGTCATGGTTGATTTTTATAATCCTACTACTTTTCATTGGAAAATACGACACTCGTATTGAGAAAGAAACAAAAAATTGCAACATTATTTTAACGTATTTTGGCCTACTAAACTTTACTCAACTTGCCCATTGCAGCTTTCATGTCTGTTCAGAGAAAAACCTATTCATATAATTTTTTATGCGAATTCTCGAGTTATTCGACTGCTTATAAAGTAGGTACATTATTTACTGCAACTCTATTATCCAATAATGAATGCCTATCCGGTTGTCAGTGTATCGTAATCAGAAACAGCTAAATGTTATAATTTATACATTGACACTTTGGCTCTTGGATTTGTATAAGTACCACCGTACACATATAAGATAGTTCCCTGATTGGTTAATTTCACAGAGCAATACCAATTGCGTTCACAATCTACGTGATGGGTTTGATAAACGTAAAGTTATAAACTTTACATATCAATATTTTATAGTCTCTTGTGACTATGAAATGTATTCTAAATTGTCTTTATTTTCCCTCAATTACTAAAATCTGTTTATTAAGAGATACGACAAACATACATTATAAACATTTGTAGCGCACTTGCAGGGTCATGTGGTACCTAGCTAATAAGACCCAAGTACTTATTTATTTTTACCATTTACCAAACATATAACCCATTTGCATCATATGTCATCAATTCACATTTACTAAATTCATGTTTAAGCTTAAGTTATTTTCATACAAGCTTTTAAGTAGATACGCCGCTGACTAGTTGAATGCTTAAGTGCAAATCTTTAACTGATTGTCATAATATTAGCATAAACTTAGCATGTAAATATCTTGAGTTGGGACATTCAAGTATAGTTGTATATCTTTATTGAATATCAGAATCAGTTGGAGATAATCGTCAATTAGTACCTACTTATGTATTTATACTACTTATGTAAATCCTTATCGCTAAATAGTACATATTTCTTCTTGGCAGAATAATAAAAGTTGAACTTCAGTTGATGGACATGCAATTTTTTTTTAAATGACCGAATTCAAAATGTTCAATTTGGATTGCTTCAATTTTAAAAAGTAATTTACTGAACTAATTTTGATGATTTTTTATTGGTCCAATCTGAAAGTAAAACCTTTCAAATAAAAATATTTTTCTGAATTGCTTGATGACGAAAAACGAAGTTTTGAGGTAACAACCATTTAAAAAAACTCCTCCTTTTTTGAAGTCGGTCGAAAGTATGTTACTTATATTTTACGTTTACAAAGTCTTAGAAATACTTACAGCATTATATCCATTTACTTATTTACTTTTTTGCATTCCGAGTCGGAATGTATTTCCATCCTAGAATGTAGTTTTGTTGCGACAGGAATTTTCAATCTACGATATGAAGTTTAGCTTTAGCACTCGCTTTGAAAAGCAACAGTTATTAAGGCAAATGCAGTTGTTTGGATGACTAGAAACTCAGGGTTGTCACTTAAACATGTCCTTGAAGCATAAAATATTTTTATTTATCAAAATAAAGTAAAAATAAAAACAATTAAATGACTTATACTGACCAAAGCTAGCACAAATAGTAAAGTTGAGTTTTTTAAGCATAAAATAACTAAAGTAACTTACCCCTTAAAACGGGAGTCAAAACTTTTTATAACTAAGTTTATTTATACAAATATATAGATAAATAGATAATAAATAAAATAATAAAGCATATTTTTTTATCAAACGTTTTTCATAAATGGAACATGCTTTTCTTTATAAGTATAAAAAAGGAACAACCTGAGGCCTGAAAGACTCTAAGATTGTAGCGGTTCGTAAATACTCATACATACGCTATAGAGCTATTTCTTTATCGTGATACTCGTAGTAATAACGTTGTGACAGCCCTATGTATAAGAATAGTGCATTCCAACGACGACAGTAGCGCGTTATCGGGCCGCGGCAGCGATGTTGCAGGCAAACTGCGAATTAGGTGCTTTCGACTACTGCCGGCAAAAACTTGCAGCTCGAAACAATGTGTAATGAACATTAATGAATTTTGTTTTTTAAAATGGATACTACTGAAGTAACACCTTCGAAAAAAAATATGAAAAGTTTTGAACTTTTTAACTTACATTACGCTGACTCGTTATAATTTAGTAGTCTTACTTTCTTAGATCAGAAGATTTTTTTTTTAATTTTGTTTCATCTAGGCAAGCGAATAATTCAATGGTAAATTTTACGTTTTTTGATGTCTGCCTATGACTTTAACTTTCTGAATATGTTAGCTAAACTCTAAGCACGTTTATCAGATATTTTTTTTATTTATCATACATCGTTTATTCAACAATAGTTTTATTTGCGGTAATATTTTTAATCAAATATGTATGTTTAAACTATAATATTGTGCCTTTAAAATATAATTTTTCAAATTAAAAAAAATACATAAAAATGATATGTTTCAAATCAATGTACGGTCTGAAACGACCAGAGGTAAGGTAATGATGGTATGGGGGTATATTGTGTATGTATACGTACATATACGCCATATTTGTATGGCGTATACCCTCTGGCATCAGACTAACAACGTAGGTAGAGCATCATTGTTTGCGTTGTCTAAAATCATTGTGTGCACGAGAAATGTGGTTATGGAAAAAGATTCCAAAATATAAATTACACACAGAATAAAACAGGTGTATTTGTACGGTTGAAAATATGTAAATAAATATGTTTTTCATTTAGTTTGAATGACACTTATATAATTTCTCATAAAATTTACTCGTAGTATTATTAATATGTGGTGACTTTTATGTTTATAATGCAAATTCACGAAAGGAGCCTCTTTGAGGCGCACTTGAAATCCTTAAACCACACTGGTTTGAAAGAACTAGCGTCACAACAAGAAGACTGCAAATTGTTTTGTTGTTAATTTTTTCTTTCAAAAACTTAAAAGTTGTAAAAGTGAACATAAAATATATATAAAAATACATTAGATATATCTCAGCAACAACATCGTCCCACGAAATATTAATTAAATATTAATAAAGGTTTCAAACCTCAAGTAATTAAATTACTTGTTCTTCCCAAGCTATTGAGGCCGCACAGAATAACACGTAGATAGTACGCGGCAACCACAGGTTATGAAATAGTTAGTACGTCTGAACCACAGAATAATGTGCTATGATCAGACGAGCTCGAGATTATCTCTTAAATGCAGCTAAACTTGGGTTTATTTGAGCAATAATTAACTGAGATCAACTGGGTGCGGCTAGTGTTGGGACATTTCAGTCTTAGAAAATGATTTTTTATTCAATAAACAGGACCAAATACATTCAATGTAAAAACAGTTATATACCTACTCGTAATGTCCTACCGAAAATGAAGAGAGTAGTAAATTGTTATATTATAGTGTACTAAGAAATAAATTTTGCTTGTTTTGAGAGGGACGAGTACTTATCTTTATTTTTTATTTGAAGTAAGGACCCAGTAGTTAAACAAAAATTCGTATTGAAAACTTTTCTTGCTAACTGTATGTACCAGAACTCTTCGGATGCGATTTGGGAATAAAAATATTATTTATTTTCTAGTACTACTAGAAATTTTGCAGCCGATTAGAATCAATGTATGAAATATTTATTTCAAGAAAAATGGTGCAGCTTAGGACGACCCGATTAGCATTGGGAGATGTTCTCTGAAGGATTCTGTTTAGGTTGATACCAACATATTGGCAGATAGATATTCTGTCGATTAGGGGGCGAAGCAGCAAGTGAAATCACTGGGCTTTCGAAATTGACCCTAGTGTTTCATCAAATTCAACCAAGACTCAGTCTTGTTGTAGGATTAAGATTGTTTGATTTTCCCCTCACTAGTAGCGGGACTCGATTTTGGTAGATTTTTGTTCTTGTTCTGATTTGCTAAATTGGGTGTTGCTTGTTTGTGGGTTAATTTAAAATCTTATTTCCGTAGATTTATATAAATTGTATCTTTCAGTTAAACATATTTCTTACATTCTTAGATTCTTTATTTTGCACACATAAAAATATTTACACAAGTAATTAATAAAATGCATGTAGGTACAAAGGCGAGGTTAACCCATAAAAGAGTTTTCTTCCAGCAAACCTATGAGTTAGAGAGGCAGTGTTGTAATGGTAGGTAAGTTTGTATACCCTGTAAGCATTTTTTTTTACTTAGTTTAGGATGAGTTGTTCTGTGATTCTCACGCATTTTTTTTCGTACAATAAAACAATAAAAACTAACGGTTTTGTTTCACGTAAGTGCATTATTTTATTTCCAGATAAAAAAAATACTTTTATCAATCAAAGCTTTTTTCAAAAAGCTTAATCAATAAATCATTAAGCCAATCGATTAGTTCTTAAGACTCTCTCTGACTTCCGCCGTCACTTGTCAAATATCTGTAACTGCCTAAAAAACCTTACCTGCCCAAACTTTTGCATCTTCCGTCTCTTTCCCTCGAGGGCGTGGCGTATGTATGATTATAATTACATGCTCCATGCAAAGAATGAAAGGCCATACATTAAAGCACTGATTGTAGGTTGAGGGATAATGATACAATGATTTCCTGCTTTTTAAAACGATTTCTCGCAAATGACTTTAGCTCTACCTGAGAACCAAAATATATTTTTTCACCCGACTGCGAAGAAGGAGGGTTATGTTTTTCAAGTGTGTAAGTTACCGGCAAAGTATATAATGCGTGCGTTGTATAGAATTTTTTTCTTCTGAAGGCATTCTATAGAATACCTGGCTTACATAAGCAATGTGTGAATTAATTAATTTATTTTTTACCATTACATACATAACCTAGGTATTCTATGCAATACCTAGTTATTGTATTGTATAAGTATGAAATAAATGATATTTTATACGTTGCCTGAATGTTTTCGGCATTTAATATAATGCCTGGGTATTCTATACAATGCCGGATTATATACAGATTGCCGATAACATATACATGTAAGTCTGATTATATGCGCGCGTCCTGCAGGCTAAACGGCTGAACGCATTTTGATCGATAAGGTGTCGGCGGATTCGTCGAAAAAGTGTAAAAACATATTAAAACTGGATAGATTTCGACAATAAAAAATCAAATTTAATAATATACCTATAAAGAATTTCTAACATATTTGGGCCCCTTGTAGGAAATGTATTGAAGTCTTTTTCTTCTTCTTCTTCGTGTCACTAGTTCTTTCGAACCAGTGTGGTGAAAGGATTTCAAGTGCGCCTCGAAGAGGCTCCTTTCGTGCACTCGACACATGTTTTCGAACTTTTTAAGTTCTACGACATGCCGGTTTCCTCACGATGTTTTTCTTTCACCGTTGCGAGAACGTGGGATGCATACATAGATTTTTTCGACCGAAAAAACCCATTTACGCATGACTGTCACCGAGATTCGAACCCGCGACCATCAGATCGCAAGGTAAGGGCCTCATCCACTCGGCCACCACGTCCTCGAAGTCTTTTTGAAACAAAATGTTAACAGAATTTATAATAGTCAGGAAGTTTCAAAAGGTATTACAATTTTAATAGCATAGTAACAATCTTACAATGTAAAGGGTCCTTTAGAATTCCTCCCCAAGATTATTCTCTTTTGTTCACTATGTATCAATTACACAAAGCTTTTAAAAAAATAAATATGTAGGTACACATAATATTATATTCTGAAAAGCTACTCAACTGATTTGGCAAAATTCGTTATAGGTTTATGAGCCGAAAAAAATTGATCAATTTCTAATCTAGAAACACTTTTTAGTGTTACGTATTTAAATTAAAAAACGGATTATAAAGCGGCCTCGTTTTTTGTCTATATGACAAAAATAATTTCTAGTTGTCCTTAAGGCCCAGAATCCCATACGCCGCTATGTCGCTCCCACATTTGTACATTTATGAAGATATAAATTGACGGAGTATAATTTTTTTGAAATGGAGCGGTAAATTTCTTACTACTACGACCTCAAGATTTATTTCGGACAACAAGATCCACATAAAAATACAACACTTTTAACATGAGCGAAGTAGATTGGGAAAAACAGTTTTGCCAATTTGACAGATTTGCGCGAGATTCTGGGCCTTAAATAGCTACTAAAAACAAAATTGATATTGTTTCTCTATCAAGTTGTAGACAGGTCGTAGGTCGTATTACGCTTGCCTGCACAAAAACATCCACAAACTTGCCTACTCGAATTTTCGTGCAACCAAAACAAGGCTGACTTGACAACAAGAATGCAGCAGAGTTAAAACGACTCTCCCAGTCAAAACAAAGCACACGTGTCTCAAGTAGATATACCAGCCTATAGATGCCTATAGCCAATCGAGAAGTAGGTACAGTCGCCTACACTAAGACATACATAGATCTACGTCCAATATTTTCAAAATATTGTAATAGTGCTTTTCATCCCTCTTCTTCTTCTTATCGTGTCACTAGTTCTTTCCAGGGTGGTGAAAGAATTTTAAGTGCGCCATAAATAGGCTCCTTCCGTGCACTAGTGCTTTTCATGTACACAGCGAAAATTTAAATACTATGTCAGCATCAATTTGTGTCAAGACTAAAAACCACGGTTTTATGGTTTTGCTTTACCTTACTTATTTTACGAGACTACGGTCAAATTTAAATCACCATAAACAAAAAAATTGTTGCCGTTACTGACACATATATACGGCAAAAAAACTTGAAAAAATTAAGTCGAATTTTGTCAAAATAAATTGATTAAAATTGGATAACTGTTATCGTTAGTCGTTTTCCTATGGATTTGCGTCAGGCGGTACCTTTAATTCATAATAATTTAAGTTTTAATCATCGTTTGGCAAACTCGGGTACTTTTTTTTTTTATACATGGGAAAATCCTCATGGATGCCCACCGCCCTTGGGGGAGGGCGGAGGGGTATGTCGGACTTATACCGACTAAAACCCCATGGTGGCCGACCTCTGCGCATTAGAGGGACCCCGGGATATCCGAAGAACACGTACCGGTGTCCCTCACGCACGTTGCTGTGAGGCCCATCCCAGGGAAGGCTTGCCCAACCCCGAGCTCCGCTTGCAGTGCATGCCTACCCGTGCACTGCAGCCGTCCCAGGTTAACCCCAGGTAAACCCGGGTACCTAGCTCGAGCCAGCTCGCAAAACCTCGGCTCGGGCGCCGCACTCGCTCCGCTGTCACTGCCATATTGTAGAAATCCAAAATTCTGACTGCACAGATGCAACGTAGTACCAAGTAGTACCCCGTCTGCATTGCCCATTTAATTTTCTTTGGTAATTAAAAATTGCTGGTGTAGAATGTCATCGAATTGTGGGCTACCCTGAAAGTTTCAGCCGGTACCTAATCGGGAAGTGCTCGAAATTCAAGTTATAAGACAGATAAAAAAAAACGACTCAATAAAAACGTTTTAAAAATGTATACAATCTACTTACTGACATCTTTATTTAATATTAATTTAATATGTTTAGAAAAATAAATAAGCTGACATTTTTTCGCTGTGTCTTAATGCAGTTACTCATCAAAAATAATAATTATGAAACTTTTGGGCGGAGACATTTCAGTGCAGGTGACTGTACCTTTAGTCAATTGAAAGGTACCTATGGCCAATCAACTCGATTTAGAAACTACTTAGCCGAACGATAAACAAACAGAGAATGGTGCTTTGTTTTGGAGAGATAATGTGCTGTGATTTCTAAAATACGATAGCCTAGCTCATATTGTCATTGCATCGAGATAAAAAGCACGACATACTTTTCTGCTATTACATACTATTCTTTTGTAAATACATAATACTCGTAATATAGGATACATAGAAAACCCCATTTAAAAAAAAAAAAATATCACCAGAAAAAAAATACTCATAATCAGTCGCCGTTACTTAACACAGAAATGGCAAAAAACTAGAAAAAAATAAGTCGATTTTTTTTCAAAATTAATATGATAAAAATTGGATTTGGAGTTTTCCTATGGCCTTGCGTAAATAAGTACCTACCCATATTGATAATAATTTAATTTTCAATCATCGTTCGGCAAACCCGGGTATCTAGCTCGAGCCAGCTCGCAAACGCTCGGCTCGGGCGCCGCACTCGCCCCGCTGTCACTCCTTCATTTTGTCTCCGTGTCTCCTTCAGTCTCCAAAATTCTGACTCTGTGCAAAATACAACGCAGTAGATGCCCCTTTTGATGCCCATTTAAGTTTTTTTGGTAATTTCTGGTGTACCTATATTATTACTTTAACCCTTTCCATTTTTGTCTCTAACCCTTTGTTCTTACACCTCAGTAATCAACTTTTGAATAATAAGTCACTAAACCTGTTAACCCTATCGCAGTATTAAATTCATCTTTGACAAATTACGCCACTTTAAAAGTAAGAGTGACAATCTAAAGGATGCTTTTAACCCTATGATTTACTTTCGAAATGTCTTTATCTATTTACCCGACGCTATCCCAAAGTATACAAAGCTTGTCCATTTTCTGAAGAACTTCCTCTTCTTGACATTACAATGAATGATGGTGTCACCGGAATTTAGTCATGTCATACTTAAAACACCTTGGACAAATATGAACCTGTTGTTGTGAAATTGTTTGAAGTATTGGTCAAACGACTTTTAGGCCAATTTGGGATGCAACAGAAATGCAACTTATAATATTGTTACACGGAACTCTTACTTCTACAAAATAGGTAGGTTTTGGTAAGTATATTTATTTGGCGTATGTACAAAAAATAGCGAGCCTTAATCGCATATGATGTGTAACATCTGCCATTTCATTTAATATTGGAAGGATTCTATTTACTTAAAATTTTGAAGGATTCTATTTACTTCAATTTTTGAAGTTGGTACCATTTGACGGCTAACTTCCTGGTACGTTCACGCTTCCGTTTGTTTATAGCGAGAGAATAAAATGTTACAAATTCTTAATTATTATTTTGCTTTTTATTACAATTTGTGAGTTAGTTCTCATTTTTAATAGAACCATTAAGTCATTTGCTTTTACACAAAAATGCTATAACTGTCAGAATATTATATTTAGGTATATGTATATTTTTTCTAGTGAATACGTAATATAGTAAACACCCAGAATAAGGACAAACATCGACGTTCATAACACAAATATTTGTCCTGGAGCGAGAATCGAACCAGAAGCGACATCAGCGTAGTATCAACACCCTTGCCACTCGACCATTCGTGTCATCAAAATCCTTTATTTTTCAGGTAAGTCATTTATTTTCATCATCAGCCTTGCAATCAACTCAATTTCATCTCACTGATCAGAACACACGTTATATAGTAATTACCTATCATTATTCAATAGTAACTACTGACCCATCTGCGCCAGTAGCGAGAAAATTAATTATTTCCTGCTATCTCTGAACGAATGTAGATTAGTTATGAATAAGTAATAATGAACAGCGGACTAGATAAGCAGATTGCATAGATTGTAATCTATCATTAACATGAAATTACAGCGAAATACGTAGAGACGTACGTAGAGGACGTGGTGTCAGAGTGGATGAGGCCCTTGCCTTGCGATCTGATGGTCGCGGCTTCGAATCCCGGTGTTAGTCATGCGTAAAATGCATACATACATTTTTCGGCCGAAAAAATGTATGTATGCATCCCACGTTCTCGCAACGACGAAGGAAAAAATCGCGAGGAAACCGGCATGTCGTAAAACCTAAAAGTTCGAAAACATGTGTCCAGTGCAAGAAAGGAGCCTCTTCGAGGCGCACTTGTAATCCTTTCACCACACTGGTTCGAAGGAACTAGTGACACGATAAGAAGAAGAACCGAAATACTTGCAAGCAAAACAGCTTTATGAGAGCCCTTGGTTGTTCTTTTAAAACTAAGCCAAAATTATCGATCCGTATTAAAAAATCTTACGGAACCCAAATTATTAATGTGTGTTTGGCGCTTGACCGTTATTTTTCAACTACTGGTAAATCTGCTAATTCTAGGGTTAGTGACAAGGCAAGAAATTGTAATTAGTTAGAGAATATACTCATTCGGGTTTCATAAAAAATATTTTCGTTATAATTATCCTTTTTTAAAAATTGTTAAATGCGGTTTATATCCTAAAAAATATGAAAAATAAAACACAAAACAACTATGCAGGCCCATTCAATGGGCATTATTGAAAATAGTACCTACATACGTTTGTAAATAGAGTTCGATTTGGGAGAGCAAACGTATTTCGACTTACCCTGTATAATAATAGTCCTGTACATATTTGTATTGTAATACTACGTACAGGGTGGTTTGGTTGGGGCTATTTTAGATACACACTTTAGAGCTAGGACGTGCCGGTGCATACGTGAGGGTGCACGCCAAATTATAAGATGAAGCGATTTGTCGAACTGAATCCAGACTGACTTTTTACTAACTCTAACTTGACTTGCATCGCCTTCCTATCAAATGGTTGCTTTGAGTTTAGTGGTAGGTATATTGCGATTTGAGCAAAATGGGTATGAAAAAGGTAGATAGTGACATTTATTCTGCCCATTTTATAAATGACAAAAGAAAAGCGCACTTTCGATTGGTCCTATTTCGATCCTTTGCCCTTTTGCTACTATTTAAAAAAATCACAAATATAATATAAAGAGTTTTTTTATTATCTATATCCTTCTCTGTACGCGGGAACTTATTTTCAATATTTATTTGCTTCGGCTAGTGCAAAACCAGCTAGTCTAATAAATTAATTTTTCGCAGCTTCGAACACATTCTTACGCTCGCCGCAAACGTCAGTTCACATACATTTTGTCGCTGTCATTTGAACTGACGGCTCGTTTGCTACTGTCCTAATACGACGAGCTCTATGTAGAGTTATGCCTATATCATACGTACCGAGCAAACGGGTGAGACAGTAAAATGTTTCTCGGCCGAGACAGTAATGTAAGTAATGCCTAGATCACACGTAACGAGTACTCGGTCGAGTCAGTAAAATGTTACTCGGCTGAGACAGTGAAAGCTTACATCATTCCGAACCGAGCACTCGGCGCTATGTTTATACGTACCGAGCACTCGGCCGAGAGCACGGTCTCGGCCGTTTGCTCGGTACGTATGATCAAGGCAATAGATAACGCTAGCTCTTATAACCTAGGCCATAGAAGGCAAGCCGTGAAATCATGCATTACCATCATCGCGCGACCTCGGGAGCCGGGACATCTGAGGACTGTGACCCCGAGGCAGGTCACTAATACCAGACATCTCCGGATATGAAACTATGCAGTAAATATTGTAGAGATATCGTTATTTTTTGCTGGTTTGTTAACTAAGCTTACCTACTGATTATCTCAGGATATGTGATATATATATATATGCAGGAAATATCGTAGAGACGTCGTTATTTTTTGCAGGTTGGTAGCTTAGCTTACCTAACACCTAATGATTATCTCCGGATATGTAATTATGCAGAATATATTTTAGATATATCGTTATTTTTTGCAGGTTGGTAACTTAGCTTACCTACTGATTACGGATATGTTACTATGTAGAATAATATCGTTATTTTTTGCAGGTTGGTAGCATAGCGTACCTACTGATTACGGATATGTAACTATGCAGAATAGTATTGATATTTTTTGCAGGTTGGTAGCTTAGCTTACCTAATACCTACTGATTATCTCCGGATATGTAACAGAAAAATGCAGAAAATATTGTAGAGATATCGTTATTTTTTGCAGTTCGGTAGCTTAGCTTACCTACTGTTAATCTCCGGATATATACATACATATGCAGAAAATATTGTAGAGATAAAAAAAAATTGTAGAAAATCTAGATTCGATAAAAAAAAAACACAGTACTATGTTTTCTCACCCATATGGGTGAGGAAACTCCTACTTTATATGTATACCTATATCAATATAAGTTAATCAAATGAAATCAATATGCAGTAGTTTAAAGTGTCGTCGATATAAATATCGCCGCGTCGCACAGTGGGCTGGCGGCGATGCGGTATCGGAACAAAAAACTATTTTAAAACGTTTTCATTGTAACCTTGCCGCCCTTTTCTATACTAGTCTTGATACTTTCACGGCTGAATAAGAATATTACTATAAATAAAGATAAGTTTTTATTTGAATTATTTGAAAAGTAATTATTTCTTTACCTATTTTATAGTAAAAATAAATCAGTTAAATTATATAGATATAATAAATTTGATATCACATATTATGTGATGATGTGATATTATGTGAGTTTTAAGATAATAACAATAAAAAGTCCCAAGCAGATGTAAGACGCTGAAATAGTTTAACTTTTTTTTTGTTTACTATTAGGACGAATCACCAAAATAAGTATTTTCAGAAAAAACAATGCTTAGTTTATACTATTATTTAAAAAAAATAACCATTTTTATATAATACCTAAATCTGAAACAAAATACGAGTAGATGATGAAAGTCATTCAAAATCCAAATATAATGAAACTACCAAACCCTCTTGATTCTACTAGCCCCATGGTCAACAGAGCCTGAGATGATGTGGACAAAAAACCTGGACAAACCATCGGCACAGGGCGCCGACAAAGTGACGAATACATAACTTTCAAGAGGTCCCTTACACTATTGTGTGCGGCGATTAACAGTCAATAACATTTTTGTGGAATTGACGTAAATTATAAAACCTTTTGAATTTGGTCAGGTTATTTAAATTTTCAACCACTGTGCGTTAATTGAATTAAACCGGTAAGTAAACCAAATAAAACGAGGTCTCTAGTAGCTCGACATTCAATCCAGAATACGGATATCAATATATCTCTCCAATATTTTGTCTGTATATCCGGAGACAGTCAGTAGGTAAGCTAAGCTACCGACTTGCTAAAAATAACGACGTCTCTACGATATTTCTTGCATATAAATATATATCACATATCCGGAGATAATCAGTAGGCAAGCTAAGCTACCGACCTGCAAAAGAAAACGATATCTTTACAATATTTTCTGCATATATCTATGTAAGTAGGTATATGTTTTCACATATCCTGAGATATCAGTAGGTAAGCTAAGTTACCGACCTGCAAAAAATAACGATAACTCTACAATATTTTCTGCATCCTACTTCCTATCCTATCCTACTAATATCATTATTATAAACGCGAAAGTTTGTAAGTATGGATGGATGGATGGATGTTTGTTACTCTTTCACGTAATCGTAAAAAGTACTGAATGGATTTTCATGAAACTTTACATGCTTATACATCAGAATAACACATAGGCTACAATATATGAAGATACCTGCGCAGACGAAGTCGCGGACACCAGCTAGTATGTACAGTACATTATAGTAGACAAATTTATAAAAAAACATTTTTGATCAATTTCTCTACTATTTTCCTTTGCAGTTTCTTTCATTATATTTTCCAATTCCCTAAGGTTATTGAAGTACCTATATTAAAGTAAATTGGTACGATTCTCATAACAACTTCACATTCCTCCTAAAGCGAAAAAAGGTGCAAATGGGACCACCTTAGGAACACTTAGCACGGAAATGCATCAGGGCCAATTCACAAGTCACATGGTAACTGTGTCACAATGCTACCTTTAGCTACCTGTTTATGAAGAGAAGCTATCATAAAGGTTCCTCTTTTTACCCGACTTAAAAAAGAAGAAGGTTCTTAATTGGGTTGAATGTTTTTTTTTTGCATTCACAATTTAACACGCCACGTCTAAGAAATCGATGAACGCCTGCTGCATGCACGAAAACATTGACGTCATTGGTAACGCTGTCATTGTCCGGTAACGCTCATTGTCCCGTTACGCTGGTAGTCACCATAAACTATCGTCCGTAAAACAACTTTACAGACAACCAATTTTTTATGTTTGTTACCTCAGAACTTTGTTGTTTATAAACCGATTTGCAAAATATTTTTTTGTTTGAGAGGATATACTTTCAGATTAGTCTTATATAATTTTTATCAAAATCGGTTCAGTAGTTTAGTTATTATACCAAAATAACTGAAAAAAAAATGTCATTGAAGTAAGCGAAATTGCGTATTTTACTTCCTTGTGACTTTTCAATGGTGTCTACGGTCACTTAAACACTGAAGTCGGTTGTACAATGTTTTTATAAAACCTTGATTATTGAAAAAATTTACCTTTCTGATAAAATATTTCATTATTATTATTCGGTAGGTACAGCATAAACTAGCCGGTAGCTGAAAACCTCCATTTCGATTTCGAGAGAACATCTACGGTGTCACAGAGTTGAGTTACTAATTTCTATTTATTCCACAATCAGTCGCTGCTCATAGTATCTACTCGTCGTCAAAAAGCCGTGATGGTTGAGTGGGAGTACCTCGGCTTTCGATCCGAAGGTCGTTAGTTCGAACCCGGTCGTACACCAATGGATTTTTCTGTTCATAGAACCTAATGTCATAGAACCTAAAGTTTGAAAACATGTGTTATGTGCACGAAAGGAGCCTCTTTGAGGCGCACTTGAAATCCTTTCACCAAACTGGTTTGAAGGAACTAATGACACGATAAGAAGAAAAAGTACTCGTCTATTACAAAACCCGACTGAATATATTTGATTACAAACTGAGCTTACAGAAGGGATGTCCAAGTTAGACTTGACGCGTTCATTCTTTAGAAACCATGTCAAAAAGTCGAAACGAACGCAACTTCTTACCAGGATAAATTAAAAAGTTTTTTCTGTTTTGAAGCTACTGATTCTCAGAGTAAGGAACTACACATAAGTTCTTATGTGTCGTATAATTGAGATAAAATGTCACCATGTCCTTTTCCAGCTTCTAATCTATACCTATATCTACTGAATTTATGCCTAAAATCTATCTACCCGTACCTACATACGGTTGTCTGGAATAGATTGCTATCTAGCAATCTCTTTTTCCATGTAATTTTAGTTTTAATTTCTTGCTTTGATTTATTTTAAGGTGATACAATAAAGAATATATTTTTATCTATCTATCTACATTCTTAAGAGATTTTGTTTATTTTTCTCGAATAATATTATGGAGCAAGAAGTAAAAATACGGCAATTTAAATTATTCAGTGACCTATATATTTTTGTTAAGCTTATTATGTCGTTCATCATATCATCTAAGCCAGCGTTTCGACTTCTATCGCCCGCCTTTTTAGTACAAGTCACGTCAAAAAAGGGGATACTATCAACAGTTGCACAAACCGCATAAATCAGCCTTATCAAGCCAAAACCAGTCCCAATTAGTGACTATCAAAACCTGTGTTATTTTACATTACGCAAACAGATTATTTGTTTGACTGTGAATAAATTACTAGGATTTATCAACAGCACCTGCTTGGTCTCTGAAGTTTGATGCTCCGGTTTCGATTCCTAACCGGGATTTGTCTCACTACAATCCTTGATTTTGGGTGTTGGATGCTGTGATGTTATGTATGACATAATAATATGTTATGTATGTCACTTTAAAAATGAACATGAAATAACAAAGCTTCCGTTATCAGTGTTTAGGTCAAAAGTTAAACTCATTTTTCAATCTCATCCATTTTACCATATAAATGAATTTATGTGTTATACATTTGTTGATTATGGGTAGTAGCCCATAACCCATGTTATAGACCATAGTTTGAGTTTTTCCTTGTTACCTTACCCAATGCTTAGAACAAGATGACTAGCTTAAGAACATAGACAGAAAATATTTTATAAGCTTATGTACTTATTTCAAACTGTATAATTTTTTTTTGACTTACTAGAGTTATGCAATGTAACATTTTGGCCAATAAATGATTGAATTGAATTGATATGAGATAAATAATGACTGAAAAAAAAATCTTAATCTCTCAGCACACCTACCTTTACCTTTGAAGTATGGATCTAAAAAGCAAATTGTTCAATGACGAATTTACCTCAACCCTTACACGCACTAAGCTTCTTCATGTCGCATGTGGTTTTGACCGGCAATGAGTTTTGACTGTAACATATACACTCATAAAAAAAACTGTTTCCATACAAATTTTAAACTTCTATATCTACCCTTTGAAGAGATAAAGCGTAATATTATATAGCCTATAACCCTTTCAGGCTTAGAAGTTATGATATCGTAAAGTTTTAGTTAAATCCGTTGAGTAGTTTTTACGTGATGGACGAACAAACAAACACACATACTAACAATTTGTTCAATGACGAATTTACCTCAACCCTTACACGCACTAAGCTTCTTCATGTCGCACGAAGCATATAGGTACACAACACAAGACAAGACATCATTATAATAATTACAGGGACTAAGTCACAGTAACAGTAAGAATATTCATCAATATCACATCAGATCTCTGAATGATAAGTAAACTATGCGATCGATAATGCAACGAATTTTATTTTCACAAAAAACTTTGGATGCTGATTCTCTCACTGAAAACTAATTACTTCCAATTACAGTTCTTTACATGAGCCGTATAGCCTTTAGGGTCGCATGCCCTAGAAAAAAAAAATGATAACTGCGCAGGCTCACGTTTCGTGTCGTGAACTGTACTTAGGTTCTAAGAAGCGTGAACTCCGTGCCAATCATGATCGATTTGTGCCTGGTAAGTTATTTGTTTCCACATTAAACGTCTCCGTTCACACGCTCCTCAGTTACCACATTTTAGACGTAGTCGGAATAAAACAGCTGAGTCAATTTTCTGGTGAAATATCGTGGAAAGGAAAATAAACACAAAATTGCAGTCAAGATCTCTACAATACAGACATTTTTTTCCATTTGAATCCCAGTGGTAGTCATGCGCAAATGGGTTTTTTTCACGTACTCACAACTTTGAAGGAAAACAGCGAGAAGAAACTGGTATGTCATAAAACAGATAATAAAAACAAAAACGATAATTTAACGTGACTACCAGCGTAACGGGACAATGAGCGTTACCGGACAATGAGCTTACTGGGAAATAAGCGTTACCGGACAATGACGTCAACGTTTTTGTACATATAGCTGGCGTTCATCTATTTATTAGACGTGAAATGTTCTGTGGCACGTGACCGGTTCCACCAATTGGTTCGCGTGGTGGATTAAGCTCTACTAGCTGGGAGTAGGCCTAAGTCCCAGCAGAAGGAACATTATAGGCTGTCTATACTTATAATAAACTAGCTTAGCCCGTAACTTCGTTTGCCTTGCGAGTAAACAAAATTCCTTTCCTAGTACGTACATACATGTCCACACTTCTTGACGAATCTCGAGGACGTGGTGGCCGAGTGGATGAGGCCCTTGCCTTGCGATCTCATGTTCGCGGGTTCGAATCCCGGTGGCAGTCATGCGTAAATGGGTTTTTTCGGTCGAAAAAATCTATGTATGCATCCCACGTTCTCGCAACGGTGAAGGAAAACATCGTGAGGAAACCGGCATGTCGTAGAACCAAAAAAGTTCGAAAACATGTATTGTGTCGAGTGCACGAAAGGAGCCTCTTCGAGGCGCACTTGAAATCCTTTCATCACACTCGTTCTAAGGAACTAGTGACACGATAAGAAGAAGATGAATCTGCCCTTCAAATTTCTAGTCTTTAGTTCGGCCTGTGCATTGTCAGTGAGTCAGTCAGTTAGGTCTAAGCCTTTTATTGATAAAGATTATTCTAAACTAAGAAATATTAAAAATACAGGCGACGCTACCTTACGGCCTTGATTGAATTTAATTTGCAACATGAGTATTTGTAATTTTTAAAGAGTTTACCAGCTATCTCATCTTTGACCTGTGCTAAGATATAAAGTAAGATAGGATTCAAAATGGCGTTTGTTCGCTGTTTCGTGTAAAGGTCAATTGAATCTGGGATGGGATGCATACAAATACGGGTAATTGGCAAAGTTCAAATTATTCTTAATGGTTTTCTATTGCCATAGACAAATTAAATTATAGTTATTATAAGCAATTATTTAAAGTGAATGCGTTTTATATTGCCAATTTAGTTAGAATTGTTCTTGCTCGGTAACCATGATGGGAACGAGTAACACCAAGTTTCATGGTGTTACCAGTGTTACTATGACAGAATCCTAAATATTCCTTTCAGGATGAAAGCGTACATTTTATGCTTATATGATTGAAACTTCAACAAGCCTTCTTCAAATCATAAAGGCCGGTGCAACAATGTTATTTAATAGTCCTCATATTTTTCATCGTTTTGTAAAACGCACGAATTGAGACCTACTTCGTTGTTAGCTCAAAATGTCAACGCACGAATCGATATAAGAACACTTTTAGACATCTTGATAGTTAGTATCAAAAGCCTAGTAATTTACTTTTCCAAACCTGATATAAAGACTAGACGCGATCCTGCAGAGGACTTTTCCCAGCGGTATGTCTTTTGTAATGAGTTTTCATTGTTATAATCTCCATAGAAAACTAAAGTTTTGGAAAAATCAAAATGCATTTGTGTAATTTCAAAGCCTCTATTAATGGAAGGGAATTGATTAATTTCGAGGTTAGTAACTTTCAAGTAAATAATCTCTTTAATGTAATTTTATCGAAATTAAGTAATAAGTTATTGACTGACAGTAAGCCGAAATTTTAATGGCAGTGTTTGTCCATTAGTTGGATTTTGTGCCTACTGTACCTAAAGACTTAAGATCAATTCCCACTGGGATTAGGCAGAGCACTTTCAATATCAAACAATTTTAAACAATAGCCCGAAATTCCGCACGCCACTATCTCGCTTGCAAATTTGTACGTTTTCGAAAATATAAATTGACTGCGTACAATTTCACAAAAAGTTGGGCGTGATTTTGTTACAAGATACAACCTCACGAAATGTTTTAGCATGTTTTACTCTTAATTAAATAAAATTGTCTGTCTTTTTTAGCTTTAACATGCACTATGGTTAGTGGTTTGACTTCAAGTAAAATACTGCTTTTTCGTGACAAATTGTATATATTTTTAATGTAATTTTAATAGATTTCTACATTTCCCGATTTGTAAATGTATACATACATACGAGTTTAGACGTACTTAGCGTAACTCTATCATAAAAAAGTGATTACGTAAGAATCTAACCAATGTAACGGGTAGTAGGTATTTTAAAAACTTTTTCAAAGGTTAGTATCTAAACTTAAAATGGTTCATCTAAAGTTTCCTGAAACGATATAGATCATAAAAATCCCCCTATCCTATCTTATATCGTAAATCCACCCTTATGTTTGTGGTACCATACCATCAATGGTTTATTAGAGAGGGTGGAACTGATGTCAAAAGCATAAAAATAACTGTTTTCATTTTCAAATAAGAGCCTCCCAAAAATACTACCTTAACCAACTCAATCCCGAAAATCCCAAATAATCAAGGTATTCGTGAAAACCACCCTTGTTGCAGCAAAAAACCACCGCCCCGCCACCGCATCTAATTGTCTCTGGTGAAAAATGAACCACTCTCTACTAAATTATAGGAGCATCCTGTACCATGAGACTTTCAATGGATTTGGCTTTATTTTATTTATCTAAATAAAAAAATACTTAGATAGATAGATAATTCTTGATTATTTACATGGACAATAAGAAATAAAAAGAAATAATAAAAAAGGGTAGTCCTGAAATCCGAATTCCATACAAAATGTTTCGGACAAATACTCAAAAAGTACGCTGTATTATAATACACACACTATACATTATTCTATATATATTATATTTATTATTTTTATTTTATTATATTCTTCACACTATTCGTTTCGTCCATATTTTTGATTTCGTCAACAAAAAAAGTGAAAGGTTTCATACTTTAATTTAGATTTTATGCGTGTTTTTAAGTTAGTAGGGTTAATTTTAAAACACGTATAAAATCTAAATTAAAGTATGAAACCTTTCACTTTTTTGTTGACGAAATCCAAAAATATGATCGAAACGAATAGTGTGAAGAAATTACTATAATACGGCGTACTTTTTGAGTATTTGTCCGTAAAAATTTGTATGAAATTCAGATTTGAGGATGCCCCTTAAAACTAATGAGTGGAACAATTTGGTGGCCTTATCTCTGAAAGCGATTACTTTCAGGCTACCAAAAGGCAATAATTAGTGACATGCTTAGGTTTTGTCCAGCCGTGGACTGAAATAGGCTAGTAACAGTAGTGTAAAATGACCTCTAGCTAGATGAAGCGATGATCTGGGCGCTAAAACTGGCGAAAAGTAGATGAGAAAAGCCAAGGATCGCGTTTAGTAGCACGCCTTGTAGAAGAGATCTACTGCGATTTCAGACTAGCGTATTTTTGTCGCGCGTTTTTGACCGGCGAATACCCGTGAAATAAAAGCGTGCCGCGTATATACGCGCGTATATGGGCGTTTACGCTCGGGTTTTTATAACGAGTGTCAGTAGCTTGAGGCGTCTCTCGTATCTTGTCAAAAAACAAAACACGAGCGGCGAATCCGCCCGGTTTTCTGCTAATCTGAAACACGTGTAAACACAGTCTACAACTGTGTAAAATACTAATTTTACTAGCAATTCATACAGCTGGTAAGGTAAATGTCTTCTCTAGTCTCTACCTAAACGATTCTTACCCACCTCTTGCAAAAGTTCTTTCATAACAATGTTACCACAAGACTTACCGATACACCAAAAAATAGGAAAAAAAACAAACCGAGTATGAACTGCAAACGCAAGGTTCAAGGCCTCAAAATTCCTTTAACAAATGACTTTCCTTAGACCCCACCATAATAATACTGCAAGGGAGACAGGGGCCAGACAGGGAATCTTTACGATGCCCCGGTCTGCAGGGAAAAAATAAATTGGGTACTGACACCCTCTATAATAGAGACGAATTTTACGATTCTACGGTGTAATAATGTAGATGCGTGCACCCAAACGTACCTGGGTGAAGCTGGAGTTTATAAGACGCGACTTTTGGACGCGACTTTGTTTGCTAATACCACAGTTTAAAAACATAAACAATAGAAACATATTTGAACTTGATTATAGGGAACATAATTCTTTAAAAAAAGTGGTTAATAGTTCATAAAAATATTTCATTTTGACCATCTCAAAGACATATATGCTTGTTTTTAAAACATAACTTATTATTTAACCATATTAATCTTCGCTTTGTGGTATATGCTACAGGTATTTCGTATACAATTCGTTTTGATGAATCATTTATGTTGATAAGTTAACTCAAATAAACAAAATTCTCTACCAAATGGCTTCATAATTATTATATAAAAAAAACTACTGACTTTTGTGCTGATTCAATATTTGACTAAAGTCACAGCTTGATACCGTACAGATTAGAAAAATCTGATTGAACCAAAGTAGATAAAGATGTCCAGCAGTGGACGTTTGATGCTGACATGATGAGGTAAATACATATGTAATACATTAAATGAAAAGTATATTTTTTATAGTATGACAAGGAAAATCGCATAACGAAGTCGCGTCCGACAAATTGTTTAATGATGCACTGAATGTAGAGTTTGAGAGATGGGAAAAAATTTGAAAAGGAAGAAAGTGATGAGAACTCCCTACTTTTACGAGTGTGAAGGTAATTGCTTTAGAAAAAGTGTATGTTTCGACTGTTAAAATGCAATGTTGCACTTTTGCATACATACTTTTGTGACATAATTATGTACCTATAAAAATATATTTTTGTATTTGCATGTAAAAAAAGCATAACGAACAAAAGTTTTAATTCGATTTTATCAGACTTACAACAGTTATTTAAAGAAAAATCATTGTGTCTCTGCAAATCTATCCAATTTTAAACATCAACTAAAATTAAAAATGCGTGGCATTTTGAGCTAAATCATCGTCCAATTTCTCTTCTCTGTATCGGTTTACAACGAAATTAAAAGACGGTTTTAATGTACTCATAAACGTAATGGCCTTATTAAAGCGATGGAAGCTTGCTTTATGATACTGCTGAAGACTTTGAAGAGGCTGGTATTGGGTGCTTATTATGGTATTTTAATAATTAAAGAATTACAAAATATGGAGATTAAAATGTAGTCTCCTTAGTATGAAAAACGTCTTTGGTATAAATTGGGCCAAAGCCTTATGGTTTAGTTAGTTATTTTCCTATGGATTTGCGCCAGGCGGTCCGCATCATTGATAATTATATAAGTTTTATTCATCGTTTGAAAAACCCGGGTACCTAGCTTGAGCCAGCTCGCAAAAGCTCGGCTAGGGTGCCTCACTTGTGCCGCTGTCAATCTGTCATTTTGAGTAAGTCCAAAGTTCTGACTGCACCTAAGTATACAACTTCAGTAGTATCCTTTCTGTATTGTCCATTTAAGTTTATTTGGTAATTAAAATATGCAATATTTAAAAGCCTTAAAAAATCAAAATTAATTGTTTCTAGGTATTAAAAGGTTTACTTACAAAAAAGTTCCCACGGCTGTTTCTTTTCTGACCGCAGATGAGTCAGAGGAATTTCCAAATTATAAATAAAATACCTAAGCAACCGACATCGTTAACATTCCGAACTCATTCCAAATATTCGTCACTAAAAAAAATTACTTTCAACTATTTCAATCAACCACAACCAGTAAACCCTATCACCAAACTTTTAACAAGCGCATTCGTATCGAATCCGTCACATAAAATCTTGTATGATAATTGGACGAAGATATTATCGGATTTTTCGAAGTTTTTTAAGCGAGATGTATAACTAAGTGCTAATAATTAATTTGTTGTATTTTAATCTTCTCAATCAATTTACATCATATTTTTTTATAAATATTAATATGATTATTAAAATTTTATTTGGAGGGCTGGCGAGATGATCTTGACGCCTCCCAGACCAATTGGTGGGAAATGGTAAGCGACCGGTAAGCTTGGAAAAGTATGGGAGAGATCTTTACTCAGACTGAATAGGTTAGAAAAATAATATATAATTAATTAACTAATTATTACAAAATGTTATTAAAGTAATTCACTGTAACCGTTTTCATTAGAGTAAATAAATAAATTCAAATACAAAATGTCGAAATCATATAAACTGATAATCATGATAACCCTTCTGAGATTGGATTCGATACGTAGGGGAGACCTAGGAGGGTTGTGACAATTTTTACTTCAGGGGCCATATTTCGCTCAAGAAACATTCCACAGTTATGGACCCATGTAATTAATTTAGCGGCATTCATTCTGTTTTCAAAACAATCACCAAAACTAATTTAAGTATTATGGTTTCTGAGAAAATCGACAAAATTAAAGACCACTCCCTCTGTCACAACTCTCCTACTACCGAGGTAAGTTGTGACAGGTACCGAGGTAAGTTGTGATAGCATTATATTAGGTATAAAAAATATCATTACACTTAATATTATAAATCAAACATGTTTTTTTTTAGGAAAAAGTACCTTTTTTTGATGCTTAAGTATCAACAAAATAAATAACAACAACATTCTCATAACAATTCTCCTGCTTTTTCATTTTTGTCTCATGACTGGAACTTTTTAATTAAATTTATTGGCTAACTTATATGTAATGACTCTAGCTTTTTAATTGTCAGCCCATAATTAGATGCTGCACCACATGTAAGCATATAGTCGTTTGATATATTCTCTTCCTCTTCTATAAAAATAGTCGGAGTAGTACCTATAACCCATTGATGGAGTTTCGCCTTCTAGGTTTGATTGAAAAGACTCTTTCTTCTTAATATATATTGATAAAGACATGTAGTTTTCATTGTAAGAGGCCGCAGCATCTCTTGAACTTTAACTCTTGAATTAACTTCTTCAAAAGCCATGTCGTAGATTTCGACACTAGCGGTTCCTCTATCAGTCTCTAGTGTATAGTTATTAGGCATTCTGAAACAAAAAAGAGTCATTCAGCATACAGTATGCCATTATATACATTATGTACTTACATACTAAGACATAAACAAACATCTAAAATTAATAAAAAACATTAAGTAAGTAGCAAAAGTTAAAATGGAGTAATATAGGAGAGTTGTGACAGGCTGTCACAACTCGCCTAGGTGTTTCAAATGACGACTTGATCTGAATAATAAATCGTATTTTCTAAACACGATGCGCACTTAAAAGATTATTGCAACATTTTGAGAGTTAAATAACCATACAACTTAAGAAAAAATAAGAAAGCAATGCACATATAATAAGAAATGAAATAAATTCAAATAAAATTTGGAAGAAAAACTTACTTTTCGCATTTTTTTGTACATAACCGTCGTATTTACGCAACAGCGCCTCGTGTGTCGCCGGCATGTACTGAGTCGAGTAGCGCGTATTGAAAGCGTCTTGCATGTGGTGTTGCCAGCTCGCTAACTATAATAGGTTGGGAGAAATCGTCCTTGTCACAACTCACCTCTGTCACAACTCTCCTAGGTCTCCCCTATACGATTCGAAAACACTTGTCAAAAAGTCTGGTGATAGGTGGTCTACAGGATATTTGAATGGTCTTCAAACAAATTATGAAATCCGATCTACAAAGTAAAGAGCGATCCATCAAAAAATTCTGACAGATGGAAGCTGCTTTGTTTGAGATCGAGTGAGCACACTATAGATTTCTCCTTTAAAACCTTTGTGGGAGAAACTTGCCTTTAAAGGGTAAATTAGGTAATAATTATAATTTTAATTATGACTGTAGGAATTACAAGCAACTAAACTAATCTATATATTTTATAATATAAATTAGTTACAGCAGCTAAACGCCCACAGAGGTGAAGTACTGTACTTATATTGATTAATATCGTCATGTAATTGACTTTAAAAGACAGTCCGTCAGCGAGTCATTGTGACCCCCGCCATACAGGCTTTTTAGACCTAGTGCGGGGAACATGGTTTAACAGTGGTACGATTTTTTAATATAAATAAGGTTAATAGTAACTTAGGTCTGTGTTCACCACTATTGGTGATAATTATTATTATTATTGATCTATATAATCGGAAGATTAGACCTCTTCGTCCGTTATCTTTGACTTTAATCTATGAAAATTCGTGTCAAAAACATCAAAACAACTGTTTAATACTTAACCGTCTATTGGTGAACTTAAGTTGAAATTTCGTTTATTATCACAAAAACAAACTGAGTTTTTGTGAAAATATTATATATAAACGTTATTTTATTTTTATTTTATTATTATTAAAAATTCCTGACTGACTGACAGACAACGTACAGGCTCAACCACCGGACGTATGGAGGTTTAATATTTCGAGGGCGTGCTAAATGTAAACGAAGTTTCGGTTGTTAGCTAGTAAATATCAATAATAACTGTTCAGAACTGTACAATCTTTGTTGACCTATAGTTTTTATTGGTGGTTGTGATGTGTTTACAAAACAACGTTTAAATAATTAAATTTAAAAAAAATATTTTATTGTAGTTTTGAAATACGTATTCTAAAATTAACCTAGGCTCATTTTAGTTAAGGGACTGAATTCACTAAAATGAAAAATATTTTAGATATTCAACATAAGACCATCAAATAGCTGCTATTTGTGCTTACTTTTGCTCCTAAATTTTTGTATATTTTATGATGTTCTTTTTATATTTTTGGAGAGTACATAAAACATATCGATCGATTTATTTAGGACCTGAAAACGTGTAATTATGTATATTCATCGTAAATATCAATTTGAAAACCGATGAACATCGAAATTACATGTTTATGTTCGGAACTAAAGTGATTTAAGATCTTCAGTGCAGCGACACACTGAGTACAAACATTTACTACCATAGATTGAATTCAAGTCAATCATATTATTTACGATCTGAACAAAACCACATATTGTATGTGAAAAGCCACGGTCATGATGTTATGATGGAGAAGTCGTTTTCCCCGAAAAAAGACTTGAGATCTACATATATGGCTTGCCAAGGTATACATTCGTACATTTATTTATTTATTTTTTAGCTATGACAAGGTCAAAAGTGGCTCCAAATGGTTCGTGTAAACTTAGACACAGTGCTACTCGCCAGTACGCTGGGCCTGACCGTGGCTTGACTTGGTAAAATAAAACGTTTATTGTTGGTAAATTCGTAATGGATTAGACGTCAATTACTTGTAACTAGGTATTTACCTAAGACCATTATTGTACCAACTACCGTAAGGAATACGATTATCTGATTCTGATTCTTCTCTCTGTATTATTCACCAAAAGTGTTTAATTACCAAAAAACTTAAAAAGGTAATACTACGTTGTATCTGTGCATTCAGAATTTTCGGGAACTATAAAATGACAGAGTGACATTGGGGCGAGTGCGAAATTTATTTTTTTTGCTGTATCTGTGATTTATAACGGCAACTGGTTCGTACCTAAGTTACCCAATCAGTTCTGAGGTACTTCGGCTTTCGATCTGAAGGTTGTGGGTTCGAAACCGGTTGTACACCAATGGTTTTGCTCAGAAAAATCTATGTGTGCATTAAAACATAAAAAACACGTGCTTAACGGTAAAGAAAAAATCGTGAGGAAACTGACATGTCATAGAACCTAATAGATAAGTTCGAAAACATGTGTCAAGTGCACGAAAGGAGCCTCTTCGGGCACACTTGAAATCCTTTCACCACACTGGTTCAAAAGTACTAGTGACACGATAAGAAGAAGAAGAAGTTCTTGGTGTATCCTCAAGCCAATCTCTAATCGATCAGATATTATTTTGGCGCCAACATAGGTGCTTACTATGACTCAATGAAATTTATTGTTTGAACACCTCCTATTAGTGTGGATTTATAGCGTTTTGAACTGTAGATAAATTGAATTAAAATATTGCGTGTTGCTTGAGAACTGAGACGAATGGGGCTTGCAAAATTATGTATTGCTTTCTATAAAACTGGTTAGTTTCTGCCTGCGGTTTTGGCTGCTGATAATAAAAATTATTTTGTGCATTTATGAGCAATGCTTTAGATAGATAGTAGTAGTTTTTTAAAAACACACGTACACGTTCACGAAAGGAGCCTCTTCGAGGCGTACTTGTAATACTTTCACCACACTGGTTCGAAAGAACTAGTGACACGATAAGAAGAATAATTTCTTATTAACAATTGGATATACTTAATTCAATTAATGTTTTAAACAAAATTACTTAATACAAAAGGCGGAATTATCGCTAAAAGGGATTTCTACCAGGCAACCGTTTCATGTTTTAACTTTAGCATCAAAAGCCCACATTTTGTACACAGGATTGTTATTCCCATAGGCCGGTGTAACACTGTTATAGTACTCGTTCTCCTTGAGACATTTTTAATGGTACTTTATTTCGTGCATTAAATTATTAAAACAATCAAACATACATTATTTGAAATCTCATTAATGTTAGAAATTGATGGATGTTTGCAACTCAATCACGACAAAACAACTGAACTGATCATGCTGAAATTAATGTCCTGAACATTAACACACACACAGACATATACTTACTTTTCATTCCGATTCTATGAAAGTAAAGCCGCAGGCAATATTTTATTTTTATAAAACGTGCCTTCAAACCGAAATACAATTAATAAATTCTCACACATCCCAACTGTCTAACCAAGACCGTTTTTGGCAATAAAATTAAATTATGGCTCAAAATATTAGGTTAATTTTGTGATATTCATCGTTAATGTGTTCATAATTATTGTTATAAACGTTTTGTTATAAGTTATTATCATAGTTGTGAGAATGGTTTATATTTTGATAACTATTTTAATTGGCCGAAAACACGTAACACTGAATTAATAACTACACACTTACGTTTAATAATCGTATTCATATATATACTGAAATATATGAATAAGATTATGATATCAATATTATAATAAAATATATTTTTTTTTAATTGGAAATAAATATAATATTTTTATTTTCACAATAAAAATATTGTACTTTATAATAAGTACTCGTACCTACCTCTACTAACATAATATGTTTAAAAAAAAAATACAGCATAAGCTAACTACTACAATCTATATTATAAAATGTACAAAAGGAAACACGACACGGGTGGTCGAATGGCTAATCTATTGGACTGCCACACCCGGTGTCGCGGGTTCGGTTCCCGCTTCAGGACAAACATTCGTGTGATGATTTGATGAACGTCGGTATTTGTCCTGAGTCTGGGTGTTTTCTATGTGTCTGTATGTATATATTTACAAAAAAAAAGTATTTGAGTATGTATTATATCATAGTTATTTGATTGTAACGGGTATTTATCGCGCTCACCTCATTTTTGTGTCCCGACGTTTCGACTGTATTGCAACAGCCGTGGTCACGGGCTGACTGAGTCAGTGAATTATGTGTGATAATCGCGAAAGTCTGCGAAAAATGTATTATATTATATCAGCCATCTGGTTCCTATAGTACAAGCTCTGCTTATATTATAGTTTGGGGCAAAATGGCGTCGTGTGTCGTGTCCAAAATATTTATTTATTTATTAAACAATTGGGCCACCCATAGACCGTTGCAAACGATCTGTAGGTAGCTCAACTACTTCAACTAGATACCCGATGGTAGCGTACCAAGGATACTGGCTGCATTGCCTCATTGTATAGCAACTCCAAATAATAAATAGTTATCAAGTATATAACATACAACTCCCTTGTAGCGTCCGTTAAAACCAAAATTGTAGAGTTTTATGAAATCGTAAAAGTAACGTCTTCACGTTTACTTTTTCCATAAAAGCCTTTATTGGTTTTTCAGTTTATCGCCACTAAACGTAGTGGTTATATTCTCTTTGATCGCCACTGAAACGTTGTATTGTGTTACTTATGGTTTTTAATTATGTCGTTGTGACTGAAAGTAAAACGTAGACATTCTGAAAGAGGCGCGTTTATAGGCCAGTATTTTAAAGGTTGTATGCAAGTTTCAAATCAAACTTTCTTTATTATTATTTGAGACTAGCTTTATCGAAGCAAGGGATCTTTATGAGAGCGTTTTAGAGAAATAAGCAGTTTAGGTTTTCGGTGGAATAAAAATTTAAGTTTCTTATGTGGCTTAAGCTCCTTTACACCAAACCGGAATATTAGACCGTTAAGATTTTTCTAGCGTGTAGATTAATTGCTTAGGAACTTTGATAGTTTAGTTCAAGGCATTACTTTCTCAAACAAGATTTTAGCTGGACTCTAGTCTGTAGTGATTTTTCAAGCGTGATGAATTGAGAACTATCAAAAAACCCTATGGTATTATAATGTGTTTTTTGACGTGACTACGTCAAATAAATCGATGAACACCGGCTGCAAACGTAAACCAAACGTAAACGTTGACGTCATTGTCCGGTAACGCAGTCATTGTCCGGTAACGCTCATTGTCCCGTAACGCTGGTAGTCACGTTAAACTATCGTCCATAAACCAACTTTACAGACAACCAATTTTTTATGGCTGAACCAGGTGTTAATCATATAAAATCATTCATATAATGCAAAAGCTCAACTTGTCTCAATTCATGCGTTCACATTTTAGGTAAACAACGAATAGGTTAATTCTTGAAGCCTTACTCTTGAAGGGGACAGTTGGATATAGGCATTAAAAATCCCCTAATATTCTTAGGGAGTGCCTAAAAAAATCAGGGGAGCAGATGGGAATCATTGGTCCCAGCTGCTCCCGTGCGTAGTCTAGCAAGGGCACAAATGGGAATATACCTACTAGAACTTCCCCATCCGTCATTCGTCACGCTGGCCATGACTCACAACTGGTGTAGGGGTGCCTCTATTATTCACGATACGTTTATTGCTAATGAATTTTGTAGTGCATGTTATGAGCATCAGCGCTCCCAATTGATGACTATCAGGCGAATTTAAAGGGAAAAAAAATGTATTATATTTGTATTTATTTATTGCCTCCATGTACATACAGGTAAGTATTTTAGGTCTTAAGTGGTAGTTACAGACTAGGTATAGTACATGGACCCTGTCAGGGCGAATGCAAAATGGTATTTCTGAGTTCGATTATATCAAAGGTCTATCTGGTTATTTCATTAGGTTTATCTAGGTATCGTATAATTTATAAATTTCATGACTAAAAATTTAAAATGTATAAAAATAGTATTAAGTTGTGGTTTTATAGTACAGTAAATTATTGCTACTATTTCATTGTCATGGTGATATGATTTCATTTTGTAACAGCTCAATCACCGGTGATTTTGTAACACACTGCTATTATTCATCGGTGGCCTAATGTGACTAATGCCACTTGCACTTTGTATTGTTCTTGTTATTAAAGGGCACTAGGAGTTTTGGCGGGAACATGAAAAATGGAGCATTGGCGGCATTAAATTGATTGACAAAACTTGTATAACTTTGAGTGTTTAAGTGTAAAACGGTGGTTTTTTAACCATTGAGTGCTCGTGAACGTGTATGAGTGTTGGTGAATAGTGTAATGCTGTAAAACGTGACTTTTTTTGCTCCAAAACTAAATCCAAAACCTCCAAAACTCCATAGAAGCCTCTAGTAAAGTCGCAACCACCTCTACTTTACAGGGGCATGACTTGACTTATTGACTCTGACTTATGACAAAATAATCTCTCCAATTACTTGACACTGGCTATATACCTTTGATGTGAAGCCAAACCAAAGATCTAAGGTTCTTCGAAAAAAAAAAAAAAAAAGGGCACTGATTTTGTATCTATCTCAGTGTTAAAGGGTACAAGAAAATATACTATAGGTTACCTACTATTTTGTCTCGCTATCCCATTATTTTTCTCCGTCTAGGCTTATAAGTAACATATTATGGCTAATTTTGAAGATTTTACTAAAAAAAATCACGGATCATGTACGGACTAGATAAAGACAAACAGGGCTGACACACTGAACATTTCGTCACCGCGGCTTCCTGTGATAACGGTATCCAGGCTAATTACCTGCAACCTCACATCAACTGGCCTATTTACAGTTCTATTTGTCTTTTGCTTCCGCGTTTTTGTTCCTAAAATTATACACCGTTTTCATTTAAGTACCTGAATAATAATAAATAATACCATTTTACCCAAATGCGAAGAATTTCGAATGGGTTTTTTTATAGTTTTGTTAAGATGACGGACTCACAGATTGGCCTTTATTTTTAAATGCTTCTTAACTTCGGATTTAACAAAGAAACTCGGAAGAAAACAGTTAAGTCTGTTATTTTGACGTAATAAATGAAATACTTATCATATAAGTCAAATACGCTCAAATGAAGATTTATGCCTTCTTGCACCAAACTGTCAAATTTCCTAAGCAATTACTTAACTCGCTTGACAGATCCTTAACCTTTGAATCTGGATCGTTAAGAACTGCCGAGCGAGTCAAGTAATTGCTTATGAACTTTGGCAGTTTGGTACAAGTCAGCATTTTCATAGTCAGTAGTCTTTTAAAAAAAATACAGTTATTTTAGAAATCTTGGTTTGTATAATAAGCCGTAGATACAATTATATAATAACTAACCGCTCACTGTATCTCTAGTTATAAGTGTCCAAGAAATGAAATACAAAATACAAACCCAAACACCATTTTAAGTAGGAATTTAAAAAGACTATGTACCAAGTTTATTGAGAGTTTACTTACGTTTATCGCAGTTCAAAATAACGTTTCATTTTACGTAACGAGCTTACGTTCCGTTCTGTCTCGCCTTCAAGCGAAACCTTTATAACCACCTCAATATTATTCTTGTTACTCCTTTCATACGATAACTGTAAGCGTTTTGCATAACCTTTATTGCATTTCACGGGTGGGTGAGAAAAATCCTTTACAATGTTATCGGCACACGAAAATGAGCTTTATTCGCGAAGTTTTAGAGCTTTATATTTATTGTAGATAGGTTTTTGATTTGAAGAATAAAGATAGGTCTTATTAGCAGTTTATATTGTTGGTCATTTGTGTAAATCTTTGTTTTTGTTATCTTTAAAAAAAAATATTCAAAGAATAAAAATTTTCACTTGATTTTTTCTTGGCTCTGTACGTAATACCAAAGAATAAGTAATATTATGTACTAAATATTGTGTATATCTTAGCACTCTGTGGTATTACTTATATGCCTATTATATTAACCTACCTGTTATATTAACTTATTTACAATAAATAATCTAAGAAAATAAAAACAAATTAAGCCCGGAAAATAAAATAAAATTTTGGAAATCATCTATAATTTTCGTTAACTATGAAAATGCGGAGTCTAGTCTAGTTAGCTTCCATCAAAAATACCAAGTATTAAATATATGTATTATTATTTTTAATTATGTGAAATAATAAATCCAATAATTGGTTGCAGCACCATAAGCCCCAAACCAAATATAGGGCAGAACCGTGAAGACTCCTCTGATCTAAACGTATTATTGGCAATTAGTTTCAGTAGTTTATGTAGCAAGCATTATAGCAAACCGGAGGTAACGCGTTTTCTTTACCTGTTTGCTGAAATCCGCGAGGTACCAACCCTACTACCTATTTCTCGAATTAAACTCGAAAAGAAATGTAGAGTTACATATGAAAGGATTCTCTTGAATTCGAGAAAGAGTGAGTTTGATGATAGTAATAATGACACTGGTGTTGGAAGTTTTGAAGTTTTAATTCTAGCGAGAACCACTACAAACTGCCTTGACTTTGTTGCCAGTCAACTAAGAATCAAAGGTACTCGAAATATAGTTGACGTTTTGATATACCTACAATCCAATCCAATAGAGATAAAGATTTATAATAAAAGTAGTATAGGCCTCTAAGTTATCTAGATGTAATTTCATGCCAATAATAGTAGATTATGCACTAAGGGGATAAAGCAGTGTCTTATGTCGCGGGTGGCATATTGAACCCTGAGCTAACGAGGGACTCAGTTAACTCCTGAGCGAAGCGAGGAAGTTATGTAGTCCTGAGTGACGCGAAGGGTTCAAGCTGCCCAAGACGAAGACAGGCTTTATCCCAGAGGAGCATACTCTACTTTTCACTCCTTCTGAGAGGCAATAAAAATCCAGGGCTCCGAACTCAGTAGCCAACACCGTCTTTTGTTTCACAATCTTCGAAGTTGCGCCTTTTTTCTTTTTTTTATGAGTGGCCAGTTCGATTTTAGAACAAACCTTTTTACAATGCCATATGGGCGTTCTTTTACTTAGAGTTTTCCACGAGTTTCCACACGAATTTGACGTTCCAAATTCAAATCACATTACTACCCTAGGGAGTTTCATACAACATATATATGTAATTAGATATTGTCGAGCAGGTGGTGTGAAAAATAGTCTTACTTTGTTATATACGTTTTTGCAATACTTAGGTTAGTTCTTTTAGTTAGTATAGTGTACTGTGTGATAAAAGCTTAAGGGACGCAGTAAAATTAAGTAAGTCAAAAAAAGTGTCTGTAATAAAAAAAAGTTCGCTCTGCTGATAGTAAAATATCACGCTTTTCTATGACCAAATAAGTGATAGAGGTAACTCTGAATCACAAATCGATGTAAAACAGCTATAAGCGCTCGTACACTTTCAGAAATTTTGATTATCGGTCCAAAGCATAGTAATTTCACTTGCTACAGTGCCCCAAATTAAAAAAAAAATGTTTTACAATCGAGAACCTATAGTAGAATAATACAGATTCCCATTGTCGCGTACTGTGACTAATTCTTAATCTTCCATTCTGCTTTTCTATTCTACGCCAGACACACCATTATGAGGTAGCGGCGCGTGAAATCGCCCTAACCTGCGATTGTTCGTGTGTAAGCTTCCTTATTATTCGCTTGGTATGGAATGCTGCGATGTGAATGTATTTTGAACGTGTGTATAAGCTTAAGTATTTTTCAAACGTGAAATAATAGTTCAAATTTACTTGAAAATAAAAATGCAGAAAAATCCGTCTCTATTTTAAAGATGCAGATTAATTTATTTTTCAACAGACTTATGCAATAATTGTCATTACAATAGAAGTAATATTAATACTAGTTATAATAAAACTAAAATATTTTATTTTAAAAAACGTACAAAGCTTCCTTTGAAGGGTTTACGCCTGCCAATAACCACTAAAATGCAAAGCTCTCATAAAAGTGTAAGAAATCTTGATAAACGATAAGACCGCAAATTGTTAAACTGTAACTATAATAAAATGTATTGTTTTTTAATGTTTTTTTAGTAACTAATACTAGTTTTAAAGTTATTTCCAAAGAAAAGATGGATGGACTGTGTGAAGGATGATATGAATAGGGCAGGTGTAAGTACAGAGATGACGGGTGATAGGGACGCGTGGAGGAGGAAAACATGTTGTGCCGACCCCACGTAAGTGGGAAAAGGACCCGAAAATGATGAGTAACTAACGTATACACAAGTTATAGTTATAGTTTTTAATTATGTATATTATTTTAGTATATAGGTAATTGTAAACAGTACCTATAGGTGCCAATAAACAGTTGCTCTACATGAGTTTTAAAGTAAATTTTAAATGTAAATAAATTTTGTTTGTATGAAATGTAATACTTATTATTTTGACGGTGTCGATTTTGAGTCATTTGATGGTTATTTCCGAAAGCTCAGTAACATCATAGCGTTGTGGTATGCGTTCCAACAAAAAGTAATTGAAAACGCTGTCGCTGATAAGCCGGCTCGTTCACACACTCCCGTAAATATTTACACGGGAGATTTTTGAGTAATTGCCTCGCACAGCGGTGTTGTCTCTAGGGTTGGTGTAGCTCCGGCTTTTTATCCGGCCTTCTTACTGAAGAAGAAATGAAGAAAAAGAAAATAATTTATTCCAACACACACGGCAACACACATTCAAAAATACTATTAAGAGTTTACAGGTACATAATAATCATAATAATACACAGAATACTAAAAATAAAAATAAAATACCTGTCAACATGTACAATCTACCTACCTACAAACAGCTGGTCTCAGAGACACTCAGTCTAGCAGCTTTTTGATAAACATCTTTCCTCTCGCTTTCTGTCAATTTATGGCAGTGATTTCATGAAATGCAACGGAAGTGTGTATGATTATAGGTATAGGTTGTTAGAATTCCTCAGAAAATTAAAGTAAATGAAGATGATTGAATAAAAAATGAGATGTCAGATGTTACACATCATATTATGCGACGACTGTATGACTCGCTCGTTTTTTTTCCCGGCATTGATTTTTTTTTCCTGGCATTCATTTGAAAAATCTATGGTAAGATATGGTTTTGGATTGGAATTAAACAGGCGCAAGTTAAAAAACAGAGTAGTTTTCAAAAATATGCTTTCCTCTGACTTTTTAGTGGTGTTTACGGTCACTAGATCAGTCCCAATTGAAGTTGCTTGCAGTATGTTTTTGTATTAACACATGACTTCGCTCGTCCGGCTTTTTAGATTATTTCGTGGCAACCCTAATTGCGGTGCAGCGGTGTTTTCCGTCTCGGGTCGCTTTAGAGCCCAGTGTAAATAGCTTTACAACATTATTATGTGCGCTAACGGACCGCGCGGAACTCGTTATTATTTGTGTGATCAAATTATTGATTGATGTGTTGAAGTTATATTCGTAAATGAGACCTTTTAAGTCTCATTATGAAGCAATAGGAGAAAATTCTATATCAATAACAAAACTAAGGAAGTAGGTTTATTAATAAGGTGCTTATTCAACATTTTTGGTTTAGGTTTTTTAATTTTTTGACGTGACTACGTCTAATAAATCGATGAAAGCCGCCGCACCGGCGGCTAAAACTAAAACGTTGACGTAATTGTCCGGTAACGCTCATTGTCCCGTTACGCTGGTAGTCACGTTAAACTATCGTCCGTAAACCAACTTTACAGACAACCAATTTTTTTTACTTTAATCCGTTATAAAACCAAAAAATAAATCAAACTCTCATTCAATAAAACCTACTGTTTATTCACTTACAAAGTATTTTTGATATTTTTTTTATGTGCTTGAAAACCAGAAAAAAACCTAAACCACTAAGTAAATTTTCTATAATTTTTCTTTTACAGTGTTTCCGTATATTATCACTCCAATAACTCAATGTTGCCATAAAACCCGTAACGAAACTATTGCGTGCCCCACACCATCACGTTGGCAACACTGACTAATAGTGCTGCCAACCGTACAACACCAATTCGTTCCACAAGTTCCGGTTTTAAAACTACCGCGTAAAATTTGCATAATAATGTGAATGAGCTTTTTAGGTCAAAGATCTATGAAAAACCTGTTTTATTTAATTGTAACCCTATAAAAGCAATATATTAGTGTTGTACACTATAATCTTACTAAACTAAATATACCTACAATAAGTTTTTTTCTTGCTTTTTCTCTTCTCTTCTCTTTTTATCTTGCTCTCTATTTGATTTATGTTATGACCCCTTTACATTCTAAATAAGTAACTTTAAGCAATAACATTATTATTTAGGATGTAGGAGAATCAAACCACAATAAAGGGTAAAGCTACAAGCCAGCGAATTCGCTTTTAGCTTGCAAACTCGCCCCGCATCGGCTTTTTTACAATCTGTTAGCTGACAATCCTTCCCGAAAGCTAACTCACTCACTCGTTAGCAAAATACGCAATTTCGTTTACTTCGACGACATAATATTTTTACAGTTATTTGTAACAAAGACTCGATTTTGTTGAAATTTGTATGGGATAATCTGAAAATAGGTAAGTATATTATCCTTTCAAACAAAATAATTTTTCAAATCGGTTTATAAACAACAAAATTCTGAGGTAAAAAAACAAAAAAAAACCTTCAACTGAATTTATTACGTCCTTCTTTTTGAAGTCGGTTGAAAATCTAATCTCATTATAGAATAAAAAATGAGTTAACCCTACAAGCGCCATTGACCCGAACGTCATTATGAATGATGTTAAGACCCCATTTTAAACATGTTGAATGCAACCCCGATGCCGCAGCCTCATTCCACGGCTGCACGTGTAATACTTAAGGTCCCACAACCCTTTACACATACCTACTCTCAAGCTTGCAATTAAAACGCTAAACAGACAAGGACAACCTCACGACAACTCCATCCATCCGAGCAAGACAAAACACCTCATTTACCAAAGGACTTTTATTTCCCGGAGGTCGTCGGCCAATCAACGTACTCTACTGCGCCCGCTCCGCATTGGCCCGTTTGAATAGAGAATTAAAAAAATAAAACAAAAGAGGGTAGGTAATAGCGAGTTTTGTTTGAGTGCCATTACGCATTTGAGTGGTGGAGGCCGCGTAGAGCGGACGTCTCGAAAGCTAATTACCTTATTTCTATTGTTACATTGAGCGCACTCGTGGGGTTCTATTCTAACATTGTTATTTTGTTTTACGGAACTTTTTACTTGAGATGGTATTACAAAACAAGCAAATTAGCGTTGTTTTTGTATAAACCATTCAGATGGAATCGTAGGAACCAGGGAGTTGAAGATGTTTGACTTCAAATAGAACAGGAATGTGCGTCTGTTTGAGATACAAAATGGAATAATTACCTGCCTACATTCCTCATTGTTAACGATGAATGGTTGAATAGAAGGAAACAATGGTTCGTTCTCAAATGAAATGGGCCATCTTTTATTAATTAGCATGGGAAATATTTCGTGATTTTATTAACTTATCAACAATGACACAGGACGTTATAATTTGGAATTGATTTACAATGGAAAATCTAGAACGAGTTTGACTGAGGTATTACAAAAAAATCCGGGTTGGCCGGGTGGGAGTTACCTCGGCTTACGGACCGAAGGTCGTGGGTTCGAACCCGGTCGTACACCATAGATTTTTCTATTATAAAAATCGATGTGTGCATTAAAACACATTCATTAAAACACATAAAGGCATATCATAGAACCTAAAAAGTTCGAAAACATGTGTCAAGTGCACGAAAGGAGCCTCTTCCTCTTCGAGGTGCTCTTGAAATCCTTCCACCACACTGGTTCGAAAGAACTAGTGACACGATAAGAAGAAGAAGACGGTGATAAAACCGAGGTCATAATACATGTAAAGTAAAGTTTATACAATGGCTGTAACTATCTTGTAACAGTCTTGTACAATTTATTATCGCAGTCTTTTTTAAACAAAATTATATTTTTATCTAACTTTAGACCATTAAACCTTTTATCACCGTTATAGTGGTATACCTTATATAATTTCGCTAATAAACATAATAAATAAAGGGTTGTCTAGTAAAGAATACCTTTAGGCATAAAGCCCGTATTTTATACAACGTATTTTTTGTTCTGTAATAAACAATTTCAATATTAATAATAATAAACTTTCTTAACAGTATCTCTCCTTTTTTCAGGAACTTAGCGGCACCAGGACCAGCGCCAATTAGCAATAATTCGCTGGAGACCTTCACAGTGCTTCATAAAGAGAGTTGCCATCGGCTAGAGTACCTCGTAGAACGGCAGAAGCAGCTTTGTATGCTGTCGGATAAGATGATCCAGGTAAGGTAGAGACAGCTAAGTAAAATGGCAGGGTGTATACAATTATTTAGGTAAGATAAAGACGGCTTAGTAAAATAGTAGGGTGTATGCTGTTGGATAAGATGATCCAGGTAAGGTAGAGACGGCTTAGTAAAATTTCAGGGTGTATCCTGTTGGAAAAGATGATCCAGGTAAGGTAGAGACGACTTAGTAAAATGTCAGGTTATCAACTACGCAAAAGGAACGCATGCGATTTTTTTCTTGTTTAACTAAATTGGTAATTTTGCAAAGAGCACCATAACTTCGATCCTCGATTGAGGCTATTCAATTAATTAATTAATGTTTGTAATTAAGTCGATTCTACGATTCAATAACCCTATCTGCGATCGTAAAAGATCTCGGTTTGAATGTCAATTAAATTAAAAAGGCATTTAATCGATGCTAGATAAATTGGAACATTTTAATGGAAGTTACGCCGTTTTTTACAGTAACTTTAGACCCGTATTCTCGATAAATTCTCCGAATATTGTGCTTTTATCACCCATTTGTAACTCTCAGAGAATACGTGAACATGAGTGTCGATTTGCAAAATATCTTGATACCTTTTATTTAAGCACGAACGCACACTTACCAGAGGCGAACGCATCGAAAGAGCCGAAAAATTTTGAAGTTTATTTTACATAAAATCCAAAAAAGCCTTCGTCCGAATCTGGAAGAATCCCAGAATTCCTAGGCGAATTCGGATGAAATCATCAAATTCAACGCGGGCGATGCGATCGAATCGATTGACGAACTCGCATTCTGACAAGACGTGCGTGCATTTTAACAAACACACACTAATCATAATTCACAAATAATTATAGTGCGACAGGTTTAAAGGAAATGGAAACGATCCTTCGTCGTGGTCGTTTCTTTACGTGTGGATAGATTTGCAAGGCTTTATTGACTTCGATTCGTTCGGCGCGTTCGGCTGGACAAGTGTGCGTTTACCTTACAGTTACATGACATGTTTTGGATTTTTATTGCGTTTTTAAATTTTGTGTAAATGATGTCACGTGTAAACAAAACTGTAAGGTAAAATCAATAATTGACAAGATAACAAAAGCTGACCTACTAAACTTTCAATGATTTTGATTATTGAGGTACCTACCATGTATTCGCACAAAGCGCTTTGCTTCCACTTTATTTATGCGAACCGCAAGGAACGTAATGCTCTGCCGGGCGGCGTCAGTGTTTCCAGATCACTATAATTTGGGTGTATTCAAGGCAAGAGTGAATAGGATTATTCTAGACTATAAGCGTGCTACATTGTGGACCACATCGTCACTTACCATCAGGTGAGGGGGTGGTCAAACCCAAGCCTATAAATAGTAAAAAAAATATATATATATAAGTGTAATAAAAAAAACAATGTGCATTAAATTTATTTCAGGTGCTACAAACGGGCGCAGTGCAAGCTGTTGAAGAATGTCAGCATCAATTCCGACACAGCCGGTGGAACTGCAGCACCGTAGAGAATTCCACTGATATCTTCGGGGGAGTTCTGAAATACAGTAAGTTAATGTCATAGGATAATGAAGTATAGAACCATGTCTTAGTAATTAAAATCCAGGTATAATACGACCGACTTCAGACTGTTTTAGTGACCGAAATACAACTGAAAGTCACAGAAGAGCAGTGTTTTAGTGACCGTAAACACAATTGAAAGTCACAGAAAACAACATACGCAATTTCGTTTACTTCGATGACTCATTTCAGTTATATTGATTTAAAAAGTAAAGTACTGAACAGATTTTGATAAAACTTCTTTAGGACCAATTTAAAGTAAGTATCTCTAACAAAAAAAAAAGTCTTAAACAACCATTGTAAAAAAAAAAAACTGGTTTGAGAACCTCCTCCTTTTTTGAAGTCAGGTCAAAAGTAAAGTTAAAAGCGTTTATTCTATTAAGTACCTTACTTACTAGAATAAACGCTTACCATACCTACTAATAAATCGAGGCGCATAAACTTTTAGTAAGTAGGTATATTTTGGACCGATGCTAGATTTTGAAACAGAAAAGTAACAGTGCTAAAGAAATAATGTGGTTTGAAATGAGTAGGCTATTTTATTGCTATCTAAATTGAAGAGACGAGCTAGGCGCTGAAAAAGAAAATACAAAGAGAAAGTAACAGAAAAACAAATTGCAGAGCTCCATCTATTTGCAGAGCTCAATCTATCCAAAGCTCTATTTCTAAGAATGCTAAAACACTTACAAAATCTGTCAGTTCATTGACTTAACACACAAACCAGGTAACATGACCTCTAGTAGTGCAGTATCATCACCTGTTTCCGTACAACACTGTTGCAGATGTAAGACCACGGTTAACTGGTTCCACAGTTAGTTTACCATAAAGGTGCTGATAGACTTGAGCATTAATTTGTAATAAGCATTCTTGCGAATGTTAAGGCGGCAACTGAGATGAATATTTGCTCGTTGTGAGCACGTTACAGGTCAAATATTCGGCATGTCATTACAGTAAGACGCTCCACTCAGCTATCGGCTTTAAGACCTTTGAATGTTCCATTAACAATCAAGTCAGTCGCTAGGGCGATTACCGCCAAGAGTTTCGTCTGCAACTGCTGGGGATAAAGCACAGTCGACTTCGAGCATATATTCGTAGCGGAGACTCAGGTGCAATTGCTTACAATGAACAAACTCGCGATGCAAATCACATCAATTCACATCAAGCAAATACTTATGTCAGTCGCGACCTTACAACATTACAAGTAAAAGCTCACAAAAAATAGAGTTCTAGTGATCATTCGTGCGACCGTTCTAGTGAGCATTTTAAAGAAACGAAAGTAAATTTGCTTCGAGTATTTCACGAGAGCAATTTTGTCATTATCTCTTTGCCGTCCCTCTCTAGCACACGCGACCGTCAAGTCTGACATCTTTGCGAAGAATATTTTTTTTGACAAGCATTTACTAAGCGTTCACTAAAATGTTGCGATGTTTGGCTCTATGCTTCGCTCTATTCGATGTGCAGTTCGAAAAATTTAAAAACAACGAATGCTCGATGTTCTGTTACAAGTGAATGCTCAAGTCTATCAGCCCCTTAACATGAGCGGTTCAGTCAGCGTCCAATTTGTTATCGACGTTTGGAAGTAAACATCTGAATCCACAAAGATGATGTTCTGTGAATTTTGAGATTGATCTGTTTACTAGGCTAGCTTGGATTATTAGAAAAATCTTTTGAACTTGAGTGTTGATAAGTAAACCACCAACAGTTTAATGATCGTCGGCCTATCACGAAAATCTTTCGTTACGTTAACGTATCGTCGGGTTACGTGATGACGTGACGATAAATGATAGAAGCAAGCAATCTACAGTGTAGTTTGCCTGAGATACAACACGCTAGTTTTTTAAGACTGGATAGCAAGATAGTGATAGTAAACTAGACTCAGACATAATGCGTAATTTTTCACTAGCTTACTAGCCTAGAAACAAAGCTAGATCCGTTTACACAAAGCCAGAGCTGCTAGCTTACTCACAACCTTGTTATTCTGGTTTGAAAAACTAGCCTCGTGGAAATCGGGTATTAAGCTTCGATGACACACGGATAGTTTAGACGCTACAAGCGAGAGAGTTCGCTTGTATCTTGTAAACTCGCCCCGTGTCTTCGGTTTTTTTACAATCTGCTAGTTGACAATCCTTCCCGAAAGCTAACTCACTCATTCGCTAGTTTTTAAACTCGCAGGCTTAAAGCTTCTTTACGAATTATTATCGTACGGTAAACGTCAAATTATTCGTTTACTTTCGTAATAGGCCCAATGTGTAAAATAAACAGCTTAGACGATTGACGCGATCTCAAAAGCCGTGTATGGTGCTTACTTCAAAGTGGCTTTATGCTTTGAACTTGAGCAATGTTTTTGTTACAAACTTATATCTGGCACACAGGAATAGATTGTTGAAACCGCCATGAGTTTTGATAAAACAATTTCTCTACTTTGTTCACAAAGGATTTTGTTTCTAAATATTTTGTTGGCCTACAAATATTTTGTTTGAAACGATCGTTTTGTTTAACAAGTAAGATAACTTAACAAATCATAAATATTATTTTTTTGTTTTTACTATACATAGCATAAGCATAATCAGCCTCTAATGTTCCCATTGCTGGGACTGAGGCCTACTCTCGACAGGAGAGCGAATGGGTCTTAATCCACCACGCGGACCCATCCGACTCAATGCGGATTGGTGGATGTCACATGCTTTTATGCATTTTTTTTTCTATCCTTTGACATGCCGGTTTCCTCACGATGTTTTTTTCACCGTTGCGAGAATTAACGTGGAATGCATACATAGATTTTTTCGACCGAAAAACCCATTTACGCATGACTGCCACCGGGATTCGAACCCGCGACCAGCAGATAGCAAAGCAAGAGCCTCATCCACTCCGCCACCACGTCCTCATAGCCTGATCTGTATAGCTTTAGTTCCTAATTTACCCCGTACGGCTCAACGAGTTCATTCACGGAAGACACACACGCACATACATTCATATTTACCCGTTTTTTTTTTTTTTATTTTTTTTATTTTATTGTTCTACCAACAATTGTTACAATAAAACATGATACTTATAGACTAATTTTTGCTTTACAAAAGTATTTTTCTTGCTAATTGCACAATCACTTAAAGGTAAACACAGCATGTATAAAAACGAATATAAAGAGTAGCATAATTTGAAAAAAATATATATATATATATATTATGTAGATATTTTTTTTTTAAAACACAATATTTAGAGATATATAACTTAAAAATTTACAGGGAAAAAAAAACAACAAGATAATATATAATTATTTTAGGATCTAATTTGATAAATTCTCGACCAGGTGGCGGTGGAACTTATCTAATTTAAAATGAAATATATTATTGCAGGGTTATGAGAGATAAAAATTTTGTATATATTTATATATATATTATTTTTTTATTTTCCAGAATCCCGAGAGTCAGCCTTTGTGCACGCATTATCAGCCGCTGGTCTAGCACATGCAGTTGCCAGGGCTTGCAGTCGCGGCGAGCTGAACGAATGTTCCTGCGACTCCAGAGTCAGGAAGAGGACACCGCGGCATTGGCAATGGGGAGGCTGTTCCGAGGTAAACATAATAGGAGATAGGATCTAGACAGGCTAAGTAGACAGGTCTAGCCGAATACGGCAGTGCATTATGCATGATACATACGACACACCTTAAATTTTACGATGGAAGATTCCGTCTAGGTGCGTAAACATAAAGCCAAAAGTTCAGCCTCAACACAAAAAAAAAATAATTGTATGCGCCAGCATTTATTTTTAACGAAAACCAAAAGATCCGAAAGAAGTGTTTCAGTTTATTGGTGCTGAAAGAAATACTTTTTACCTAGAGACCTGATTAAAGATATCCTGTGTAGGTAAATTTAGAACAAATCTTTTTCAGGACATACGATATGGCGAAATATATAGCCGTGACTTCGTAGACTCTAGAGAAGATAAGAACACCGATGAAGGATTGGTGAATCTTCACAACAACGAGGCTGGACGAAGGGTAAGCAATATTGTTTTCATAGAGAAGAAAAGCTCCCTTTTCTCTTACAAGCCTTTCTCATAACATTTCTCTCTACACACTTTTTCTGTTGATCTATCCTCTTTTTATTAGGTCCACCAGTATATTTTTATTAAATCATCGTCAAGATTAACTAAAGCAATTATCTGATTGACATAGGCTTCTCCTAAGGCGTGACACTGAGCCCAATTTTCGGCTCTTCTCACCCAACTTCTGTCAGCTAATAGTACGCAAATTGTCGCTCCATCTATACCGGAGGTCGTTTTACAATAGGTACGCTTTATTCGAATATACATAAATAGCTATAAGCTTATGTTTTTATTTCAGGCGGTTCGCGGTCGAATGCAACGTGTCTGCAAGTGCCATGGAATGTCAGGGTCTTGTTCCGTGAGGGTGTGCTGGCGACGGCTCCCGCAGCTCAGGCAGGTGGGGGATAACCTGGCCACGCGATACGAAGGCGCTTCACATGTTAAGGTTGGTATTATCATCAACCTATAGCAGTATTAGGCAGTCTGTGCGCATGAAAAATGTATGTGCGCATTAAAACACGTGCTTTGAACGGTGAAGGAAAACATCGTGAGGAAACCGGCATATCATAGAACTTACAAAGTTCGAACATGTGTCAAGTGCACGAAAGGAGCCTCTACGAGGCGCACTTGAAATCCTTTCACCACACTGTTTTGAAAGAACTAGTGACACGAAGAAGAAGAAGAAGAAGGTAGTCCACCCAGGGCATAGGTTAATATATAACATATTTTCTTAGTTAAAGGATCAGCTACTGTTCACGGTTCTATGAGGTATCAAGATAAAAAGTAGTCTATGTTTTTTTTTAACTTTTAATTACTTCATTCTATTCAGCGGTATTTAGCCATCCCAACAAATTTTCGCATTATTATTCTCGCAAGCAATTTAAATGAGTGGGTTCACGCCAAAAGCCTGTAGCGAAACAGGTTTAGGATGGACACGAAGCATTTCGTTATAAGATGAAAAACTGGTGGATGTAAACAGCCAAAGATCAGGCTCAGTAGCGTGCCTTGGGAGAGACCTATGTCCAGCTGTGCACTGCTATAGGTTGATGATGATGATGAAAATACTTATCTGGATCCAAAATATCCCCGGCAAATAGAACTACCCAACTTTTAACTCATTATTTTTTTCTCGTGGTTAAGGTGTGTTCTACTTAATTAGGAATTCAGTATTATAACCCACAGGTGGTGGAGAGGAAACGAGGCAAAAACATCCGGAAATTGCGGCCCCTACACGCTGACATGAAGAAACCCAACAAAACGGACTTGGTGTACCTAGAAGACTCGCCTGACTACTGCGAACCTAATGATGAGTAAGTGCAGAAACAATTATCATTAAACATTCACACACTCACGCCCCTGCACTAGGATTCCCTGTGTCGCAGGTGGCATGGACACATACAACACATCACAACATCCAAGACCCGAGAACAAACGTTTGTGTTCGCCACACAAATATTTGCCCCGGCCGGGTATCGAACCCGGAACACCAAGCTTCGTAGGCAGGGTCACTACCAACTAAGCCACGGTGTCAACCGAGTTGGTTGCAACAGAAGATTAGCTATAGTAGCTTCTGATATAGAAACGACCTCCAGTGGTAAACAAGTCCTTGAGTGGTGACCAAGTGGAGTCCTTGTGAACTCTTCTCCTGGAAAGCGTAGAATGACTTCAGAATAGATAAAATGACGATTTGCACAGCATAGTTAGCAGCAATTGTTTGGTGGCATGTGACATGCCCACCAATGCCCACTGTCCCAGTCCCAGCAGTGGGAACAATATAGGATGATTATAATGATGATAATGATTGAGAAGAGTCTAAGGTTTAGGAGATATCTATAACCGACAATGAACTACTATAGGTTATTGATGAAAAGGCGGTATCTTAGGTGTTAAACACATGTTTAACGGTGAACCAAAAAAGATCGAAAACATATGACAAGTGCACGAAAGGAGCCTCGTCGAGGTGCACTTGAAATCCTTTCACCACACTGGGTCGAAATAACTTATAAATTAACTTAATAAACTAACAATGAAGACATTGATAATGACAGCAATGATAAAGATGGTGATTTTGACGATGATGATAATAATGAATTTCCAATTTTCCAGGCTCGGTATTCTCGGCACCAGAGGTCGGAGCTGCAACCGTACGTCCGCTGGTCTTGACGGCTGTCGGCTCCTCTGCTGTGGGCGCGGCTACCAAACTAGGGTTCGAGATCACGAGGAGAAGTGCAAATGCAAGTTTGTTTGGTGCTGCAAGGTGCAGTGCGAGATTTGCAGGTTCAAGCGGGATCATCATGTTTGTAACTAGATGGATCTACTTGGAAGTGGATGAAGCGCAAGTTGAAGAATTGTAGACGCAATATATTTTGCAGTTGGAAACTTTGAACTACAAATCATGGTTACTCAAGTTGTAGTCCAACGGTTCTGTCGTAATTGCAAATACCACATTTTTCACCAGGATACGTTCACGTCTTTTCATGGTCATATTTATTGTTTTTGTTAAGACAGATGAGTATAAAAATAAATTAAGGCGTAAGTCCAACTCTTCTTTATAGATTTCTCTAGCTACACTTTGCAATGAACTTATCATAATTTCATGTCTCGTTCTTGTTTTGGTATCATCGACTAATAGAATATGTGTCAGCAGATGAAAACATGAAATATAATTGATTGATTCAGGCGTTACTTTGCGGAAATCCATAAATATCAACAAATTATATAAATATATTTAGTAATAAATCCGCTTGATTTCTAAACAAAGGTTTTAATTAACTTAACTTTAGTTTAGAACTCGACGAGAGTCTCTCGTTTCGAACTTCGGCGAGTCCACACCTCCTGATGATGCCTCGTGTAGAGGCGAAACATGTGTCGTATCTTTAAACTTTGGTTTTCTGTTCATTGACTCTTTGGTTTATAATATAGTAATATGTACTAAAGTTCTAAACTAAAGTTAAGTTAATTAAAACCTTTGTTTAGAAATCAAGCGGATTTATTACTAAATATATTTATATAATTTGTTGAACATGAAATATATCTAGTTACGCATTCACCATGATGGTTGACTAACTTCAACGCAAAATGAAAGGTACACTATTATCTGTGTCATATTTATTTTGTACGTTAAATAAAAAATAACCTGTTTTTTAACACGATGCGAATGTAAAATTTTACATGATTGATTAAGAGAAAGGAAATCTCTACTAAGATAGTAATTGTAAACAGGGTCATTCATGTTAAATGAATGAATACAAAAAACTTTTAGCATAGGTGTAGGGCATTTATTAGATCGACTTAGTGAATAGTACCTACCTATCTTTTTCTGAGGCATATTTAAACTAAAATGTATGTAAGTCTGAGGTCTACATTTAGCTCCTTAGGTTCGTCGTTGAGAAGTTTTAGAATTTACAGATTCTTATATTCTTTGTTGACTCCTTCATTATTTTCAATTGCATATATTTTTCTCAAGTGCATATATTTTTATTTATCTATTGCCTTTATTTTTTTTATTTACCATTCAACGGATTGACTGAATTATTTTTAAGTGTGTTCGACTCCTTCAATTTCTGATGATGAGCTTTAAATTTATTTACAGTATTAATAACTTATTTAATTTTATGATGTACAAATGTAAATAAAGCATTGTTTAGTACTACGAAATAGACTTACTTGATTCTATCTAATTTTGTAAATATTTTATTTTCGACTCTGAAGCAAATCTTTCATGAATTGTTAACAATATTTTATTTATTATCGTTCTTTTGATAATTATTTTCATTACATAATCTGTGCTTTCTGCAAATATTGAACTCTTGTTACATTCATGGTTTTGTTACTACCTTGTTTACGTCACTCCTTCCGCATTTCTAGTTTCTTCGTTTAACATTTGTTTAAGAGTCACTTCTACCGTGTACTTAATTTTACGATACAATTTGATTTTCTACCTCATGAGGAAATATGTTTTGTTGAAGCCAATTAGTTTATGTTGTATTTCCTTAGGATTTTCACTAGTTTATGCTGTTGTAAATAATTTTATTAAAATAGTTCTAGTAACTTATTGCATTAGATTTGTGATAGCTTTATTCCTTTCTAGCATTTAGAACGTAGATTTTTCATGTTTTGTGAATTTAGAATTTTTAATTATGTAAATATTTATTGAAAGTACTTTAATTATTGATGTAAACGTGTCTGTGTTTACCGATCAAAGTAAAATGTACTTTGGTACATATCGCGTAACATATTTATTTTCAAATTTTTGTTTCGCATCCTTAGATTTTTCAATTTGGTAAGATATTTTCAATGTTAGTGAATTTCAAAATATATTTTTTGTTCAATTGGCAACATTAAATCTATTTTGAAAAAACTCATACTAAGTAGGAATTCATAAGTCTATAAATTTATAAACATAGTTACTATGTATTTGATGTAAATGGAATAAAGTAAATGTATTAGAAAGTTGACTTTTATTCTAATAATAAATTAGAAAAAAATTGTATTTATTTAATGTATTTCAGTAGTCATAGCTACTCGCTTGTTAATAATATTAATGATAAATATAACCATTTATCTTATCTGATTCTATTTGTGAATTAAAAGTATCCTTATCAACAATCAATGTAGGTAGCGGGGACGGTTTCAAAAATACTCAGATATAAATTATAATTAGGTTTAATTAAGTAATTTGGTAAAATTAACATAGCTTAAAAGTTTACTCGCCAAGAGGATTGCCTATCCATGGGTACACTCGAGGGCATGAGTTGCAGATTTGAATCCAGTAATCCAGCTGAAAAAAAGATACCTATTAGGTTCTTTAATTACTCGCAGGACTCAAGTAGCGTCTAGTGGTTCAAGGAAGAATGGAGAGCAAGAGATCCCGTGGTCGCTCTCCAACTAGTAGATGGTATGACCTCATCAAATCTCGCACAAACGCAACCATGACCGACTGCTCCCACAATGCGTCGAAAAGAGCCAGGTGCATAGCTGGAGCCACCATTCGCCGGGACCCGATTATGACTACGACCACTCTGTCAAGAGTTTAGATAGATATTGTAGATAATATTACTTTAATTATACCTACATAATATTTTATTCAGATAATTTCGAAATACCTACATGGGGGAAGAAACTAGCTTTATCTTTTGACATTTGTTGGGTAGTAGCAACTATGTCATGGCCTTAATAGTTTTTTGAAGACGTGATGGATAAGGCCCTTGGCTTGCAATCTGATGGTTGCGGGTTCAAATCCGTATAGCAGTCATATGTGTTTCAATTAAATAAATCTATATACACACAACGTTCTTACAACGGTGAAAGAAAACATCGTGAGAAAACCGACATAACATCATAGAACAGAAAAAAGTTCCATTTCCAATATTGCATGTCGCAATCACCAATTCGCATTTGATTTGCACCAAACTTGAATGGACGATGCAGAAGGGGTTAGGCTATATCTGTGCAGTCAGAATTTTGGGTTTCTACAAAATGACAGAGTGACAGCGGGGCGAGTGCAGCGCCCGAGCCGAAATTTTGCGAGCTGGCTTGAGCTCTTTACCTGGGTTTACCAAACGATGAATGGAACTTAAATATAATTACCATAGTCCTTGAGAATGTCTAGTCATTAGAAACTTACCTCATTGTGAGCAGCCGTCAAAGGTCCACAGCTGGATGCCGGACATGAGGTGGGTGTAAAGGTCTTGCAAGACTTCTGTTTGTACTCATTTACAGGGACTGGGTCTTTCACCCACTCAAGCACTTCTTTTGAGTTCACCTGCAAATAAAAAAAAATCCTCAATTCACAAACAAAGGCGAAAGGTAATGAAGATGGATAGATGGAGAGATAGATTGTCTATATTTAATATGGGTGTTGATTGTTCAAATTTACTGGGCAGATTTAGATTATATGTAATTTAGAACACTTGTATTTGTAAGTTCTTTGGTATAATGAAGAGTTGTTGAGTTGAAGTTTTTGAAGGTTTGAAATCGACGAAATTACCCGTTACTATATTACCGAGGTAAAGTAAAAGACAAAAGTCAATAATTTATTAGGAAGGCAGGTTCGATCACTATCAATTATAGAGATGATACTAAAGATAGATTACTTTTTCATTTTCCTTTTTAATGCACGATATTATTATATATATAAAAAAAAGAAGAATGATACGAAACGATATAAATTTCAAAGTTTTAAGAGGTCCTAACAAACCATAAACACAACAGTTACGAGTAAGTTGTTGACCAGGTAGGAATAAGCCTCTTTAACATAAAGAAGGAAAAGAAAGAATAAAAATAAAAGATATCAATTTCAAAGAATGAAGAGGTCCCAACTTACCATAAACACATCAGGTAAGTTGTTGACCAGGTCCAAGAATCTCGTAAACGCTTCCCTGACCGCAGGGTAGGCGGAGATGAACCACTCGTGGACGTAGAAGCCGAAGGGAGCGCGGTTGTTGAGGTAGTGGCGCTCGAAGTTCGTGACGATGAAACGGTACCATGCATCAGCGTCGTTGCGGTCAGGGCTGAAAGAGATTTTTTTTATTGTCTATAATAAGATTTATAAATAATCAAAGTATAATGCATAAAATAATGACTTCAAGAAAAGCAAAATACGCAGTTTCGTTTACTTGGATGACGTTTTTTTGCTAAAATTTCTATGGTAATCAAAAAATCCTATTTATATAAAATCGTATCATATTATAAATAAAATAAGCGTAGATACTTGAAATTGAGAGGGTATGTTTGTAAGGACGTGTAGGCGCTTACTAGAAAGGAATTTTGATAATTGGCAACGCAATCGTTTCGGGCATCAGCTAGTCGTTTATGAATTAGTCATAAATTAAATCTGTAAAAGTGATGATGATGTTGATAGTAAAATATAAGATAAAATATCCAAAAGCAATAAATTCAACGCTTTTAGAACTATTCATTAATGATAACATTGAGATTGATCAAAGTTAAAAAAATGATAACAAATAAGAGAAAAGCTATACTTACATCCAGAAACAAGCATCCACCATAGAACAAGCCACACCATTAAGGTCCATCCAGCTGACCATAGGCTGGACCCACACTCCAGGGATAGACGCGGTGGGGCAGGGAGGAACCGGACAGTCCTGGATCGAAGCGTAGTCCAGGGTGTACGGCCAGAGACCAGGGTTGGTGTATGAGATGGTAGGCCAGGAACAATCGTAGGCGATGCCAGAGTCTCGCATAACTTGGAAACTGTTGTTGCCAGCCAATTGCAGGAAAGGGATACGGATACCTGATACATAAGAAGGACATATTATTATCATGGATTCTGAAGTCTTTAAAGGTCAGAAACGCGCGCCGAAATGATGCTCGCACATTTGTACATTTTTGAAGATATAAATTGACTGAGTATAAACATAAAAGTGGAGCGGTGAATTTGTTATTACAACCTCGTGAAATGTTTTAAGTATTATATTATTTGTTTTGATATGTTTAACATAAGCGAAAGAGAGACTTTTTTTCACAATCTCTTCTTGCCAATTTATTTTTATTAATTCTCCAATATTAAAATATGGTTACACTAACCTAGATGTCTTTATTAGATACAAAACTATTAACCTTAGCATTTGAATTTACTAAAGTGTCTAAGAGTTTTTCAAATTTGACTAGAACTAGATTTTTTTAAAAGTGTGAATTACTGACTGACTCACCAGATATCTCATCAACGGGTATATTAGCAAAATGCGACATCTGCAATCGCTGGTCTGCGAACTCTCTCGCCATATCTTCGTAGCTGCCGTCAGCCCAGTAAGTCTGCGGGGTTTGATGACTAATAGAATGCAGGGCGATTTCATATCCCTGGTTGTAAAGCTCATTGATGAGTTGGTAGTTGGTGTATTCATGGTTGACGTAGAAGGTGGTGCCTATTGGGCAGTTGTTTGAGTTGACGCGGCCGTAGAGAATTTGGCGATAGGTTTCGATGTTGATGATGTTTACTCCATCGTCGAAGGTCAAGGTAACAAACTGAAAGATAATAATGTAAAAGCTCAAAAGATGATGAGGTGAGATGGTTTAATAGTTTTTATTGGTTAATTTAGAGTATCTAGCTCTAACAAAATATTCAAAATAAAGGAACACAAGAATGGACATATTTTGTGTTCTCGGTTCTTTCGTGTATTTATAGTACCTACAAATAGCGGATGAGTAGGTAAATGTCATTTAATATTTGAAATTTTTAGACATTATTAATGTTTTAGGAACTTGTTACTTACTTGGTAGGAAATACTCGTATTCAAAGAATTTAATTGTATCTTTGTTTGTATTTATGAAGGTAAATCTTGCAGCAGAGAACTAGCTATTATACATGGGCTCTTCTAACACAGATTTATCAAACTTACCAGAGCCTCTAAACCTTGTCAAAATTTACTTGTACCTAAAACTTGAATATATAGTATTTTTGATTGATTGATTTTTTTGATACAATATACTCCGTTGCAAAATTAAGAAATAATACTTACTTGAGGAACATCTCTGGCCTTTAAACCTCCTGGGATTGAAGTCGAAGAGCACCTACAGTCAGGTAATTTACACAATTCCTCGTCACATGGTTCAGCTAGCTCCGACTCTTCCGCAAAAGCCAGGGCCACCACGGCAAACCACACAACTATACAATACCACTTCATTTTTAAATAGCAATGTCTTATTATTAAAATATTTAATTTATATATAGGTCTTATCAAGAGACAGTGGAATCAAAGCTAAATCTAAATCTAATCAAGTTTTGGAAAATTTGAGAATGACGATTTCCGGATTTAGATAGAAGAAGTACCTACGAACATACTTACTCGTAAGTACGAGTTCATTTATTTTTGATGCTACTTCCATTCAGTGGCCTGTGGCTGATTTTAATAAAGTACTTGTAGATATACTATAAACTAATACAGCGTCATGTCGGACGAATTCTAGAGAATCAAAATCGAAATTTTTAGTACCTACCTACTAATAGCAAGAAAATCATTTAAATCGGATTGAAGCACGAAAAATTCGAGTTCCTAATTTTTTAAATTTCCTTCTGACTATACTCTAGAGCCAATAAAGCTCAGTGTTCTAATTTAAATATCCACTAAAGCTTTTTTGTGATATTAATTTGTTTGTCCTCAGGATTTGGATGATGGTGTCTTAGAACTAAAATAATGTACAATTATGTTTTTATTATGAATCAATAAAATTCCTTTTCAGGTAAGTATAATTGATCATAACGTTCTTCGTGTTTTGAATAGTGTTTTCCTACAAGTTAAGAGCTATTTAATATGTAATGTATTTCTGACCGATAAATGAAACAATTTCTATTATTATAATAATGTTATCTTTATCTTTCTACACAGTAACAATTTATTTATTGTCCGAGAGGGTTTCCAATCCACGGGTATTCACGGGGGCACATGTTGCAAATCGAGAGCCAGTATGACATGAACTGAAAAAAAACAGTGATCAAAACATATTTTTTGTACTAACGTCAAGTTTCCGCCACACGAATTAAGGCCCACCGCAAACCTGCGATGGTAGGTGCAGCGAAGAGACTGATAAGATTACAAATTAAACTCAACCCTATCATATAAGTCATACGGTTGAAAATGCGGGTCGCGTCGCGTCGCCGACCGGGGCCGCCGAGGGATTTGCACACCGGCTATCGTGGCAGCTACTGTAGGCCGTATTTATTAAAAATAAGGTTTAGTTTCAATTATTGTATCTCTCAGTCTCTTCGCTGCACCTCCACAGATCTAACATCTCATAAATTGGATGGACGTACCTTTATTAAAACTTTATTATAATGACAATGGCAAGTAGTAAACGGATGCCTAATTAGTAGATAATATTAGATCATAACGGGTATTTAACGTAGGGATATAAAATAGATAAGGTGAGCGCAATAACAACCCGCTATAATCTGGCTATAATCTAATAACTATTTGTGATAATAATCGCGAAAGTCTACAAAAACTATGATCATGCTCACAAGTGCATTATGTCTTACTACTAATTCTTTCGATTTTAAAGTAAGTTCTTATCATAATTTTTATCCCTTCTGGTCATGGGCAGGCGTAATCTCTTTACATAAGGGGAGCACCTTTTTTTTACATGGGGAAAATCCTCATGGATACCCACCACCCTTGGGGGAGGGCGGACGGATTCTGTCGGACTCTAACCGACTAAAACCTCATGGTGGCTGACCTCTACGCATTAGCGGGACCCCGGATACCCTCGGAACTCGTACCGTGTGTCCCTCACGCACTTTGCTGTGAGGCCTATCCCAGGGAAGGCTTGCGCCGACCCCGAGCTCCGCTTGCAGTGCATGCCTCCTCGTGCATAGCAGCCGTTCTGGGTTCGAGTATAGTGCAGCCAGAGCCCCCACTCCGACTGCTCTCGAACCCAGCAAGATCTCCCTCATTGGCAGGAGACACCGCCGCCCCTCATGGAGTGGACGCCCCGGGATGTCCCTAGACACCGAGCGGGATCGGATGTCTCACGATCCTGATCAGCAGCCTCTTTCTGTACCATGACGGTCTCACAGAAAGAGGCTACTGCCCTCCACGCTTTCGCTTCCGCCAGCATTGTCGTAACAACGCTGGGCAGGGCGAGGTCTTGCCCAATTTGGTTCATCAGGATCCGCCGTTCAGAGCTCCACGCCGAGCACTCCTCGAGCGTGTGCTGGGCAGAGTCTTGGTCCCTCCCACAGATCAGGGAAGCGCCTAGCTCGTCTTGTTACTTGTTACGGTGAAAACTTACTATATTATGAGCAGAAGTTAAAGGTCCACAAAAGGCCGGCGGGCAAGTAGTTGGGATGTGGGTCTTACAAGTCTGGCTTCTGTACTCGTCAACTGGCACTGGATTCTTTATCCACTCGATCACTTCGATAGAGTTCACCTGAACAGGCAAACAACATTTTAATACAACGTGCATAAAAGTTAACTGCGAAATCCATTTAAATACTTAATAACCAAGGTTTTACAAAACATACTACAACTGACTTCAATTGGAGTGATTTAGTGACCGTAAACACCTCTGAATAATCACACGGAAGCAAACTACGTAATTACGTTTTGATTTCAAAACCAAAGCACTTAAGGGGCATCCTCAAATCCGAATTCCATACAAAAATGTTTCGGACAAATACTCAAAAAGTACGCCGTATTATAGTAATTTCTACACACTATTCGTTTCCTCTGTTTTTTGATTTTATGAACAAAAAAAGTGAAAGGTTTCATACTTTAAGGCCCATTTACACGATACCATTTTCTTGTACATACAACGGCAATAATTGAATGCAATAAATGACGCGCAATTATTGATCTTCAAGAATTGTAAGTAACTGTTTACATGCAGCAACAAGTAAAAAAATGGAATGCAATTATTGTATGAAAGTCTTGACTTAAAATAATTGCTGATGCCTTTTGTTTACACCAATACAATTATGTTCAGGCGATTATTGCTGACAAGTTTTGACTTGTCTAAACACAGACTTGTATGTGCGTGTACCATTTTTCAGCGGGTTGCTTTGCTTCAAGTATTGCACGTTTTTGCGCTGGCAAATTTTCATTCAAGTGTTGAACGTTTTAGAAGCTACTATTTTAATAAAAATATAAGTCAATTTTTTTTTAAATTTGGTTGTGCTTATTTAATAAAATTCATTGTGAATATACACCACCAATTTTTAATAAAAAAAACTTTCAAAAATATTTCGACAAAAAATCATATTTTTTCCATCTGTGTTCAGAAACGGCAACTGATTAGGTCTGCGTATTTTTATTTCTGGTGATAGAAAATTTACAGTGTCATACCCTCACTCACTGCACTCATGTTTGCATATGAAGAGAGAATCCAGTTGAATACAAGAATTGCTTGAGAAATTATAGCATGTGCTGTTTACACCAAGACAAGTTTTGAAACCAAACTTGTATGACAGATCAAAAATGTTACGTGTCGTTTAGACCATACAAGTAATTTATTGCTTCAATTTAATGGTATGCAACAGGCAAGAAACTTGCATCGTGTAAATGGGCCTTTAATTTAGATTTTATACGTGTTTTTAAGTTAGTAGGGTTAATTTTAAAACACGTATTACTATAATACGGCGTACTTTTTGAGTATTTGTCCGAAACATTTTTGTATGGAATTTGGATTTGAGGATGCCCCTTAACCGATTTCCATTACAATATTTTATGGGACAAAATATGGAAGTATAATTCAAATAAGAAATATTTTTTCAAATAGGTTAAAAAACAACAAAGTTCCGACTAAACAATCATTAAAAAAATTCAACCGATTTGAGAACCCTCTTTTTTTTGGTGAAAAATAATTTACCTCTCAGTCATAATCGAAGTTCAGTTTAGAACATGAAGCAACTAAGATTAGTAGAGGCACTGTAGTCTGTAGTCAAAACTCTACTCTCTCTTATGCCTTCAAATAAAACTCATCAACTAAAAAATATATTTTACCATGAAAACATCGTTCAAGTTGTTGACCAAGTCCAAGAAACGGTATAGGGCTCGGTACACAGCAGGGTTGGCTCCGATGAAACCCTCGTGCACGTAAAAGCCGAAAGGAGCGCGGTTGTTGAGGTAGTGGCGCTCAAAGTTGGTGACGATGAAGCGGAACCACGCCTCCTCATCTGTCAGCTCAGGCCTGAACCACAAAAAGAAAAAAAATGAAGGGTTATACAACCTCACTAGAATTCCCTGTGCCGCAGAGGGCATAGACGCATACAACACGCGACATCTATCTAATACCTGCCGTCTTCCTACTATACTGTAATATAATGGAAAACGCAGAGTTAGGCGATCACCAGCCCGATGGAGCGATGACATCCGCAATATTGCAGGCAACACCTGGTATATATCCGCACAGCACAGACGAGATCAGCATTAAATGGAGGAGGCCTATGCCCAGCAGTGGGTTGATACTGCCCACTGCTGGGCTCATCATGAGCTGAGGAGGTGTAAAACTACAGGTTCAGTAAATAAGTAGTAAGTACTTACATCGCAAAACAAGCGTCGACCATAGAGCAAGGCAAGCCATTCAAATCAGTCCAGGCGACCATTGGCTGGATCCATATTCCAGGAACAGATGCAGTGGGACAGGATGGAATCGGGCAATCCTGGATTGAAGCGTAGTCCAGGGTGTATGGCCAGAGAGGAGGGTTAGTGTAGGAGATGGTAGGCCAAGAGCAATCGTAAGTGAGGCCAAAGTCTTTCATGACTTCGAAACTAGTATTGCCAGCCTGCTGCAGGAAAGGCAAACGGACCCCTGGAAGCAAATGCGAAAATCCCTGTTTAAATATATAACTAGAGTCAAGTCTAATATCTCGTATGTATGGCAAAATGAAATGAAATCTCATGTTCAGAGTAAAAGTTCAATCATCACCATTACTGATTATCTTAAGCATTGTCCTAGTAGAATGCAATCACGCGACCATCGTAAGTTCGCGCGAACTTCAGTAGCGCGAATCCGCGATCAAACATACTAACGTCAAATAGGCGTCCCAATTGGAATCGCGTCGCGCGAGCGCATCGCGCGAATGCCAATCGGGACGCCTACTTGCGATGGTCGCGTGATCGCGTTCTATTAGGACAATGCCTTAAATATAAATGTTTCGAATTTGATGATGATTTTTTTTACTCAATCAAGTACATGTATGTGGCATCAGTAATCAAAAACGCTTTCAAAACTGAGAGAATAAACACAAGTATACAAACCAGCCATTGATTCCAGAGGAATATTGGCGAAATGAGCTATCTGGATTCTTTGCTCAGCCAGTTCCTGGACTAAATCATCGTATGTAGCTTGTGCCCAAAAAGTTTGAGGAGTCTGATGACTGATTGAGTGGAGAGCAATTTCAAAGCCATTGTTGTACAGTTCGTTGACGATTTGGTAGTTTGTGTATTCGTGACTGACGTAAAAGGTTGCTCCAGCTCGGCAACCATTGATGTTTCTACGGTTGTAGAGAAGGTTCCGATACGTCAAGATGTTGTTAATGTTGATACCATCATCAAAGGTGATAGTGAAGAACTGAAAATAGTTAATACAACATTATATATGGCATAGCTTGATATCAATATTATGGTGAAGAGATGTTGCGGTATTACTGATGCGGATTAGAGTAAAATTATTATTATACAAAAGAAGAAAAATATGAGCCTTATAAACAAGGAAACGCAACTTAAGTGATATTACATTTAGATTACAGTTTGTTTAAAAGATGCCGCTGATAAAATTGATTAACCTATCTTGATACCAAAAAAACAGTGCTTTCATAAGTAACGTCAGATTATGCACTAAATTTACCTATTCTTAGAAATTACCAAAATATAAGATTTTAGTTTGATCTATGCATTATAGGTAAAATAACTGCAGGCAGGTCTTTGCCTGCAGTTATTTTACCTATTTGTCAATTCATTTCGATATTTATAATTATTATTTTCAGTCATGAAAGTCACTAATGCAGCGAGGTTTAGAAAATGACCAAAACATAAGATCTTAGTTTGATATAAGTATCGTAGTATCGATGGTAAAATGGCGTACAATAGTAATGGTGCGAACACGATAGTCGGAAACAATTGGCGAGATATCTTCTTACTGTTACCTCAAGTTTATCTGTGGAAGCTAGAATATGAAATCAATACAAATATCTACCTACCATTCCTCACCTATTTGTTTAAAAAAGAAAACAATTCGCTAGCCGTATGGATTGCTTTTGTGTCGTAGGTATATCAGTGAATTCGGAGATAAAAATATAATAAAATATAAAATATTGTAAATAAGGTACATGTGAACTGATAAAGTATTTGTAAAAAAGTGTGCCACGATTTGCTGAAGCCCAACAACTTGTATACGCTTCATGCGCTTGGATTTATATTTCAGGTTAGTTTCTGAATTTACTTACCTTTAAAGCATTTAAGGAGTCTATTAATTAGTGACTAAATATATAGCTTGGTTAAGATTTATCACAGTTTTTTTAACTTTTTTTTCGATTGTTTACATTTTTATACAGCCCATTACTTATTATTCCCGCTGCTTTGGAACAATAATAGCATAATATTTGTAATCTACGTTGTTAGTACCTACAGTGTCACAAAAAAGTTTCATGCATGCAGGTAGAAAAAAAATCGGGATAAGGGCTCCATACATTTTTGCCCCATGTCATTTAATAAAGTAATATTTCATAAAATAACTTGTAATTATAGAGGATAGGTGCAAAAATCATCAGCAATAATAACCACAATAATAGCAAACTTGCTGCAATGTTTTCTTATTTTTAGAAAAGCTGCTAATTTACTTGTTACCTGAGGCGTATTTCTGGGAATAAGTTCTCCTGGAATGTTAATAGACTAGCATCTGCAGTCTGGAAGTTGGCACAGCTCCTCGTTATTGTCAAAACTATAGCCAGTCTTCTGACAATTCTAGCCCTTTAGTAGAAGTGCAAGTCATCTTACCTGAGCCGTGTCTCTGGGAAGAAGTCCTCCTGGAATGTTAATAGACTAGCATCTGCAGTCTGGAAGTTGGCACAGCTCCTCGTTATTGTCAAAACTATAGCCAGTCTTCTGACAATTCTAGCCCTTTAGTAGAAGTGCAAGTCATCTTACCTGAGCCGTGTCTCTGGGAAGAAGTCCTCCTGGAATGTTAATAGACTAGCATCTGCAGTCTGGAAGTTGGCACAGCTCCTCGTTATTGTCAAAACTATAGCCAGTCTTCTGACAATTCTAGCCCTTTAGTAGAAGTGCAAGTCATCTTACCTGAGCCGTGTCTCTGGGAAGAAGTCCTCCTGGAATGTTAATAGACTAGCATCTGCAGTCTGGAAGTTGGCACAGCTCCTCGTTATTCTCAAAACTATAGCCAGTCTTCTGACAATTCTAGCCCTTTAGTAGAAGTGCAAGTCATCTTACCTGAGGCGTGTCTCTGGGAAGAAGTCCTCCTGGAATGTTAATAGACTAGCATCTGCAGTCTGGAAGTTGGCACAGCTCCTCGTTATTGTCAAAACTATAGCCAGTCTTCTGACAATTCTAGCCCTTTAGTAGAAGTGCAAGTTATCTTACCTGAGGCGTGTCTCTGGGAAGAAGTCCTCCTGGAATATTAGTAGAGGAGCATCTGCAGTCTGGAAGCTTGCATAACTCTTCGTCACAGATTTCAGCTAAAGGCAATTCAGCTGAAGCCGCAGCCACGAAGAGTGCGAACAGTAACAGCCGCTTCATTGCGGTTTGTGATTTTAAATTAACAGTGCATTATCATTGAAGATTGGATTTATATACCGATCTACAATCTGGTTATCATTGGGTTTGGTCAAATTGTGTCGGGGCTTTTTATACCCGACTGCCAAGGAAGGGTTATGCTTTTCGTTTTTATCGTGTATGTATATATGTATGTTAATTTATTTGTAACTTCATATCTTTCAAACGGTTGGATCGATTTTCATAGATTTTTGTTTCGATTGTTGTTGTTGTTTGTTTGATTGTTGTTTTTTTTTTGTTATTTTTTTTTTTATTGTTCGATTCGTCTCAATAACCAGAGTGTCTTTAGATATATTTATATATATATATATATATTTTTTTTTTGTTCGATTCGTCTCAATAACCAGAGTGTCTTTAGATACAACTTTAGATAGGGTTTTTAAAATAAATTACCAAAATGGCGCATTTTTGGCGCTAAATAGTAAGTCGTTTATAAATTTGTGTTTACCTAACCTATCGAGACAGTATCAAAATGAAAAAAAATAATCCGTGAACACTATTTAAAATCCACGAAATGATATATGTATGTACTATATTATAATATATATAAATATATTATTTATTTAGTCATTTTTAATTATAAATATATATATATAAATACATAATTATTTAGTATTTTTATATTAAATATATATTTAGGTATTTAGCATTTAAGTTGTACGCCAGTTTTTCTTTTTTCTACCATCAACTGGTTGACTGGTAAAAAATGCTCTAGCATTAAGTCCTCCTTTTGAACTACATTTAAGTGTGTGCTTATTGCACACACTTAAATGTAGTATTAAATAAATAAATAAAAGGAGATTACAAAAGTCATATGTTTAAATTTAATTTGGAATAATAAATAAGCAATCAATGCTTATTAATTTTCGTAGTAGGGTTTTCAGTTTTATAAACTTAAAACAGGGTTTAGACGAAGCCAATAACGCTGGCGCCAGTCCTCAAACAAGCCAGCGCTGGCCTGGCCCGTGTTGTTTTTCCCGCCAGTGCGGGCAAAACGCTGGCTTGTCTTGAAAAACTGTTTATACAAGGCCAATAACAAGCCAGCGCTGGTTTCATGTAAACCCTGCTTAAAACTTGTTGAATTAATTTATTTAACACTGAAATTGCCCTGCCGACTGCTGACATCTTATGGCCAGTTCTCACTCGGGTGCTCTTGTAGCCATCTTGTAGCTGGATATTTTGACTTCACATTTAATAAATAAATATCGTTGTTTTTACAACGATATTTTGATTGACAACAGAGGAGCTTATATCCGAATATATATACGCTTCCGACACCGACAAGTGGAAATGGACTTAGACGCATGCTGTTATAGGTCTGTTGTATAATTTTATCGCAAAATATGTGGTAATGAAGCGGTAATTGAAGCTATATCAAAGAATTAAACATGTACTTCTTCTTCTTCTTATCGTGTCACTGGTACCTTCAAACCAGTGTGGTGAGAGGATTTCAAGTGCGCCTCGAAGAGGCTCCTTTCGTGCACTCGACACATGTTTTCGAACTTTAGGTTCTACGACATGCCGGTTTCCTCACGATATTTTCCTTCACCGTTGCGAGAACGTGGGATGCATCATAGATTTTTTCGACTGAAAAAACCCAATACGCATGACTGCCACCGGGATTCGAACCCGCGACCATCAGATCGCAAGGCAAGGGCCTCATCCACTCGGCCACCACGTCCTCAATGTGTCCTCGATGTAGGTAAACATGTACTACAAAATTGTCATTTTCTTTATAAAGTACCTAAATAGAAAATTATATAAACCTATGCTTATTTATTTTGTAATTTACCTCAATCGGTTTTCATGTAATAAGTTTAAAACATCCATCCATATTGTCATACATTTAAATTTTTAATAGTAGGTATTTGTATGCTATTGTGATTTGTCAAAATGAAAGGAATTAGTGATAATAATGATTCGCAGAAATAATCTAGGTAGCATTGATTTATATATATTATCATGATTGTATTAATTTTAATTGAGTTATCATAATTTGATAACTCAATTAAAACTGATTTACTTTTTATCATGATTTTATAACAGCATAAGCTAACTACTACAATCTATATATATATATTATAAAATTTACAAAAGGAAACAATTGGGCCACCCATAGACCGTTGCAAACGATCTATAGGTAGCTCAACTGCTCCAACTCGATACCCGATGGCAGCGTGCCGAGGATACTGGCTGCATTGCCTCTTTGTATAGTAAGATTTTATTAAAGATTTGATTGATAATGCGAAAAATAAATGAATTGTTGATGAGAAAAAAATCTAAGATATTGCTTTTGCATTGTAAAATCTAATATAAATACCAATTAATAACTTCACATGCCCTGATTAACTTACAATCACCGAGCCTAAACCCCTGAATTTAGAGACTTAAAACTTGGAAGCGCTTTCCTAATAGTAAATGATCACACTTGCTCTTAACTAGAACAGTCTACTAGAACAGTACTACACATGCGAGAAAGATTTGTTTAATATCAAAGGCTTAGGGTGCTTTTCCACCAGAGATGTGCTATGCTACGTTGCTTTGGATACGTTTGATATCCACCAATCATATTCATTGGTGCACATTGCTTAGCACTGGTGGAAACGGATTCAACAAAGATATGTTTTTTATATGGAAGGATGCGTGCTATGGATGCGTGCTATGGATACCTGCTATGGGCCGTATATCTCCCCTCACCGCGCCGCCCTCGCCGCTTCCCTACTATCGATACATCGCATAGCTCGAGCTGCGCATCTTCCTCGCACAGCTATATAGCTTAGTATTGGTGGAAACGGTCACATATTTTCGTAGCGTAGATTTCACATCTTCACAGCATAGCTGCATAGCACATCTCTGGTGGAAAGACACCCTTAGCCAAGTAATCAAATTTGGTAAAATGCGCCATCTGTCAATTATCTATTGAACTACGTTAGAATCGGGAACGAAGTCATCCCTGAGAATGATCTGAATTACAGGAAAGCCTCTGTAGTTATGCGAACCAATATTCAAGAAGTTCCAAAGGGATCTGAGAGATGGCGCTTTGTATAAATTTTATGTGGCGCAGAGTAAATTAATGAGACTTAATTTTTCTTTGGTAGGCAATTTTTCCATTAATCTGGAATTGAGGCTATTTAACAAGTATGATGTCCTTAATCACGGTAAAAATACTTAACCGATTGGGCTTGAGTATTTGTTTTAAATTCCTTTACTCAAGACTATTTATTTTGACACTTCAGATACCTACCATGAGCGAAATCATGAGGGGCAGCTAGTTAATAACTTACGGCCGACGCAAACGAGCCACCGACAATAGCGACCGGTGGCGGCCGACAATGTGCGGTTTCAGACTAGGTACCGGTTTTATTGTCGCACGGGTACGCGCGTATACCGGTTTACGCTGTGTTTTTTCTAGCAAATGTCATTAGCATGACGCGTCTTTCGCGGCTTGTCGCGCGTATACGCGCTGCAAAAAAACATAACAACGCGTAACAGGAATAAAATGTATGAAAACTGATTGTCGCCGGCAAACGGTCGCTGTGGTCGGTGGCTTGTTTGCGACAGACCTTCTTGTTATACGTACCAACCTTCTTATCGCTTTGCTGGGAGTTAGATCTTAACCCTGATAAGTACGGTTATACACCTGGGATTCACAGCTTTCCCACCAACCTCTATCAAACTATCCTCAAGAGATTCTTACCGCTGTCATTACGGAGCCTACAGCTGATAAGCTTACTGAAATTGTTATATTTATTTCCAAAATATATAAAGAAGTATGTAAGTTCTTTAAATAAACTAGCAAAAAAGACTGTTGGCCTAGTTTTCAAGGCATCTTCATCATCATCAACCTATAGAAGTCCACTGCTGGACGTAGATTTCTCCAAGGCGCGCCACTGAGCCCGATCTTTGGCTCTTCTCATCCACTTTCTGCCGGCTATAGCGCGCAGATCATCGCTCCATCTACCAGAGGTCTTTCTAAGCTACGCTTGCATTGACGCAGTCTCCACTCAAGAACACGGTTACTACTCGGGCGAATGAACATGACACCTGGCTCGAATGACGTTTGTGCAAAGTACAGCGTGGAATTGGATAATCTTGATAGAGAAGAGGTCCTGTAATACTTGGTAATGATAAGTAATGATAAGGTTTCGCAATTAGAGGAAGAAGAAACACGGAGGTCGCCGCGCGGGGCAGCTGGAGAAGCATCATGTTCCGAGCCACGTGTCAGCCAGGTGTCATGTTTATTCGCCCGAGTAGTACCTCAACCAGATAACTGATAATAATTTATACCTACTAATAAACCTTCTTATTTTTTGTAAATACATACCTACATAGAAAATACACAGACTCAGGATACCAGAATTAACACCGATGTTAATCACACAATTAAAGTTTGTCTTGAAGCGGGAATCGAACCCACGATACTCAGCGTAGCAGTCCGAATACAAACCCACTTGCAACTCTACCATCCGTGTCGTCAATGAATAAATAGTACCAAAATATTCCGTATTGAATTTCTGAATGGTAAAACATCTATACAGGATCTTTGTAAAAGCGTTTCCTAAGTATAGAGCATTCCAGGGATCCCAGTTCAAAGGCGTCCAAGTGGAAATCGTTGACTGGAGATAAATACTCCTTTACCGAGCCAAGGACTCAAGTCCTAGAATAGAACTGAAGATGCGAACTTTAGAGCCATTGTCCAAGCATTTGAAGCGCTCTATAATTATTCTATCGACATTGTTCTAGGTTTAGATCTGAAGTTTGAACTTATTGTGCAAATAGAGATGTATTTCAAGAGACAATAATACAATGGAATACAGTTGAAAATATAATATTTTATTGTATTTTGATTTTTCAGTGTACTGGCCAGTTCCAATTTTATACGATCATCCATTTGTAATAGTAGATTATCCACCACGGGGATAAAGCAGTGTCTTATGACGCGGGTGGCATACTGAACCCTGAATTTAACGAAGGATGTAGAGCGAGGGAGTTATGTAGAGTGCTGAGTGAAGCGAGGAGTTCAAGCTACCCAAGACGAAGACAGGTTTTATCCCAGAGGAGCATACTCTACTTTTCACACCTTCTGCGAGGCAATAAAAAGCCAGTGCTCCAGCAGCAAACACCTTCAAATATTGGAATCATCAATACTTAGTATGGTTATGTTATTGAATATTTATAACCTCCAAACCGCTAACCTGCAATCAGACCAAATATAATTTAACCCTTCACGCGTCATTCGTTCAATATTCGAATTCACTGGGGCAAAAACTCTGGGAATAATTAAAGGGTTGCGTTCACCGCGGAGTTATCCGTACCCTTGTCACGGGATGACGGACGAGACAAAAACATACTCGTAGTTCCTGGACAGGGACGGAGTTAGGGTCAAATTGGTGCAAGGAGTAACTAAACTCGGCTGGTTTGAATTTCATCCTGGCTGCAGGGTCATTGTAATATAGTGACACAAATTTTTGTAAAAAAAAAACATTTGTTTGGTTAATAATTAATGTTTTTTTTTACAATGTTTTTACGGAATGTAGCTAATATGGTCAAAGTTGACAAATGTAAAAAAATATTGTTACATTTTATAGAACCACAATACGCAAAAGTTTTACCTTGTTGAATGTATTTATTATTCGCCAACCCAAAGTTAACAACAAATACCTTACTACAACGAGCAAAATAGAAAAAAAATATCAAAATGATAGAGATTGTTTGTATTATTTGAAAGAAAAAAAACCAGCCTTAAAAAAACGTTCGCGCTAACTAGGTAAATACTTTCTTCGTTCGCTTTCAAATTTAAAGTAAGTTATTTTAGACACATTAATCAAGATTTGGAGAAACTAAGCCATATGAATTAAAAAATGAAAATTGGTATACCTAATGTATTCCTCAATTAAGTATGTGGCTCTTCTTCATACATTCATAATACGAATTAAACATTCATTCTGGTTAAGAAAGTTTATTTCTCATAAAGAATACAAATATTCACTTACATGAGAAAACTAAATATACATAAAGTAACTAGTAACTTAAGTTCTTTAACATAATATTTGATGGGCTGTATAATCATACGTTGAACTAACGCGACGATGTAGGTTAGGTAATTTATATAAACTTATTTTAAACATCTTTTCTGTTTACAATACTCGGGCTAAAATCTTAATAAAAATGTAGGTAGATTTGCATTACTTTACAAAATTACTCGTTCAATCCCTGTGGAGGCATAACAATAGACCAATAACCGGTATCAAACTACGTTGAGTTAGGCGCAACTGGAAGCGGCATGAAGTGGTTGGTACGTTCATTGTTATACTTACTAATATTGTAACACAATAATACGTTGTACATATTTTGTTGTTTTATTTTATTATTAATATTATTTTATGCATAATTTTAGAAAAGTATTTAGGTATACTGTGGGATTGGTGTTGAGACTAGAAGTACCTAAATAGTGTTAGTTGTTGTAATTTATAAAGATTTTACTATGTTATTGTATTTTAGATTATACTAAGTTATTTAATGCTTTTTATCTATTTTATTTATTCCCTTTATTTAATATGTAGTATTTAAGTAGTTTTTTGAATGTTTGCATGGATTTCGCTTCTTTGATATCTCTTGGTAATTTATTATATAAATGAGCCCCTTCATACATAATGCTTTTTTTACCATAGTTTGTGCGCGGTATATGTAGTTTTATATCATTTGCACTTCGAAGTCTCATTTTTTGTGTTTGTTGTTTTTTTGTGAAAGTAATTTGAATATGTATATCCCTTAATAATATTTTTCGTATAAGTATGCAGTTTTGATAAAAATAAGTATCAAACACATTCATTAGTTTTGTTTCTTTGTACAGTAGTTTTGACGGTGTGAGGTAATCATAGTCAAATAGTCTTTTAACTAATTTATTTTGTGCTATTTGTATGATTTCTAAGTTAGTTTTAGCAGCTGTGCCCCAGACTTCTATAAGGTAATCAATGTGTGGTCTCACAAGTGAATTATATATTGTATATCGTACCTGTCGCGGAAGACATTTTACTATTCCCCGTAACATTCCAGTAAGTGAGAGTAGTTTTGACTTTATTTTGTCTAGGTGTGGTTTCCATGTCATCTTGCTATCAAGTATTAGACCAAGATATTTTTCCTGGTAAGCTCTATTTATATCTATATTATTTATTTTTAACGGTGTGAAGTCTGGTATTATTTTATTCTTAGCTTTGAATACTATAAAATTAGTTTTTTCGACGTTTATCGTCAGGCGATTTTTTTCCAACCACAAACTTAGTAGATCAAGGTCATGTTGGGCGTCAGTTATAATCGTATCTATGGTGTTGCCAAAATAGAATAAACTAGTATCGTCGGCATATAATGTGACATCACCCCTTAGTCCGATTTCATGGATACTATTTATATAGATGAGGAATAATAGGGGACCCAGGATTGATCCTTGAGGAACACCATGTGTTATGACAGTAGTAGTACTTAGGTGGTTAGCTATCTTGACCACTTGCTGTCGGTTAGTGAGATAGGATTTAAATATGTTATTTTCAGTCTCAGTAACACCAATGTTAATGAGTTTACGCAGCAGCAAATCATGACTAACTGTATCGAAAGCCTTCTTGAGATCAATGAATACACCCAACACTATTTGTTTTTTATCGATACTTATTTTAATTTTAGTAACTAAATCTATGGTTGCAGAGAGTGTATTCGACTTAGATCTGAAACCATATTGCTTTTCATAAAGAAAGTTTATGGAATTAAGATAATAGTCGAGCCTGTTATATAAAACCCTTTCGAATATCTTCGACAATACTGGCAATACCGAGATCGGGCGATAATTCCCTGCGTCAGACTTTGTACCGGATTTGAAGATAGGAGTTACCTTAGCTACTTTAAGACTATCGGGAAAGATTCCTTTTTCAATACATGCATTAATACAAAAAGTCAGCTCATGTACTATAAGTTTCTTAACGAATTTAATTGATTTAGTGTTTATGCCATCTATACCGGAACTAGTGTTACTGTTTAGATTATCTATTATTTTAGATACTTCATCTGGAGTTGTTTTTGTTAGGATAAATTTATTCATGCTTGCAGATGCGCCATCACTCAAATCAATAGTTAAATTGCCATGCTTAGTTTTAGAAATTTTCTCAGCTAGGATAGAACCAATATTTGAGAAATAAGTATTAAAAGCTTCACAAATTTGCTGTAGGTCAGTTATACATCCTGTTTCCGTTTCAAGCTTCTTTGGGACTGTAGTTTTCTTAGTTTTATTATTAGAGATATTGTTTATAAGTTTCCACATTTTTGCTGGCTTCTTTTTACATTCATCAAAACATTTGCGGTAGTATTTTCCTTTAGTATTTTGTATATTTTTTGTAACTTCATTTCTTTTCTTAATAAATATTTCTTCTATAATATTATCATTTGGGTTTCGTTTGTGTTTAGTCCATAGTTGATTTCTGGTATTTATTTCATCTAGTATAGTCTTATTTATCCAATCCTGTCTAGGGGGGTTAAGTATCTTCGTTTTTGTTATTTTATTTTTTTCTATGCAGTAAAGTAATTTTTCTTCCAGTATTTCATATAGGTAGTCTTCATTTTTTATTTGGAATTCTTCTAGTGTCTTATACAGGTTTTCATAATCTATCGCTTCATATTTATTTTTCTTCGGAGGTATAGCTTGGCGTTTCTTTACTTCAAAGTATATTTGCTTATGGTCCGACATAGAAGTATCTATAACAGCTAGGTGAAATTTGTTATCTTTTAGATTTGTGCAAACGTGGTCAATTAGTGTTTTAGTTGTAGTAGTTTCTCTCGTGCAATATTTTTCCTCTATTTTATTCAGAACCCTGTATCCATTTTCCTTTAGTGTTTCCTTGTACATTTTTGTTGTTTTTTCTTTTGCTAGTAGATTAATGTTGAAATCTCCAAACATAAGGCCACGTTTCCTATAGTGAAGTTGCTCAGAAATGCTATTGAGAAATTGAGTGATGTTCGTAGATTCTGGTTTTCTATATATAGCGCCAATATCAAGCGAAGTATTTTCAATATGTATCCATAAGTAATGGTTGCTGTCTAAACACTGTTCTTTGACTATTTCATGTTCAAGTTTGTCATGTGCGAAGATTGAAACGCCACCACCTTTGGAGTTTTGTCGAAAATTAAAATAGTGCGTGTATCCTGGTATCTGAATTCCATTAGCTTCCTCATCTGATTTAATCCACGTTTCAGTTAAAATAATAACATGTATAAGAACTCTCAAAGATCTTATGATGCATTTTAGCTCGTCGAGTTTACCAGGTTTTACTATGCTGCGAACATTGGCGTATAAAAACTTGATAGTCATTTTGTTAGTTGTTAACTTATCATAGCTATCCACCACTTGGTATGTTACATTATCTGTTTCAACTTCATTAATGTCGCCACCATCATCTACAGATTGTAGTTTTTTGGAAGATTTTTAGGCACAATTTTAGGCATACCTCTTATATACTTAATAGTCAGATTACTTTCGCCGCCGTCGATGCGATGTTTCAGTTCTTCCTTAATATTTTTCAGGTATTCCTGTTGCTTTGGTGTTTGATCACAGAAAATTTTCCTAGTGCTACTTTTGTAGAGGCATCTGTTGCGAAGAATGGTTTTCGCCGATCTTTGCGAACGAAAGCACACCATTAGATGACGTGCCTTGTTAGGTCTGTATTTCCCAATACGATATATCTTCACTGGCTCAGTACATTCGGAGTCAATCTGTTTGATAATTTCCATCACCTCTTTCTTGTCACAAATCATTCGTTCATCATTATCTTGTGATACAGGTTCAGGTATTCCAGATAAGATTATGTTTCTGCTTCGCCGTTCCCGATCCCTTATCTCCGCCATTATGTTTTCGTTATAATTATGTGATGTGAATGGGGTGCTTGCTTTCAGCTGTTTTATCTCTGTTTCCAGCATATATACTTTTTTTTCTGTTTTATTATTCTGGTCCGATAAATCTGCTATGTCCACCTTCAACATCGCTTGATCAGCAGCTAAAGTGTCAGTCGCAGACTTAATGTTTGTAAGGTTCTCTTTGATTGAGCTTATGTTTTTTGTAATACGGTCATTAAACTGTGTTTGATTTGTATTAATACTTGTTAAAACAGCCATCATCTGCGTAATCTGTTCTCGTACTTCCGATAATTGTGTTAAGACTTCATTGTCATGTATTTGTTTATCTTTGTTTCGTGATATTTCAAACATTTCCGCAAGATCAGGTTGTGAGCTAGTCCGTGCCATGCCCAGGCCACTTCCAGTAGGTGATATACTCATATCCGTGTTTTCTTACAAAAATAGCTTTGTTTCTCACAACTAAATTAACAGCCGTCAATAGCCTGAGATAGTCCAAACGAATAAATATTGCGTCGCACTAAGTAACCGCACTGTTTAAGCCACGATTTAAACAAGTAGCCTGAACATCATTACGAAATTAAATTTACGAGAGAAAGATCGACACGTCCGTTCCGTACGACGCCCAAGCGAAAGTTTTTTTTTCATTCATTCATTTATATTAGAAGGAATATTTTTCCGCAGGACAAAGGTTTAAATCTTGCCCTTTATAATAGCCTAGCTGCGGCCCTGTGCATGTGAACACAGCCTTTTTGCCTGCTCACCCTTTGCCTAAGCCGTTTGTACGCTGAGAATTTTTGTTGTTCGCCATTTTGTACATCCCTTTATGACGGTCGAAGCTGCTGAGTGACGTACACATTTATTTGAGGTTTTCTGAATATTGTTTCCTGAGTGACACATTCATTTGTAGGATTAGTACCTTCTTTACTTTATTTATGTTACACGACTGTCAAGAGGTTAATCTTTTTAATTGACTAGCTGACACCCACAATTTCGATTGCGTTGCGACTTATGAGCTACACAAGCCATAAAACAATCGCTACATTGTTAACTCTAACAGTAGGCCAAAATGATCAGGTTTAAAACCGATAGGCATTAAGGGGGCTTATTAAGCATTTGAAAAAAAAGTACTTATAATATTATTTGATCTTTTGTGTTTACACTTTTCAGTAGCAAAACATTTATGTTATTCGCTTATTTTTCTTTCTTAGGCAGTGTCCTAATAGAACGCGATGACACGACCATCGCAAGTTCGCGCGAACGTCGATCGCGCGATCACGCGATCAAACGTACTAACGTCAAATAGGCGTGCTAATTGGAATCGCGTCGCGTCGCGCGATCGCGCGATAGCCAATCGGGACGCCTATTTGACGTTAGTACGTTTGATCGCGGATTCGCGCGACGGTCGCATCGCTTGCTCGCGCAACGATCGCGTGATCGCGTTCTACTAGGACAACGCCTTAGGCAGTGTCCTAATAGAACGCGATGGCGCGACCATCGCAAGTTCGCGCGAACGTCGATCGCGCGATCACGCGATCAAACGTACTAACGTCAAATAGGCGTCCCAATTGACATCGCGTCGCGTCGCGCGATCGCGCGATTGCCTATCGGGACGCCTATTTGACGTTAGTACGTTTGATCGCGCGATCGCGCGACGGTCGCATCGCTTGCTCGCGCGACGATCGCGTGATCGCGTTCTATTAGGACACCGCCTTAGTACGCGCTTACACTTCTTGACGAATATACCATCCAAATGTCAAGTCTCTTTGTTCAGTGATTTTGCATGCCAGTGCGTTCTCTGTCAGTTAATCAGTTAAAAAAAGCCTTTAATAAATATTGCTGAAAGTTTGTTGTTTGAATCTAACAGTAGGTACCTTATTCTGTAGGGTTTTGAAAAAGTTTACAAATTAAAGTTCTATTTTGTTTTGTTTAACGATAAATTAGTAAGGATTAAAACAGATTAGTTTTAGTAAAATATTCATTAGTGATAGACTTGATTAACCCTCCGAACTCTGAACCAATACAGATACTTTTGGGACAGTCACTTAGAAAATATTTACGAATTTTTCACACATTTTTTTTTATTATTTCAGATTGAATATAAAATTTAGTAACTGAACAGGTTAGTTACTTACAAGTAAAAAAACCAAAAAAAAGTTGTTGATATTATAATACAAGAGTATTTTAAAACGTCGCAATTCTTTGTTTTACGCAAAAAAAAGCTTGTAAGTTTTTTTAAGCAAATCAAGGCAAGAGCGAGCAAATAAATATAAAAATAAATAGGTTGTTTCGGAGATGCAACCGTAAATAAATTTTTGACAAAATAATGACACTGATACTACATCGATAGTTTGAATTTGCACGAGTGATGCGGTGACATCCCAGAGAAAATTAACAATGGCGGCGCTTGGACATTTTAACATGCTTATTATGCCGAACATTTACCATTAACTTATTATTATTATACTTATTAGGTATTATTATGATTAACTAATAAAAAATAAAGTACGATTAAACACTTATTACTATTATCAGATATCAAATTTACCATAGTGTAACTTTAATCCGGATGTGACGTAGGTATTTGAAAAAAAAAAGAAAATATTGGGCTACATTGTCGACGTCGAAATCCGTTTTGTGTATTCTGACTCTTGGATTGGAAGATAGAATGGAAGATTTTGAGAGAGATTATGTGGATACGATATAAAGTTGCGTTGGTCAACATTGTGAACGAGTGCAGTTTTTTTCTTTCCCATTTGTCAACAGTGTTGACGACGGAGTGTTATAAATATACATACAAAGTCTCCTCTGACGAACCACGTGACAAAGATGCTCAGAACCAATTTAACATAAGAATTGCGTTCTGCGCATCCTTATCACGTGGTTCGCTAGAGGACAACTTGTTTGTCGCTTACTATGACTATAACGACCGGGCATCATCCGTCCGCATCATCACTTACCATCAAGTGAAATGGCGGTCAAACGCAAGCATTTTAATAGTAAAAAAAAATGTACATATTTTTTGCGTGAATGTACTTTAGGTGTATGGAGACCTCAATTTGCGAGTTGGTAACAGTTTAAAACTAGCGGCCTCGGGCTTGGGAGTGATGTTTAAAACAATGTTTGGACTAAAAATGGAAGGGAGCAGCCCGAAACGGGCATCACAAAGTTTTATGTTTGGTTTTTAAATTAGTGATAATAAGTTTCGTGTTCCAGGAAAACCTTTTGGAAGAAAAACTTGGTTAAAAGTGCGTAAAATTAATTTTAAAAATACTTTTTAGTTTTGGAAATCGTGGGAAATGAGTTTGAAATCGTATTTTCATCAGAATGACAATATCAGCAAACATTAGCTGATAGTATGTGTTTTTCCTGCTCATAAACTATTTACTTTTAAATAACAAGTTTCAGCTCAATTGGTTTAAAAGTTTTGGTGAGATTGAGGAACAAAACATACATTTATCCATAAATATATGTATGTATAAATAAATAAATGTATTGGACATTTCACACAACGCCACCTAGCCCCAAACTAAGCAGAGCTTGTACTATGGGAACCAGATGGCTGATACAATACTTGAATATTTTTTTTATTGTAAATACATACATGGAATACGTAGAACACACCCAGACTCAGGACAATTACCGATGTTCAATACACAAATGTTTGTCCTGAAGCGGAAATCGAACCCGCGACACCGGGCATGGCAGTCCAATACACTTGACATTCGACCATCCGTGTCGTCTATAGTATTAGTACAATGTGACTTGTTTTCCTAAAGTAGTTTAATTAGTAAAACATATTCATATTTTTCTTCATCTAACCACTAATAATTGATACCACTATTTTTTGTTTACCTAAACAATGCAAATTTTTTTACCGAAAATTGAATTTTTTTTTACTTAGACCCCTGCAGTCTCCACACCTTTTTGTCTCACCATGGGGTCTCAGAACTACTTTTACAAAGTTGGTATTTTGTACTAAATTTCCTCACTAATTTTGCTACTGGCTATTAGAACTGTTACTAATACCGGTTTTATGATGACCAGCTTTACGAAGCTTTATGCTGTTATTTAGATAAAGCCAGTCGCAAACGAGCTACCAACCACACACCTAAGAATGTTTTCATTTATTTTGTTGCTTGCATTTCGTTTCGACTCCATTGATAGATAATTTTCCAAAAACGATCAAGAAGCTCGATTTGTTGAATTAAAAAATTGTGTGTGACACACGACAGAAGTGAAAACTTCTTCAAAGGCGAGGTTAGTAATACGAAATACAATTATTTTTCATAGTTTGACAGTGAGTGCAATGACATGACAATAAGAAAGGATTCTAATAATTCAAAAATACATTTTGTTCACGGTTATATCATCAACAATACAGGCACTTTATTTTATTTTTGGTAGGTATTATAATGTTACGCTTCCATTATTTTTATGTCGTTCAGTTTAAAAGAAAAAAAAAAATATTTTCAATCTAGTCACTAGATGGAGGTACGAGATTAAGAGAATTTCTAGATCGCGCTATCGAAGCGTTTTGGTGGTCACAATATAATTGTAGTTTAATCTAACATTTTAATCGTTTAGCCAAGTTTTTGGGAATATCTATTATATTTTTCAAGACACAGAAGGGGGAAATGTCATCATATTCAAATTCACAGTTTAAAAGTAATATAAACAAACTGAAAGCCCGACTTCGAAAATTTTATGCATTGATTGCAAATTCATTGTTCCAAATTAAATTTGAACATGACTCTATTAGATTTCTGTATAAAATGAGCCTTTTTTTTAATAGTAACAGTAATATTTATTGAGACATAATAAGATTTACAAAGAGTTTTTGAATCCACAGGTTCCCAAATTAGCAAAATGCTGTATTTCAGAAACCTGAGTCTTCTTATTTTATAATAATTTGATGTATATCTACAAAACTAAAAAAATATTTATATATAAATTAAAAATAATTGAGCTAAGTATCTAACTTAATTTAATAAGGTAATTGACAAAACAAGTGCATAGTTCCTTATATGATAAAAAAAATACTTTACACTTATTCCTTATTGCTGACCTTATTAAATAATTGTTTACATGTTTTGTGTAACTACTTAAATAAACATTTTTTGCACTTTCTTTAAATTACTTATACATATGTTGTTGTCAGCTTGTCCTTCGACAAAGGCCTTAAAGGCTATCCGTATCCTATTTCTCTCTCTAATAATCTCTTTTTAATATCCTTCATATTGATACATATGAAAAAAAAAAAACTACTTACTATTTAGCGCTAAAAATCCGCCATTTTGATATTTTACTTTAAAAACCCATTTAAGGACACTTGACCACTTGGAATATATGAGGTAACGAATAAATTTACATACATACAAGATACGCGCGAAAAGCATAACCCTTCCTTGGCAGTCGGCTAAAAATAAAATAGCAGAGTATGGTATTGTACTTTGTACCTCTGATTGTACACAGGGTGAATATGTTTATCTACTGATAAGAATTATCATTGAAACGACGTCGTCCGTTTACAAACGCTTGCTGTTTTGTAATTTTCCGAAGGCAAATTGACAACTCGTTAAACTCATAATTAGTTGAAATTTTAGGGTGACCATCATACAAAAAGTAGTAAGTACTTGCCCTTCATGATTTTCTGTCATAGAGCTGTGCACGCTCGCTTCGCTCGCGTGTTGGCGCGAATAGTAAAAAAGACCTACGAACCTACCGTAACATAACTCTTATCCGCCCTAGATAGTTTTCTGTGATTAAGCTGTGCACGTTCGCTTCGCTTGCGTCTAAGCGTATATAAAAAACTTAATAACCTACCGTCACCTGGATCGAAATTTTAAACATTCTAAACTCTTGCTCGACGGTCGTTGTCCTTTGAAACCACCAGATTCCATGGACACCTTAGTGTTTTTTATCTTATTTCACAAACGGCGTTTGAATTCTATTAATCTTGTGGTATATTATAAAATGACGAGGCAATTAACAATTTGCCTGCGGCATATTACAAAACAGCAAGTGTTTGTAAACGGACGACGCCGTTTGTAAAATGGCGTAAATTGGTTGCCCGTATAATATTACTAATAAATCTTAGTAATATTATACGAGCCTACTTTACCGAAGTAGTGTTACATCTGAGCATTAGGAGCCCTGTAGCCCAGTCCAAATCACTCCTTACGAAACATTTTGCTCAGTGCGCCTACAGAAGTTTTCACTTCAAAATCACAAATTACCGCTTGCAGCCGCCTTTGACCTATTCATCGTTAATTTTTTTCAGCTTGTCTACTTCCAGTAGAAATGCAGCCTTTGTTACTTGAGTGTCAAGCACGTGTATAACGTTTTGTGAAACACAATCGGCCATCATTTCCTGGCCTGTCAATTCACTTCCAAAACTTCACACTGCCTGTAAATTCGATATCCTTCGAGGCTCTATTCACAATGGTGGCTGCATTAGTCTCCACTGCACTGGAAAATGAGTTTTATCTCAACTGCGCAAGTGTGGTTTTTGATTTGAAAGCTGTCAGTATGTCTAGTGCATTCCTTTTGAGCGGAACTCAATTTTATGGTATCGAAGTACCTCTTTCTGATGTAATATCAACGGAAAATGCTGGTATTTCGTTCTACTCGTAGTCAATAAATATAAGAAATTGATTTTCATGGTTGTATTGTGAGATATCTGCTAGAAGAAAACTGTTTATAGAAGGATAGCAGAAATCGGATTAAACTAATAAATGTAAATTTCCACAAACAAAATAGCAGAAGTAAAAACCATAGAAGTACCCAGTAAAGTATGGACACAATCATACCATAGTAAGTAGGTACATTGAAAACGCGTGAAAATCTAGTAAATTTTGGTCCAATGCAGAATTTTTAACTTTTTAGAAGTAACTAACAAGGCTAGAGAAATATAAATGATTAAAATTACTAGGCTGTTTCATTGCTAAGAGAACTCCATCTTAAAAAGTTACAAAAAATATATGAAAATGAAGATATTGCATTTAAATGACGGCGTGTCTGATTTTTTTGTCCTCTTATCCTTGAGTGTTTTCCACCTCCATCTTGCTTGATAATGTCAATCTTGGTGTTCTATAGGAATACATTTATTAATCTATGGTGTCAGCTAATATAATACTTAAGGACTCGTCCACAATCCCTCGCGTGCCATGCACAAAATGTGTCAGCACCGGCAAAATATAAAATTGAATGGAACGCGACGGTCGGTGACGGAACAGTGTAGTGGGTATTTTCATACTTTTCAATACATAGAATATTTTTTGCCTGACACGGTCCTAGTACGGTCATAGATACGCTTAAGATACGGTATGTGTTTCAGTTCATCGCTCAATCTAGGCGAAGGTCGTATTACTACATTTTGTATTATGGATAGATAGATAGATAAAATTAATTGTTAAGTTAAGGCTTAAAACTATTGAATGGTGAAATTGGCGCCATTGGTTGTACCAACAAATATCAAGCAACCTCATTGCCTAAACAAGCTCGCTGGGCGGGCTGTGATGGAAACGGTGCGAATTATTCCGCATTATTGAAGTCCCCTACCAAAGGTGCCTTTATTACCCGACTGCGAAGAAGGAAGGTTATGTTATTCGATTGTATGTATTACATATGTTTGTATGTCTGACTATGTGGCGCCAGACTCCTAAACTGCTTAATGGATTTTGACAAATAAGGTGTCGTTGGATTCGTCTAGGTCTAAAATTAATGTCTTATGCTACCTAAAAATTATAAAAAAATCCAATGTGGCGGCTGTAAGGTAAGCCAACAAAAACAGTGAAAAAAATACAAAAATTACCAAAACTTGATCAATTTCGATAAATGAGGTGTCTTTTTTATAAGAGTAGGTATTATAGAACAAATAAGAAGTGTCAAAAATCTAATATGGGGATAATATTTTGGTTATCGGGTTTTTTTATATGTCACTACTTGCGTAGTAAGTTTATTACTAATTACTATTGGGTTTTTTTCACGTTTAACTTATTTTGAAGTGTTAGAATACTCACATTATTATCTTTTAATGAGTCGAAACTAAATAGTACAGTGTAATTATTGACTAAATTTTGGTAATAATTTCCGTGAAAATTTTACTTCTGGACCCAAAATAACCCAGTAGTAGGGTAAACTTCGACCGTTACTGCGGCGGTAACTACCAGCAATTTGTACACTTCGGGCCAAAATGAGAAATGGCAACTCTCGAAACGCCGGCGGTGATTCAGAAAAATAACTCGGCCAGCTTTACGGCGACAGAAACTAATCTGATTGGATGGAAGTAGTGGAATAAGCTCTCTTTTGGTAATACAATAGCCTTTTTTCAGGATGTTTGGGGGAATTCCCAAGCAGAGTTCCGTATAGGTGCCAACACAGTGCTATATTCAGCTGTCAAGCAGTAATGCGAATGAATTATTGCATTTTGGAAGAGGACCTCGCTAGAGAAATGGCTAGACTCTAGACTTCTAAGACTGTTTATAATTAAAATATGAGCGTTAGAACGGCCATTTTGTTCTAAGCGTGTATCACTGTTTATTTTATGACAAGGTATTTCTTTATATCAAGAGAACGCCATGCTCGTCTCGTCACACTGTTTACTTAAAAATAGGTAAGTATAAAAAAAATTGGTTGCCTGTAAAGTTGGTTTACCGACGATAGTTTATCGTGACTACCAGCGTAACGGGACAATGAGCGTTACCGGACAATAACAGCGTCACCGGACAGTGACGTCAACGTTTCGTGCATGCAGCCGGCGTTCATCGATTTATTAGACGTAGTCACGTCAAAAACATTCTAATATTTTTTATTGTGACTCTAAACGGAAATAGTACCTATCAGTGCTATTCGCAACAGTGCTGTTGAGATGAATGCCGTTTTGAGATTACCCCAACTTTCAAGGAACTTTAATAGTTACGTCATAAACCTACGTATACGTAGTTCCAACACTAAGGGTAGGTATATACTTTGGTTGTAAGTGGTATATTCTGCAAAAGGCAATGATTGATCGTCCCCTCGCGTGAACAAGGCCCTATTCGGACTCGATTTAGAATAGGAACACTGAACAAAAATGTTTGTTTGATTTTACTTTAATATAGCAGATTAAGATCTGAAATTCAGGCTCAGGTGGTAATTTAACTCTAGTCCGCGGTCACACTTTGTAAAAGTCTGCATAAATTGGGTGAGTGGGTTTTTGATGTGTAACATCTTTCCTCTCTCTTTCTGTCAATTGGTGAGAGTATTTTCGTGAAAATGGGTCGGAAGTTTGTAATTGGAAGTTGACCGTCAGATGGTACCAACCTCAGAAAAATGATGATGAGACATCATATGCGACTGCTGTCACGCTCGCTCTTATTATATTACAGGGCTAAATCTAGCTATACCAATACAGTATACTGTTAGGAGGCATCCCCTGCAGGATTTCGTGTAAGGGTACCAACACAGTGCCGGATTTTACCCCCAAGCAGTAATGTGTAAGCATTACTGTGTTCTAACTTGATGGTCAATGTAGCTAGTGAAATGACTGGGATTTTGAGAATGAGATCAATGTCATGAGTTGTGTTTCGGTCATGGGTATAAAATTCAGTGCACGTAAGGAGCCTCTTCGAGGTGCACCTGTAATCCTTTCACCACTCTGGTTCGAAAGAACTCGTGACATGATAAGATGAGTAAATAAATATTTTGAACCTTTCACATAACCAGATAAGTGATACAATACCTACTTAAATCCTTTTTTTATGTAAATAAATACATAGAATACATAGAAAACACCCAGACTCAGGACAAACACCGGTGTTTATTACACAAGTGCTTGTCCTGAAGCGGGAATCGAACTCGCGACAGTGGCGTGGCAGTACAATACACTTGCCATTCAACCATCCGTGTCATCGAGAAGAAGTAGAAGATTAGAAAAATGTCCCACCCACTTTTTTAGTAGGTAGATACTTAGTTGACACGGCATTCTACATATTTAGACTTATTCAAAACATAAGTACATTACCTGCAATAAATACATGTCAAGATAACTTCCAGACACCAGACAATTTCCCCACATTATTCAAAGTAAACAATACTAAAAGTTTCTACGACTTTATGAAATATTTCGATAAACACGATTTGTCTCCATTCAAGACACAACTCGATTTCAAGTTGCCAACGAGCGTGCAGTGTATCTACACTACCTACCAAGTTATGTACACTTTTCATGTCCGGCAGTGCACTGTGGAGCAAACAATGTAAACACTGGACTGTTAGCTTTTTTAACTAGGTACCTGAAGTATGGCGGTTACAAGTTCTTATATTATCTAGTATATGTATGCCCACTTGCACCAAAACTGACAAAGATCCTAAGCAATTACTTTACTCGCTTGACAGTTTTTAACAGCTCAGATTCATACAGTTAAGATCTGTCAAAAGAGTAAAGTAATTTCTCAGGAACTTGGACAGGTTGGTGCAAGCAGGCCACATACTTCGTCAGTGTTACAATAGTTCGTTAGTGTTACAAAGAGAAAAAAAAGAAGTCCATCTTTCATTATTAAATCTGAATAGAGCTAATAGGTAGAGTTAAATATAGAGTTTAAAAAATTGCTTTAATTAAAAAGGTAGGTACATATTAACTAAACAATATAAACAGAAAAATAAAACAAATTTATGGAACTGTTTTAGAAACGAGTAGAATGGTAAGTAATAATTTATGTTGTATACATACTTCAACGTGTTTATTTAGTTTAGAGTTATTAGTACCTACTCGTTAGAACTCTATTTAGAGTCATAAGTAGAGCTAGATTTTTGGTAAAAGCGCTTTTTAGAGCTTATATAATGCGAGATACTTAAAATCTATGAAACATTAAAATAAAGCACTGATGGTAATGATGTTACAAGCGAAAAATCATAGTCATAGAATATGAATGGTGGATACAATATTTAGCGTCCAGTTGTGAACTGTTTTAGGAAAAGGAGCACAAAAGCGTGGACTCGTAGGAATGAACTCCTTGACAAATATCCAGTAGTTTAGGAATATCCATCCACCGGAGACGGACCACTTGGTTCTCTAAAAAGGGATTTGGAAGATGGATGAAGTTTAGTTTCAAATTGGATTTGGGTGCTCAGTTTTCAGGCTAGATGCTAATATTTCAGAGCGGCAGAGCCAATGCTTGTTTACAAGAAAATTCTATAAAGTTTTGGTTACATGTCCCTATTTTATAATAGGTAGAGTTCGTAGCTTAGACTTTTAAATACATTTTCATTAACATACAAAGACATGTTGATGTTACATGTTTCAGGAACTTCAGAATTTCAGATTTTTTACAAAAATGAAATGTTGCCCAACATTTCATTTTTTCAACAAAGAATCTGAAGAAGTAGACTTATCTTTTTGTAAAGCGATTTCAGACTATCGTATTTTTGTCGCGCGTACAGCAGCGGATTGGTACTCGCAAAACTTCAAAAGCCTAACGTGTATATATACGCGCGTATTCCGGCGCTTACGCTCGGTTTTTTCAAGCGAGTGTCAGTAGCATGAAGCGTCTCTCAACGCTTGTCGCGCGTACATGCGCTACAGAAAACAAAACACAAGCGGCAAATACACTCGGATAACACGCTTAAGGCCGATTTACACCAGACGAGCTCATTCTATCCCCCACTAACACGTACGTAATTTATTGTCTATAATTTTTTAATAATGCATGTCTTTTATAGGTCATGCACACTAAGTAACTCATATCAAAGTATACAGGGTGAATTTTTCTACTGGCGCTTGGGTTGCTTAATCCGAACGTATAGGTAGGTAGGTATAAAGTTGTATACTTAGTGTACTAGTACTAGTTATACTAAGGTGTTTGGTGGATTAACCGACAACATTTTTGGGGGTTTGGCAGGGTTCAGTTGATACTTAAGACTTCGGGTTTGCCGGGAAAATCTAGCGCATGACCCCCCGAACCCCCCAAAAAAAAAACAGTCCATCCACCAAACACCCTGTATAATAATAATAACTAAACTTGTGAGACTTGTGTTTCAAGATGTATTCACATGAAACTTAAACCTATAGGTACTAAATACTGTGTATTCATTAAGATAAATCCAGCATCTTCCGTAGCTCTGTACCATCCTGATCAGCTTTGTAAAACTAACGAGTCAGATCCTGACTGATGGAGCTCGACTTAAACCCCCGTTTAGTGCATTAGTGGGTTCGGAGTTCGGACTGGGGCCGGTAAGGGGTGATTAATCGTCGTTAATGAACCGAGGCTGAACCCGGGACTGCAAAGGAGGTGGGACTATTAACTTGCTTCTGCGGCATCGTCTGGATAAATACTCGTAAGCCTCCTGATTGTAAGCAGTCGAGTATACGTGTTCGAGATTATGTTATTTGAGCAAATATTAGTCGCAATCGAATGTTAGGGATCTCATTGCTTTACCAAGAACCTAACTCAAGATCCGACAATAAAAAAAGTCGGTGATATAGATAAAAGGATCAATAAGTTGAAGTGGAGATGGGCTGGACACTTGGGAAGAGAGAAGACGGTAGATAGACGAAGGCAGTAAAGGAAAGCCTCTCCAAGATGCAGCCTCTGCAGTCCTTTGAGAATTTTGCTGGATTCTCGAAGTTGTAGTCAGAGATTTTGGTTTGTACAAAATGACAGAGTGACAGCGGGACAAGTGCAGCACCCGAGCCGAGCTTTTGCGAGCTGGCTCGAGCTAGGTACCTGGGTTTGCCAAACGATGAATGAAACTCAATGATGCGGACCGACGCAAGGGCATAGAAGAACGAATAACGGTACCTACCTAATTTAGAAAAAAAACCGTCTTTGTTCAGTAACAGCAACTGAAAATGCATATTTTTTCTGGTAATTATAAACTTATGGTGTTATAGCTTGTAATTTCGTGATAGGCTCTATTCATTCATACATTCGGGTTACGTACATTCTACCATACGCTTTTGGAGTTCTTTGAAACACTTGTGTTAGGCACTTTGACGATAATAGAAATGCCGCGGGACTCACAATAAAAATATCTTTCTCTCCATTTTCCTTATCTCCTAACGCGGGTCCAGGGGTCTAATGTTACGGACGTTTACGCGCTACATAAATAGTACCTAAGTACTGCGGAACTTTAAAAAAATGATGCTATTCGACAACCCTAGTTTTTTGGTTACGGAAATTGTAACATACACTCGAATAATCAACATTTTTACAAAAATAAAACCGATTCCAAGGATATCTAAAATTGCAATTTAGTTTACTTCGATTACATATTTTTCCAGTGATTTTGATTTAAAACTAAACTTCTAAATCAATTTTAAAGAAATTTGTTTGGGACTAAAAGTAAGTATATCCTTTCAAGTAAAATAATATTTTTCCAAATCAGTTGAAAAATGAGGAAGTTCAGAGGCAACAAACAAAAAAGTACAAGTTAATTTTCTGTTTTTTTAAACCGGTTAAAACATAACCCACAATTCACAGTCGGGTAAATAAATCCAAAAACGCTCGAGCGCTTTCTGTTCAAAGAGATACATCTCGCAAGGTTGGTCTAGTTAGTTGAGATTATGCCCCTGGGGCTAAACTTCACTGTGCCAACTTTTCGCACTGTCTACAAAACCTTTGGTACGCTTGAAATTAAAACCGCTGTCTTCAAGTTTGTCCGGGAATTTGTAGGTCGACAAGAAAAGCGAAATGTCTAACATAAAATATTTATTGAAAACTGTTAAAATACTAAATTTAAGGCCCAGAATCCTGCGTGCTACTATCTCGCTTGCACATTTGTACATTCTTCAAGATATTATTTGACGACACCGTGGCTTAGTTGGTAGTGACCCTGCCTACGAAGCTTGGTGTCCCGGGTTCGATCCCCGGCTGGGGCAAATATTTGTGACGAACACTAATGTTTGTTCTAGGGTCTTGGATGTTGTGATGTCTTGTATGTGTCCATGCCACCTGCGACACAGGGAATCCTAGTGCAGGGGTGTGAGTGTGTGAATGCTATGTTATATAATTGGAGGAGATTGGAACAAATTTTGCCCAATCTCCTTCGCTTGTGCTAAACATATCAAAACAAAAAATATATGACAAGATAGGTTTAGTGATATAGGATAGTAGGTATTTAGTAAGTAGGTTTGCTAGTAGTTTAGGAATTTTGAATATATATTCTAGTTCGTCTATATTTTTATTAAATTTTTCTTTTGATTGTGTATGTACTTATTAAATTAATTTGTTTAGATTTTTCTTTAGCTATAATACATTCATATACTATTTGTGAAAAAATTGTGACTGAATAAATGAAATGAAATGAAATTATATATACAAAACAGTTCGTGAGGTTTTAGTAACAAAAGTTGCGGCTCTACTTTTTTGAAATTTATACTAAGTAAGTTTAAAATACTGAAGTTATTTGAACTCACTCGCTAAATACCCAATGGGGCCAGAGGCTCGAAACATAAGCTGAAAACTGATTTAAAAATTTAACGTTTTCCTGCAAATTCAGTCGCCATTTTGAATTTTAACACTTTGTTACGACTATCCTATAATAATCCCATGATCAACACCATCAATTAATTTTCCAAAAATCCTGCAGAGGATCTCTAAGGGCGAAAGCTTTCTAACTAATTTCAACTTGCTAACTTTTTAGTATCCTCTCAAATTACACATTTCCCGAGCCAGACTATGTTCTTTGACTCAACACTAGTCAGAAATTCAAATCACCTCAAATACCGTTTTAGACACGCCCCGAGCTCCTAATAGCAATTCGTAGCGATTCTCAAGCGCCCTGCAATCGTTCAGAACTTTTTACATCCTGTGAAGTCAGTATTCGTTTAAGCGTTCTAAACCACGGACTATGTCACATCTGGATTAAATATAAACTAGGCTATTTTTAATATTTTAATAACTGGATATTGAATGGCAATGTGGACCAGGAAGATGGATTTCCAAATATTCTAATATTGTTAAATTAACGGTTAATTTAGCAGCCTTTATGAAATGAAATACGTATGTTTTTGTAGTACTGTTAACGTTCCGGAAATGAACGTTCCGTAGTATCGAATTAATGTTTAAATGAAACGAATTAATGCATTTTGAAAATTAATCACGTAAGTGTTTAAAATATTTATAGAGGTGAATAGAGAGAAGCGGAATTGGCCAATCACAGTGCTCGAAGTGGAGTGGAAGTGGAATTTCGAGTACTGTGATTAGCCAGTTTATGGTCCGCTCCTCTCCACTCCGCCCTATTCCGCGTTAGTGGAAACTCACTCTTAGAGATTTGCAGAGCAAAGCAAAAGAAATAAGGTCATCTTGGTAGGTAAATATTCGATGTTACTCGACTCAAGAAAAGGTGTATTTATTAACAACTCTTGTCGTGAGTTGCTCCCTGGCTTCATCATCTATGTCTGGACTTTTTCTATTAGAATTCAAAAGACTAAATAGAAATGCAGCGAACACGGTTACCCTTTGAGGAAAATCGTTCAAAATAGTTGTTTAAATGCGACATAAAAGTTAAGGTAAATTAAATAGGTATGTATTTCGATACTTTAAGTAGTACATAAGTAATCAGCCTAGTACCGACTATACTGAATGAATTTTACATATAATTATGTTTGATTGAATATTAGTCACATAACAATGAAACCGGAAACCGGAACAGGGGTTACTAAAGGAAATTAACATCCTGTAAGCATAGCGCCAGACAAAAAGGCTATCAAATTAAGCTATTGCAATCCACGATATAATACCTATTATAAAAATGAAAGCTGAAGTGGCAGTGAGCCGGCCATAGCTGCCGAAGAACCGATAACCGTTGGGGTAAACGTGTTCTTGAGTGGAGACCACGTCTAGGCATGTGCAGTGTAGGACGACCTTTGGCCAGATGGAGCGATGATCTGCGCGCTATAGCTGGCAGAAGGTGGATGAGAAGAGACGGAGATCGGGCTCAGTGTTGTGCCTTGGGAGAGACCTAAGTCCAGCAGTGGATTGCTATAGGTTGATGACGATGATGTAACGTCTGCGTGTCTTGGATTTGTTTAGGATCTTCCATTTTCCGTGATTTTGTGGCGTTGTTTACAATACAATGTAAAAATATTCTATTTTTAAAAATAAAATACTTATGAATATTATTCGGTAACCAGTAAAAAAGTTTGAGCAAAATTTTTATTTTTTAATTGGTCTTCTAAGCTACTCGGGCAAATGAACATGACACCTGGCTCAAATGACGTTTGTGCAAAGTACAGCGTAGAATTGGATAATCCTGATAGACAAGAGATCCTGTAATACTTGGTAATGATAAGTAATGATTAGGCTTCGCAATTAGAGGAAGAAGAAACACGGAGGGCGCCGCGCGGGGCAGCGGGGGACGCATCAAGTTCCGAGAGAGAGTGTCAGCCAGGTGTCATGTTCACCGAGTAGTAGCTGTAAGTATTCCGAAAAGATAAAAATATAATAAATATCAAAAACCTTTCATCTTTGCTGTTTCAGTTATTTAGATTTATTCAGTAAAAATATAACTGTTACTGTAACCATAGCATAGGGTGGGAATCTTATGCAACCATTTATTGTCTGGGCTTTATTTCCTTTGAACTGCATCATCAATTTTCATTAGCTTTGAGCTCACAAAGGTAGTTCAAGAACGTGCGCGCTTGAGAAAAAGAAAAACCAAGAACAAATACCTACTTGATAGAATATTCTGGAAATGTGTTGAAAGAACTGAAAATAGTTTGGAAAACTTAAGAAAAAAATGAATTTTAACGCTTTTACTAAAAACTTTTTAATGAGGTTTGACTTTCAAACTAAACGTTTTATTAGTGGAAATATTTTTTCAGAAAACTATTTTTTTATAAGAAATCATTTAGGTACCGTTTTTTAGTTGTAACAATCATTACCAATTTAAGGGTCATTTTATTAAAATTATAAGGACATTTTCAAACATTTTGAAACTCATAGTCGTAAAATTCTGACGCAAAAGTTAAACATTTTTACTCGTTAAAGAGTAAAAATAACTGTCTGTTAAACATAAAACAAAAGGAACATTTGTCAAAAAAGGTCATCGCAATAAAGTCCATTTTGCATTTGAACATTTATAACTAGAGACCGAATCCTAACATCGCATACTTGTAAGATTCTTTAAAGATAAAATAGAGTTATGAAAAAACGATTTCCTAGTTTTCAGTCTAGGAAAAAAAACGCCTTAAAAATTTGATCAAAATTCACAAATGAATGTGCATAATTAAAATCTATTATATTTTTAATTACAATTGAGCAGATTAACAATTTTTTTATATTCTGGATTTTTTTAATGTTGTAAGAGTAAGATCGCGAAAGTCTACTAAACTTTCGCGATTTTCGCACATAGTTATTAGATTGTAAATGGTATTTATCGCGCTCACCTTATCTATTTTTTGTGTCCCGACCACTCTTGTGACCACGGCTGTTGCAATACAGTCGAAACGTACATACCTGCAGTAGTTCGGGACACAGAAATAGATGAGGTGAGCGCGATAAATACCCGTTACAATCTAATAACTTTGATGAGTACCTAAGTTCTGGTTTTTTTTTATCTAATGACGGTTCTGTATATTCTCTTGCACTCAGACAGAGGGTTAAACTTTCTATTCGCTAAAAATATCCCAGAATAAGTGTTCAAATACCTTAGAAGACAGATTCTTACTCTTATTCCTAAGCACACCATTTATAAGCTGTCACAGAATACGAAGTACTAATGTGCTGAGGAAAAAAGGGTTTCTAACTTGATAAATGGGCCGCGAAAGGAACGGTACGCAAAAACAGACGGAGAAGCTTTTGTAAACAATACGATGTCCCGGAATCACAATATTATTATGAATTTCCCCTTATTTTGGGAGATTTTAATTTATTTTAATTTAAGGGAAATCCTCAAGGCAAATTTCCATACAAAATGTTTCGGACAAATACTGAAAAAGTACGCCGTATTATAGTAATTTCTTCACACTATTCGTTTCGTCCATGTTTTCCGATTGTTTCAACATAAAGTTAGTAAGGTTTCATACTTTAATTTAGATTTATACGTGTTTTTAAGTTAGTAGGGTTAATTTTAAAACACGTATAAAATCTAAATTAAAGTATTTATTGTTTTGTATTGTATTTATTTATTGAAAAGGATGAAGACACAGTAACATAACAAACATTAATATTAGTTAATTAAAGTGTAACATCAGTTTCTCTTCATTTCTTACGTACGTACCTAACTGTAGTAATCTATGTAATTAATACAATAGGTATTTGCTAAAATTATATATAACAATGTACATGTAATAATTATTTCATTCCGCTGTAAAGGGGCGTATGAAACCAATAAGTAAGGTTACATACGCCCCTTTACAGCGGAATGCGGAATGCTTTGAGGATTACCCTTAAATTCTTTATTTGAAGATTACGGTGACATATATATATACATATATAAGCATTTCTTCATTAATAATACCTCAGCCAGCTATCCAAACTTTCAGGAAATCTATAATTAAGGTTTCACAAAAACACATAACTACCGACTTCAATTAGACTGTTCTAGTGACCGTAGGCACCACTGAAAAGTCACATAGAAGAAAAATAAACAATTTTGTTCACTTCACCGACTTTTTTTTTCTATTCTGTTTAAAACCTAAACTACTAAACCGATTTTGATAAAATTTCTATGGGATCAATCTAAAAGTCAGTAAATATCCTCTCACACAAAAAACAAAGAATTTTTCAAATCACCTAATAAACAATGAGGTAACAAATATACATTCACCCGAATTGAAAACCTCCTCTTTTTTTGAAGTCGGTCGAAAATGTCTCCAAAATGATAAATAAGTACGTTATTTTTTATTGTAAGCGGAAATTTGTTCATTATTTTACATTCAGTTTACATACTGTAGAAATCATTCAACAGTATATAACTTGCCAGGTTTCGTGTATACCTCAAGATTCCTACAATTTTCCAGTGACCTATCTAATTTTAATTGGCGTAATTGGAACCACGTTGAACGTAAGTGAAAACTATTTGCATGACGTCTAGTGGTAATGTAGGATATCGCTCGAGATCGCGAGAGCGGACACACGGCTTGATAAAACCACAAACATTAGCTGATGTGTTTGAAGTTATTGTGAAATAAGCGAGAAAAATACTTTTTGTACAGCCATGATAGTAGATAAGTGTCTATGTATCCTAACATCATTTTCTTTTTTTTAGTCTATTTTATCAATTAATTTCCATTAATGTTAAATTTTAAATTTTTTGTGTGACTCTTTATGTAATGAACTGAAACCTATTAATTAAATATTAATAAAAATAAATAGATTAATAAATAACAATTTTTGGTAAACGAACAAAACAAAATAAAAATTAAATATTCGATCAAATACATAACGCTAATAGTTTTAATATTTTGAAGGAGTGACAAAAGGTCAGAGTCAGGAATTTAAAATTAAATAGGAAAATCAAAGAAATGATTATTAGGTTTCGTCAAAACCATTAACACTTTTCTAGTTACATAGCATTCTTTTCAAATACTATCAAGCTCCATCTTCAAATTCTAAAATAATGGATTCTAAATTTCTAAAATTCTAAAATAATCCAAAATAAAGCACTCTCTATTTATTTAATATGTATTTAGGTATACTAGTGGACCGCACGTCAATGGATCGATAAAAAGGTAAAATCATAACTACTGATCGCGTCAATGGATCGATAGATAAAAATAATGCTTAGCTGGCCAATTTTTTTAACCATGAACAACATTTAGCTCTTCTGTGCAGTAGGAATTTGTCGGTGACAGTCGCCCCATCTGGCGTTCGGCTGCGAACCGCAATTTACTTGGATAAAAATGAAATTAATTTATTTGGAATACGGGATAATATTTAAGAATAGGGAAATAAGGATGTCAGAGAAAAAAGCTACTTAAACTTGTCGGGATGAAAGATGTAATAATACTCGAGCTTAGAGAAGCATTCTTTAGAAGTATCTGCGTATCTATTTGTTGTTGGATTCAGACCCAAAAGTTAACGCAACTGAGTTGACTAATTATAGTAAATGAAGATAAAAATGTTTTATTTTTTTCTTAATTTAAAGTTGTAGTTATTCAAGCACTAAATTCCAAAGTGTCATAAAAAACATAATACTTAGGTATAAGTAGGTATATTAAATTCAAATTCAAACGCTATGATTTTTTAATAATAGCATCCAAGCCCTGTGTATCACTGTTATGGTTATGGGTATGCACTCTTACCATTTTCCTGAAGTTGGTTTCTCTTCAACTTCTTATTACACACTTCCGTCCCACTTTCATGAAATCACTCCCACAAATTGACAGAAAGCTATAGGAAAGTAGTTAGGTATACACATTTAAAAAAACTTAATTACAAAGCAGTATGTTTACGCACTACTTTTTACGAACTCAATACCTACTACTCATTCCAACACAAAAGATCCAAGTAACTGAACTTCCAGGGACTTTCACAAAACTTAGGTGTTTCAAGAAAATGGGGAAAATGATGAAGCATGGCCATTTATAAGGGAGATAGCAAACAGTGCGAGGAGGACAGGCGATAATTTGTAAAGATTTGAATGTAAAGCGGAGTTACTTGTGGAAAATTATGCAAAATCTTTCGTAGGATTCTTTGTTATGAATTGGATAGCGTATCTAGTTTTTGTACCTATAGTATCATAATGAAAAGTGTGAGTTTAAAAGATGCCTTTCGTCAGTAAATCATAAGTTGATACTTGTACATGGTGCACGAAAGGATTCGAGGCGCACTTGAAATCCTTTCCCCACCCTCTGGTTCGAAAGAACTAGTGACATGATAAGAAGAAGACTTGAATACCTGCTTGCTTTCCATCACCAAGTGCCTTAAAGTGCCTTTTTTTGACATTCTGGTATTTTTAAGGGTTGTGGTGAATGTCAGTACTATTTAGGTTGCCGATACAAAAAACAATTCAGTATTATTTGAAGAAATGGGGTCATGGTAGTTAAAAGTATCATAAGGGGTGTTACTTTTTGAAAGATTTCATAAATTGTACTGTAATAAAAAAAAATCCTTTTTTTAAATTTTCTCGAGTAGTCACGACCAGGCCCACCATCCGCTACCAGCTTATCGTTGAATTTAGGGACACAATGTATATTTTTACAATTTTTCAAATCAAATTATAGAACTTAAAAAATAACATCTATCATTTAAAACTCCTTAAAAATAGGTATTTTATAAGAAATCAAACTTTAAAATGTGGGTCAATACATATAACATTAAAATCTTCCTTTATTATGTAAGTATTTAGAATATCCGTGGTAAAATCTTCGTCTACTGTCAACTTGAAAGAACACACACACACACACACACACACAATACCCACTCATCGAACCGAGCATCGACAAACAACCGGCTCTGCACGTTTATCTGTGTGTTGACCCCTCTATGTAGACTTTTCGGCGTCGACGTTCGTTACGTCATTGATATAGGGCTCTACTGCGAAAGGTAGTAACTAGATATTGATTAGGGAGAAGCTTTTTCCAAGAAAGTTACCTTTGCAGTGACCCTTACTACGTATCAATAGCAGCTAGTCCAACATAATGTAGTTTTCACATCACCTGCTCGACATAGTCCGATTACATATCATGCTATCTTAAGGTTAAGCAAAGCATTACCTCCCAAGGGAGATAAAGTTGCATAAACTCCCAAGGGTAGTAATATTATTTGAATTTGGAACGTCAAATTCGTGTGGAAACTCGTGGAAAACTCTAAGTAAAAGAACGCCCATATGGCATTGTACATAGGTTTGTTCAAATATCGAACTGGTCACCATAAGCAAAATTCATAAAAAAGTGCTCATCGCGCCTAAAAAAGTTTTCACTACAGTACTATAAAGTTGTGACACTTTAAGTAGCAAATATTTCACAGTAGCACTTTTCTGGTCACAATAGATCGGAACAGCGAATGTGTGAGCTCGTAAATACATCAGTTAGCTTCGAACCGGAAGTGGAATTAGCTCATTGAAAAGTTTTCCAGATAAAGATACATTGCACCATTTCCACCGTCTATTTGATTTATGACGGTGGGTATGTGTGTGGGTTAACAAGGTTTTATACTTATAAAGGTTTTTTAAACCAAAGGTGTAAGTGAATCTAATAATTAAACTTCAAATAATAAATTATGAGTTTTTTATTCATTTTTATTACTTTGGATTTGTAAAATGATACGAAGAGACAAAGTGCTCATCGCGCCTAAAAAAGTTTTCACTACAGTACTATAAAGTTGTGACACTTTAAGTAGCAAATGTTTCACAGTAGCACTTTTCTGGTCACAATAGATCGGAACAGCGAATGTGTGAGCTCGTAAATACATCAGTTAGCTTCAAACCGGAAGTGGAATTAGCTCATTGAAAAGTTTCCCAGATAAAGATACATTGCACCATTTCCAGTGTGGGTTAACAAGGTTTTATACTTATATAAAGGTTTTTTAAACCAAAGGTGTAAGTGAATCTAATAATTAAACTTCAAATAATAAATTATGAGTTTTTTATTTATTTTTATTACTTTGGATTTGTAAAATGATACGAAGAGACAATCAACGGCATACAAAATTTGTAAAACTTGAGTCATGATTAATAGTCAACCAAATTCGTAGAACCTACGTCGTGCTACGAACGCTCTACGAATGTTGTAGATCTTTCGTAGTGCTACAAATTGGCTACGTTATTCGTAAAACTTTATTAGTGCTACGAATGGTCTACGTAATTTATAGAAAATTCATAGTGCTACGAATGGTCTACAAAATTCGTAGATCATAATCAAACTCGAATGGTCTAACGTTATAATTGTTAGATAATTCGTAGGTAACCAAATGAAAAATTTAAAAATGAAAATGAAAAATATATAATGTATTTATTTTTGAACTTAACACTTCAGGTACTTATATTCAAAGCATAGAAATAGGTGTATGTGAGTAAACAAAAAATTGTTATTAACAATTGGAGTTGATAAAAGGTTTTAGGTAGTACCTACCTTATGGTTTGCAAAACTCATTGAACTTTCGTAGTATTCAAGAAGTTTTATCACAGCTATTTATCTTTGAAACTAACAGAAAACTAGGGGGCTAGCTTTTGTAAAAAGAATTCGTGTGCCCATGACTATAAAAGTACTACAAATAACATTGAATCACACAGTCCGGTGCAAGACTGATACATCGATCATTCACTTTGCAAAATTAACCTGGTTACCTAAACCTACAAATTTCTACCAAAATACGGTATTCTAGAAATGGGTCGCAGAACACCCATTAGTCGAAGACCGTCTGTCCGTCTGTGCGGACATTACAAAGTCATTAGAGGTAATCTCGACCCTGGTCACGTGCGTAGCTTTGCTTGTGTATTGCTGCCTTTTTTCGCTTGCAACCCTAATAGGTAGGCTATGAAATTGGCTGTATAAACATTTTGTCACAAAAAAAATGTATTATACAGGTACGGTTAGTTTTCTTTTAGCGAAAGCCGATAGTCAAATGGCTATCGGCTATCGACAAATGTCTAATCACGAAAAATCTTTAATAAATAATTTATTTGAGATTTGTTACAAAATTAACAGGGGTTGGTTTATTTTTTGTTTGAACAAACCATTTTGAGCAAACTAATTTCAGGTTTCGCATAAAGTAATACAAATATTGTACATATATTTTTTAAATAAATACGTGGACTGGATAAATACGTAAAAATATAATATGGAGGAAAACTCAAGAGGTCCGGTTTTTTTTTTTAATTTTTAGGTTCAATTTTCATCAAATAAATCAACAAATAGTACCTCACGTACGACAAGAAAAGAAGAAAGATCATCACATTTTTTTTAAATCTCGATAGTAGTCAAACCCTTATTCTTGACCGTTAATAGGTTCTGCTTTAGAAATTATTTTTTTTCACTTTTTTTATGCATTTTTTTTAATGTTTCTCAGCTCGCTATCTCTGTGGCCCCAAGCAGACAAGAGCGCAAAAGCCGCGACAGGAATAAGAAGTACTCTCATTACCTAGCGGAAGCCAACTGCCAATTTATTGAATTTGTACACAAGATTAGCTGTTTTCTAAGAACAACCAAGTGACGCAATTTAACCCTTCGTACTGAAGATAATGCCGGATAATGATAAATGTTTATCGGAAGCTATTACAATCTATCTATATATAATATATATATATAATATATCTTTATATTATATATTATATATCTATCATGAATCAATATATATAAGGCTAAATCCTGACTGACTGGCTGACTGACACACTACACACATGCCAAACCACTCAACTTGAAATGCCGGCTTATGTATGTTTAACGGAAGTTATGTCAACAACCATCAATACTACTCGGGCGAGTAGACATGACACCTGGCTGACACTCTCGCTCGGAACTTGGTGCTTCCCCCGCTGCCCCGCGCGGCGCCCTCCGTGTTTCTTCTTCTTCTAATTGCGAAGCCATCATTACTTATCATTACTAAGTATTACAGGACCTCTTCTCTATCAATATTATCCAATTCCACGCTGTACTTTTCACAAACGTCATTTGAGCCCGTTGTCATGTTCATTCGCCCGAGTAGTATGTTAAAGGTAAAAGCCTGACAGATTTACTGACAGACAACGCACAGGCAACTGAACGTAAATACTTGAAATTTCGAAGGTGTATTCGTAAAGAAGCTCAGCGAGCTATGGAGAGAGCTATGCTCGGAGTTTCTCTACGGGATAAGATCCGCAACGATGAAATCCGTAAAAGAACGAAGGTCACCGACATAGCTTTCAGAATCAGCAAGCTGAAGTGGCAGTGGGCAGGCCATATAGCTCGACGAACTGATAACCGTTGGGGAAGAAAGGTTCTCGAACGACCACGAACTGGACGACGCAGTGTAGGACGGCTCCCCACGCGATGGACTGACGACATAGTTTCGGTTGTTGGAAGTCGGTGGATGGAGAAGGCTCGAGACCGCTCGTCGTGGCGAATCATGGGGGAGGCCTATGTCCAGCAGTGGCCGTCCAAGAGCTGATATGATAATGATAATTCGTAAAGAAGTGTAGACGCGTACTAAGAGGCTTGGTTCAGACAGACAATCACAGGCCAAAACTCTGAACGCAGAGACTCAAAACTCGGAAGGCTGGTTCATCAAGTAGAGTAAGCACGTACTAAGAAAGGAATTTCGTTAACTCACAACGCAAACGAAGTTGCTAGCAACAGTAAGTATTATATAACAGGCTTTGTTCTGATTGACTGACAGACAACGCACAAGCAACCACTTTTGGATTTGAAATTTCTGGAGTTGATTGTCGTCAAATCGTCGAGGACGTGGTGGCCGAGTGGATGAGGCCCTTACCTTGCGATCTGATGGTCGCGGGTTCGAATGCCGGTGACAGTCATGCGTAAATGGGTTCTTTCGGTCGTAAATATCTATGAATGCATCCCACGTTCTCGCAACGGTGAAGGAAAACATCGTAAGGAAACCGGCATGTCGTAGAACCAACAAGTTCGAAAACATGTGTCGAGTGCACGAAAGGAGCATCTTCGAGACGCACTTGAAATCCTTTCACCACACTGGTTCGAAGGAACTAATGACACGATAAGAAGCTAATTGTTTTTTTTTTTTCAATTCGCAACACGCATTCCGACGACGATGGTTAAATCGTACGAAACAGGAAAAGTTGCTTTCAAACGATTTCCATTTTACATACTGTTTGAAAATTAATATAAACGCTGTTTAAACATTATGAAAACTTTCTATATGTTTTTGAGATTTCTTTTTAAAATTATATCCGCCTGCGACACGCCGCAGCAATATGGAGATTTTAAAATTGAAATTTATATTCCTTTAGGAGCAGTTAAATTGTGACCGGCGAAAGGGTGCAGCCGTGTGTTAGCGGGTATTCAGTTAATTTGTTAGAACACTGATGGCTACATTTTATATTCATTTGGTAAAAACGGTCATGAGAGAGAGCAAAACTATTTTTCCCAATCTTCGATGACACACGGCTAGCTTACATGCTACAAGCCGGCGAGTTTAAAAGCTAGCGAGTGAGCGAGGTAGCTCTCGGGAAGGATTGTCAACAGATTTGACGCCCAGCCAAAAACATTTCGAGAGGTTATATTTTAAATTCTTCTTAGCCAACAGGATAAAAATTTAAGTCTTAACATTACTGCATTAAAAGTTTATTTTCAAAAAAATTTACGCACATATCAATCCAGCAATGAGGCGACGAGATGTTATAACAAATCCATCGTTCCATTTTTCAAAAGTTAATACTCATTAATTTTATGAATATTTTCAAAAATGTGCAAGGATATGTGAACGAGGAAACTGCGCGCGGGATTCTGGGCCTTAAAATCCGGCTTTTCATGTGTTTGGGTTAGAACTCGCTGCCAATCCGGCCGCACCCCAATTTGCCTGCCGTTCGTATGGCACCTACATTATAACTCTAAAATTGCCTTTATTTTTGCACCTGCGTCTGAGTTCAGAGCTTTTTGTACAAATAAAATAACTTGCGTAGAGTTTTTGTTAAACCATAAATTGTTTTAATGGTCGTTTTGGGACCTAGGTTAATGAGGTTATGAACTTTTTAATACCTATTATGTACAGACAGCGTCAGAGATAAGTATCCCCCTTGCACAAGACACCCATCTATAAATCCTTTCAAAAAATTGTTATATATAAAATTATTTTTAGACTTACTTACGGTTATACAAATATAATCTATTTTTTAAAGGCAAAACTTTTCTATTCACCGTGACGGTGATTTAAAGGGATTTGAAACTGGGTATTATAATGCAAGGGGGATACTTATCTATGACGCTGTCTGTACAGTCAGCTGCACAGACCTGTATATACTCCAAAGCTTTCATAATAACGGCACGAATGGTCGAGAGGCAAGTGTGTTAAACTGCCACGTCCAGTGTCGCGGGTTCGATTTCCACTCAGGACAACATTTTGATGGAGTCTCGAATGCCCAGTAACGTCACTAATTATAGTGCCCTTCAAACTGGAACCCAGTAATGCTTACACATTACTGCTTTACAGCAGAATATCTGACAATGTAATAGTACCCATCTAAACTGCATCCTGCAGGGGACGCCTACCATCGGTAATCTCTATACATACATCATAACACACCCTCCTTTTGATTTGATTTTGATGGTCAGTCTTGAAAGTCCAGTAATTTCACTAACTACAGTGCCATTTAAACTGGAACACAGTGATGCTTTGCTACAAAATATCCGACACTGTATCGGTACGCATCTAGACGGCATCATTTACATACATCAAAATACATTACCCTCCTTCATAGCAGTTGGGTAAAATTATACCGAACAATCAATCTCCGAAATAGAATGAGCCTAAATAAATATCACGTTTCGATCGACGAAGGGTAAAAACTATCGCAGGGTGCCTTCCCCATACCAAAACAGAGGATGGTCTGAGTGACAGTTCCATCCGAACCCATGTTTATAGCTGTTGCTTATACCATCCGATACGATCTATCATAATGATTGAAGGAGTTCTTAGGTTTTTGACGTGACTACGTCTAATAAATTGATGAACGCCGGCTGCATGCACGAAAACGTTGACGTCATTGTTCGGTAACGCTTATTGTCCCGTTACGCGGGTAGTCACGTTAAACGATCGGCCGTAAACCAACGTTACAGACAGCCAATTTTTCGATAAATTTTATAGTAAAAAAAAAAATCAGAGTGCAAATTTAAGTAGATAATACTGTAATTTTTACTATACCCATAACGAACAATCAATTAAGTAATTTAAGCGAGATTGTGTAGAAAATGTCCTTACAAACATTGTAAAGGCTTACAACCGTATTCTAAGTCATTCCTCAAACTCAAACTCTCCTTACGTAAGCAAAAAAATGGCCGCCACTTTACTTAAGGTTTTTATCATCTGTCAGATTTCAAATGTAAGTATTTCTTTGAGTGAAAAATCGTCTTAGAATACCGGTGTTAGTACTGACTGACTGACTGAACTGATAATAAAAACAATAACTGATAAGAAAAATAATACACATTAGGGGAATCCTCAAATCCGAATTCCATACAAAATGTTTTGGACAAATACTCAAAAAGTACGCCGTATTATAATAGTAATTTCTTCACACTATTCGTTTCGTCCATGTTTTTTTAATTTCGTCAACAAAAAAAGTGAAAGGTTTCATACTTTAATTTAGATTTTAAACGTGTTTTAAAATTAACCATACTAACTTAAAAACGCGTATAAAATCTAAATGAAAGTAGGAAACCCTTCATTTTTTTTGTTGACGAAATCAAAAAATATGGACGAAATGAATAGTATAATACAAGATTTTAACTAAAACCAAATAATCAAAGTGGGTACATTGCTATTAATATTTATTACAAGGAAATCATGGATTACAGCATAGACTATCACTATGAATATTGTAGTGGTACCATCATTTAGACTTCTATATAATTGGACACTATTGTTGGCACCACTAATAATATCTGTTGTACTTTGGCAATGTACCGCTAGACACTTAAACACTGAAGTACATAGTACACAAGTAACAATGGAAGTTATAATAATGTTTGAGAACGTTGCAAGGTTCTTCTAGGCAAAAAGCAATGTAGTAAGTACATAAATATCGAAGATAGTTATGTACCATCTGAGCCTGAGTATGGTAGCAAAGTGTAGCTAGACTCCAAGCCTAGTAATACACAGCCACTTACCTTGGTGCACATAAGGAATAAAGGTAGGTATATCAAAGCCCGTTTAAGATATACACCAGATACATGGCAATGATAAATCCACACAATTATACAAATACACAGAACAGTAAATAACTTTTAAATAAGAAACTGTACTTAACTTTTGACTGTTTCACGATCACACTAATAATGAAATCCACGAGGGTATTTTCAATGTATTTTATACAATTTCAAAACTGTTGATGTTTGCAAAATCTACGACCAATCACAATTAAGTTGCTAATATTTTTATATACTGCAGATAATGTTGATTACTTCAAGTAAAATGATTTTAAAACATTAATTAAGAAATATAACGCTAAAATTTCCAATGTCATTATCTTCGTCTTGTCAATATCAAAAGATATTTCAATCATTGAAATCTCAATATGAAACCGCTAACTTATACTTAAAAAACACATTCTGTATAATTATGAATATTTTTTAAATGATTTGTTTTGTCAAATTAGTATTCCCAAATTACTTTAAAGTAATAATCTTAAAAATATTAAATGATATTGTTCGGTCGGTATCAAAAGCTTGTGCTTGATCATGACACCTATTATTTTGCTAAGGAACTAAGCGACCGACTGATAATTTCGTTAGTGTAATCCTTTAGATGGCGCAAACGACAAGTTATACTTGAATTTGAACTATTTCAATGAAGATTATCTTCAATACATTGTCAAGCGCGATAAATACCCGTTATAATCAAATAACTAAACCTAAAAATATAACTGTATAGTTTATCGTCGTATCGGTACGTATAAAAAGGATTCCGCACTTCGGTTTTTATTTGCTCAGTAAATTGAGAAGGTTAAGACTTCGTTTGTTAAATTGCGCAGATGTTGTAGTCTGAATTAATGCCGTGTGGACAGGAAGGTATGTGGGGATGGAGTGAATTGGAGGCTTTCAAGGAAGTTTACGGCTTTCAGGATATATGCCCACATCCGTAAGAGGCATCTCTTTTTTGAGAGTATCTATGACAAAGTAAGGTGACTTTTTGGACGCCAAAAATAGAGTTTTTTATGGGATAGATGTTTGTAACGCTCGCAACAATCACGCTCAAATTACTAAGCCGATTGGGATAAAATTTAATATCAATATTGTTCAAAATCTGTAAAAGGATCTGACCGACAGACACCGCACAGGCTAAACCACTGAACGTAGAGACTTGATTTCCGCTGATATGTTCGTCAAAAAGTGTAGGCACGTATTAAGAAAAAAAAATTTCGCAACGCAAACATTATTTATTAAACATTATTATTATTTGTAATGTAAACATGTGAAGAGACGTGCTAAGTGCTTTCCTGATGGTAAGTGATCACGCCTCATGACCAGAACAGTGCTGCACAGGACTTTGATTTACAAAGGCCAAAAAAATATATTTGATTACAAAGACACAGTGTCACCTGATAGTTTCTATTGCTTGCTAAATACCTAGTAGTTATAGGCCCATGAGATTCTCTTTACTGGTAGGTACAGTTACAAATATAATAAATAACTGTAACCTTGATTTATTATAGATTCAGGGGAATCCAGTCAATTATTTAAATAACTTTGGTCGGGTCAGGTCAAGTGATAAGGTTGTAACTTTCTTACCGCAAAACTACGCACAAGTAGACCGGAGATAAATAATGTAATAAGCAGTAATAAAACTCATGTGTTAACAAATGGGGAACCCGTTTATACCTTAATAATTTGGTATCGGACTTTACGAGACGAGATTACACTCACCCAAAAAATCACCAATATTTTTTTATTGGTCTTTCAACAATTGTTACAATGACACATTAAAAGTCTTGTTGGCTGAGTGGGAGATGTCGATCCGAAGGTTGTTGGTTCGAACACCATTGGGTTTTTCTATTCAAAAAAATATGTATAACTATGTGTTCTGTAAACACGTGCTTGGTGCAAATGTTTGAGGCGCACTTGAAATCCTTTCACCACACTGGTTCGAAAGAACTAGTAACACGTTAAGAAGAATAACACAAAAATACATATCGACTATTATAGCTGTACAAAATGTATTTTTCTTGCTATATACTTAACTATACCACAATGAGAGTGTACTTACTGTAAGTACTTTACAAATTATTTTCATTCCATAACTTGGTAACGTTTTGGAGTTTCCAACTCGAAGGTAGATTTATCTTAATTTAATGTAGATAGTAAGTCATTGGAGTACGCTGAAATTAACCACAAGCTATACATCAGTAGGTAGTTATTAAGTATTTTACTGTACATCAAAAGATAACGCGAATGTACTAGTTAGGTTTATTTCAATAAAACAGAAAAACCGACTGCTAAAATACCTTATCACCATATTAGATTTTCAACCGACTTCTAAAAAGGAAGAGGTACTAAATTCGGTTGTTTTTTTAATGTTTGTTACCTATAAAAATAAATACATATAGTTAGCTTTGTTATTATATTAACCGATTTGGAAAATTCTTTACCTATACCTATTTTCAGATTATGGTCATAGAAATTTTATTAAAATGGGTTAAGTAGTTTATTTTTAAATCAAAGTAACTGAAAAAAGTATGTTGCCAAGTAAACGTATTTTGTTTTACTGTGATTTTTCAATGATTTTTACGGTCACAATTGGTTATGGTATGTTTTTGTAAAACTTTGATTATTTAACACTCTAACAAAAAAACGTAATCCGCTGTCTTTACTGTCGATTACATTACAAATCTATTTTAAAGTTTGTAGAAAATGTTTGGTAAACCGAATAGACACTAACCTGGATGCTGGACAGGAGCTCTGGACACTGGGTTAACGTTTTATACACCTTTTAGAATGGTTTTTTGCGAAATATGAGTTAATTCTGCATTTGCGTATGCGCGCGATGTTAGCCGGCGAATGTTTTTTTTTTCAGGAGTCGGGAGTAGGGATGGAATGAAGGAAATAGGGTTGTGCCAATCGATTACCGACAAAACTGCGACATCCGATTGAGATAGTAATGTGAAAATTTGCCGATTCAATGCCATAATTATGAATACCAAACAGAAAACTACCTACGTAACTATAAATTCAATGAAGCTGAATATCATAAAGAAAAGCAGCTCTTTTTGTAGAAATAAACTAATTTTAATTAAGTTTTTACACAGAGTTTAGTAATGTTGTACTAATTTTGTTTTGTGTCAAAAACATTTGTGACTAATTGCTGCAAAATTTGCATCCAAACTGCTGTTTTAGCTTGACTTATTATTTTAAGGCTCTATTTTAGTAATCCTCAAATCCAATTCCATACAAAATCTTTCGGACAAATACGTTTTTTAAGATTTTATACGTGTTTTTAAGTTAGTAGGGTTAAATTTAAAACACGTATAAAATCTAAATTAAAGTATGAAACCTTTCACTTTTTTTGTTGGCGAAATCAAAAAACATGGACGAAACGAATAGTGTGAAGAAATTACTATAATACGGCGTACTTTTTGAGTTTTTGTCCGAAACATTTTTTATGGAAATTTGCCTTGAGGATTCCCCTTAAGCTTGAAGTTTTAACTGATAACTTCGACTTTATTGTAGATAGGAGGGGGGTATTTTATTTAAAGCTTTCCCACTCACTTGTACCGAAAAAGGTCAAGTGTGATAGCCTGATATCGAGGTCTTTTGTTTTTGGGTTTTATGGGAATCTAAGTATCAAAATTCGTTTTGGGTTTTTCGGAAATTGGGTTTATTAGGAACCAGCCCTTTATTTGACACTAGTTGACGCCCGCTTCTTCGTTTGCATTATGTTTTAACAGTAAATGGTATGGAGATAAAAATAACCTATAAACTTTTTCAGCTCAAAAACTGTATTCATCTCTAATTTCAGATTCATCAGTTCAGTAGTTTCAGAGTAATTGAGCAGGAATCATCCTCACTATTCGCATATAAAATAATGGAACCACATTTTCACGGCGTTTTAGTAAGGTTTATATTTTTTAACATTTATATTTTTAGCGAATCCCAAAAGTAGCGTTATTTTAGTATTTATTCTAGTTTGTTTTGTAGGTAGCCTATAATAATACTAGAAATACTAATTTGGAATAGAAATGTTCCAACCGGGTCATACCGGAAAGTAATTAAATTACCAGAAATTTAGACCGAACTGTGGTAATTCTAAACTTTTATTATAATTAGTATGATAATAGCACTAATTGTTTTGTGGGTTCAATTATGCTTATTGTTATCCTTTTAGTGGACTGTAATATTAATATGACCGTACCACAGAATGGACAATCGTAAACCAGTAACAATACAGTCAAACTCTACGAAAAAGTTTTGCAGTTTGTTGAGTATTGAAATTTTCCATAATTATTAAACTACTCCTTTTGAAAAATCGCCGACAAAGCGCCATTTTAATTTACATGGTAAATCATTTCTGCTTGATATTCAACATAAAAAAAAAAGATATTGGCATGGTTTAGGACCAGGCAATCGAGTTTGCAAAATATTAGTAGGGTAAAAAGGCCTTATATGCTCTGAAAGGGCGGTTATGCTTCATACTTTAACTATTAGTACTTACCAATTACTTTAAGGTTTTTAGGAAAAGGGGCACCTATCTTTTGGGGCATCTAACCCTGTTTTACCCTACACCTTTGGGTCAAAGATTAGTTTTCATCTCGATACAGGTGAAGCCGAGAGGCCTAGGCAAGATATATATAGATAAAAATAAATACATATATTTTTTGTTTGACAAATTTTGTGTCAGGTAGAACAAGTTTGACTATTTCTCCTAGTGTTACTACGGCTCCATTGTTACCAATTCTGTAGCTCAGCTAAGAAGTTATGACGGTAATTGGAACAGTGCTAGGAACACAGACGGTTCCTATTTGTCTACTTGACAGTACACAGCTGGAAGTGTCTAGTGCTTTTGCTAGTTCTCAAACAGCAAAGTTTAATTTGAGATGGCTACAGTTTTTAATTTTAGGTTTTATGTGAAAATAGTTAACTATCCATTGATTTTTAATCCAAGCCGGGTGAGATAGTGATAAAAAATGTATAATAATAATTAAGTGCTTTTGATTATATGTTATTTATAACTAGGGTAAAACAAGGTTAGATGCCCCAAATGTATAGGTGCCATTTTTCGTCATAACTTTTCTTTCTAAAAATAAAATTAAAGTTATAATAGATAATGTATGAAGCATAAAAATATATGCTTAAAATTGACACTTACATATACTTTTGGGGCATATAACCCTGTTATACAACATAACTACTATATTTCAAAAAATCATGGTACTTATCAAAATAACTTAAACCCAAAACGAACCATACCTACCACAATAATTACATACTTTATAACAAATATACATGTATAATAACTTATCAGGGAAGCCGTACCCCCTTTTTATAAATGGAATTAAAATAAGATTATAACTTATGTTATGGAGATGATTGGATGGATAATGATTTTTACTCAATCAGGATAAAACCACTGAACCAATCCAAATACATTTTGGTATGGCATTGCCTTTGCGGTATGGGGTACTTATACATTATGAGCTGGCAAAGAACATCTTACAACAACAACATTTCATCTCGTTTACAACCGCAGCCCAAAGCTAGTATGTGATCTTAAATCGAAGTACTTTGATCAAGTTTTGTAAACAGATCGATTAACCGGTTAAGGAAGACGCCATTAGAGAAAGTAAACATTTGCGGTAACGAAGTATCGGCAAACGATGTGTAAAACAAACGTAGCCTTTCGTTATGGGATATTTGGTAAAGTCACTTCTACTTTGTATCAGCGTATACTTTTACGTACAAAGGCACAAAAAAATTATAGAAAAATATTTGAAGCGACCTTTATATCATTTAGTAGCTAACACCCACAACTTAGTTTGCGTTGCGAATTGACAATATTATCACTATGCACTATGACTTGATTATGCACCAAGGGGATAAATAATAATAATAATTTTATTTCAGACACAAGAAAAGTACAATGTAGCTTACTTTTAAAGCAGTGTCTTATGTCGCGGGCGGCATGTTGAACCCTGAGTGTAACGAGGGACTCAGTTATGTAGAGACCTGAGTGAAGTGAAGCTGTGCTTATGGTGGCCAGTTCAAACAAGCCTCTTTACAATTTCATAAGGGTATTCTTTTCCTTAGAGTTTTCCAAGAGTTTCCACACGAATCTGACGTTCTAAATTCAAATCACTTTACTCCCTTGGGAGTTTCATACAATTTTACCTCCCTTGGGAGGTAATGCTTTGCTTTACCTTGAGATTGCATTTACATTGATCTTCAACTTCGAAAAAATGTTATACCAAATGAATTTTATTGCAATCGGAAAAAATAATATGAATAAAATAAAAAAAATAATGAAAATAATCCTTTTTGCTGCTTGCACTTAAAAAGGTCCTTGTACCGGGTTTCCTAAATTTATAAAAAAACACATCTTTGGATATTTTTTATTACATTCACAGATAACAGACAATCAACTTACTACTAAAAAAGTCTTAAGTTATGATGGAATGCTGTCACCTTCAATTTACTTCAATTAAAACAACTCAATTAGTTAAAGTAGAATCTATTCAAGTTAAGTGATGCCAAGTTTGGTAATTTCGGTAGATAGAAGAGCTAGATTTGAGAAAAGTTCGACAACTTTGATTACATTACCTCACCATTGACAACTCCGAGATTTTTATCTTTTATCTTATTTGGAAAAGGTAAAAAAGTTCAAATTTTACCGACTTTCGTAGGATTAATAACAGGTGGCTGGTAAAAAAGATTAAGAACATAGATTTTCTTCTTTTATCCTCAAAGATTTTTCTTTTTCAGGTTAAAATTTATAATGGAATCAAAAAATTGTAAACTTGATTCGACTGAATAAGGTTTCGTATCCTATCATATCATCAGATCATCAAAAACATTGGTAAACCAGAAAAGTAGAGCAGAAAAATATAGGAAAAAAAATAATAATTTAACAAAAAAAACACTTATTTTATTTGAGACTAAATAAAATACATAAAAATATAAAAAAAAAACAAATTAAAATTTAAATTGGAGAACTTAACCTTAAGCAGACGCAACAAAAGCTAAAGTTACTTATTACAGATGTTATTGCATGTGGTACCGATATTAATGAAGTGTCTTTTTTCAGCTTATAATATTTATACCCAAACTAAATTTCAGCTCAATTGATTCCGTAAATTTGGCATGATTGAGGAACAAAAATCTATCTAACCATCTATTCTTAAATCAATTTTTTGCAAAGTTATAAACATAAATAATAATATTAGTGGGACTGTTAGGTTTTATATGTGTGTTGGACTGCCAAACATGTGTCAAACTATTAAGCATCGGTCTAAAATGAACTAGAAGTTGGCTAGTTTAGCTAACTCTTTTGGCGCGTTTTCAACTGACTACGGTATGATTCTATACTATAATACTTCTATGGTTTAGGCACTTAGAAGATAAACAGCTAATATGCTGTTCTAAAATATAAAATATAATGTATAAAATAATGAAATAAAATTATAAATCAAATAAACGATACGGACAATGAATTCTTCGGAGTCTGGTTAAAGATACTTGTTATCTGTAAAACAAATTCCAAAGTTCAAGTGTAGGTCAACCCTTAAGTCCTTTTCTATTCGCACGTAAGTTGCCTCTACAACCTTGAAAACTGCTCCCAAATTATTTAACCTGCGCAACCTCTGGGCCTTTTGGGCCCCAAAAGATTTAAGAAGTCAATAAAGGCTGTGTTTTACACCGAAACGGTACATATATCGCCCAGTAAACCATTGGGATAGCTTCATTCGTCTTCTTAAGGGTTAAATTGGGAACTGAGTTGAATGGGAAAAAATGGTCGCTCTTTTAAAGAATGCGCTATAAAATGGGTAATAGAAAAAGGACACTACGTATCTGTTTTTCAACCACCTTCAAAAAAGGAGGAGGTAGTCAATTCGGTTGCTTTTTTTAATGTTTACCTCAGAACCTTGTCATTTATCAACCGATTTTGAAAATTATTTTAAAGGTAATTAAAGGTAATACTTTCAGATAAGTCCCAAAGAAATTTTATTAAAATCGGTTCAGTAGCTTAGTTTCGAGCCGTAATAACTGAAAAAAAATATGTCACTAAAGTAAACGAACAAAGTTCTGAGGTAGTCAACAAAAAAAAACAACCAGTTGAGAACTTTCTCTGTTTTTTGAAGTCGGTTGGAAAGACTTATTCTCATTGTCAATTCCTACCCTATCAGCCAATAGCAATAGTGCTCATGTACTGTGATACATTTAAATTTTCAGTCTCGAAACACCAGTGATTTCTCTAGTTACAGTGCATATCAAGACTAACATATTAATGCTTACGCATTACTGCTTGGCCTCGGGATACCTGACGCTATGTTTGTACGTCTAATTATAAGGTATATATATATCTAGACGGAATCCTGCAGGTTAGGTACACCTCTTAATTATAGCATAATATGGGGTGGTTTATGCCCAATATAGAGTATATAAGGGTTAAAACTATGCGGATGCCTATACTTACATACTCTTTAGTTAAATACGTCATATTAATTTAACTAAGCTTAGTTTCTATGGCAACACTTATCCTCGAATTTCAAAGAAATCCATCTTATGTATTGTTTGATCATTTCATTTCATTTCATAAACTATCTCGAATAGCTCTTTTGACGTACATAATAAGGTACTAGGTCGTTTGGCGTAATTAAGGGGTTGTGTAAAGACTTCAAAGACACCCCAATCTTGCTTTGACTTATACCCTGTAGTCCTATCACCAAATTTTTTGACAAGCGTGTTCGGATCGAATCCATTACAAAATGGTACAAACACATAGCTAGTTATCCAATTTTAATCATATTTATAAAGTAAAAAAAAATCGACTTCATTTTTATCAAGTTTTTTTACCAAGTAGGCATCTGTGTTCGGTAACGGCAATTAATTGATGTGTATTTTTTTCTGATTATTAAAAATTGTGGTTTAAATAAAGTTTTTTAATAACGTCATACATACACACACACTATTGATGGATTTAATACGAATACGCTTGGAAAAAAGTCTTGTGATAGAAGTCGTGTAACATTTTTCAAAACATCTTACCAACTGTTGACTCCTCCTCTATGAGGGATACGTTATGAGTATTTGTTAAAATGTTTGGTGATAGTGCGTACATTAAATGTCAAGAAATTATATAAGGGGTGTACGCACGAACGCGCAATACCATTATAAGCCACGCGACCTATATGCTCATGATTATGCACAGTTTGGGAATACTCATAATAATACCCATTTCTACAAAATGCTACATTTTCAACTGACTTCCAAAAAAGGAGGAGGTACTGAATTTGGTTGTTTTTTTATGTTTGTTACGTCAGAACTTTGTTATTAAAACTGATCACCTGATACACAATGTTATAAATTAAATAGAATTTCAAGAAGTTACACATGAATTAAAGTTTTCTTTTTACAACGAACTGTTTACTTTTAATTCTTGTTCTGAAATTGTGTGATAATAGCTAATACCACTCTCTATCTATATCATGCATTTCATCATCATCATCATCATCATCCGCAGCCTGACTTGACCCACTGCTGGGTATAGGCCTCTCTTTGCTCTAGCCACGCTGCCCGGTCCTGTGCTAAGCGGGTCCAGGTTCGGCCCACGACGCTGACAATGTCGTCGACCCATCTCGCGGCCGGACGTCCGACACTTCGCTTGCCAGCACCACCTGTCATCACCACGTCTGACCAGGTGTCCCGCCCAACTCCATTTGAGTTTCATGATCCGTTTTCCTATGTCCTGAACTTTAGTTCGTTTTCGGATCTTGATGTTAGGGACTCGATCTATAAGTTTGACGCCGAGCATGGCAGGCTCCATGGCTCTCTGTGCAACTCTTAAGCGTACTAGTAACGAATAATATTTTGCCTGACATTTTATTGTTAACTTTTTTTTAACGAATCAATTAGATAAGCTTTTTATTAAACTACAATAATAGGTACAGACAGCGTCATAGATAAGTATCCCCCTTGCATTATAATATCCAGCTTCAAATCCCTTTAAATCACCGTCGCGACGAATGGAGAAGTTTTGTTATTAAAAATTAGATTATATTTGTATAACCGTATGTAAGCCTAAAAATAATTTTAAGCATTACAATTTTTCGAAAGGACTTATAGTTGGGTGTCTTGTGCAAGGGGGATACTTATCTCTGACGCTGTCTGTACCTTCTCATTAAAAAAAAAACACTAACCTACATAAATAAAACTATCCTTATATATTTATACAAAACAATAAAAACTCAAAACAGTAAATTTTGTTAACTATTTCATTTCATTTCATTATATCAGTTGTTAACCGGTAGAGCATCGTAGAACGTAATTCAAACCGTAGTGTTGTCAAGATAGCGCGGCTCTAAATCTTAGCATTCACTCTAGAGAATGAATAAGGCTGTCGTAGATCATTCATTCACTCCGTCTACATAATGAATGGGTGTCATATATCATTCATTCACTTTATCTAGAGAATTATAGGTCTACCTACACCTCTACATTATTTTAACCTTAACTTATTTTAATTGTTTTTGTTCGGTAAGTTAAGACGTATTAGTACAATGACACACGGTTTTTTTACACGCTACACGCCAGCGACTTCGCTTGTAGCGAGTAAAGTCTCCCAGTGTCATCGGCGTTTTTACAATCCTTCCCAAAAGCTAACACGCTCACACGCTAGCGTTAAAAACGCTAACAATCAGCTTGTAAAAAAGGTTGTGTGTCATTGACGCATTACATCAATCATCGACGTGATAAATTTATTGAAAAATCTTTTTTTTTTTCATTAAAAACCTTTTCCATTGCTGATTCTGATGAAATCTTATTAAAGTATAGAGTATAAATAGTTGTTTTTAAATGTGTTTAAAACTTGAAAATTAAAAGATAAATAAATCGGCTTCTAAACCACATTTTTTAAATACAATTTTTAGCAAAATTCGTGAAAAGTCGAATCAAGAGTTTGAGTGACGCCGCACAAGGGCCACCGGTCACAACCACACATTTAAATAGCACAAAACCAACCTACAAACAAAAACAGCATATAGTATATTTAACCCTTAACCACGGACGTGTCATAACCCACCTACTTTGCAAGTTACATAATATCTATAATTACTTGTTGAGAATCTTCCAATACCGTAGTCTTTGATATGAATATTCCAAAGTTTGCCATCTGCCTCCACAACAAGTTGACAACCCACACAGCACAGCGGGTAAAGTTGGGTAATCAGAAACCAGTGACTTCAGATAGGTACTACACACTATGGTACTCGTATCTGGGAAAACACTAAATAAGCCCTGATGAGTTCGATAGATAATTCTATAATGTACACCCTGGAGAAACATACACATTGAAACAAAAACTTATGCTGAACAACCAAAATAAAAGTGGTTACAATGGGCGGCCTTATCACTAAAAGCGATTTCTTCCAGGCAAACTTAGGATGGAGATGAGTAATATGAATTCGGCGTCTGGTTGGGTGAGACATAATGGAAAAAAATATACGATATATATGTACATACAAATATGTGCACAAATACATAGATAAATACATATTTTATAAAAAATAAAACTATTTAAAACGCAAGATAATACCTAAAATTTAAAAGTACTCGAAATTAATGAACAACACACCTAATATTACACTTACTAATGTCTCCGTAGACCGCAAATTCAACTTTTCTAGGTAGAAATCTTTAACCAGGCGCTTGAACACAGGCAGTGACTGCATTTTACGAATAGAGTCCGGTAACTCATTCCACAATTGAACAGATTGCACAGAGAATGAGTCTAGTAGAACTTAGAACTTACATAGTTGAACTTTCTCTCAAAAAAACTCCTGCAGTTCATCATAGCGGCAGGGATAGGTGAGGAATTCTAACTGCATAAGTCCAAGTGGCGAGAACAATAGACCGACAACGCTTGCTGTCGCACCAAAGCTGCAAATCAGTAATAAAAAAGTAGTACTTCTATTTAGCGATTACAAAGATATAAGAGATTACCAAGTTTTGAAGTGGATAAGTACTTATTGGTTTGCAAGATCGTATAGGCCTACAGTTCAAGATTTAGTAGGTACGTCATATCCGGGACCACCTTAAACAAAGGCTAATTTAATTTATTTCTGATATTTGTTGTATGCTTTTAATCGTACTTTATTTTTTATTAGTTATTAGTCATGATAAGTTAATGTTTATATGATCAGATTATAAAAAAAATAAAATAACCAAGCGCCGCCATTATTAATTTCCTCAGTGCTGTCATTACATACATCACCCTCACATATCACCCTAGTGCAAAATTAAAATATCGATGGATGTGTTAGTATTATTTTTTTTTCGAAGAGGCAACGAAAGAAGCATTTACTTATACGTAAATACAACCGTAAATTATAATTCACGGTTGTCTCCGTCACAACCCGTTGCTTTAAAGTAAGCAAGTGACTAGCTTATCTATCTACAGGTAAGAGATCACGCCTGAACGAAATTTTGGCACATATTTTGTCAAAACTCTGTAAAGCACGCCTTTCAACGGTGAAATAAGAACACGAAAAGTAACTTGTAAGTTTCATACTTCTAGATTATACAGCTTATAAACTTTACCTAACCTTACATTGATTTATCACTCAGTCATTTATCTTCATAAGAAATTAATATTCAGATTAATGTGTAGCGCCCGTTCTGATACGGTAGCCGTCTGGGATGTGGTAAATTTATTATTTGTCACTAGTTTGGGTAAACTACCCGATATGGGACTAGGAAGTCACAAGTTTGAGTCAGTGATTGGACTTTCTCTGACTCAAACTAAATTAGAACATTTTCGACATGGGAATCGCTAAGATCTTGCTACAGTTGCTACTGGCTCCTATCTTCACTAAAATAACGACACCATTGGTCGAGTGGCAAGTGTGTTGGACTGCCAAGTTGGTGTCGCGGGTTCGATTCCCACTTCAGTTCAGCTTCCTTCATCAATTACATCGGAGTTTGTCCTGAGTCTGAGTGTTTTATATGTATCCTATATGTGTGTATTTACAAAAAAAGGTATTTAAGTATTATCTCAGGTATCTGGTTCGCATAGTACAAGCTCTGCTTAGTTTGGGGCTAGGTGTCGTTATGTGAAATATCAAAAATATTTATTATTATTATTGTATGTTTTATTTAAACCTGTTTATCTGTCATTACTATTTAGGTACTGGTATGAAACATGCTTAAAGTTAATAAAACTGAAAATTACCCAATCTAATCTAAGAGCACCCCATTTCCCGAAATCCATCAAGTTTTGGTGGTTTTTGACATTTTTTCACACATTTTGATGCCTTCAGCCGCAAAAATTGGATGAATTTTGGTAAAGGATTTTTAGATTCATTTTGGTTATTGGAATATCATAAAATAAAATAAAAGTGTCAAAAATCCAATATTCCAATAGTATTTCGATAGTCAGGTTTTAATTTTTTGTAAACTCTATGCTTCCTATCTTAAGAGGAATCCTCAAGGCAAATTTCCGTACAAAATGTTTCGGACACATACTCAAAAAGTACGCCGCTAATTTCTTCACACCATTCGTTTCGTCCATGTTTTTGATTTCGTCAACAAAAAAAGTGAAAGGTTTCATACTTTAATTTAGATTTTATACGTGTTTTAAAATTAACCCTACTAACTTAAAAACACTTATAAAATCTAAATTAAAGTATGAAACCTTTCACTTTCTTTACCCAAACGATCTAACTCTAGAACTCTCCTCAATCATTTACGGGATAAGTTAACCCCATGAGATGCAGATTAAAGTCTAGAGCTGTATGTTTGTAGCCAAAACTACTGCAACATGCTGCAAAATACTGTACGAGGTTAATTGGAACTTTGATTGAAGGCTACATTGCAACGTAGCTGCACGGGCTTTGGGTGAATATTAATCTTAAATAATAAATGTAGAGAGCTTTGTGTTTCTTAGTTTATGGGATGCCAGCTTCAGCCCACTTAGTATAAGGTATATAAACAAAAGCTGGCATGAAGAACATATTTACCCGTGATCGTGAAAACACGTGCCGCGAGGAAACCGGCATGTCATAGAACCCAAAAAGTTCGAATATATTAAATATTATTTTTGTACAAAGCCAAGTTGTGAAAATCAATAAAAGTATTTGTAATCTTTCCTTTAAGCCATTGATAGACAATTTCGTCCGCCCAAAATATTATCCTCATTATGTATTAAGAGGGTAAAGTATCAGTTTAGAGACGACATCAACAACGACCAACACAAAAAATCGACTTATCCGCCATAATAACTCAGCCGCCAATATTGCTGCCAACATATTTAAATTTTTATTTTTTTATAAACACTATGTAAACTTGACATTTTTTGTGAGTGTTGGGCGAGTTTACACGCTACAAGCGAAGTCGCTAGTGTAGCGTGTAAAAAAACCGTATGTCATCGATGCTTAAGACTCGTAGCGCGATTACTGCAAACTTTACAGGCGTTTTTACAATCCGTTTGTAAAATAGCGTGTAGGCTTGTAGCGTGTATAACAGCCGTGTGTCATCATCGCGGGGTGTTGGCTTGTTGGCGTGTTAGCGAGAATCTTTGCGTATGACACACTCGCTAGCTAGTCCGCTTCTGAGCGTGTAGAAAGTTTTGTGTGTCACCGACAAACGCTAGCGTTTAAAAATGCCAACAATCAGCTAATAAAAAAGCTTGAGTGTCATCGACGCTTTAGTTAGAGCGTCTGAAAACGGATTTTTTTTTTCGGACAGATGTTTAATGCAGTTGGCCACAGATAGCCGTTACTAAGACACCGGATACTGAAAAAAAATTGTGCTAACCCCAAGAAAATTAATTCTGTGAGTTGTTCGGGGCATTTGTCTTGCTCATACATATTTATGATTTCGCCGATCGCTGGCTTATATTGGTGTTTTTGCAAATATTTGAACGAGGTCACTCGGCTGACTGATTAGCTTTTCCAAGAAAATGTAATTATTACAATATTTCTTAGCTCGTTGAATATTCAGAAAGAAATGATGATTATTTTGAAAACCTTAAATTATTATTTAATAACAAATAAAACTTTTATGAAATTGATAACTCTCTACCAAGTAGGAGTATAACCAAGTACCTATAGCTTGTACGTAGTTTATAAGAATACAAAATGGCACTCATATTTTATAAAAATATATATGTACCTAATATTTTTTCATGACTGTCTACTGTGTCATACTGTCAAAATAATATAAGAGCGGTTCAGAGTCACGAAAGGAGCCTCTTCGAGGTGCACTCAAAATCCTTTCACCACACTGGTTCGAAAGTGGCGTGTGGCGCGTACACGCGTTGCAAGAAACAAAACACGAGCGCGGCGAATCCGTTGGGTTATACGCTAGTCTGAAGCCGGACTAAGCTTACTACTACGCTTAAAAGTAAGCTTAAGACTAAGCTTACTACTACTAGAAGCTTCAATACAAATTAAATGTAGAAATTAAGCGTTATCTTATTCATATTGGTCTTCAAATGCTTGTAAATACTAAAGCTTCTCTTGAAAAAACTGAAAGTTTCATTCAATTACTTTTACCAAATAAACACCTGCAGATAAATTTTCTCGACTCCACATAACTTAAACACCCTACATTATGCTTCTATCTCTCTGGCAAAACCTTTTTCGCTGTGAGTACAAAGGAATTCAGTCTCTATTTCTTTAGTAATAAGGTGGTGTAAATTGGTAAGTGAAGTTCGCGGAAATGTACAGTGTGCTTAAAAAACCGCTTTCATTTGTCACCGGCAGATGCAGCCGAATCTCATATGGGGCCACAAATATGGAGAGAAAAACACATTAATAACAAACTACGTTTGATACAGGTACCTATTGTTTTTTCACCCGTAAGGTTCTAACAGATGTCAGTAATAGTATCCTGGAAAAAGAGAAGTGTTCTACGATAAGCAAGGATCAGAATGTAAGAACCTATGTACTTATAAGGCGATTTTTTGTATTGATAGCAACAGAAACGCAATTTAATACGACGGTCGCACCTTTGCTGTGCGATTAGAAGTTGGCAAATACGTTTTACTGTGGTGACTTCATGTGCCTTCCATAGAGGATAATACTAATTATAGTAACAATTCTTATTTTTCTGCTCAGCTGTTCTAAATCTGCTCTGGTTTTGTGTAAACAAATGACTTGAAGAATAAAATACCAAATTATCATTTCTCTTAAATTTATTCCGGTTTCAAAGAGCATAATAATATGACTCTGGCTCTGGTATGTCTACAATGTCTTCTCGCTGTTTTCTCAATAAATATTTTTTTTCATAATTATTATATTTTTCTCTTAAATAGAAAAAAAATTGGTTGTCTGTAAAGTTGGTTTACAGACGATAGTGAAACGTGACTACCAGCGTAACGGGACAATGAGCGTTACCGGACAATGACGTCAATGTTTTCTTGCATGCAGCCGGCGCGGCGGCGTTCATCGATTTATTAGACGAAATCATGTCAAAAACAATTATCTAATAGCCGTGTTCATGGCCCTACCGCAACTACCAGGTGATTGAGCGCTGTCCTTTGACACGGACCACAGGAAAAATTATGCGGTTTTTTGCGAATTCCGAGGTAAGTATTATGAACGCGCCACATTACTTTGCGCCGACTGTGATTTTAATGGTACATTTGCGGGGAATTTTCTGTATGTGTATTTCTCTTTAGGACATTTTGTTAACAACATTACTTTCTGTGTTCAGCGATGTTGTAAAAGGATAACCATTTTTTTTTACTGGATTGTGTAGAAGAAGGGTACCTACATAAACAATGATACCTATGATACCTAGCAGGTATCATTGTCTATGTACCCTTCTTCTAAACGACGATAGTGAGTTGGTTTTAAAAAATAATAACTTGCTAAAATAACTAACTAGAAGAAAACTTTAGAGTCCAAAAATTTTGTTTTAGTACCAATTATTTAACAGATAAGCAGAAAAGTATTACTGTGTTTGAATTGACGACACCGTGGCTTAGTTGGTAGTGACCCTGCCTACGAAGCTTGGTGTTCCGGGTTCGATCCCCTGCCGGGGCAAATATTTGTGTGACGAACACAAATGCTTGTTCTCGGGTCTTGGATGTTGTGATGTCTTGTATGTGTCCATGCCGCCTGCGACACAGGGAATCCTAGTGCAGGGGTGTGAGTGTGTGAATGTTTGTTTGTTTAATTTGAAGGGTATTATTGCTGGTACATAAATGGGTTTTCGAGAATGGCCCAGCTTTTTGCGACCTTCCGATCGCTAAGCAATGACTATATTCCTACATCCACTCGTCTATCATGTGCCACTAGGCCTCCTTGGCACTACTTTGCCACTACGGCACCACTTGGCCATCACGGCACCACTTGGCCAGCACGGCACCAATCGGCCATCACGGCACTACTCAACAATCACGGTAGTACCGTACAGTTTAATGATAATCATCAGTTAAAAAATGATCAGCAATCATTCATACCCCAATCACCTATTTGTAACACGATTCTCTTCCCTCCGAACATTTCCCACAATGGTTAATGTATTCGGGAACAGTGATCCGCCGAAAATGATGAATGGTTAGAATCACACAATGAGGAAATGGCCCAGATTTTTTCGTATTTGCTTATATCTTTGTGCCTTCGTCCGTCCGGTCTTTGAATGGAACTAATTTGTTTTTATTTTTGTATGAAAAGCGCTTTTTTACAGCTGGCTTTTTGTATAAAAATAAAGCCGATTGTTTTGTGATTGTGGTTCTCTGGGTAGTACCGCTTCATTAATTGTGCAATTGAAGTGTGCAAAATATATCTATAAATTTAAGAAGGTAACTTTGGCTTTTGATGATAACTGATAGACAACGCACAGGTCAAATCACTGGACGTAGAGACTTGAAATTTAAAAGGTATGTTCGTCAAAATTTGTAGGCGTTAAGAAAATAATTGTGTCAATTCGCAACCATGTATTTTATGTTTTAGTTGAAAAAACTACCAAAAATACTTATTCAGTTTAAGAAAATTTTATAAATCGGTGTTATGAGGGGGTTTGAGACCGTTCGTCGTGTGCGGTTTCAAATTAGCGGATTCGCCGCTTGTGGTCTGTTTTTAGCTGCATGTGTACGCGCAACAACGCTCGTTGTCACGCGTATGTACAGACAGCGTCATAGATAAGTATCCCCCTTGCATTATAATACCCAACTTCAGATCCCTTTAAATCACCGTCGCGATGAATCTAGAAGTTTTGCCTTTAAAAAAATGATTTTATTTGTATAACCGTATGTAAACCTAAAAATAATTTTAATTATTACAATTTTTTGAAAGGATTTATAGCTAGGTGTCTTGTGCAAGGAGGATACTTATCTCTGACGCTGTCTGTACATGTGACAAGACGATAAGTCGCGGCAGACGCCTCATACTACTGACACTTGCTAGAAAATACTGAACGTAAAGCGTCGATAACACACAAGCGTTTTTACAAGCTGATTGTTGGCGTTATTAAACGCTAGCGTGTGAGCGTGTTAACTTTTAGGAAGGATTGTAAAAACGCCGATGACACTGGGCGACTTTACACGCTACAAATAAAGTCACTGGCGTGTAGCGTGTAAAAAGCCGTGTGTCATCGTACTATAAGCGATGAGCACTTGTACGAGCCATTTTTTAACACATGTTAAAAATCCGTTCAAATCATAAAGTTAGAATGTAAAGAGGGGTAATGACATTTCAAATAGGATACAAGAAATGATAATAAGCATGTGCGAGTGATTATCTATGTGTTGCTCAAAAATAGTGTTGGACATTCAATAAGATGTTTTATCGACATCGATAACTGTGGTACCTACCCATTTAGCGTCACAAGTCTTAATTGAGAAAAAAATAGTGCATACTACACAATCATGTTGTTGCTAGTTATATACAGGGTTAATAAGTGATAATCCTTCAGCTGCGTGTGGGGGTCATCAGAAAATGAAAATATGTTCCCAGTAGAAATCCCACGGATTTAGAATTTTTACTGGGTACATATTTTCATTTTCTGATTAGTCCTGAAGTCCCCCACCCGCAGCTGAAAGATTATTCACTGATTACGTCACCACCTGTACATATGAAGATTTTAACCAAAGGAATGAGATGGGTTTGGTTATTATTTATTAGATACTAAAGACTAAATAGCCAAGTTTTGGCGTTATTCAGTAACAAAAACTTATCCATCCTCACAAACTTTCATTCATAATACATAGTAGCAGGACTTACCAATATTTACCTACAACTTACTCACCAATCCAAATAGGCGGTAGTCTTCGAAATAAGATTGTAATAGCTAGAAAGTCGATTGTGTATAATATATATATATCTATTCTTTTTTTAAAGTTGGTTGATTATAATAAACAATAATGAAGGCCATGCAAATGTTTTATTCAATGACTGAAAAATACTTTATTTAAGAATATTAATTTTAAAGTTATGTCATTATATGTAGGCCCGATATGTAGGTATACCTGTCTGTCATAATATATGTAGCCTATTAGTTTCAGGTAGGTAAGGTAGGTACTCTAAAATAGGGATCCAATTGCAATATGAAGCTGGATCTCGCTTTTTCTTGAGTTGAACCTGTAAAAGAAGTTGATTTATGATTTAAGTACCTATCTAATAATTACTTGACTAATGCCTACTTGCACCAAACATCCAAAGTTCTAAACAATTACTTCACTCGCTTGACAGATCTTGATCGGTCTGAATCTGAACCGTTAAAAATTGCCAAGCGAGATTGCTTAAGAGCTTTGACAACTTTGTACAAGTCGGCATAAGGTCACAAAATATTTTTTTTACGCCTGAATTGAAACATTGTTCAACATGGTACTTACTGGAACATGTAACGTAGGCAGCGAACCTTTCTTCAAAACACGTTTAAGTATTCTGAATAAAAAACAATCGTTTTCAAAATTATGCTGCATACTTTTATATTATTTTGATGATCGCTCTGTTTCTGAAGAATTTGTAACCATTTTTTTCTGTTTTGCGGATCCTTTGGTAAGCTGAAATTAAATAAGTAAAAACGATTAGTTATAAAAATACTCGTATTTTAATAAACAAAATAAAAATGACACAAGTGGTAAATTTATTTTAACTAGGTAAAAATACCCTAACGATAGAAAAGAAAAGAGTTTTGTACCATTTTGCATAACTACCTACCCATTAGGTACTATCGATATTTCATGACGTCATCATTTTATCAAGCCCTAGCGAAACGAAACAATATTTGTTTTTACATGAAAAATCTATTATTTCTCCATTTAGGTAAGAACCATTTGTACACACGGCAAGAGCAATCAAAACTCCACAAGGCACAACGATTTTATAACTAATTGTAGAAGAAAATTGTCCTAAAAATTTTCTACGAAAATAAACCAAATATTTTCTTTACTCACCTGTGAAATGAATGATTATCTGGGTTATTTCTTTGCGTTGTGCCACACGTATTGATTGAGCAACTAACCATGCTCTTTAAAATAAATAAAATGGTTTCATTTTGTAGATAATTGTAAAAAGATAAAATAATTTACAAACAATAACTGACGGGGTCTCCTGTGATTCAAAAGGTTTTGAGTGACGTGACTTAGTTCTATACTGCTCTTAATCATAAAAAGCTATTCTTGCATCTCTTTCATTAACCGATCTTTTGGGGGCGACAGCCGAAAGTATCCGAGATCTGTGGTTCAAATATAACAAATGCATTTCCAAGTAGCTGTTCGCACGTCAGCGCTTTTAAAATTGACAAACGAATGCTGACTGATGTTGATAATTGTCGACACCATGGCTTAGTTGGTAGTGACCCTGCCTACGAAGCTTGGTGTTCCGGGTTCGATCCCCGGCCGGGGCAAATATTTGTGTCGAACACAAATCTTTGTTCTCGGGTCTTGGATGTTGTGATGTGTTGTATGTGTCCATGCCACCTGCGACACAGGGAATCCTAGTGCAGGGGTGTGAGTGTGTGAATGTTTAAAAAAAAAAAAAAAAAAAAACCTACTCAATCTTCTCGCTGAATATGTGTCGCAGGGATTACAGAGAAAATAATTTTCAGTCACGCAAAAATGGTTTTTTGTCACAGGTCTAATCTGTTTTTGACAGGAAACACATTATTAAGGGCATGTAGCTCGGAGTGATCAATCACAAATAATTTACGTTCCATTTCACATCTAAGGAAGTCATGACAATGACGAAGAGTCTACGCAAATATTTCTACAGAACGAGGGATCTGCTTCTGTTAAGAAGGAATACGTATTGGAAATATATTACTAACATCAACAAATTATATAAATATATTTAGTAATAAATCCGCTTGATTTCTAAACAAAGGTTTTAATTAACTTAACTTTAGTTTAGAACTTTAGTACATATTACTATATTATAAACCAAAGATTTAACGAACAGAAAACCAAAGTTTAAAGATACGACACGTGTTTCGCCTCTACACGAGGCATCATCAGGAGGTGTGGACTCTCGTTTCGAACTCTCGTTGACGTCATTGTCCGGTAACGCTCATTGTCCCGTTACGATGTCAATTTTATTCATAAAAGTATGCAACCATTTCATCAATGTTTTGTTATGACGTTGTCACGTTAAACTATCGTCCGTTAACCAACAGACAACCAATTTTTTTTTTCTTTATCACCTCGAAAAAATAATGTTTTTAAATACTTCAACCCTCTTCTAAAGCCTGTATAAATGCCTCATGTTTCAGACTAGAGCCTTTTACTTCGCTCAATTATTTACTTGCAAAGAGCTGACATTACCTTAATGACGTCATTTAACCGTCTGACTCCATCATCATTCGTAGAGTTGTTTATTTAAGGCACTGTCATTATAATGGCTCGTGATTTTAAATTTTCAACTGACTTCAAAAAGAGAGGAGGTTATCAATATAGTTGAATGTTTTTTTATGTGTTACTTTTAGCTTTGCTGTTTATGTATAAATCGATTTGAAAAATTATTTTTTTAGTTGAGAGGATCATCAAATTCAAATTCAAGTTCAAAATATTTATTTCAGACTCTTAGTCCATAAAAGTAGGAAAAAAAATCATTTTAAGAAGAACAAAACATTAAATTAAATATAATTAAAACATAAAATTAAAACTCACACATCAATCATTCTTACTTGAGGGTAATCCTCAAATCCGAATTCCATACAAAATGTTTCGGACAAATACTCAAAAAGTACGCCGTATTATAGTAATTTCTTCACACTATTCGTTTCGTCCATGTTTTTTAATTTCGTCAACAAAAAAAGTGAAAGGTTTCATACTTTAATTTAGATTTTATACGTGTTTTAAAATTAACCCTACTAACTTAACTACTTTTGTATGGAATTTGGATTTGAGGATTGCCCTTAAGCAACAAATTAAAATAATACAATAAATACATAATAATAATATACTTTCATATTGGTCTCATACAGATTTCATCAAAATTGGTTCAATAGTATAGTTTTTATATTAAAATAACTGAAAAATATGGCGTCGAAGTAAACAATATTGCGTATTTTGCTTCCCTGTGACTTGTCAGTGGTGCTTACGGTCAATGTAAACCTTGTATTTTTTCAGATTTGATAAACGGCAAGTTGGACTGCCACGCCGGTGTCGCGGGTTCGATTCCCACTTCAGGACCAACTTTTAATTGATAAATATCGGTATTTGTCCTAGATGTATTATATTTAATGTATGTATTAAAAAAAAGTATTTAAATATTATTTTAGTCATATGGTTCCGATAATATCAGCTCTATTTACTTTAGGGCTAGATGGCGTTGTGTAAAATGTTCAATATATTAATTTATTTATGTACAAATTATTCATTTAACAAATATGTCCGTTCAACAAGAAACTTTGAATTAAATTTGCATTAAATTAGGCATTAAGATAACAAAAAAAAATTGGTAAAAAAATAAAAATAAGTAAAACTTTCAAGCAATTATCTAACTTTTGTAAAATCTACCTATATCTGAAAAGATTAGATAAATGTTATTTGAAGTTATCATGAATTAAGCATTTGCTTTGAACTCTAAAGGACCGGTTTTATCTTTTTACTTATCAGATCTCCAAAAAAGCCTGCGATAAATGAAAAGAAACACTAAGTTAGATTTATTAACCCGTGAGTAATCGCTACAAAAACACCCGCTGAAATCACGCCACTGTAATTTATCTCTGGAAACATTTTGTTTCTAGAAAGGAGCATATTTTTTTTCTGTAATACAACATTTTCCAAAAAATCTCAAAGAAAATGAACTGTCTAAACTGGAATTATTCCCATCTGTCACCCTACTCTGTCCCCTTAGGGTGACGGATGGGCCAAGTTCTATCTGTCCCCCTTACAGCAACAAAGTGACAGATGGAAATTTTATAAATTAGTGATAAAATTTGAAAAAAAAAACTGTTCCTTGTTGTTTCCATTGTTCGTAATGGTCGTTATCCTAGCTAAAAATACATGTTGGTTTTACGTGGCTCAGCCTAAAAGGTCGTGACTAAGTCCCTACTACAGTCTAGGGCCATAAAACGTATTGTTATTGTTATCTTTCGTGTAATGCCTAGACAGACTTAGCGGTATATGTGCTGATTTAATAAGAACAAGTCAACAACGGCATGTCTAAAAATATCTAAAAGAATCTAAAAAAACAGTTCGATACCATGAGTCAAGTGCACGAAGAGAGTCTCTTCGAGGCACATTGAAATCTTTTCACCAAACTGGTTCGAAATAACTAACTAGTTACACGATAAGAAGAAGATAAGATTATGGACAAGAAAATATTTAAAAGGAACACATGTTTCGGTAGTCAAGTCATAGGTGTAGATATGTTTTCAAGAAATTATTTCATATCATCTTTTATTACTCAATAATATTTTATTTATTTTCTCTTATAAACGTGGTGGCAGAGTGGAAGAGGCCCTTGCCTTGCGATCTGATGGTCGCGAGGTCAAATCCCGGTGGCAGTCTTGTGTAAATGGGTGTTTGGTCGAAAAAATCTATGTATACATCCCACGTTCACGCAACGGTGAAGGAAAACATCGTGAGGAAACCGGCATAACAAAGGACAGAAAAAAAATCTATAGCATGTGACATCCGCCAATCCGCATTGGGTCCGCGTGGTGGATTATGACCCATTCGCTCTTCTGCCGAGAGTAGGCTTGAGTCCCAGCAGTGGGAACAGTATACACTGATTATGCTATTATGCTAATATTTTATGACTCAATAAATACTTAATCATGTACATGAGATGACAATGAGTATGTCTATTTTAATATCCACATTTTCATAAGCACACATTCAAATGTTCAACCCTTGTCAAATTAAATATAGATACGCATCATGTGGATATCTAAGATATAATAGGACTCCCTTGGGATCTAGTGAGGGTGAAGTTTAATTAGGTAAGTTTAAGGCCACCGGATCCAGGGACACTCATTATCGCACAATGCTAATTAACAGTATGTACAGTCAGCTGCACAGACATTCATGAATTAATGAATGAAAATGCTTTATTGTACGGTCAGCATCAAAAGTCGATGACCATATTCAGATTTTTAAATCGCTATACACCATAATAATATTATATTTTTGACAAAGTCGTGTTAATTTTGAACTTTAATGATGTTCATTCAATACTGGTGCTTGTCACGTTGAGTGATTTAGGTTTATTAAATGGTGTAAAGCGATTTTGAAAATCTGAATGTGATCATCGACTTTTGATGCTGACTGTACAGTGTACACCATAAGACAAAAAACAATATCACAGAGAAGGAAAAATTACAAAAAATGTAGTACAATGGGCAGTCTTATCGCTATTAAGACATTTATACACTCCCAAGCTTTCACATTTATATCACTTATAATTTTACGAAGAAAATTGCACGCAAGCATTTTTAAATTAATGTTGTCATCTTATACGTCAGAATTTTTGTCAAAAGAAGAATGTCTTTGCAAAATTAAGAGTATAATATAATTGTGAAAGCTTGGAAGTGAATACATGTTTGCACCTGACTGTACAATGACTCCCTGAATGAAAAAAATAAACTGCAGAAATACATTTACTTATAAGCTGGCTTTGTTGGATTTTTCAAAATGGTTATTTTTTCATGTGGGTACCCAAACTTGGTCATCATTACCAATAATCAAGTGTGACACCTGGCTTTTTGGCGGGAACATGAAAAATGGCGCATTGGCGGCATTAAATTAATTGACAAAACTAAAGTAAAAACGGTGGTTTTTTATCCATTAAGTGCTCGTGAACGTGTATGAGTGTTGGTGAATAGTGTAATGCTGTAAAACTTGACTTTTCGTGTTGCCTCCAAAACTCCATAGAAGCCTCTAGTAAAGTCGCAACCACCACTACTTTACAGGGGCATGACTTGACTTATCGACTCTGACTTATGACAAAATAATCTCTCCAATTTCTTGACACTGGCTATATACCTTTGATGTGAAGCCAAAACCGAAGAACTTAGGTTCTTCGAAAGAAAAAAAAAAAAAAAGGGTGACACCATATTCCTATCGAGTAACACCGTTTCTATTATTTTATTTCCATTGAGTAACATTGTTACTCGTTGGGAAAAAAATCAACGGGTTCACTGTTACTCGTTTAGGTGTTTCTTGACTCATCAAACTTTGTTCCATCATCACGTAGGCACTATGTTTTTTTAAGTGGTTGAAATGAAATATGTCTTGTATATTATTTATTACAAGTGGCTAAGCAGTGGCAATTTAAGGGTTAATACTGCGCACATTTACAAATAACTTCTAATATTTTTTTGTTAAAATACACTGCAACACACATTTTGTTTGCTTAAATATATATTTAAACTCTCTTTTCTATTAAATAATTGTATAATAATATGACAACATTTTCAAGCCTTAAGTTTGAACATACTTAGGAATAGGACACCAATTTTTTTAAGACCATTATATTGTAGGTACTTGTGTTTTGGCAAATCAATTATCTTTATCTTTAATAATTTTTAACAAAAAATATGAAGTTAGCATACTGGAGCTTATTTTTACAGTCAGTGCAGGATGAGATAATATGATTTTGATTAGGTTGGGTTAGCTGAACTCGTCCTTAGCATCCCACAGGGCAGGGCTAAGATGAAAGCAAATTTTATGTGTACTAGGTTGGTAACATATTTAATATTATATTTGTGGAATTCTTAAAATATTTGAACCGGAAGATTCCAAAAATAAGAATACTATTGTTGGATATTATTTGAAAAGGAACTCAATAAAATTCAATTTTGTCTCTATGGTCTACGCTCTACGCTCTAGAATTTGTTAAAGCGTCGATGACACTGGGCGACTTTCACGCTACAAGCGTAAACGCTGGCTTTTAGCGTGTAAAAAAGCCGTGTGTCATCGTACTATAAGGAGTTCTACTAAAGGCACAGAGCCGAAAAGAGAAGCGAAAGAAATAGAGAAAACTGTTTTCCCCCTTTCATTCGCTTAGGTAACATATCAAAACAAAAAATATACTCAAACATTTCGTGAGGTTCTAGTAACTTTACCGCTCCACTTTTTTTTGAAATTTCTACTCAATCTTAAGTCTCTCTTTCAGTCAATTTATAGATATCTTCAAAAAATTGGTTGTCTGAACGTATCCGAGATCTGTGGTTTAACGTGACAACGTCATAACAAAACATTGATAAAATGTTTGCATACTTTTATGAATAAAATTGACAGCGTAACGGGACAATGGCGTCAACGTTTTCGTGCATGAAGTCGGCGTTCGTTGATTTATTAGACGTAGTCACGTCAAAATGTACAAATGTGCGAGCAAGATAGCGGCACGTGAGTTTCTTGGCCTTAATCTGATCTTGAGCTCTTCTCCAGATATAATGAATAAGATTAGTAGTACTTATTTTAACATTTTATAATTCGAACCAGCGATGGCTAAAGTGCCCTTTAGGGCCCTGAAAAGATTTTCTAAGCATAGTATTTTTGAAGTAGTATAATTTGTACGAATAATTGAAGCCTATTTACATTTTACAATTTTTCCAATGTCGTTCTAGAAGATAGTGACAGATAAACAAACTTACGGACAGCCGAACAATTCCAATTTTTAAATACAGTTCTGAACACTAAAATTACGCTTCGGAACACTAACAAATACTCTACCGAACAAGTTTTCTAAGAGAATTTTCTTAATACTTTGATCAATATACAGGCTGATTTCTTTTATATTGTTTTTGAGATCATCCCTGTCTTTCGAGAATTAATAAAATGTAAATTTTTCGACAGCAGCCCTGTTTCTGAACAATTTCCTCTCGGAGTTTCTTAAAATGTTCCAACCTTTTCTACGAAGCTCGTTTGAAAAATCAATTAACAATGTTTGCTTTTGGCGGGCCTTTGGTATAGGCAATATTATAAATAAGATGAAATTGAGTGTTTATAATAATTATCTTGTTAACACTTATAAACACTTGCAAATTTTGTAACAGGTTCAATAAATATCCGAATTTTTAAATGAAGAGGTTAGAGAGAGGCACCTTGCTAATTTTTTTATGTGCTCAATGAAGAATGAAGCTTCTTTTCAGACGAGAATTTGGCCATTTCGCGATCACATCAAGAGCGTTTTATGAATGACTTACGTACTCTTCGACGACATGGATGGTCGAGTGGCAAGTGTGTTGGGCTTCTTCTTATCGTGTCACTAGTTCCTTCGAACCAGTGTGGTGAAAGGATTTCAAGTGCACCTCGAATAGGCGTCTGTTGGACTGACCCGCCAATGCCTTGGGTTCATCGTTGCGAATGGCAATAATACTATTCTCATTCTTCTTCATTTTCGTGTTCTTCATTACTGAAGGTCGTGCCCGTCTTGAAAGACTTGAGTGGCTCGATTGACAAGCTGCTTCCATGCTTGTCTGTGTTCTGCATGTCTCAGAGCGATAGAGATAGGGAGTTCCGTGAGAGTCTTGACCTGGTCGGACCAGCCTTCCCATTAGAGCCTATCATTTGTTCGCGGTGCCATTAGGGTACATTACCACTGATGCGCGAAGTGTTTAAAGTGAAGTGGAAGTGGAATTTCGAGCACCGTGATTGGTCAATTCACGGTTCGCACTCTTCACTCCACCCAGCTCTACTTCAGTGGAAACGCACCCTTAGACCAGCTGCGCCAAACACGATGCCGTGAGAACAGCTGCGCCAATTACATTTTTTTAATTTAAACATACATATTCAATACTAAAACATTTATTATAATTCATACTAACTGTGTAAGACAACATTAGACATTACCCTCTTATGACCATACGATTGGTCGAAAGGTAAGTGTGTTGAACTTCCAAGGCCCAATGCGACTTGTGTGATTAACATTGGTGTTGGTCTTGAGTCTGGGTGTTTCTCTCTATTCTATGTATGTATTTACACTAGCTCTGCTTTGCTTTGCTCTGCTTAGTTTGGGCGTTGTGTGAAATGTCCAAACATTATTTTTATTACTTCCTTTATGTTATATTCTGTATTTATCTGAAGTAATTAATTAATACGACAAATGAAAAACTGTTTTGTTTTACAGAAATACTTGTAATGCGTATATTATATTTTATACATTATTGACACTGACACTTTTAACACCCCGTGACATTGACAGTAGTTTATAAAGCCTACTGCAAACTATAATTATTTAAGTTTACTCTAAACGATACAACACTCTCCCCCGCTTTAAATATGTATTTAACAGTTAGGTATTTGACTAAAATATATATATCTTATTAATTATTACTATTTGTATAAGCTAAGTACGCTAACTTAACAAAAGTTAACAAGGTCCCTTCCCCTTCTTTTACAAGAATTAACAGAATAAAATATATATTTATATCTACTTTCTAAAATCTATTAAAGGTATAGCTACTTCTTACAATTGGAAAAAAAATAAAAAAAATACTCTAAAGTCTTATTCTAAAGTCTGCCCACACTTGAGCAGCTGATTGACATGTCGCTTGCATTTGAAGCCATCGACTTCTACTATATAAGTGACCCCAGGAACTAAAACCTCAATGACTCTACCTAAAGACCATTTTTTATTATTCTTTCTTTGGTCCTTAGCCATTACCTTCTCATTAATCTGAAATGTTTTATAATTATCTTTACTTTTTATTGATTGCTTAATAGTATCAAAATCAATTTTGTCATTCAACGGGTTAGGTCTCAATAAAGAGAAGCGACATCTCAACTCCCTGCCTAACATTAATTTTGCTGGGCTCTGACCAGTTGTTTTATGCACTGTACTTCTATAGTCAAACAATAATAAGTTACAAGCATATTCTAGTGTTTTACCACTTTGTAAAATTTTTGTTATGTGTGATTTGAATGACTCTACAAAACGTTCAGCCAAGCCATTTGTGGGTGGGAAATAGGTAGGTGTAAAACTTTGTTTCACTCCTACTGCTTTACAAAAATTTTTAAACTCTTCACTAGTCCATGTTGGACCATTATCTGTCACTAAATGTAGAGGGTATCCATATCTTATAAATATGCTTTTAAACATTTGTATTGTTTTTTGTGCTGTTATATTACCCATAACAAATGCTTCTGGCCATTTTGAATAAGCATCTATTATTACCAGATACATTTTATTGTGTAGTGGTCCCAAGAAGTCTGCATGCAATCTGTGCCATACTGTTGGTGGCTGTGGCCAAACAGTTAATTTAATTTTTTCTGGGTTTTTGTGATTTTGTAAACAAATTAAACAATTGTTAGTTATATCTTCTATTTCTTTATCTAGGCTTGGCCACCAAAAATATGACCTAGATATCTCTTTCATTCGGGTTATGCCCAAATGACTGGCATGCAGTTCACTCTTAATACCATCTCTGATACTTTGGGGTATTATTACTCTATATCCCCAGAGTATACACTCTCTATCAATAGTAATTTCATTTTTTTTAGAAAAATAGGGTTCATAGTCCTTCCCCATATCATTTTTAACAGGCCAGCCATCTCTACAAAATCTCAAAACATCACATAATATTTTGTCTTTTTTTGTTTCATTTTGTATACATTGCCAGTCTAGAGATTGAAAATTTGATTTGTTTACATAGTTAACAATATTCATTTCAAATGATTTGTTAATAATATCTGAGTTTTTTAATTTTTCATCACTGTTATTTGTTATAGCTGCTCTTGATAAATAATCTGCTGGGTTGTTTTTGGATTTTATATGCTGTACCTCATAGTCAAATGCACTCAAAAAAATTGACCAGTACTGTAGCCGCTTTGCTGCCATTTTGGGTATTCCATATTTAGGTCCCAATATTTTGGCCAATGCCTCATTGTCTGTCTGTAAAATAAATTTCCTCCCAAATAAATAATGATAGAATTTATTAACTCCAAACACAATTGTAAAAGCCTCTTTTTCTAAAATTGGGTATTTCATTTGTGTGTCATTCAGTTTTTTACTAGCAAAAGCTACTGGTTTTATTACATTATTGGTATCCTTCACCGACAGTATACCAGCTACACCACTGTCAGCTGAATCGCAAGTCAATATGATTGTTGAGTTTTTATCATAGTGAGACAGTGGGGTTGTGTTCGCTAAGTTTACTTTAATTTTCTTAAATGAATTTTCACAATCCTCTGTCCACTCAAACTTTTCTTTTTTTAAACAATCATATAATGGTTTTAATGTTATTGCCATATTTTGTAAAAATCTGTTGTAGTAATTTACTTTTCCTAAAAATGATTTTAGCATTTTCATATTTTCAGGAGCTGGCAGTGACAGTATAGGTTCAATTTTACTTTGTATGACTCTAACTCCATACTTATTTACTTCTAATCCAAAAACATCCAGTTTGTCTTCAAAAAATTTGCATTTATTCATTTTTAATTTCAAACCACAATCTTTAAGTCTTTTTAGAACACATTCTAGCCTTTCCCAAGTTTCTGCCAATGTTTTCCCATATACATATATATTATCAATGTACACTATTACCTCAATTCCATTTAACTTTTGTGTGATGAGTCTTTGAAATGAACCAGGCCCGGTGCTGACCCCAAATGGTAAATATAAATATTTGAAAATTCCCTCCTCTGAAACAATTGTCACTAGTTTTTGGGATTCTTTACATAATGGAGCTTGCAAATATGCTTCCCGCAAATCTAATTCTTGTATAATAATTACTTTTTTGTAGCCTTTATCTTCCACGTCAAGTTTTCTGCTTCCATGAAGTAGGCTGCATTTGGTTGATTAGATTATCATCGCACTATCAATTAGCTTCTCAAATTTTATTAAATTTATGATGCTGTTAAACCGGCTGCGCCAATTATATTATAGATCTTAAAACAAACATACGCAATACTAAAAACATTTATTATCACCATACTATTATTGCCTAGATTACACGTACCGTCGGTACGGTACCGAGCAAACAGGCGAGACAGTGAAAGCTATTTATCACTCGCTCAGCCAAGCACTCGGCGCTCTGTTTATACGTACAGACAGCGTCAGAGATAAGTATCCCCCTTGCACAAGGCACCCAGCTATAAATCCTTTCAAAAAATTGTAATACTTTAAACTATTTTTAGGCTTACATATGGTTATACAAATATAATCTATTTTTTAAAGGCAAAACTTCTCCATTCGCCGCGACTGTGATTTAAAGGGATTTGAAGCTGAGTATTATAATGCAAGGGAGATACTTATCTATGACGCTGTCTGTACCGAGTACTCGGCCAAGAGCACCGTCTCGGCTGAGTACTTGGTACGTGTGTACATAACTGCGTAAGACAACATTAGACAATACCCTTATATGTAGTAGGGTATTATGAAGAAAGGTCGTTAAAGAAGTACCTATCATTAGCCCTTCAAACAGAATCCACTGAATAATACACTTACACCTTGGGAAGGCCATTACAAACTCGTTAACCAACTCTATGCAACGGTAAGTTGACAAAGAAATTAGTTTACTTGCGAGTTTTAATTTATTCAGACACAATTTGAATACTAAATACTGTTGGGTAAATAGAAATGGCGCTAACTTTGATATTATAGCCTAACTATTTTCTATTTTTATTTTATTTAGATCAACTTTTAAGTAGGTACTTTATATTTATTTATATATATACATATAGTATTATATATATATATATATATTTATGTATATTACATAATTTATAATATGTGTGTAGGATAATAATCATTCCTTAATGAAATCTGTTCTTTGTGCACTACCCACGCAACTGTTCACAATACACAAAGGTTTAGCTGGAAGATAATGCTACATAGCATTAAGTTCGCCTTTGTACTATTTGTTAAGTGCAATAAAGTATTTTCTATCTATCTATCTATCTATAGCCAAATTACTGGTGTTGGTGCCTCCAAAGGTCGTGAGGTCGAACCCGGTAGTACACCAATGGATTTTTCTGTTAAATAAAATATGAGTGCATTAAAAACACGTGATTAACGATGAAAGAAAATATTGTGAGGAATTTCATAGAACATAAAAAACTCGTGTAAACTTGTGTAAAGTGCACGAAAGGAACCTCTTCGTGGTGCACTTGAGATCCTTTCACCACACTGGTTCAAAAGAATTAGTGACAAACGATAAGAAGAATAAGAAGAAGACTGGTGTTCAGATAGTTCCAGCATAGGGAAGCGTCCTCTGTAGGATTCTGCTCAATTGGGTACGAACACATTGCTTGATATTATGCCGCCAAGTAGTGATGAGTAAGCGTTACTGTGTTCCGGTTCGAAGGGTACTGAAGCTAGGGTGGACGAGCGCTATAGCAGTGTTGCACCAGCCTATGGGAATCAAAGCCCTAGCACTATTATGGTTATAGGCAGGCGTGATATGTTACCTTCAGGAGAGCGCCTAGTCTCTCCACTTAGCAAGAAATAAAAGTAGTGATGTGTAAACGTTACTGTGTTCCAGTTCGAGGGGTATTGAAGCTAGTGAAATTACAAGGCTTTTGAGAGTGATCATCAAAAGTCTGGGGACGCACGTTTTAGCAGTGTAGCACTGGCAATGTCATTCAAGTCTTGCAGCACTAGTCATGGGAAGGCGTAATGCGTAATCTCTTATCATCAGGAGAGCACCTAAATCATCCCGTCACTTTATTTCATAAAGAATAATGGAAACAAAGCTTTAAATCTATTTTTTTTTTATTTAAGCTGCACGTTTCTTACATAAATAAAACTCTTTGAGCAACTCATTCAGGAAATTCTCCGGAAAAAAGCTCTTTTGTTCTTTGACTTCCTTTGACGTACTTTTGAATTCAATTAGCAGGTTTTCATTTTTTAGAAATTCAGACGTACGTGTATGTACGTACGTAAGGATTAATGAAGGAAATCGGCCAGTTATTTTTTTTTTTACATTGATACATGAATAAAAAGACATGTATGTATATTATAACTAAAAAAAAACAATAATGTTCAGGAATTATTTGTGAATATTTAAGGAAATAAATTATTCTTTCAAATAAATAGATTTAAAGATGAATCTATGAAATAAAGGGAAAGTCCGCTTATCCAAAGAAATAATTCTCCGAACGAAAGAAGAATAAAGAGTTAGGTACCTACCTTAAGAAAATCAGAAGCCTTGATGTTTTATCTCGATGTTTTTTCGAAACATATTTTATTCGAAGTCAAAAAGGTACCTTATATCAAAATGAAATAAAAACATATTTCATGAAATTAATAATTTTATATATTTCGTAAAATCGAATAAATATTTATTAAAGAAGATACCTCCTTGTAATTTTTTGTAATAAAAATAACTACTTAATGAAACTTAATTGAAACGCGAAAAAAAATTACCTGACCTTGTATTTTTCATGTTTTAACACTAAAATTATTATTAAATGTACTTTGAAACCTATAGGTTTGAAGTGTGAGTAACTATAATGTTGCACAAATGGAACTACTAGCTTATCTTGCGTTGAGGTATATCTAATGACAGTTAAAAATGCTATCAAAATAGTCGGCTACAAAGAAAAGCTATTTCTAAACTACCCCATTTCGACATAGCTTTTATAATATAGATCTATAACTTAACTACTAGCTTTGATAGCTCTTATCAACAAGTAGATGTATGAAATTTTACGAGCAAAACGACCTAAAACAGCTAACCACTAACACACCCCTGCGTGGTGAAGTGTGGTAGCCCGTAAAACGCCATTTTATGCCAAAACCAAGTGTCATTAAACGAATGGCATGTCTTTGATCTTATGTTAAGCGATGGAACGGCTTTCAAAACATGCTTTGAATTTGATTCTTAAATTTAATGACTTTATTGGTTTGTCTTTTAGTAGCTTGATATCTTAATCCTAAACGATCTTTCTTAGTGACGAACGTTTTAGTACCGGAAAGCGACACCGTGGCTTAGTTGGTAGTGACCCTGCCTACGAAGCTTGGTGTTCCGGGTTCGATCCCCGGCCGGGGCAAATATTTGTGACGAACACAAATGTTTCTTCTCGGGTCTTGGATGTTGTGATGTGTTGTATGTGTCCATGCCACCTGCGACACAGGGAATCCTAGTGCAGGGGTGTGAGTGTGTGAATGTTTATGTTTATGTTTAAAAAGAAGCGTGTGTAACTTTTGTTTAATTAAAGTTGTTTAAATAAAGGGTCTATTTCAAAGTTTGGAATCATCATTAGCATCACAAAATACTAAAGATCTCTCTTTCATTTGTGTCATTATCCAAATGTTATCATGATATAATCAAGGTTTTACAGAAACATAGTAAAACCAGCAATTAAACTGTTTAGTGACCGTAAACACCACTGAAAAGTCACACGGAAGCAAAATACGTAATTTCATTTACTTAGACGACATATTTTTTTTCAGTTATTTTGATATAAAAACTAATCTACTGAACCGATTTTGACAAAATTTCCATGGGACTAATCTGAAATTATATCCTCTAAAACAAGATTTTTTCAAATCGGTTTATAAACAACAAAGTTCTGAGGTAACAGACATAAAAAATATAAATTCAACCGAATTGACATCCTCCTCCTTTTTGAAGTCGGTTGAAAAATAGAAAACCGAAATAGAAAAATACCACCTAACGGCGGTCATGATGACCGCTTGCATTAAGCGGTCATCATGACCGCCGTTAGGTGGTAGCGTAAGTGAAAAATACGTTAGGTAGCTGATGGTTAAAAAGCATGGTAGATAAATGCTCGATAGAATTAATCTGTTACTTATTATATTTAGTATTGCGACAAGCCACATTCATGCGATTTTTCTATATTGCTGTTCATTTTAATCGTATATCAAAATTACAGTTATAAAAGCTATCGATAAAAGCAGTCGTTAAAAGATTAGTCTAAAACGGTATTTTTCCAATAAATTGTTCGGATAATCTTCATTAACTAGATTTAGGTTAGACTAATTGGTTCTTAGGTGTTCTATGGTAACACATAGTAGAGCATACATATTTTAAATTGGAATGGGATTTCAACGGTCTCCATCCAAATAGGATGTGGACGATTTTTTAGAAATTAAAGCTCATAAATAAAAAATATTAGTGGAAATAGATAAAGTTGAGTTACTTAACAAGAGCCACACGAGGCGAGTAGGCTATCTAGGCGCTCTTCTGATGCTAATAGATCACTCCTACCAATAACTAGAACAACTAATTTCTATTTGCTAACTAGTTGCAATTCTATCGCTTGTATACTTTAAGAATTTCTCAAATTAAAACATCCCTAAAACCAGAATATAAAAACACAAATTTCTTTGTAATACTTATGCCTTCTTGAACCAAATTGTCTAAATCCCTAAGCAATTACTTTATTCGCTTGGTAGTTCTTAACAGTACAGATTCGGACCGTTAAGAACTGATAAGCGAGTAAAATAAATGCTTAGGAACTTTGAAAGTTTGGTGCAAGTCGGCATTAATCTATTTGCTATTTTTAGTAAAAACTTTTGAAAATGTTAAAATTGAATTATTATAGGTAATAAAAAAAATCATAAAACCTAAGTATAAGTTTAAATGATATAAGATAAATATTGTCGTATGTTGCATAATAATTTACTTCCCAAAGAGGATGTTTGTTCCCGATTTTCAAACAAACCTATAAGATATCCTGTCAAGTAAACATATACTCTAAAGTTGAGCAAAAGACCCAACTAAATGGGTCTTGATAAAGTTGCTAAATACACTTGCTTGACATAGCTTATATGAACAAGAACTGGTTTTCCACACTTTTTACCCGACTGCGAAGAAGGAGGGTTGTGTTTTTCATGTTTGTCTGCAAATAGTGATCAAGATTTTGCATATTATATTTGCTTAATTTTATTATTGTTAAGTTTATTTTAAAATTTAGTTTAGTGATCTCTGAACTTATTTAAGTTAGGCACTATAAGTAGTAGTTAAGTTAAGTAGTTAGTCTGCTCAATATTTTATGTGTTGTTTACTCGTAGTTGTGCATACTTAATATGTTTATGTCGCAACGCAATCAGAACTGTACAATTTTTGCTAACCTACATATATGTTTTATTTGTGATTGTGATGTGTTTTGTGCGTTTAAATAAATAAATAAAGAAAAAAAGGTTGCCTGTAAAGTTGGTTTACGGACTACCGTCAAACTACCGTGACTACCAGTGTTTAACGTGACTAGCAGCGTTACCGGATAGTGAGCTTTACTGGACAATGACAGCATTACCGGACAATGCGCGTTACCGGACAATGACAGCGCTACCGGACAATGAGTGTTACCGGACAATGACAGCGTTACCGGACAACGAGCGTTACCGGACAATGACAGTGTTACGTTAACGTTTCGTGCATGCAGCCGGCGTTCATCGATTTATTAGACGTAGTCACGTCAAAATATATCTTTTTGAACTAGCTGCATTATAGGAGCTGCGAATGTTGCGTCTCATTTACTTAGAAGTGAGTGCGTGCGTATTAAATTAACTTATCATTCTTGGAACACAGTTTTCAGGGGTGTGTTGTAGTTAAAATTAACAGTAACTTTCAGGATAAATAGGTATACATACACTACAAGTCTTTAATTACCAAAATGAAATAAATGGCCAATGCAGAAGGGGTAATACATTGTCAGATACAATTTAAAATTTAGTCTGAATTTTTAGTTAATACAAAATGACAGAGTAACAGCGGGGGGAGTGCGGCGCCCGAGCCGAGCTTTTGGAAGCTGGCTCGAGCTAGGACTAACGATAATAGTATGTCCAGTATTTACAATTTTTTTTTGTAATTGTCTTTCTTGTTTCTGTAACGGTCATTGATATTTTATTACTATCATATTTTTTTTTCCCGTGCGTCTATAGGATAATGTTCATTATTTTGGGGCAAGTCAGTTTCAAATAAAACTCGACGTAGTAAATAATAACATTTTAAAGTTCTTATATACCTATTTGCTTATACAAGTCAAATTGACTTTTTGACTAATAATTTTTCATTTGGTTTATTAAAATGGGTCACAGAATGAATTTCAAACGTAATTATAAATTTGCTCAACGGCGCTATGTATAACATTTTAAAGTTCTTATATACCTATTTGCTTATACAAGTCAAATTGACTTTTTGACTAATAATTTTTCATTTGGTTTATTAAAATGGGTCACAGAATGAATTTCAAACATAATTATAAATTTGCTCAACGGCGCTATGTATAGAACATTAATTCATACTCATAGGACTTTAAAATACAAACAAATAATTCATATTTCTCATAGGTATAACTTTTTGTAATCACCTTTTAGTATCCCATTTTCAGAAAAGTGTATAAGTCAAAATAGACAAGAGTCAAGTCAGCTTCGGGTCCTAATTAACCCTAAAAATCAGAAGCTGTATATAATTATAAACATCCCAACTTAAAGATGGATGGGTTCCTGCTAAACAACCCTACCCAAATGGAGTTGAAATGAATGAAACGTCAGCCCTTATTTCAAACTTCTACAGTAATTGCTCTAAACTCATATACTGTTGTAAATTTGCAAGCAAAATCTACTCTTATATTCTTGAATTTACAGTCTAAATTCATGTTACAAGTTTTAGGAATACCACGCATGCTTTTTACAAAAGTAAGTATTTTTTTGCGTAGATTCTCCGCACGTTTTGATTTTGAAAGGCACTTTTAATTTGTTGTCTGTTTCGCTGACAGGTATTTTTAATTCAGCAAAAAGTGTAGGATTCATTCGTTAATTGATTTAAAATTTGTTTAGAAATAAGGTGATTTTGGAATGTAAATATTTAATGTAAACAGGTTTTGATACGGATTTCATGTTAATTGTATTGCGTGAATAAATAACGCTACATAATTATTTTGTTTTGTTGATTTTCTTCGGTAGGTCGTTCCGTCATACGTCTTGGATAAAAAGGAGCTTAATATATCCTTTTTGCGCTTATTGTTTTACATACCATCATCAACCTATCCACTGCTGGACGTAGGTCTCTTCCAAGGTGCGTCACTGAGCCCGATCTTCGGCTCTTCTCATCCACCTTCGGTGTGTAGCTGTCGGCTATAGCGCGCAGATCAGCGCTTCATCTGGCCAAAGGTCCTTACGTCCTAAACTGCGCTTGCCTAGACGCGGTCTCCACTCAAGAACATGTTTACCAGCTACAAGAACGGTTGTCGGTTCTACATATAATGTCAGGTAATATTGTTAAAACCGTAAACTTACAATTTAACGGTTTTCCAACACATTTTATTACAAACTGTCAAAAAGTTTTAACCTGATAAAAAACAAACAGACCAATCAAAGGACCTTTGAAATCATAAATTTGTAAACGATCAAAAAAACTTGTTTGTGGTGGTTGAAAAGTAACACGTCTGAATCAGCCTTTATTTACTTAGCTTCCGCAAAGTAAGTTGAATTTGCTTTTGCACATAGAAATAAAATATTTCCTTCCTTTGATAAATAATGCAGCCATCTTAGTACTTGTTACTTCCGAGTTACCTAAAGTTATGCAAAGAGTATTTCTAAAGTTTCAAAGTCTTCAATAAGGTAATGAAAATGGCGCTGCTTCATTACTTAAGGAGCAAGTGAGTAAAAAGTTTTATGTTGTAATGATTTTGGCGACCTCTTTCGTGTGAATAATTAATGTCTACAAGAGGAAGGAAGAATTAATTTAAACATATCTAGCTGTTGCCTGCGGATTCGCCTGCGTGATAGGGATATTTACAAATAAGTGGTAATTTAAGTATGATAAAAATTGGAAAACTGTTACCTACCATGAGTGGGTTGCTTATGGCCTATGACATCAATCAGTACCTATCATTGTTAACAAGTTAAGTTTCATTCATCGTTTGGCAAACCCGGGTACCTAGCTCGAGCCAGCTCGCAAAAGCTCGGCTCGGGCGCCGCACTCGCGCCGCTGTCTGTGTCATTTAGAGTCACATACAATATAGTGCCTCTTCTGCATTGCCCATTTAAGTTTTTGTGGTGTATATTATTGATAGGTATGATATAATTTTAGGTTTTCTGAGCAATAAAAGCAGTGTCTCTTAAATCAAATGTTAAAAGTCGAGTCTGACTTATGCTTCGATGACACGGGACTAGTTTTCAAGCCAGTAAGTTTAAAAGCTAGCGAGTGAGCGAGTAAAGCGTTGATGACACATGGCTAGTTTACAAGCTACAAGCCAGCGAGTTCGCTTGTAGCTTGTAATCTCGCCCCGTGTCATCGGCTTTTTAACAATCTGTTAGTTGACAATCCTTTCGGACCGCTAACTCGCTCAATCGCTAGCTTTTAAACTGGCTGCCTTCTAGCTTGTTTACTATCCTTGTGTCATCGAGGCTTTACAAAGAATAAATGTTGGCAATTCTCCAAAAGATTTAACAGAGACAATAATTTTAGAACATTAACCGCGGCAGAATTTGTTGTTCTCGAGATTGTAATCACATAATTTGTATGAAAACTGTGGTAGTGCAGTTTATTGTTGCAATTTTAAATTTTCTAGAATTTCTTTTTTAATTATATTTTTATTTTGAACTAGCTATCTCCCACCATTTTGTTTACGTTACAAACCAATAAAAACAATATATTCGTTTCTTAGTACGCGCTTTAACTTCTTTACAAACATTTACAATTTCAAGTCTCTACGTTCAGTGGTTTGGCATATGCGTTCTCTGTCAATCAGTCAGGACATTATTGAATTTGTCTTGGTCGTGAGAATATACACCAGCAAATTTTAATAACCAAAAAAAATGGGTCTACGACAACATATTTTTTTTTATAGTTATGTTGATTTAAAACTAAACTACTGAACCGATTTTGATGAAATTTCTAAGGGACTAATCTGAAAGTATATCCATTCATTAAAAAAACAAATAAGTTTTTAAACAATAAAGTTCTGAGGTAACAAAAAAAAACATTCAACCGAGTTGAAAGCCAACTCCTTTATTGAAGTCTGTTGAAAACCAAAGTGTCAAAAATCCAATAAAGTGGTAGAAATTCTGCATGTAGTACCTTTTTTTTGTAATTAAATATATCAGCTTTATCAAACAACATTACTTTACAATGTTTTATAAAGAAATAGGTAAGTAATAAGGAGGAAGTAACTAGTGTCTCGTAAAATCATAGTTAAAGAAATGTAAGCTGACTGTATCTAACTAAAATCATGGTTGTCCAAATGCAACTGAATGTATGAAATATAATATGGTTACGAAATGCCACTTTTGCGCAGGTATTTAACAAGGGTTACGAAATGAAACGTTGTCCAAATGGGATGTAGCCTTTTATAGACACCATATTGGTATCAGTTCTCAACTTCCAGATTTTTCTTTACAGTAAGAAACAATAACCGGAAAATAGAATATTTCTTGCCACATAAATATCAATATGGTATAATTTATGACCTTTATCTAGGTCAAAGGTACCCATATACAAGCTTGCTTAGTTTGGGGCTGGATGATGTTGTGCGAAATGTCCAACATTATTATTATTTAGTGTTTTTCATCTACGTTTAGTAGTGTTCTTGTTCTTTTCGTGTCGTTTCGCTAGTTATTTTTAACCAGTGTGGTGATAGAATCTCAAGTGCACCTCGAAGAGGCTCCTTTCGTGCACTTGACACAATACATGTTTTCGAACTTTTTCAGCTTTATTTAGAAACGAAGACTAAACTCGAGGTCACCCCCTGACTTTCCCAGCTCTAGACTAGTTTTCCTCTTACAATTGAGAAATTTCACAAGAAGGACTAGCAGGGACTAACCAAAAGAGCATCTTTATTCATAACTTACGGGAAAAATCAGCTTATTTCTCTAAACCTAGCGGCCCCCTAGTTTGGGCAAGGACTATCGATGGCAGATTTTTGACATGTTATCTGACAGTTGCTAGGCAACACGGCCATCAGCATAACAAAACCTTTTTGAGCGTATTATTTACTTACGTTCCGTTTGCTCCTTAGTAAACTACATACGTTACCATAGATAAAATATAAATAAATGTCATTTAAATTCATATCACCTTCCTATAACTACGACGATATAATTTTGCGCATATTGGAACAACAATGATAAATCCTGGTTGGCGTAAAACTCATTTCTAAATAAAGCTGTTTAGGTTCTATGACATGTTTTCCTTCACCACTAAGCACATGTTTTAATGCACACATAGATTGTTCGAACAGAATATCCGTTGGTGTACGACCGGATTCGAACCCACAACCTTCGGATTGAAAGTCGAGGCACCTCCCACTCGGCCAACACGGCTTTTTTTTCATGTGATAGCGTAAACATTCAAATATTTCCCCATTCAAGTATGTTAACCTTATTATTATTGTTTGTAAATAATTAATTATTTTGTCGTGAACTTAACGTCTATAAAAAATTATGAAATCCATCCAAAGACAAATATTTACGTAAAATTATGACCTTTCTCAATAAAAACTTTTTATTTCTTACACGTATTAGGTACACACCGCGTCATGGATAAGTAACTTTCTGCACAAGACCCGGGTTCAAATCCCTTCAAAACGCCGCTGCTGCGCGGCGGGCCTACGAAAAAGTTTTGCATTAAAAAATAAATCATATTTTTATAACCATGTAAGGCTAACCATTATTTCGTTCTATCATTAAAAATAGTATTGGAACATTGGTCTCATACTTGGATTCCCACTCCGAAGATACTGTGTTCGCTTCTCAACGCGGGTTTATTTTTTGCTATTATTTTTTCAAACATAGATAACAAGTCTGCACTAAATTAATACTTAAAAACTTACTACTTGCATTATTGTATTTTATTCAAAAAAAATTCAAAATAAAACCTCTTTGTTATTAAGAAATAGCTCGTTTATTATTAATAAGCATACAACATTACAAGATAGATTAAGTTTTTATAAAATCCTATAAAATTTTAAACAAAAATAATATTGCCATTTATGTAACCAAATCAATTTAGGTCTGGTAAATAATAATCTCTTATATATCACCGATGAACAAACATGTTAATAGTTATTAACAATTTAGATCTCTCGTGAATATAAACTATTATTTACGCGTTTTTAAGAAATGTGGGGTCAAATGTATCCTATATATTTATATTAAATACTATATACTATTTATAGTATATATAGTTTATAATATTTATATTATGTATAGTATATAATATTTATATTATATATAGTATATAATATACACATATAGTATATATATATAGTATAGTTTATATGATTATATTGGTTGAGTAAAAAGTCAAAAAATACCCAGCAGGTAAGTAATCTAATTAGGTGAGTATTTATTATTATTAACATCACTGGAGTCCCATTAAGAACTATTTGACCCCACATATTCTATGTTGGATTTAAATCCGGGCTTTTAGATGGCGATGCGATGACTGTTACAACAGACTGAGAAGACAGACATTCGTTTCTCGATGAACCGCACAGTTATCAATTATCATGCAAAAAATAAATTTGTCCTTCTGGATATACAACGCGCACAGATATTGCTGTCCATTCATGCGCCCGTGGACTTCCACAAGTTCCTCTAAACCCATGGATCACATCCACTCCCAATAACCTAAAAATAAAACACTTTATTAATACCTACTTACTTTAATATATGATTGAAAACAAAACTGACTTGGTAGTTATGCAATGATAAGACAAATTGGCCACAATAAAATCAAAATAAATCGTTTACTTACCTAAAGTTATTCTGCCTGTTTCTTCATATCGTGTTACTAGTTCTTTCGAACCAGTGTGTTGAAAGGATTTCAAGTGCGCCTCGAAGATGATCCTTTCGATTCTGCCACTTGCATGCTTGAGTTTCTCATCGCCAGTCATTGACTATCTTTTAACCCATAGCCATACTGTTATAACTCTAAAAATAAAAAAAATAAAAACATTACCTACCTATGTTAACATAATTATCTACTATAATACGAAATGAAACAAAAGCATTAGCATTAAGGTTACACTTACCGTTAGAATAGACCAATAAACCACTAGTTTGTGAAGAACAACAATTTTCGTTCTCACAAAATTATTCAAATCAATTTATCAACACTCAAAAGCTATCGAGGATACACACAAAGTAAACCGCACGAAATAAGTCAAGTCAGATAATGACAATCATTCGTTTTTTTTACCCATACCCACATCTTTAAAATAATAAATAAGCTTTGCATTTGTCTGCTAGACAAGAACGGGTTATTTGACGCTATAGTGATTTAAAGATTCAACGTTACTGTTAACTACCAAGATAGCCGAATGAATGATTAACCGGTCAGTCATGTTGTGATGCATGACGGTCCTGTGTTCGAGTCCTCACGGCAGTAAAGTTTTTGCATTTAATTTATGATTGCAAGAATTTCTATCATACTGTTCGCCGAGGACGGCTGAGGTAAACTTTAGTTATTTGAGAAGATACTTATCCGTGACGCCTACTGTACATAATTTCTTATTTGCACTATAACTTTTCTACTTGCTTCTTCTATCTTTTTTTTTACTCTTTATTTTCTTGTGCAAGAACCACTTTTACTGGCGAAAGCCTCCTCCATGTCTTGCCATTTCTTTCTCACTCTAGCTGTACTACTGTACTACAGATACTGTACTACAGATAACACTAGCTTGGAGCTATGTCGTCGCTCCATCTCTTGTAACCATTGTTATACCTATTTTTTTTTAACCCATTGTTAGGCAAAGGTCTCCCCCAAATTCTTCCACTTGTATTCTTCCACAAAATATTTTTATTTGAAGGTATAATCTGGACGGATTCGAGATGGAATTGTGGGAGGCCGCATAAAGGCCTTTTTTTTTTTTTTTTTTTTTTACATGGGGAAATCCTCATGGATGCCCACCGCCCTTAAGGGAGGGCGGAGGGGTATGTCGGACTCATACCGACTAAAACCCCATGGTGCCCGACCTCTGCGCATTAGAGGGACCCCGGGATATCCGAAGAACACGTACCGGTGTCCCTCACGCACGTTGCTGTGAGGCCTATCCCAGGGAAGGCTTGCACCGACCCCGAGCTCCGCTTGCAGTGCATGCCTACCCGTGCACTGCAGCCGTCCCGGATTCGAGTATAATGCAGCCAGAGCCCCCACTCCGACCGCTCTCAAACCCAGCAAGATCTCCCTCATTAGCAGGAGACACCGCCGCCCCTCATGGGGCGGACGGCCCGGGATGTCCCACCTGGACACCCCGGCCCCGCCGTCTCCGAGTGGGATCGGATCTCTCGCGATCCCGCTCAGCAGCCTCTTTCTGAACCATGACGGTCTCACAGAAAGAGGCTACTGCCCTCCACGCTGTCGCCTCTGCCAGCATTGCCGCAACAACGCTAGGCAGGGCGAGGTCTTGCCCAATTTGGTCCATCAGGACCCGCCGTTCAGAGCTCCACGCCGAGCACTCCTCGAGCGTGTGCTGGGCAGAGTCCTGGTCCCTCCCACAGTGGTGGCACTCCGCGGTCGGTTCACGGCCGATCCGATTCAGGTACGCACCGAAGCACCCATGTCCGGTGAGCACCTGAGTCAGTCTGTAGGTGACGTATTCCTTCCTCTGCATCCACTCCATGAAGAGCGGCACAATCGCACCAACAACGCGCTGGCGCAAACGATGCGGTTCCAAGAGCCGTTCGCGCCACTTGTCAAACGCGCGCCGGTGTTCTTGCACCCTCACTTCAGCGGGCGCGAAATCCTCCTCGGCGCTGCGGAGACGGTCGTAAACACGACAGTCCATCTCCGCTAGGATGTCCAGAGGAGGAAAGCGCGCCAGGATAGTCGCCGCCTCAAAGGATATCGTCCTATATCCTCGTGCGATCCGTAAGGCCATAGTACGCTGCAGGCGCTCAAAGAGCGTTCTACAGCGCCTAACACCCGTCAATCTGGTGGACCAGACGGGCGCTCCGTAGAGTGCCATGGACCGCACTACCCCCGCATAGAGGCGGCGAACTCCTTCCTGTGGCCCCCCGAGATTCGGTAGGATCCGATGCAAAGCACCCACTGTTGAATAAACAAACGTTTTAATAGTTTTATCACTTTTTATTGTGTTTTACAATAGTTTTAGGTTCTTATTTTATTTTAATATTATAAATTAGCGTCTACTAATGCCGCACGCGCAGTGTCCATAATGTGTAAGAAAGAGACGGGGGGAGTAGTGTTGGGGGACGCTGTCGTTTTTAATAGGGATGGGCCTAAACATCTTCCGGGCCTTGAAAGGGTTTCTTTCAATGGGTTATTACTATTAGTTAGGAAGCAATGGCAATCTAGCACTCCTTGAGCTCTGCCTCTGTTACTTCTTCACTAGAGGGGAGGACGCACATCCTATTGACTGCTCTCCTGATGATGCCCTTTGTAGTGAGAATATCGGCGACTCTGCTGATCCCATCAGTGCCAGGATACAGTTTGGTTATTCGAGCTAGTCGCCATAGTAGAGGCGGTAGATTGTCTTCCTTCAATATGACCAAGTCTCCAATTTTAAGTTCCTTTTGCTTTGTTCTCCATTTGGTTCGTTGCTGAAGCTCCGCTACGAACTCCCGGCGCCACCTCTCCCAGAAGTGTTGCCTTAGTTGCTCGATGAGCTGGTATCGGTTAGGATGCTTCACGTTGATTGGTAGCGACGGCACCGAAGTGAGAGGTCGCCCGATCAGAAAGTGCCCCGGAGTCAAAGGAGAAGGATCAGAGGGGTCAGAAGAAAGTGGAGTAAGCGGACGAGAATTCAAGATCGCTTCAATCTGTGAGAACAGCGTGGCTAGCTCCTCGAACGTTAGGGAAGCATTGCCTGCTATACGCTGTAGATGATGTTTTGCTGACTTTACGCCAGCCTCCCATATTCCCCCGAAGTGGGGTGAATAAGCTGGGCTGAATACAAATTTAAAGCCTTCAGTAGAGGCGAAGTTAGAAACAGACTCTCGACTGGATCGGAGTATTCTACTCATTTCATTGCTTGCACCTTTGAAATTAGAACCATTATCACAATAGATAACATTAGGCTTACCACGTCGGGAAACAAACCTTCGCAGCGATAGAATGAAAGCTTCAGTACTTAAGTCACTGACTAATTCTAAATGGATAGCTTTAGTTGAGAGACATACAAATAGACATAAATAGCATTTTGTGATTCGGTTACCTTTTCCTTTACGACTAGATATCATGAAATGTCCCGCGAAGTCAACTCCACATGAGACAAAGGGGAATGATGATTCGCTTCTTACTGCTGGTAAATTACCCATGATATTCTGTAAAGTTTGTCCACGTAAACGAAAACAAGTCATACACTGCTTAGGGTTTGCAATATTCGTTAAATTTTGCTATTCGAATAAAATGAATAATTCAAGAGAAAAATATTCGAATATTCGGATATTCGAATATTTTTTTACATTGATTGAAATTAATATAAAATCAATTTAACACACACAAGAGCAGCTAGACTGGGGTTCGATATGATTTAGGCATAACTCTATTCAAATAAAATCAAATATTATAATTATTACCGACACTGACATAGTTTTCCAAGTGCTGGCCAGACCAGCTAAATCCTCCTTCTCAAAATTGTTTCTACCTATCTGTAAAATCTGCCCTAGGCACGTACAGCCAGCAGGACCAACAGGTATGTATACACTTTCAAATTTTGCAAAGACATTAGGATTCTAGGAAGTAAGAGACATTAATATGAAAATGCTTGCGTGCACTTATCCGTACAAAATTGAGAGAAATATAAATGAGAAAGCTTGGGAACGTATACATGTAGGTGCAGCCGACTGCACCTAGGGCAGATTTAGAAATTGTTTTGGAGTGCACGTGTACTCCGAAACAACTTCAAAAAGGTGATGACGATGGATTCTCTCGGATCAACATGGTCATTGATCATGAATTTGGTCACACCGTCCAATGCGCTTGTGAACAGTTTTGGGGATATGACATCTCCCTGTCACCTCTACGCAGTTGGATGGGCTTAGACTGCTTTGTAAACGCGGCTTCAAAAGACTAAGCAGCTCTTGTACAACAGGTGCTCGACCTGCCTTCAGAAGTTCTGAAGTAACTCCGTCTTCACCGAGGGCCTTTCAATTTTTAGCTATCTTAGAGCTATCACGATCTAGTCTAGGCAGGAGCAATTCGATAAGCTGTCATCAGCTCTCGCCACCGAATGGTACGCCAGTTTTGGCATTATTTTGTGTTGACGAGCTAAATTTAAGCCCCTGATGTCAGGCAGTTCGTCGGTATAGTGGCGTGTCAGGGTGGCTCTGAAGACGTGGTCGTTACGTTCCGGACGAGAAGCATGTGTGGCGTACTCGAAAATCTCCGGCTTTGAAAAAGCGGTCCTGCATGAGTTGTCAACTTCGTCAGGTGGCTCCTTCCAAGTTGCTGCAAAATGAATACTTTGGACCCTCAGTTTCACTCTATTGCCTCCTCAATTTAGCGAGTATCGAAGCTCCAAAGGTCGTGCCGTATCATCTTCGCAATCCGATAGTTCAGTTCTTACCTCTCTGACGAGGTTGCCTGAGTGGTTTTCGCTTTTTAGTCATCAGCCGAAGAGTTTAATCAGAGAGTTTGGACTTTCTGTCTGTAGGTACTAGGGCTTTCAGTCTCGATGACTTTCTGAGTCCCGGGAAAAAGAAATCGAGACTCGATGCGGTCTCGAAATTCCCGGGAAAAACGAGACTTTCGAGACTAATGTAATAGTACATAAAGGCACACTCATAGGAATGGCATTTAGGCATTTTATTAGCAAACACATCACAGTTTAACTTCACAATCCAGTATTTGATGATGTTCGGTGATGTCCGATGTTCCTGATTTATCAAAATTTGCGTTTTTCTTCGAAATGGTTCCTCATTATACACATACACACACAAACCAACGAAGGTACAGGGGCCGGAGTCTCTTCATTTGATTAAAACATAAACATATCAATGACTCTCGATATGCACAGCGCTATATTCCAATGCGAATGTGTAGCGATCACCGAGGCAGCAAACACCATACTTCGGAGGAAAATCGAAAATCAAAAAATACGAATTCTAACCGCTATACTATGCTATACTAAAAGCACTAGATAGCAATACTTGCGACTCAATGCTCGTTAACGAATGCCACCGAGCACTGGAGAGAATAACCCAAGCCAACCGAATAACACTCCAGTGGATTAAGGGGCACAGTAACTCATTAAGGAACGACGCCGCAGACGAGTTGGCTAGAAAAGGATCTGAGACTGGAAGGGAAGGATCATCTCCCTTCCTATCACAACCCTTTTCTCAATTGCGAGCGTGGATACGCAAACGTACAAAGACACAGCACAGTGAGCGCTGGCTGCAAACCAAGAAGTGCAAACAATCAAGAATTGCCTTTCCACAACTTGCACCACGTCTAACTAGACGTTTACTTAGTTTGAAACGACCAAATTTAAGAATCATTGTCGGTACTATCACAGGACATTGCCTGCTTAACAAACATCTGCCCAACATTGGAAACACAGACAGCCCAGCTCTGTGTTTCCAATTTGAGCAGCTCTGTAGAGGCTGTTTGACCGAGGAGGAAACGCCCACCCACGTAATCCTGGAATGCGTGGGAGTGGCAAAGCAACGAGAGGAAATCCTCAAAAACCCGAGGTCACTCCGCGAAGCCTGCGAAGAACCCAGGAAACTTATGTGCTTCTGGGCGGAGTTAGGCTGGCTAATCTATAAGTCAGGAAATCCGACGCACAAAGGACCAAAAGAAGTCCAAGTGCGGAAAAGGGAGTCCATTTACATTTACATTCATTCCACACATATCTTTTTTTTAATTTGCCCTTTTTGGTAAGCTAAAGTCATAAGACCTATACCACTATGTCTTATCTTTGTTTTAGATTATACTAAGGTCTACTCTACACTGAATATTGTTAAGATTTTTATAAGTATCGAAAGTCTCGTTATTCCCGGTACCGAAACCATCCAGTCTCGAGTCTCGAAAATAACGAAAAATCGTCGAGACTCTCGAAATTTTCGAGACCGAGACTCCCGGGATGAAAGCCTTAGTAGGTACGCTGCATTTGGCAGAATATGGTGCCCTTATCCTTAAGACTTTCAACCACGTTATGTAGGGCCTCATCTACATCCTCAGTACTCCAATGCAACGAATCTTTCCGGCTGCCATGATTTGGACTGGAATAGGTTGGAGCGTGGACTTCTTCAAATGGTTTTTCTCGAGATGGTTTCTCTCGAGCTTGACAATTTATATTCGAACTTTAGTTACATTTTATAAATAATTCATTCAGTATTTATTGTAGGCTGATTTATAAACATTCAAATTACAAAATAATCAACTGTCTATTTTAAACTTTGATAATATGAACGTAAAAAACTTGAGGCGGCCAAAGTATTGGCATTCATTTTTGTTCTTAAGCGGTGACACAAGTAACTCGTCGAAGAAAAACGCCTTCTTTGACACTGGAAGATGGGATAGAGATCAGTAAATTATATGCTCAGGTTAAATATTTACCACGTTGTCCATCGCTGTCGAAGATAACCATCTCCACTTGCATTTTAGTGCTAAGATAAGTACCTTTATTACTTTATTAACTATTCGAATATTCGGATAATTCAAGAGCAATTATTCGAATTTGAAATTGGACCGGATATTCGGATAAAATGAATATTCGAATATCCGAATTGCAAACCCTAACACTGCTTAGTCGTGCTGCGTGCTAATATTCTGCCACTTATAGGCCAAAATCTCTCTCTTATAGAGGCTAAAAGATGCTGCGGGCCAGCATGAAACAAGCGTTCATGCTCATGCCTGAATAGAAGCTTTGTTAAGTGGTGTTTTGAATTTAGAATCAGGGGGTGTTTTTTATCATAGTCGAAATCAGAGTTTTGGAGTCGACCCCCAGCCCTTAAGAGGCCATTTGCATCTATGAAACAGTTCAGTGATAGCAATTTAGATTTATTATTTAATTGTTTGTTGTTTGATAGCAATTTAATTTCCTCATTATAGCATTCACCCTGACTATGCTTGACCAACAACAATTCAGATTTTCCTAATTCATCAGCATTTAAAGGTCCACTGATTTTTGTATTTTTATTTTTGCAGTTGTATAAAAAACGTAGCACATAGCCATAAATTCGTTTCAATTTATTTAGGTTAGAGTAATTCTCAAATTCTATGGCGTTAGTTGAAGTGGAAACATGACACTCAATTTTATTTTTTACTTCCGGTAGGTCAGTAGGTATTTTTGGGTTCATTTGGGTAGGCCATTTAGATAGATCGGTCGTGAGGAACGAAGGCCCTTCCCACCACAAGGAAGAAGAATGCAGCTGTTTAGGACTTACACCTCGAGTGGCCATATCCGCAGGGTTTTGATCAGTGGGAACGTGGCAAAACGTGAACCCAGAGGTAAGTTCATTAATCTCATTAACACGATTACACACAAAGACCTTGAGATCACGAGGCGGAGTTTTCAGCCAACCTAACACAACCGTAGAGTCAGACCATAGATATTTTTTACTAATATCACAACGTAGTGACTGTAAAACCTTCGAGCATAGACGAGCACCTAATAACGCACCACATAATTCCAGCCGCGGTATAGTAGTTGGAGTTAAGGGTGCAACTCGTGCTTTAGCGCACAACAACCTAACAGTGATACTTTGGTCCTGCTTATTATCAGAACGCAAATACACGCAAGCCGCAAAGGCTTGTTGGGAGGCGTCTACGAAACAATGTAGCTCTATGTCACGAGGAGTTTCACACAGAGCCCGTCGAGGGATCTGTATTAGAGACAAATCTGAAAATTCTTTTAATAAGCCTGACCAATTTTTGCAGAATTCGGCGGGAACAGGATCATCCCAGGTCAGCTTAGAAGACCAAAGGTCTTGTAACAATATTTTGGCCACTATGATGCAGGGACATAGTAACCCTAGCGGGTCAAAAACTTTAGAAGTTGCTGATAGCACTGTTCTCTTAGTTATCTGGGGGGACGGCTTTAAATCCGTGGAGAACTGCAACAGGTCGACTTTAGGTGACCAGTTAAGACCTAGAACGCTAGATTCTTTATTGAAATCAATTGATTTCGAAGACTCATCGTTATCATCGAATAATTCGGGACAATTAGTGCGAAACTTACGTAGAGGCATGCATGCGGAGTTTAGAGATTCCACAACACTCTTATGAATGTATTTTAGACCTTCTACTGTATCAATTCCCGTATTTAAATCGTCAGCGTAACAGTCATTTTTAATGATTTGAGCGATAGATTTATCCTTACATTCATCAGCGAGCTGAAGAAGACATCGCGTACTTAAGAAAGAAGCTGACGAAGTACCGTAAGAAATTGTGTTCAGCTGGAGTACGTCGATAGGTTGATTTTCCTCCTCACGCCACAAAATCAGTTGTAGATGGCGCTGCTCGGGGGCCACCTCTATTTGACGATACATTTTCTCAATATCTCCAGTCAGCACAAATCTATGTATTCTAAAACGAAACAATATAGATATTAAGTCGCTCTGAACAACTGGACCAACCATTTGAATGTCATTGAATGACTTGCCGGACCGAGTCTTAGATGAGGCGTTGAACACCACACGAAGTTTCGTGGTTTCACTCTTTTCGCGGATCACAGCATGGTGGGGTAAGTAATAACCAAACTCTGGTTTATCTATTTTAGTTAAATGCCCTAAGTTAGCATATTCATTAATGAAGTCTTTGTAGCCTTCTTTTAATTTTGGCAGTTTTTTAAACTTTTTCTCAAGGCTTTCCAAACATTTTTTAGCTATAAAATATGAGTCACCTAGTGCTACCTCAGGTGCTTCTTTCAAGGGTATCTTGACAGAGAATCTGCCATTTGGCAAGCGAGAAGTGTTTTTTACAAAGTGATTTTCACAGAGTTGCTCTTCGACGGAATAAGTTTTTGTCTGTGGTAAGTCATCAATCTTCCAAAATTTTTCTAAGGAATCTTTAATCTCTTGTGAGAAGTTACAATGAACCTCAGGTATTGACTGACTTGTTGCTATGGGACCACCTACAAGCCATCCGAGCTTCGACTCTTGAAGAACTGGCTTATTTGAGCCAAGTTTTATTATTTTTGTACCGACTATTTCCCAATAAACATCTGCTCCTAAAAGGATGTCCACCTCAGTGGGGGAAAAATACCTAGGATCAGCTAGTTCAATATGAGTAGGGATACTCAAACATTCAGTGTCAATCACTGAGTTTGGCAGAATACCTGTGATGCGTGGCACAACCAAACATTTTACATTAATATCAAATGGCATCACTCTTGATTTTAATTGAATATTACATTTTTCAGAAATATTACAGACCACATTATTAATCCCACATACATTTACCGGACCAGAGCAATCAGAGGACAACCCTAGCTTTTCTTTCAAATTTTTGGTAATGAATGAGGACTGACTTCCCGTATCTAGGAGAGCACGAGCTGGGTAAGTATTATTATTTACCATTATCTTTACCAATGCAGTGCATAAAAGCACTTGACCAGTTGTCGAGGACAACGCCAGAGCAACAGGCAGCGATGATGAAGTGGATGGCTGCATATCTGCAGAAGTTGGGTGAGTTTTGTGTAAAAGTGTATTATGTTTCTTTTTGCATGTGAGACACAAACCTTTTAGTTTACATTGAAACGAATTATGGCCGCAACGCAAACAATTTTTACACAACTTCATTTTAGTAACTTCACCTAACCTATCATCTACATTCATATTTTTAAATTTAGGACATACATACAACAAATGCCCTTCATCGCATAAAACACAACATTGTTTATTTTCCTTCCTATCAAATGACACTACAAAGCTTTTGGATTGAGTATGCTGCTTTTGTTTTAAGTCAGCTGATTTTTCAAACCTGTGAGTATTATTGCTGTAAGCAGTTTCAAGGACGTCAGCACGACTACGCAGGAATGTGTGAAATTCACTCAATGACGGTAATTCAGTTTGGTTGCATTTATGTTCCTCCCACTTTCTACTAGTATTTATATCTAATTTACCGGAAACCATAAATATTATTAAAGCATCCCATTCTTTTACAGATTGGCCAAGCGATTCAAGGGCACGCAGATGTTTTGAAACATGATCAACAATAAACCGTAGTGATTTGAAGGATTCTGATCGCAAGTTATCAATGCTAAATAAAGCTTTCAAATGATTGTTGATAAGTATATTTTTGTTATCATATCTCTCACATAACAGATCCCACGCGACTTTATAATTTTTTGCACTAAATTCTATGGATTTTATCACCACAGATGCACTACCTTCAAGCGAGGAGCGCAGATAATGGAACTTATTAATCGCGGGAATCCCATCATTGGTGTGTATCACTGATTCATAAGTGTCCTTGAATTCCAGCCAAGATAAATAATTACCATCAAAATTTGATAATTTTATGGTAGGTAACCGAATCGCATTGGATGTCTGTGAATGGCAACTACTGAATTCATCACAGTTAATTTTTTCAATAACATTATTTTTACCAGGTCGATTTTCTAAAATTTCTTGGCAAATTGAAATTAAGCTATAAAACTCATTTTCTAAAAGATCTCTTTCTTTTATTTGTTCTTCAGCATCTAAATGCAATATATCTATGCGATCTTGTAAAGTTTCTAAATCTTGAAACATTGATTGAAATCGGTTTAATTTTAGCTCAATTTCTCTGTATTTTACAGAAGTAATTTCTTTTGAATTTTTCACAGCATCTACATACTCAGCAAATTTAGTTTTACGTCCCTTTATATTGCCTCTTTGTTTAATTAGAGTGGCTAGCTCATACCGTTCCTCTTCACTAAGCTCACTTTTATTTTTAGTTTCCGATGAAACACTCATTTTATCGTTGCAAAACAATCACTTTTTAAGTACAAAACAAGCAATAAAATAAATAGAATGTGCACTCTGACCTGTTACAGAAGGTGAATACCTCCAGATCCAGTCGCAGTCACTTATCACGGATGCACAGGGAAGACAAGCTTGCCCCCGCTGAGCACACAGCTCAGCCAGCAAGCTGCCACAGCTCGAGGGTGCGCGGGCGCAAGGCTTGGCGACAGGCGCCCCGTTGAGCTGGAATTATTCGGCGAAATACCGCTTTACGATCGGAAGGGAACTGGGATTTAATTGTAGATAGGGACAAAAAATACTTTATAAGTTTATATTATTTAAGCAGGGCTTTGATAAGTAGATATTTAATGATTTTATGCCTTTTTGGATTGTAGGAATAGTGCAATGAAAGTAAATAGCTTTTAAAAGATTCACACTAGCATTAGATTTATGTATTTTATCTTAAATGGATGTTTTATTTTAGCATAGAAAGAAAGACAAAAATATTTTACACAGGAAATATGAAGTTGTTATTTGCAAAACGTGCAAAAAGCCTAAAAAGATCTTGCTCAAAGCTAGATTAGGTATAATACCTAACGCTTGAAAAACAAGTCCGCCATTCCACGCAGATTGAGCGAGTGAAATATGGGGAATTTGGGTTTGGGAAAGATTGAAATATACTAGGATTGGGGTGTACTCTCCTTGGACTAGACCTCAGGATCACTACGATGCGATGTACTGCAGGCTCCAACAGCATCAATCCTCTTTCACCTTGGCTCCAGCTCCAATATTTCGAATTTGCGTAAAAGTCTTTGTTCGCAATGGATGACACGTCGACGCGACACGGTGATTTGACCAAATTGTTGGTTTTTAGACGCAGTCCTGTCACGGTCGCCACTTTTGTTGAATAAACAAACGTTTTAATAGTTTTATCACTTTTTATTGTGTTTTACAATAGTTTTAGGTTCTTATTTTATTTTAATATTATAAATTAGCGTCTACTAATGCCGCACGCGCAGTGTCCATAATGTGTAAGAAAGAGACGGGGGGAGTAGTGTTGGGGGACGCTGTCGTTTTTAATAGGGATGGGCCTAAACACCCACTACCCTCTGGACTCGGGGGACCAGGCGACTGAAGTGCTCCTCAAAGCCCCATCGCCCATCCAGAGTGAGGCCCAAGTACTTGAGGTACTGCCCCACCTGGACGTCTACGTCACCTACGCGAACCGACGAGCTGGGTAGGTTCCTGGTTCGTGGTACCTTATGGAACCATAGAGCCTCCGTCTTGGCAGGCGCTATCTGCAAACCCAGCTCGTGGATCTCATCCACCACGCGTGCCACACCAAGCTCGGCGAGCCGGTTGGTCTCCTCGAAAGGTCCCCCGTCCGCCAACACCAGGGTGTCGTCCGCGTAACACACAACGCGAACTCCGACGGGAAGATCGACGCGCAAGACCGCATCGTATGCGAGGTTCCACAGTAGCGGTCCCAACACGGACCCTTGCGGAACCCCACAACAAACCTCCCTCCGCATAAAGGCCTATCCGCACACAACAGTGTCGGCACGTGCCGTACCGTATAGTATCAGTGAAAATTAATATTGTTTCATACATTTCATAAGGCACCATTCGAACTGGTCAGTGTCAGTGACGTTCAGTAATGTAAGTGCTGCGCCGACCAAATGATGGTACAGAACGTGTCGGTACGTGCCGGCACTGTTGTGTGCGGATAGGCCTTTATGCGGCCTCCCACCATTCCCTCTAGAATCCATCTAGATTATACCTACTATAAAAATATTTTGTGTCGACTTCATACAATGCTCTTGAATCTTAATTTGGAGCAAGAGCTTTTACATTAAAACATTACGTAAATTCTCGTAACTAACGCTGCCGTAATGAAAACGTCCGCGCGCCAGCTACGTCAAGGTCGACTTGAATGTATGGAGATTCCCCTCATTCAGTCTTGTTATCGTTATGTCTCATTCCTTTTTGAAATTTATGTTAGAGACTTAAAAAATCTTTAAATTTTTATGTAAGGTTCTACATTTTTGTTTGTTTTAAGCTCACGAAGCAAGTTTTACAATTCTTTAAGGCTGTGAATAGGATTATTTTAAAGCGTGCTATATTTATTTTATTTTATTTTATTTATTTAACATTAGACTCACAGTTACATTTTTTTCTTATGTAAGCTATGAAATATATACTATTCTTAAACCAAATTGAGTCTATATTTTGTTTACTGTAAATATATAAGAATTATAGGTAGGTAAGTCTGTATATTTATATGTATTGTATATTTATGTTCATATATTTTTATTTATTGTATATTGTCCGAACAGTGGCATGCTATGCCGCGGCAGTATAATGCATAGTGGTCACCTTTTTATACCTATGTGCAGTCAGCATCAAAAGTCGATGACCACATTCAAATTTTCAATTCAACATAATAATATTATATTTTTGATAAAGTGGTGTTTTTTTGAACTTCAATGGTTTTCATTCAATTCTGGCGCGATACGTTGAGTGAGTTAGGTTTACTAAATAGTGTAAAGCGTTTTTGAAAATCTGAATGTTATTATCGACTTTTGATGCTGACTGTACCACCTACTACTTGTATAACTGTGTTTTTATGGTATAAAATAAAATTATTCTTAGTCTTATTCTTATTGTCGACCGAATCGTTATTTACCACCAAGTGAGTTAGTAGACGCAAGCAAGCCTGTAACTAGTAAAATAATATAATCAAAAACTCATCAGAAACTGTTTATAAAGCTTTTGAAATATGAAAAAAATAACGACGATTATTTTATTACTTGTTTGCAATCTGTCAGACGCACTGAAAAAAAAATGATGTAATATAATTGGATAAAAAGTGCGTGTTTTATTAACTATGTTTTCCAAATGTAACGGATTACATTTAGAAAACGTTATTATCAAAAATAATTCCCTTTTTTCATGCTCTATTTGTAAATAAAAATATTAACAAATAGTATAAATATATTTCGTAATAAATCCGCTTAGTTTCCAAACAAAAAAAAAATCATTGTTTAGTAATTAAGCGGTTTTATTACAAAATATATTTATACTATTTGTTAATATTAATGGATTTCCGCAAAGTAACACCTGAATCAATCAACTATAATAAAAAAAAAATTATAATGTTATAAGTTTTATTTTAATTATTTTGTTTCATATCAAAGGACTTATGGGCCACCCTGTTTAAGAAGCAGTACACAAGTGAAAATGTGTATGATGGTTTTATGAGAAGTGTATTTTTAACTCTCGTATTTAGTTTCGGACTTGGCCATCAGTGCCCTTCCCAAAAACCACCCTTTATATGGTTAACTTTTATAGTATCTAATAACCAACATTTTGTGGGCGATATATCGACTTGGCTCTCCCAAGGCGCTGCTTTGATGAAACCATGGGTCTTTGATGATGGGTCTCGGAATCATTGATCAAAGGGTTCGAAAATACAAGCCGTTGATGAGTTTTGATGTTTATAATGAAATTGACACACGAAATATCACCTGTGTGGATGTACGACTTCGTATCGTATCGTACTCTACAAACTCTTTTATTACCCGTATTGTATATTGACTTTAACTTAATAGAATAATTTTAAAGTATGTATATGTGTACATTCACTTCAAACTCAATCTATATTTTTATTAAGTTTTGCCCATTTTTAAAAAAATAATAAGTAATTCCATAAGTTCTTAAATTTGGTAAAAATCACATAACACATAAAACAGATCTACAGAAAAAAAACCTAAATTAAAATAATAGGGAATTAACATTCAAATTTATTAAAGATAGCATAAATCTTAATGCTGGAATATTTTCTTTGATTTGCTTTGTTGACGTGAATCATTGGTTTACTCATTAGTAGGACCTACGAAATAAACTCACTTAACCACCAGATTTTTAAGACTATACCCATCTTTTTTAGATAAAATTTTAATAGAAACTTTCTTGCTCCTCTTACACCAAGAGGATGGACTCTAAGCTCTTAATCCACGATTCTGGTATTTGCGTCGACGCAAGATATATCTTTACCCTACTCCTGTTACATTGAAAATAAAATTGTTTAATTTTTGGATGCAATTTTTTTTTCTTTTGTGCACATTAATTACTTTTTAATGTACTCTAATACTATGACAATCTAGCCAAAGTAGTACCTAACCAACAAATATTTAACTCAACTTAGTTTTATAAATAAAAATTTGGATGCAAATGGAAACATTTATCTTCTCTCCGATGTAATAACTGTAAAATAATAAAAAAAAAATTAAAATTATATCTGTAAATATTGTTTTTTTAACCTTGCCTATAATAATATGTATTTGTATAATTATTAATGATTAGGGTATCTACTTAGCTTAATAATATTACAGCCTACATTTAACTACATCAGAAGACCACTAGAGGACAGGAAAGGAAGTAAGTAAATACTGGTTAGTCACACCTAAATTTTTATTTATAAGGCATCACTATAATACACATTATGACAAACATTCGTTGAAAAGTTCTAAAACGGCACCAATTAATAAAAGCTTAACATAAAATTCCTATAAATTTTTCGAAGACATTTTGTGAGAACAATAAGTAGGTGCTGGAGTAAGTCAAGGTGATAAATCCGCCCGCGCTTTATTATTTTAGGGAAGTGATTTTTTAAACGAGTGTTTGCCTTTACTCCTGTTTTTTACAGTAGATTGGGCTAGCTGATTGTTTTCCTTATTTTGTCCAATTTCATATTTTTATATAAACATTTAACGTAATTTTAATGTCATAAGCTTACGCCTGCTTAATTCTAGAAGTTATTATATGTAATCAATATAAAAAATATGTAGGTACAAAATATGCATTAAACTGTATTTAATTTAAATGATATGAAACATACGCTGAACTGTAGTAGGCCTTCTATTAAATTGATTATATCTACGAAAGTAGCCTCATTAAGGCGCACTTAAAATTATTTCACTTGGTTCGAAAAAAATAGACGCGATAAGAAGAAGAAGATCTCATTAATATTCGCTGATGACGTAATCTAAATCTAACATAATGGACTGATAATGATGATAACAATAACGAAGTAAAATCTGAAAAAATATTTATATTTGCAAAGTTACAGATTTCTGAAAATATAGGGAGCTAAACAGATGTGGCTGTATACTGAAACCTGAACTAAAAGGGATAGGTGGGTGTGGAAATGTTTTTCAACATTTAATTTCCACACCTTGGGAGTGCTTACAAAAAGGTTACTACACCCCGAACAAAGCACACATTAGTGGGTAAACAGAGTGTGGCTAATGCAAAATTTAAGGCTTTGAGGGATGTGGACATAACATTATTTATTAGGGCCTAAATACGGTTTTTTTTTTAATTTTAATAAGAGATGGTAACGTTACTTTGCGGAAATTCATAAATAATTAGTATAAATATATTTAGTAATAAAACCGCTTAATTTCTAAACAAAGGTCTTAATTAACTTAACTGATGGGTTCCCATCGAGTAACACCCAAACGAGTAACACTGTTACTCGATGGGAATTTTTTTCCCATCCAGTAACACCCCTCGTCAGGGTGTTACTCGTTGGGAATTTTTTTTCCCAACGAGTAACACCCATGTCATGGTGTTACTCGATGGGAATAAAATAATAGAAATGGTGTTACTCGATGGGAACAAAGTGTAACACTTGATTATTTTTAAAGATGATTTAGGTAATATTTCTGACTCGTAAACTGGTGTGTCTTTAGTTCGACCTGCTAAAAGTATTAATTTAAGTAATCCCTATAGCGGCGGCACTCACTTACCTAGTTTCGTTTTTCTTTGGATATAGTTAAGTGCAGATGCCATTATTATTTATTGAATAAGTGTAACACAACTTCAGAAAAATGAAAAGCTGACATCGCCGTGAGGACATACAACTTGCATTTTCATAAGTACCTACCTATTACTAATAAATGTACCCACTTGAGAAGCACGCATAATTATGAAAGTGTCCACGAGCTACAAGCAGAAATTAGAGTTATTCTAAATATCCACCACAACAAGATCAAAAAATCGACAGGGAGCGAATAATTCGAAAGAGTGCGACTTTGTATTCAACAGGAAGGGACTCATTTTGAGCATAAATTGATTAATTTTGTATTCAAAATGTTAAAATTCATGGTCTTACTTTTATTTTTGGCATTATGTTACTTAGCTTAAAATAATCCTTATGATGAAATATTTCGATCAGTATGATAAAGCTACAGGTGATATTTTTCTCGTGTAACAGGTTTGATTCCCGGTTCAACCATGTAATTATTTAAATATCTATGAGTGCAGTTTTAATTGTTTTTTAAATTAAAATAATGTCTTCTTTCAGTAAAATGTTCCATCTACAATATTCAAGGTACTTTCCCTCCATGTGGCGTGGGACGCCCTGTATATTAATATAATATGATTTTTTTTCTTTAATTTAAACCGTTTTTAGAAGAAATGGCTTCAATTTTTTTTCCTCATAAAAATAAGGGTTGGTAACTAGTGGCAATATTATTTTAAGCGCTGATCAATGTTTGAATTAGTCATTGTCAATAATTTGAATAAGTTACAAACTTAAACTAGATGGCATTGCCTACTGGTTTTTAACGTAAATAAATGTCATATATACAAAGTCAGGGAATCCCGATAAAAATGATGCTGCTATTGAATGTTTGTTTCTATCAATTAATTTAGTTTTAAAGTTGAGATTGATCAATGAATGCGTAGTAATTTTATTTTATAGGTTGGTAGGTACTACCTAAAAAACTAATTATAAAATTCATATTGTTAATTCGCACTTTTGAACTTCTTAACTTATGTTGTAAATTAAAGAAATCCGATCCTAGTGAGCACATATCAGTGGTATATTTCTTAAAGAACATGCCCTTGAAATTTGACGTCTCTACGTTAATAGCTTAGCCTGTGCGACTTTTGTCAGTTAGTTCAGTTGTTCAGGATAAACTATTGTAATGATAACAATAAATCAATCTGTAATATTTTACAAGAAGTTTATTTTAAACTGAGTATTCTATGCTAAAATGCAGTCGCGGAGCAGGAAGAATTTCGTACATTGACTTTTTATTGCCTGTCTCTGTCGCACCTTCTTAAATATCTTGGGTCATGCTCAATAACCGCCGTCTTAGGGGATTAAAAATCTTTTACCTGTGTTAGTAAGATCTGTTTTTGTACTGACTTTTTCGGTTGGCCTTCAGTCAAGGCAAAAATCCACGCCTTGCTTGACAATATTATTCAATACTAAATAACAAATGACATTTCAATTTGGGATGCGCTAGTGTTCGCTCTGTTTTCGGACACAGTAAAATAGTTTCTGGAGTTGTTGGTGTGTTTCGTTAGGTTACAAGTACGGCAGGTGCACTGATTTGGTGAAACGTAGGTGTACAATAATTATTATGTCAAAACTTTAATTTAATTAATTATTAAACTCACAATTAATACAAAAACGATTATGACTGTCAGCAGTAGGTAGAGAGGTCAATGTACAATTTTTTTTTGCACCGACACAAAACGTGTTTCTTTTTAATTTTTGGAATTTCTTTGTTTATTTTGCAGTACTTTGTAAATTAAATCTGTCAACAGGTATTATATTATCTATCATAAAGTAGGTGAGAAATCTTATTAAAAATAAATAAAAAAATCCTTCCCATCGAGTAACACCATGACATGGGTGTTACTCGTTGGGAAAAAAAATTCCCAACGAGTAACACCCTGACGAGGGGTGTTACTGGATGGGAAAAAAATTCCCATCGAGTAACAGTGTTACTCGTTTGGGTGTTACTGGATGGGAACCCATCACTTAACTCTAGTTTAGAATTTTAATATTTAAACTAAAGCGTCGAAAACAGAAAACCCAAGACAATATATTTATACTATTTATTAATGTTCCAAAAGAGCCTTTAGAAAATTGAACTTATCGAGCAATTAATGTCACAGAACAGAATTTCACAGTAGGTAAGTGCAGTATTTTTCGTGAGTTTTTTTGGAATCAGAATCCGATTTTCAAATTATTACTCATCATTAGTGTTGGAACAAATGTACGCATCCATCAATGTCGTGCAAAATGGCGAGTTTTCATTTACTTCAAATAAGTTGATAGCGGCTATTTTGCCATCTTGAAAACACGTACGAAGTTTTACGTCATGTAAAGTCGAGTGGTAATTTTTTGGAATGTCGATTCCCGCATTAAGACAAGCCGTTGTGTGATATGTTGTGTATTGGTGTTTTTCGTAAGACTGGGGGTGTTCTATAAGTATAGTATTGTAAAAAAAAATAGGAGTGTTATGAGATCAGTTGTTAACCTTAATACTTGCTTGAAGATAAGTTTTTAGCATTTAGTAAAACTTTCAGATTTTTTTAATATTATGTATTAAATGTAAAACACTATGTAATAATTGTGTTAAAAAAGCCGTGTTGGCCGAGTGGTAGGTGCCTTGACTTTTGATCCGAAGGTCGTGGGTGCGAACCCGGTTGAACACCAATGGATTAAATGAAAAATCTATGTGTGCGTTAAACACGTGGTTAACGGCGAAGGAAAAAATCTTGTGGAAACCAACATGTCTTAAAGAACCTAAAAAGTTCGAAAATATGTATCAAGTGCATGAAACGAGCCTCTTCGAGGCGCACTTCAAATCCTTTCACCACACTGGTTCGAAAGAACTAGTGACACGATAAAGAGAAAAAGAAGCAGCTAAGTTTAATTAAGAAAATGTTTGTCATAATACTCAAGGATATCTAATCACCTTATTATTCGTACAATATATCCCAATTAATCAAACTTGATTAAGACTCGTTGGCTCAATACCATTGATTAATAAAATTAATATAAAAAACATACAGAAAAGCTTCTATTTGTTCAAAGCTATGACGCATTATTTTCCTTAAAAAGCTATCAAGTTATTTGAAACACACTGATTTCTTCTTTTTACATGACTAAGAAATAATGTGTGTCTATAAATTGATGGAAAATGTTATTTTGTGAATGAAAACCGATGACATCTGCGATATGATTAGAAGCCTTATAATATTATTTATGTAGGTACCTATATTATGTACAAGAATTTATTATCATTGTTATATATTATGAGTTCACGTCACTTCAATGATATATCACAAACGTATATGTACCTATATCAAGCATGCTACGATCGTCACAAAGGTAATATAGGCTTATAGGCAAGTATGTTGGACTGCCACGCTGATGTCGTGGGTTCGATTCCTGCTTCAGGACAAACATTTGTGTGACGAACATCGGTGTTTGTCCTGAGTCTGGATGTTTTCTATGTATATAAGTATATTTACAAAAAAAACTATCAGCCATCTGGTTCCCATAGTAGATACAAGCTCTGGTTAGTTTCGAGCTAGATAGCGTTGTGTGAAATGTCCAAATTATGTATTTTATTTATATTTATTCCCAGAGGTCCATGATTGTTTCATATTTCCCACTGGGTCCATAAAAATAATTAGGTACTTTATTTTTAGATATTAAAACATGAACTCTCAAGGGTCCATGAGATAATTTAATGTACAGTCAGTAAAACATTACAAGAGGGTTTTTAATTAGATAGTAAGTCTTCATATCATTAGAGCGAAATAGACACATACCAAAACCTGTTAGAGAAGTGCCATGAATCGCCCATAGATTCTCAGATAAAGCGTCGCAAATGGAATTGGATCGGCCACACGCTACGCAGAGCACCCGACCACATCCCAAAGTAAGCTCTAGACTGGAACCCGCAGGGCAAGAGAAAGCGTGGCCGTCCCAAGCAGAATTGGCGAAGATCGGTGGAGTCGGAGGTCAAAGCCATCGGTAAATACTTTCTTACTTTACTTTTTTCGGCGCTAAAACCCTTTATGGGTCTTGGCCACTTCCACAATGGACTGCCACTCACTGCGAACTTTGGCCTTCCTTCTCCAGGTGGTAAACTTCCCTATGGCTATCTTCGTTTGTCCTTTTTCCTAAGCCGAGGTCGTGGGTTATTAGGCGCTCCGGTATTTTCCTTTGTTGCAGTCTTCGTAACCGGGTTCTTTTCACTATACTGGGTGGTTAGCCCTGCGACGAACCCTAGTCTTTTAATAATAATAAAAAATAATAATCGGTAAATCGGCTAATCCTGGAGCAAAGTCAAACGTGAAGCTCAAGACAGATCGCAATGGAAGCTCACTGTGAACGCCCTCTGCCCCACTTGGGGGTCATAGGATATTATCTTCTTCTTATCGTGTCACTAGTTCCTACGAACCAGTATTGTGAAAGGATTTCAAGTGCGCCTCGAACACATGTTTTCGAACTCACTTTAGGTTCTACGACATGCCAGTTTCCACACGTGTTTCCTTCACCGTTGTGAGAACGTGGGATGCATACATAGATTTTTCGACCGAAAAAACCCATTTTCGCATGACTGCCACCGGGATTCGAACCCGCGACCATCAGATCGCAAGGCAAGGGCTTCATCCACTGAGCCACCACGTTCTCGGCTATAAGATATTATGTAAGTAAGTAAGTCACATGCCAAAAACCTATCAAAACCAGTTAGTACACCTAATAAAGTTTTAAATTTATCGTTCACACTCGTTAGCGCGTAAAGCTAGCTCTTAGCTGGTTCTAAGCTAGGTTTAAGCTGGCAGCCAGTAGCCGAGCTGGAAACCTTTGCAACGCAACGCCCAGGTGTGGCTCAACCTGTGACAAATTGCTGCCGAGGTTCAAGGATGGCACTCCACATTGATGCGAAGCGGATTGAAAAAATATATTCTAAAGTTTCTCCTTTTTTGACGATTTTTTTTTTAATTTCGCATCGCATTTTGTCACTAGTTTAACCATAACGCTAGAATCCTTCGCAACGCAACCTGGGCGTACATAGATTCTAGCGCGGCTGCTGGCTGACAGCTAAGAACCAGCTTAGAGCTAGCTTTGCACTCGCTTACGTGTGAACGATACATTTTAAAAATATAATTTTATGTCTGACTTTTTATTGAAGAACATACAACTTAAAATTTCAAATACCTAACATTCACCCATCTATCTATCGTAAAAAACTTTCGCATTTAGGTGAAAGCTTAGTAAAGGTGTGCTATGTCACTATTTGGTGAATAGATGGGTAAATGTTTGCTTTTGAGCTCACACCATTAATAATTTCACTCATTTCATTTTAATGTAATTTCCTATTAGTCAGGTGTTACTATACTAATTGATTGATTCAGGCGTTACTTTGCGGAAATCCATAAATATCAACAAACTATATAAATATATTTAGTAATAAATCCGCTTAATTTCTAAACAAAGGTTTTAATTAACCTTACTTTTGTTCAACTAAACCAAAGAGTCAAAGAACAGAAAACCAAAGTTTAAAGATACGACACGTGTTTCGCCTCTACACGAGGCATCATCAGGAGGTGTGGACTCGCCAAAGTTTGAAACGAGAATGAATAAACAACGTTGCCCGGCCCGTATTTATACCCGTTGTGGCGATGAGTCACTTGTCATATGATCCGACTTCACAAAAATCCTCAACAAAGGAGACCTTGGAATACTCGTATTTAAATCATTCAACAGCGTAATATTTGTTGTATTGTGTTTTAAAATTTCTAAACACTCCAAAATATTTAACCTAAAACCTTTTTCACGTGTATGTAATATATTAAAAGTATTGTTATCGTTTAAAGAATGACCAGTGTCTATTAAGTGCTTTGCAAAATGTGATTTTTCTGGACAGTTATTTCTAAACGCTGAAACATGTTCTTTGTATCTTGTCTGAAAACTACGACCCGTTTGACCTACATAAACAGCATTACAATCATCACAAGTTAATTTATAGACACCAGATTTTTTTATAATTATAATATATACTAAAATACAGGTAGACAGGTAGGTACTTTCTGTGTGGCACCACCTTTACAAACTATGAGCCGAAATAATCTCGGTCACTATTCTTTAGATCTAGATCGACGACGCTATCTGCCGAAGATTATTGCTCGTGAGTGCTAGAAAATAGTCGTTTTAGCGAAAATGTATTTGGATTGATGTGGGTTTTATTTTAAGGGCGCTACACACGGCTTGGACGTTGCCGTTGGTAATTTATTATAGTTTTTTTGTAATAATGTTAATTTTTGTGAGGCCCGTATAGACAAGACACAGTTTTTGACCCTGCAGTAGTCGCAAAATTTCAAACATATTCCTATAATAAATAAAATAAATAAATATATACCGGTTAGAGTAACCAAATATTTTTTAGGATACATATTTTCTTCGTTTACATTTTTATTAATAATTTTTCATAACAAAATTATAATACATATACCGGAAAACCCTTATTTTTTAATATAACAAAAGAGTACTACTCGGGCGAATTAACATGACACCTGGCTCAGAACTTGATGCTTCCCCCGCTACGCGCGGCGCCCTTCGTGTTTCTTCTTCCTCTAATTGTGAAGACTTATATATTTATCAAGGTTATCCAATTTCACAAACGTAATTCGAGCCAGGTGTCATGTTCATTCGCCCGAGTAGTATAAATCGAATTAAAGGAAAATTTTGTTAAATAAATCATGTGTAAAAAAGGTAACCGATCAAATATAAATTGAAAACAACTGAAATCTCGTTTTGTGGAAACACTGAAAAATGGCGCGAAACTTTTGTTATATTCTAAAACTATGTACTCGTGGCAAAACGAACAAAAATGTTTCAATTTACATGGCTAGTAGCTAATACCGTTGCGTAAAATATTTCGATTGGAACGATTTAGTGAATTGTTTTAGGTGGGGTAAGTTTACAATGGGCGAGTAGATGGAACCAGCCGACTAGAATATTAAAACTAAAGGTAACTTCAAAAGAACCTTTAGTTACACCAAAGGATAGACAGAAGGACAAAATTAGTTTTACTTTGAGTAAAATTAGCGTAGATTGATATACTTGTACGAGTTTTAACTGTGTATTTTTAAGCACAAAATATATTCTACGTACAAATTGAAACATCCATTTTTATTCCTCCAGTATTTTTTTAGAGAACAATAAAAATTAATGTATTAAAATCAAGTAACTTAAATTTTGAAAACTTAGATTAAATACAAGCATATATAATCATCCACTTACCTGCAGTATTACACAAACTCTCTTATTATCGTAGCGTATCTATCCGTCACCAAGAAGTCAACAGTTTGTATGACGTTTTAGAAAATAATTATTTAATAATGCGAAAGTTTATGATCGAGCCACTAAATCAACGATGCTTTAACGTTACGGTGTGTACTTGGATCTATACTTGCTCTAAAAGCTTCTGAAAACGAAATGTACCTACCTATAATTCTCAAAACATGTGCGTTGAGAACACTGTGCGGTAATTTTAACCCGACGGTAGCTCAGTGAATGTATGCGAGACCGACAATGGTATACAAAGGTATACAAAAATCTCTCAAGTCACAATGCATTCCCTAAACATTTGACTCTTGCACACAGTGCGGTCAAGTGACTGGCGCCAGAGGATCACCGCATGCAAACGGTTCTAGTGCGAGAAGAGATTAACTGTAAGAATGATACGTCAGCGTTGGTTTGAGATCCACAGTCAAAACATACAATGGTGTATAAAGATCTCTGAAGTCACAATGCATTCCCTAAACATTTGACTCTTGCACACAGTGCGGTCGAGTTACTGGCGTCAGTGAATCACCGCATGCAAACGGTTCTAGTGCGAGAAGAGATTATTAACTGTAAGAATGATACGTACGCGTTGGTTTGAGATCCACAGTCAAAACATACAATGGTGTATAAAGATCTCTGAAGTCACAATGCATTCCCTAAACATTTGACTCTTGCACACAGTGCGGTCGAGTTACTGGCGCCAGAGGATCACCGCATGCAAACGGTTCTAGTGCGAGAAGAGATTAACTGTAAGAATGATACGTACGCGTTGGTTTGAGATCCACAGTCAAAACATACAATGGTGTATAAAGATCTCTGAAGTCACAATGCATTCCCTAAACATTTGACTCTTGCACACAGTGCGGTCGAGTTACTGGCGTCAGTGAATCACCGCATGCAAACGGTTCTAGTGCGAGAAGAGATTAACTGTAAGAATGATACGTAAGCGTTGGTTTGAGATCCACAGTCAAAACATACAATGGTGTATAGAGATCTTTGAATACACAATGCATTCCCTAAACATTTGACTCTTGCACACAGCGCGGTTGAGTTACTGGCGCCAGTGGATCACCGCATGCAAACGGTTCTAGTGCGAGAAGAGATTAACTGTACGAGTGATACGTATGCGTTGGTTTATTACTTTTATTGGTTGTAGTTTATCGCCCACTCTGTTTATTGGATTGCATCCACTCATTTTGATGTGTTTGATTGCCAGCAGCGATTTTTTGGCAGAAATCATTCATTGATTAAAAATTGAGTCAATTTTTTTTTAAATCCTTCCGTAACCCTTCATAACGCGTTAGTCATTCAACTTTCAAAATTTATTTTCGATGAAGTCTTTTGTAAATAAGAAAGAAATGGCAAGTTCTTAAGAGCTTTTTATCTCAGTCACATTAAAACTTACTAATAGTTAAAAAAATGCTATTCAGCTAGTAGAAGTTTCATGGTCTAGATAATACAGGGCTATAAGACCACAAGTTTTTAATAACCAAAAAAAAAATTAATGGGCAATACAGAAAAGGTACTAAGTTATATCTGTGCGTGCAGTCAGAATTTTGGTTACTACAAAATGAACGATTCACAGCGGGGCGAGTGTGGCGCCCGAGTCGAGCTGGCAAGCTGGCTTGAGCTATTTGTCAAACGATGAATAAAACTCAAATAATTAGGTATCAATGATGTGTATCGATTTACTTATGACATAAAACTAAAATAATAAAAAATACAAAACGACGAACAGTTAACAGTATGTCCAACTATTATAATATTATTTTTTAAATCGACTCATTTATAAAACAAAAATTGCCATTATCTGTGTTCAGTAATGGTAACTTATATTAATTTTTTTTTCTGGTACTATAATATGAGAGTATAGTATCTTTGGCTTGAGTAAAATTAATTGATGAGAGCAAAATATCGATAGTGACACTGGCAATATAGGGCTCAAATTCAGAAAGACGAATATTTTCGCATGCCTTAAAAAAAGTTTAACTAACCGTTTTTTAAAATTGTCGCACTTTCCGCATACCCGAAAAAAAAGCAGCGAATTAAAACCAAAGTTTTTACTGTAACGACTTGGCTCATTAGCATTTATCATGGTACCTAACCTTCCGTGAGGTTACCTTCATATACCACTTTATTTTTCCGGAATTTTCTTAATTTTTATACGAGCATTAAAGCTCGGAAACCCGTGCACCGCTATTTCGCTAGGAAATTTCTACATATTTAAAAGATATAAATTGTATAATCAGCCTATAATTTTCCCACTGCTGGGACTCAGGCCTACTCTCGGAGAGCGCATAATCTAACGAAAATCGGCTAAGCGTTAGATGTGGTGTTTATAAGGTGGACAAGTTAAGAGTGTTCAGTAGAGATTACCAAATTTTTTGAAAAGCGTATTCGTATTGTACCAAGGTATTTGTAAAATGCTTTGAAATACCAATAATATCTATGGGTTTGTCCTGACTAACTGACAGACAACACGCAGGGCGAACCACTGAACGAATAAACTTTAAACCTGATTTGTTTTTCAAAAAGTGTAAGCGCGTAATAAGTAAACAATTTTGTTAATTCGCAACGCAAACATCAATGTGGGCTTCGATACGAATATATTGGTTAGTTTGGTTAGTTGGTTAGTTTGGCAAAGCAGTAGCCTGCTTTAAAGCGTCGATGACATACAAGCTCTTTTACAAGATGATTGTTGACGTTTTTAAACGTTAGCGTGTGAGCGTGTAGCGTTTGGGAAGAATTGTCAACAGCTTGTTTGTAAAAAACACCGATGACACTGGGCGACTTTACACGCTACAAACGAAGTCGCTGACGTGTAGCGTGTAAAAAGCCGCGTGTCATCGTGCTATAAGCCTCTCCTAGCTCATGTGCTAACACGTTTTAACTACCCTAGATGTCTATGGACGATTATTCCTCCCTTCAGTTTGACACAGATCCATTCCGTCGATTGTTCTAGCTTGTCCGACAAATTGCAAGTGTCAGCGCTAAGGTGCGTTCAGACTAGATGGTTAATGAAAGGTGGGGACCATTTTGATAGCTAATACATATAAAAATGCCTCCACTTTGAAACTTTTTAGGCACAATAGTTACAGATCTAATGTAGTACATAAATGTATATGCATCCATTCCCTTGAAAGATAAAGATAAAGATAAATGTATTTTCAACAAGAGACTTATGCCATGAATACAATTTAGTATTTTAGATCTAGAGATAGTTAAATAAGATCACGAGATATAATTAATTTTGTTAAGTAGGTAGGTAGTAGAAGGTTTTTAAATTATAGGCACACACAAACAGTTACAAAACTTTGCCTCCCGTGCTAGTTAAAAACTGTGTTACGGCAAGGCAAGCTTCAACCCCGCAAATGGTACATATTATTATTAGTATTATGAACGCTACGTTAAATTTAGTTTTATACATCGTAGATTAGTCCGAGTGGTTATACACTAGCGTCTAAAAACGCGTAGCGTCTGAAATGGTCGTCATTTAGCAGTGCAACCATTCATTTATCTTTTAATTCCTTGCATTTTTGGTGTATATTAGCTATATTAGCTACACCCACTTTACTCGTGGTACACACGCATAGAGTTAATAGTAGTTTCAGTATTTAGATAGCCAAAAAAAATAGTTCAGCATTTTTCAATAACAGACTCCCGAAAATCCGTATAAAACTTTGACGTGCCGACTTCGATTAATCGAGTCAGGCTACCTGACTACCGAAGTGGAATTGATGCATCATTCCTATTAATCCTTACTGCTTTGTCCCCAGTGGGGCTCAACAGGACTGTGGAGACTAGCTTCATGTAAACGCAGCTCTATAGTGTTAATTCGGAAGTCACTGACGACTTTCGTTAATCGGGTCAAGCTACCAAAGTGGAATTGACATATCATTCCTATAAACCCTTACTAGTTGGTCCCCAGTGGGGTTCAACAGGACTGTAGACTAGCTTCATGTGAACGCAGCTCTTATAGTGTTAATCCGGAAGTCACTGATGACTTCCGTTCATCGGGTCAGGCTGTTAGCTACCGAGGCGGAATTAACTTAGCCTTTGAATGCAAGTCTGATATCGAATCATACAGGGAGGTGCATTTTGTCCACTGCAGATTCTGCAGTTTGAGGTTCTGTAGGGGCATTAGTGTACCGACCGAAGTCCGAGCAGAACTGTTTTGGTATAGGCAGGTGTGATCTTTTTACCAACAGGAAAACGCCTTGGATTTGTAATTGTTAAATAAATATTATAGTTAATTAGAGAGCTGTTAAATCTAAGTTTTACATACTACAACATACTTCAATTGGACTATTTCAGTGACCTACTGAAAAGTCACAGGAAAGCAAAATACGCAGTTTCCTTTACTTCGACGACATATTTTTTTCAGCTATTTTGATTTAAAAACTAAATAACAGTATCGATTTTGATGAAATTTGTATTGGACTAATCTGAAAGTATATCCTCCAAAACGAAAAAGGTTTTTTCAAAATGGTTTATAACAACAAAGTTCTAAGGTAACGAACATAAAAAAACATTCAACCGAATTTATAATCTCCTCCTATTTGAAGTCGGTTGAAAACCAAGTGTAAACACTGGTATACGTCCTTAGAAATTTAGAAATAGCGATAATAAAGAATAATAATATAAATAATAATTAATATTAATAAATAATTAATAATAATAATAATATAATAATAGCGATAATAAAAAATTTCTAGCTCGGCTTTAGAAATTTTGCGAGTAAAAAACCGCCCGTATACGCTACAAAAATACGCTAGTCTGAAACCGCACTTACAATCCATATTCTAACACCCGTATTCTAAATCAGTCTTCAAACTCTAACTCACCTTACGTAAGTAGTAAAATGACCGCCACTTTACTAAAGGTTTCCGTCATGTCATTTGTCAAATTTCAAATCTAAATATTTCCTTGAGTGTAAAAATCTTCTTAGAATACGGGTGTTAGAAAAATACATTGTCCTCTGACAGCACAAATATACCAGTCAGATGCTGACAGAAAGATTTATCCCCTATTTACCGCGCCCAATCCCACAGGATTTAGGATGCTTACCTTAATCCAGCGTGATGTGATGACTCGCATCTTTGTTTCTGATTAATCATGTTTCCGTTTTGGTTTATGGTGCTTTATTTATGGAATAATAATTGTAATAAACAAACTGTTGTTCGTTGCTTTGCCTGCGTGGTATTTCTGATCTGTTACCATCAGAAGAGCCTCGTCCCGTAGTTACATTCTTCTTATCGTGTCACTAGTTTTTTTGAACCAGCGTGGTGAAAGAAATTTTGATTTGTGTTTACATTCTCGTCTTTCTTTTCGGATCTTATTGTGCAAGATCTTAAATTCTACGTGTTTTAAATATCAAACAATTAAAATTTATTTGAAATATATTTACCCATCCTCAAAAATTGCAACATTATTATTTTCAACCGACTTCAAAAAAGGAGGAAGTTCTCAATTCGATTGATTTTTTTTAATGTTTGTTACCTAATATCTTTATTGTAGGTATATAAGCCGATTTGAAAAAAATATTTTGTTATATTTTTGTTCGAGAGGCGAAACTCGTACTTTCAGATATTCCATAGAAATATCAAAATGGGTTCTGTAGTTTAGTTCTAAATCAAAATTCTGAAAAAAAAAGTTTGTTAAAGTGAACAAAATTGCGTAATTTGCTTCTCTGTGACTTTTCAATAGTGCCTACGGTCACAAGAACAGTCCAATTGAAGTCGGTTGTTGATCTTTTTGTAAAATCTTATTTGCAATAATATCAGTGTAAAACGCAGGTTTGGTAATAATGGATTTATTATATTAGTTCTGAATTAAATAAATAAAAATAAAATTAATCAGCAATTTGATATCATTACTTTAACAACATTCATTAGGTAAAGTCGTTCGAAAGTAATTAACAGCTATTTACCTAGATGTTCCTAAAATACTTCGTTGTAAAACTCATAATTAAAGGTAACAAGATCTTAGGTAAAGTTTCTAAAAGTTAATTAATTCGAGTCCCTATTTCAATCATGGACTGGCTAAGTCACAAAGAGTCCTGCATTGATAATCAGGGAAGGAAGTAATGAATGTCCTACAAAAAAAGGTCATAAAAGGACAACTTAATTAATGAGTTGGACTGTCGGTCATTATGTTCAGTTAACAGGAATATCACCAAACTTTTAACAAGCGTATTAGTATGGAAGTCGTTACAGAAGGATTATCAGATTGTAAGACATCAAAACGTTATACGTTAAAACTTTTAACTTGTGCCGAATTCGATATGAATACAATAGCTTCTATTTGTATATAACTGATAACCCTGCTGTGTCAATACTAAAGTGCTCGTTAAAGTGCTTTTGGTAACAACTATGGCAGGTTTACTGTAATTTGTGAAAATGATATATTTTAAGGTACCTTGATACTACACGTTGACAAATAAGACTTAAAATTAACAGGTAGCTCTGAAATTGGACGCCGCTCAGCTGGTTGACTGATTTCTGTGGCACCGAAAAAAAACATAGAAACTGGTAAACCTTCTGTGACTTATTCGACATGAATACGCTTGCCAACAAGTTTGGTGACACGGCTACAAGACTCAGTTTGCCTGTGACACAATGAATTTTCTTTGGGATAGACTTGTCGGGGGAATTAATATAGTCTTACAATAATAAATTATAGCTTTACAATTTTAATTTTGATTTGCGTTGTAACGAATGAAAAATTGGAAAGTGAAGGAAACATTAAATAATGTTTTTGTGGTGTGAGATACAACACAAATTTTGGACACTTTAAACAGTACTTTAGATGAAAATGATACGGGCATAATCAAAGCAATCTCAAGGCGATGACATCTCGGCTCGAATTTATTATTTATTTTAGGTTATTATATTTTATTTTAGGTATCTCCCAAGGCGCTCCACTGAGCCCGATCTTCGACTCTTCTCATCCACCTTCTGCCAGCTATAGCGCACAGATCGTCGCTCCATCTGGCCAAAGGTCGTCCTACACTGCGCTTGTTTGACTTGCTTGCTTTGGTCTCCACTCAAGAACACGTTTACCCCAACGATTTTTGGAAAAATTAATAGGCACAGCTCTCATAATTGTAACCGAACAATATTTTTCATCTACAATAAAAATATCTCCATCATTTATTATAAAAACTTTCGAATTCTTGTGTAATATTCTACGTAAGCTCCCTCCTTGACCTCGAATAGACGTATTGTTCCAACACGCAACCGGACGCATTATCTACGTCTTAGCTGTTGGAATCCCTAGCGATACGCCGCCGCTCTTCGGTTTATTATCCATTTTCTTTTTCACGCGAAGCTAAGGCCCAGAATAATTTATCTAACACTATATACATTAGGTATAGACCAAATCAAAAGTGGGGCTTTTTACGAACAAAATATAGAGCTCCAGAATGGGTTAGTGGTAATTATATATTAATATAAATTTCTGAGCATTCTATATCTAAAACTTCGTAAAATAAAATAACTGTATTACCTATATAAGGTTTTCCTTATCAGCCCCTTAAACATTTTTTTAATAATTGTATGTTCTTGCAGAGCTAATAATGGATTTTACTGTTTTTTTTGTATGCGATACGTAAGCTATCGATATTATATAAGTAAGTTGGATATGAAATTTTCAAAAAAAATCAACATGGCAGTTTGTGTGAGGAACATTTAAATATGAAATCCTGTTTCAGTCATAGGTCATAAACATAAAAATGAAAAAATATCGAAAGTCTGTCTGTAGCCAAAACTTCTTACTAGTTATAACGTTCGCTGACGATGACAATGTACCAGTCCGAAGTTTGAGCGTACCATTATATAGTTTTTCATGCAAAAGAACAATTAATTTTTAATGTTAACTGCGATGTAAAAAAATGGTAAGATAAATGAGAGAGATAAAGATAATGAATACAAAGCTGCCGTGACAAATTAATAAGAAAATTAAGTTGCAACAACGGGTCTATTTACATCCAGAGAAGCCACCAAGTTTCGTTTTTTTTGTCCCATGAGAGCCGTAAAGTTGTGGATACTGCAAGAACAGTTCCAAAGTTTAAATGGTTATTTTCGCTAACATAATAGAGATAATATTTTTTTACACCACCTGTTCGACAATGTCCAATTACATATCATGCTACCATCAAGGTAAAGCAAAGCATTACTTCTTAAGGGAGGTAATATTGTATGAAACTCCTAAGGGTTGTAATGTGATTTGAATTTGGAACGTAAAATTCGTGTGGAAACTCGTGGAAAACTTTAAGTAAAAGAACGCCCATATGGCATTGTAAAAAGATTTGTTCGAAAATCGAACTGGCCACTCATAAAAAAAAAGAATTTTTTTTATTGCCGTATTAAAGGTGTGAAAAGTAGAGTATGCTCCTCTGGGATAAAGCCTGTCTTCGTCTTGGGTAGCTTGAACTCCTCGCGTCACTCAGGACTCTGAAACTCCCTCGCTTCGCTGAGGAGTTAACTGAGTCCCTCGTTAGCTCAGGGTTCAATATGCCACCCGCGACATAAGACACTGCTTTATCCCCTTAGTGCATAATCTACTATTACTAAGTACCTATCTATAAACTGTGGAGGAAAAGGCGAAAAACATGACTACCAACTTTGACAATCAAAGCTGATAAAGTCGTTTGCTATGTTTTGGCTTTCACCACCAGAAAAGTTCATCGATAAAAATGAAATAAGTTTGTTAGATAAGTTCTATACTTATATTAAGGTACACAGCTAATTGGTTACCTACAAATTAATATAATAATCATCATCCACAGCCCATAATTACCCACTGCTGGGTGTAGGCCTCCTTCTGTACACGCCATTCTCTCCGGTTTTGTGTTTTTCGCATCCAAAAGTTGCCCGCGACTTTCGTAATGTCGTCGACCCACCGCGCCAACGGACGACCAGGACTTCGATATCACAATATAATAATAAGTTAATTTTAAAACCAGTCTCGGTTATGATAGCTCACACATTTAATAATGTCGTATCATTATCATATATTTATTAATTATCATCAAAAATGATGTAGTTTTAATCCTTTTTTTAATATAATAAATTATGTTTAGTGTGTCTCCAGCTTTATATGTGATCTCGACGGTTTAAAATAAAATGTTAATTAAAAACGTTGCGTTTCCTCTCCGATCTCATTTGAATGCTCCAAGTATTTGTGTCAAGTTCTTGCGTTTGTTCTTATTTTAATTTTGCAGGATGTTTATCAGAACTGAAATATGTAGATTTTTTACATTCATCAAACGGCGCATTTTATTAAGATATTAAGACGCCATTATTAATAATGATTAATAATAAGTATATTATTATTAAGTACGACTTACATAATAACATCCAAATCCGTAAAACATAAATTTAATTCATAAATGAACACACACGTTGAAATATACATTTACACAATATTTACTTACCGAAATAAACTACGGAAAAAAACAAAGAAATCACAAGAAAAAATCTTCTTATCGTGTCACTAGTTCTTTTCGCACAAGTGTGGTGAAAGGAAGTGCTTCTCAAAGAGGCTCCTTTCGTGCACTTGACACATATTTTCGAACTTTTTAGGTTCTATAACATGCCGGTTTCCTCAGGATGTTTTCCTTCACTGTTATGCACGTGTTTTAAATGCACACATAAATATTTTAAAAAATCTTATCCACGGCAGTTTAAATTGCAGAGTGTATGAAATTTTATGAAAGATATGTTGTTGATTATTTCGAACACTAAAAAAATATATTAAATTCTTATTACGAAAATAAAATTATTCACAAGCGTCGCGTCGCTCGTCGTGTTTAATCTTCAAGAACAAAAATGATGACAGACAATTTTTATCATGGAAAGGTTTTTTTTTTTTTTCTTTCGAAGAACCTAAGTTCTTCGGTTTTGGCTTCACATCAAAGGTATATAGCCAGTGTCAAGTAATTGGAGAGATTATTTTGTCATAAGTCAGAGTCGTTAAGTCAAGTCATGCCCCTGTAAAGTAGTGGTGGTTGCAACTTTACTAGAGGCTTCTATGGAGTTTTGGAGGCAACACGAAAAGTCACGATTTACAGCATTACACTATTCACCAACACTCATACACGTTCACGAGCACTTAATGGATAAAAAACCACTGTTTTTACACATAAACACTCAAAGTTATACAAGTTTTGTCAATCAATTTAATACCGCCAATGCGCCATTTTTCATGTTCCCGCCAAAAACTCTCTTGGAAAGGTTCGATGTTGTTTCTATCGCCTATCGGATGAGCTAAGCGTTTCTCAGTTGTTTTATCAAGATTGGCTTTTCAAAGAAGTACCTCTTATTCATGAAATTTTTCTTTACCTATTTGGCTTTCGGCAAGGCCACGTTGAAGCGGCAAGTCTCACGTCTGCTTCGAGAATCTAGCCAAAGGAGATGTTAATGCAAGGCGTACCTCTGTTGGCCATATAACCTTCTTGGCCATTCACGTTAAATAAAACTATACGCTGTATTTGATAACTGTGTGTATTCAATTCAATTCATTTATTTGGGTCATTAACAAAATATACACGGTGTCGTGCATTTCTTATTTAACTCTATAGTAACTAAGTTGCATGCAATTTCAATTATAAATGACCACATCGTGCATAAAACTTAAAGTACACAAACTATACCTAGCCAAGCCAAGTGTAAATTTTAAGATGGTGTGCGAGATTAGCCTAGTGTGCGTTTACATGAATAAGATTTTGTTAGGCGCGTGTGCAATGCGTGTTTACCTCGTCTCCCGAAAAATGACAGAAATTTATGTTTGCAGATTTTGAGGTTTGACGTCTCCTTTTGCTAGATTCTCGAAGCACGTCTGTGATCAGCAGAAAAACAAAGGAGTATAGACGCTGCGTTTGCGGCTGAAATTTGAGTGCGCTTTCAGACTAGCGTATTTTTGTCGCGTGTATACGGGTGGATAATTTGGATGAAACACCAATTATGAAAAGCTATTTCATAACCCTTGAGAAAAAAAAACCATATGATATAATTAATAGTACGATGACACACGGCTTTTTTACACGCTACACGCCAGCGACTTCGCTGTGTGTAGCGTGTAAAGTCGCCCAGTGTCATTGACGTTTTCACAATCTGCTTGTTGACAATCCTTCCCAAAAGCTAACACACACGCTAGATTTTAAAAACGCCAACAATTAGCTTATGCTAAAGCCGTGTGTCATCGACGCTTAAGCATTTATATTTTGAAAGAAAGCTCCAAACTACAACTTTCAAAGTTTCACTTATATTTTATTACTTTCTTCCTGTTATAAGGTGCAAAACTAAAGTCAAACAGCTTAAAGAGCTTCAATATAGCGTCTTGAGCCCACTTTGCAACAATACAAGTTGGCTCAGTTCATAAAACTCCAGCATAGGGGCGCTAGTACACTGCTCACGGTCCGAATCCGAAAAACAATGGGGCAAAAATTTAATTATGTAAAAAAAAACAACCAGACAAGTTATGCACTAACGTATAGCAGCGGTTGAGACGAAATTATATGGTTTTTATAATATATACAAATTTATTTAAAATGGAATCGGATGCAATTTTGAAACTTTTCTGTAGCGGATAAGAACATCTCTCCTGATTATTATCAGAGCCTGTGTATGACCAGAACTGAGCTAAACAGGACTTCAGTTATGAAAGCCGGTACTACACGGTTAAAATAATATATTTTAATATAGCATTATATGTATAAGAAAATACGTACCTATAGTTTGATGCGTTTTCCTATTCGTACAAACGGCGCATCCCTGCTCTATAGTAACATGCATCAATTAAATCCGATGAATTATGATTATTCGCTCTCCTAGCCAAGAGTAGAAGTCTCAGTAATGGGAATATTATAGAATAATTATGGGCTGGCGCTTACCTCGGTCAAAGGATTAGCATCGCTATTCAACGAGGTAACGTCGCCAGCCTTTTGGGTACTTTGCCCGTGGACAGTGACCTAAATTCTGTGTTTTATTTGTAATTCTTTATTATTTTTATAATTATTTATGTAATTTTAGTTTTATTGTGTTTTAGCATTAAGTTTGTAATTAGTTGTGTAAATAATTATGCTCATGCTGGTTGGACCTTTTCCCATCGTTATATATTTTCGCATTCAAATAAGAGGCAGTGTACATGCACCGTCATACCTATGTATATTACATTTATATGTCAGTACAGTACAATATCTGGCTAGAGTAGTAAAAAGCACTAGATTCATTGTACGTTTGGTGGAAAGATTTTTGCTTTCTGATACGGCTAAGCTGCCGTTCTTTTCAGCTTTGAATATTTTGTTATTTTTGTACAGTTTTGACTTTAGTTTTGGTTGAATTTTCTACTCTAGTTATTACTATTGACAATATTATTATTATATGAGCTGTAATATCAGATATGTATTTGGTTACCCTTAGCTGATATTACAGCTCTATACTCTATACTCTCAACAAGATGAAAGGAGACTCTTCAAGGCGCACTTGAAATCCTTTCACCATACTGGTTAGAAATAACTAGTGACACGATAACAACAACAACAACATCTCTATAAAATATTGTTATGTATTGAATAATATATTTTTAGCTTTATACAGTTTTGATTTTAGTGTTGAGACCAACTACAAAATGTGAAAAACTAATTGATTTACTCGCTTTGAAATAATGGCATACAAAATATTTAATTTATATTTATTTACGCATCATAACCGGAATGGATTTTGATATCTTTTTATGAACCTGTATGGTTCGCTTCGTCACACACATCGAATCCCTGCGAAATTACAAATTCAGCAAATTCGATGCGTACGGTGCGGCTCAGAACCGCGAAAAAAGCCGTGTTGTGGGAGGTGCCTCGACTTTCGATCCGAAGGTCGTGGGTTGAAGCCCGGTCGTACACCAATGGATTTTTCTGTACAAAAAGCAAAAAAGGTAAATATCGTGAAGAAACCGGCATGTCATAGAACCTAAAAAGTTCGAAAGCATGTGTCAAGTGCACGAAAGGAGCCTTCGAGGCGTACTTGAAATCCTTTCACCACACTGGTTTGAATGAACTAGTGACACGATAAGAAAAAGTGCGCAGAAACAAAAATAAATTTACTAGCCTACTGCTGCGGAAGCTGTAAGCGCTGCAAAAAAAAATGATATTAGAAATGATGAATCTACATTTTTATGGCAAATGTTCGAAGGTTAGAGTACATACAAATACATAGTACATGTATACATATACATACAAAGATGGGTGTGATCAAAAAAAATTGGCTTGATAGAAACTTTGAATCGTAACAGTGGATAGAAGTTGAAACTCATAGCTTCAAGGTTTAAAAAGCAAAATATACATGTACGTTTTGGTACCAATTTTGTGGGTTTAGAAAAGGTCTGAAAATTCAGACAATCTTCCTACATTGTCATTTTAAAAGTGATCTAAAATAAAGACCCAAAAACGAATTCCATTCTAAGCCGAAATAGCATCGCACCATGAATGTAAAACCATACACTATGCCTCATCTGGACAAAAAAAAGGTTTTGTTTGCTATGCCCGAGTTGGATTCCCGATCTTTAAGAAACATTTACGAAAAAAATTATCGGCGTTTGTTCTGAGCCTGCGTATTGTTTATTATATTCTATGTACAAAAAATATAAATATTAGTTAAGATTATCTAGTTCTGAATTGTAACTAACATTCGATTAAACAGGAGACCTGAACTAAGATAAAAAAGAGTCATTGAAAAGGTAGAGTCGAATTATTGTACACGTTCTGTCCGAAATAGAAAACAAATCGATGAGCAGCGTATTCAAATTTTAATGATAGCCTTTAATATTTTTATTTTTTAGCATGTCTTCCACTCTCATATCAACTTCGAACTTGGTAAGCTCATTTTGCGATCTATTTTTTGGTCTGCCAGGACATCTTCCATCTGTCTCTGGCACCCCTCTGTGGTTCTCTTGGCCCACAACTCATCTGACATTCGGAAAACGTGACCGTCCAGTGACGTGACTACGTCTAATAAATCGATGAACGCCGTCTGCATGCACGAAAACGTTGACGTCATTGTCCGGTAACGCGCATTGTCTGGTAACGCTCATTGTCCCGTTACGCTGGTAGTCACGCTTAACCATCGTCCGTAAACGAACTTTATAGACAACCAATTTATTTTTATATTATACAGCGTATTTTTGCCATATTTTTGTGTCCAGCATTGAATAGTTTCTGGCAACGTTACGTAAAATGTCGAACATACCATTCCGCTGATTCTACCTTCATTACACGAGCGATAAAGAGTAAATGCTCAGTATTTGTTCTACCTGCTCATTACTGGCATTTCACCCAGTCTCTAGGTACTATATGCTGTTTTCTGCAGGGGTAGACAGAATTAACTTTACACACGGTTAACAGTTTAAAGGAAGCTTAGTCAACGAAATAACTGGGCTGAGGAATCGTGCTATAACAGTTTTTCGTAGACTTTCGCGTTTGTCACACATAGTTACTACTACATATAATGTTCCGGGGTTAGCTTATAATAGTGCGTAACCAAAGAAAATAAGCTCTGTAATCAGCACGGCAAAGGATTTTGTAGTATTTTGATCACTTTTGAAAACTAAAAACAAATATATAAGATGGTCAAGAAACTCACGTACCATATTGTCAAATTAACTCAATATCAGGAAAAATAGCGCATAAAATTAAAATAAAATAAACGACGGAAATCCAATAGCGAAAAGCGTTCTTGCAGAGTGCAGACTAAATGTAAGTTTTTTTTTTTTATTTAAATAAATATTTTTAGGCGGCGTGGTTCATATAAAAACACATCAAACAATAGAACAGACATAAAATCACAAATCTCAAATAATCAAACCACTAAACTAGTTTTACCCATTGTCTTCTTCTTCTTAGTCGGGCACTCTTGACAGAGTGGTCGTGGTTATAATTGGGTCCTTATGAATGGCAGCTCCAGCTATGCGCCTCCACCTGGCTCTGTTCGACGCATTGTGGGAGCAGTCGGTTAGTATGCGTTTGTGAGATTTTTGATGAGGTCTGACCATCTAGTTGCAGAGCGGCCACGGGATCTCTTGCCCTCCATTCTACCTTGAACCACTAGACGCTCCATTGAGTCCTTTTTTCGAGTAATGTGTTCAAAGAACTTTAGTATACGTTTTGAACAGTCGACGATAATCTTTCTTTTATGTTGAGTTCTTTTAGGATCGAGACATCGGTGCGGTGTGCTGTCCATGGAATCCTCAATAGACGTCTCCAGCACCACATCTCCAGTGCGTTTATTTTTCTCCTTTCCTTCAGTCTCAATGTCTACGTCTCGGCTCAGATTGGAAAAACTAGGCAGCGCATCAGTCGAACCTTAGTTGCTTTAGTTATTCGGCGGTCTTTCCAAATCTTCTTGAGCCTCTCAACAGCAGATCTTGTCACAGCCCAACGCCTTCGAATTTCGTCCTTGCAGCCTCCGGTGTTGGTAATGTTGGAGCCCAGGTAGATATAGCTCATAACAACATCACAGTTAGCTATAGGTCTGATGTCTGGTTGGTTATTTGCAGCTCTGTCTACTATCATCACTTTGGTTCTATCATGATTCTATGATGATGCTAGTCCAAAATACAAACTAGTTAATTCTAAACGACGCAGAAATTGTTCCATATCTTCCCTAGATGTACCCATTGTAAAACTAAGAAAATGATTATTTTGCACTCACCGGCTTTGAACCTACGACCTTTACAACACAAGACTAAGCCCGAGCTGCCACAGCCTCAAAAGTCTTAGTAAGTATTTAACATCAAATCAACGCAATTTCTACTAAGACAGCCAGTGAGTTCTCGAGCGACTGAATTATTAAATGCTTAGCAACCGTCAAACTCTCACCTGGGATTAATATTGTGGAACAAGCTAAGTTTCAGAATATGGAAAAGAGCAATTTTCAACAATGATTAAGGGGAATCCTCAAGGCAAATTTCCATACAAAATGTTTCGGACAAATACTCAAAAAGTACGCCGTTTAAGTTAGTAGGGCTAATTTTAAAACACGTATAAAATCTAAAGTATGAAACCTTTCACTTTAATTGTTGACGAAATCAAAAAAAATGGACGAAACGAATAGTGTGAAGAAATTACTATATATATACGGTATATACGGCGTACTTTTTGAGTATTTGTCCGAAACATTTTGAATGTAATTCGGATTTGAGGATTAGCCTTAAGGAAAACATCGTAAGGAAACTGCAGGTAATGAAACAGAGAAAAAACGTTGTTAAGACCACGCGACATAAGTATCTAAAAACTTTTTCAAAGGCGAGGTTATTAATATGAAATACAACTACTTACGTCCTAACGAGGTCTAAAGATTGCCCTGCAAAATTGGCCAGGTTACTAAAACATATAGGTACATTTATGTAAATATATGCAATATATTATGTTTTGTATGTATGATCAGTAGTTATATACAGTCTATATGTATATAAACTTGTATGTGTGGACTTGTGTCTATATGTCTATGATTACCTATGTCTATAATACTTAAACAGTCGCTGCGAATCGGTGAGAATAACATCATCATCATTTATGGTTACTGTTACCTCTTGAATTCTACAGAATTCTTAAACTATGTATATATATAACTATGTATATATATGTATAATGAGTACTAGGTTATTTAGCATAAAGTAATAATTAATCCTCAGTTAGTTGAAGTAAATCCTAGTCCACTTTCAAAGGCGGACACCACTTAATTCTCACAAACCAACTACATGCAAACAACGAGCTCGTTGGTGTTATCCGTTGCATACGACAGTGAGCTACAATACAGTTACCAGAACCGAAAGTTAAATTTGCCTTTCATGTTTTTTTTTCCGGCTACAAAAATTAGGTACCTATGAATGTAAGTAAGGGTGTGTGTGAATGTGTAAGTCTCTTTGTGATACATTGTAGGATAAATAGCTGGATTTTTGATATAGGTATTACTTTGACACAATATGTTGTAACATGTCATAATTTATTTTTAGCAAATAACATATAAACTACTTGTAAGGTCTTTGATTTTTAATGATACAAAAACGATCAAAACTTTGCTTTGAATCAAGGCTTAGAATTTACAATATATATGGATAGGAAAAAAAATATGTAAGGAAATTTTATATAGCGCCATCTAGCCCCGAACTATGGAGAACTTAAATTAATTATGAACACCAGATAAATATGACACTAATATGGATAAAATCCAATAATATGATGGGTTGCCATCGAGTGACACCTTAACAAGTAACGAACATAGGTGAATAACGGTGTTCCTATAATACACCAAGATAGACAGTTTCAAACGAAAATAGATACGTAAGACAAGACCAAAAAAATTCAGATATCCTGTCAATAAAAATGAAATATCTTAATTTTCAAATAATGTTAGCTACTTCTTACGATGTAGTTTTAATAACAATGAAAAAACCTAGTAGTTTTAACAATTATAATATGTATCTGTCCTGTTACTTCTCTTAGAAAATTTGCATCGGATCAAAATGTACTAAAAGTTAGACAATGTGGTATTATTTTATTTTAGTATATTATTGGTTGCATTTTCAATGAACTACAGGTGATTCTGTACTTTAATACTTCTGTGGTAACGGGTGTTATAACTTGGTCAATGGTCATGCTAGTATCATAGGAAAATAATACATTTGTGTTTGTTTTCTTTCTGTTCTCAATTATAATTGGGTCCCTAATTATTATTATTTAATACTTTATTGCACACACTTAAAAGTAGTACAAAAGGAGGACTTAATGCAAAAGCATTTTCTACCAGACAACCAGTTGATGGTAGAAAAAGGAAAAACTGGCGTACAACTTAAATGCTAATTACCTAAATATGTATATATTTAATATAAAAATACTAAATAATTATGTATTTATATATATATTTATAATTAAAAATGACTAAATAAATAATATATTTATATATATTATAATATAGTACATACATATATTATTTCGTGGATTTTAAATAGTGTTCACGGACTAATCTTTAAAAGCTGGTTTTGTGGGTATCATTTTAATACTGAGTGGTAGAGAATTCCACAGCCTCACTGCAGCAACTTCAAAAGAGTTTCCTCGAAATGCTGTAGAATATTTGGGTATCTGTAGGCAAAGAGTATTAGAGGATCTGAGATTGCGGTCATGGGTGTCGGACATATAACTAAACATCTCTTTTAAGTACTGCGGAGAGATGGGATCCTTCAAAACTGAAAACAGGAGACACAAAGTTCTCAAATTTCTTCTATCCCTGATCTTTATAGCCACTTTAGTTTTTGACGGTACTCAGACACATGGTCATATTTACGGAGACCGTTGAGCAGCCGATCAAGCTTGTTTAGGTGATCAGCTGAAAGATCAAGAAACGCCACATCGGCGTAATCAAGGATGGGAATGAGAAGAGTGTTCACCAAATAAATTTTAGCTAATTAATATTTATCTTTTTGAATTCTCTGTTAGTTATTCACATGTTTAGGTACTCTGTAACACGAATTTGTGATTATATTTGTTGAACACGTTGGCCGGTAAAAGTTTTCTAGTTTAACCGGTAATGGAGTTCGTAATAGAACGGAATTACCCGTATTTTATGCATAGTTTGTAATTCTCGTATAAAAACGGTTTTGTTTCCACGTGCATCCACTAATAAAGTAAATGGCGACTGGAATTTAAAAATTAATATATTTTGTTAATTTAACGTCATAAACTCAAACAAAAATGGCAACAATTTTTAAGCATGGCAGGCAGTCAGGAATTTTTTTTTTTTTTTTATTTCAGCTTGTTAGCTTTTTACTTTTATTTCGACCTTTATACCTGCATTGCAGTTGGGCGCATCGCAAATCCCTCGAGAAAAAGTATTTTATCACGAAACTTCTCTACTTGCACATTGAAATTTAGCATAGTGAATTAGAAAAATACTCAAACTTTACCCGAACCGTAGATTAGTTTCGATGTGATTAGGTAACAATTATGAATTGTTCATCCATCCATCTATTCATGTTTCTAAGGGTGCCTTTCCACCAGAGACGTGCTATGCAGCTATGCTGCGAAGATGTGAAATCTACGCTACGCTACGGAATGTGACCGTTTCCACTAATACTAAGCTATATAGCTGTGCGAGGAAGATGCGCAGCTCGAGCTATGCGATGTATCGATAGTAGGGAAGCGGCGGATAGTAGGGAAAAGGTGAACAACAATTCATCTTCCTCCATGAGTTCTTTTTCGCACATTGCAAGATATAAAATAACTTTTTGCTTCCACGATGGCATGTCTACTTTCAGCGACAAACCCGGGCATACTGTATGTACTCTGTTCAGGCAGGCATCCATAGCACGCATCCTTCCATATAAAAAAAACATATCTTAGTTGAATCCGTTTCCACCAGTGCTAAGCTATGTGCACCAATGAATATGATTGGTGGACATCAAACGCATCAATAGCACATCTCTGGTGGAAAAGCACCCTAAAACTAGTGTGGTAGTGATAAAACATCGGTCAGAAGCCGCTATCAGAAATCACACAGGCACACTGACCGAGGCATGCGTCGCTCGTAAAAGAGACGTACGACCCGATTTTCGTAAGCAAAGCCGTTTGGGAGCGATCGGCTTTGGTGACAGTGTTTTATTGCCACAATTGACCTTGACATCCCTATAGGCATGGAAATGATTGCTACTTCCATTTCATTGTCACATATTGATATGATTGCATTTTGTCACAGTGAAATCACCGGTGATTTTTCATCAGTGGCCAAATATGATAATGTCACATTTTGTTAAAATAGTTCGCGCATGACGCTGACGTCACGCAATTGCATGCATGATTTTTTAATAAATAAATAAAAGTCACTATTATTTAAAAACTATCCAAATTGAAAAAGATTGATTAGAATTTTAAAAAGCTGACATCATTTTCATCACATTCTAATTCAACTTCGTTCAAATTGTTCTCATAACTGAACCATATCTGAAGGGAACTGAAATACGACCGGAATCGATCTTCATAAACTCCAGACGATTTTAAATTGAGCAAATTCGTCCCCGTCGCCATAAATCGGATGAGAAAATGAGGAAGGGTTCATATTTTCCGATGATAGTGTTAGTCTATCTATGAAATAAGTCTTCGATGGTAGCATTTTAATCTAGAGTCACTTTATGGAAGGGTTCTTATTTTCCGATGATAGTGTTAGTTTATCTATGAAATAAGTCTTCGACGGTAGCATCTGAGACTAGAGTCACTTTATAATAATGATTATTATTCTATCTGCTTCAGTTTGAACGGTTCTTTTGGGCGTCTCAAGATTTCTACATTGATTTAGATATTGGCTTTCACGCACTTTGTCATATTTTACAACAATATAATCACAACCGACTTCAATTGGACTGTTTAGTGAACGTTGACACCATTGAAAAATCATAGTAAAGCAAAATACGTAATATTTATTTTTTTACTTTGACGACATAATGTTTAGTTATTTTGATAAAAACAAAAATACTGAAACGATTTCAAACATAATTATTTCTAAATCATTTGATAAATTACAAAGTTCAGAGGTAACAAACATAAAAGAAGCAACCGATTTGAGAACCTCCTCCTTATTTGTAGTCGGTTGAAAAGACACATGACAATATTTTCCAACCTAATTACTTTACAACGGTATGAACTCTTCAAGGTTTTAAGGCTGACTACAAAAGCGTCTCAAAGTAGAAGAGTGTCATCAGTGCTGCTCTAAGCCCTTATGATAAAAATTGTGTGACACTGTTTCCAGGGCGAGATCATAAAAGATCAAAAACCAAATCCCAAAGTTGTATTTTAATTATTATTAAGACGAGACAAATACATATTATGTCAAATGTGAAAACTGATAAATAAAACAGACCAGCAAAATCATCTACAAATTGCCATAAAAATGTTTTCTAATAACCCTAATATAAAGCAATAAAACCATGAGTGGGCTACTTATTTCAAGTTGACCCATAAAAATTAATTTAGAACAACGCTCCTAACAAGAATAATGCGAGAACATTATTACTTAAGCTTTCCCGTTCATACGTTGCCTCTTACTAATGCTTCTGTATAAATTGAATCTTATTCTCCTTACTTAGAACTCAAAATGGAGTGGAGTGGTGTGTCTTAACCCAAGTGCGTTAAGGTTATTCTAGTTATATTTATGAGTGGCTTGAAAGGGATGGTCCCAGGTCTCATATTTGGGGGTTTCCTTCCAAATTACGTATCCTACCTGTTATGGGAAGGATTTTGGTATTGTTTACGGAAGTCACTTGGCATCCGCTGTTTATAAACATCAAAGATTTCATTTTAAAAGATAGATAGAAAATGCTTTATTGCAAGAAGTAAAAAAAAAGTAAATAGGCGAAAATGCTAAGAATTATGCTTTAAAAATATCTTAAACTTTGTTTATCAACTCTAAAAATTATGAGTTTGTAATATGAATCAGGTACTTTTTAAGCGTATTGAATTTAAGGTTTTATTAATTTTATTATTTATTTGTTTGTGGGGTTTATTATATTTAATAGGGTATATTAATGTTTGTTACAAAACCCCACCGAAACTACTAATATGAGGCTTAAAACACGGTTCGAGATATTGTGGTGTCTATTTAATTTATAAGTTTGAAAACACATAGCTATACCAATTATCGATTCTACGAAAGCAAAGCTTTAATGTCAATGAAAACACTAAAGAATGTGTATTCGTAAATAAAACAGTATTTATGAGTCATAGAGTTCTTTAATAAATACAGTAAACTCTAGTTTTTATTTCCACTCACACCCCTGCACTATGGCTGCACTATAATTTGTAAACTTAGCTCGGTAATCCAAATACTTGAGAACTCAGATCGAGACGTTGCTAAGTGTAAGGTTTTGACAGTTTTTCATTAAAACTGCATAGCCGAACCTTGCTTTAGATATTAGTTTTCGGTCCAAAATAACTCTGCTGTAAAGTCACATGATTGATTAATAATTATTATATTTAGTCAATATTAACCTTCTTACTGATTATAGTGTAGATAAATCTGACAAAATACGGCTGTTGTATTTCGGTAATTTAAGGCCCAAAATGCCCACGCCGCTATCTCGCGCGCAAGTTTGTACATTTTTGAAGATATAAATTGACTGAGTAGGTATGAATTTCCAAAAAGCGAAAGAAATGGGGAAAACCGTTTTGCCTAGACTCCTTTGCTTTTATTTTGTCAAAATATATACCAAAACATATCTAGAGATTGTGGTAACATATTCACTGCTTCACTGTTGTGAAATTTATTTATACTCATTAAATTTATATCTTAAAAAATGTACAAATGAGAGAGCGAGAGAGTGGCGCAAGGGATTCTGGGCCTTAACTGGTACAAATTGAAAATTGAGAAAGATTGTCTTTAGTTAATGCGCCAATAAATTCCACTGCTGCGTAAGTCTCAACCCAAATCTTCGGCTCTTTTCGTCCATTAAAACAATAACACCATATTTGTCTGAATTGTGTTAGTTCGAAACACCAAACTACCACATAAACTATTATCATTCTCACACCATATAAAATATATTTTACGACATTTTCTCGATTTTTCTTGATCAGTGAACTCAACACAAGATTCTTGAATAATGCAAGACACCTATAACCATAGATTTATAACGGTATTATTAGAACAACCCGATAAATAGCTTCGAAAAAAGATAGCGTCGTGAAACAGGTCAAAAAATACATTTCTCACACCTGTCAATAAATATTTATCTAATAATTTATTTTCGTATATTTTTAAATAAAGTACCTACTAACCATAAAAAAGTCCAGTCACTTCAAATTCTAAGATCTCACTTAACCGTTATTTCTCTGTTTCAAAATTTTGCATCGTACGTGAAGTTTACTATTTTTGGTAAACTTTTTGGCGCGTTCTTTATGTTCTATGTGTGGTTCTTCACGTTATTATTTCTATAACTAGTTTGTTTGTAGTAAAATTTAAAAACTTACTCTCAAAGCGTATTCACGTCACATTTGCTTAGAGCAGACAGGTTCGCATAACTTCGGTGCTGGTATAAAATAGAATCAGAAATTTATATTACATTATTTTTTTAAACTACTTTTTAAACAACTTGTTTATTGATATTCCCTCGTAGTGTCGAAAGAAAAGTAGCTCATATTCTTCGAGATCTTTAACTGTATGGATACCAAATTTCAGCTCGACTGGTTTAATATTTTTCCCGCGATTGACTTACAATACATCAACATTGACAAACATACATAATTATATTTACTCTCACAAACATTAGTTTTTTTTTCTTTTCGTATTTGTTATAACTAGCTGCTACCTGCGGCTATGGCCTTAATTTTAAATTACTTATATAAATTTGTTTCACTAAAACTATACTTAGCGAAATTTGTATAGTTGCATCCTTATCAGACCTGTTTCAGACTTATGTAGCTGCAGAATGGCTTAGATTTGGTATACTAGCAGCTAGTGGTCTCAAAAAAATAATGGCTGCAGGTTGAAAAAAAATCGGGACCCACATCTTTACATTTTGCTTATTGTCCTTTCGTCGACGCAAGTTTTTTTGCCTCAATGCCCTTTTGAAATTTACTTGTTACACCTCAACCCAATAATAAAGATACTTAAATCGCTATAAGTTCCCAAATTAGACCACACATCAAAATGTCGTGAACCTCTAGCGAGAACATCTTATTTTAAGCTCAAGCAAGCGTGCTGTCTCCCGGATTCCCCTGCTATATCCCATTCGATATCAAAATTTAAACTTTTAAAATACCCTTGACATTTGTGTGAGGAAATCCTGAAATAGCTGTCGCCAGTTGACGTTTTACAATCGAGGAAGTGCTGAACTTTCGTAGGAAATGTTCCTTGTCGGTATATGAGTATTGTCGTTTTAGCTAGATAATCTAGGTTTTCAAAAACAACGGAATTCAACTGGACTGTTTTAATGATCGTAAACACCATTGAATAGTCACAGGGAAGATGACGTTACTTTTTCAGTTATTTTGATTTCAAAACCAAAGTACTGAACCGATTTTTATGAAATTTATATTGGAACAATCTGGAAGTACTTATATCAGAATGTATTTCGAATCGGTGTATAAACAAAAAAGTTCAGGGGTAACAAGCATAAAAAAAAATATTACCGAAATTAGGAGTTCCTCTTTTTTTGTTGAAAAGAGCTGGTGTATTTTTCCAAACATTGTTATATCATGCGAAAATATTTATAAGCCGAGCAAAAATAGAGTTTTATTTATTTATTGGTGCTTTAAATTGCATTTATGAAACCCGGTATTTTGTATCTGAGCTAAGGTAAACGTTATCACATTTCTACTCAAAATTTATAAGTAAATCAATAAATAAGAACATTTATAAAGAAATAACTGATTTCAATAAAACTAATAACAAATATTATAAATAAATAAATATTTTGGACATTTCACACAACGCCATCCAGCCCCAAACTTAGAAGAACTTGTACAGTTGTACTATGGGATCCAGATAACTGATGCCTATAATACATTGATACTTTTTATTTGTAAATACATAATTATAATACCTACATAAAAAACATCCAGACTCTGGAAAAACAAATATCTAAAATAAATAATCTTGCGTGAAATCTTTAATTAATTACCAATTGCAATACCAATGCAATTAAAAAAATTATGTAGCAATGTCTAAACATTGCTACACAATTTTTTTAATGACCTAAGTCATGGGAAAGTATGCCATCATTATGAGAAGGCCTTTTTTCTTGTCACTTGCTCACATAAAAAATTAAGAACAGAAAATTTTACTACCACTTACGTATTCCAGGAAGCCATTGAAACTTTGAACTACACAAACTGCCTCTCCAACTTTCAAAGTCTTCCATATGAGCCTAAAGTCAGGTAATAGTCTACTGTAATGCAAAAACGGGAGCCACACTTGAATTTTAAGTGGTCACACAGCCCATTTTATTCAGCTAGTACGCTCCGACTATGACAAATTGACCACTTTGGAGGAAGACTGTTTGGTCTAAGCTACATAGACTGGCATTAAGTGAGGCTTTCACGTGACGCGAAGACAAATTTCCATACAAAATGTTTTGGACAAATACTCAAAAAGTACTCCGTATTATAGAAATTTCTTCACATTATTCGTTTCGCTTATGTTTTCCGATGGTGTCAACAAAAATAAGTAAGGTTTCATACTTTAATTTAGATTTTATGCGTGTTTTTAAATTAGTAGTGTTAATTTTAAAACACGTATAAAATCTAAATTAAAGTATGAACTCTTTGCCTTGAGGATTACCCTTAACATTCTAATGACACTCGAAGTGTGTTAAAATAGAACGGATAAGTAGGTAATATTTATGTAGGTAATATAAACTTGTAAACTGAACTCTGAATGTTTTTTTAAAGAACAGATTTTCGTTTTCACCAATTTACGTGTAATATTGTTATATTAGACATAACTTATTTAATTTAATTTATTCAGTTTAAATTTTTTACAAATAGTTAACAGTTACTCACATTTTTCCTACTTTTCCGATACAGAAAAATGTTATTCGAGTTTTAAAGGTTTTACTAATAGCCGTTGATTGATATATTTTGTGGAAAAAAGTGACTCTGCTGTTTCGAATGGGCTGTGGTGGTAACGACTAAGTGTGAAGTAATGCCTATTTTTACGAGACAGCCCCGAGTGGCATACTGATGAGACCTCAAGTTATGCAGACTTTCATTTGACGTGGGAAATAATGTTTAAATTAGAGAATAACTTTGAATGAATAAAATATGAACTAATTAGGTAGGTTCATACTACTACTATAAAAAAGTTCACAAAACAAAATGCCACATTTTTTTAAAGTGAAAACTTCTTTTAGCGCTCTGAGCAAAATATTCCGTGGGGTGAATTGGACTGGGCTACTGGTAAAAAAAGTGTGTGCTCGCTCATGACCGAAGTAAAAACTTCTTCAAAGGCCAGGTTAATAATACGAAATACAGCTATTTTTCACAGTTTGACAGTGAGTACATGACAGTAGAAAGAATGCTTATTCAAAAATAAATTTTGTTCACGGTCATAGCATCAACAATATTTTGTAGTAAGTTAATGTTACGCTAACCATTATTTGATATCGTTCAGGTAAAAGAAAATACAGTAGACACAATACCTACTATCTTCACTAGCAATATTATAACAGCCTACTCCCAGTAGCCCAATCCAATTCACTCTCCACGAAATATTTTGCTCAGTGCGCCTAAAGAAGTTTTAACTTCAAAAAAAATTGGTTGTCTGTAAAATTGTTTTACGGACGATAGTTTAACGTGACTACCATCGCTAACGGACATTGAGCGTTACCGGTAAATGACAGCGTTACCGGACAATGAGCGTTACCGGACAATGAAAGCGTTACCAATGACGTCAACGTTTTCGTGCATGCAGCCGGCGTTCATCGATTTATTAGATGTAGTCACGTCAAATATTTTTGTTTTATTATTTCTGAAATACAAAGTTTGGCGTTTACCGCAAAAGCTTCTTTACAACCCGGAAATATACGAGCGAAGCCGTGAAAGGAGAGTTTGTATGCATACAAACAAATTTTGTAGTAATTAATCTCTACATTGTATCACAAGTTTCAAATCTTAAGGCGCTTGTTCCTCCGAAAACTATTTTAATTAAAAATCCTGAATAAATAATGAAGACAAAGAAGTGGTGAGTCGTTTTAGGAACGTTGAATTTGAAGATCCGCAGACAACGTTAACCTTAAAGACTTGTACGAATTGAAAATCAAAGTATGGAAACTAATATATGAATAAATTATTATCGGAGTGTACGAATTGGGAAGTACTACTCACGTCCACTCTGAAAAATTTTAGATAGATGTTGAAATTTTTTAAGTTACTAACTGAGATAATAACTTTATCTGTCTCCGAGCAGGAACAAATTATTTATTTTTTTCATTTTTTTTATATAATAAAAATTTGTTTTCAATTTTTAATTGACTGTTATGTAAAAATATCTTCAAGTGATAAGCAACCTTTTATTGTCCCATTAATATTTGAGTGTTAGTTAAAACAGTAAAATAAGTGTTTTGTATAGGTACTTGTGATATTTGTGCTGTTGGAATGCTTTATTGAGAAATAATGTGAATATCTACGTTACTTTGAAGTTAGAAACAGCTTCTTACAACGGACTCGAAGTCTTAAGCGCCATAATTCAGTCTTTTGTACTGAGCTGAAGTATTTTCTACGCTTTTCCGTAGGGAATTTTCCATTTCAGAAATATAACTTGCTACTTTTGCATAATTGTATCCTGGTCTAAAAACACTATAGCTAAAATATTGTTATGATTACCAAAATGTCTTAAGGTGGACAAGTAGTACCTAATTTTGTTATTCAAAGTCCTGCGTAGCAATATTTTGATAAGGCTTTCACTATCAGAAGATATGAATATATATTTGTTTGTATATTTTTTTATATATATTACATCATATTTTTCAATTATATAATATAATGTACAGAAATCTTTAAAACTATAATTGAAATCTAATTAAAAAAAAATAATTGAAAAATATAATTGAATTGTATTCGTGGGTATTTTAGGACTAGATAAACCTTAAGTTTTACACAAGGTCGAATACAACCAAAAATCTTATCATAAGCGGATTTTCTACTTCACTTTACTTGAAATGGAAAACAGAGACAAGATAACAATCTTTACGAAATTAAAACATTCTCCTGGAGGTATTTTCGTGAATTTCCCGTTTATTTTCACCTTAACAAGAGGTTTTATTAAGGTCTGGTTCAGACTATGAGCTTTCGTGACTAATTCTTGTATACAATGTCTGCGTTATTGCTTTTACAACGAATTTTAAATAAAAATACTACAATGGACTAATTTTGAAAAACAAAAAAGTTGATGCAGTGATTCTGATATAAAGTAAGATCACAATAATTATTAATAATAGGTAATAATTATACTAAGTGCTAAGTTTATTAAATAAATATTATGTATTTTTGCATAAATTTGTATTTCGTTGTAAGATTAGTATACCTAGTATTATCACAGAGAACTAAGATATGTATTTATTATACAGCTTAATGTATAATATTGTTAGTTACTTGTCTTTTTGTCACAAATAAATAATCTTTTACTTAAATGTCCAAAATATTTACTTAATAATGTACCTGTAACAGGCAAATCAAGTTTTCATTCTGTTTAAATAATCATTAATTATTCTCCAAAGAACATTACATACAGTTCACTAATATGAGAAATAATTTCATTAATTCATTAATTTGCATTGTTACTCAATCTACATATTATATCTACAAGCTAATCTTTATGCAACATTCTATTGATTACCAATAAAAATATAGTTAAGTATAAAATATAAAAAAAAAACAATAGCATAATTGATTGATTCAGGCGTCACTTTGCGGAAATCCATAAATATCAACAAATCATATGAATATATTTAGTAATAAATCCGCTTAATTTCAAAGTTTAAAGATACGACACGTGTTTCGCCTCTACACGAGGCATCATCAGGAGGTGTGGACTCGCCGAAGTTTGAAACGTTTACTCTCTCGTTTCAAACTTCGGCGAGTCCACACCTCCTGATGATGCCTCGTGTAGAGGCGAAACACGTGTCGTATCTTTAAACTTTGGTTTTCTGTTCGTTGAATGAATGAATAAATTATTTATTTGTCTCAAGTATGGTTAGATTACAGACTGGTCTTATGAATGTAGGTTTAAGGTAGAGTCACATACTTCACTGAAGAATACAGTATACAATTTTTTTCTTAATTTATAGTTATGGCTTAAGTTGCTCATAATCTCGATCTCGATCAATGTATCTAAAAATAACATAACATAACGTTGACTCTTTGGTTTAGTTGAACTAAAGTTAAGTAAATTAAAACCTTTGTTTAGAAATTAAGCGGATTTATTACTAGATAAATTTATATAATTTGTTGATATTTATGGACCTCCGCAAAGTAACGCCTGCATCAATCAATTATGCTATTGATTTTTTTATTGTTTTATTATATTTTATTTTATTGTTTTTATTATTTTTTGTTGTTTTATTTATTGCTATTGTTTGTTTGACTTGCTAACTCAAAAAAAAGAAAGAAAGTCACGCAAAATCGGGTGTTGATGGTAACTAAAAGCTACCTACGAAGAAAACAAACTTACCTATCTTAAATCACGTCTATTACTATGAGAGTGAATTATAGAAAAACATCTTTCATAAGAGGTAAGCCTCAAATTTCAGCTGCTATCATATCGAAAAAAAAGTGCCATGAAATCTGTTCTAAGTAGGTATTTTAACACAAGTATTTCAGTTTTTTTTTTAAACCACACCCATACCTATGAATGTACCTATGATGATAGGAATTTTAAAGCCGAGAACAAATTGTTGACAAATAGAAATATATACAAAGAAGTTTATTATTTTTCATTTTCAACGAGTTAAGCAGGTTGAGTGGATTTCCATTAGTCAATAAATGGTTTAAAAAGCAAGTTTATGAATCCAATTAAACATTTTCTATTCCTACACGGAAAAATCAAACAAAGTGTGACAAAATTTAGGAAATTTAAGAAACTCATTAAATTCGTGCTAGCCTTGAAAGTCCATCCCTCTAATTTTCGTATTTCCGTAATTTCCGTAACAATAAAAGTTCGACACGTCCGCCGAAACTTTACGCCCTTGATGAATTAAGGGAGAACAAGAAAATTGGGGAAAAACAAGAGAAAACTGTTTTCTACAATTCATATTATTGGCCTAGTCTTCAAATTGCTAATTTGTTTACTTATAGCTTGATCTCGCTTTGATCTTACCTAATTCGAAATATTAACGTAACCTAAATAGCTAAAAACTTTTGTAATCTAAACTTTAAATACACCTAAACAATAGCAGTTGACTCAAGGGCTCAAAAAACACAAGTTATTTGAAACTAGGATTATTTCATATACCTAGTACGGGAGGCGACGATGCTAAATGGGGATTTGCTCGAGCGTCATTGAGACCTATTGGGTTGCAAAACTTAGATGATAAGTAAAAATAAATGTTATATAAATATACCTTTTCATCGGGAAGGGAAGCGGCTTTAGGCTTTTTAAAATATAAAAAAAACTGTTGCATGGACATACTCGAGCGCGTCAGGTATCCTTGTATATTAATCTGCCGCGCTGGAGTAACTCCCGAAACCCCCTCTTCGGCTCCCCTACCAATAGACTTTCGCGATTATCACACATATTATGTAGTTATTAGATTCAAAATTAACATCGGGACAAAAATAGATAGGGTGAGCGCGATAAATACCCGTTATAATTTAATAACTATAGGATTATTTCAAATTTTAGTTACATACTAATTCACTAGAATATATTTATTTATTATGACAACAAGGTTCATAAGACCAGCGTAATCACCAGTCAAGAAAATTTCAAGTTTTTAAATCGTGTCCTGGAAAATTCTCAACCAAGTGAGTGCGTTGTTATCATATCAATCATCAATATATATAAATGGCTTAGACCTGATTGACTGGCTGACAGACAACGTACAGGCCAAACCACTAAAACGTAGAGATTTGAAACTTGAAGGCTGTTTCCGTCAAGAGCTGAAAGAGTAGAGCAGGCGTCAGGCGCTTAGTAATATAGAGAATAATTGAGGAAATGTATCGTGTATATTTTCCTTAAAACTAGTAATAGTGATTCATCTTACGAAAAGTTTTCATACAGAAAGTTACATTTAGTAACTCTGGACAGGAAAAAACTTTTAATCCCTTGGGCAGAAGGGGCAAGGGGGATCAAATTTGTGCTATTGTCCAATCTAGTAAACAAGAATATGAAGCTTAATGATCGATACTGATGTTATCGAGTGGCAACATTTTTATCTCCAAGAGGCAAGGATATAAATTACTGTCTTATATTTTGGTGTTCGCGTTTTTTACGCTCAAGGAAAAAAATCCTGAAGAAAATGTAAATGAATTTATATTTGGACCAATCAAAAAATTATTATTAATACATGTCTTGCTCGTCTTGATACTTGTTAACATAAAAAAGCTCATTAGTTATAAAGAGATAATTTTAATTTGTCTGTCATTGTAATAAAAAATATCCTAAGATGTGTATTAATTGTAATATATAATTTTCATTGTCCATAATAGTGGGGATTTCCGGATAAAATATTTATAAGATCTAAATTTATAAAGTAGCTGTTTTATACCAAAATAAAATAAAATAAAATATTTAGGATTTTTTTCCGAAATTACCACTAGCCTAGCCATCCCTAGTTGCTTAGTAAAATATACCTACATATTAACATATTTTACATTAACTTGTTACTAATCGGAGTAATCTTATCTCCATTGCAAAAATGAGAAGAAAAATAAATTCGGCTCGAAGGAAATTTTCCAATCGATCCGAAGCAAGCACCGCCCGAAGCAAATTGACCGTCGAAGAAAGGTCAATACGGACCGAAATTAGGAATTTCCACGGAAAAGGTGGGAAAAAGAACCCAGTTTCGACTTGTTTGAACATGATTACAATTCGACACCGTTCTGGGGTTAGCCAATCAGCGGTGAAAATAAGTGACCTACATACTGAACGCGGTCTTACCTACAGGCGAGGTTTAGATGTAGAGCTGGAAACATTGGAAGAGATAAACCAGCTTCTTACCGGATTCATAAAAAATAAATCGCATATTTTCAAGTTTGTATTTAATATTAATATATTAAATTTTCATGTAGGTAGGTATATATTACTATATCAAAACCTATCAATCAATATAAAAATTATTAAAAATCCATTTAACCACTTTTTGGTGTTTTTTTAAGTTCGTTTATATTCATTTAGTATATGAATGTAAATCTTATCAGAGTCAGTCAGTTATTTGGTATTTTTATGTGCTTGAAATAAATTATTTAAACAAAAAAAAATATTTACGTATTATACCATATAGTCTACCATTTTGAGACTGGTTCAATATTGTAATTGATATGATGATAAAGCTAGCAAGGTGCCTGCTCATGTTAAAATTGGTTATTCCAATCATAAAAAATATACTTACATACCTATTTGTCAAAAAGCAAATCTCTATGGTTAAGTAATAAAAAAAAACCTAGTTTCCACTCTTCAACATTAATTTTCAGACGATTTTTTTTTCAGGCACGTCCAGTGTTTCAATATCCACGTGAAATCGTAAAAACGGGTGAATGTTGCGGCGGACAGGTGAAATAGTGCGAAAAATTGCCCAGCGGTCAAACGGTACGTACTCCCCCTGTTTTCTTACGAGAACTACCCAATTAGAGCAGAAATTCAACGTACGTTCGTACTTGGCAAGTCAACATGGCATTGGATATAGTAGACTTTTTGTTTAAGATTAGTAGGTATACATTTTATAGCATTATAAGATAATCAATAGGTATAATAATAAATAAAATAAATAAAAGTCATTTATTTCAGGCCATAAAAAAACCCATAAATTTACAAAGTGCCTAACTAAAGTACTTAAGATTAACCTATCTATCTATTTATTTATTTACGGTTCTCACTCTGGTGCACTGAGAGCCAGAACCTGTACATGGGGCTATATATGTTATCAGCCAAAGACTTAAGTATGCTGTTTTTGGAGCTCCTAATACCGGCCCAAAAGGAAGCAATTCTGGACCTGATTATGGCGAAGAAATCCGGAACCCGTGCATCAGCGAACATGCTTGACGCACTACAAAACCTTGGCTTTTTCATGAGGATGCGATATGCGTCATTATATTGCACCCTTATAGTACTGTACGATTTTCTTTTGTACTTGAACCAGAACATTAAAACGTAAATTTTCACTAAAACGTAAACTCATGGATACGTGTATCCTTCCTATCCTCACCTACGGCGCACAAACCTGGTCTTTGACAAACCAGCAAAAGTACAAACTCGGGGTTTGCCAGCGATCAATGGAGCGAAGTATCTTGGGCGTAAAGTTAACAGACCGCGTGAGAAATAGTATGCTACGCTCAAAAACACAAATCGCAGACGTTGGGCAAAAGTCAGGCAGGTTGAAGTGGGACTGGGCTGGCCACGTCTGCCGCATGGCGAATACACAATGGGCGAAGGTCATCACAGATTGGTGGCCTCAAGGAATCAAACGCCCTCGTGGCAGACCAAAGCGCAGGTGGAAAGATGAGTTAGACATTTATAAAAGGGACTGGTCCACAAACGCACTTGACAGAGAGGACTGGAGAAAAGGGGGGGAGGCCTTTGCCCAGCAGTGCGACATGTCAGGCCAATAATAATAATAATAAATAACTTGAACCAGAGCTGGCAGGTATACATGCACAAGCAGTAGGTACGCTTTAAATAGTGTTATTTTCACCTCGTCGCTGCATCTGGCATAGTAATATATAGGTACGTATAGGTAACTGCACTAAAAAATCCCACGAAAAACATGAAATGTTAAACATTGGCGACGCAATCCATCTACTTGATATAAAATTTTCTTCGTTGAATAGATAATACATACATATCAACCACCTAAACCCATCTTTTTCGCAGTCGAGTACAAAAAAAAAACGTTGAAGCCTAGAGAAGCTAGGAACTAATCTTTTATTCATTTCAATCATATTTTACATAAAAAATAAGGTGGTTCTGTTAATATTTCACGTGGAAAGTTCAAGGGTTCCAGACGCTTACTGTCACAACCAGAATTACCATTTCAAAATAGTTTCATTCATGAAGATAAAAGACTTAGCCTTGTTCAGTGTTCTGAATAAAATGGAGTTAGTGTCTCAATTTTCGACGGTACCCTATTTTCTTTTGACGCCTAATTTATCTGATGGCAACTATTTTTTTATTGAAATTTTGTATTGCTAGTAATGATCTATTACTATAAATACGCAAGATAAATATATACGGAAGCAATATAAAGAAAGGCACAAGTTTGTGAGATTGTATGGATAGACTTTTAATTTTTTATTACTTATATGTTATACTTACCATTTTAATGATATTTATCTAAAATACGTGTGTATTTTTTAATGGAATCTGTTATTAAAGTTTTATAACAATCATTCTTTAATTAATATAATTGGTTATTCCGTGTTCATATAAGTTAATAAATAAATACAAATACAAATAGACGTTTCTTTTTCAATCACGCCAAAACTACTCAACCGATCAAGGTGGAAAATCACTCAGGATAATATTACTCTCGATGACGTGGTGGCCGAGTGGATGAGGCCCTTACCTTGCGAACTGATGGTCGCGGGTTCGAATCCCGGTGGCTGTCATGCGTAAATGGGTTTTTTCGGTAGAAAAGATCTATGTATGCATCCCGCGTTCTCGCAACGGTGAAGGAAAACATCGTGAGGAAACCGGAATGTCGTAGAACCTAAAAGTTCGAAATCATGAGTCGAGTGCACGAAAGGAGCCTCTTCGAGGCGTACTTGAAATCCTTTCACCACACTGGTTCGAAGGAACTAGTGACACGATAAGAAGAAGACTCTCGATATCAGGGGGAGCCTTATAATAATTGTTGTTAAATTACTAATAATTATTTTATAACTAGCTGACACCCGCAACTTTGTTTGCGTTGCGAATTTTTGAAATTCCTAATTTCTTAATACTCTCTTTCAGCTCTCGACATCACATCCTCAAAGTTACAAGTGTCTACGATCAGCGGTTTGGTCTGTACGTTGTCTGTCTGTCAGCCAGTCAGTCAGTCAATCAGGTCCAAATCTTTTATTAATATTGTTTTTTAACTTTTTACACAAGTAGGTAATATAATAAACATTTTATTTTTATAATAATATCGTAAACAATTGTAATGGGTGAGTCTGGCATCTAGATCGTCTCGCCATCTTTGCTTCTTCATCAATAAATAAAAAAAATAAGCATTGAACCCTCTTTGTTTTACATGTCTAGGTATCGACAGCCAGTTTCTTCAAATTTATAGCTTGTCTTTCGACAAAGGCCTCCTCCAAAGATTTCCATTTGGTTCTGTCTTTCGCTACCCGCATCCATTCTGCACCAGCTACATTCACGATCTCATCTTCCCATCGTTTATTTTGTCTCCCTTTGCTTCTCTTTCCATTCCTTGGATACCATTATATTAATAAATAAATAAATATTTTGGACATTTCACACAACGCCATCAAGCCCCAAACTAAGCAAAGCTCGCACTATGGGAACCAGATGGCTGATAGAATACTTAAATACTTTTTTTTTTGTAAATACATACATGGAATACATAGATAACACCCAGACTCAGGACAAACACATCACAACACATGATGAACATCACCAGTCCTGAAGCGGGAATCGAACCCGCGACACCGGACGTGGCATTCCAATACACTTGCCATTCGAAGCCAGTGGGAAATAAAAAACAATAGAATCATAGAGCTCTGGGAATAAGCCGACCATCCGTGTCGTCGTGAGGTATTACTAGTTCGGTCTAAGTATATATCATTCACTAAATACACGATACACTGATACACATAGGTACTCTTAACCTAAGCGAATTAAAGAGACCCCTATAAATTAATTAGCAGGCGTCATTTATCATGACAATCGGAACGGCCAGCTACATCCATTAATGTTCGGTTAACCATCTCATTAGTGCACGTTAGATTTGGAATTATGCGTAACGCATGGATTTAAATAACCTGGAAGCGATAGGTACTCACATACATTATCTATTACAATAATGTAAATATCATCATCACATACCATCCTTAATATCAGGTCAGGTAGAAGTTAAACGCTTTAATATTCATAATAAAAAAATAATAAATAACAAGAAACTGATATAACGCCAGAATAAACTATATTATAAAAAAATGAGAACGGATTTAACGTACATATTACATTTTGAACTGTAGGCATAATTATAGGTAGGTACATATAATATGTTACGGTCAAAATTCATTACCAATATTGAGCGGAGAAACCAGTCAAAATCGATATTGACCGAGGCCTTAAATAAATACTTAAATCGATATCGATTGGTTTCTTCGGTCAATATTGGTTTAAACTGTAACATAAACTCGTACAATCTTGCAAATAAGTAGGTATCCACTTCAAAAAAACTGATCCAGGATTTCTATGTCTCAGCCAAAGCCAATGATACCGGAATGCTATTACGGCAAGCCAGCTCAGTTACGTATTATATCCTATTCACATGATTAATTGACATTCAACGGGGTCTAGACAGGAAGATAATCTCATAAGATTTGATTACCTACACTAGCGGCTTTCAGGGAATCCTAATTAAGTTGTGTCTTTCAAAGTGTGTTCAGTTTCAGGTGAAATTTTAAGCAAACAACGAATTCGGTCTCGTTTCGTGCGTTCTGCGATAAATATCTATCCAGTTGGTCAGGTTTAATATTTGTTCCTCAATCACGTCAAAACTGCTGAACCGATTGAGCTGAAATTTAGTAATGGTATAATTTATGAGCTGTAAAAACACATAGTCTACTTTTTATTTCAGTACCATGCGGTATAAGACACGGGCACCATCTTGCTTATCATCATCACAGACACGATTAGATGAATCGTGTCACTAGTTCCTTCGAACCAGTGTGGTGAAAGGATTTCAAGTGCGCCTCGAAGAGGCTCCTTTCGTGCAATCGACACATGTTTTCGAACTTTTGGTTCTACGACATGCCGGTATCCTTACGATGTTTTCCTTCACCGTTGCGAGAACGTGGGATCATCATTACTTATACATAAAAGGCTAGGACCTGACTGACTGAAAGACAGACAAGGTACGGGCCAAACAACTGAACGTAGAGACTTGAAACTTGTGTGGGGTGTGTTCGTTAAGAAGTGTGAGTACGTGCTTAGAAAGTAATTTTGCTAATTTTCAACGCATACGAAGTTGCGAGTGTCAACTAGAAGGTAGATAACTTATATTTTTATAAACCGATTTGAAAAATTAGTTTGAGAGGTTATATTTTCAAATTGGTCTCATATAAATTTATCAAAAATCAAAATCAGTTCAGTAGTTTAGTTTTTAAATCAAAATAACTAAAAGAAGTGGTTGAAGTGAATATAATTGCGTATTTTGCTTCCCTATGACTTTTCAGAGAACAATCCGATTGAAGTCAGATGTTGTATGTTTTTGTAAAACCTGGATTATCAAGGTAACTAAACTACTGAACTGATTTTGATAAAATTTCTATGTGACCAATCTGAAAATATAACGTCTCATACAAGAATTTTTCAAATCGGTTTACTTATACACCACCAATTTTTAATTACCATAAAAAAATAAATGAGCAATACAGACGAAGTACTACTATGTAATAATATTATTTATTCTTTGGTACTACGTTCTACCTGTGCAGTCAGAATTTTGAATTTCTACAAAATGACAGAGTGACAGCGGCGCGAGTGCGGCGCCCGAGCTCAGCTTGAGCTGGCTCGAGCTAGGTACCCGGGATTGCCAAACGATGAATAAAACTTAAATTATTATCAATAAAGGGTACCGCCTGATGCAAATCCAGAGGATAACAACTAACGGTAACAGTTATCCATTTTCAATTAAAAAAATATTGTTCAAAATTCGACTTAATTTTTTCATGTTTTTTTGCCATATCTGTGTTCAGTAATTGCCCTTGTGTATTTTTTTTTCTGGTAATTAAAAATTTACCGTGTATAAACAACAAATTCGGAGGTAACAAACATAAAAAACAACCAAATTAAGAATTTCCTGCTTTTTTGAAGTCGGTTGAAAAAATGAAATGTTATCAACTTGCAAAGACCGAGAAAGTTATCCAAACATAACTCATGAACGTAAAAAAATACTTATTGGACTTTTGTCGAGGTTTACAATTTTCGTTAATTAAATTTGATATTCCATTGTTTTCGTAATAAGTCTCGCTTTTGTAAACAAAGAGGCTTCGAGGGTAACATTGGATGGATTTACCTAATAATTTAGATTTGGTGGCTTGGAAATTTGCCATTTTGAATGATTTAAAAGTCAATCACGCGACTAAGATAGTAAAATACTAACGGAAGTATAGTAGACTACTAAAAGATAAATTTTACCTAAAAAACTATTTAATTCTTTTAGCCAATCGCTAAACATACCTACATTTTTCTCCACTCAATAACTGTAAAACTCCTATCAATATTTTTTTGTAAAGAAATCATGGAGTGAATCTCATTGAAAGATATTCAAGTCCCTAAATTTTTCAAATATTACTGCAATAAAAAACGGCAGGTAAATTAGGGTACTTAATCAGGTGAGTATTTGATAAAACAAACCTTCATTAAATTGTATCAATTTGAAATTGGCCTTTATAAAAAACCTAATACTAAATTACACATACTTACATTATAATATTATATGTTTCGTTATAAATCACGCCATAAAAAATGCAAAAGTTTTCAAGGATGAATAATAAAAAAGATCGTAAGACAGTTAATAAATATGTATGTACAGTCGGCTCTATAATGATCTTTACACCCAGCTTACGCCGCCGCCGGTGTTATCCTGTGATTAAACCACTCACACAAAAACATCACGTGTGCGCGTGAGTAAACTACTGATGTGGTCAACCACTTAAGATATACCCATAATATAAACCACCAGTGGTTTAATTAAGGAGAACTCTGGCGTTAGCTGGGTGTAAAGACAATTACATAGCCGATTTTACATAGGTCTTAAATCCTTTATTTCATAAGTGTACACTTAGTTCTCTCAAAAACTTTCACATTTTCATAATTTAACAAGTACAAATTCATTAATTATGAGGCAGCATTCTCAGTAAATACGAGTACTAGCAAGCACGGTCATCGACCTCGTACCCTCTCGTAACGCGCATCAAATGAATAAAGTTAATGCAGTTTAGTTTAGAGTTTGCAACGTTCTGAAATAGAACCATTTTAATATAAAGGTAACGTAATTAGGTGGAACACGGTTATATTATTTTAGACCCGATAGTATCAGACGCAACTTTTAATTTATTTTTTATATTTAAATCTGATTCGCCTGATTCAATTCAATTCCAATTCATTTATTTCAGATAACTTAGATCCGCTTGATTCGCCCTAACCTTTTACTGTATTATTAAATAATTTAAAATTTTATAAGAATGCTTACAGGCACACCCTATTAAGGTAAACAATTATATATATTAATTTCTCTTCATTTACAACTTATAAACCAGTTGTCTGGATCTGTTGCAAAAGTTTTGAAATTATCAAATGCTCTATCAAGGTTCATAATTATAATAAACAGAATATTCAAATGAAACCTGATTTGACGGTTTGCGGCAGTAACCTAAAGATTTTACTAAAAAAAATTAGACAAAAAAATTAGAAAAAATACGAAGATCAGTCACCGATAAATTCGAAGCCTCATCTATATCTGTCATCTGAATTTGTTGATAAGTAGCACGCTCTTGTCGCGCTGAAAGTCGCATCGTATATTTTTATTCTGCCGATAAGGGATCAGCTGCATTTACTGCACAGCATGACGTGTATTTTTACGAAGAATACAATGTATTTAGCCGTTTCATTAGTTCAAACCTTAATTAGGCTTTACGGCTTTCTTGTTTTTTACGAGTTTTACTCTAGAGTAAAGTGAAATGAAATTGCCAAGATCTTGAAATGGCTGTGGCTGGTTGAAATAAAAGTTTAAAATTAAAAACGACATTTCATTTTCTTGGGCTCTAAATTGTAGATTTCTGCCACTCATCCCTGTGTGACATTTTATTGTTGACTTTTCGTCAGACGTTCAACAAAAACGTAGAAGTTTAGTGCTTCGTACTCAAACGTCGGATTTCAGCGTCTTACATTAAATTCAATGTGCGACTTATGCCCACTTGCACCAAACTGTCAAAGTTCCTAAGCAATTACTTTACTCGCTTGGTAGTTCTTAACAGTCTAGATTCTGACCATTAAGAACTGCCAAGCGAGTAAAGTAATTGCTTAGGAATTTTGAAGGTTTGGTGCAATTCGGCATTTGATATCTAACGGTTCTTTTTTAGAAAATGATAAATCTTAAAGTATGGGTTATGTATGATTCAAAAGCCAGAGTGTTAAAATAAAGCATATTTTTATTTTTATGGAATACCAAAACATCAGACGCGAAAAAAAAATGTTTTATATTTATATATATATATATAATTTTGTCCCAACATGGGAATCAAAAACACACACTTTTTATTTTAATGTAAACATGGGCCGAGATGAGCTAAGCGCTCTCCTAATAGAAAGAGATCATAACTTTAAAAGTGCTACATAGGACTTTGATTCACATAGGTCGGTGCAACACTGCTAATAGCGATCAATCACATCTAAACATTTTGATGTTCAGTCTCGAAAGACCAGTAATTTCACTAGCTACAGTGCCCTTAAAACCGGAACACAGTAATACTTTCACATTACTGCTTTGCGGCAGAATATCACTGTGTTGGTACCCATCTTGCAGGGGACGCCCCATGGCGAACTTCTTGCTTAGGAGGTAAGGAGGTCATTCAAAACCTTCTACTTACTGACTCTCTTCTTTTAACTTCTTGGAAGACTTTTTCGGAACCTTTACAAAGAAAATTCAATCACGGGCAAATCCTCACAAAAATCGAGTTAATAAAATGTAAATGAGGGATACCTTTCCTTCTTCGGATTTATTGAGTGGAATTACAGGAGAGGCGATTTTGGAAAATGGATTTATTAGATTTTAGATATTGGTCCCAAAGGTTGATTGACAATTTGACTGTAAAGCCTATGCTATTTAAATATGTGATTCGAGAAAGCGCCTTTATGCCTAGATCACATGTACCGAGCACTCGGCGCTATGTTTATAATAATAATAATAATCAAGATTTATTTCAGGCAACTTAATATTACAGAAAAGCAATAGGCCCATAGAAATATATATTTAACTGACACACAATACAATACAACACTTCTAACTACCGAGCCGAGCTTTTGCGAGCTGGCTCGAGCTAGGTACCCGGGTTTGCTAAACGATGAATAAAACTTAAATTATTATCAATAAAGGGTACCGCCTGACGCAAATCCATAGGAAAAGAAAAAAAGAAAAATAAATTTGTTTACTGGCTCCTCTAAGTAGGTACCTATAGCTACAAATGTAAGCAAGTACAGACAGCGTCATAGATAAGTATCTCCCTTGCATTATAATACCCAGCTTCAAATCCCTTTAAATCACAGTCGCGGCGAATGGAGAAGTTTTGCCTTTAAATAATAGATAACCATATGTAAGCCTAAAAATAAGTTTAAGTATTACCATTTTTTGAAAGGATTTATAGCTGGGTGTCTTGTGCAAGGGGGATACTTATCTCTGACGCTGTCTGTACATAAAACATTATAACATAAATAACTAGGTATGCCTTACGTCATGGAGACCAATAGGTCCGGTCTCAGCATAGTGTCATCCTGAAATGCCTAGGTACCCAGCAATCTAGATACCTAGAGAAGGCAGGACAACGCTGGTTTTCAGCCCTAACGCCAAGCAACGCCTGAAAAGGACCACTAATGGCAACAGTTACTGTTGTCCAATTTCACACTTATTTAAAAATAAAAAGTTTTTTTGCAATATCTGTGTTCAGTTACGGCAACTGATTACGCGTATTTTTTTTCTGGTGATTAAATATATGTGAACAGACAAGATCAATAAATAATTGATAGGCTTATAAATCTTTTTACCAATCAAATTGCTTGTTCTTGGAGTACCTACTTAGTATTGGATTGGATCTGTGTTAGTTTAGGACCCCTTTATTCTTTTGATATGTTCGCCTCTGTCAATATAATGTTCTTTGTTCTATTTCGAAAAGGATTGAATGTACTGGACATACGATAAAATGGTACTTAATAAACAAAAAGATACTACCGACTATCATTATTATTATTTCATTGTAATGAAAGTGGCTTAATGAAACGACAAGGGATTTAAAAAAAAATTAGCGAGCCTTAGGGTCACCGCATACGGGCCACTGGCCACAACCACAAACGCCGCCACGAGAAGCTAGACGCAGCTACAAAAGTAGGCGAAGTGTGCGATAGCCACTTGTGGCCGGTGGTCGCCACTTGCAGTCGTTGACTACATGCGTAGTGGCCGGTAGCTGCCACAAGAAGCGTGTAGCGGCGGTTTGTAGCGTGTGGCGGCCACCGGCGTCTACCGTGTGCGGCGAGTCCATTATAAAATGTATGAAAACTACAGGAAATATGCCGGTGGCGGCGTTTTTTGGTTGTGGCCGGTGGTCCTTGTGCGGCAACACTTACAGCCGTACTGGTCCCGCTGTCACTCGTACTTTTTATAGAAATCTAAAATTCTGAGAGATAAACGTAGTATTCTTCTGCATTAAAGTGTTTTTGTAATTAAAAAAATGTGGTGTATAAGAGAGCGCTTATAGCGATAGCCTCGTCTTTAGTTTAAATAAAGAAACAGAAGAAACAGAAATTCTACTAAGTGTAATTCCTGGGTAATGAAAAATTCAGATGAATTATACGGGTTCTGTCCCGTGAGCACCGTTATCGTATTTACGTTTAAGTTAAGCCTAACTGTTGTTAGTTCTACATAAATGGTATAGTAATGTGAATTGTATTAATCGGATTATAAAATGGAAAGCCCTACAGGACTTATAGGACTTTCCATTACCTAATTCTAACACTAATTTAATTTGTTTTTTGATTTGAAAACGTTACAAATATATACAATATTTAATAGGTTTAATTGAGGCTATAATATCTGCAGTATATTTAAGTTATATTTAGTTTTTTTAAATCCACTTAAAACACAGCATGTCTAAAAAAATATATACATGTTTTTTTAAACATTATTATAATTATTATTAAGAATTCTGATGGTAACTTACTAGATTTCTATAGTTCATATATCTGTAGTGTAGGACGCCCTACGGCCAGGTGGGGTGACGATCTGCGAAAGGATGCAGGCAGAAGATGGATGCGGCAAGCCGAAGACAGGGCACGATGGCGCTCATTGGGAGAGGCCTATGTCCAGCAGTAGACTGCGATAGGCTGATGATGATGATCTATCTATCTGTAGTGTTTCTTTTGTTTGGCTCTAAATAGGAAGAACTTGCGCATAATTGTAAGAGCCTTAACAGGACACTGTTGCTTGAATAAGCACATGTTCAATTTAAGGCTAAGCGAAACGCGCTCCTGCAGGAAATGCAATGAGGCAGATGAAACGCCACTTAATTTTCTGAAGGAATGTGGACCACTAATGCACAAGCGCAGTATTTATCTGGGAATACACATAATAAGCCCTGATGAGTTAGTTGAGCTTTCTCACAAAAAAACTGCAGTTCAGCATAGCGGCTGGGTTTAGTGAGGAACTATAACCGCATAGGTCCAAGTGGCGAGCACAATAGACCGACAGCGGTCGCAGTGTCACTATGGCCGCAAATCAATAAAAAAAAAATATTTTATATTTATTGCATTTTCGACTATGAGTAACACTATTGTTTGACACGAAACTTTTCTTTAGTCTTTTTTTTATTTGAGTTCGAAGAAGACAATAATTTTAATATTGACGAATACCTTTTCTCACTTGAGTAACTTTTCTCTCCAAAGCCCATAAAACCTATTCGTCAGACAGAACATTCGTATTCAAATTGAAATTTATTCAATCTGAAATTCAGTCTTAATCTCATTTCTTCAGTTACCCTTATTTTAGGAATTACCTAGTTACGAAAAATGTTATGAATTTTTCTTATTACGTTGTAGAATTATTTTTAGGATCGCGCATTAAACATAAAATTTTAATTATTTTTTATTGATTAGTATCATAGAATTGAAGAGGAAGGATTCAGATTAAGGGGAATCCTCAAGGCAAATTTCTATACAAAATGTTTCGGACAAATACTCAAAAAGTACGCCGTATTATGGTAATTTCTTCACACTATTCGTTTCGTCTATGTTTTCCGATTGTGTCAACTAAAATTAGTAAGGTTTCATACATTAATTTATAAGTTATACGTGTTTTAAAATTAACCCTACTAACTTAAAAACACGTATAAAATCTAAAGTTTAGTATAAAACCTTACTAATTTATGTTGACACAATCGGAAAACATAGATAAAACGAATAGTGTGAAGAAATTACCATAATACGGCGTGCTTTTTGAGTATTTGTCCGAAACATTTTGTATGAAATTGGATTTGAGGATTAGCCTTAAAAGGAAAACAATGAACCTACAAAATCTTCTAAAAATATTTTAATTGGTACCTATATTATTTAGAAATATTGTAGGTACAGTCAGCTGCATAGATATGTATTAATATTGCAAATACATTCTTCTTCTGACAAGTTAGATGACTACATTAATTTGAAAATGCTTGGGTGCACTTTTCTTTGCCAAATTAAGATAAATATAAATCTGAAAGCTTGGGATCGATACATGTTTGTGCATCTGACTGTATATGTAGAAATATTTGTTTAATAACTGAGAGTACTGAAAAGAAAAGTTCATTTTCGTGCTATATCATATACCTACTAGCTGACACCCACAATTTTTTTTGCGTTGCGAAATAACAAAATTTCTGTTTTAGTACGCGCTGGCACGCGAACATAACTACCCTGCACATTTCAAGTTTCTACTTTCCGACATTTTGCCTGTGTGTTGTCTGTCAGTCAGACAGTAAATCAGGACGAAGCTTTATTATACATTGATATATCTCTACTTAAAAGGAGGACGTGGTGGCCGAGTGGATGAGGCCCTTGCCTTGCGATCTGATGGTCGCGGGTTCGAATCCTGGCAGTCATGCGTAAATGGGTTTTTTCGGTCGAAATACTCTATGTATGCATCCTACGTTCTTACAACGGTGAAGGAAAACATCTCTTGAAGAAACCGTCATGTCAACGGACAGAAAAAAAATGTTATATGGCATGTGACATCCACCAATCCGCATTGGGTCTGCGTGGTGGATTAAGACCCATTTGCTCTCCTGCCGAAAGCAGGCCTGAGTCTCAGCAATGGGAACAATATAGGCTGATTATGCATATACTTATGCTCCACTTTAAAAACAATTAACAAAATCTTTAACTTAAATGTGAGATCAAAATTGTAATTGCAACGAACGATGTAATGCCAAACATAACCAACGCGAAATAATTGCATTTCGTCAGTTCATGTAACATGCATGAGCTGGATGCAATAAGCGGAATTGGTTGAACCATCCAATGGCACAGCTGTGGTTGAATAACTGATTAATTTTGACTTTAAACTGCAATTTTAATTATTTGCTTTGACAATGGCAACACTGTCACTGAAAATTACCATTTGATAAATTATGGATTCAGGTGTAACTTTACAAAAATCAATGGTGAATAACGACACTTTAAAAAGGTACCATGTATATTATACCTCTTACATATGTCTGACAGACAACGTACAGGTCAAACCATTGAACGTAGAGACTTGAAACTTGGAGAATGTATTTGACAAGAGCTGAAAATGAGTAGTAAACAAGGAAATTATATATTCGCACCCCAAAGGGTCCAAACGGGGGGTCAAAGTTTTTACATAAATGCCGTATATCTGACACCACTCATTCTAGGAACTTGAAAATATGCATGTCAACACATCAATAAGTATATTTTAACCGTTTCTGAGATGAAATAAAATTAAATAAAAAGCTAGGACCTGACTGACTGAATGACTGTCCGACTGACAACTTACAGGTGAATCCACCGAACTTAGAGACTTCAAATTTGGAGGATGTGTTCGTCAAGATTAGAGCTGAATATGAGTAATAAGCAAAAAAATAATTTTAAAAATTCGCAATGCAAACGAATTTGCTGGTGTTAGCTAGTTAGTTACATATAAAATCTGGTGACATCCTTCAGCAAGCTCTTAAATTATTTAATCTACTCAGGATTTCATGTTAAAGACCCAACTCCAAGAACCCGAGAACTGGCACGTGTTTCGTCTGAACATGAGGCATTGTCGGAAAATTTAGACTCGCCAAATCTGAAATGAGATTTTATCGAGTCAACATCATAACCGTTTGGCTTACCAAATAAATATTCAGAGAAACCAGAAACAGTCGTTTTTTTATAATGCAAAATTAGTTACAATTTTAGATAAACTTTGTTCTATTATCTACTTTTTCTCTAGTACATATTGATAGTAGTGCGATGATTAGATAACATAAGCAACCATGCACAAAATTGTATTGTATTGTATTCCAAATTTAATTTAATAGAATTGAGTTTCTAAATAATGTTTTGGCAGAATTGTTGTTAATAAATATATTAATTCACCACCATGAAAAAAAATACACTGTATGTGTATTTGTATACTGTACTGTTCAGAACATTTACAAAATTATTATTCATTGCTAGAATTATCATTTTACATGATTTGGCCCAGCTATTTTGTGTTTGGCTGTAGTTCAACGTTAACCGCAGTAATATTTTGTTTATTTAATTCGCTTCATGACTCACTTTTGCATGCTTTACACACAAGTGGTTTTTGGGGTGCAATCTGTGAAAAATATTATGTTATAAATCAAATTGTCTAGTTGGTTTCACGTTCCCTTCTCTGGATGCAAAAAAAAATAAAAATATAAAAATCAAAATTAGCTTTTTTATACAATAACTAGTTTTGTGGAAGTGGAAGCATTTTTATAGGTAATAATAGCTTAGTGTGAAAATTTGTATTTGGTATACAGCGTGTCTCTAAATTCAACGATAAGCGGGTAGCGAAAGTGGGCCTTGTCGTGACTATTATTTATTTTATAACAAACAAACAAACATTCACACACTCACACCCCTGCACTAGGATTCCCTGTGTCGCAAAATAAAAATAATATATAAATGAAAAATAAGAAAAAAAGTAATCTTTTTTTTATTACAGAAAAATTTATGAAATCCTTCGGAAATTGACACCCTTATTGATACTTTGAACTACCATGACCCCATTTCTTCAAATAATCCTGTATTTTTTTTGCATCGGCAACCTAAATAGTGGGTACTGTTATTCACCACAACTATTCGTACCATAGTACGGATACCTCCCTGGGAGTCTTGTAAGGATCATTTCCGTAAACTAAAAATACTGACCCTTCCTAGCTTGAATATTTTAGTGGTTCTCATGGATATTGTGCGGCATCCACTTAAGTATGAAACATTAGAGAATAGGGCAAAGAGGCTTAATACTAGAAGAAAAAACCTTGAGCTTCCAATGCATATGAGGTTAAATGTGTCAAAGCATGGCTGTCGTTATCAAGCGGTTCTTCTCTATAATGCTCTACCTAATGAGATGAAAACAATTAACAATCCAAACGTGTTTAAAAATAAACTGAGAAAACTTTTGTTGGAGGGGTGCTTCTATACAATCGACGAGTTTATGACAAGATAGGTTTAGTGACATAGGATAGTATGTAGTTAGTAGGTTTGCTGCTGTTAGGTAGTAGTTTAGGTAGTAATTTTGAAATTGTATTATTTTTTTTTTCTGTATTTTTATTTTATTTTTATTTTTGCTTTGTGTTTACTATAGAGACATTCATATACGATTGTGAAATTGTGATTGAAATAAATGAAATGAAAACAACCCTTAAAAATACCAGAATGCCAGAGGTTTTTTATACAAAAACTAACTAAAACTAGAAAATACATTATTTTGCCACACCTTTAATAATAATTGTTATAATTTTCACAATTTACGAAAAGCTAGTCAGTTTTAAATTTAAATAGAAAACTACTATTTTTTTACAAAAAAAATTAGAAATAATAATCAAAATTAAACAATCATTTTTGTTACTATCTTTATTTGTCAAATTCTCTTATAATTATAACTTAGTTATAATGCAATATGTATAATCTTTTACCTGTCTCTACAATTTAAATATCAATCAGTTGAAATTAACGTTTTATAAATTTCATATCTATTCAAATTTAATTACAATATATTGCAACATTAATAAATTAAAACAAAGTGACTTTCATTATTTACAATAACTCTACTTATTTACAATTTTATACATCGAATTATTCTCATCTTATTTTTAGGAATAATAATTAAAAGTTGGTAAGTGTCTAATAAAAAAACAATAGTTTTGTCAGAAAACAAAAAAGGTGAACAAGATTAAGATGAATTGTAATTAAGTGTTTTTTAATCACAAAATAGTATATTTAATAGTTATATACAAATAAAATTAGTGTTTGTAAATGAATAATCATTCTACTGATTACACATTCAGTTCGCTTAATAATAGTTGTAAATATCTAATTATATGGTTACTTTCGTGTGAATTTGGTTTCCTCAAGGGTATACAGGAAGTATGATAATAAAGGTGAAAATGATCCGGAAGGGGCTAAAACCGAACACGAATAATTCAGTTTTTGGGTATTTTCTCGTATATTATGATTACATATTTGAATAAATTTCCTAATATACTGACAAAATATGGTGTCATCAAAATAATGAACCCAGATAAATAGAAATAAAATAAATAAATGGCTGATAGAATACAAATACTTTTTTTTCAAATGTGTATCTGCATAGAATACATAGATAACACCTCTACACAGGACAAATACCGATGTTCATCACACAAATGTTTGTCCTGAAGCGGTAATCGAACCAGCGACACCGGGCATGGCATTCCAATACACTTGCCATTCGGTCATCCGTGTCGTCAACGTGTCGTGTCGTATCCGTGTGTCAGTAGTATCAGCTCCTTTAAAAGACTAAAGCTATTTTTTTTTCACTATTCAAATTTTGTCCTGAGTTAACAGCAACGTTAATTTTCCGACCGATATTACATCTTCAAATAATTTGCTCAAAGTCCGTTTCAACTTAATATTGCTATAAATATTTTGTCAAAATTTAATAATCCCATAATAATAAAGATCTCAAGCGCTCCCAACAGGTCTAATTACTTTTTATCCATACAATTATAAAGATGAAACGAAAATGTCAGGGTAATCTTTTTACCACAAATTGAATTGCAAAAAAGGTACACAACAAAGGAAAAGGGAAGAAATGACATGATAAACTTGAGGACATTCATACATTTGAAATTAGCAAAACATAAATTTTGTTTTGTAGAAAAATATTTTACAATCTAGAAAGTAACTTAATAATATTTTTTTTTTTGCAGTGAAAATATAATTCTTATTCATTGTGTAAAGTGTCAAAATTGAATTAATAAAAAAAACAGCTTCTTTTTTTTGTTACTTTTATACATGATGTTTGTTTTATAAAAAAAACCATTATATACCCACTAATAATATAGAACGCCAAAAACATAGGTACCTGGTCTACTCGTACATAACATTTTCTATGAAATTAAAATATTCCGATGAATTTGCTTCAATTTTAGTATTGCTTATTGTATAAATTCATCTTATTAAATTATTCTATGTACAATAAAAAACTCTTCATTCGCATCTCGCTACAATGTTTAATTTGTCAATATTTACATTTATTTTCCAAAATCAGAAGGCCATTTTAGATCGTGTTCAGTTTCTACAATAACTTTATAATTTATATAAATTTAAAACTATCTAATTATCGGTTCAGTTGCTAAGTGCTTTCTAAATATAATTTAATGTTATAATGTCCTGTATCTCTTTGTAAAACTATTATAGTAGGAAATTACAAAATGTTTTTATAAACTTATGTATATGAGAGGTGCTTTTGATTGCAATCTAATAATTTAAAAGTTCAATTGTGTGAACGAAAGCGTCTGGAAGTTATAAATTAAATACATTTTTCATACTGGTTTTCATTATCTCATATAAGTAATATCAAATCTATATTTTATTTAAATAACATTATATTAATTTACTATAATACATTATCATTCATGATTGCTGATGAATACAAATACGATTTTATCTACATTCTTATTTTGGTCACTTCGTTTTTTTCGTAAAATAAAACGCACTCCTTCAATTTTTTTAAACATTCAAGGTATTTTATTTGTCTTTCCCAAATTCAAACTCGTACGTCTTTGTATTTATGGGACACACATATCACTTCAAATCAAATTCATATCTGTATTCACTACCTACCATATAAGTTAAGTACAATTTTCATCTGAACCCGTCTACAGTGCTCGTGTAGAGCGTCGCAAGAGTGCAGTATAATGATATCAGTAGGTTTACTGACAGGGCACAGGGAGATGCTGTGTTTGCGTTGCCATGCTGCATTGCTGCTGGGTGCTCCCCTGTTGAAAAAAAAAACAAGTTTAGAAATAATTCACCATTTTATCAAATCCATTATCATCAATTTTAGGGGGTATATTTATTTTATAAGAAATATTATTTTACTCTAGTTATTCACAGGCACTTTTTAACCTTGTTATTTATGGTAGCGCTAATTGTTTTTGAGGACTTAATTAATTTTTTAATGTAAATCCAAATGGTTTCGGTTGCCCCGCCAGTAGTTACACACAGATTGGCGTGCTGTTCTGATCGTAAATGACGATCGTAATTACGTATACGCCTTTTCAACTTCAAAACAGTGACACAAGCAAGCGTGCTCTATCCTCGACAAAATTAACCATCAGAAGAGTTGTGGTCAAACGCTTGTCGATTCCGAATGAAAAGAAACTGTACCTGATAAAACACTCACCAGTTAAAACATGAGCGTTTTTGAAAGCTGCGTCAGCTATATTCGACACATAGTTGTTTTTCCCGCTGTCACTTGGAAGCAGTCTTTAGATGCATCGAACTTAGCTGCTTCAACCATCACCAATCATCCTGACTCTTGGCTACTTACCATTTATAACATGAACATTGACCGTAGCAGTGTCAGGCATATTCAACACACAGCTGTAATTCCTGCTGTCACTTGGAAGCTGTCTTTAGATGAGCAGTGAAGTCAGCTGCTCCGTCCATTCTATCTTCACCTTGACTCTTTGCTACTCACCATTTATAACATGAACATTGACCGAAGATGCGTCAGCCATGGTCGGCACACAGCTATAGTTCCCACTGTCACTTGGAAGCAGTCTCTCGATGATCAGCCGTGAAGTCAGCTGCTCCGTCCATTCTGTCTTCAACCTGACCCTTGGCTCCTCAACTATGTCGTTGGTTTCTAGCTCCTTATACTCTATTATGTCTGCTCCTGGAAGAATAAGACTGCTGAGCATCAACATTTTTAAAATGGGTAGGTACATTAGTATGCTGAAATTAATGGGTTGGCGTGTCCTTCTGTTTTCTTCTATTGCATAAATAATTTTGATAAACTTATTCCACTAAATAAATGCAAAAGTTTGTAGGAATGCACACACAAATTTCTTTTCGGGGTCACGTATCAGAGGTATGGATGAATGGATCTTTGTTCCACAATCACGAAACTGAATTTTTCAAGCTAGATCTATATCTGTGGCTGTGAAATTGACTGTTTCGTAAGGTTATCGTTTATGAGATAACCCTTGAGGGAGGAGCAATGATGAGGAACCAACCAAAAGCCACTTTTGATTTTTATACTTCGCAGGCACGGGGCGGCAAGTGTTTAAAAAAGGCTGAGAAGTGATCAAAGAACTTTTAGTTCCTTTTATGTAAAGTTCATATTATGTGAAGCTTGCCTCACCTTGTATACAAAGGTCTTAACTTTGGTTTAGAATTTTAGTATCTAAACCAAAGCGCCGAAAACAGAAAATCCAAGTCAGAACTCGACACGAGTTTCGCCTCTATGAACTCTACACGTGTTTCGCCTCTACACGAGGCATCCTCAGGAGATGTTGACTTGCCGAAATCTGAAACGAGAGTCTCTCGTTTCAGATTCCAGTGAGTCAACATCTCAAATAGTTTCAGATTTCGGCGAGTCAACATCTTATGAGGATGCCTTGTGTAGAGGCGAAACACGTGTCGAGTTCTGACTTGGGTTTTCTGTTTTCGGCGCTTTGGTTTCATCCTTGTATGTTATATCAAAGTTCTTCTTATCAAAGGAGCAGCAGTTGACATCTGCAGACCAAAATTAGCTTAAGAAAGTTGGAAGAAACATACCCTTATACCAGAATATGGTGCCCAGATCATGAGGTCCTTGGCTCAGGATGCACGTCAGCGACAGTGAGCTACCAGTCTTCACGTACAGATCCACTGGGCCCAGGATGTGTGCTTTTGCTTCTGTTGACAAAACACATCATCATCATCATTAGGAAGTAATAAGTAAGCATTACTGTGTTCCAGTTTCATAGGCAGTTTGGTAGCTAGTGAAGTTCGTTCCGGGACTGGGTAGTCAACGTGAGAAATCAACACTAACCCTCAAAATGTCTTAAAGTGGATTAGCGCTAAAGCAGTGATGTGCTTGTGAATCAAAGTCGCTTTCATCAGAGCGCTTAGTCTCGTCCCATGTTTACATATAAAAAACCGGCTAAAAAGCCTCTCAATAATATATTTTTACTAAGTCCATTATGTGCTAGTGGTCTGAATATTCAAGTATGACGTAAATAAGTAAATTACTGTCACTCTAGACAGTTGTAATAAAGGCTAGCGTGAAAAGCGAGTGTTCGGTTCAAGTTTCAGCATCGGGAACGAGGAAAATTGCTGAGAAGACCGCAAATGTCTTCACGAACCATTAAATGTTTGAGAAATGTCGCATAAAGCACTTTATTACCATCGTGGTAAGTTCTGTTTTTTTTTGCAACTTCTCTGTTATAATGCTTTTGAGCTTGTTCAAATGTTTTTGTGTGTACGAGTACCTACAGATCGGTAACGAAAGCTGGCGCTGTCAAAATACTCACACTAATGCAATTTTACTAATAATACCTTGTCAAATTTAGGATGATAAGCGATGCGAGCGTGCACAGCCTAATGATAGAAAATTATCTCAGGCAAAAAAAAAACTGGGTACAAAGTTATTTATATAAATACTTAAAATTTACCAGGAATAATTAATTGTACCAGTAATTTAATTAACTTAATATTCCTGGTAATATTTAATGACTTCTTTTACTTTTATGAGTTTCCACAGATAGTTAATCATTTTGACTAAGGGCATCGGTCAAATCAAATATTGACTAAAAAAACAGGCAAAATTAGCTTGAAGAAGACTTTTAGTTTAAATTTTAGTTTAAACCAACTAGGTGTGACTAATTTTCGCGGTGAATATTGGTTTTGACTGGTGATGAGTTTGACTATAAAATCTACAACTATTATGTAAAAATATGTAAAAATCTTTAAGGTACCTACGCTAAAGTAACAAAATTCACATACTTAACCCATACATACAAATATACACAAATATGTACATAAATACATCGTACACCCGAATCACAACATGGCTTTCTTATTGTAGTCGTTGGTAAAAGTATACGATTGGTCGTCCCAAAACGATCTAAAAAAATATATAACAAGATTTAATCTCGAAGTCCCTTCGTGACCTCTATTTTACATTGTTATCGGATTTGAGATCCTAAGTACGTATTGAAAAAAAAGCCTTTGTGTCAGATTTTCGATGTGCTTCATAAGCGTGTCATGAAAAATGCTTGTTTTCGCGATATCTTACCCGAAACTGTTGTTTTTCTGGATATAGTCTAGTTTTACGGTTTTATTATTCAGTATGGAAAAATCAATGGGGGCTATAATTTTTCTACAGAAATGTTGTTTTCTACGTGATTATTTTACTTGTATATTTCTTTCTCACTTAGACCGACTTTATTACTAACTGACCAGTGATAGATATGAAATTATTACATTATTAATTTATTTTATAAAAGCAGTGTTTTAAATGTACCTTGGGTACCTTATGTTTTTATTTTTATGAAGAAAATAAACATTATTTATGTCGTAGCGAGGTCGACTTACAAAACTAACCCAATTGGCTAATCACTGAACACTTCCGGAATCGAACCTACAATTCTTCAACTTAAATACCTATTAAAAATCAGATTGCAATGCAAGTCCCTGAAACCGCTACTAATCTTCATTCATTGTCATGATCATCTTCAATATCTGCGCTGGCAGAAGCTGGATGAGAAGAGCCAACGGTTGAGCTCAGTGGTGCGTCTTGCGGATCTACGTCCAGCAATAGACTGCGTTAGATAATGATTATAGCCCGTGTTAATTTTACCACACATTTTGGGAATATTCGTATCGGCTCATGAATATTGAAATATGTGGGGGATATAGCGGCAAACTCGCCCTAGTGCCAAATTAAGGGCACATGTTGTGTAATATGATACTCCTATGGGCAAGTTTGTCTGAAATTTTGTTTTGCGATACAGGGTGTCATGGATGGTTGATTAAAACCTTTCATTGGCGATTTATTAGAGGTTGGCGTTGCCTTTGCCTGTGCGTTAATGAAATAGGAGTATAGGTATTGGAATTAGCCTAATTATTATCCTTTTTCATGTCTAAGACTACTAATATAAACTATATCTAAGAATAATACTTTTATACCTATGAGATGCTAGTGAGTTCTGAAATTCTGAAATCTAGGCTAGCGACCGAAATTGGTGGCTCTTTTCTTTTTTGACGACACCGTGGCTTAGTTGGTAGTGACCCTGCCTACGAAGCTTGTTGTTCAGGGTTCGATCCCCGGCCGGGGCAAATATTTGTGACGAACACAAATGTTTGTTCTCGGGTCTTGGATGTTGTGATGTCTTGTATGTGTCCATGCCACCTGCGACACAGGGAATCCTAATGCAGGGGTGTGAGTGTGTGAACGTTTAACGAACGAACGTTTTTTCCACCAATTTCGGTCGCTAGCCTAGATTTCAGAATTGGTGGAATTAGCATGAGAGATTTTTTAACGCGCGTTAAAAATCCGTTCAAACAGAATAAATGCATTTCCAAATAGATTAGCTGTTCGCACGTTAGCGCATTTAAAACTTGCAAAATGCATTTGTTCTGTTTGAACGGATTTGCAACGCGCGTTAAACATCTCTCGTGTGAATTAGCGCATAAGCCAAAACCTCTGTTTTAGGTTAGTAACAGTATTGTGTATGTAGTGTATATTGCGTTTTCAAAAAACATCAGCCGTATACCATAGTCCTCTTGCTTTTATTACAATTGTACCTAAACGACGGTACAGGTTGGTCAACGAAAGCTGGCACTGTCAAAGTACTTCCACTAATGTAATTTCACTATAATTTGTAGTACAATAGGGTCACGACGCGCTTTTATTCACAGACACAACACAAGCGCACGTGTGTATGTGTTGTTTATACCATCATCCTCAGCCATTATCAGCCCACTGCTGGGCATAGGCCTCCTCCATTAAATGCCAATCTCGTCTGAGCTGTGCGGATCTAACCCAGGTGTTGTCTGCAATATTGCGGATGTCATCAATCCATCGGGCTGGTGGTCGCCCGACGCTGCGTTTTCCCTCCCTAGGCATCCAATCTGTCAAGGCCCTACTCCACCTGCCGTCACCACGCCTTGCCAAGTGTCCTGCCCAGCGCCACTTGAGTTTCATAATTCGGATGCCAACGTCTTGGACTTTAGTCCTTCTCCAAATTTCGGTGTTTCTCACTCTGTCTATAAGACGAATGTCTAGCATGGCACGCTCCATGGCCCTTTGTGCAACCCTCATGCATTGCACAGTTTCTTTAGTGAGCGTTCATGCTTCGGCTCTAGCTATAAACCAGCTTTTGAAAATATACCCGTACCTACATATTAATATTTATTTTATATGTTTATTTTATAGAGTAATTTTCTATGTCCGTCAATTGAGTTACTCTCTATTCCTATTTCTATTATATTTTGTGATCCTCTTCATAAATTTCTAATTGTTTGCGACCATCCGTAACATTTAAACGGTTCTGACGGAAGACCAGCGTTGGTTGCCGCCTCAACACGCAAAATGCTGAGTGAGAGACCTTTTTGTAACACTGTGTTATGCTTAGTCAGCATTTTCTTGGCATATCCTATTATATTAATTTTTTCCTTTATGTTTAGTCGGTATTGCAATTCGTCAAAAAACCGATGCAAACTTTTTTGTGTCTTTTCTTTTTTCTTTTAATGTACCTTTATGTTTCGAAAGTTAATTTAATAAAGTTTGATGTATTAAAGGTAAACTTTTTGTTTCTAAAAACAACATTGCACGCAGAATATATTGTTCTAATGTAAATAATTAACATCATATAAAACATATATTTCATGCAATAAAATTAACTTTGAGTTTGACTTTGACTTTGAAACGAAGTTGCAGAAAAAAGGCTAGTTTTGTAATATAAAATACACTATTCTAGCATAGAACCTAGTATAGATTACGAACCCAATGTACTTAACAGTATGTTATTACTGAACTGTACGATATTACTGAACTGTACGATATGAACCAAACTGCCAATTATCTGGCTCTGTCATTTGTTAATGATTCGTTATTAGAGACTTTGTTGTGGCTTTCACTTTAGGTATATTATCTTTAATTATAACGTAAATAGTTACATCTGTTTTTTTAACCATAAATAGCTATTAGGCCAGTCATATTAGGGTTTTACCTCGGAATAAGAGATAATAGCTGTAAACTCATGTACGCCTTCATTTTGGTGTTTTAAAAGTTGTCTCAAAAGTCACATAAAGTCACGTGTTACCTATTCAAGGTCAAAGGTTTCGATTTTTCGCGATTATCTCGGTTTCTATAGTCTCAATGATGTTTTCATCTATTAAACGATTGAAGAGCATTAAATTTGCGACAAATTGGTTAAAAATATATGGTATTTAATTAGTAAGTATTGCATTATTACTACTATTACCTATTTGTATTGCATTTATTTATTCATCTTCTTCTTATCGTGTCACTAGTTCTTTCGAACCAGTGTGGTGAAAGGATTTTAAGTGCGCCTCAAATGTGCTCCTTTCGTGCACTTGGCCCATGTTTTCGAACTTTTTGGGTTCTATGGACATGCCGGTTTCCTCACGATGTTTTCCTTCACCGCTAAGCACGTGTTTTTAAATACACACATAGATTTTTGAACTTAAAAATCCATTGGTGTAAGGCCACCGGGTTCGAACCCGCGACCATCGAAAGTCGAGGCACCACGGCCTTTTTTATTCCTCTTTTCATCAAAAGTATATTAATAAGTCTCTTTTTAATAAATAAAACATATTTATTGTAAAACCAGTTTCTTTAAGAGTCATAATTATAACTACATTCAAAACGACCCTTATTACATTTATTTGAATAAAGCTACATAGCGGAATCCTTCCGACTACGTATTAAGGGTCGGAGCATGACTTGAGTATCCTTAAGGGTCTTAAGCTGTCTCAAAGTGATCATAACGTATGCACCGTAATTACCTTTTTACCCAACTGCGGTGAAGGAGGGTTAAAGGGTAATTTTGGTAATTTGTAAGCATGTTTGTAATATTAGTAAATAACTTTGAACTGTATGTTGTATGATATTCTGTCATATTTACATTGGGAGGCGTCTCCTAAAAGGTATAACGTCACGCAACAAGAGTTATGTCTAGATCATATGTACCGAGTACTCGGCCGAGACAGTGCTCTCAAGTAGAACACTTAGTGTAGGCACTGCAAACCAAAAAATATGCATCACAAGCCATCAAATTGTATGTTATTTAGATTATCATAATATTTTTAAGCTTGTTTATGGTACAAAATAAATTTATCTTTATCTTTATCTCTCGGCCGAGTACTCGGTACGTATAAACGTAGCACCGAGTGATCGGCTGAGCAAGTAAGCTTTCACTGAACACAATAGACCGACAACGGTCGCAGTGTCACTAAAGCCGCAAATCAATTATAAAAGCTTTCACTGTCTCGGCCGAGTAACATTTTGCTGTCTCAGAGCTCTTCAAACCGGAGCTCAGTAATGCTGAAATTACTGTAATACTTCCTTTTTAAGATCATTAAACGTTTTACGTTCAGTTATTACGTCGTTAGTTCAATTTAACCCCATTTACGCTACAAAGTTCAAAAAGCAAGGATTTACCAAGTCATTATGCACCAGACTCTCGAGGCAAGACAGTTGAACAAAATACCGTTGAAGACCCGGAATTGCAGTGTCAAGCGATGCAAGCTTTGCGAAACTTTGTGTGTATTACATGCAGTAAATAAAGACTTTTTTGTACTTCTGATAATGCTTCGGGCTGTGCAGTGCACATTGCGCGATGGTAATTTGATAACAATATCCTTCTTCAAAGTTTTTATATTTATTTCACTTCTCATAAAACCGTAAAGTTTAACTTTATGCTATATACATTTTCTCCTCGACTTAAATATCAGTATAAGATGAGCTGTTTTAGGCCAAAATGTCTCATGTAAAATGGTTTGTTTTAAGACCTTGATGTAAAAATAACTATTATGAAACGCGCGACATTATAGGGACGTAATAATGTCTGAATTCTTCATGAATGACACTTTTAGTGTCATCTTTTTATCAATCTCGTCGCATCGCATCTTTATAAAAGACTATCCACATATATCCGGGTCAGGGCTATCCGTGTTCAGAGTCGTCCGTGTCAGTGTTCCGGAACACTGACGACCCGGATGCCCCTGACACGACACGGAGCTATGTGAATATTTTTCCCCGTCCCTGACGGAACACGTCAGGGCCGGGTTCCCGGAAATGTGTGGATAACCCTTAAGACTGGTTCTGACTGACAGACAGACAGTTTATAGACTAAAGCAGTGAAAGTAGAGCCTTGAAACTTGTAGGACGTGCGTATTCGTCAAGAAGTGTGAGCGCGTATTATAGTTACTAAGAAAGAAAATCTGTTAATTCGCAACTAAATATTACAACTACAGTTTTTTTCTATTATGTAAAATTATGATGTGTGTATTACTAATATCCAAAATTTTAATTTTCTAGTTACTGTATCGTACCGATTGTAAGATCTACTTCTGTATCAGGATAGAGACTTCCAAGAACACACCAACGTACTCGTTTAATCACACTTTATTCTTCGAACTAGGTACATACAGGTTATACAGTTAGATAGATGTTTCTTCGCTGAAGGCACCGAACAGAATGCCGGACTGAATATCACCCGCCATTATCGTTAACCGAGCTCTCTCGAAAAAACCCGAGCTCCAACGATCGGTCATCGGCAACCACCAATCGCAGCGCTCGGCCATCGAGCGGAGCTCTCCGATCGGTTCACGTCATTCCCCGATCGTGGATGTTTTCACTACCGACAATTCTAAAATAGTTGCCAGCCAAATAAATATAAATGAATGAATGCGTTCCGTTCCAACCACGGATTTTGAGTGGTTTGCAGTATGGAATCATCAGCATACTTCCATGAACATTACGAACCCTAACACGATAATAAGACTTTAGTTAGAAATTCAAGTACGCCAAAGCTTGTGTTGTTGTAACCCCTATTGGGTTTCGCAAACTTGAAGCTCAATAGATCTTTGTTTACAAATTACAGTTTCTGGTACCGTTTACCGAAACTTAGACGTGTTAACTCACTCATAGTACCTGAACAATTATTAAAACAACAAGTCTCAGATACCTGCCTTCGGCTGACGATGGTACATACACAGACATGTAGACACTAGACAATCCCAAGCTTTTACATTTATAATTATACTCTTAACTTTGCAAAGACATTTTTTTTTTCTTTCGAAGAACCTAAGTTCTTCGGTTTTGGCTTCACATCAAAGGTATATAGCCAGTGTCAAGTAATTGGAGAGATTATTTTGTCATAAGTCAGAGTCGATAAGTCAAGTCATGCCCCTGTAAAGTAATGGTGGTTGCGACTTTACTAGAGGCTTCTATGGAGTTTTGGAGGCAACACGAAAAGTCACGTTTTACAGCATTACACTATTCACCAACACTCATATACGTTCACGAGCACTTAATGGATAAAAAAACCACCGTTTTTACACTTAAACACTCAAAGTTATACAAGTTTTGTCAATTAATTTAATGCCGACAATACTCCATTTTTCACGTTTCCGCCAAAACTCTGCAAAGACATTCTACTTCTGACAAGAATTCTGACAAGTAAAAGCTGATTTACACCTGACGAGCGAATGCTTATTCTATCCCCTCTCTGTAAAATTATATTAGTGTAAACAGAAACAGAACATTCCATCGTTGTTGTATCTTAGCTCGCATAGATTCTATGGAATATTCTAAGAATGCACGCTCGCTTGATGTAACATATCGCGAACAGTAGCTTAGAACTAACTACATTAATTTAAAAATGCTTGCGTGCACTTTTCTTTGGAAAAGTTCGAGTAATATAAATGTGAAAGCTTGGGCGTGTATACACACGTCCGTGCAGCTGGCTGTGCATACAATTATTAGAGTACCATATTCGGGCAAGTGAATTTTCGCTGCCATTATGCCAATTTCAGCGGCTCTCTTTGAAGATTTTTATTAGCTGTTAATTTCCAGTGTGGTGAAACGATTTCAAGTGCGCCTCAAATTGTCTCTATTCGTGCATTTGACACATGTTTTTCAATTTTTTTAGGTTCTATGACATGCCGGATTCCACACGATGTTTTCCTTCACCGTTAAGCACGCGTTATAATGCACACATAGATTTTTTGAACAGAAAAATCCATGGGTGTACGACCGGGTTCGAACCTACGACCTTCGGATCGAAGGTCGAGGTACTCCCACTCGGCCAACATGGGTATTTCCCTAATTTCCATGTGACTTACGGACGGACAGAGAAATGAACAATATGAACATAGCGAAACTGGATTCCGTATCAGACCCTGAATCCTAAAAATTAAAAGAGGGTCTTGTGGCTTAACCACAACGTTAAATTGAAAAGTCACATCTTAGGCTCAGTAATGACTTGGCACTCGTGATGCCTGCTTTCTTCTCTTGAGGAAAATTGATATGACTTTTCCTCAAGAGAAATATCTAAACCAGTGTTCTTCTAGCAATTAAAAAAATGCCGAAAAGAAAACTATCTAGATTAGTTATCTATAACTGTCGAAAAACCCGGGTCGTTGTAGAACTAGTCTCTTAAGAAAGCTGTAAAGGTTCCTTATCAGACTCAGGCGGCGTCCTAATAGGCATTGATCGTACGATCAAACGATGCGTTATGGTCGCGCGATGAAAATTAGCCATATGAATGATCGTACGATCATACGATGCCAATTAGGACACTCTGAAGAGATTAGTATATTTAATCTTGTCGACCAAATCGCATCGTTTGCTCGTACAATCATTAGCCAATTAGGACAGCGCCTCAGAAATCTAAAAATACAAAAAGGGTCTTGTGACTTACCCACAACGTTAAGTTGAAAAGCCAGTGACATCTTTGGCTCAGTATTGACCTGGCACTCGTAGATCCCAGCGTCCCTCTCTTGGGGGAACTTGATCTGAAGAGTCCAGTTTTCTGACTTCTCTGGCCTTATGACCTAGGTCAACAAAATGTCAAATAAAAAAAAAATCAGTAATATTATTTATGTCACAGTCAAAACTCATTGCCGGTCGAAACCAGTATTGACCGCGTCAAGCAGTCTTAATCGATATTGACTAAGGGCCTTGGTAAATATCGATTTTGACTGGTTTTCTGGTCAATATTGGTTTTGACCAATACACACACAAAAACATAAATAGTGATACCATCTCATGTCAGTAAAGATATTACCAGAGAAAGTCAAAATTCCGATCAATTAAGAATATAAGAACTTATGGCAACAAGGTAAAGAATATATAAGTTATGTCAAATATCTGAATTCTTAGGCCTGCCTTCTTACTAATTGATTTGACTAACTCAAAGACAAAATTAAGTAAAAATGTCACTATCTGTAATCGGTTTTTTTAATAGTCACCTAGTGTCATCGGCGTTTTTAAAAATCTGCTTGTTGACAATCCTTCCCGAAAGCTAACACGCTTACACGCTTCGCACGCCAACAATCAGCTTGTAATAAAGCCGTGTGTCATAGACGCTTGTTTTTTTTTTTTTTATAATTATTTCTATCCTCCCATCTTCATCGAAAAGAGTTGCTCTACAAAGGGCCCTGATTGGAATATTGATTGGTCCTTATTTCCGTATGAATATGAATATCAATATTGAACATACCTGGAACCTTTGATCGGACGTGTATGTCAATATACCCGCCGTGAGTATGTGGAGATCCCTTTTCCTTATCCACGATACCTAAAACAAACCAGAACATAAAATATCATGTTTATGCTCATTATAAAATACCTTCGTGATATTAATATCAGTTATCGTCATAACACGGAGAAAAAAAAATTGGATAGCAAGACTAAAACAGTAAACTTTCTTGTACGATAAAACAACTTTCGTTAGCTAGAACTATTATATTGTAATCGTTACTAAATTTCGTTAGTAAGGATTATTATTATTGTAATCGTTACTAAATTATAAAACAGAATACCTATTAGTAACCATAACGAGATTTTTTCTCCGTGAAACAATCGCTTCATCATCAATATTCATAAAAGACTTCGTGACTGACTGATTGACAGACAACGCAAAGGCCAAACCACTAAACGAGGCTTGAAATTTCAGATTCGAAGCAAACCGCAAGCAAGAACTATGTTAGTTTTCTAAGAAAAAGTGCCTGTTTACATTAGGTACAGACAGCGTCAGAGATAAGTATCCCCCTTGCACAAGACACCCAGCTATAAATCCTTTCAAAAATTGTAATACTTAAAATGATTTTAAGGCTTACATACGGTTATTCAAATATAATCTATTTTTTAAAAGAAAAACATCTCCATTCGCCGCGACGGTGATTTTAAAAGGATTTGAAGCTGGGTATTATAATGCAAGGGGGATACTTATCTATGACGCTGTCTGTACTAAAACAATATCGAAACATTCTGAAATAACATCAAAGAACGTTATTTTTGTTGACCTTTCGGTAAATTATATCCATAACTTAGCCTACACAGTATCTATTCACTCCAGTGATCTTTGACATTGAGCAAAATTGACCTTTACTAAATTATGAGGTCTAGAGTGTTTCCACAATTTTTTGGTCCAAAGCGTTTTGTTTTCACCAAACTGAGTAAAGAAATACTGATTTGGCGCTCCATCGAGACCAAATCTCATTTTGAGGAGACCTTTGTGAGATCAGCTCATAAAGTAGTATGAATAACAAGTTTTTGTAACAATTTGTTATACTGTCAAACTCAGAGCTATATACACTGTACTTTTTTAAACTTAAAAATATTTTGGTACAACACAGGACTTGGCCGGGAAAAAACATTAATAACTTTTAGGGGTATTAATCACACCTTGTATATACGAAAGCTGGCGCTGTCAAAATACTCACACTAAAGTCTGTGTTCACCAATAGATAATCGGAAGATTAGGCCTCTTCGTCCGTTAACTTTGACGTTTAATCTATGAAAATTCGTGTCAAAAACGTCAAAACAACTGTTTAAAACTTAACCATCTGTTGGTGAACTCGGGTCTAATGCAATTTTACTAAACTTCGGCGTCCCCTAGCTAAACGATTAATTAAATTGCACAATATGACGAATTGTGCAATATTATTGACCGTATAGGGTTTATATTGAATCTTTCTGTCTTTCAAATCTAATTGTACAATATTACGCAATGTTATTGTAGGTCTAGGGGACGCCTTAGACAAATTTAAAATTATAATTTATAGGGTCATGCCGCGTTAATATTATCGGTTAATATTAATTTTATATTATTTTATCGGTGATAGTGACATTAGAATGTGGTGGCCAAGTGGATGAAGCCCTTACCTTGCGATCTGATGGTCGCAGGTTCGAATCCCGGTGGCAGTCATGTGTAAATGGGTTTTTTCGGTCAAAAAAATCTATTTATGCATCCCACTTTCTCGCAACGGTGAAGGAAAACATCGTGAGGAAACCGGCATGTCGTAGAACCAAAAGTTCGAAAACATGTGTCGAGTGAACGAAAGGTTCGAAGGAACCACACACCACACTGGTTCGAAGGAACTAGTGACACGATAAGAGGAAGTCACAGACGCTACACAAGCGCTCGGGTGAATGTGTTATTTATGCCAGCTTTTAAAATATACCTGTAGGTAGTTACTTTGAAAACACCTTGGTTGAGTGAAATGTGCAACTATAGTTTAAAACAATGTATAAACCTCTAAAATGAAACTATGTAGCTTTCATAAAAGCCTGCAAATGATAATACATCGTAACAAAGAGCTTCAAACAATGCTCTCCTTTGGTGCATAAAGTGCGCTATCTCGCAAATTAAAATATAACGGCATTTGACAGAGGATGGGTAATAAGATGAAGTTTGAAAACGCGTTTTGTAGGCAGGAAACTATATAGGATTTCAGAAACGACAAATTGTTTATTTTCAGCTTTGTAGAATTTATTCTTTGTTTATCAGATATACTCTATCATCCTTGTGCGTATGACATTTTGACACTATAAGAATTAGAACAATTTATTGTATGTACAGACAGCGTCATAGATAAGTATCCTCCTTGCACAAGACACCCAGCTTCAAATCCTTTCAAAACGCCTTGCCCGCAACGTAGGGAAAAGTTAAGGCTTCTAAAAACATTACCTAAGTATATTTTAAAACCATGTCAGTCTAATCATAATTTTATGCTATTTTTTGAAGGGATTTGAAGCTGGGTGTCTTGTGCAAGGAGGATACTTATCTATGACGCTGTCTGTACATATACTGACTCCCGCAACTTTATTTGCGTTGATGATTTTCAACATCGGGATAACAAGTCCTATGTCCGTCTCCTGGTTCTAAGCTAACTCCCTGCCAGTTTTCAGCAAAATCGGTTCAGCCGTTCTTGAGGTATAAATAGTGTAACTAACACCACTTTCTTATATTTATATTGATATGATGATTGATGTTAGTCTGAACTAATTGCCGGTCAAAACCAATATTGACCACGAAAAGTAGTCAAAATCCATATTGACTAAGAAGGGCCTTGGTTAAAATCGATTTTGAGTGGTTTTACCGGTCCATATTGGTTATGACCGGCGCCCTTAGTTAAAATTATTAAAGATTTATATAACTGCGTACTTAAAATGTTACTTAGAAACAACAGTTTATCGTAGTTTTTCTTTATTTCCATAATATATTATAAAAATAATAAATATTAAAATTGTTTATTTGTTTCTTAAATATAGATCGGGTACATTGTAATGGATATCATGGCTGTCTTATCTTAAATTTTTGAAGTACCTACTGGAGCTCTGTACCCTACACTACCTCAAGAGCCTGTATTGTAGGGTTACAGTGACTCGGTTCGGACTCTACATTACTATTCTTACAATACAGATTGCTCAAACAAGTTAAATAAGCAAGTATCTATCTACACACACAAATTACGTTGACGTCGACAATTTTCTCTCATTCTACAAGATACTTAATTCTCTACTCTTTGAAAATAACAAAAGCGCACGTAAATGGCACATCTCGATAGTCTGGGATTGAGCTAAAACAGCTAATGATCAATACTGCAAGCTATTGTATGCGAAACTGGGCCGGTGTTTCATTATTCCAGCTCTCTCAGCTATTTTTAACATTTCCCGTTTTGTTGTGTCCAAAAAGATTAATGTTGAAGGTTGAAAGGGAATTTGAACTCTCATAAAGACCTATAATATTAGGGCTATGTATTATTTAAAATAATTATGTGAATTGTTCATAATAGTGGGTATTTCGAGACAAAAATATTCTCCACTGCGGTTGGTGGGGATTTATAGACATTTTTTTCCCAAAATTTCCACCGGTGGAGATTGAATAAGCCATTTTTGAAGATATAAAATTATTGAAAATATAATAAAAAGTGGATCAGTCATTTTGTTACTACAATGTCATGAAATATTTATGTATATATTTTTGTTTTGATAATATTTAACCTAGGCCAAGCAAATAGGCAAAAACAGGTTTGCTCTTTCCTTCGCATCTTCAAAAATGTTCAAATGCGCGAGTGACATAGCGGCACGGGAAATTGTGGCCCTTGTGGTACTCCAATAGAAATTACCTAACGTTTAAATATGCTTGAAGTCAATAAATTATTATCAAAATGATGATAATTTATATATATATATATATATACAGATATAAATCAAAATGACTTTGAAAAAATACCACCAAAATAACTCCGAAACAAGAAACAGAAAAACAAAGCCATGACATTGCTACATTTATTAAATCCTCGTGTCAAAGCATACAAATAGAGAAGTAATTTTTATGTAGCACTGTTCTGGTCATGGGCAGGTGTGATCTCTTACTATCAAGCGACCTAGCTAGTCTCGTCCGTTGTTTAAAAAAGAACTCTAGAAGCTGTGGAGTCCATACATAAAAGAATAACGATGTTCCTATAGAACAACAAGATAGACAGTATCAAATCAAAATGGCGTCGTAAGACATGACCAAAAAATTTCAGACACCTTGTAAATATAATTAATTGAAATATCTCCATTTTCAAATAATGTTTGTTACTTTTGACGATGTACGAGTAGTTTTATTAACAATGAAAAAGCCTAGCAGTTTTAACATATAATATTTATCCAGCCCTTTTACTTATCTTTTTCGAAAATTAGCATCGAACCAAAATGTACTAGAAATTAGCCAATGTGGCTTCTTTTTTTGTCGCTTTTCAATGTACTACATTGTGACTTTACTTTAATACTTCTATGAGTTCATTATAACTACTTAGCATAATTGCTTTCTCTATCGACCACGCTCTAGAACAAACTTTTATAGTATCTTACTTCAAACTGATGGGTGGGAACAAAGCTTCTAAAAAAGCTAAAGCTGAAAATTAAAACTTAAAATATATTTAAGAAATTGTTAAGTTTTATGAAGGGCGCAAATATTTAAAAGGACTTGGTATGCTTTTGATTTATCAAACCATCCTTGAAAACATACGTGGGGCCTAAAATCCAGCGTGCCGTTAACTCGCTAGCCATTTGTCCATTTTGAAAAATACAATACTCTTATTTTGATATCTTTTTTATCCCTAGCTAATGGTAAAAAAGTAAATAATACCTATATTAAATGCCGTTTAGGAGAAGATCGAAAATACCATTCAGAAACAGCTATGTTTTGATTTTTTTTTCGTATCAAAATTTGCGAATAAAATAAATATTTCTATATATTTTACAAGATAAAAGACCAAAAATATTACAATAACAATCAATTTTTTCAAATTATTAACCCCCCTTTACTCTTATCGGTTTTTAAATCTCGATAATTTTGGCTTACCATCACACATTACAATGTAGCGAAAGCCATAGGAGCCCCTTAAGTTTTTTATCTATTAATGCTTGTTATACACAATACTTACAGCAAACCCAAGTCAGGAACGAGAGTTCAGATTTCGTCGAGTCAACATCACCTGAGGATGCCTCGTATAGAGGCGAAACACGTGTCGAGTTCTGACTTGGGTTAACTGTTTTTGGCGCTTTGGTATAGATACTAAAATTCTAAACTAGAGTAAAGTTAATAATTAAAAAATAAATAAATAAATCAATTTTTATTTTAGATTTTAGGATCCATAAATTACAAATAGAAATTGCACACAAAAATTAGAACGTACCTACACAAAAATCAACTTACAAAACAAAAATTCAAATCAAAACAAAGAGCAATGAGCAAAGAAAAAAAAAACAACAACCAAAAAACAAGATCATTTTTCACTTTAGGTACCTAAGGCAATAAATTTATATAATTTTAATTTCTATTGCATTTTATTTTTATTGACCAGTTTCAATACTCAATACTCAATATTTTATTGTTGCCACATGGTAAGAGGGTAACAGTAATTCACATACAGTGGTACGATCTCATGCGAGCCCCTTTAGGGCACTACAATAGAAGGCTGGCAGACCGAGGTTTTGAACAATAGGTGTGTAACACATTTATATTATTTATTATTATTTAAGTATGTCAATTTAAAACAAATTATAATATTTTTTATGGTTTTTAATAATTAAATAATAACGATTTTAATTTTATTCTAGGTAATTAGGTAGTTACTTATTATCATTTTTCTCCCAAAAAATCTTTTAACTCGTAATAACATTTGTCAACTAAAAAGTGCTCTTTTAGTAAATAATGATTCCGTTTGCGAGTTTTTAATGTCTTCTGGAAGAATTATATATTTTTATGGACATGTTATTAATTAATACTTACAGCTTTGTCACCCAACTGCTCCACCCTGCAGTGTAAGAACGCAGTCTGCCCGACGACTGTCGTTACGTTTCGAGGCACGTTGTACTCAAAGTATGGGAAAGATCCCACGCTGTCTTCTCCATAGTGAGCTGTGCCTGTAAACAAAATATAATATTACTTATTTGCTTAACACTTAAGCATTTACAAGTTTGCAGAACCCCAGATTGGGAAAAACAGTTTTGCCCTATTTTTTTGCCTTTTAGCATAATCAGCCTATAATGTTCCCACTGCTGGGACTCAAGCCTACTCTCGGCAGGAGAGCGAGTGGGTCTTAAATCCACCACGCGGACCCAATGCGGATTGGCGGATGTCACATGCCATAGAACCATTATTAGAACATTTTTTTTCTGTCCTTTTACATGCCGGTTTCCTCACGATGTATTGCTTCACCGTTGTGAGAACGTTGGATGCATACCTAGATTCTTTCCACCAATAAAACTCATTTACGCATGACTGCCACCGGGATTCAAAACTACGACCATCAGATCGCGAGGCAAGGGCCTCATTCACTCGGCCACCACGTCCTATTACCTTTAAATATGTTTAATACATAAAACAAAAAATATACTAATACATTTCGTGAAGTTGTAGTATCAAATTCACCGTACACATGTGCGAGCAAGACAACGGTGGGATTGTGGGCCTTAAGCTCTCTTGTATTTTTTCCTCAGTCTTTCAGCTTTTTCAGCGATCGATCAGCTTAAGAAATGTATTTCCATATAACTTGGAAAACAAATAGGTCGATCGTAACGGTCGTATGTAATGTATGCAAATTACACAGCCAACTTGGATTACTTACGATTCTCGGTATTGCCAGTATTACTGGGGCTTACCTGAAGGAAATGGAGTACGAAATGTGTTTTCCACGCTGTAGGATAGGTAGGTATAATGCAATTGATTGATTCAGGCGTTACTTTGTGGAAATCCATAAATATCAACAAATTATATAAATATATCTAGTAATGAATCCGCTTAATTTCTAAACAAAGGTTTTAATTAACTTAACTTTAGTTCAACTATTAGAAATTAAGCGGATTTATTACTAAATATATTTATATAATTTGTAGGTATAATGCAGTAAAATAAGAGAACCGTAAGTTTGTAACTTTACGGCTAAAAAAACGTATAAATAGTTAGTTTATTCACTTTCGAAACATTTTTTTACGAAACCGTCTGTAACTAACCTCATACCTAATACTTGAGATCAATCATTAATTTATTCAACGACTATGTATATGTATAATTATAGTTTAGGACCGATCGTTTAAGTGCAAAAAATCAAGCATTCAGTTGTTTAATTCAACTTTACGGACACAAAATCCAATTTTATGAGATTTTCGTCGTGTTCACAATCTTACGAAGGTTTTTAATTTGACAGGTTATTTTTGACGTTATACTATGTAATAATATTTCTTATTCTTTGGTTATACACTAATGATTCTTAGACACTACATGAACATAGATTCATATAAGACGGCTTTTTTGTTACATTACTAATTTTTCAAGAGTTAGTATCAGAGATATTGGTGTTTGAATATACTTAAAACACTACTAGCTAGTTAGAAGAACATAGTAAAAACCTGGTGTTAACATTGTTTTTTACCATGCGTTTCGTAGGGAAATTGTTATAAAATTATAAGCGGTTTTAACCCTGTGCGTTTCCCCAAGAAGCATCGATCAACCCACTCGTAAAATCCCATGGGGTTTTCACATTATGAGCCGGCTTATGTTTGGCATCTTGCCCGATAAAGAGTTTTGATGGAGCCAAGTTTTGTGAATTTTATACGGGGTGGTTTATTTAATGAGATTATCACCATAACACTTTATTTTTATTTTGAATGTCCAAATAATACATATTTTAAGATTAACATTTTCTTGAAGATTGTATTATTAAAAAAAACGAAAAAAATGGTTTAATGTAAAGTTGGATTACGGATGATAGTTTAACGTGATTACCAGCGTAACGGGACAATGAGTGTTACCGGAATGACATCAACGTTTTTGTGCATGCAGCCGTAGTTCATCGATTTATTAGACGACAAAAAATGGTTTTTACTGTTTTAATATTATGTACTAGTTTACTAGTATTAATTATTATACACCCGCAACTTCGGTTGCGTTGTGACATAATGAAATTCACGCGCTTATAAACATCTTGACGAGCGAGCATAACCTAGATATTTCAAGTCTCTACGTATATCGGTATGGCATTTGCGTTGTATGTACGAATAAGTCAGTTGTTCAGTACCAAGCCTTTTAAAGATATTGATTTATTTACTTACTAAAATATCGTAGAGAAAGTTAAAAAAACACACATCTTCGTTTGACTGAATGACTGTCAGACAGCCAATGGTATAATCTAGTGGACGTAGAGACATGAAATTTTGAACGAATCTAATACATATTGAGTCAGTCGCATAATAAAACAATATATTATTAAATACAAATAAATTTGTGATGTATACCCGAAAATTTCTACAATTTTATCGAATATAAGAAAGGTAAGGTAGTAGGTATAAGTTGGAAACTTACCAGAACGCAAAGTAGTTCGTAACAAGGTCGAAACACTTTGGTCCGGGATCGCCAACCCTTTCGCGATCATTAAACCAAATTACCCGACTTAAATTGCCAGCTTCACATCTCATTTACCCCGTTTTTACGATTCTGTTGCCCGTTTTTAACCGGCCACACCAATGGAAATACAACTCTATATAGAGAAATTAACGTTGGTTTTCATTTGAATGAAAAGTCAGGTGCTAGGTTATTAGTTGCGATGTTACAGCCGACCGCAATAGTTCATTTTATTGGGTAAGCGTAAAAATTGCAGGTGGTCTGTTTTTGAGGAAATTTAATATAAAATATATGATGATCCGGGACGTACCAAATTAATGTGAAAACCAATATTTACATTAAGAATCATTCAAACCGTTCAGTTCATAAAAAGCTATATTATTATTTAATATAAAAATATAGTTTCATTAGTTACCTGTCTTCCTATATAATAATAAAAGCAAGAAATATGAGTCTTATATTATGATCTGGTTTACTCAAGACATAATTATTATTATATTGTCATTATTTTAATAAGCTTCCAGTTTTATTGAAAAAAAAAAAAAACCCGCACGGCTCAAGTAGATTTTGTAGCTAGGAAGCTTTGAATAAAAAAAAAATATTATACCTATTTTACTTTATTTATTAGTGATAGACAAGTGTTTGACCACAACCACGGTGAAGGTATGAGAACTTTTCACGTATGGTCCTGCAAAGTCGGCAGCAGTAAAATCATTTAATAGGACAGAATGTTTGCAGTGCTCTGACAGGGTCATGTACACCGCAAGCTACTATATTAGAACTTAAGCTAATAAGACGATCTTACATGTAAGCAAATGAAATAAACAATAAACAGTAGCCTAAAATGGACCTGAGTTAATCAATCTACTAAGGTAAATGGCCCTTCACAAGGAGTAAAATAATTTCCTATATTATAGATAAAAACAAATACAGAAGCAGATTACAATTTGAATCCGATCTGAGATAATAACTAAGTAAAAACATCAACCCACATATAACTAATTTAGTTGCAAAAAAGCAGCACCACACTTCTTTAAGGTTTAAGAACTTCAAATTTTTTTAGGGGTCCGCGGACTGAAAAGGTTAAGAAACGCTGGCCTATGCATCATCATCATAAAAGCAACCAATTTCATAGATAAAAATCCGCAAAATTCTTTTTCTAAAAAAGGAACCTGAAAACTATATTATTTACTGCCAAAAATAGCACCCCAATTAGAAAACCTGTGGTGGTTTTGAGCCAAAAAAATTGTCATTTATGCTAGCGAAAATAGCGATCGCTAATGCCTAGATCACACGAACCGAGTACTCTGCAGAGACAGTAAAATGTTACTCAACCGAGAAAGTGAAAGCTTACGTCACTTGCTCAGCCGAGCACTCGGCGCTATGTTTATACGTACCGAGTACTCTCGGCCAAGTACTTAGTACGTGTGAGATAGGCATAAAGGTTACTCGCACAACTGTTTTTGTAGGAACTGTGTGCAGTGAGATAAGGAAACACGACACAAACGAGTTCTATTTGAAAGGGGAAACATTACAAAGGTTTTAATGTGATTAAGAGTGTAACACGCTATTGAGGTTGTATCACAGTTATCACATTTCTACGGAATGTTTTTCATTGTTACGTTTTTATAGGTCAGATAATGAATTTGAGGTCCATATTCTGCTGGTATCTTTCAGTTTCATTTTATGCTTTTTGTATCAAACCCTTTTTGGAAAACCAACATTTATTTTTAACGAATGGAAAAACATGACCTTTTACACACATTGTGCCACAATTATAATAATAAATAAATAAATAACGAACGATGTGAACGATTAGTATGGACTAAAAAAAAACAAAATGTATGTAGCATAAGGGTATAAAGAAAACGAGTTTTGAATTCGAGTTTAAGCATCCTACACACTTTAAACATAACTCAAAGGACTTTCCGAGACGTAAATCTCTTTGAAGTCTCGTCGGAAAATATATTCAGCACATTAACTACACACGTTATCCTAAGTGAAGGTAACACTTTAAGATAAACTTGGAGATAAAGGAAACGTTTACGGATTACCCTGTTTGGAAACCAATTTTTCACCAAACCTAACGGATCGCAGCTATACATACGCCGCCACAGTTATTTGTTTTCTCTTACGTAAGCCTTAGATGGTTTCCAAATGCCTAATGTTTTTTTACTCAACTGAAAAGAAGGGAAGTAAAGTGTTTATGGGTGTAGGTTATTATTATTTTCTTTATTGCACAAAATACAGGAAAAAAATATGTACAAAAGGTAGGCTTAATGCTATAGCATTTTCTACCGGCCAACCTTGTAGGTATTGATAAATGTTGGCGTGCTAACTTATATAACATAAACAATGGTATTTTAAAGACTAATCAAAAGTTACACATATTAAACAAATTTGGTTACAGAACAAGCAGTAGGAGATAAAATAAAAGGTATGTGTTTGGATTGTGAATTTTTCAGACTGTTCGTTTGACGTGCTTTTATAGACTCAATGGCTTTATAGATATTAGAAAATTAGTCATCATTGGTTCATTTAAGGCACATAAATCGGCTCGCCGCTATCTTGCTCGAAAAATTGTATACCTACATTTTTGAAGATATAAATTGACTGAGTATAAATTTTAAAAAGTGGATCGGTAATTATTACTACAATCTCACGAAATGTTTCAGTATATTTTTTGTTTTGATATTTTTAACCTAGGAGAAGTAAAAAGCAGATTAAAGTGAAACAGAACTATTACCTATAACTTGATAGATTTTGACAAATAAGGTACCTGAATATACATATTTTACGTAGAAATTAACGATTTTTATTTCAAATATAATAACATAGAGGACTTATTTTTTTTTTAAGGTAAGATAAATTAAAATTTGAACGAATTTACTTAGATTCCTAAGATTTTTCGTGAACCAATTCAGACCTTAACGTCGTCGGTGCAATTTACGACTTATATAAGTGATGCAACATAATTCTAGAGTCTAGATTTTCTTTTTAAGTTCCTAAGCCGCTTAGAGACTATTAGGTCAAGTGAGGTTTCCTAGGCTAAGCTTGTTACATTAATAACGCTTCTGGCTTTAGCCTCTTGGCCTGCAGTGAAGGTGTGATTTTGAGCTTTTACACCCTTGGCTTTAAATTGCAACAGGAAGACATTGCGATATTTTATCTTCTGACATCATGTACGGTCGGTTAACGAAAGCTGGCGCTGTCAAAGTAAATTTGAACGGGATTTCAAATATTTTATATTAGAATAGTTTTTGTTATAAAAAATATATATTAGTGTAAGTATGTTGTTAATATTATTTCTGAGTACCTAATGTCATGTTTTTAATAGGTATTGATAATTCTAATTCCAATTTTAATTTAGATGTCAAATGTATATGCTTCAAAGTAAATAAATATTTTTATAATTTCCAAAAATTATAATTAAATTTACTTAAATAATACTAAAAATAATTTTTTGACAGTCTACATTTACATAAAAGATGGCATTAAGATATATGTGGATAAATCAATATTAATAAAAATCTTAGACCTGACTGACTGACAGACCACGTACAGGCCAAACGGCTGAACGGAGAGACTTGAAACTTGGAGGATGTCAAGAGCTGAAAGTGAGTACTAAGAAAGGTATTTTAAGAATTCGCAACGCAAATGAAGTTGCAGGTGTCAGCTAGTACGTAATAGATGTCTACGCTATAGTTTTCTACTTCAAAGAAAAAAGTCCCAAAAATCTACCACTTCCAAACAAGTGCCTACGCGATAGGTGTTACGAAGTTCGGGAGTGCCTGAGACGTGCCCAAAACTTCCACCGTGGAAGAACTAGGTTTTGAACGAATTTCGATTAGCGTAAAGTTGGGTATGCTTCGAAATAGATGGAGGAATTTTCTCTTAAGTTTTTGTGAAGTATTGGTGTCCTGATCTATTGAACCAGCTTCTACTAGTTTTCATACAATATCAACACACATCATACAATGGCGCCACAGTGGCGCTTCCTCACTTCTCTAATTTTAAGGCGCCTTGAGAGCGAAACCACACTGCTCCATTGCGTTGCATCACAATTTTGTACTGGAATTTAAGTTGCATCGCTAATCACTGCCATTAATGCCAGTACAAATCTGCGACGCAATGCAACGCAATGCAGCAATGTGGCTTCGCTCTAATAGCGAACGACTTGTTTCTTTAATTTTTAACAATTTTTCCAAATTGAGTGTAATCACTCAATTTACAAAATTAACAAAATGTTCAAAATTCAAACCCTAAGTTTGTACTGACTGACTAACTGATAGACAACGCACAGCCTATACCACTTGAAGTAGAAACTTGAAATTCGGAGTGTATGTTCGTCAAGAAGTGTAGGCGCGTACTTAGAAAGGATTTTTATCAATTCGTAACGCAAACAAAGTATCGGGTGCCAACTAGTAAATAATAAACTTTAAACTCAAGCCGCTTTTTAACTCCATTTCAATTGGAAAGTATATAGTGAAACTTTATCAAAGTTGAAAAGAAACTCAAAGTTTCCTGAAGCCTTAAAACCGCTAAACAAAATGACGCATTTTCACGCACAAATAAGTTTCGATTTGTTCGACAGTAAGCGGTCAAGTGTGAACGTGTCCAGAATGCTGATCCTTTCTGGAGGCAAAGTTTTTGAAGTATTTGACGGCTATTGGTGTTGTACAAAAGCGTTGGCAAATAAACAAGTTTGAATTTGAAGTTTGATCTTTCCGCCTACTTTGGATTTAATGTACCTTATTATGCTTGGAGAATCTAGCCAAAGAAGATGTTAATGCAAGACCATGTTGGCCATATAACCTTCTTGGCCATTGACGTTTAATAAAACTATATGCTGTATTTATTAACTGTGTGCATAATTTAAGATGGTGTGCGAGATTAGTGTGCGTTTAAATGAATAAGATAATGTTATAATTGATTGATTCAGGCGTTACTTTGCGGAAATCCATAAATATCAACAAATTATATAAATATATTTAGTAATAAATTCGCTTAATTTCTAAACAAAAGTATATATAGTAAATACATGTGAAAAAGGTTTTAGGTTAAATATTTTGGAGTGTTTAGAAATTTTAAAACACAATACAACAAATATTACGCTGTTGAATGATTTAAATACGAGTATTCCAAGGTCTCCTTTGTTGAGGATTTTTGTGACGTCGGATCATACGACAGGCGACTCATCGCCACAACGGGTATAAATACGGGCCGGGCAACGTTGTTTATTCACTCTCGTTTCAAACTTCGGCGAGTCCACACCTCCTGATGATGCCTCGTGTAGAGGCGAAACACGTGTCGTATCTTTAAACTTTGGTTTTCTGTTATTTGACTCTTTGGTATAGTTGAACTAAAGTTAAGTTAATTAAAACCTTTGTTTAGAAATTAAGCGGATTTATTACTAAATATATTTATATAATTTGTTGATAAAGATATTGTTGCAATGCGTGTTTACGTCGTCCCCCGTAAAAACGGCAGAAATTGATATTTGCAGATTCTGACGTATGACGTCTCCTTTGGCTTGATTCTCGAAGTTATTTTGGACATATTTATGTAAATTGTATAATTTATCAATCAAATATTTCAGTAAATAATTTCACCATATTTTGTTAATATAAGGCTTATTCTAAGATTAGTAACACATTCAAAATTATAAATTACACATAGCTAGTCATAAAATTAAATTAAATTGTATAGTTTGAAATTAAATTGGTATTGAATTGGTATTATCGGAGTCAAGTGCATTATTTGGAGTACCTACCCGAGGGCACTATATGCGTCTTCGTCCAGTGGCTAAGTATCGGGCCATCCACCCGATCTGCCACTGTCCTCAGGAGGCTGTTGGTGCCGCCGCGTACCCGCCGCATCAGGGAGGCGACCCTCTTACGCATGATGGCTGGAAAACCATCCGTACGCGCCTCCGCGAACATACCTGATGCGCTACAGAAGCGCGGCAGCCCCAACAGCATCCTGAACGCATTGTTGTATTGAACGCGAAGGGCGTTGTAAGCTTTTTGAGTAAAGTTGATCCACCTGCAGCCTGTGGAGGCTGCAGGTATAAAAAGATTGACAGAATGCTCTGAATAATGTGAGTTTGACTTCACGTGTGCCCTTTGCAAACCTGCGGATCAACATATTACTCCTCACTGCCAACGCCCTTCGCTCCCTCTCAATGTCTGTGTCATCTGTGAGGTCCCCGGTTACCCAGTGCCCCAAGTACTTAAACTGAGAGACCATCTTAAGGGGAGTGCCACCCAAACACACCACTGGTGTGCTTGGTTAAAGCTTACCCTTTGCTCTAAAAATAAGTAGTTCACTTTTAGTGGTGTTATACTTGAGGCCATGGGCCACCGCATACCTCTCACAGATGCCAAGCAATTTTCTTAGGGCGCTGATTGATGGGCTCAACAGAACCATGTCATCGGCATAACTGATATTATTGATGATTTTCCCATCAATTGAACAGCCAACCATGGTGCTGTTGAGCTCACCAATCAGCCGATTAACATAAAGGCTGAAAAGTCGAGGCGAGGTCAACCCCCCCTGCCTCACTCCACATTCCAGCCCGTATGCTTCGGAAAACGAGTCTGCCCACCTAACAACATTGCTCTGGTGACCATACCAATACTTAAAAATACCAATATGCTCACCAGGCAAGGCTGTATCATCAGATAGCTTCTTCCATAGGACACTATAGTCAACTAAATCGAAGGCCTTTGATAAGTCAAGAAAACATGCATAAATAGGTGTTTTCCTATCGGTGTAGTACCGGACAGTATGCTTAAGACAAAGAACTGCTGTCTCCGTGGAGAGTTAGGTACAATAACCTTATTATTCATATCTATTGTTCTTAGAATATTCAAGTTGCATGTTATTTCTAACGGGAAGTGGTCAGACCAATATACATTATAATGTATCTTGGCACCTGTAACTGACCGGCCTGCTGCCTCTGATACTACACAATGATCTAACCAGCTTCTCGAACCATAGACATCACTTACATACGTATAAGAGTCCGAGTCCAGTAGCTCAATATCCATGCACCTCCACTTCTGTTCCTCACAAAAGTCAACCAGCTCCTTACCGAAGCGCTGTCCCGGCTGGGCATTGTAATCACCCAGAACAAACACCGAGTCTATGCTGCAGTCATCCACAACCGCGGTAATTTCACTCATACACTCTGTGAACTCCGCCAAGTTATCGGCTGAAACTGTCGGCATATACACAGAAAACACTAATAGCGAACGTTGTGATAGCACTATTTTTATAGCAGATATACGCACGCTTTTACATTGCACAACTGTAACTGACTGGAAGACGTTTTTCCGCCAAAGTATCGCTACTCCTCCGTACGGTCTCCCGCGTAGTAATCCAGCTCCCGTATCTATCGTAGACTTTCCAGTATAAGCGAACTCTGGGTCAATAGTTCCTAAATATGGAATATCTTGCGGCTGCAGCCAAGTTTCTTGTAAAGCGATTAAATCAGCTGATTGACATAACTGTCTCACACAATCTGCTGATCGCATTAAAGATCTACAATTGAACGTAACCATTTTCGTACTAAGAAGGTCTTTATTGATGTATCTATCCATTATCGGTTGTCCAATTTCTTGTCATGCGGAGCCCTATTTTCGTTATACGTGTTTCTATTGAAATAAATGAATTTTCGGAACTGAATATTTTCCGGCCAAAAACTGTCATCAAGAAACAACGCCAACTTATTTTGAGGCACAAACATCTTATACGCGTCATAATGTTTCTGTTGCTTCATATGGACTTTCTTGATAGTTACAGACACTCTCGTTTTCTGGTGAATGTAATCAATAATGTCGCTTTCACTCGTTGATTGATCCACGTTATTAATGAAGAGAGGCACTTTTATATCAGCTGCCTTGAATTTAGTGTCCGATAGTGGTTTCGCACTTCCTTTGGATCCACTCAACCGATTTCTTAGTCGTTTTCTCTGTGCGATTATCCATTCTTTCGCTGGAACCTCTTTTTTCCACTCTTTTTGACTATTTAGCAACTCTGCTGCTGTTGTTTGCCTCGGCTGAATAACGTTTTCTAATCCACCCTGACTTTGTTGTTGCTCCGTTTCACTCACACATTGGTCAGCGACGCATGCTGTCTCTTTCAATCCGCTATGCTCAACAAGCAATCGCGTCGCCACACAGTGGTTTGTGACACTGTGCGCTTGGGCCCGTGCGGCTAAGTTTGCATTTGTAGGTAGAGGTAGCGCTCGCAGCGCCTCGATCTCGTCGCCCTCGCCTTCAAGCGCCGCCGCTGACGGGATTGGAATGCACGTCTCAGACACCGCCGCCGCCGCCGCCCGTTCTGTTGTGGGTAGGAGCGAAAAATATTTTATCGTGTCCTGGATTTTATCGTGTCCTGTCGTGGGGATAAGGATGAGCTGCTTTCTGTGACTTGAAGTGTTACGTGAGGTAGGCCCATCGGCCCACTATCAAGACAGAAACTGTCCGTCCCCCCACCGCCTCTGCGTCGTGTGATATTCATGTCATAGTTATTTACAAGCGATGATTGCTTCAGATTTTTCAAGTCATTTTTTACCTCCAATAGCTGCTTGTCTGTTACATATGTGCTCTTTATTTCTTTAATCTCATTCTGTAAAATAAGTAATTGTTTTAATGTTTTTGTCGCGTCGATATGGTCAAAACTTATCGGAGGTAGTTTGTGTAATTGCTTTGGCTACGAAGATCGGTACGTGCTCGGGATCCATTTGCTTGAAAATGGAGATTATATCATATAAGTCTCTTTCCGACTTGCCGGCCTTCTTTCTTGTTATTTTTCTCTGCTGCGTTGAGATGGAGTCAAACAGTAGATTTTTTGCTGTTTGTATGTCTTCAGTAGAGAACGCAGAAGTACACAGTTGAACCAACCCCACTTCGTCCATAACATCTATTTTATTCTGAATAAATGCAACAGTTCGCAAATAACAATATTGCAAGTCGTACACTTTAACACACGTCACACGTCCGATCGCTCGCGATCATTTTTTTTTTTTTATTTTTTTTTTTTTTTTTTTCGGATGGACGTTTAATGCAGTTAGCCGCAGATGGCGGTTACTGCGTCACCGGACTCTCGGCGAGCGCAGATGGCGCTCTACCTTAAAATTTAGGTTGGGGCAAACAGCACAAGGGTACCCAACGGTGGGTCGAACCTCGGCTTGGACTGTTGCCAGGGGGATGATTGGACTATTGACCCAAGGCACCGTTAGGAATCGAACCTAACGATGTAGAGGGCCTGTAAGAGAGATTCCGACCACGCCGGCGCGGTCGGTAAGCGAATTGTGGAGTGTTACGTCTGTCGCGAGATGACTGCATTTCCGCCACCGGATTGGCGGCGGTGATGTCGTCATCTGGGTCGCCTAGAATATGTTTAGGCCTACGGAGGGATTTGACTACTGGCGGGTCTTTAGGATAGTCGGGACCGTTCGAAATGAGAGGATTCGGATGGTGGGGCGCGAGGTCATAATGCCGCCGGGCGGCGCGCTTCATGAAATGAACAACGGATTCGAGATCGAAATCGCGGTGGAGGTCTATATTTCGCATATAGCCTGGGGCTCCGGAAATTCTGCGCAAAAATATGCTTTGCACAGCTTGTAAACGAACTACGTGACGCGTATGACAAAACACCACGGAAGCGTATGTCAATATAGGACGAATGCAAGCTTTGTAAAGGGTCAACTTATTTCTAAGTGACATTTTACTCTTCTTGCATATGAGGTAGTTAAGGCGACCCATGATAAATTTAGCACGGTTCACCACATTACGGATGTGAGGCTGGAAGGTTAAGCGTTGATCGAGCGTCACGCCAAGGTACTTGGCGGCCGCTACCCATGGAATGGGTTGATCAAAAAGCGTAAGCGGTTGGGATTGGCATCTTCGGCCCTTCCTAGAAAAGTACACTGCTGCACTCTTCGTTGGATTGACCTCAATACGCCATTTGCGGAACCAAGCGCCAAGCGCCTTAAGGGCGGCTTGGAGTCGAATGCATGCGCGTTTGGGATTAGGATTGGATGCGTAAAGCGCGGTATCGTCGGCAAAAAGGGCCAACTCTACCTGCGGCGTGCGAGGGATGTCACTAGTATAAAGCGTAAATAGAAGCGGTGCTAGAACGGAGCCTTGCGGGACTCCGGCCCTGATGGGGCGAGGGGAAGAAAGCTTCCCCTCCACGCGGTATTGAAAGCTGCGACCAGATAGAAAGTCTCGTAAGATGAGCACGAGCCTATCAGGGACACCAAGTTGGGATAGCTTGTAAATCAAGCCATTGTGCCAGACCTTGTCGAAAGCTTTCGCTACATCGAGAAAGACAGCGCCGGTACCGGAAGGGTAAACGGCGTGCATATGAGTCAGTATGTGCTCCGTGATGCGGAGCACCTGCTGAGGGCACGAATGTCTGGCTCGAAAGCCAAACTGTTCGTCAGGGAGGAGGTTATGATCGTTAACATGGGACCAGAGACGTCTCAGAAGGAGGCGCTCGTAGATTTTCCCAAGAGCACTAAGGAGACTAATGGGGCGATAACTGCTGGGCTCAGTTGCCTTCTTGCCCGGTTTGGGGATGCCAATAACAGTGGCCTCCTTCCAGGCGTCAGGAAAAGAGCAATTGGACATAGCCGCATTGAAGATGCTGACTAGCAAGTAAATGAGAGCGGTAGAAAAGAGTTTTAGAACTCTGTTGCTAATTCCATCGGCACCAGGCGATTTCTTCGGGCGAAGGCCCTTGATAATCTCAATAACCTCAGCCGCCTTGATGAGGGGCAGAGGCGGAGCCGATGGAGGGTTTGAAGCTAATCGCGAGACTTCACTGTCCACCGTACGGACGTGGACAGGATCAACAGGTTGAGTGCTAGGAGAGCACTGGGATTCGAGGCTTTCGGCCAGGCAATTGGCCTTTTCCTCGTCATCAAAGGCAGGGGGAAGGTTGGGACGGGTGAGGGGAGGCATAATGGAAGTGGCATCCGCCTTCATTGATCGCGCTAGTCCCCAGTAAGCCTGGTGATGAGGCGTTATCTCCGAAAGCAGATTGTCCCACTCATTATTGCGGTGGTCAAGGATACGACGCTTCACCTGACGGTGAAGGCAGCGCATGAGGGATTTGTTCGCATCAGAAGGATACGAACTATAGCGTCGGGTCGCTGCGTTCGCCTCCGTGATCAGCCTCCTCACGTCGTCTGGCAGGGTCCAACGGCGCTCAGGCACCGCGGGGACCTGTTTCGACGATTTGCTTACGGAAGCTGTGACATGGCTGGTCAAGGCGGCGATCGCAACGGTGACGTCGTCAGGGGATTGGATGTCCTCGGGAATCCTATCGAGATCGGGAGAGTGGATCAACTTGAGAGAATTCTCTAGTTTACGCCACTCAACCACGGTCTTGGTAGGCGGGGAGAGGTCGGGGAGAGGGCCCAGCTGGAGGAGCACGGGCCGGTGATCAGAGTCTAGCTCATGAATCGTTTCTATAGAGCGCAACCGTAAGGTCACGTTCTTCAGCAACGCCATGTCTAGGATGTCGGGACGGTGGGAGACATTGTGAGGATAATGGGTCGGGGTTAGCGGGGGAATGACATCAAAGTTGAGCGAATCAACTAGGGTGTCGAGGATTCTCCCGTTGGGATTGGTGGAGACACAATTCCAAAGAACGTGTTTGCTATTAAAGTCGCCCGCCAGTAGGACGGAGTCACCAAGATTAAGAAGCGATTCGAGATCACTCTTAAGTAGGCGTTTGTTAGGCGAGAGATAGCATGAAGCTATGACAATCGCGGGATGGCCGGTCATGGCGAGCTTCACAACGGAAGCTTCCATTAAGGCCATAGGAGGAGGGTCGAGCGGTATGCAGTGCAGGGACCTCTTATGATAGATGATGGTACCGCCGCCACGGCTGCGGGTTCTATCATTCCTAGTGACTTGGTAGCTCGCAATCCTAGGATTGCGAACACTAGGCGTAAGAAGAGTCTCTTGGACTAGCAATACATCGACCTGGTATTTGACCAGAAAGTCAGCGACTAGGTCGCGTTGACGTTTGAGGCCATTGGCGTTAAGGAAAGCAATGGAAACGGATCTAGGTTTTAGTCTTTCCTTTTGTACAGACATATTGTCCCGGAAAGCTAAGAGTAAAGGGACTCAATGTAGTCTGCGTGTTCTGCAAAAACACGCATCCTAGCAAAGCCGTCGCGGGCTTCCCGGAGTGTGCGCGCAAGCGCGCGAACTCGCGAGAATCGCTCGCGATCACGACGCAAAACTGAACATTTATAAACAGTCAATAAGGCAAAAAAATAACGGTCTCCTCATAAGTTGGCGCGCGCGCGAGAGAGACAGACATAAATTTCAAGATGGGCATGCAGTGCAATATCATATACTATTGTGCTATATAGTATAGCAAAAAAGGACCTTATGCTATACTTTATAGCATGGCGTTCACATGATGATGATGCATGATTATCGCAAGCATTTAAAGTATATAGCAAGCTCAGTTGACCGCGATCTTGCGGGACGGCTGGGGCTGAGAAAGCAGGAAGAGGGCGGCGCGTGATATAGCACAGCATGAACTCAACGCATCGTACCAACTTATAGCGTATAGTAAGCGTATATAAGTATATACATATATAGTACAGTACAGTGTGAATATGTCCATAACAAAATATGGTGTGCGATATTGTTGTGCTTAGAGCTATATACTATATGCTATTATATTATAGCGTAGTCTGAAATCAGCTTTATACATGCCAGCTCTCGGTAACATACTTGTAGGTTGAAAAGGAATTACGCCTTTTCCGTGGCTCTTGTCTTTACTACATGGTGGTTGAGATCACAGTGACTTTCGTTCGACGCAACCGATTGCTGCCATCTAAGTGGAGATGGAGCCTTATTTTGAAAATAAGCTCTTAGGGCTATTTCAATTTAGACGTTTCGCGTCGGACCGCTGCAGTGCGCACGTCCGTGCGCCGCACGACAAACGCACCGCTACGGCACTGCAGCGGTCCGACGCGAAACGTCTAAATTGAAAGAGCCCTTAGGGCACCAAACATTATCGCGAATTACGGCTTTATTCCTCACTAAATAGCTTTTTTATCGTAGCCAGTAAAACACTCTTGCATAAATCTTGCATGATAAAGCTCATTAGTTCTCGGAGGCAATGCACACGTTTCGCGAAACGATCTAAGTTTTACAGTAAAGACTCGGTAGGAAATTTACACATGACTGGAAATTTTAGGAATAAGGTCGTAGGTAATTACTTTTACATTTGCTTCTGAAGGTTATTACGACCTATACTATACACCAAGTTCAGTTAGTATTTCGGCAATCGAGTTTTTTGTTGCTTGTTAAATTTTCTACTATACTTCTTCTTATCGTGTCAGTAGTTCCTTCGAACCAGTGTGGTGAAAGGATTTCAAGTGCGCCTTGAAGAGGCTCCTTTCGTACACTCGACACATGTTTCCTCACGATGATTTCCTTCACCATTGTGAGAACGTGGGATGCATACATAGATTTTTTCGACCGAAAAAACCCATTTACGTATGATTGCCACCGGGATTCGAAGCCGCGATCGCAAGGTAAGGGTCTCATCCACTCGGCCACCACGTCCTAAGTTTCTACTATTGAAATCATTTCATAAATTTTCAGGCAAACGAAAAGATTTCATAAGATAGCTTACAAACAGTGTTTATTTCTTCTGAATGCTCTTTTTTATTAAACAGAAAGCTCTCTTACGATAGCTTTAAAATTGTAAAAGCTATTTCTTAATGTTCGTTTATTACTTCCAAATTTTCTTTTTCGCCTTTCTAATTTCGACGGAAGTAAAAATTCAAAGTGCTCACCCGAAGTGAAGTTATTGCCTGAAAATTTTCATTTTTACTCCGAAAATTACTATGTTATTTATTCTGAAGTGCCAAAATTATTTTACCCGATTGCGGCAAATAAAAAAGACAGTTATCAGTATCGTTATATAGAAGAATCTAGGAGTTAATTACTCTGTTATCATTAAAAATATTAAACTAATAAATCGACAAGGGTTTTTTTTATTAACTAAATTTAATAAATTTTCCAGTTTTTGATATTTTTTGATAAGCTTTTATGAAAGAAGTAGGTAGCTCAACTAATTTAACTTGCATGCTTCGGGCAAGACGGAGAAAAATATTTTCTAAATAATACGGCAGTCATGAATAAACTTAAATTTAATTAAAAAAAATATATCATTATTTTAAAACTTTGCGTGACTAACTTTTTAGAATAAGTACATTGTTAGTAACGCAATGACAAGCCATATTAAGTTAGAAACACAATAGTTATTTTCATTTATGCTAGTTTCACAACAAGTAAGTGAAAATAGCCACTTCCAAGCATCTGATTCACTAATGAAACTCATTTATAACAATACCCTTTGTTCCAGGCAAAACCCTTTGTTTCTTACGATTTCGGAAACTCCCTTTGCCACGTTAATAACTTTTGTATGGCAAGGTTATGACTGTAAGGTCGCATACACACACACTATTGATAAAAAAACTAAATTTCGTAACAAGAAATGAGGATTACAATATAAAAACCACGTTTTAATAATTTGGCTCTACCTTGATTACTCTATGAGGCATAGCAGTTTTTATGATTTTAGAGAGCATTATCATCAGATTGTGAGCTACCCTGAAGTTTTAGCCGGATAGCTAAACAGGCAGTGCTCGAAATTTGAGTTGCAAGATACCCGGAACGAGAAAAACGTAGTAATATAAGATTTTAGAGAGCATTATCATCAGATTGTGAGCTATCCTGAAGTTTTAACCGGATAAACAGGCAGTGCTCGAAAATTGAGTTGCAAGATACCCGGAACGAGAAAAACGTAGTAATAAAATGTTTTTTTTGTTTATAAATTGTTTTTTTTTATAAAAAATGAAAATTAAAAAATACACATTTTATGTTGAAATCCATCAAGCTGTAAAGTCTAGGTAGGTTCATATAAACATTTCTTTTTCTCTTTTACGACTCTACGAGTATATTGCTTTGATACAAACTTGACGATATATAGGAATACCATTATAAGTCTAAGCATTATAGTATATTACGAGTAGGTACCTGTTTATAACATTATTTTAAATGCCTTTTTACTTTTCTTAATGTGAACATGCCCTTACCTTCATAACGTAGCAGTATGAAAATGCTGCCCGCGTATGGAATTGGAATGAGAAAACCATCATGAGAATGGATTTGAAATCGTGTTGTGAACATTTTCCTGCCTCGGTGTGAACACGTTTGCGATAAGAATCTTAAAAATTATAAGAGACTAGCTGTTGTCTGTGGCTTCTGTCGCGTATCGAGATTGTCTTCAGTGAGATAAATGGTGGGAGTTTTCTAGGTCATGAATTATACCCGTTCCTACTGAATTCGGGGCCAAATTGGCTTAGTGATTATGAAATGTTTTAGCAAATAACATACTTTCATACGCACAATTTTTTTTTGGTTTGTAAGTTTTTTATTTATTCTAAGTTTCGTTTGTCTTTTCATTGTCGATTGAAGGTGCTCATATATTTAATTCTAATAAAATTCTGTCTAAAATGTTATTTTATTATTATTATAATTCAACTTAATTTTAAATGATTTTTTTATAATTTTAAATCAATAATTTCAATGTGTGATAAATGTGACGTAGGTATGTGGGTATTTAATTTTGAAAATCTTTTATTTCAGTATGGGTCTTTTTTCTGAAATAAATATGTTATTATTATAACATTTATAATTTCATTCAAAAATCATTTTTACAATATTATAAACAAATAAACTACTTAAATAAACAGCGTACAAATAATACTGTAAAAAAAAAATATGTATAAAATATATGATTATAATTGTTTTTATAATTAACAAAAATGTTTCATACGTTAATTGGTAGATTTGCTTATAATATAAGATAAGATTAATGATAAGAGATCATGGCAACCTATGACTAAAATAATTATATTAAAATAATAATCAGAAACCCAATTTTACAGCTCAGTGCAATCAAACCGGAGTTCAGTATTAACAAATTACTTCCTCCCAACGGAAATACCACTTGCCCATTATTACAATTATTCATTTTATTTTTTCCGACTTCCATATAATCCTAGTGAACATAGAAAATCTAATCACAAAACGCTATACCAAAGTGCTTCGCTCACGAGAGAAATCTATTTGAACAAAATAATCACATTAGCTATGTAAACAGTCGACGAATAGTCGAGCAAATATTGAAACGAATATGTATGTTTGTTTGATGAAAGGATTGTTTTGTCAAGATGTGGGAAATGGATTTTTGGATTGTAGGTCTAGACGTTTTTTGATATGACTACGTCTAATGCCGCATGCACGAAAACGTTGACGTCATTGTCCGGTAACGCTCATTGTCTCGTCATGCTGGTAGTCATGTTAAACTATCGCCCGTAAATCAACTTTACAGACAGCCATTTTTTTTTACTAGCAATACTAGTTTGCGGTGTAAATTAAGAAGCTACCTTTCTAAGTATAATCTTAGCATTATTGTGTTCCGGTTTGAAGGGCCACTGTAGCTAGTGAAATTACTCGGCTTTCGAGACTGAGCAACAAAATGTCTCAATGTGGACGAGCGCTTTAGCAGTGTTGCACCGGTCTAGTACATAGGAGTCTCTTCGAGGCGTACTTGAAACCCTTTCACCACACTGGTTCAAGAGAACTAGTGACACGATACGAAGAAGAAGACCGGCATATGTGAATCAGAGAGTCCTGTGTAGCCCTGTTCTGGTCATGAGCAGGCGTGATCTCTTACCACCAGAAGAGCGCTTAGCTAGTATCGTCCCATGATCAAACTAAAAAAATATGCAAGCGCTTCTTGACGAACAAACACTCTCCACTCTAAATTGTAAGTCTCGACTTTCACTGTCAGTTAGTCAGAATATCAGGACAAAGCTTGTTATTTATATTAATTTGATTGTAGACAGGAGTAAAATGTTTGCTTGGTCACCTATTAGCGATGAAATAACAAGTGGCACTTTAATAGATTGAAAAAGTTATATGAGTTATATGTAGTTGTCATTTATTTTATTGCGGGCCATGGAGCGTAGCATATTAGGTGTTCGACTCACCGACCGAATCAGAAACTCGGTGCTACGCTCACGAACTAAGGTTCAAGATGTTACCCAGAAATCAGCCCAGCTCAAGTGGGATTGGGTCGGCCACGTCTGCCGTATGCCGGACGATCTTTGGGCCAAAGCCGCCAATGATTGGATCCCTCCCAACGCTAGATGGCGGCGCGGCAGACCGCGGCGAAGACGGCGCGATGAACTAGATAAATACCAACCTGACTGGCCCACTGCAGCACTGGACAGAAAATTGTGGAAGAAAGGTAGGGAGGCCTTTGCCCTGCAGTGGGACAGTACAGGCTAGTAATAATAATAATAATAATGTAGTTGTTTTGTGGTGTGCAATAAAGAATTATCTATCTATCCCCTTCGATACTAAAAAGAGGCAGAACACGGGACAAACAAGAAAGTCTTTTGTATTGAATGGTCTGTCTGTAAATGACACCAATTATATATATTTTTTATGCCTTCTTCTTCTTCGTGTTTTTCATTACTGAAGGTCGCGCCCGTCTTGAAAGACTTGAGTGGCTCGATTGACAAGCTGCTTCCGTGCTTGTCTGTCTTCTGCATGTCTCAGGGCGGCAGAGACAGGGAGTCCCGTGAGATTCTTGACCTGGTCGGACCAGCAGCTAGGTGATTGAAAAGGTGATTTGAATGTCATGAGAGAGGTAATAATAACTGCTGGTTTAGTTTTGGGTCAAATCAAAATCCTTTAGTGTATGAAATACAAAAAAAATAGATAGAGAAAAAAATCCACACGCAATTAAATAATAATATTTTTGAAGGAAACCTAAAAGAAATGCTTCTGCAAAAATGCTTCTACAAATTGAAAGACTACTTCAATGCCTCATTTGGCGACATATAATTAAGTACCTACTTTCCTATAATTATTAAAAATACTTAAATATTTTTCTTTTTCTTCTGCTTAAAATCTACTAATATCGGCCCGCCTCTATTGATTGCAACATCCAAAACGGGTAATATTGTGTAGCTGCTCATAGTTCTAAACAACTCATTAAGACCTGAGATGTAACCTACCTACCCAATATGGCAATAAATTACTGAATACAGAATGTTCTTGTATTAGCACAGGAATAGCCAAAATTTCACCCGCTGCATATCCCGAACTATTAAAATTGCATATATCAAGTATGCTACGAAATGTTCACAGCAAAATTCACAGTTCTGTTACCGATTGGACTGCAACGAAATACTTCATCGCTGTAATAATAATCACGCAATAAAATGGAAATAGGTGTCATATAAACACACTGAAACTACTAAACAGGCTGTTTATTGTAAATTGACTGCATAAAGCGTTATGTAGAATAGAATAGAATAGAATATGCTTTATTGTATCACCTTAAAATAAATAAAACAAGAAAAACAAACTAAAATTACAAGGGTGGTCTTATTGCTAAATATCAATCTCTTCCAGACAACCAGATAAGACATATTGTTAACAGAAAAAAAATAGTTAAATTACAGTGGATAAAGGGATACCAAAAATATATTATGTAGACGATATCACGATGAGTCGCACGGAAAAGTATTAAAGGCGCCGCGCTGCAAACGCCGGCCCCATTCGATCGCCAGCTTTCAACGAGGCAACACCTTCCTGGAGTTTGTCAGTCGTGACATTTTGCTAATATTTTGCCGCCTAATTATTGTTTGAAGTTGAATTCTAAGTTAATTTGTTGATTGTTAATTTTTGAGTTTAAAAATTTTAGTTGGTTTTCATTGTTTTGTTTTTTTTAAGTTAATTCTAGGCTTAGTTCCTAGAATTATATATTAAAAAAAATATAATTAACATTTTGACAAACTAAAATCATACAGAATATTACACAATATTAATACATATTATATTTACATTCTAATATCTAAATATTATACTAATACATATATATATATATATATATATACATATACATATAAACACAATAAATATGACTGGTATTTCATAAATTATGTATTTGCAACGATGGAGGGTGATAGGTATAAGTAAAATATTAAGGTAGTTACTGAGAACGACATTATGATGAAATCATCAAAAAGATAATGCCATAGAAAGACTAGGTCCCAGACAGGTAGTGATTTAAAACTTTAATTTTAAAAGTTGAAAGAGATTGGGCCTGTTTTATCGGCACTGGCAGCTTATTCCATAGGCGAACAGCTTGAATGGTGAAGGATTTACCATAAAAACTAGTGCGGTGAAGTTGAATTTTCAACAAGAGATTATCCGATGACCTAAGAGAAAAAGAGTTATGTAGTTACATACTGTCTGACCAAATGAGGTAAGGGTCTATGTTTTTAGATACTGGACGAATTCGCGTTTTGTGTATGTAATTATGTTTGTTTTTTTAATTTTATCTCTCCAACAACTTATCCAATTGTCATAAAATTTTGCAGGTTAAAATAAAATATATAATCAAGGTTTTACAAAATATATACTACAGCTGAAGAGTGTTTTAGTGTCCGTGAACACCACTGAATAGGCTCAGGGAAGCAAAATACTCAATTTTTACGTTACGTTACGTTAACTTGTAAGACGTCATTTTTACAGTTAATTATTTAGATTTCAAAACTAAAGTACTGAACCGGTTTTCATAAAATTTCTATGAGACAAATCAGGTGGTACCTATTTCCCTTTCCAGTAAAAATATAATTTCTAAAATGGGTTTATAAACCAAGTTCTGAGGTTCCAATAAACATTAAAAACAGCTGAATTGAGAATCTCTTTCTTTTTTGAAGTCCGTTTGAAATGGGTCACATGTACACATCTTACTCTACATCAAATACATACTACACATAACCAGGTTTATATACTTGTGTACCTGATGCGTTTATGTTACAAAATGGCAGATTTTAGCCTGTAACTTAGATAACGCACGAGGTAATCTAAAACCAAGGCAAACTGTTATAATTGACAGAGTTATACAGTTCTGTTATTATATGAGTTTATTCCCTCAGGTCATAGTTTCTAAGTTTGTTAACTTGAGGTTGAGGAGCTAGTGGTGTTTTATCTATTCCATATCATCCTATCCTAAGTCCTCTTTACCACGTCCTTTTTTCACGACCACTGGGTCGTGGATATATTGCGGCATGTATTAATAAATGCGTCTTCGTTGGCTTGCTACCCAATTCTCATTAAACCCCAAAAACTAGCAAAAGGTATAAAAAAAACCTTTTAAAAAAAAAAAATATTTTTACATTTCACACAGCGCCGTCTAGTCCCAAACTAAGTAGAGCTTGTACTATAGGAACCAGATAACTGATATTATACTCATATTTTATTTTCGTAAATACAAACATGGAATATAGAATACCTACATAGAACACTCAGACATAATAAGAATGTAACTCTTAATTTTACGCAAAAATACCCACTTTTGTGTTCAGAAATACGATCCTTCGAAACTTCACCTCGCATCAAACCGTCACAATATGACGTAAAGTTTGACCCCCTAGCTTCTACTCTACTATCTCCAAGTTTGTGCCCTGCAGCTCGAGTTGAACAAGCACCAATTGTCGTGGTTTTGGCCAGTCCATTCCTGGAGCCATTACGGGAATATCTTGAGCAATTTCAGGTCAACTTGAGCATTTAGTTAGAGTTCATCATTCATGTTTTGGTTTTGGTGAACCTATACATGGGTTTGAGGGCAAACATTTAATTCTAATTAATAAAATTTCATAGTAGGTATACCGAGTGGAATGGTCTGTAAGATAGTTTAATGTTCTCCCGAATTGAAGAGACTTTGTTACTCGGAGATCGAGTTAATTCTGTTAAGAAAGCTACGATCATCTAAGCCCTCATACAAACGTAATTTCCGGTTTATTTGAAAACTTTATGCCTAATCCTAATGAAATTTTGCATACATAATCGGATAGGAACAAGCTATGTTTGCAGTCTTTTAGTTTTTCATAAAACCTCATCAGCCCACTTCAGTCCACTGCTGGACGTAAGTCTCTCCCACAACGCGTGACTGAGCCCGGTATTCGGCTCTCCGCATCCACTTTTTACCGGCTGCCTTTCGTAGGTCGTCACTCCACCCGGCCAGAAGGCGTCCCGCACTTCGTTTGCCGATACACGGTCACCACTCAGGAACCCACCTGCTCTAGCGGTTGTTGGTTCTTTGGTATATAATGGCTCGCCCACTGCCACTTCAGCTTGCTAATCTTGAGAGCTATGTCGATAACTTTGGTTCTTTGTCGGATAACCTCGTTCCGGATTTTATCCTTTAAAGAAACTCCCTATATAGCGACCTTAAACTGGTGGACTAGTCCTACCGTGAGTTACCACATTTTGGTTCCATAATAACCCATTTTTTACTATGGGAAATTACTACTACTACTTTAGCCAGGGAGGGCCAAAGGGTTATGTTGGGCTAACCACCAGAGCAAACTGACTAAAAACCCATTTATATTCCTTCGATCACCTCAGTACCAATGCGTCATTAAACCACTCATCTGCCGACGAGAAGTTCAACAGCGCATCAGCACTAGACAGGGTCACGGGGTCTAGGTTGGATTCGACCACAGCCCTGTCAGAGATTGACCCCTTAGTCACCCCTTTGAGAGGTCCAGGGATGTCCCGAAATATTAAGGACATCCCCCGGTGTAAGAGGCCGTGCGATGCCGGGATGGGGCTCCCCGCACCCATGCCCGGATTCCATAACAACCCTTTTTTTTCACGAGGAAAATGCCCACGCATGTCCCCCACCCCACGAGAAGGGCGGGAGAGTCTATCGGACTCGAACCGACTAAACTCCTCGGTGTTCCCACCTGCGCCTATGTGCCGGGGGTACAGGAACGCTATCCGCACACAACCACGGCCCCAGTGGGTTTCATCAGCATTTCCAACAAGAAGCTCTTAGAGTCCCGGTACCCAGGACTGCGGCCTCTCTCAAGGGAGAGCTTTGCAGCTCACTGCCTCAGGAAATGGCGTGTCGGTTCCATAACAACCCTAACCTAACTAATAGGCTTCATTTGGCTTACAAGAAGATTCGTTACCTTGACTCTCGTTGAAAACCCCCAGCACCATGATAACGATGACTATCAGGCCGACCTTCAGCCGGTACAGTGACATGGTGCACCCCGCCATTCTTCACCCACTCTTCGCCCTCTTCCGCCATTCGGGAGTGACACGCCGCGGCCTCTTCGGTTTAGGAACCATTATCTGTAAGAAACAAAAGCTTTTGATTTGTTTTTTTGATGTTTAACATCTTTCTTCTTGCTTTACTGCAATCTGTGGGTGTGCTGTCGTGAAAAGGGATGGAACATATATCCTAATACTATACATGCCTAGCTAGACACTTTCTCAAATGAATTCAATTCGGGTTATCATTATGCTCGCCTAGATAATATTTTCTCAAAGTAAGTCCTATTTAGCTACCAGTATAATTTCATGAAGATATATAAACTTATAAAATAAAATACATTCGCAGAACGCCGATTTATTTTGTCAAGTGTCTCGTCTTTGAGACCTTCGTTTCGTTCGCTCAATAGGTATTTAGTTTCAGATAATAATTTATTCCAACAAAATATGGAATTAATCAAAACGTTCTGTTTCGGCAGTATCTTATTTCAGAATAATTAATCAATTATTTTGTAACTGTAGACTTGAAAGTTATTATTTAGTATAATATAAATTCTGACAGAGTAATATTATTTGAGACCTCGAATTAACTTGAAACTTACTAAATTGAAAATTTCGTAACGAAATGTTGTTTTAGGTCGTGACACTATTTTCATTTGATATTATTAATTTGAAATACATTTTAGTATTTTAGTCTAACATAAATATTACTTTGCTAAGAAAACTAAAAGCAGGATTAGGTGAAGTTAAATCCAATAACTTTGACAGCCATTTTAGCTCTCATTTTCTATAAAAATAAGTAAAAAAATCCTTTACCTCCAACTTCTTAATTATCGAGTTTACCGCTTTTAAGAAACTTTTCGAGCTTCGCTGGCCATTAAAAGTCTTTCTGAATCACCAAAACTTGGTAACGTACCTACAAGTTTTAATGTCTTCTGCTGGAGAAATCTCTTAGCGATATGGTCGGATTCTGAATGAACATATAGCGGATATTGTTTGAAGCCCGTTCCAGTAAGATTAGGTAACTTACTCATAGTTTCTATAGCTCATGAAAAAACACATCAAATAATTAAAACGAATTTTACATGACAAATTTAACTATTTCATGTTCAAACGGTCTAAGTCGTGACGATGGTAAGCGGCCTGACGGTATGACGCTTATCCCATGGAGAATGGGCAGGCCCTTGGTGTGGGACGCTACATGCGTAGACACTTTGGCACCTTCTCATTTGCCAGGGACGCAATTTAGGGCTGGTGCGGCGGCAAACTCTGCTGAAGATCTATCTGGGCCAAAGAATAAGCCTTGCTATACAAAGAGGCAATGCAGCCAGTATCCTTGGCACGCTGCCATCGGGTATCGGGTTGGAGCAGTTGAGCTACCTATAGATCGTTTGCAACGGTCTATGGGTGGCCAAATTGTTTCCTTTTGTAAATTTTATAATATACCTATATATAGATTGTAGTAGTTAGCTTATGCTGCAATAAAAACTATTTCATTGGTGAATGCAACATCTGAAACATATAAATTAAATATTAACAATTCAAAATATTATAATTTAATAACTTTCATAAATTGCTTATTGCAGTTTTTAAGTCGTAATATGGCAAACACGCGTTTTTTACGTGTGTACACTAAAATAAATAAACTATACTTACACTAAAATAATCAAGGTTTTACAAAAACATAGACAACCGACTTCAATTGGACTGTTTTAGTAACAGTAAATACCACTGAAAAGTCACAGGGAAGCAAAATACGCAATTTCGTTTACTTCGACGACATTCTCTTTTTCAGTTATTTGGATATTAAAACTAAACTACTGAATCGATTTTGATAAAAATTGTATGGGACCAATCTGAAAGTATATCCTCTTAAACAAAAAAAAATTAAAATCTGTCAAAAACAACGAAGTTCTAAGGTAAAAAACATTAAAAAAAACATTAAATCTAATTTGATAACCTCCTCTTTTTTTGAAGTCGGTTGAAAAAATATGCACGAATGATATACACGGTCAATTTTTAATCAAAATAAAAATAAAATACACATAGTCAGTTGCCGTTACTGAACACAGATATGGCAAAAAAACTTGAAAAAATTAAGTCGATTTTTTGACAAAATAAAGACAATTAAAATTGGATAACTGTTACCGTTAGTCGTTTTCCTATGGATTTGCGTCAGGCCGTACCCTTTATTGATAATAATTTGAGTTTTATTCATCGTTTAGCAAACCCGGGGCTTAGCTCGAGCCAGCTCGCAAAAGCTCAGCTCGGGCGCCGCACTCGCGCCGCTGCCACTCTGCCATTTTGTAGAAATCCAAAATTCTGACTGCACAGATACAACCTAGTACCCCGTCTGCATTGCCCATTTCATTTTTTATGGTAATTAAAAATTAAGGGTGTATAGATATCATTCGTGAAAATAATATTGTTGATTTATTTTAAATTATTATTCAATCTTCCACCCTGTATATAATATCAAAACATGACTTAAAACACCATAACAAAATATCGCATTGACAAAAACGTAACTCATTAGAATACATTTCGACCTCACACCCGCATTATCGACATACCATCCTGGAAAACCGGTATCCCGGTATCGACGGAAATTTATTCATGATGTATCTCAAAGCCTGGGAGAAAATATTTTTTTTTCGGCGGACAACGGATAAAGGCGAACGACTGACGGTTCGAACCAATATTTATAAAGATTCCAGACTGTTCCATTATTCAGCAACACTGTATAGACGATGAGGTTGGTATTATGGCAATTCGATGCATTTTTTTTGCTGTTGACTTGAAGGATCAACGGGTTAAGCGCTTTGACACCTGGTGAATAAATTGGATTACTTTTTAAAACTTTAGCTTTTTGTAGATAGTTTTTAAAAGATGGTGCTTTTTTTAAAGAATTACGGCTTTAATATACAATACTTTATAACTATATTCTTAAATAATTGCTTTTTGTTAATTTCGCTAAAACTCAAAAACGGCTTGACTGATTTGAAAACCGGTTTAAAAAGGGAAATAATTCAAACGGACAATCAGTGGACAAAGCCGCAAGAAAAAAAATTTATAGGTTAAGGTTATTAAAAATTAAAAAACCTAGTAGTTTTAACGTATAATATTATTCTAGACCTGTTACTTCTCTTTTTAGAAAATTTGCATCGGACCAAAATGTACTAGAAGTTAGCCAATGTGGCTCCCTTTTGTATGTCGCATTTTCAATGTACTACGTTGTGTTTCTGTACTTAATACTTCTGTGGTAATTAGTTATTTAGATAAGGTGTGTTAAGCACGACTAATTTATAATTTTAATAAACACATAAAAAGGTTGGTAATTTCGATTTATAATAAAAAATAACTTATTTTTTCAGCAGGTTATGAAAAGTTAATTACATTTCCTCACCTGCTTACTCAAGATTAATATTCATTATTCGTGTACATTAATAAAGTTTCAGCATTATTTATGCCTGTATCAAAATTAATTTGATTGTGAGAGTGGAAACAAATATTTTGTTTTGAAATCCTTTGGGTGTATGCCTGTAAGGGTTCAACAGGGTTTTAAATAATATGTTGTTATAATTAAAAGTTTTTAAATAAGTTACTAACAAAAGCGGTCATGTTTGCGTAGCCCATCAGAATATACAAACTGGTTTTCGTACTTTATAGTACCTATTTAACAAGCTGTTGTTGGTAAGCTGGGCAAAGGGATTCCCCAAATCCTTCCAATTATTGCTGTTTTTTCCAACCTGCCAATTCCTCTCCAATCCATCTAGATCGTTCCTCCAACGCTTTCTTCAGGTACAGTCACCATCAAAAGTCTTTATGACATACAACTTTAATGATGTTCATTCAATACTGGCGCTTGAAATGTTGAGTAATTTATTCATAATGGTGTAAAGCAAATTTGAAATCTGATTATGGTTATCCACTTATGGTGCTAGAGAGTGGCCAGTCTTACCCATCTTCCGGGTACATAACATTCATAACATTCACACACTCACATCCCTGCACTAGGATTCCCTGTGTCGCTAGTGGCATGGACACATACAAGACATCACAACATCCAAGACTCGAGAACAAACATTAGTGTTCGTCACAAATATTTGCCCCAGCCGGGGATCGAATTCGGAACACCAAGCTTCGTAGGCAGGGTCACTACCAACTAAGTCACGGTGCCGTCACACATGCACCCATAGCATCGATTAATAAAAAAGATTGGTAGAGCACTTTCAGGCTAAAAATGCGTATGGCAGCGATACTGAAAGTGCGTGCATCTAGACTAATCATAGGTACTGACTGCCTAGTACCAGACGATAAATCAAACGTTATTTCTCAGTTATTAGTAAGTTGAAATTATGAGAAACATAAGCCACATTAATAAAAAGAAAATTTGTATAGGTACTATATTCTACAGTGAAGTATGTGACTCTACTTTATATTCATTCATAAGACCCGTCTGTAACTAACCATACTTGAGAACAATAAATCATGCATTCATTCATTCATTCAAACAAAGTTTGGTACAAATTATGTACACCACGATAAATAGAGCAAAGTGCAACATAAAACACCACCTCAACTTGCTCAGTGATTGGAAAACAGATTTCCCGTTCAGTGAACACGCATTTTTAACTTTTTATTTTTTACCGCATCGACGCAGGTACTGTGTTTTAAGACTGTGAACTATTAAGCTTTTAGTCAAAGGGAAGTAGAATAGAAAATAAATTTTATTCAGTTTTTTTTTCAAAAAAGAGCTATAACTGTATTCTTTTTTGTGAAATGCAGTTGATAGTTTTGAGGATGGACATTTATATCTATATTAATTTAGAATTATGTTTTAACTTGTAAACATCTTTTATGTACAAGTAGCTGACGCCCGCAACTTTGTTTGCGTTGGGAATTTTCAACATCAGGATAAATGGTATTCTATTTCCGTCTCCTGATTCTAAGCTAACTCTTTATCAATTTTCAGCCAAATCGGTTCAGCCATTCTTGAGTTATAAATAATGTAACTAACATTTATATTTTATTTATATTGATGTATACGTACTGCGTACGTACTACTACGTACTCAGTTGATAAGGTCATCCATATATATTTTTTTTAAATCAAACGAACACGCAAATGTCCCACCTGATGGTAAATAGTCACTACGGTTTGCCTGAGTGAAGGTCATTTGAAGCAAGACACATCACCAAAAAAGTATAAAAAAAATAGTTTTCTGATTTTATTTTTGGATCCGTTTAGTAGACGGACTTATGTCTGGATCACACGTACCGAGCAAACGGGCGAGACAGTAAAATGTTTCTCGTCCGAGACAGAGATGCAAGCAAGTCGCTTACATCACTCGCTCAGCCGAGCGCTATGTTTATACGTACCGAGTGCACTGTCTCCGCTGTTTGCTCGGTACGTGTGATCAAGGCATAAGACAATCTGTCAAGCTCGACCAAAAATGCTACGCCACGACTGATTTCTCGTATGAAAAGTTTTATTAAGTTAATATATTCAGTATATTGGAGCATAAACTCTTTTTGAAGCGATTTTAACTTGTTTACCAAGTTGGCACAAAATTAATACAATTTATTTGCATGTTGCGATCCGAATTGAAATGTTATTGTTTTGTGATTTTGTGCATATGGTGAATCACAATGGCGGCACATGAAATAATAATGCGAAAACTCATTGTGCGATTCTGTGAAAATTCTGGCGAGCTGGTTTGATAAAAAAAAATTTTGGTTTTCTGTAAAGTTGGTTTACGGACGATAGTTTAAGGTGACCAGCGTAACGAGACAATGAGCGTTACTGGACAATGAGCGTTACCGGACAATGACGTCAAAGTTTTCGTGCATGCAGGCGGTGCGGCGGCATTCATCGATTTATCAGACGTAGTCACGTCAAAATACTAAGAAAAATTGTTTATTTAAGTAGTACTTCACAAAGTAAACATTATTTTTATATAGGTAACATAGGAGAAAACAATTAACAAATATTTAAATCAAACTACACTAGGTAAACATCATAATTATTGAGAAGAATTTTTTCGACCTCATTCCACCCTTCGGCAGTGTTCTAATAGAACGCGATGACGCGACCATCGCAAGTTCGCGCAAACGTCGATCGCGGGATCACGCGATCAAACGTACTAACGTCAAATAGGCGTCCCAATTGGCATCGCGTCGCGTCGCGCGATTGCCAACCGGGACGCCTATCGCGCGACGGTCGCATCGCCTGCTCGCGCGACGATCGCGTGGTCGCGTTCTATTAGGACAACGCCTCTAACGACACTTGACACCATACCATATACACAGCCTAAGGTGCAACACAGTAGCACTGTTTAGCATACTGCATGTTTATTTATTATATATTTTTTCATATTTGGACACATTCCAAATAGCATGGCACGGAATGTATAACAACTTGGCTTAATAACCAGTAAGGACACATGAAAGGAAATGAGTTTTTCGAAAAAAGCTGGTCCGGTAGTACTTATTTTTAAAATATCTTTCCAAAGTAATATCTATAAATCTAGGTTTTACAAAAACATACAACAACCGACTTCAATCGGACTGTTATTGACCGCAGGCACCACTGAAAAGTCACAGGGAAGCAAAATACGCAATTTTGTTCACTTCAACGACTTTTTTTGTGGTCAGCAGTTGTGATAATCGCGAAAGTCTACGAATAACTATTTTCACATCTCTTCAAAGTTTAATAAACATTAGTGTCTTTACTGATAGCGGGTTATTTATTCCATGCAAATAGGTTTCGGGGTTTCAGAACCCTTTATTTATGGCGTCGCATATATTAGACACTCGTGGAATTTAACGCGTGAAATAAAATGGGAACTTTTTGGCAATTTTTTCAGATAGACTGTCATAATTATGGCACCAAAAAACTTTATTTCATTAATTTTTATTTTTACTTTTGTATTATGGTTTTATAAAATACTAGCTGGTGCCCGCGACTTCGTCTGTAATTGTAGCCTATGTGTTATTCTGATGTACGAGAATAAGCTATATTATTATAAAGTTTAATTAAAATCCATTCAGCAGTTTTTACGTGAAAGAGTAACAAACATCCATCCATCCATCTATCTATTCATTCTTACAAACTTTCGTGTTTATAATAAGTATTAGTAGGAAGTAGGGTAGGATTTTAACGGTTTGTTAATAAATAAAGAAAAAATAATCCGTACGTAAGACTAAATTGTAATTCTAATTTGATATGCTACAAAGCTCTCCAAACAAGAACACAGGAACTATCACACCACTGCTTGGCGACAAAATCTGGCACTGTATTAGTGCCTTCTCTCCATACAAACACTGCCCAACTTAGGTCCTTGTTATTTTTCGTACGTTTTGGTACACAATAAAGAATTCTATTTATCTCGTTGAAGTTCTGAAGGAGTCGGCTCCCAACCGTGCTAAGTCACTAGTAAGTAGACAAAAGTTTTTCCAAACAACGTTCTACGTCTTCTAAACTGAATTCTTCCCTAGGCTATAACTTTTTAGATCCTTTAGCTGTTCGAAGGAGATGCAAAGCAGCACTATTTATTCTGTTTGTGTCCCCTCTCGGATAAGGAAGTTACTTCCTGGACTTTTGATTAAATTTCTTGCACCCCTGTTTTAGACGGATGCGAGTTTCCTGGGATATTTTTAGAGGAACTCACAATACATTTGTTATCTAAATAATTTATTCATTTTAGTAGATCAAACCTAAAATGAGTATCCATCGGATAGCGTCATCTGGCTAGCGAGTAACTCTACCATGAACTACTAAGCAACTATTAAAAAAAAAACATTTTTTAGCTAAAACTTTTCTTGTTGATAACTAATTGAAAGTATTGGTGAATAAACTGATAAGAAGAAGTTTGGATGAGTTGGCGAATAGGTACATACATTTTTGTATTCGTCATTTCATCCGAATTTGAAGAAATTTATCGGAGGAGATGACGACTCTTTTCTTTCATTAAAAGAGCTAAAACCGAAACAAGTTAGTTTAGTTAGTTAGTTGATTGGACTAAAACTCGACGCAAAAAAAAGGATTATTTGCTGAAACCGTGTTCGATATGCCGCGGGCAGAAGCTTAGCTAGCTACTTCTATTTTTATCTAATCAAAAAAAATATAATATGTAGTAGGTACATAATATTGATCCGAACTATGTATGTTTATTTCAGATTGTTTCTGATTTTTTATATTTTTTTTGTATAAAGAAGTGATGAGACGAGCTAGTCGCTCTCATAAAGGAGATCACGCCTGCCCACCCATTACTAAAACAGTGCTACACCGGACTTTAATTTATATAGGCCAGTGTAACACAACTAAAGCGCTCGTCCACTTTGATACATTTTGATAGTCAAACTCGGAAACTCAGTAATCTAACTAGCTTTTAATAAAATAACTGTAACAGATTTGTCGAAATTTCCATTGTATGTTTGACGATTGGTCGAGTGGCAAATGTGTTGGACTGCCACGCCGGTCTCAATCTCGGGTTCAATTCCCGCTTTAAGACAAGCACTTGTGTGATGAACATCGGTGTTTGTCCTGAGTCTGGGTGTTTCTATTTAATCTATGTATGTCTTTACAAAAAAAAGTTTATTATTATTGTATCAGTTATCTGGTTCATAATACAAGCTTGCTTAGTTTGGGGCTAGATAGCCTTGTGTGAAATGTCCAAACATTATATTTATTATGACTTAGCCCCCATCTTTTATTCAAATTTAGATCTTCATCAAAACTGAAGATATAATCCCTATAATTGAAGATTACTTCTACTTCAAGAGCTGTTCATTATAAGGCATTATACATTGAAGGAATTCCTCAAAAACTGATTGAATAACAATACTCGTGAAGATAAAAAAGGGCTTACCCTTTTCTGAAGGGTTAAGAGGAAGATAATGGTTATTTACTTGAATGTTATTTACTTATTTATCCACATAGATAGTTTGCAACGGTCTATGGGTGGCCCAATTTTTTCCTTTTGCAATTTATATATTAAATAAATAATAATGAGTGCGGTCTTTAGTAACCGATATTAAGTGGGTTGTTTTTTAAGATTTTTTATCGGTAAATCCGCCCTTTCTCACGACTTACCCCACTCCCTTTGAAATTGCAGCCATTTTGTTTTTTTTACCAAAACTACGCTAGTTTGTGTACGAAAACGACTATAATTAAATACCTATAAGTACCTCCTAGATATATGGAATCGATATTATTTGAATGAAATAAGGTTACTTTAGAAATCGTGATATCGTTTCTATTGATACTAAGGGCATATCAAACAAAATTAATATAACGATTGAGAATATTCTAAGTGAGAAAATACTACTGTTTTTTACGTTTCCTGACGTAATGCAATTAAGTCCGTTAAGTCATATATTTTTGTGCTGCATTTAAACATAACCCTTTCAAAACCAAAACTTTCAAAACTCAAGCAACAACTTGTATATTTATTATTTTGTATTCACCATTATCAAGATCACGTACATTAAAAATATCTTAAAATGATCAAATGGCTGAATGATGGATAGCGTTTCGTGCCTTGGGCTCCGTTTAAAAAACGATTGGGGTGCTTAATTTTTCTGTCGCCAGATGTCGCATCGTAGCGCCGGTGATGGATCGAGTTTGACTAAAAACATAACTCTACTATTGGTTTTCGACTTACGCATCATTTCGAACAAAGTTCAAATGATAGAGAGATATATAGAAAATTATCTATTGCACATACCTAATAGCAGGTAGGTACAAATGTAAACTTAATGCTAAGTAGCATCATTTTCTAGCTAAGCCTTATAATAAATGAACCTTATTCTAAAATGACCATCTCAAAAACTCATAATGTTAAAAATGATCCACCTTATCACTTTATTCAGAAGCTTTTAAGTAGTATACAAATTAATTCAGTTGTAGTAATATCACTGTCAGTAAAAATAGGTATATAGTTAGACAGAAAATAATTAATAAAACATTTAGTCGAATCCTTAGAATTAGAAAAGCAATATCTGATATTAGATTAAAAAATATTCAGGTTTTTACACGCGTAGGTAAGTAAGGCTCTAAGTTCCAAAAGATTACCCCGCGTATTCATAAGTGATTTCTATTTTTTTAGTGCATTTTCAGTAAAAACTCATTGGGTGAATGGTGTCAAAATTTTATATGCGATCGACTTTCCATAGTAGGCACCCTTCTGCTAAACGTTTCAAAAGTTGAGCGTGTCACGTGTCAGCGATGTAAATCAATATGGCTAAAAGTAAGCTTACTTTACTAAGAAAAGTTTGAAATGTTAGCTTTTGCTGACTTTCTGATATTATTAATTCAGACATCATCATCCTGTCAATTTAATTTGAACTCCAAATTTTTCGGCTATTGAAAAACTTTCATTCTTAAAAACTTTTACATTTGATTTCTCGGTGCGATTATCGCGTAGAGATTTTTGACGTGCATTTTTACCGATTTTTCAACCGACTTAAAAAAATGGAGGAGGGTTCAATTCGGTTGAATATTCATTTTTTTGTTTTATAGTGTTTGTTACCTCAGAACTTTGTTGTTTATAAACCGATTCTTTTTTTGCTCTTTTTGTATGAGACGATACACTTCCAAATTGGTCCCAAAAAAATTCATCAAGATCGGTTCAGTAGTTTAGTTTTTATATCAAAATAACTGAAAAAATATGTCGTCGAAGTAAACAAAATTGCGTATTTTGCTTCCCTGTGACTTTTAAGTGGTGTTTACGGTCACTAGAACAGTACAATAATTGAAGTCGGTTGTATTACGTTTTTGTAAAACCTTACAGAATACAGAATCATTTATTCACAGAAAGCGTGTCATACAAGGTTCTTAAAATTCTAATAATGTCTCAATACAATCTTACTAATTAGTTATGGTGTGCAAATATAAATATGTTAATTTATTACCTACTTATTCTGGTGTCAAATTCTGGGTTTCACATACACATTTTTTTTTTTTTAGTGCACATTAATTATTGTTTATTTATTGTTTATTTCATTTGCTCACATGTAAAATCGTTACTTTTTAATGTACACTAATACTATTGCAATCTAGCCAAAGAAGGCCAATGAGTAATTCAACTTTAACTTATTTTTATAAATTGAAATATCAAGAAAGTGTCCACATTTCTTACAGTCTCTAATTAAGGGGAAGACACGTCGTTAATGTGTTCTTTATAAGTAGCACTATCACTGTCACTACACTACACTATTTATTAAATATAGTACCTACTGCACTACACTAATTCGAAAGGTTTCGTTCTTTTAAGTCTTCTCACTATGTCCGTGTTGTCGAGGAGCTGGATTGCCTCGACGTTCACATGATGGTGAAGTCTGCGTTCGTGACCTTCTGCACATTTTTTAATAACTTTATCAACGAACTCTATGTTGAGATAGATTGAGATATACATACACATACATGTGACAAATTAATTCTTCCTTGATTATTATCATCAAATACAAATTCCTGTTTGCAAAGAACTATAATATCCGTCTTCAAATTCTATTTTCAAGTATCGTGTTCGTTTCAACAGTTCACAGAGCCCTGGGGTAAGAGGTTGACTAACACTAACCCAGTCAATTTAGACTGAGTCTAGATTTCAGACCAAGATTAGGTTTACTAAAATGGCCATCGAATCGATACTTCGTTGAAATGAGCTGAGTTTTGTGTCTGTGAGCCACAGACACAAAACAGTGTGCTGTGACACAATTACTTGTCTTGTGTGGTTTTTAACTTTATTAGTAAATACTGAAGCTTTTGCTAATGTGATGAATTTGAAAACTTAACATTATTAATATTAATCTTTAATATTACAAACCAAGTTATATCTGATTTTTTACTTTGAATTAGAGCTGTAAAAATAAATTATCTTTGGTGACGTAAATGGTTTTAGGACATTATTTTTCAGATCTTGTAAATTTTTCGCTGTTGCCGTGCAGAGTAATGTAAATAAAATGGGCGATAGAGAATGATCAAAGGGAATAAAAACGAAAGTTTTTTTGTACTCTTTTGGTGCAAATATAACAATGTTTTCATGCGACATCTTGTTTTACTTTATCTGCTCGTATATCGAAATTTCTGTGAAGAGGGTTTATTTTTTAATTTATAATATACTATAGATACCTTTGGCCAGCAATATTCTACCGTTACCATTATATAGGTACAAATCAAAATAATCTAAAAATTAAAGCCTTTATTCCATGGTTTAACCTTGTCCCCTCGTACCACAAAAAATCGTATTGAAACTTTCCTTGCTAACTATACTAGAACTCTTCGGTTACAATTTGGGATTAAAAATATTATTTATTTTTTAGTACTAAAAATGTTGCAGCAGATGGGAATCATATATGAAATATTATAAACAATGGATCGGATGCAGTTGAGAATGACCCCATATACACGCTAATTTTTCAATTATTTTAGTTAATTAAATAATAACATAGGTTGATCTATTATGGCAAACACGAAAAGCAATAAAATATTACTGGATTTTCACATAAACTTTCAAAATCCCAGAAGAAATTTTCTTATTGAGTCTTTGCATTTTCAAAAACACCTGGCAAGCCAAGTTCACAAGTGCCCCAATTGTCTAAAAAGCATGACACTTTGACATAAGTACGATAAAATTACTTATCGAAGAGTGGCCATTAGGTATATCTTAGAAAATCGCACAAGTAAATGCAAGGTTCAAGTTAACACTTAGCCATAGAATAATGTACACTTATCTAGAAACCACTCTATCCTACTTACATTAAAAAAATTGTAGGGATGGATAAATGGATTTTTGTTGCTTGATCACGCCTAAAACGCTAAAACGATTTAGCTATAATTCTGTAAGTAATATATAAAAATATAACTAATGAATTCAGATTGTAATTCCTTGGGTTTCCATTCAGACAAACAAATTAAATGTATGTTTTTTGTGAGTAATAAATAATTACCATTAAAAACTGATTTCAAATTACAAAATTTGCATACAGTTATTAAAACTTTCGAAAATTTCAAGGCGCCTTTAGGGAGCAATCATGAAAATGTTTCTTACCAAAAAGTCTTAAGTACCTCGTTACAACCTTTTTAGGCTAAATAAGGCCTGCAACCTCTCAGAGTAACACGAAAAGGGCATTACCATCTATTAAAAACTTTTTGGCCTAAAACCATTGTAACTAGGTATGTAATCTGTGTCTACGTGTAGTACTTTGAACTTAGTAAGTCTAATCTACACTTACCTACTGTGATCTTGAGAAGGTATACCTCTGAATAAGTAAGTTCCATATGTGTGGGTTGTTTTAGTAGCAGCACGGGTAGCAGATTGGTACAGTCACGATGAAAAAGTTCTGTCATTCATTATTTTAACCATATAAGGAATGGCTTAGGTATATAAAACAGTTTATTATTATTTTTAAATAGGTTTTGCTATATATAAAAAAAAACTCATTTGCTATCTACATTTGTAGTACCTATTTATTGATAGTTTTTTCTACAGAATTATCAAAACGTCTAAAGATAATTATTTTCTTGAGTTTGAGTTGATAATAATTTTAATTATCATCCATTGCCTTTATTTATATCTTAGGTAAATACGTCATTGTTAGTAATAAGTCCACGTTTCGTTCAACAGGATCTTGTCCATCCAAAGGTTGTCTGGAAGAGATAGCTTTTTAGCGATAAGACAGTCCATGGTCCACTATTTTTACCATTGGTTTCTACTTTCTGTAACTTTTTGTTTGTTTTTGTGATGGTGTGCAATAAAGAATAAATCTATCTATCTATCTATAATGCGGAATTAAGAAAAAATAGTTCAAAATCTTTAAAAAATAATTTGTATAGGTACGGCAGTAAAATTCAAATTTGTTGCAACGAAATTCAAATTTTTTGCAACAAAATTCAAATTTTTTGCAACAAAATTCAAATTTGTTGCAACGAAATTCAAATTTTTTTGTAACAAAATTCAATTTTGTTGCCGTGCAGACAGAGCGGCCTATAGCTTATAAATAAACTCTGTAGTATTTTTACTGGGCTTAGGATGTCACTGACTGTCCTACACTTGGGTCCGAGATGTCTATTTACCAATTACCCTTAAGTGGCAAAACGGCTTAATTCCACCACCGATGCACCTTAACCCGCCATTATGACACTTGACTGAACCCTTAGCTAACTGACGCAGAGTCAAAGGGATTTGCTATATTTAACGGTTATGTTGTGCAGCAATTTTATTCAAAGAGTTTTTTTAATATAAAAGTGCTTCTAATATTTTTTTGTAGCATTCAAATTTATTGTTTTTTAATATCTTTATGCAGAAATTATTAGGCTAATGATTTGTATTACATAAAACAAGTGAGCATACAGAAATGTCATACCTATGATTTGTAACAACTGACATCAGCTCACCTTTGTGAAAGAATATAGAAAAGGAAAGAATACCAAAACCACATCATTTAATTCCAGTTTATAAAAAAGATTTTGTTGATAATATAAAAACCTTTCTCCATGTTTTACTCTGAACTGCGTCAAGGAATTTTCTAGCCATATTTCATCGTAAGAGCTCAAGAACTACGTAATCCTATCAAACGTACGACGTAGTCTGCCATATATCTTTAACGAAAAACACTGCAGTGAAACGTCACAGTATTCTGGTAGAGACTTGAAAGTCAGTAAAGACAGTATCAACAAATAATAACATTTTGAGATATTTTCAACCGACTTCCAAAAAAAGAGGAGGTTATCAAATTAGATTTAATGTTTTTTTAAATGTTTTTTACCTTAGAACTTCGTTGTTTTTGACAGATTTTAATTTTTTTTTGTTTGAGAGGATATAACTTTCAGATATATCCCATACAAATTTTATACAAAATCGGTTGAGTAGTTTAGTTTTTATCAGTCAAAATAACTAAAAATATATGTCGTCGAAGTAAACAAAATGCGTATTTTGCTTCCCTGTGACTTTTCAGAGGTGTTTTCGGTCACTACGACAGATTATATCAATTTCCATAGTAGGTATAGAGTAGTTTGATACAATGCATAATAGTAGGCACAAGTGGCTATACCATCAGAAATATTTTTTGTAAATACCGTAGAATTTTCTAGATACTTAGTGCTACATTTCAAGTTGACGTTATAAGGAACGTGAACTGTTATTTTAAGACATTTACAGAAGTTGGATGTTTTCCTGGCTTAAAATTTTTATTGTGACTGCGCATAAACGTTTTCTAAAGCTCTCTAAAGTTTAGTATTGAGTTGGGTTATATGTATATAAATCGTTGTAATGTTGCATACATTTATAAAATGCATTAAATGCATGCAGAGATTACTTGGATGCATGGTGAATAGATAGAGCTTATTCGTGTCGAAACTAATGAAATAGTTCAACTGACATTTGGCATTAGTATACTTATTATAATTAATGACTTCATGAACTAATAATCAAGGTTTTACAAAAAATACTACAACCGAAATCAATCGGACTGTTCTAGTGATAAACACCACTGAAAGTCGGAAGCAAAATACACAATGTCGTTTACGTCGTCGACGACGTTTTTTTACAATTATTTCGACTTAAAACTAATCTACCAAACCGATTTAGATGAAATAATCCAATCTGAAAGTATTCCTCTCAAACAAAAAAAAATCAAATGGGATTTAACAACAAAGTGACGACACCGTGGCTTAGTTGGTAGTGACCCTGCCTACCAAGCTTGGTGTTCAGGGTTCGATCCCCGGCCGGGGCACATATTTGGGTGACGAACACAAATGTTTGTTCTCGGGTCTTGGATGTTGTGATGTGTTGTATGTGTCCATGCCACCTGCGACACAGGGAATCCTAGTGCAGGGGTGTGAGTGTGTGAACGTTTATTATTATTATTATTAAGTTGTAAGGCAACAAACATAAAATCAACCGAATTGAAAACCTCATTTTCCTTTGAAGTAAGTTAAAAAATATAAACTATTCTTTTACCATGTAAGTTAACCACGGGCAACTGCTTGTACATTAATAATGTATTTTAAGTTGTATTTGTATTTTGTATTTATTTATTTACTTATTATTAAAACGGATTAACCAATCATAAATTAAATAATGCTACTTATAAAATAATAGATTTCATTCAAATTATGCACATAATATAGGTATTAGATAAATGTCATTTAAACGGTAAAAAAAATAAAATGTCACAATTTTCATGGAATTCATACAGAATTCAATAATTTAGATCAATTACAAGTAGTAAAAAAGACAAAAATATTAATAATTAAAAACCATTATTAATAATATTGTTAATAATGGTTTTGGTCATCTAGCCATATCGAAAACATTATGGCGCCTAAAACTCCATCACCATATCTTAGCACTTAGCATACATTACATTAATTAATACATTTCAGACTTAGCAAGTTTACGGTTGCCTCAAACGTGCCACCGAAACCGAACACAGCGCGACCGGTGGTGGCCGACTGCCAGTTTATAAACGTTTTGTTGTTGTAGCACGGTGCTGCTACCGGCGACACGTGTATAGCAACCTTCAGCTACAGCGACAAAATGTATGTAAACTAGGCATGGAAAGTACACCGAGTAACATGTTATATATCAAGCTATAAAACTGATCTCACATAACACTTGTTACTTTTTGAGACTAGCGATATCCACCCGGTGCGTACCGCGATTTTGTACGCTGTGATGTGATACTTGTCATGATTCACAATATCATTCGTATCGTAAATAACAATAACAGGCAGTCTTCGAATGCTAACTTCGTATGGGAGTGATTGCGTGACGTTGCGTCATGCGTGAATTATTTTGACAAAATGTGACATTATCACATTAGGCCGCTGATGAAGAATCACCGGTGACAAAATCACCACAACATTTCAATGTTACAAAATGAAATCATATCACCTTGTGGCAATGAAATAGAAGTAGTATAATCATTTCCATGCCTAATGTGAACTGATGGTCACCCGGCACCGGTCGCTGTGTTCGGTGGCGCGTTTGCTGCTGGCCTTCACATGAATCACATGAATCACCCCATTCAAAGGATCTACCTTCATTTTTGTGAATAATGAAAATGCAAAAAGAAAAATCTCGCTCTTTCATTAACCTTTAATCAAAACTGGAGGTTAAAGCGACTTAATTAGTTCTGGAATTCAGGGGCTTAGAGGTTTTTGTAATTACCGAACAAAATCTTAATAATAATCACTATATTTTGCACAGGCTTTATTTCCTTGTAAGTACAAAATTACATTTAATTTATGAAAAGTATTGTATGCCTATGATCAGAACAGTGCTACACAGAACTTTGAATAACTGAGGTCCGTGTAACCGCTGCCATTTTCCTACTTATTTTAGCTCTGCTTTGCAAAAATCTAAAAATAAGCAACATAAATACAAAAAACTTAAAGTTTAAAAAAACTAGAACTCGACTGCGAAATATGTAGGTATTTAAAAATGTATTGCCAATTCATTATTCCAAATTAAATTTAAATATGTAACTAATGTAACTTATGTATGTATATTTTTGTAATCTCCTTTTAATTTCCTTAATTTTGATGCCAATCGATGATTTGGTAAACAAATTTTACTAACGATTTAATATTTAACGCCAAATATTTCATTTTGATTAAACGAAAATTAAATGAAAACAACTCGGGTGATTGAGACGAAACTAACGATACATTAACTGTCAAAATCCATCCAGCCGTTTGGAAGATTTACGAGGTAACAAAGATATTTACATACCTACATACAAGATACGTGCGAAAAACATTACCCTGCCTTGGCAGTCGGGTAATAAAGCATTAAGATTATAAATAAAAATAAACATAAGTTTTCACTAACTTTTTATATTACAGGTGTTTTTAATAACTTGGATTCCGATTTCCATTGTTTAAGAAAGTTACCAAACACCCGATTTCTCGTGTTCCAAATAACTGTTACGCATAGTAAATACACATTTGAAATGTATTATCGAGACGTCAACTCAATAGATAAGGTGCTTTTGATGTAGGTTTGTGATGAATCAACTGAGAATGGATCTGACAATCAAGGTGCGTTCACTAGAGCGGAATGTATGATTATTTATATAATGGATTTGCTTTTTCCAAATAAATTTGCCATTACTGACTTTACCACGCAATAAAACAACGTTTATACCAATGTCAGTATTTTTACTCGACATTCAGGAGAATGGTTTTGAGTAAATCAGTCGCAATTTGGAGTATCTTTGATTATAATAATAATAAAATATTTATTTCGGACAACTAGATCCATACAAAAAATACAAAATATTAAAAAGATACATCATAATTTAATTAGCATCACTAAGTTGAAATGAAATTATACTAAATTAAATTGAAATTGAAATAAATAAATAAAGTCAAACACAATTATGCAAGTCAAAATTCATTTTAGTCAATTATCCTGCAAGCCACATCTAAGTATTTCATAAAAACTTACAAATAATTATAATTAATATTTTGGACATCTCACACAACGCCATATAGCCCTAAGCACTAAAAAAACTTGTAATATGGGAACCACATAGCTGATAGAAAACTTATATTATTTTTGAAATGAACACCGATTCGACGCTATCTAGTAAAAACTCACGTGAACTTCAAACATTGTCCAATTAACTACTTCATTTTGTGTTTATAAACTGATTAGAAAACTAACTTATATGAAGACAAATATTTTATTGCAATGAAGTATTTAGTTAGTCCTCTAAATTAGGATAATATTTATGGTTATTTTTTATTCTATTGAGTGATTAATCAGAACTTAGATAAATATAAAATGATTTTATTAATTGGACAGATGGGAATAATTAGTTCTATCTGTCCCCTGCTACCAATAGGAGACAGATAGAACTATTTTTTTTCCGTCTGTCCTCCAATTAAAAAAAATCAAAATATGTATTTAATTATTTATTTGTTTTTATGACATTCATAGATGTGGCGTGTAGGCTAATTGACTAAAATTATATTTGACTATCATAATTGTATTTGACTTTATTCAAATCTTTTAAAATTAATATAAGTTCCCCCTATTAGCAACATAATTTTTTGTTTGCAGCTATTGCAGATGGGAATAATTCTCCAATTTGACCCTTTTCTTATTGAACAGACTCTACCAAGCTTATGCTTCCACATGCGTCATGCTCTATTTTGCATCATCCTTTACACATTTATGAGGACAGTTCGCCTATGATAACATGGTTTGATATTTTAGGTCCCCATGCATGACAGGTGGTAGGCGTGAAATTATGCCAGAGGACGGATAAGCTTGGACGGCTTACTTCCAAAGGGGGAGATTCGTAAAGCTGTTTTGAGAAGCTTTCTTATACATTCTCTGCTAAAAACCTAGGGATATGTATGAAATTTGTAAAAGCTATCCTTTTCAATTTGCCCTTTAAACATATTTATGTGACAATCAGTTAATCAGTTTTATCGACTTCTGAGTATTTCAATAAAATTAGAATTATTGTTAGTTGGAACTTTAACATGTAGACAATCGCGTACCTAACCTACGGTGTCAATCTGCGTACTTGTCAGTGAGTTAGTTTATTTATTCAACCGACTTCAAAAAAAGAGGAGGTTATCAATTCGGTTGTTTTTTTTTAATGTGTGTTACTTCAAAACTTAGTTGTTTACAAACAAATTGTTTTTTTTTTGTTTGAGAGGTCACTTCCAGATTTGTCCCATAGTAATTTAATGAAAATCGGTTCAGTACTTAGTTTTTGAAATCAAAACAACTGAAAAATTACGTCATTCAAGTAAGAAATTGCGTATTTTTCTTCCCTGTGACTATTCAGTGGTGTTTACGGTCACTAAATCAGTCCAATTGAAGTAATTTGTAGTAAGTTTTTGTAAAACCTTGATTATTTTTCCTGACATGTCCATACTCGGCAAAGGCCGAAATCCTTACATGAAACTAAACTGGTACCTTCATAATATTACTTATTCTTTGACTAAACTACGAATGATTTCTAAACTAAAATTTCAACAGTGAGCAAACTCACTCAATGGAAATCAAATGATCAAAAATGAAAGAATATTCTCAAAATGTCATCTTTCATCAAATCTTATTACAGTGCTTATCATCTCAAATACAGTTGACTGACCTAAGTGGCATTGCAATGTCTCAAATGGACGCGAATATTTTGATATTTGAAAATGAAAAAAATATCATAAGAGCACTCACAAAGAAAAGTTAAAATTAGAGCCAGTCCTCTTTGAATTGGCTTCTATGAAGGTGACATAAATCCGGAGCTTGGAAACGCGACCAAGTCTAGCGACACTAGATAGCACAAAAGTCGTGTCGTGACAAACGAAGTGAAGATCTCTTTACTATCTAAAGAGATCTTCACTACGTACTGGATGTATAGGTAGTACGTAGATTCATTACCATTTATTTAACTTTTCATCCGACTTTGGTTATCAATTCGGTTGAAGTGTTTTTTAATGTTTGTTACCCCAGAAATTTGATGTTTATTAACAGATTTGAAAAAATACTTTTTAGTTTGCGAGGATATAGGTATGTATCTTTAGATTGGTCCCATATAAATTTTATCGAAATCGGTTCATAAATTTTATTTTTAAATCAAAATAACTGAAAAAAAAAGTCTTTCCTGCGACTTTTCAGTGGTGCCTACGGTCACTAGAACAGTCCGATTGAAGTCGGTTGTCGTATGTTTTGTTAAACCTTGATTATTATTTGATGTGTAAAATCAGCTCAGAGGCTTAGGTGATTAGAAGTCTTGTCGAAGATGTTTGTTTATGTTTCTGGTCTGTTAAAGGTTGGGAGACATTTTTTGTCGCACGTTTTGGTCTCGCAGTCGCTATCATTAAAATGCCCTTTAGCAATTTAGCCCCAAATCTCCCAAATAGTAATCTGATTTTGTTTGCTTCAAAGTTTTGGTAATATGCAGAATTAATTCGTATGAGGCTGACATTGGGCTGTGTAAAGTTTGCAAGGACAGCAAAATGGTGTATTATTTCAAGAATAATTTAGGTTTGTTGAGCTTTGCTGAAATTATTTATGTTTTTTTGGCCTATGATAATTTCACAAATTGTGCTTTTACTTGTGAATACAAATATCTGTTTACAGTCTATAACGATTGATTTATTTGCAAATTTTTATGAAATATTTGTCCTTCGTGCAATTGGCCTCTTAATTTAGACGTGTAGATCTATGGCATTAGTCTAGCTTACTTACTATTTACCTTCTTACTTTTAGTAGGCTAGGTACTTGGGTACCAAGTTACCGGAAAAATCAGTTTAGAAATTACCTAAAAAAAAGAAAAAAAAAACATTCATCAAACGTATTTTATGTTCGGAACCTATTTGTATACCTAATAAAATGTAAAAGGTAATAACTCAAATGGAAATTAAATCGAAAATTTAAATTAATCTGGGTACCTAAGTGGGAAACCACGCTATTATAATGTCAAAGTCAAATTTGATTTTCATGTGCCTGTCGGCAGCATTCAATTTGGTAATTTGTATACTATTGTACCGGCGACTTACATAAGTTAGTATGTTAAGTATTAAATCCCTATACTTTATCGGTGACTAATGAATGAATGAATGAATAACATTTATTGTACTGAAGAAAGTTTCACAATTAAAACAAACTTAGCGTATGGTACAGTCAGCGGCCTTATGGCTCTAAAGCAGTTTCTTCCAGGCACTTTTTTAACATGTATGTAACCAAGGATTTACGAAAACATACTACAACCGACTTAAGGGGAATCCTCAAATCCGAATTCCATACAAAATCTTCCGGACAAATACTCAAAAAGTACGCCGTATTATAGTAATTTCTTCACACTATTCGTTTTGTCCATGTTTTTTGATTTCGTCAACAAAAAAAGTGAAAGGTTTCATACTTTAATTTAGATCTTATACGTGTTTTTAAGTTAGGAAGGTTAATTTTAAAACACGTATAAAATCTAAATTATTGTATGAAACCTTTCACTTTTTTTGTTGACGAAATCAGAAAACATGGACAAAACGAATAGTGTGAAGAAATAACTTTAGTACGGCGTACTTTTTGAGTATTTGAGGGAATTCGGATTTGAGGATTCCTCTTAAATTGGACTGATTTAGAGAAACACCGCTGAAAAATCATAGGGAAGTAAAATACGCAATTTAGTTAACTTCAACGACTTTTTTTCTGTTATTTTGATTTAAAAACTTAAAACTACACGACTACTGGACCGATATTGATCAAATTTCTTTGGGACCAATTTGAAGTATATCCACTCAAACAAAAAAGTTTTTTTCATATCGGTTCATAAACAACAAAGTTCTGAGATAACAAAAAAAAACGGAATTGAGATCCTCTTCCTATAATTTAATATAAAATTAAATACTAATTTTGAAGTTGGTTGAAAATACAAAGTAATATGTTCAATGTGCATATAAGTAGAAAGAAACAAATACAGTAACATGAGAGTTATTAGCTGTTTTTTTCTAAAAAATATACAAAAGGTAAAAATATTCTGCGCACGCTGCAGAGCTTTGCAATCGTCCGCGGTGTCCAAAAACTGGATCATTCACAGGATTACATTTTATTTTAATGTATTCACGCATGGCGAGCCTTTTTCAAACGTTTTTTGTTCCGAAACTGAGAGGATTTCATTGAAATTGTATATTGAAATGCCGCTTTCGAAAATGAAAATTTTAAACAATAATACAATGAGTTTAGCTTGTAACAAATTTTGGGAGTCAGTAGAAATTTAAAACATTATGTATAAATTGAAAAGCTAGTCACCTGTCGACTAAATTTAAATTTAAAATTATTTATAGTAAGGTCCTGATTGCTGATTATATTTTATTCCAATTTTGTTATTTTTATAGAAAATTTGTTCGTAGATGCTATGAGAACAGAAAAATAAAAAGTACTATTTTACTTATTGGACACAACATTTCGCAAAATTATTTTTTTTTCTATAGAGAACTGTTCCACATATCACTAAGATTATGGTCAATCAAAGAAATCGATTATATCTAATTTAAAAAAAAACATTTTCACAGAAATTTTTGACCAGCATATTATGCAAAATATCAAGAGGAAATTAATGCTTATTAGCATTGCCTGTACTTATTCTCCGTTCAATTCCATATAATAAATGTTTTTATCACGAGAGATTTTCTACATAGATATCTATATGAAAATTAATGATTTACCACTGCCAAAGAACAAATAATATGCCACTGCTAACAATCACAAAAAATCGCGTAATTTTCCTTATCTTTGTTTCGAAGGTAGTTACGTCATTTTTCTGTGTTCTTTTCCAACTTTGTCATGTTATTTTCGTTCTTTGTCACGGAATAATTTTCTTCTCTCTAATCAACGACCAGCGCGGGACAACTCCACATCCCAACGGGGCCTGTGTGATTGTTTGCCAAAGTTGTGCTGACATGCAATCAATGGATTTACCAGCTCTGTCCGGGGCTTAGGAACTGTCGCTTACATAATTTTTGGTCCATTCTGTTATGGTCCGAAATAAATAATTCGTTTGTAAATATTATTTTATTCGAGTTTATCCAAAAATCTTATTTTCTAGGCAAGGTCAGATAGAGCGATGATTTGCTCGCAATAGCTGGCAGAAGGTGGATGAGAAGAGCCGAAGATCGGGCTCAGTGGCGCGCCTGGGAGAGACCTCCAGCAGTGGACTGCTACAGGTTGATGATGAATCTTTTTTTAATTTTTAAATTTGTTTTACTGAGTTTGAAAAGAGAAAATAAGTAAAAACAATTACGTAGGATATTAGGTCCTACATAAGGTACCTAAGCTGACACACTAAAGTAAGTGTCCATATCTACCTTGAAAGAGGTGCTTTAATTTCTATCCCAGATTTTGTTGCAAATACAGCCAGGACTCTACTATAATGTACAAGTATGTTATCCAAAATGAAAGTTTTTATAACTCATACTTCATAAAATGTCAGATATTGAAATTTTATCGTCGAACGCTAAAAAACCACTCTCGATTCAAGTATTCCGCTATAAAAAACCACTCCCCATGCACTCGTACCTACACACCTAAAAGCCAGGTTTATCAATTTTTCCGTTCGCTCGTGGAACCACAAACAAAAGAAGGCAATTTTTCCACAACAATAAAAACTTTGCCATGGTCGTACGGATGGCTGAAAAAGTCGGACAGTGACGGAAACATAAAAAAGACGGAAGAGAAAACTTGAAAATACAGAAATCTTAAACCGCCACGACCTATTGATATTTTTGTAAATCACTCTAATTTTTCAAAACATACAAACTAGCCTTCTTCTTATCGTGTCACTAGTTCCTTCGAACCAGTGTGGTGAAAGGATTTCAAGTGCGCCTTGAAGAGGCCCCTTTCGTGCACTCGACACATTTTTTCGAACTTTTAGGTTCTACGACATGCCGGTTTCCTCACGATGTTTTCCTTCACCGTTGCGAGAACTTGGGATGCATACATAGATTTTTTCGTCTGAAAAAACCCATTTACGCATGACTGCTACCGAGATTCGAACCCGCGACTATCAGATCGTTAGGCAAGGGCCTCATCCACTCGGCCACCACGTCCTAAAACAGCCACAAACTAGCAATGGCAAAAACAGCCATAAAGATGGTACATACTTTATACATCATACTTAAATTAGGAAAATAAATTCAATAATGCGTCAAATAGTTACTAAATGTTCTTTCTATACAGAAACGCTATGTAGAGTCATTCAAGCAGCTTCAAATGCTAATAGCTCTAGCATATTGCTTTAAATTTCACGACTCACAGTTTCAATTTTTTTCCAAACTTGTAGGTAATATTGTGACACTAGTCTTCTATTCTTCATTTTTTGGGAATAAAAAGAGACTGTTAGTTACGAAAGTGTAGTTCAATACAATATTTTTTTTATTACAGCATAAGCTAACTACTACAATCTATATATAGGTATATTACAAAATTTACAAAAGGAAACAATTGGGCCACCCATAGACCGTTGCAAACGATCTATAGGTAGCTCAACTGCTCCAACTCGATACCCGATGGCAGCGTGCCGAGGATACTGGCTGCATTGCCTCTTTGTATAGCAAGGCTTATTCTTTAGCCCAGATAGCTGCCAGCCCTCTGATCACGCGTCGCTTCGACCAGACGCTCTGACAAAATTTAAAAAACGCGGAAGGCTCCCATTCCCCATGGACCTAGGGTCTCGACCCCAAAGGGCTCAAACATGTACGACCTATCAAGACCTACATATTTACGCCGCTTGAGATCTTCAGCAGAGTTTGCCGCCGCACCAGCCCTAACTTGCGTCCCTGGCAAATGAGAAGGTGCCAAAGTGTCTACGCATGTAGCGTCCCACACCAAGGGCCTGCCCATTCTTCATGGGATAAGCGTCATACCGTCAGGCCGCTTACCATCGTCACGACTTAGACCGTTCGGCTCGAGAACGGCTGGCACATTGGCGGTGGTAAAAGCCCGGCGAATGATTTCGTTATAATACAATAATTATAAATTCTTTCCACTTACTGATTAAAAAACCTATCAACAGATGTTACAAATAATATGATTTTTATTAATAAAATTGATAAGCCTCTAGTTTGATCACGGACTCACCTGATGCTACTAGAATTAAAAAAACGAGCGAGCCTTACAATTGTCGCATATAATGTGTAACATCTGACATCTCATTTAAATTTGGAAGAATTCTATTTATCCATCCATCCATCTAACGGTTAACTTCCTGTTAGTCACTTACGTACGCGCGTGCGTTGTAATTCACAAAATCACTGTTACAAATTGACAGAAAGCGAGAGGAATCAAATCGTGCTTCCCTGGCTTCCTGTTCCACACTTCCGTCCCTTTTCACAAAATTACTCCCACAATTAAGCGAAAGGAAAGATGTTACAGATCAACATTTTTATAACGTTATCCAACAAAAACGTATTTCCCGACTATATCCGAGCAACCCTAGTTTGGTTTGTTTGGTGAACAAACAACGCCCTTTATAAATGACACTCTTATCCAATTTCACTTGATTGAGATGCTTTTGTTGATCAACTTGTTCTCAACTTGATTAAATAAATAAAATGACTCAATTGTTTTTCTCTTGTTAACGACTTTGCGAATGAACCTTTGATTTAACCTTGATAAGCTAAGATGGAAAGTTATGTCGTAGCTTGAGTTAAAGTTAATGCAGCAGGCTATTGTTAGGAATTCTAATGCCTACTTGCATCAAACTGTCAAAGTCCCCAAGCATTTACTTTACTCGCTTGGTAGTTCTTAACAGTCAAGATTCTGACCGTTAAGAACTACCAAGCGAGTAAAGTAAATGCTTAGGGACTTTGACAGTTTGGTGCAAGTAGGCATAATTGCTTTAATCAAATACACCACAAATTTTTAATTACCAAATAAACTTAAATGGGCAATGCATACATACTACGTTGTATCTGCGCAGTCAGAATTTTTGATTTCTACAAAATGAAAGAGTGACAGCGGCGCGAGTGCGGCGGCGCCCGAGCTGAGCTGCAGCGAGCTGGCTCGAGCTAGGTACCCGGGTTTGCCAAACGATAATATTATCATTGATGAGAACTGATTGACGCAAAGCCATTGGAAAACAACTAAAGGTTGCAGTTTACAATTTTTAACAAATTTATTTTATCGAAAAGACGACTTAATATTTTACAGTTTTTTTTTGCCATATATTTACGGTGTATATAAAAGGCTTAATCCTCACTGACTGACAGACAACCCACAGGCGAAACTACTGATCGTAGAGACTTGAAATTTGGAGGGTATGTTTGTCATGAAATGCAAACGCGTACTAAGAAAGGAATTTTGACAATTCTAAATGTAAAGGAAGTTGGTAGATAGGTGTCAGCTAGTATCATCAATATTAAATATTTATACTTATATTTATTTAACACATAAAAAGCTTAGTACTGAATGATAACTGACAGACAACGTACAGTCCAAACCACTAGGCGTAGAGACTTGAATTTCAGAGGGTATGTCTAGAAGTGTAGACCGCGCGTACTAAGAAAGGATTTTTTTTCATTCGCAACGCAAACGAAGTTTCGATAAGTCAACTAGTTCAATATCAAGGGTCAAAAGCCTTTTTACTCCATATTTCGCTTTATAATATTATTTTTCACGCGAAAGAAAATGCTTTTCTGAAATAAAACTTGCAAGACATGAATGTAAAAGGAAACCAGTGACCTGAAAACGAAGCTATTCTTTCAACTCAGTTCTGCATAAATTATGGATTAAAGAGAATCTAGAGTCCAGAAACCAACAGTTTGTTTGTAACACAATACTTACATACTATTTTGAATCGACTAGAAATTTACCACTTCTTCTTATCGTGCTACTAGTTCTTTCGAACCAGTGTGGTGAAAAGATTTCAAGTGCGCCTCGAAGAGGCTCCATTCGTGCATTTGACACATGTTTTCGCTCTTTTTAGGTTCTATGATATGTCGGTTTCCTCATGATGTTTTCCTTCATCCTTAAGCACGTGTTTTATTGCACACATAGATTTTTTTGAACAGAAAAATCCATTGCTATAGGCTTCGAACCCACGACCTTCGGATCGGAAGTCAAGGCACCATCACTCGTTCGACCAACACGGGTTGCTTACCACTAACTTCGAGTTAATTAGAGAAGACAAAGAAGGAATTTCGAAAAAACTACATTTCTTGAGGAAAATACCTCAAACTTCTATCCTTTCAAAAAATAGTCTAGCTCAAAATCAGCGTTGGGTGACCACTGAGGTCATCCAACAAATACTGAGCTATACGCCTTTTTGGCATATAATTTAATTGCTATTTTTATTTAGTACCTAAAGTAAGTACCTATGTAGGTACAGACAGCATCATTGATAAGTATCCCCTTGCACTAGACACCCAGCATCAAATTCCTTCAAAACGCCGCCGCGACGAACGATAAAGTCTTGGTTTAAAAATAAATTATAGGTATTTTTTATAACCATGTAAGCCTAATCATAATTTTATACTATGTTTTAAGAGATTTTGAACCTGGGTATCTTTTGCAAGGGGGATACTTATCTATGACGCTGTCTGTACATACCGGTGTTTTTTTTTTTTTTGTGTTGTTTCTGTATCTATATTACTAAACATTTATTATTTCTTTCTTTCTTTCTTTCTTTCTAGTCTCTACGTTCAGTGGTTTGGCCCGTGTGTTGTCTGTCAGTCAGCTCTACAGTTATGACAAAGTACATATTTTAATTTATAACGTAACGTATTTTAACAATACTACATAGTTTCAATTCATTTATCAAATTGGCTCCAAACCTGCAAATAATACGACGACCAAAAAACCGCACATTAATCTCAATTTCACTCAAACCAATATTTTTTTCGAAACATTTGCGAAACAAAGCTATTGCGGTGACATTATGTTTGACAAAGTTCACAGCCAATCGGTAATTGTGGTTGGACCAAGGTTGAACCAACTGGGTCACCAGTTCGATAGAATGGCCAATTTTTGATTTTATGCGACTGCAAAATAGCAGTCGCTTTCCAAAATGGCACCCGTTTAGCAAAATTATTAGTAATACGTTTACTGAAAGTACTGAGAAATGACCTAAAAAGTAAGCTGTTTAGGTCAAAATATACACCACCAATTTTTAATAACCAAAAAAAATTAAATGGGCAATACAGACGGGGTATTACGTTGCGTCTGTGCATTCAGAATTTTGGATTTCTACATAATAACAGAGTGACAGTGGAGCGAGTGTGGCACCCGAGCCGAGCTTTTGCGAGCTGGCTCAAGCTAGGTGCCCGGTTTTGCCAAACGATGAATAAAACTTAAATTATTATCAATTAAAGGTACCGCCTGACGCTAATCGATAGGAAAACGACTAACGGTAACAGTTATCCAATTTTAATCATATTGACAAAAATTCAACTAAATTTTTTCAAGTTTTTTTGCCGTATAAGTGTTTAGTAACGGCAACTGACTATGGGTATTTTTTTATGTTGATTTAAATTTTACCGTGTACCTATATTCGTTAGTAAAAAACTAGTCGAAACGTAAAGACAAAATAGATAAAGTGAGCGCGATAAAGACCCGTTACAATCTAATAAATAAAGTGATGTACATGTCTATTACTACCCAGCCACCTTAGTGGTTCCAAGTCCATAATATTTTATGCAAGTCCCTGTCTGCGGCGCCGACTAGCTTCCAAAGCTACACAATGGGTTCAAAGATCTCAATGAAACTTGTGAAACTGTTAGTGCTGGTAACTTTAGCTAGCCTAGCACACAGGAATGCAGACAGGAATGAAATGACCGGAGACCTTTGTGAGCTTTTGGCTGCTATACTTTGACTATATGAAAGTTTTCTTATAGAAGTTTTATGTTAAATTAAGCATGAGAAATAATCAAGGTTTTACAAAATCATACTATAACCACTTCAATTGGACTGTTTTATAAATACCTCTGAAAAGTTACAGGGAACAAATACGCAATTTCGTTTATTTCGACGCCATGTTTTTTTCAGTTATTTTGATTTAAAAACTAAATTACCTCTACATTTTTAACTACATTTTTCTAAAAATTACTACTTGTAATTACAAAACAAACGGACCTCCACGATCTATAAGAAACGTGTAGTAAAAAACCCAATTCAAGCCAAACAAGTTTCATTTGTAAAAATTGCCCAAAGATTTTTTTTTGTAAAGATTTTACACATGAAAACTGGAAATGAAAGAGCTTTAAAGTTCTGAGGTAACAAAAAAACATAGTTATTTGATTGTAACGGGTATTTATCGCGCTCACCTCGTTTTTGTGTCCCGACGTTTCGACTGTATTGCAACAGCAGTGGTCAAAAAAAACAACCGAAAGCTCCCTCTTTTTTTAAGTCGCCTACATTCTTGAAGTTATTATATCAGGAAATAAAAATAATATATAAAATTAAGTACCTACTCATACCTATTTTTTTTTCCTACCTAAACATCATCCCACCCATTCTGCTCATCTTTTCAAAGGACAATACAGCGTGGGTAGAGGCAAGAGGGATTAATGTAACGGCTAAGATAACGTCTTGTAAACAATTATCATAGCCTTGCTATGCTAGGGGCGGCTTTGTCATAATAATATTAACTTTATGTATTACATATACAATGTATTTATAATATGTATTAGATGTGCATATCTGACTTTTTAAATCATAATCTTACCTACAATATCTAACGTTTTTTGTTATGACGTAAACCTTCGTTAAGTTTAAAATATATTTTTTAAAATTTGAACTTCGGTCCTTGATACCCATAATACCTATTTCGAATATCGTGGTAACATTGGATGGCTGTCATTGTTTTTGAATAACGAAATGGGTGTTCATTACAATTTTAATTTGTTAAATAGTGAAAAATCTTGTGTATAGGTACCTCGGACCTGGAACCCAGTTTATACTCGACATAAATACGAATAACGATCACATTTAAGTCGTGTATTCTTGAAAGTCTTGTATAAAATTGCTTGCTTCAGGCCCTTGGTACACCAATAACTATATGTTTATATACTCGGTCAATTTTTAATCACCAGAATAAAAAAAATACACATGGTCAGTTGCCGTTACTGAACACAAATATGGCAAACATTAAGTCGATTTTTTGACAATTTTTTTTATTATAAAACGAAAACTGTTACCGTTATTCGATTTCCTATGGATTTGCATCAGGCGGTACCCTTTATTGATAATAATTTAAGTTTTATTCATCGTTTGGCAAACCCGGGTACCTAGCTCCAAAAGCTCGCAAAAGCTCGGCTGGGGCGCCGCACTCGCGCCGCTGTCACTCTGTCATTTTGTAGAATTTCAAAATTCTGACTGTACAGATACAACGTTTAATTTTTTGGTAATTCAAAATTGGTGGTGTATATTTGTACACAAATAACTATTATTTATTTTAGAAATTTAACAATACAGGAAAAGTGCACTCGCTATCCTTGTTCCCAAAAGTATTTACTTTCACAGAAAAAAAATAATATTTTAAACTGTTAGCATAAAAATAACGTAAAGATACGTGTACGTTATTTATTGCAAACATTTGAACACAACAATAGTATTTACACAATGCCTTTTCAAAAATAAAACCTACGCTCTTTATTCTAAGTAAAAAACTACACTTTTTCTTTGCTATTTAGTGGGGTGAAAATAGATCACATAACAAACAAACCCTGAACTTCTTCACCCTCCATCCCCAACAATAGGTTTGAAGGGCGAAGCTGTCAAAACAAAATGTTATTTTCTTTTTATCTCAATTTGTTTTCTTCTTTGTTCTTGAGTTGTTTACGGTCAGTCTTATAGCAACCAATAGGATCGCTTCAACCCACATCACGCCACTCATAGACCATTCTATTGGTCAATATTATTCTCACTTTCGTGTATTTCTCGAACTCTATTCGCAAATTTGATACTTTTATTTTAGCAAAAATTATATCCTATCGCGCATATAAATTTTTTGATAGTGTCTTTACAATCAGGTAAAATAAAAATGAGCATGAAGACATTTAAAAATACATAAAAAAATTATATTCGTTTACGAGCAAGCATTTTAATAATATCAAAAAAGAAGGTCTGATTATATGATAACGTTGATATTGAACTATAGATACTTATAAGTTTATTTTGTGAATAAATCTTAGAAAATAAAATATTTTTGTTATTAATCTCAGACAATGAATTTATTTATGTAAATAAACTTCAAATCTTCAACTTGTTTTTGTAGATTGTTATTTCACTTAGACTTGTTTCCCTTTGCAAACAAAACCCATCTTTATTTACGAAACTCCTACAAACTCTTAATACTTAGACTCACAAAGAATAAACTTTGCCAAGAAAAAATATAATAAGCAATTTCCACAATGTCTTTTGCAGAACAAAATTAAGGCTATTATGAACATTGCCCAGTCGGCTGCATTCTGAGTCTTCTTCTTATCGTGTCACTAGTTCATTCGAACCAGTGTGATGAAAGGATTTCAAGTGCGCCTCGGAGAGCCTCCTTTGGTGCACTTGACACATATTTTCGAACTTTAAGGTTCTAATGACATGCCGGTTTCCTCACGATGTTTTCCGTCACCGTTAAGGACGCGTTTTAATGCACATATATAATTTTGTGAACAGAAGAATCCATTGGTGTACGACCGGATTCGAACTCCGGACCTTTGGATCGAAAGTCAAGGCACCTTCCACTCGGCCAACACGGCTTGCATTCTGAACAAAAATGACACTTACAAAAGAAAACTTACAAGTGTTTTATGAAGGCTTAGTACTCAAAATATTATACAAATTAAATTTAGTGGAGTACCTCGGTTACAAGGGCCAGCCTAAACAAACTCACTAATGGTGGCTGGTCCAAGTTAAAAGAGGCGGCGGGGTCAGTGAACAGTCAAACTAGAGTCTAGACAGAACGAGAACCCATCAGTTTTATTATGAAACGAGTTTTTACGCCGATAGAATTTTTCATTGGTGTTCCAATATTTTCGAGAATTTTGCAATCCAATATTCAATTCAATCAAAAATTTTAAAACCTGCATATTGTAGATATTGCGCACCCTCATACCTACCGTATCACAAATTGACTGTGTCAATTTATTACTGTCCGTCGGAGGACGCTTCGAACCGGGATACAGTAAAAACTTGTCCGGTTCTTAGCGCATCTGTCTAGAAGTAGGTACCTAGTATGAACATAACAATGTATTCCTAAAAACATAAATCACTATTTTATACTTATTACTAATTTTAAGCATTAGCATAAGTTTAATAGTGATATAATATAAGTACCTACTAGTTACCTGTAAGGTTTTTTGTGTCAATAAATCATTTGTGTCCATAAAAAAAAACAATTCAATTCATTTATTTGGGTCATTAACAAAATTTAAATGGTGTCGTGCATTTCTTACATATCTCTATAGTAACTAAGTTGCATGCAATTTTTTATTTTATTTATTTTATTTTATTTATTGATCACCAACACAGTATACACTAATACATTTTTTTGGTTACATGATACATAGCTCAGGCCAAGTGCCACTGCAATTATAGGTGAAGACGACATGCAAGAGGTAATTGAGCGATTTTAATTATAAATGACCACATCGTGCATAAAACTTATAATTTATATACACAAACTATATTATATAACAATATGCGCAAAATTATATTGTCATAGTAATGGAAAGGTGATAAGAATGTAAATGACATTTATTTATATTTTGTCTATGGCAAGGAGTATTTTTTTTTCGAATGGACGTTTATATGCAGATGGTCGTTATTGTGACACTGGACTCTATGAAGAGAGTTGGAGTAATCTGTCAGCCCTTCCTGTGTTTTCCTAAAAAGAATACAATGTACTTCGAATAAAGTGCAAACGAAACGTAAGTAAATGATACGCTCAAAGGTTTAGTGACGCTGATGGCCGTGTTGCCTAACTAACATTTATCAAGTATCTGCCAAAGTTAGTTCATCCTAAGATTTTTCGATTTTATGCTTAGCTACGCTTGTTGTTGTTGATTTTGTGGGCTTTTTTTATTTTTACAAAAATGAGAACTGTGGTGCGATAATGCAAGATGTTTTCATGGCATTAAACATGTATTTTAATATTTAGAAAAAATCAGACAGTATTTTTTCTTTTTATAATTTTGCTTGGTCGTATGACCATTCCATATGTGTACCAAACTATGACTAGACTACCTAGTCAATAACATAATTGTCGGCTTTAATCTAGTAGACATTTTTATGTGTTTGCTTTCTAATCAAGTTATGAAGTTTTTTTTAGTTAGGTATTTAAGCAAGACTATTTAAGTATACGCTTTTCATTTACATTTTATCCCACCTGAATAATATCATGTCTTGAAAATGTATAAATTGTCAAATTTAAAGCAAGCCAAGTGCGTAAATGGCCATAGTTGGATTTTCGGGTTTTATAGGAACAGTAAACTTCATTTGGATAGAATTAGGTTAACAAGATTAATTCCCAGTGTTGTTGAATATTTTGGTAGTGTAAATTATGATTTTATTGACGACTAGATCCACAAGACTTTGTCATCCGTTGAATAATGTTTATTGTGGATGTTGTTTGTTCCACCCGCGAAACAATTGTCACAGAATAGCAGCGTGTCAGTACTAAGCAAGTAAATCAATCCTTATACTCCTATATCTACCCTCTGAAGAGATGTAGCGTAATTTTACTTAGTCTTTAGTATCCGTTCAGTAGTTTTACGTGATGGACACACATACAAACAAATAAAGACACAGTCTTCCAAAGGAAAAAAATGACATGGCTATTTAACATGGTATAAATAGTGAATTTAATGAAAAATTATTATAACAAATTATATGACATTACATTACTCACATTAAAGGCACTTGATGGAAAATAACAGTATTATAAAATCACCGGTTATACCGCTGTTACAAAATGAAACAATATCGCTGACAATGAAATAGAAGTAGCAATCATTTCCATGCCTATTATGTGGTATTAACAAGAAAAGTCAAGTCTATCCTAATCACAAAAACACATAAAACCCACACTCTACCGAGACAGCACTAAATATAAATGCGAAACAGGCTTTCCTGCTGCCAAGTGGGCCACAGCTTCAGCCAACTTGGAACAGCTGATATTAAGGGTTGTTTTTTTACCAGTCTCACTATAATCCCTTCCGTCGGTGGAATAAAAACAACGGTATGACGCCATTTTGTATGATAATGGAGGTTATGTAAGCGCAGGTTTTTAGGCGCTTTTGTTCCACATAGAACACAGAACAGTATTGATAACACAGTAAGGAAAGTAACAATGTTAGTGCCGAAGGTAGAGTTACTGTAATTTGATTATATCAACAATTATTTCTTAGTATGTACTGCAATTTGTTCGTTTAGTAATAAGGTATATGTAAAGTAAAACGATCTGGTAAGTATTATGAAAAGATAATTTTTAGAGGTGATTGATGGAACTCAATTGATATAATTCTGTAATCCTTTATTGTACTCAAAAACACGATATGGTATAAAACATAAAAGAAAAGACATGTACAAAGGCAAACTTGGGTTAAGTTTGTTTTTTTTTAGTAACAAATTGCAGTACATACTAAGAAATAATTGTTGATAACAAGAGTTTTTTTCCAGCGAACCTTAGAGGCTAGAGAGATATAACAGTAAAATTGGGGGAAAATTCAACCGATAGCTGGCGATACTAATAGGGTAAGGAAAATATGTATGTTATTCATTGTTTTGACTGCAATAAGTAAAAAATGAATGCAGTCTCATTTATCACTCTCCCAAGAGATATGTAACTATTTCTTATAATAAATAAATATGTAAATAAATAACTACTATTTTTCTCAACAAACTTCAGCCAGCTAAAATGGTCGGTAGCTTTACATAAAAAAAATTGTATGAAAAATTTATCTCTACCGTGTTTTTTTATATTTTAGGAGTAGTTACCTCAATATTGACGACGAAGAATTGAGAAGAAGACCTCAACATTCAGTTCTGTCTGATCGATTCCTTAAGCTAGTCGATATTAAAGTGTGCCTACTGTTTAATTATTTAGTGATAGTTCTTTTGTAAGTGACAGTTAGATTTGGTTATTTGTGGGGTATTTTTGCGCTGGATGTTGCCGGTTTCATTGTCCAACTCTGCAAAACGAGGATAATGTTTTGCTTGTATGTGCTCTACAAAAAACACAATTTCCTAGCTATAGTGGCATGTTCCTGACACGAAAAACATTATGTACCTAGCTACTCAAATCCATACGACAGAAGTGAAAAATTCTTCAAAGGCTTAATGCTTAAAATAAATGCAACTATTATAACAGTTGGACGGTGAGTACATTGACATGACAGTAGAAAGTGTCTTAGTAGAAAAACCGTGTTAGCCGACTGGGAGGTTCCTAGACTTTCGATCCCAAGGTCGTGGGTTCGAATCCAGTCGTACACCATAGTTTTTCTGTTAAAAAAAAATATGTGTGCATTAAGCCGTGTTGGCCGAGTGGAAGGTGCCTTGACTTTCGATCCAAAGGTCCGGAGTTCGAACCCGGTCGTACACCAATGGATTCTTCTGTTAACAAAATTATATATGTGCATTAAAACGCGTCCTTAACGGTAAAGGAAAACATCGTGAGGAAACCGGCATGTCATAGAACCTGAAAAGTTTGAAAACATGTGTCAAGTACACGAAAGGAGCCTCTTCGAGGTGTACTTGAAATCCTTTCACCACACTGGTTCGAAAAAACTAGTGACAGTATAAGAAGAAAACTGTAGAAAGGATGCTTAATTAAAAATACGTTTTGTGCGCGAAGATTTATTTATAAATTTTACATGAGGATCACACTAGAGGATCGATATATATCTATTATTTGCAAAGTTGCTCGCTTATAAGTAAGTTGTACTAAGAGTAATTAAAAATGTATATATTATAAATATTTTTTTAAGAAAATAAAACAATATAAAAGTAGTATTTTTATTTACACTTCTTGTATTTATCAAGATTCAACAACGAAAGACCTGACAACCTTACGACCGTAAGTTTGCAACTTTCAGAAATTCAAAAACAACAATATTTTAAACTTCCCGTTGCAAACCTAAAGTATGAGTCAGTTAAAAGTCGTATCTCCAACTTACGTCGGGCATAAGTTTTACTTAATAGGGCTGTCTCGGTGGCTGGATACCGTAAAATTTAATTTTAGCTACGTTTCACAACTGTGCTGAAATTATGAGAGCCCGATATGAGTAGAGTTGGGAATTAAACTCATTCGTGAAATCAGTGTTTTATAGCGTTTTGCAATTTAATTTTAACTTTTCGAAGTATTTCACTTATTACGCACTCTATCCATTCCTGAGAAAATAGTATGTGTTCGATTTTAAATTTATAGTATTTATAGCGTTATTTTCAAATTTTAAATTTTATCTCTTCGATCTTTTTTACTGATTACAGGGCTATACAGGGATATACATCGACATTATGTATTCCATAAAAAATATTTCATGCTCAATTTCAAATTGGTTTTCATTTGTTTTGGATGAAACTAAACGCGTCCAAAAGAGACACAAATGGGGTTGTAAAAATTGGCTAAATTAATTTGCCAGTAATATTGTACATACGGAACTTACGCAAATATATAGAGCAAATTGACATAATTTTAAAAAATCAGTTAAAAAATCTTGCAATCGTCAGAATTGTATTGAACTTAAGCTTCTTAAAATTTGTTCATGTGACAGCCCTGTTGTTTTCTTTCCAGACTCTAAACTATTAAAAATGATCGATAGATGTGCAAAAATTTGGCAACAAACTTTATACACTTCGCAGGGATTTTTTTCTCAACATAAACCCATTAGCTGTATCGTTTGTAATATATTATGGTAAACGCACAATGCAGAGTGTTATGAGACTATTCCCAAAACCTACGCTTTGAACTACGTTTATTTAAACACTAAAATAAACACGGATGGATGTTAATCACGCGATTTTTTTTTTAGTGACTTTATATTCTAATCATCACAGAAACCTAAAGCAGAAACCGGACATTAGCTATATTATATATATATATATTAGTCATTAGCTATTAATTAGTCATAAGCAATACATGAAAGTGTTATCGGACGCCACTAAATTCTAAATAAAAAAAAATTGGTTGTCTGTAAAGTTGATTTATGGATGATAGTTTAACGTGACTACCAGCGTAACGGCGTAACGGGACAATGAGCGTTACCGGACAATGAGCGTTACCGGACAATGACGTCAACGTTTTCGTGCATGCAGCCGGCGCCGGCGCGGCGGCGTTCATCGACTTATTTGACGTAATCACGTCAAAAACAAGATGGCGCATCGGACAATGACAGCTCCCAGGCATATCCTTCCATGTAGTAAAATGTTCGTATCCCTTTGGAATATGTGTAATTTGTAAGCTGGAAAAATACATAGGCTTTCTTAATTACCATACCACACGGGCGAAACCGCGGCTAGTAGAAAAGATACCGTTCAAAATTGCATATTTACAAAAATTTGTCCCTCTTTTCAGAATAAATTCTTGTTTGATAAACACAATGCTATCCATTGACATTATTAAACGACAAAAAGTTATTTATTGTTTGTTTACGTACAATGACGGGGGTCCTGATAGAGGTCCTAATATTAATTGGGGTAATTTATTAGGGACAGTCTTGTGGTCCAAAATGCCTATGGCGTTTTACGACACGAAATGATTTGTGATTGTGTACGGTCTTTGTGAGAGCTTGGTGAAAATATGAAGCAAAAGGTGTTTTATGGGTTAACCTAGCTGTTGTCTCAGGCGATGCCTGTGTTATGTTGGACTACGAAGGAGGATCACGGAGAAACAATAACTCGTATTTAATTTTTGTATTTATATTTTGTGTTTATTAGATCCGTATGAATTAAAATTCTGTTTTTTTTTATAAATATGACATAATAAATCAAGGTTTAGGTCGTTTACATTATGTACATAATGTTACCGTTAGTCGTTTTTCACGAAGGAACAGAAACTCGTACGTATTAAAATTCTGTTTTATTTTTATAAATATGAAAAAATAAATCGAGGCGATTTTTTTTTTCAAAACAAATATGGTAATAATTGGTCATATTGTTACCGATAGTCGTTTTTCTATATTGCGTAATCAGTAAAAACTGGTGTTGTACCTATACATGTTTTTTTCAATAGACAGCTGTGTGCGTTTTTTATTCATACATTTTATGAAAGATTCAAAGATCACGTTTCTAAATTACGTAAATTGGATGTTTAATGTTTATCCATTGAAACAAGTTTTGAAAAAGTTTTATCAGGAAATACTCAAACAATACCAGCGAAAATTATCCGCTTTTGCATTGTTACGTCCATGAGGGCACAATCGGCAGAAAAAGTTAGGGAAAAGTAGGGAAAAACATGCCCCTATAAAAGTTAGTGCTTATACATGACGGGTCCTGCGGTAGGACAGGGCGGCGGCGTCTGGGCGGGAGCCAAATCATTTCGCTACAGTCATGGGCGGGCGCGGTGCAAAGCATGAGATTGCAACTAGATTGAAAATATAGAGGCTAATCAATTGACGCCGAGGTTCACGGGTTCGATTTCCGCTTTAGGACAAACATTTGACGGATGAACATAATATGTAGGTGTTTGATCTGAGTCTTGGTGTTTCTATGTATTTATGTATTTACAAAAAAAGTACATTAGTATTCTATCAGTTATCTGGTTCCCATAGTACAAGTTATTGTGGCATTGTGTGCATTTGGACATTTATCTAGCCCCAAACTAAGCAAGCTTGTATCAATAAATAGGATAAAGGCTCAGTATGTTTTAAGATAATTGATTGATTCAGGCGTTACTTTGCGGAAATCCATAAATATCAACAAATTATATAAATATATTTAGTAATAAATCCGCTTGATTTCTAAACAAAGGTTTTAATTAACTTAACTTTAGTTTAGAACTTTAGTACATATTACTATATTATAAACCAAAGAGTCAACGAACAGAAAACCAAAGTTCAAAGATACGACACGTGTTTCGCCTCTACACGAGGCATCATCAGGAGGTGTGAACTCGCCGAAGTTCGAAACGAGAGTCCACCTTTTTTTAGAAATCAAGCGGATTTATTACTAAATATATTTATATAATTTGTTGACAGTATGTTTTAATACAAAGGTGTATGTTTATAATTTTTATTTAACGCTATAATAAAATAAAAAATAACTTTATGCATCAAACGATCAATCTATAAACATAAAAGGCTTGGTCTTGAATTACTGGATGAGTGACAGACAACGCACAAGCCGTACCACTGAACGTAGAGACTTGAAACTTCGAGGGTATATTCTAGATGTGTTGGCACTACGTATACCTACTAAGAAAGGAATTTTATTAAAACGAAGTTGCGGGTGATAACTGGTTTGTAACACATGCTCTGACTCAAAGTAGGCAATTTTTCACCCACTCAGAGAGCGAATATACCATTTCATCACATGCGGTGCAAAATATGAGATTGTAACTAGGTTGGAAACATGGAAGTAATTTGTCTTCATGCGTGCTCTGAATGTAGGCAAGTTTTTTCCCAACTATAGGGCAGAAATAAATAAATATTTTGGACATTTCACACAACGCCATCTAGCCCCAAACTTAGCGTAGCTTGTAATATGGGAACCAGATGACTGATAGAATACTTAGATACTTTTTTTCTGCTGACTGCCACCGAGATTCAAACCCGCCACCATCAGATCGCAAGGCAAGGACCTCATCCACTCGGCCACCACGTCCTCGTGTGTGAAATACCCAATGAATATTATTTAGCTACGCTCAAGTTACTGTTTTTGTAGCAAACTCTTATCAATTGGACCATACGTCATAAGAAACTAGGCGAAAGTTAAAATAAAATGAGCAAGTTTATCAGAGTGAAGTTTAATTAACTGGAAAACGTTTTGGATGCTTGCGATAGTTAACATGTCAGTTTATAACTTCAGTCTGTTCCAAACTGTTAAATGTTAATTAGCTTCGCCCGATGTCAACCCATTTTTTAAAAGTGCTATACTGAAACTTTAGCAGTAGCTTATATCTTTATGGAAAAGTGTATAGATTTTGCCTAGCGATTAGATAGTCAAGAGTTCAAATCACGGTGGCAGCCTATATTGTTTTTTTTAATTGACAGAATCTATGAGCACATTCGGCGCGCTTATAGCGGTTAAAAACATTGATATAATGAGGAGACACCGGTTTGTCATAGAACAGAGTGAAAAGCAAGTGTCCTATCTACCCACTAAATCGTATTGGGTCCGCACTTCGAGAATCCAACAAAAAGAGGGGTTAACGCAAGGCGAACCCCTCTGCTGGCCATATAACCTTCTTGGCTATTCACGTTAAATAAAACTATACGCTGTATTTGATAACTGGGTGCATATTGTAAGATGGTGTTTACCTCGTCCCCCATCGAAAATGGCAGAAAATTATGTTAGGAGATTCTGACGTATAACCTTCTTTTTGCTGGATTCTCGAAGGGTCCGCATAGTGGATTAAGACCTATATATGATTTGCTTTAAGGCCAGCCACAATTTAAATGTTAATGCAGATCAAATCCTCGATAACTTCATTTATTTTACTTTTATTTTGTTGATGGATTGTAAGTAATTTTTTTTAAATCATAAAAATGCATAGAATATTTATGTAGGCAAACAGGATCAACGTACAAAACTCTTCAGCTAAACGCCCTTTGTTCCAAACAATTATGATAAAAACACTCATAAACAAAGTTATAAGTAAACATTATTTATGTATAAACGATGGGCGTACTTAGGTTCACTTAACATAAGTAAAGAAGCGACGTGTGAGTAAAGATTAATGAATGTCGGTTAGGAGGCGTGAGTTTGTTCATTTTGCAAAGAGCGCGCAAATACCTTGATTACCAAGTGAGCAAAGTGTAAAGAGACACCCCCTTTATAAGTTCATTGATACCGATGTAATCATATATAATAATACTAACCGCTAAAGAATGGAACTCGCTACCCGCTTCTGTCTTCCCGGACAACTACGATCTTGTTCTTTTCAAGAAGCGAGTAAATAGGTGTCTTCTAGACCTTCGAGATTCATCGTCGGCCACATCATTACTTAACATCAGGTGAGATTGTGGTCAAACGAAGGTCTATCTCCAATAAAATAAAATAAAATAAAAAGTATCAGCATTTATTTGACAGAGTTCACTTACGCTCGCCGCAAACAAGATACCGATCACAGCGACCGGTGACGGGCGACGTTCTGTGTGACTATTTTAACTGAAATCGTTAATAAAGTTATGTAAATAAAGTTTAATAATGTTCTATATAAATAGATACATTGTTTACAAATAGATAAAACCTATACCTACTTTATCTTTTTACCATTCTTTTTATCGTGTCACTAGTTCTTTCAAACCAGGTGTGGTGAAAGGATTTCAAGTGCGATTCGAAAAGGCTCCTTTCGCGCACAAAGGCTCCTTTCGTGCACATTATCATTTATCATAAGATATTTTTTAAACATTAATTATACTAGAAATTAATCGACATACGATTAGCAAGGTATTATTATATTATATATATATATATATTATATATATATATATATATTATATATATATATATATATATTATATATATATATATATATTATATATATATATATATATATATTATTATATATTAGCAGAAACAAATTGAGCTTATGAACCCCAGATTAAATGGCAATAGATTACAAATTGAAAAAGAGACTGATCCGAAAGGCTAAAACGAAAGCGAAAATACTTAAGGCCCAGAATCCCACACGGTACTATCTCGCTCGCATATTTATACATTTTTAAAGATATAAATTGACTAAGCATAAATTTTAAAAAGGTGAAGTAGTGGTTGCTATAACAACCTCAGGAAATATTTAGTATAGGTATATTTTTTGTTTAGATCTCCTTTGCTTGTAGTTAAAAACTGTTCCAATCTCTTTCACTTCTGTAATCAATACAAAAAATATAGGTAGGTAGGTACTTAAAGATAAGATAAGATAAAGATTTTATTTCTTTTCAATACTATAACACTATAAATTACAAAAGGTTTTTGTATGACAGACTTAAATAATCTACTTACCTAATAACAATAACGTACAAAAATACATCGATGTACCTTTATCGATGTAAAGATAATATTATGTTGCAAAAGATTGATTTAGACTAGGTAGGTAAGTCACAATAATATTATTTCAATTAATAATGAGCTTACATTTTTGCAAGAACGCTAACTCCCACCCTAGGATAACCTGTGTTGTGGGTAGTTAGTCTCTTTCGTCGAGAATTGATAACAATAACAATTTGAGAGGCGCGCTGATGCACGCACGGTAAAAGAGAGTGCGACAGATAGGTACATATTAATTAAACTTTTACATATAAATTATTTTTCCAACCTTTGTTTATTTAATTGTAGTGTGTGTGTATATGTATGTATTTATATATATATATATATATTATGTTAATAATTTAATAAAATATTGTATAGAATGTGTGTTTGAATGTGAGGTGACTTATAATATTAGTATATTTTACAATTAGGTAGAGTTAACTTTTAGTTCAAAAGTAGGTAGTGAACTGTTTTGAAATCAGTGTAGATTTAAACATGAGTTATACTGTATAATAGAAAGTTTGAATGGTAACACAGTTGGTTGTTTAGAAAGATGAATAGGATGCCTGGAAAGATGGACAGAAAGATGGATAGATAAATTAATGAAGTGATATATTAAAAAAATGTTTTTTTTCTAAATTTTTTTAATCAGCCTATGTTCCCACTGCTGAGTCTCGGGCAGGCCTACTCTCAGCTAGGAGAGCAAATGAGCAATCTACCACGCTGACCCAATGTGGATTGGTGGATGTCACATGCCACATTTTTCTGTCCTTTGACATGCCGGTTTCCTCGCAATGTTTTCCTTCACCGTTGCGAGGACGTGTGTACAAACGTTGATTTTTTCGACCGAAAAAAGCCATTTACGCATGACTGCCACCGGGATTCGAACCCGCTACCATCAGATCGCAAGGCAAGGGCCTCATCCGCTCGGCCACCATGTCCTCCAAAAGTTTCTAGAGGTTGTACTAACAAAAATTATAAACAAATAAGTAATGTGAAATTTATACTCAGTCAATGAATATCTTCAAAATTGTACAAATGCTCGAGTGAGATAGCGTTACGCGGTATTCTGCGCCCTAAATCAAGCAATAGTCATTCCGGCACAACCGGAAACAGGGATACGAATGCCAATATTTTACTATGCTTGACCACGTCTCTTATTGACCGTAAAATATCTTAACTTATGCCAGCCATCCGTTTCTAATACTTGGCAGAGATTTATGTCCTGTATTTGAGGAGTTAGTAAAAAACAACTAAACAAGGAAGTTAGACGGTGAACATTAGAAGATTATGCACTAAGGGGATAAAGCAGTGTCTTATGTCGCGGGTGGCATATTGAACCCTGAGCTAACGAGGGATTCAGTTAACTTCTGAGCGAAGCGAGGTAGTTATGCAGAGTCCTGAGTGACGCGAGGGGTTCAAGCTGCCCAAGACGAAGACAGGCTTTATCTCAGAGGAGCATACTCTACTTTTCACATCTTCAATGCCTGCTTTCAAACACCAGTCAATAAAAAGCCAGGGCTCCAGCAGCAAACACCGTCCTTTTATTTTTCGTTCTTTGAAATCACGCCTTTTTTCTTCTTCTTTGAGTTCTTCTTATGGTGCAGTTCGGTTTTAGAACAAACCTCTTTGCAATGCCATATTGGGCATTCTTTTACTCAGAATTTTGTAAGAGTTTCCATACGAAGATGTTCCAAATCAAAAATTTTACTCCCTTGGGGGTTTCATACAACTTTACCTCCCTAGGGAGGTATTGCTTTAGTTAATTGGACATTGTCAAGCTGGGTGGTGTAAAAAATATCTACATTATATTTTCCTTCCCATAGAGGAAAATGACAGTGTATAAAACTTCATAGGTATATCAATAGCAAGTCAAAGACCCGTCAAAGGACCGTATTCAACTGCCTGTTCAAACATTAATCCAATTTTATTGGGAATCGTGGCCCATCAAAGCCTGGCAGATTAAATTGGTTATGTGACGACTAACAGGTTTATTGGGCCCATAAATTCGTCGATACTGAGGAGATATTTTATTAAGAGCAAATAAAAAAATATTAGGAGATTACCTATAGGCTATAAATATAAATTGCTTTCTGATAACTCAGATCAAGTTTACGGCCGTTAGGCTTTTAAATTTATCTATATTACGTGCGTAGACTTCAGCTTTTTCAATTTCAATTGCTTAGTAAAAATGAGTTTTTTTCCGCTACAAAAACTTGCGAATTATATTGCCTTCGCATCTTTTATTTACAATATGTTTTCACAAACTTTACAGTATATGCCTACACGACATCTAAATGTTATTTCTAGAAGGAATCAGCGCCTAACTATCTGTAAAATTAAACTAGCTACTGCCTACGGTTTTGGCCACGTGATAACGAGATATATCAAATCAATTTATTTACCAAATGATTAGGTAATACAAATACACTAATTAATAGTTCATACAAAAGTAGCTTGTGTCTTTTTTCAGTTTATGAATATACGCCCATACTGAATATCAGTCAAATCGTTTGAGTGATTTTGAGATCATGTTAGATCAAACATTAATTCATCTATTTCTCTATCCATCTTCTTAAACTTATCATTGTTACCCGACTGCGAAAAAGGGTTATGTTTTTCGATTGTACGTAAGTATGTACTCGTATATATCAATGTAAAATTAAAAAAATAATGATGACATACCTACATAAGAGATAAAGAGATAAAGATTTTTATTTTGCATACATATATTATTCTTTGGATGATAATTTTTGGCGCCCTGTAGGCTAAACGGCTGAACGTATTTTGACAAATGAGGCGTCGTTAAACTTTTATTATAGGCCACGAGAGTGACATAGGCTGCCTAAACTGTCAAAAAATGGTGGCTGTAAGATATCGGAATGTGTGACAAAGTGACGATGGTTTTAATCGACATTTGATCCATTTCTCTTCTATCGAAACTTTAAGCTTGCAAATACTAGTTAGGCATCTATTATAAGTATCAAATATGTAACCAAAATATTATTGTATAAATAATAAGTTTCGACTTTGATTAAGCAACAATAATTCCTATTTTGTGTTACTTTTCTCATCAAATTAAGTGCGTGGCTTGGCAGGAAACACCAAGTCTATGTCAGAAATGTTGGCAGGAAACAAAATGCGAGTAGCTTCAATGCCCTTTATCTGACCTCCTTCCATATCCATAATTCATGACCATATCCTGCCATGATGTATTACGACCACTAAAATCGGAAAAGATAATTTTCTTGGTCAATTTAGTTAATTAATAGGTCATTTGCCCAAGGCAGATTAGTTTGCTACTAACGTCGGTCAGGAGGTTGATTTATATTCTTATAAAAGTAGCTCGAATCTAGTGTCTAGTCCGACTCTTAGGGCTCTTTCAATTTAGACGTTTCGTGTCGGACCGCTGCAGTGCCGATGCGGTGCGTTTGTCGTGCGGCATACAGACGGTCATTTGTTTTCATACAAAGCGCACGGTGCGGCAACAGTGCGGCGTCGGTATGTATGATTGAACGACGCCGCTTTGTATGAAAATAAATGACCGTCCGTACACCGCACGACAAACGCACCGCTTCGGCACTGCAGCGGTCCGACACGAAATGTCGAAAGAGCCCTTATATCAACAAATTATATAAATATATTTAGTAATAAATCTGCCGTGTCGTATCTTTAAACTTTGGTTTTCTGTTGGTTGACTCTTTGGTTTATAATATAGTAATATGTACTAAAGTTCTAAACTAAAGTTAAGTTAATTAAAACCTTTGTTTAGAAATCAAGCGGATTTATTACTAAATATATATATATAATTTGTTGATATTTATGGATTTCCGCAAAGTAACGCCTGAATCAATCAATTATCTTAAATCAGCTAGAAGAGCCCTTATGTTTTTTGCTGCAAAAGTACAAACAAACTGCTTATAAAATACAATTTACAGTTAGTTTTTTTTTTAATTTTACCATTTTATCAAAGCATTTAGAAATTTTGCGATGTTAATAATTATGTTTAGACACACTCAGATGAAACACCGATGTTCATCGTACAATAACTGTTTGTCCTGAAGCGGGAATCGAACCCGCGACACTCGGTGTAGCAGCGTTAGTCAAACGCACATGCCGTTCTGCCATCTGTGTCGTCAAATATTGTTGAATTTTAGCAAAGTGACATCGTTTTGAAAATTTTAAACTTCAACATATTATGCTACATACCATTTGGACAACGTTTCATTTCGTAAGCCTTTTTGAATACCTATCAAAAAGAAGTATATCGTAAACTTTTCATTTTTCATTCATTTATTTCAATTCAATTCAAATCTTCGAGGCACACTTGAAATCCTTTCACCACACTGGTTCGAAGGAACTAGTGACACGATAAGAAGAAGAAGAATTCAAATCGTTTATTTCGGTATTAAAACAATTTTTGTTAGTACATATAATATATATAAGGCTTATTCTAAGGTTAGTAACATATTAAAAATTAAAAATCACACATAACCATTAAATAATTTAAAAAGTCATTAAGTAGCTTTTGATATATAACGAGGGTTACGAAATGAAACGTTGTCCAAATGGGAATTAGCCACATATTAATGCAAGAGAACTAGAATTTGTACATATGTTATATCGTTAGAACATGGTCTAGATTTACGAGACGGCGCATAACGGCTGCGGACCTCATATATACCAACGTATTTACGACGGACTGCCGATGCTTTTGATGGGCTATTACGCTCAAGTGCTAATGTTTTATGACTGGAAACAATAGGAAAAATCTCAATGAGAAATCGATTTACCACAAATTACTGTTTTATGGGAGGTGTCAATGTGAGAATAGTACCTAGATATCAATTTAATGTTATTTTAGAACTTAAGAAATTCGAAAATATGACGTGTCAATTGCACAAAAAGAGCCTCTTCGGGGCGCACTTTATATCCTTTCACCACGCTGGTTCGTAAGAAAATTTTATCTTTTCAACTGACTTTTAAGAGGAGGAGATTCTCTTTTTTTGTTTATTAACTAAGAAGTTTTTGTTAATAAACCAATTTGAAAAAATATTGTTTGATAGGATATTTCTTTCAGATCGGTTTCAGAATTTCATCATAATCGGTATGTAGTTTAGTTTTTAAATCAAAATAACTGAAAAAAATGTCATCGAAGTAAACAAATATGCGTATTTTGCTTCTCTGTGACTTTACATTGGTGTTTACGGTTACGTAAAGTAAGTAAATATACTAAACGCAAACTAAGTTACGTCAGTGACGAAGTCGCACTCGGGTAAGCTACTAAGAATTAAGAGCAGTTGAATTGAGAACCTTCATCTCTTCGAAGTCAGGTAAACGCTTACAAATCTTTTTTCGCAGTGTCATAAAATCCTTACTAGTAATCTACTGTTTTCGTTAACATAAATAAATAAATCTATAAATACAATATTCTCAGCAATCTCGTTTGCTGAATCGTAAATCCTTTGGATAAGATACAGATAGTCTACGTTTCAGGTAAGTTGTCTTTGAAAATCTGCCTTTTTTATGTAAAGTGGCGAGATTAGTTCGCATTCTCATGATAAAAAATCATGCCTGCCCATAACCATAACAGTGATATACAGGACTGTGATTCCCATAGGCCGGTTTTTTCTATCGAACCAATGTGGTGAAAGGATTTCTAGTGCGCCTCGAAGAGGCTCCTTTCGTGCACTAGACACAGGCCAGTGCAACACTGCTATAACGCTCGTCGAATCAGTTTCAAAATACAAAATGAAGAAAGAATACATTTACTAAAGTAAATGGTAGATTTCGAAAATGAGCTGCTTTATGTATAACAAACGTAAAAAAGGAGAAATTTATATCCTTTCTTCGGTTTTTTGAAGTGGTTTAAAGTGCCACCTATTTCTGGATTTCGTGGTCATGAAGTTTCGTATTACCTACTTATTTTTGAAAAACATTCACGATACATTATTTACGTTAAAACAATCGTTTTATTGACGGATTTTCTATAGCAGCTTGCTTGAAAACCTTAGTTTATGTGCTTTCTAGGTTTGGTAGTTCGATGAACTGAGGTAATGCTTTCAGCTGATTCTCGCTTGGGCTATAAAAGTATGTACGACCTTTAGATTATAAAAGCTCATGATTAGAACAACATATTCCGTTTATTTCTATTCAAAATAAATGTTTTAGCCAAAATAAAAAAGGGGCATGCCTTAGAGTAGTCGCATATGATACATAACATCGTACATCTCACTTTGGTTATAAGCAACATTTAAAATTTTTCTGAGGTTGATTTGGTACCATCTGACGGCCAAAAGTTGGCCTACAGATGTTCACACTTACATCCCATTTTCGCGTAATTACTCCCACAAATTGACAGAAAGTAAGAGGAAAGAGGTTCACACACTTAAAAAAATTTTTTTATTAAACTAAATATTAATTGAGCAGATCGAGATATATGAACTGGTAGCTATAGATAAATAACGGTGTTCTTATAAAAAACACCAAGATAGACAGTATCAAAGCAAAATGAATTTTACGGAATATAGGACAGAAAAATCGCTTTTCCTCTACTTCGCCAAAATACTAAATCGATTTCGCTGAGACTTGAAAAATATAAGAATTGATAAGGATATAGGCTACTTTTTATTCCGATATCACACGGGCAAAGCCGCGGAAAGCTAGTAAATCATATTTTAACACAGAAAATAATCTTATTCGATTTCTTCGAGTTGTATTCGAAACCCCGTGGCCTATAAAACTTGGAAGGCAATTAAGTGTACGTGTTGAAATCTTTTAGTTTGATTAGAACGAATAAAACTGAAAAGGTTAATGTACTACAATTCTTGAACCTTATTTCAAGTATAATACGGTTGAAATTTGAACAGAAATATTTTTCCTGATACATCGCTACTGATGTGCTATTCAATCTGATTTACTCAGTCAGTTTATTTTCCACACTGGTAGAGTTTTTTAATACAAGCATTATTTGCACAAATTACTAATAGATGTTCCTTTATGAACTTAATTAAATTAGAATCATGCATATGATTAGCCGAATTATTATTATGATATAATTACTAAGATCCGATTGGTAGATTGAGGTAATTGTTTTTTGCCTTAAGCCACTTAGAGAAAGGCCTCCCGCCTTTGCCCAGCATTGGGACGTAATTGGGTGATTATTTACAAATAACCATTTTTTTTTATATTTTGTACATTTCACGCAACGCCATCTAGCCCCAAAGAGCTTGTATTATGGAAACCAGATAACTGATAGAATACTTAGTTTTTTTTAATACATACATTCATAGAATACATAGAAAACACCCAGACTCAGGACAAATACCGATGTTCATCACAAAAATGTTTGTTCTGAAACGGCGCTCCCGCTCCGCGATCAAACCCGCGACACCGGGCGTGGCAGTATACACTTGCCATTCGACCATCAGTGTCGTGTAAATTTAATATCATAAGTTTGTGAACGGTCCTTTCATTGGTCTATTTCACAGCAGTATTTTGTAGTGTTTTAAATTTTTCAACAGGTTGTAATTTAACGTGTTTGAAAACCGTTACATTGTAAACTAACAGTTTTCACAACTTTACGGAGACATTAATTTCAGGCCATGGCTGTAGCTATAAAATATAAACTAAATGGTTAGGCCGGTGGGTAAGGGTCCGGCCTACCGGCTCTAGTTTCCAAACTTGCAAAACAACCCCAATCTTAATAGATTGCAAGGAAACATAACTCAATTGAACTGTACCTTTATAGTCTCGGAGCCGGTGAAGGTTTTCCACACAATTTTAAATAAAGAAAATGACTTCTTAACAATGTATGAAACTCAATTGCCTTCAACTGGTTGTGCAGTACCTATGTGTTATTATTTTATGATTAATAGTATGTTTTTAATATAAGTTTATTAAAGATTGAATATTTTGAAGTTTTTTACGTGTTGTTTTTATTTTTATCTTTATATAACATCTGTTTAGCATTACTTTTCTACAAATCCATAACAAATAATAACATCCATAAAAAAATACGATAAGATTGTAATAGTAACATACACATAGGTACCTACTAATAAACAATGAAGGCATTTGTCGTAGAGCGAAGCCACACTGCTCCGTTGCGTTGCGTTGCGTCGCAGTTTTGTTTTGGCATTTAGCACTGAATGCGTCAAAATCAAGCGCTGCAACGCAAATGCCAGTAAAAACTGCAACGCAACGCAACAAAGTAGTGTGGCTTTGCTATAACGATAACGACTGAAAAAAAATGGAACAGTAATAAAATAAGAAAGCTAGCACTAGCTCCTAACCCATAACTAGGTATACTGGCTAACTTATCGTCACAAGTTATGATTGGGCAGAAACTTGGCTGAATTGAATTGCTTCTGATTCCGGTATCCACTACACCCTGAGGAGTCGGAAACGTCGTATTTTATTACGACTTTCAAGAATGATAAAAATCTTAGAAGCTTTAAGGTTCAAATCATAAATCTGACAGGAAACTATTAGATTTACTCGTTGCTCTATCCAGACACCACAATTTCAGTCTATAATATTCCAACAGCGTAGACTGAAGAGAGTAGACTGATGCCTACTCTCCGCTATGGTAGCATAAGTCTACCACACGAACCCAATGCGGATTGGTAGATATGTCACATGGCATAGATTTTTTTTTTGTTCTGTAACATGCCGGTTTCCTCTCAATATTTTCCATATTGTTATCTTCTTCTTCTTATTATTATTGTTGTATCACTAGTTCTTTCAAACCAGGGTGGTGAAATTTTTTTAAGTGCGCCTCGAAGAGGCTCCTTTCGTGCACTTGAAACATATTTTTTTGTCGAATTTTGTAGGTTCTACGACATTATCGGTTTGCTCACGATTTATTCCTTCACTGTAAATCATGTGTTTTTAATGCACACATATATTTTTTGAACAGAAAAAACCATTGTAGTTCGACTGGGTTCGAACCCACGACCATAGGATCGAAAGTCGAGGCACTTCCCACTCGGCCAACACGGCTTACCACTGTTGTCAGAAGGTGGGATGCGCCGATAGATTTTTCTACTAAAAAAAACAATTTGCCATTTTTGCTATATGCCATTTTGAAGTGGAATATTTTAAAAATTGACAATATATTTATTTTTAAAGCCAAGTCTAAGATAGGCCTTAAATCTCCGACCTCTGTTTCACACGACACGAAACCAGTTTCATCACGCTTTGATTATAATATAAATTAAACTACAAAATAATATTTACATTCTACGACCAACAAGTAATTTTCTGCTCGACTTCACAGAAACGTGTCGCGTCGAAACCTTCTTAGCCTATCAGAGTCAGCGTTCTTTTTACAAACGACAGCAGTTTTCGAAGCCTGAATGGTAGATTCCAGCTCACAGTAAAAGGCAATCTGACATTCTGCCCAGATTGGGTCCCAGGGATCAATAATCGGAAAATTCTGGCTATTCGGAATATAGGACGAAAATGTGGCTATAAATCTAGAGTCCCTGCGACAGGCTTATAGAAATGAAATATCACAGGGCTGAGCTTGATAAGTAAGTGTGAATGTCAGGCGTTTTTGAAGATGGCTTTTCATAGTATTTTTTATTAAAAAACTGTTTCTTAATTTTACATGAGAAATACTAGTTAAAATGTCAACAGTGGTTTCACTGCTAGACAGCTCTCTATTCCATCTCCTCAAATCCTATGGTTGTTTGGATTTACCTACAAGAGAATATAAATATATTATTCTATCATAGAAGAAAAAAGAAAGAATAGTAAGATTCTCTGAAATCAGTTTCGTCATGGTAGAGCTTAACAGGAGGTATAATATGGAACTCAAAATATAATGTTAAGTGCAGATTTTTATATATTTAGAGATACAACTTATAAAAAAGAGCTCAATTAACTCTAGCACGTTTTTTTTACTATCGCTTGGCCTGTCATTATATATTATTTAAAAAATATGTTAAAAATTAAAATAAGAGAACAAAAAAAGTTAAATATTAGCATCAATTATAATTTGAGAAAAAGTTGACAATATTAGCATACCAAAACATAAATTCAATATTTAAATTATTAAAATATACATTACATATGTAGGTACCTAATTTTAGTTTTTAGAAGGTATTTATGAATGTTTTGAATAAATTTATTATTAGTCTAAATATTTTTTTTTTAATGGTAACAGATGACCAGACGAAACAAACGCTCTCCTAATGACAACAGATCACGCCTGCCTATGACTACAACAGTGTCACACAATACTTTGATTAACATAGGTCAGTGTAACACTACTATAGCACTCGACCTCTTTGAGACATTTTAATGGTTACTAATTTTTCTAGCCATAGTACACTTAAACTGGAACACAGTTATAGCCAAGACAAGAAAAATACTTACAAAACACACAGAAAATGATCAGCCGCGTACAACACGCACTCAATTTCAGCTGTCGGCGTTTCTTTGTGATTGAGGGGAAGAATAAGCAAAAAAAAATATTTTCTTTCCTTACGTTGATACAGTATTATCCTCAATTTTGAAAGGGAGTGCTCACGGAAGTGTCGAGATATGGCAGTGAAGTTTGATTGATTTATAAGATTTTTGTAGGACTTTGATTAAAAATGGTATTGTCAACGAAGAAGCTGGTAAATCAGAAATTAATTAGGGGCGGGACAAATTTTACTTATTTTGTTAGTGATTCGTGGTTCCGTTCCATTTGACACTCTTAAATTAGGCCTGTTATTTTGATAGATGGTTTTACTCAATCAACTTTTGAGTAGATAATTATCCCATCCTCATTAATTCCCAAACATATAAGATTGGTAGATAGATATAATAAAACTGAAGTGGTGACTTTAGAATAATAAATAGGTTCTCAAGAAGAATAGGTGCCGATTTCCAAAAAACCTTACAATCGAAAATAAAATTTAAGTAGGTACTCGTAATAATAGATAAAGCATGTATTAAATACTTCATACTCTACCTATTATTACTTTTATAGGTACGAAGCATTTATTATTTACTTCATATTTTACCTATTTATATCTTACATTTTTGATTTTTGAAAGTGAGGTTTCCAGTAAAAAGGGCACTACCCCTCTGGGGCGTCTGTCAGGGTATTACCCTAAATATTATTTAAAAAAACTTGCAAGTTTTAACACAATATAAAACCAATAAGTAATAAGAAATAAGAAACATTTATTGTTTAAAACTGTGTACAAAAATACCTTAATACTTATGTATTTAATAGGAAACAGGATCTGGTGGGAAATACAATAAGATAGGTACTTATAACTTTAATGAAATAAATAGTTTTATTACATACAATACACTTATACATTAGATTTTCTGAAGGATATGAACAAAACCGTTCTTAAACCCTTTAAAATTCTATTTGAGTGATAAATACCGAACGACCTATCTCAAAATGGAAATTGGAAATTTGTATCGGATCCAGCTACCCTTTGTCTCTTGCCAGATGTCGGATAATTGAATGTCAAGAAAAATTGCTACCAGACACGTACTAAAACATTTTATTCATAGTATATTTGGGTTCTCAACGAGTAATATTGGAAGTCGGGACACTGGGTGTTAACAACACGTTGGAAAAAACATCCCAACGAGTTACATTGTAAATTAATAATACAATAAATATTTATTGTAACAATGTACAACAATGGTTTTACAAAAGGGGGACTTATCGTATCTTACAGACAATCTTATGTATACCTATTGTTATTAGATTAGAAGGAAATTTTATTAATTTGATTAGTAGGTATTATTATTTTATTTATTTCTGTACACAGGGTTTTAGTAAGGCAGGTATTGCAAAATAAACATAAAAAATGGTCATTGGTGAAACAGATTCGTTTCGTTAGTTTTATTTATTCATAACATATCTTAGTTAGTAAAGCTCTGAATAAAACTTCAGTCTTGTAGGTACAGATAATGTGAAAATAATTTGTTTTCGATGAAATACAATTGCATGAATTTGTAAATTTTTTGCAGATTTTTTTTCAGGAGGCAAAAAAGCATTTTTCATAAGTAAGGATTTTATAATAAAACATTCAAATACCTCTCAACTCGACAATGGATGTCAGCGCCATCAAAATATTTATTTGTGTAAATTTTTGTTTGTTTACTCGACATAAAGTAATTAATTTGAAAACAGTTCTTTATTTTGATTATTTCTCTCCATTTTTATGACAGCAATAGAATTTCAATTTTTAAGAGAGTCATTAAAAATAATTTAAGATGTAGTATGTAAAAAAGGTTGCATTTTGCTGTCGTTAATAGAAATTAAAAAAAAAATTCGGTATATATTTCACATTAATTGTTTTGTAAAAAAAAAAAATATTAAATACTGTAGATCTTAGTAATCAAATTCAAATTTTATAAAATGTTATAACAAAAATCAAAAGTTTTTTTGGTTTTTGTATTTTTTTTTGTTGTTTACGCGTTGGTACTTCCACTAGAAAAGTATAACGATGAACGTACTAACATAAAAAAAAGGTTCATCTCTAAGTATTTTTAATACCCACCACATAACAAAATGCGAAGGTTTGTCAATCTTGTAGCCAAATGAATTAAAATTTGGCTTTAATAAGTTAGCTCAAAATCTCGATATTAAATTGATCTGGATTACAAATAAATATTTTTCATTACATTTCATATATGTAGCATAATTTATGACCACACGCCCGCAGAATGTTACCTAAATTTGTCTCTATATTTAGCTGGCAAAACCACACACATACCTACTTAACTAGGCATAAATTCAAAATACGCTCGGCTATTATTTCAAAAAAGAAAAAAAATTGTGTAACGGAATAACGGATAGTAAGTGTTTTGGAACGAGGGTAGAACAGTAATTAAAAAGTCGTTAAAGCCAGTTCGAAGAGATTTTACGCTTCGGTATTTTAATAAAATAGGTCTCGAAATAATAAGAGAAAAATATGCGTTTTTAACGTTACAATAACTGTTTTTTTATTAGAACAAAATCGCTCAAACATTCATATGTTAGTAAAAACAAAAAGGATTACCGCTTTTAATAAACGATTGTGCACGAAAGGAACTTCTTTGAGGCACACTTGAAATCCTTTCACCACACTGGTTTGAAAGAACTAGTGACACAATAAGAAGAAGAAGAAGAATAAATGATGAGATCTAAACTTATTACATAATATTAACGATGTTCTAGTTTAGTTGAAACAGTTCAAATTCATGATTTGAATGCGTAATTTCATTATTGGGATTTCACCAGCAAAAATCCCGAATGGTAAGAAATAAATCTCCTTTATATTACCTAGATAGATGTAGTTTCTCGGATAGAATCCAAAATGAGGTCATAGGACAGAGAACTAAGGTGGTCGACATAGCTCAGCGGATCAGCAAGCTGAAGTGGCAGTGGGCCGGCCATACCTGCCGAAGAACCGTTATCCGTTGGGGTAAACGTGTTCTTGAGTGGAGATCGCGTCTAGGCAAGCGTAGTGTAAGACGACCTTTGGCCAGATGGAGTGATGATCTGCGCGCTATAGCTGGCAGAAGGTGGATGAGGACAGCCGGAGATGGTGATGGTGATGGTCAGTGGCGCGCCTTAAGAGTGACCTATGTACGTATTACGTAATGATGAAATGTAGATTACTTTAGGTTCTAACGAGTAAGTATTATGTAGGTATTTGAAAGACAATCTTAAAAAGATCAAAGTTTTACCAATAATTCACAAAATAATTTTTCGAGTTATGTATCTCAAAGACATTTGAGCTTGTTTTTGCGAAAGAAAACCGTTTTATCGGTCAATTTAACTCAAAGGCAATATGACCGTACAAAATAAAACTTATCTAACGAAATATTTCTCTACCCTTTGAACGTATCCAAAGCTATCTCCGAATCTCAGTGATATTTATAGCCAAAATTCTTTGATCAATAATAAATCTCATATTTTTTTAATGTAAAGTGACGAGATGGAGCATATTTATTGCACTAAGAACAATCAAAGTTTTCTTCTTCTTATTATGTCACTAGTTCTTTCGAACCAGTGTGGTGAAAGGATTTCAAGTGCGCCTCGAAGAGACTCCAAACTACAACTGACTTCAATTGCACTATTTAGTGATCTTTAAACACCATTGAAAAATCACAGTAAAACACAATATGCGTTTCATTTACTTTGATGACATATTTTTTATTTTTTTTTAATTAAATAATAAACCAAAAAAAGAAGAAGTCGGTTGTAAAACAAGTACCTATCTACACAGCCGAACTTAATGCTAATTAGAATTCTCTTCCAGCTAACTTCTGTGTATAGTGGATAATATGTAAAATATTATGAAGTGTTCTGATGTAAAAAACTTGTATAATAACAATATTATTTTCATATTTTACAATAAATTTTACATTAAAACGATGTTGATATTAGTTTGATGGAATTAAGCCAGTTAAACAGAAACAGTTCTAAGCTTGATGTTATAAAACCTGAAAACACTGCCTGCCAAATTATTATCGCCATATTGGATTTCTTATGAAAATAAACATAATTTTATGACCTTAACATATTTTTTATAATCTATTTTAAATTCCTTCATGTACTCGATAGGTTCGATTAACAAAAAAAAATTATAAAAGGTTTACTACTTAGCCGAAAATGCGCCATTTTTAAATCCATTTAAGGACGCTCGGGTTATTGAGAACAAATACATTCATCGATATATTAATTGTTAAAATCCATTCAGCCGTTTGGAAGATATGAGATAACATAGAAATTTATATACATATGATATGCGCGAAAAACATAACCCTTCCTCCGCAGTCGGGCAACAATCGTTTGTAAATGCAGTAGTTTTTTCCAAGAAAGCCACTTAGAATGCATAATGAGTATTTATTAATGAAAATTATGCCCCACATAGCGCCACAATCGTTTAGCATATTTACTAACATATTTATTGCTAGCCACTGCCCGTGGCTTCACCTACGTGATGCCATCATCATAAAAAAACCTAATCCGTTCGGTCCAAATAGCTAAGTATTATTTTTATTTTAGTAAACTAAGTGTGTGATATGTGTGATTTTTGAATCTGAGAATTTAGAAATAATGATAAATCATAAGTTCTCAAGATGCTTTGTTGATATTTTTTTATGCCTAGTGGTTTATTAAATTTAGCACTCTGTAATTCTGTAATTCTTTATTGTAAAAAAAACATGATATAGTTTAAAACATAAAAGAAAATACATGTACAGAGGCAAAAGTAAAAAGGTAAAAGCACTGTCAGAGTATCCTTTTCTGCCTATGCTAGGACCTATGTTGAATGTTTGACTCTGACTATGGTCCTGGATGTTATTTTTAATGTTAAAAGTCATTATTAGTTAATCAGAACTTTACTATTATTTTTATATATAATTTAATATTATATATTATTAAAAAATAAAATTAAACTTACCATAAAATTAAAAACCATGCGTGTCCAAATATTTAAATCTCACTTTAACTGTCACACTCACATCACTTCACAGTTATTTCAATTTGTTCACTAACTTTGACCCGTTTACGTTCAAACTATATCACTTTTTTACGACACAGCCCTCTCGCATTTACTCGTCAAATCCTCACAGAAAACGCGATAGAAACGACCACTCATGGAGGCACCTTTTGAGCTACTAACGCACATAGCTACGCCTGGGTAAACCTCTGTCTGTGTGAGTACAACCCTGTTGTATACTATAACCCTACAGCATATTGTCTCAGTGTGGGTGCCATCTAGAACGGTCTGATTCGAATGTGTGTGAAAATTTGGTAGAGCATGGTAGAGCTTTTCAAGTGTGTGCGTAACCGATCACGTAAATGGCTCCAGTGAGCGTAACCGGTGTGACCAGGAAAAAACTCTGCGCATGCCCAAAAATGAATCAGAAAAATTCTGTTTCGCGCTATTTAAATACTGATGTGAGGAATTAAATCTTTTTTATCTGTGAAGTTAAGGGATAAAGGTAATTTCGAATGAGGTTTTCATAAAAGCGATATGTCTGCGTTTTTCAATAAGACTTCCCCAGATTTGCTCTCGTTTTGCAAATATTTGGGCGGTTTTGTTGGCTGTCAGTATTTGAATAAGGTAATAGAAGCTTAAATTACTTGGGGATACGGGTCGCAGAACTTTGAATTTATTTTACAAATATCTTGAGACAGTTTAACCAACCCATTCTTATACCAACACTGTTATTTAAAATTTAAAGTGCTTAGAATTTTCAGCATTATCTACAAAATATTTAAAAGTATACAATGAGTATTGTTTTGTGTCACTAAACACTAAAAATATCTAAATGTTTTATGTTATCTGGCTCAAAACATCTTAATAAGGTGAAAAGTATGGCTTTTTTACAGTGCTACGCGCGTAGATAAAGTCGTAGGACTTGCTACGCAACGTCTACAAGACTACATACAATATTGTATACATAATATACATACACAGTATTGTATTTACATATATAAGTATACAATACTTTTTCTATTTTATTGTTATATTTATTTATTTCACAAACTTATTAGTTATAGTTGATTATAAGTTGGCAACTACATCATAAGTGCATAATAATGATTTGTGTGGTATGTCTTGAATAAACCTTATAAGGTTCTTAAATTATTCTTGAAAATTATGTAAGATGAACTTTAGATTGGTGTCTATTTTGTAACCGAGATTGATCACAATCCCTTGCCAAACTTCAAGTGGTATTCTGGGATAAAAACCTATTGAAAGTTTCAGCTGTGGCCTAATAAATAGACTTTGGCGACTTTATGAATGAAAAATATATTTAAACCTTTGATAAACTTGCACTACAAAACAGAGAATTAAATTTCTGTAGGATAAATTGAAAAATAAATGAAATTAAATTATATTCAAAGAAAAAAGCTGTTTATACTTAAACGAGCAATAAATTATTATTATTTTTCATACATTCAACCTCTCAACATCAATACAAGGATATAAAAGGATTGGCCCTGACATATAACGTAAAAAAGTCGTGGGTTAGCTTAGTTGGTCAGCTAGAACATAATATAAATATGTATATAGCTGGTATATTAGTGTATTTTTTTTTATTTGAATTTATTAATGTTTTAATAGGTACCTACTTAATAATAATTACTTTATCATGGATTCATCAATGTAAAAACGGATTTATTTAGAGAGTTTAAATTCTCCTTTCTCGCCTTCTTTTGTGCCTTAAACCTTGGAAATTAAGGCACTCTCTGATCTCTGAACAAGAGGCACTCAATTCACGCTTTTGTATAACATGAGTGCCATCGATTATTTTTAAAAATTCTCTTCATTCAAAACATGCTCGTATGACTGAATCGTGCACTTAGTGCATTTTTCGAAGCGAAATACACTCGATACTGGTTTATTTTCTTGAAAAATGGGCTGCCGTTTCATTTTAAAACACTCAGAATCATCGTTTGTTTTTAGAGTGCTGGTGATGTTAGTAGCAATACTCGTGATTGCCGCCATTTTTCGCTTATTTACCTACAATTGATGGCATTGTTCTATAGGTATATTAATAAAATTATTGTAAAATTGTTCTCATAGTAAAAGGTATGCTTTGGAGCTAGAAGGCGTTGTGTGAAATGTCCAAACATAATTTATTTATTTAGGTACCTATATCAATCATAAACACAGTACATAGATAAAATTTCGTTATAACGTTATAGTTTGATATTTTCTAGTATGTTTGTTATTAGATACCCATCTAAGGGTGTAAGCCTTCTCCCATGCTTCATTTGCTTCAATGCGTATGAAAAAAAAAAAAAAGACGTCGCGCGTTCGCATGCCCCGCTACAAAAACTTGGCAGATGTAGCGGATAACATGTCAAAATCTGCCAAAAATAGTCTTTGCCCGAACTACCAGTCTACTAGGTTTAGAGAAAAAAAAGCATATTTTTTCCGTAAGTCATGAATAAAGATAATTGATTGATTCAGGCGTTACTTTGCGGAAATCCATAAATATCAACAAATAAATATATTTATATAATTTGTTGATATGAATAAAGATGCTCGTTTGGTTTGTTTTCCAAGTCAAATTTTTTACTTGTAAGAGGAAGACTAGTCTAGAACTGGGAAAGTCAAGGGGTGACCTCAAGTTTATAAACTTGAGGTCAACCGTATCACTATTATTATGAAAAGAGGAATATAGTCCTCTTTTCATAATAATAGTGATATGGTTTCAGACTTCTCTTACTGACCCGCCCTAATGTTAATACCGTGTAGGCTTCCTAGGCATAATATTCTGTTACGCCTCGTATTATCCATAACCAATGGCATAATTATTGCAGCTTGGAGAAGACAGCGCTTCAGTTGCAGACTCTAAAGCTCTGTCGTAATAGATTACATTGCAATCTTGGGTGCGTTTTGTTGGCTTAAAGGTGATATTATAAATATTCATTAAAGGCTTTCCTAACTGACTGGAGACAACAAAGTTATTAGTTTGTAAAAGGTATTTATCGCTCGTTTTGGCTGTGTGGTAGATTACACATAGGATAAACTACTAAACGGAGAACTTAAAACTATGAAGGTTCGTCAAAACCGTTAAGTGCGTACTAAAAAACGATGTGTGCATAAGATCACACGACAGAAGTGAAAACTTAAACACCTTAGTCGACTCGAGCCGACCTTACCCGAACGAACGTTACATAACCGAACGTGACTGCTCAGTCTAATTAAAAACCCACAAAATTAATTGCCCAGCATGCTTAACGAAGTTTTCACTTCAAAAAAGGAATTTTGTTAATTCGTAACGCAAACGAAAATTAAGTTTCAGCTAGTTAATTATAATGTGACAAATTTTAGAACAAAGCTATCTAATTTAAGTAGTTAGAAAAAATATCTGCTTGAATATAAGTATACTAATTTAAGACATCACAAAGAACTTAAAGACATCGAAGCTTAAACTAATTTGAAAACAGTTCTTCTTTTCGCAATTAATTCGGAGCTATACAAAATAATATAGAGTGTTTTTTCCACCTCATAAACTATACTGAGTTTGAGCTTAATAATTGGTTCTGTGTATTAGCTTGATTGAGGAACAAACATCCATTATACAAACCTTTGTCTCTAGTAGGTTGGGATAATAAAAAAACACAACCCACATTGAATTCCATCCATCAATTTCGACCTATTCTCTGTACGTAAGTAACACATAAGTGTAAATTATTGAGTTATTGGCTTTTTACTGTCATTAAAACGAAGATACCATCAAAATATTTTCAAATTACCATGAAAGGTATCTAATTTCAAACGCAACCCTTGGAACTAAACCGAGGGATAATTATACAGTTTGAACAAGTTATTGGACAATTACTGGGAAAGTATATTAAGTAGGTGTATTTTAAAATATGTGTTGTATTGTACATTTGTACAGTCAGCTGCACCAACATAAATATAACTCGGTCGAATTAACATGACACCTTGGTCGAATGACGTTTGTGCAAAGTACAGCTTGGTACAGCGTGGAATTGGATAATCTTGATAGAGAAGAGGTCCTGTATTACTTGGTAATGATAAGTAATGATAAGGCTTCGCAATTAGAGGAAGAAACACGGAGGACGCCGCGCGGGGTAGCGGGGGAAGGGAATATAAATAGTGTGTATAATATAATACCTATAAAATAGCGTATGTAATATACATATAATATTATTGTATATAGTATATATATTTATAAAATATAAAATAGTATATTTAATATATATATAATATTATTGTTTACAATATAAAATATTGTAAATAATTTATATAATATATAAGCATTAGGTTAGTAATTAGTTGTGTAAATAAAAATAAAATAAAAATACAAATATATGAGTAGTGTATGTAATATATATGATATATATAATACTATATATGATATATACTAAAGTTCTAAACTAAAGTTAAGTTAATTTAAACCTTTGTTTAGAAATGAAGCGGATTTATTACTTAATATATTTATACTATTTGTTAATATTTATGGATTTCCACAAAGTAAAATCTTTAAAAAAGCTATACCAATCAATTATCTTGTGTTTTTTATATATTGTACATAGGATTGGATATAATTCTGACCCTGTAACATAATTGACTTTGTCCACCCCACTTGTTAGGCGCGGACGGATATATTACCTATAATAAGAAGGTTTATGCTAGTGTTTGTGATCACGCAAGCCGCGCGCCTTATAGGTATTATGATACAGGGGTCATTTGGAAAAATATCTAGACATGTCAATGTTAAAAATTAATAATTTTGATATTTAACAAGCTTAAAGTTTATAAAAACTGAAAACTGAAAAAAATACTATGATACTACTATTAATACTGTTGGGAGATATATGTTCGAGAGTTTAGAGTATAGATGTTCTGTTGCATATCAGTAATGTGTTGGCATTACTGAGTTCTGGTTGTAAGGGCACTGTAGCTAGTGAAAGTATTGAACTTACTAGAATGACCATCAAAAAAAATTCTCAAGTGAAAACAAAACCAATAAGTACCTAATATTTTTTTTTTATTAAAGCTTTTTTTTTTTAATTCTATTCATTTGAGTGTAATTTTCCATTGTAACACTTGTAAATTATTCTGTTAAAAAATACCAATCACCCGTCTTCATATACATAATAATATGTAGGTATACTTTCAATATGGACAGACAGTAATGGAAAGGCTTTGTAATTGGGTCCCGTTAGCATCTTTCATGTACGGAATACCTAAAATTTAGGTAAAAAAACGATAATGAATGTGGCCCCAAAGGACAGTATGAAGACGGCCTGATGAAGACGGACAGGAACCCTTCGAAAAGGTTCCAAGTGAAGTGTTGAGCTTCGAAGTTTTGGATCTTTTGTCGTGTTTGTTAAATCGGAGTTTCTTTAAGGCCCAGAATACCACGCACCGCTATCTCTTTTGAACATTTTTAATACATATTTGACGACACGGATGGTCGAGTGGCAAGTGTGTTGGACTGCCACGCTGGTGTCGCGGGTTCGATTCTCGCTTCAGGACAAGCATTTGTGTGATGAACATCGGTGTTTGACTTGAGTCTGGGTGTTGTCTATGTATTTACAAAAACAAGTTTATAAGTATTGCATCAGTAAGGTATCTGGATCCCATAGTACAAGCGCTGCTTAGTTTGGGGCTAGATGGCGTTGTGTGGAATGTCCAAACATTATTTATTTATATTTGAAGATGTAAATTGACTGAGTATAAATTTCAAAAAAGTGGATCGGATTGCAACCTTAAGAAATGTTATAATACCTACTTATATTTTTTATTTCGGTATGTTTAAAATAAGCGAAGGGTATTGGGCAAAACTGCTTTTCCCTATTCCCTTTAATCTTAAAAAAAAAATACACATGTACGAGCGAAATAGCGGATCGCGGGATTTTGGGCCTTAAAGCGCTGTGCAAACGAGTGTCTTGTGTCTGACACAAGTAACTGGCAACTGCAGATTTTCATGCAAAACTGCAGTGGTCGCAAAACACCACTTTTTGTCGAAGCGGCAACTGTGGCGGCAACTATTTAACTTATATGAAAATCTACAGTTTCTGGTGTCTTGTGTTAGATCCACGACACGAGTTTGTGCAGCGCATAAACCAATGCTGCTTTCTTCTTCTTATCGTGTCACTAGTTCCTTCGAACCAGTGTGGTGAAAGGATTTCATGTGCATGAAAGGAGCCTCTACTCCTTTCATGCACTCGACACATGTTTTAGAACTTTGGGTTCTACGACATGCCGGTTTCCTCACGAAGTTTTCCTTCACCGTTGCGAAAACGTGGGATGCATACATAGATTTTTTCGACCAAAAAAAACTATTTACGCATGACTGCCACCGGGATTCGAACCCGCGACCATCAGATCGCAAGGTAAGGGCCTCATCTACTCGGCCACCACGTCCTCAATGCTGCTTTAAAAAATAATATCGTAACGATAAAGAAAAATGTACAAAAATACCACATCCAACGTCATTGTCAATTTCCCGGGCACGGCCACACTGCGAATAGAAATGGTGTTGATTATTTACAAATAGGTATGTTTCGTGATTCGTATTCAGGTACCTATTGTTCGTCTGTGATGACGTCATAATCTGTATGCCTGGGGTTTGTGTTAATCTAGCAATGTACTACAATATTGTCAGTATTTGCATAATTATGCATATGCATCCGTAATTAGACTACCAGGTGCCTCTATTACGTTTTCACTTCTCATGCTCGTAAAGTTCAACGTCGTGCATGCTTTAGGGGAAGTTAAAATGGATTTTAGGCCCTAGGAAAAAAAATATTGCTTATAAAATCTGTTCAAAGAGTTTCAGTTTGTGATAGGTTTCATGCCGGAAGTTGAGAACTTTATTCATATTTCGAACTTCGGTTCTTCATAATACCCATAGATCAGGGTATTATCAGGGACCTTGATATACCTAACTATTTTCGAATTTCAAATAACGTGGTAGCGTTGGATAGCTGTCTCAGTTTTTGAATTAAGAAATGAGCGCTCATTTCAGTTTAATTTTGTTAAATGTCCTCGCAATTAAAGTGAAAAATATTTTTCACACCACCTGCTCGACAATATCCAATTACATATCATGCTATCATCGAGGTAAAGCAAAGCATTACCTACCAAGGGAGGGAATGTTGTATGAAACTCCCAAGGGTAGTAATGCGATTTGAATTTGGAACGTCAAATTCATGTGGAAACTCGTGGAAAACTCTAAGTAAAAGAACGCCCATATGGCATTGTAAAAAGGTTTGTTCGAAAATCAAACTGGCCACGCATAAAAAAAAAGAAAAAAGATTGTGAAATTAAAGACGGTGTTTGCTGCTGGAGCCCTAGTTTTTTATTGCCTCGCAGAAGGTATGAAAAGTAGAGTATGCTCCTCTGGAATAAAACCTGTCTTCGTCTTGGGTAGCTTGAACCCCTCGCGTCACTCAGGACTCCACATAAATCCCTCGCTTCGCTCAAGAGTTAACTGAGTCCCTCGTTAGCTCAGGGTTCAATATGCCACCCGCGACATAAGACACTGCTTTATCCCCTTAGTGCATAATCTACTAGTGTTTACCTCGGGCCTGAAGCAAGACATTTTATACGAGACTTTTATCAGCCCGAGCCGAAGTCGAGAGCGGATATTCAAGTCGAGTATAAAATGGAATGAACAAATAACTATTGTAGCTTGCTTTACCGTTGAGAGGTGACCTTTGCAGGATTACAACATAGAGTTTTGGGTGTCAGGTATAATAATTAAAGGTGGGTACTGACCGATGTTACGGAGCGTAATGTAAAATGTTACCAAGCGAGCATTCGGGGTTACGAGCACGAATATGCAAGCACCGAAGCGCTCGTTGCTGAGATCCCATTGAATGTTACGCGGTTCGAAACAAGTGTGTTACATGCATTTTAACACACGGCGGCGGCGTAAAGTAACATGGAACATAATGGCCCGTAACACCAGTCAGTACCCACCTTTACGCCTAAATATTGCCATTTACATAAGCCGCCATCTTGTGCCTTCGATATAACCATTAGATATTCTAATCAAACCAATACTTTGCCAATACGACAATTTACATGGCTTCGACCTAAATGAAATAAAAACATTATTCTAATAAGATTGACCGGATTCCGTGCACTAAGCTGATATAGTTGACCTATAATGATGACCCGAATTGTCCGTATACCGGCCACACACATTACGATATACTTGCGCAAGTTTATGATTGCGCAATCATACAGTAACGGAATGTTGGAATATAATAATAAATGCACATGTTTAGGTTCTTACGCAGTCTTAACTTGTTCCAGTATATCGAGGCGTATAGGGATGAAAAAAAATGGCATAAAAAGTCAATACTTTTTGGCGTTGCGTTGCGTCAGTCTGTCAGGATAAAGCCTTTTATTAAATACCTATTGATTAAAATGTATATAACATTTTTAACCCAATGAGTGACATCGTATTCTTAAAAGTAAAGTATTTTATTTATGTTCATTTTTATTTTGCATTTTAGGTTGGCTATTTCGATATATGACCAAAAATCTCAAAGAACATCACAAGTAAAGTGTGCCTGATGTTGAGCAAACCGCGTCATATTTCACGTCACACCAGAGCGATGAAAGTTAGGATAGATGGTTCTTACACGCCGACATCTTGGCATAAATAGGTTAGGTACAGAAGCTTTAAATATAACATAAAAAGTCTTAGAAAGACTACGCTTGAATTTACAGAGCATAAGTAACCTTAAAATGGGTACTGACCGGTGTTACGGACCATAATGTACCATTGAAAGCGAGCATGTTACGTTACTCCGTGTGCTAAAATCCGTGTAACCTGCTCGTTTCAAACTTACACGCCACGACAGAGACAAGTGACCGAGACAGGAGACCTTTCTGATTTGTAGTGGCATACTGACTGTTGCGTTTATATTGTTATTTTGAGGGTAGTTTGGTAAATCACCGCCTGCCCGAACGTGAAGAGCTCGAGGCTCATCAGTACATTGGCGAGAGTCATTGTGATCGGATGCGTGTTGACGTTCTACTCAAAATCCGTCAATTTTTCTTCCATTTCTGGCCGTGCCAAATCTGCATCTCAAAATTTTGATTCAAGTGAAGTGTCACGGGTTCATAGCCGTGCTGTGTGCTTTTCCAAAGACTTTTCGAACCTGGGTCCGCCGTGCGAATCCACAGGACCTTGCCTGCCACCAAACCAACAAGCCAGGAGCAGCAGTTCAAAGGTAGGTGGTGTTCAATTGACTTCGGAAATCAGTAGAAACGTTTTCAGCCCTAGACACTGAACTTTCAAAACTTAAAACACATACTCTAAAATCGCCAGCATAATTAATCTCAAAAGGTTTGGTTTAATAACCGCACAGTGACTGAACCGTGCGTAACACTCAAAAGGATAAGCCAAAAACGGACAGCGGGAGGAGCACTCGAAACGAGCAACGAGCGGCTCATTGCTCGCGTGTTTGTGCTCGTTTCCACGTACTGACTGCACGAGTGCTCGCTTGGTAACATGTTAATTACACCCTGTAACACCGGTCAGTACCTAACCACATTAACACGCCGTCATCTTGGCATAAAAAGGTTAGGTACAGATGCTTTAAATACTAAAAAGAGTCCTAGAAAACTGCTCGGAACGTGGCTAAGTTAAACTAAACTAACTTTAAATTCTAAGCAACAAATTATCAGTAAAAGATGAGTCAATAAAGCTCTTTAAAACCTAAGCTAGCCGATTTTTACATTCTAAGGTCCAAAGACTCTTTTGAACCAAGGAGAATTATTACTTATGGAAAACTACTTCAAATTTTGTGAAAGACATTGACTTGCGTTATTTCGTTTTTGCTTTTGACACCATTTGACACAACTTTATTGCAAAACCACAGAGATAAAATAACATTATTTTTGTACATAATAAATAATCCTAAATATATTTATTAATTTTCGTTTGTTTTTAATCAAACTCAAGATTGACATTTTTATAAATTAACCTCATTTGACAGCCATTTATAGCTACTACTCGGGCGAATGAACATGACACCTGGCTGACACGTGGCTCGAAGCTAGGGTTAAGAGGTATCTCGACCCTTACCTCGCTTCCCACAAGGTCGAAGATTTGATGACCATTGAAAAAAAAGGAACTTTATGCTTCCCCGGCTAGCCCGCGCGGCGCCCTTCCCCCCGTGTTTCTTCTTCCTCTAATTGCGAAGCCTTATCATTAATTATCATTACCAAGTACAGGACCTCTTCTTTGTCATGATTATCCAATTCTCCGCTGTACTTTGCACAAACGTCATTCGAGCCAGGTGTCATGTTCATTCGCCCGAGTAGTACAATATGGCGCGATGCTTCAATGTCCACACGTAACATCCGTTTTCCATTTGTACTATGACTCTACCTATCTAGCACAGCTTTCATCCCAATGACGCGATAAAACCCGGAGACAAAAGCTTGTCAAATGAAAATAGTGCGGTCCCCGTGGTCGCTGCTAAGCTAATCCACCGAGGGCGCCAAACCGTTGACCACAGACTATGGTACACCACAGCTATCTGGTGGTGTTATGTTCCAGCATAACTATAACAATAAACTGATCAGTTTATTGAGATAATGATGTTAAATTTTGTAGTCCGAAGATTCACCATATCTTTAATAATAATAATAACAAAAGCCCAAAAAGCACTCGATACAGCTCGCAGGCGTTGTCCTAATAGAACGCGATCACGCGATCGTCGCGCGAGCAAGCGATGCGACCGTCGCGCGATCGACGTTCGCGCGGACTTGCGATGGTCGCGTCATAGCGTTCTATTAGGACACTGCAGCATTGTGAGACATTTCCTCTCTCTAAAGCCCTAAACCCACATTGGAATAGGTTTAAACAAAATCTCTCAATATGGGTTAATTTATCGATCTATATTGTGTAGTCACTGTAATTTTTGTATTTTGTGACTGCTTGCGGAATTCGAGACGTTGTTGGCGGTAAGGCAATAAGTACTTATTTCCACCACACATCACATTTTGTAGATAATTTAGAGTTTGAAATTAAAACCGCAAAGCCTCAAACCGTTTCGTTAAACACCGCGTCGGTGACGAGCAAAGTCATAAACTGAAATTGACGACCTTACATGTGATGTCGTAAAAAGATTTTGGAGATGCACCTCACTTTATACTCAGCTTCCAGGATTGGTGTAGAGTTAAGCCCGTCACAAACGTAGCTATAATATATATTACCTATCTATAGCAAGACATATTACGATATATATTCTATACAAATATTCAAGCCATAGAAATATATATTATCCCTGCGTGCGCGGTCGGTTGAATAAGATAAAGATAAAGATAAAGATTTTTATTTCGTAACAATACTATAGCACTATAAATTACAAAAGGTTTTTGTATGACAGACTTAAGACTTACCTATATCGATGTAAAGATAATATTATGTTGCAAAATATTGATTTAGACTAGATAGGTAAGTCACAATAATATTATTTCAATGAAATAATGAGCTTAAATTTTTGCAAGAACGCTAACTCCCACCCTAGGATAACCTGTGTTGTGGGTAGTTAGTCTCTTTCGTCGAGAATTGATAACAATAACAATTTGAGAGTGCGTGGCGCATTTGTTAAGAAAATATATCGTAATGTGCCTCGCTATAATCATATTAATATATATTATAGCTGCGTCTGTGACGGGCTTTATGCTCAAATTTAGCTTGGCCTTGGATAAATGTGTAGGTAGAAAATTCAAGGTTTTACAAAAACATACTACAGTCGACTTCAATTTGAGTGTTTTAGTGACCGTGTAAACACTACTAAAAAGTCACAGTGAAGCAGAATACGCAATTTCGTTTACTTCGATATTTTTTTCAGTTATTTGGATGTAAAAAGTAAACTGCTTAATCGATTTTGATGAAATTTGTATGGAACCAATCTGAAAGTATATCCTGTCAAAAAAAAGATTTTTCAAATCGCTTCAAAAACAAAGTTCTGAGGCAACATACATAAAAAAAACATTAAACCGAATTGCTAACCTCCTCCTTTTTGAAGTTGGTTGAAGAAAGCCATACCAATTCTTTGGCCATACTTACATTACTGAGCATATATTTTTTAGATATCCATTTTTCGCTGTAAGTTTACGATTGTCACACAAAGCAGAGTGCAAAAATCACATGGGATTTCACGATTTTTGCAGCTTGCGTTATTTTTGTAATTTTTTATATCAGATATATTTTTTTGTATTTTTAACAGGTGTGATTAACGAAAGATCAATCCATTATTTTTAGGTATTTATAAAACCTAGGTACTTGTGTTTGTATGGGCAGGGCTTTTGGCGACTTTTAGGCGTAGACACCAGAAAAAATAAAAATTACTTACATTAGTTACTATCTGAAATTATCAATACTCTCCGCAATACTCAATATATTATAATTTATTTCTTTTGATAAAAACCCTATACCTATACTCTGTTGTTATTACACATTGTATCTCACATTTTTTTAAATAAAACGTTAAATTAGTCAAAACAAAGCTTTTTATGACTAATTAGTGTATTAAATTTACCCAAATTCAAAACAAAACAAGCGGACTCGGTGGTGTAGTAAATCTATTTAGATACCGATATTTACTGTAACATCGGCAAAGCCTATTTCTCGATCCCAAAACTAAGCTAAAATTTTCCCAAAATAAATTCACTCACACATAAATCGCCAAACAAAACCCAACGCTATCACCTTGAGATAAGGGTTGGGATATTTGATCTGTATGTATTGGGAGAGGGGATTAATGTTGTAAATAGTGAAGGCAAGTTTGATAGCCTCTAGCTACAAACCTATCAACGTAATATCCGCTATATTTTAGTTAGTTCAAAAATAAGCCGTAATGAGACAACATAACATGTCTCATAATGTTTTTACTAGAAAACCGTTAATACCTACATTACATCGCTTCAGGACATAAAATAAAAAAAACTTACTATAGTACGATGACACACGGCTTTTATACACGCTTAACGCCATCGACTTCGCGTGTAGCGTGTAAAGTCGCCCAGTGTCATCGGCGTTTTTACAATCTGCTTGTTGACAATCCTTCCCAAACGCTAACACGCTCACACCCTAGCGTTTAAAAATGCCAACAATCAGCTTGTAAAAAAGCTTGTGTGTCATCAATGCTTTAAGATACCTAACTTGCACGATGTGGTATCCTATCTAAAGAGAAATGTTTTTTTTATAAATCCTTTCACGACTATTCTCTAAATCTCGTGGTTTTGGACTTGGCCATCACCGCCCTTCTCAAAAAAAATAGGGTAGGTACTGTATTATACAATTTATTTCCAATGCGGTAGGTACGTGAATTTTTCGTTTTTCGACTGAGAACAGTTATTTAGTCAGACTATTCATTAGATATCCTTTCTATAATGATCATGCGTGAATTTTTCGTTATTCTACATAATAATAAACAATTTATAAAAGATTACTGGTAGGTACAGACAGCGTCATAGATAAGTATCCCCATTGCACAAGACAAACAGCTTCAAATCCCTTCAAAACGCTGCCTCCGCGGGGCACGACTTACGGATATGTTTTGTCTTCATAAATAAATTATATGTTTGTAACCATAAGCCTAATAATAATTTTATACCTACTATTTTTTAAGGGATTCGAAGCTGGGTGTCTTGTGCATAGGGGATACTTATGTATGACGCTGTCTGTATATCATATCTACGTAAATTTTTCGACCCGACGAACTGTCGATCAGTTTTCCTCAAACTGTTGTAAAGTTTATTCGAAATTACTGTACCTCAATTTTCCGTTATGTTCCACAAAATATTAATGTACGGATTAATTTTTTAGAGTAAAATCTTTTACTATACGATCCAAAATTCTCCAGCTAACTGAACCGCGAGCTCAAAGTTCATACTTGAGCTAAATGATTCAATTACGTTAGTGAAATTGTTATTGACGGGAGTAGGCGCAAATTGGCTGCGTCTGGCCGTTGACACAGCTCATGGAAGTTAATCTGGCTCACTTATACAAAAAAATAACCCTTCCTTGGCAGTCGGGTAAAAAACTACCGTTACAGAGGCGTCCGCTGTAGGATTTCATCAAAAACAGAGGTAAGGAATGATAATAATAATAATAATATATTTTAGATATTTCACACAACGCCATTAAGCCCTAACTAAGCAGAGCTTGTACTATGGGAACCAGATAACTGATTGAATACTTATATCCTTTTTTTTATACTTAGTAACTCTGAATACAAGGATAGGTATGAGTTACAAATACTATGTTTGAATTCTGATAATGCTGTCAGTTTTTCTCAAAATAAATGCATAAGAAAATTAGGCGTTGCAAGAGTGGTAGAGTTTATCAGAAATGAAATTGCAGAAATTTGTTACATTTTGTAGGTACTTATTAGGAAATTAAATGCTCTTTGGAAGCTTATGTAAATTTAGTTATGAGTAAAAATATTTTTAAAAGAAAATAAGTAACTAGTTAATTTATAAGATACTTACGATGAGTGGAAAGATAGGGTTTATTTTATATGTGAAGCAAATCTGGTTGCCAATATTCTTATCTTGTCTAGGGATGAATGAGCTGTTTTATGATGAGCTGTGGACTAAGTGCTGAATTCCGGGGTTGGCGACCCAGACTGTAATCATTGTTTATTTTTTGTTACTTTGTGCCGCGATTGGGTCTCTATTTTTGCATTTTTATGGCAGAGCCTCTGAGACAAATGCAAGGTAAAATATACAAGAAAAGTAGGGAAAAAGGACACGAAAGAAGACTCATCAGGAAGAAAATATACGCATCTGTATGGAAACGATACTTGATTTTCTTAAAAACAGTAGATATGTATTTTTTTTCTGACGGTTCATTGGCCTATCCCAGGATACACAGGCAAGGAGGTGTAGAGAAGCGAATATTTTGGGGTTTGCATGAAAATTACAGCTCAATTCACACCACAAGATGAATGATGGCGTGAAAATTCGAGTAAACAGTTGTTTTTTTTTAAGATGTACGTCTGTATGTTAGTCGCTCAATTCCGCCTTACTAAGTAAGTAGTTAGGTTAAAATTCAGTAAAAATTTAGGACCCTTGGAATAGTCAAATACAAACTTGAACACAGCGGAATATAAACCCGCAAATTCAAGATTCCAGTTTCTAGTTTTTTTTTTCGATTAAACGCTGATATAGCATGAAACCTCAATGACACAGGGCTAATTTACAAGCTACAAGCCAGCGAGTTTAAAAGCTAGCGAGTTAGCGGTCCAGAAGGAAAGTCAACGAGCAGATTGTAAAATTGCCGATGACACGGGGTGAATTTACAAGATACTAGCGATCTCGTCCTGTGTCATCGAGGCTTAACTGACAACCGTTGAAAGAAACGACTTAACGTATACTGCGTCTAGGCAAGCGCGTGACGGCGATGGCTAGATGGAGCGAAGGTCTGCGCGTTTCAACTGCCAGAAGGTAGATAAAAAAGAGCTTAAGAACGGGCTTAGTGGAGCACCTTAGGAGAACCCTACATCCAGCAGTAGACTGTTATAGTTATTCGTAGACAATCGCGATTAGCACACATAGTTATTAGAAAAAAAAATGTATGAGGCGAGAGCGATAAACCCGATACAATCTAATAACTAGACTATATAGGTTGATAATGAAAGCCACAGGTAGCAGCTAGTAAAATGCAATAGCAACGTCATTCGTAAACAGTTCTAATTGATTTCTGATCAATAAAACCGTATCTCACTTTCGGTGATTCACGAGCCGATTAATGAAAGGACCCGAATTCGGCCCAACAGTAATCCGTTTAACACCTCAACTTGGGTCGAATTCATTCAAACTTCAGACCCGAGTCTAAGAACAAATTCCCAACTGATTACACCTATTTATTAAAACCGATAAGCAGGTTAGACTGCGTAGATCGAGACGGCACAGTTGATGGCAACACTGAATAAATAATGACTTGGTTATTCTGTTTTGTGCCTGGATGTACTTAAAGTTAAATTTAATAGAGTCAAAACCGATAAGCAGGTTAGATTGCGTAGATTGAGATGGCACAGTTCATGGCAACAGTGACTGAATAATGACTTGGTAGTTCAGTTTTGTGCCTAGATGTACTTAAAGTTAAATAGAGCCAAGGTTTTTATGAGTTTTTTTAAATGGTGAAATGTTGGAGGCTTTTGTCAAATATGGGAAAATATAGGCTAATAAATAAATAGGGTTTTGAGAATGTCCAATATCGATCTATTAAAGCACAGCTAAAACGTTTTTTTAAGATAGGCAACAAGACAGTGCTGGCTGTTCTACCGCAAAGCATTACTGTGTTTAAGTTTAAAGGGCAATTTAGGTGGAAAAAAAATATATCGTTCATAAAAATAAGGTAGTAGAATAGCAAAATAAATAACTTTGAGTTTACCACAAACCTTGAATTTTGACTTCACCACCTAAATGTTGAAGTTTCTTTTTGTATCCAAAAGGTAATTCAACTCTTAGTTAAATACTAGGCTAATTAAATACGGGAGGTATTTATACAAATGTTCGTCTAAAAGCCTTTCTTACTTTGTGGTCACTCCACACGAAGAGTATTTACACATCATTCAATTTGGAACCGTATTCTCGTTAAACTTAAGTTCAATACTACTTGTTTCATTTCGAAAATATACCAATGAAAATGAAATGTTTTGGCAAACGTAGGTATTGTAACTACATAAGTATACGATTTGTTTGCATAAAATCTTGGTAGATAGGCTCTACTGCTATCGTTTTATTAATATCTAGGATTCAAATTCTCAAATAAAATTATTCTTATTCTTTAATTATTGAAAAAAGCGTGAACATTCTATTTGTCAGAACTGAAATGTTATTTCATAATTGATCTAACATAAATATTTAAATCTGATGATAGAACGATGATAGACTAGAGCGGAAATCAACTTGAATATTATGATATAGGTACCTACCTACAGACTTTTTAATTTTTCAACCTTTAAAGGTGCTTCTAATATTTTGTTTATGTTCTTATTTATTTACCACCTTATGGTTATATATATTGTTTTCTTATCTAAGAGCGTCTTAAAAATCTACAATGTTTTATTAGTTTAGAGTAAGACTAAATTTTTATAGTTTCTTAATCGATAGCTTTAGGTTGAAAACAATAAACATGCAAAATCATTAATTAGATCCCAAACAAAGAAAATCGCTGCACGATAGGACCGGAAGCAGTAGCCATCTTTGTTTGCGGCATCCTACCAACTTCCGGGAGCCGTCTTTGCGTAAGTTAGAGAGCACATTGTTTTTGAAGTTAGCGAGTGGCACTTAGCCAAGTTTGGCTTAGGTTTTTGTAATGACTTAAGAAAATTATGCCAGTAGTAGGTATATGACTTGCTTTTTTGCGAGCTGCGGTGGCCTGAGATCCTGATTTTGATTAGATTTTTTTTTAAATATTAATTCAAGTGGATGAGGAAGCGCTAAAGATTGGGCTTAGTGGCGCGCCTTGGGAGAATCCTACGACCAGCAATGGACTGCTAGTACAAGTAGCTGATAATTAAGCGGTTTTGAGCTACGAGTTTATATATTTTTTTAATGCAACACCTGAATTATTTTTGCCCATGCAAATGAAAACCAGTGGAACTAGGAATCAAATGTCTGGATTTAGAGACGATTTGATTAGGAAAAAGATAAAACCCGAACGTTTTATTGTTACCATCAGACTCGCATAGTTATTAGATTGTGACAGGTTTATCGCGCTTATCTTATCTAATTTTGTCCCGACACAATCTAATAAATATTTGTGATAATCGCAAAAGTCTACAACTATTTTTCCCACTCGCATCTGCATGCGCACGATTTTTTTAAATTTTCATTCATAGATTCAAAGATTCATAGGATATCTATTGTTGCATCGAAATTATAAACCATCAAGCAAATGTTTTCAAGATTCAGTACTTGGATCAAACATCAACTGAAACTCTGTAAGCGATCCAACGTTATCGGCTTTGGGTAATCGATCATAAGACGTAACTTTACTTTTGACTAAAGCCTTGATGAAAACAGGGCTAGTTTATAAGCTACAAGCCAGAGAGTTTACTTGTAGCTTGTAAACTCGCCCCGTATCATCGGCTCTTTTAGAATCGCTTCCTTTGCTAGTTGACTTTTTCCGAACCGCTAACTCACTTACTCGCTAGCTTTCGCTGGCTTGTAGCTTGTAAACTAAGCCTGTGTCATTGACGTTTAATAATAGTATAATGTTACGGCGTTATTTCCATTAGATAATATACCATCAAATTATAATTCGTACAAAAGTGCTTTTTGTTTCTTTGCGTGGGTGTAAGAAGCAGAAGTTTTGATGAATGGTGATTAATACGGTCTTATTACATAATATTTATTAAGAGCATTGAATAAAAGACGGTAATGGATTCGTAATTATTTCGTATTTATGTAGTTTTTCTAGTAAAAACTTTTAGAGGCCTCTCATAACTCACTTTCAGCTTTTAACGAACATATCCTTCAAGTTTCAAGCCTCCACGTTCAGTGGTTTGGTCTGTCTGTCAGTCAGTCAGGTCCATGCCTGTTATATGTATATGTCGCAGGCATATTGTATAAAAGCGAGCGTTTGTAAACGGACGACGCCGTTTGTAAAATGCCGAGTTAAACAATATTTTTTTTTTTTAGTTTTCGTTGCGATTCAACAAAATTCCTATTTAAATAGCTGTGCGCATACACTTCTTGACCAACATACCCTCGAAATTTCAAGTCTCTACGTCCAGTGGTTTGGCATGATTGTGCACTGTCTGTTAGTCAGGACTTACCTTTTATATATTTTGATATTGTGTATATTGGTTATAATTGCTATATACCTATAGTTGTTACCTGTGACTTTACCCGCATGGTATACCTATTACCTACCAGGATAACATCAGGCCGTAGGATGTTACGAATTAGCTGGACGCAAAAAGTATCCAATATAAGGGGTTCTCCAACGTGTCGGGGAAAACCGCGAACTGATGCAGATCATCAAGGGGAGAAAAGTTGCGTATCTTGGTCAGGTACTAAGACACGAAAGATACAATTGCTGCAACTGATTATGATGGGCAAAGTGAGCAGGAAGTGACGTGTTGGCAGGAGAAAGAAATCATGGCTGCTCAACATTCGCTCATACTCAGATTAATTGTCCATTGCCAGGGTCGAACAACTCTTTCGCTTGGCACAAAATAGAGAAAAGTTTGCTGAGCTCACGGCTAACCTCCAATAGTATAGCCTTTTTTTTTTGTCTTCAGAGAAAAATTCTTTGGGAAATTCATTTACGAATAAACCGGTCGGGGGGATCGGAGTTATGTGGGGCTCGCCGCCCTCATGGGAGGACGGAATACCCACTAAAACCCCTCCGGTGTTCCTCTCTCGCCATTCTTGCTGGGCCACGGGAGCAAAAGCCTTCCGCGACCCAACTGACGATACAATTCGTCTCATATTGGACGGCGCTTCTCCTTCCACATCTCGTATGCACCGCCCTTCATTCACTCCCAATAGTGTAGCCTACTACAAGATGAAGAAAAAGATAACATCAGGTCCATGTGCTTTTCTCTCCTTCGCTCTCGCACCCGAGTGTAGGCCTGAGATTTTAGGCTGATTATGGAGGTAGAAAATTCCGTTTGGGAGTTATTCGTTAGCATTCCGTGGGTATTATTCCGTTTGGGTATAAAGTAGGTAAGGAAAATTATGATTCAAATTGTTGAAGTGTGCTGCGCAACGTTCGAACTTAGTCAATAAAAGCTGATCAGTTAATCGGAGTGTAAATTGAGTCTGTTCGACTCAGACGTTTAACAATTCTACAATCCGCCTTTGAACAATACACACGGAGGGTTAAATTGGCAAATAATGAAACCTAATTTAGTTTAGCTCGGTACTAAAGGCTAATTTCGTTCTGAAACCTAAGTAAGGTGGAGTAACTACTTCATTTTGTACTATTAGCACAGATAGGTTATTTCGGTTCGCTGCTTAAATGCATAATCTAATTTACTATTTGGCTACTTTGAACCACTTAAATAAGATACTACGTAAAACTGATTGTAAACTGACAATCAAGGCACACCCAAAGCCAAAGTCCTAAAAGCATGACATTGGAAGAGTATTTTTAGACTATTCTAGTGGCATAGAGGTGTAAACATAAAAATAGATTTCAATAACGAATTCTTACACATAACTTGATAATACACACAAGTGAATACTGCTAGGCTCATTGTATCCACCATCCTTTTGTACTTAATCTGTAAGAAAGCTGTTTGTATTCCTTTAAATATAAAATAAATAAATAAAATAATTTAAGTTACTACACAATTTATGATAGTTAAGTATCTTTTTTGTTCTGTCTCAAATTCGAATAACGATAACGAATTTCGTGTCAGATTCGTTAAACATACCTTCCGTCGCGTCTTTCGTTTCGTTGAGACGCCTGAATAAGGTTCTTAATATAATTAGCTACAATAAATACCCTGATTCAACGTCTCAATTTTTCTAAATAGATTAATATTTAAATACTAGCTGACGCCCCCAAGTTTGCGTTGCGGTTTTATTGACTCTTTGTATAAAAAAAAAGTTGTGTGCTTAATTTATTATAGACCACACAACAGAAGTGAAAACTTCATCAAAATAGCCATGGCTGAACACATGGACATGTCTAAAATAGCAATCGACTTTATACAACCGAGCGTTACATAGCCGAGCGTGGGGCTCAGTCTCATTGAATACCCACTAAAAAAAGGGTTCAATCGAACGACGTCAGGCAATTATTATTATCAAATTTTGCATGACAGCCCGTTGACAACTTCTCTCAATTCAAATTAGAAATGAAATAACTGACAGTCTCATTCCATCCCCATCACAGTCGACTCGAGCCGACCTTACCCGAAGGAGCGTTACATAACCGAGCGTTACGAGCCCAGTCATATTCAATACCCACAAGTTTATACTTCAAAAAAATACATATATTTTAAAGCAAATCCTCTCTCCGAAACAATAAGTCACGAACCGTGTTTGATTAAAAGGTTAAAGGCAATGTATCACAACGACCATTTGGAATTTTGGATAATGACCTTTTCACCAAAGCCGAAATAATCGAAATGGTGTTAAATAAAGCTATTAAAAGTTTTCCCATTGAGTTGGGTGGGATTTGAATCCAGGTCGTGTGTTTTGTTTGAATTTTGATTAAAGGACACCTTTTTAATCTGTTTTTACAGTTAACTCTGTTCTTACTAATATGTATTACAGCTTAAGCTAACTAATACAATCTATATTACAAAATTTACAAAAGGAAACAATTGGGCCACCCATAGACCGTTGCAAACGATCTATAGGTAGCTCAACTGCTCCAACTCGATACCCGATGGCAGCGTGCCGAGGATACTGGCTGCATTGCCTCTTTGTATGCAAGGCTTATTCTTTGGCCGAGATAGCTGCCAGCCCTCTGATCACGCGTCGCTTCGACCAGACGCTCTGGCAAAATTTTTAAAACGCGGAAGGCTCCTATTCCCCATGGACCTTAGGGTCTCGACCCCAAAGGGTTCAAACATATTATACTACCTATCAAGACCTACCTATTATAAATTAGCTGTCTTGCAACTTTGTTTGCGATGCAACCTTACATAATTCCTTACCAAATTGTTCAGTTATTATAATTTCAAGCGCTAAACCGAATTTCGTGAAAATTATGTGGGACCAAATTTTTGTAATCGGTTGATTAATAACGAAGTTCAGAGGTAACAAACATTCAAAAACTTCCTCTTCCTAGTGGAAGTCGCTTGAAAATGGACATAGAGGTGCTTTTATTATAAATAAGATACCAAGCAAATGAAAAGCCGGATCAGCAGCTTGTCTATTATTAAAATTAATGGCAAAAACTTACAATAAAGTTTGACTTGCGACTTCGGCTTTAGCAGGAAGGGGACAAATACTTATCTAGTAAATAAATAATAAATCAAAAAGTAGGTGATGACAATACGAATAAGTTTGTTCAATTTATAACACCTATGACAGCGTAGGTAGGTTTATTAACTTCTTAAAGGTAGGACGAAGTTTTCTATACTTTTTCTACCGACTTCAAAATAGAAGGGGTTCTCAATGAGGTTGTATGTTATTTTTTAATGTTACCTCAGCGCTTCGTCATATAGGTACATCAATATAATTATTTATAAAAATACGAAAATTTGTGACGTATTAGTTGAATGTTGGTTTTAGTTAGGTTTATTGTTTATTGGTAATCAACAGCATACATATTATGAAAATTATCTTAAATATAGTATAAGTAACAATGCAAATTATAGATTACCCAGTATCTATAGAGAGTAATATCAATGCGAGTTTGGTACATATTTAACTGACAGGTTACCTACCTACATGAGATTCTACTATAACCAGCAGGTTGTAGGTTGTAAGCTACTACATTACAAAATAATTAAAATAATTATGCCTTCTTATCTACTGAATACTAATATTAAGTTGCCATTAGGCTGAATTTACATGGTGTGCCAAGTTACAGACATAAACATTAGTTTTAATCATAATGTCAAAGTTTTGGTCTGGTTAAAAACTAAGCCAAATTGCTTAAGAGACCATGTGTTATGGTTGGATGAATACCAGGTTGGATGAATGAAAAAAAATACTACTTTTTAACCCTATAGCAAAGCAGGAGTCGCGGGAAAGATATGAGGAGCACGTAAAGAACAGCAGAACAGCAAACTCAAAAAGTGTTAAAATAAAAATATGCTACTTTTTAACTCCGTAGCAAGGAAGCGGGCAGCTAGAAAAATATAAGCCCGTAAAATATATCAATAGCAGAACAGCAAACTTTGAAAGGGTTATAAAATTGGCGGGCATTACAAATTCCATTCACAAATGCAACAGAAATATCTAAGTAGGATTAAAATCGTTCCGTAATCTCGGGTTTCTATCGGATAACGCTGAAACTGCAAATTCTACGCTGAAAATTCATTCGAGACGACTGCACTAGTGGAAAAGTAAATTCTATTCAGTAAGTATACACATCTTCTTTTTATCGTGTCACTAGTTCCTTCGAACCAGTGTGGTGAAAAGATTTCAAGTGCGCCTCGAAGAGGCTCCTTTCGTGCACTAATATACACATCAATATACACATACACGCTCATCAACCGACCTGGACCATAGACGCCCTAAACCGAAAGGAGTGGAAGAAGAGGAGGCCTTTGCCTTACGGTGGGACGATAATGGCTGAAAAATAAAATTAATAAATAAAGTATACACATCCATACAGAAAATATAATAAATAAATAAATAAGGTATACACAATTCACATCCATACTGTTGTTTTTGGTCGGTGAGAGAGCTTTGAGTTGGCCTATATTAATCTTGGCTTGGTCCTGATTGACTGACTGACATACAAGACACAGGCCAAACCACTAATCGAAGAGACTTTAAATTAAGAGGGGAACCTTTGTCAAGTAGTGTGGGCGCGTACTTAGGAACTTTCAACTTTCAATTCGCAAAGCGACGGGCTGATACCCGTAACTTTATTTTGCGCATGGTAGTTCCAAATAAATCCCTCAAGCGTCGATGACACACGGCTTTTTATACGCTAGCTTCGAAACTATCTAACAAGCAGCGTGTAAAAAAGTCGTGTGTCTTGCATACACCTCGTAAGTGTACCCAACTAAGTCAGCCATTTTGTTATTTTCCAGAGGAAGATATTTCTTCAACCCTGCAAAATACCAATCAATCAATAATATTATATGCCATGTATACACGGTCAATTTTTAATCACCAGAAAAAAAATATGCATAGTCAGTTGCCGTTACTGAACATATACGATAAAAAAACTTGAAAAAATTAAGTCGTATTTTTGTCAAAATAAATTTGATTAAAATTGGATAACTGTTACCGTTAGTCGTTTTCCTATGGATTTGCATCAGGCGGTACCTTTAATTGATAATAATTTAAGTTTTTTTCATCGTTTGGCAAACCCGGGTATCTAGCTCGAGCCATCCCGCAAAACCTCTGCTCTGGCGCCGCACTCGCTCCGCTGTCACTCTGCCATCTTGTAGAAATTTATAATTCTGACTGCACAGATGCAACGTAGTACCCCGTCTGCATTTCCCATTTAATTTATTTTGGTAATTAAAAATTGGTGGTGTAAATATGCGTTCTATGTTTCACGCTCATAGAACAAATGACAATGCTTCGATGGTCAGTCAATTAGTCGACTTCGTAATATGAAATATATATATATCTAGCTGTACCTATATTAGTTTACTGAAACGTTACCACGTGCGACAGCTATCCTACTATTTACAAAATATATGAAAACTGACGGAAGCCGACTTCCGCTGTAGTCAGACATCCGTTTGCGGATGGGTGCACTTAGTTTAACAGTGTAACTGAAAAAGTTGATTCACCCAGTTACCAATTAGTTAAGAACCTATATGTAAAAATGTTATATTTTAGTAAATTTACTGCTTACCTATTTATATATTTTTTTTGTATGAAAATAAAAATTATTATTATTATAACTTAGCCTTCTTGTTTTTTTAAGTCACTTTTCTGACTCTCCACTTTACGCAATAATAAGTGACTTACTGAGCGATCTCATACTTAATCTAAGTGACATGACCTACTGTTTGTATCAGCTATGTTCTGTGTCTCAACTGACTTTTATTCCAACTATCCGGTTTCCCATTCGATAAAATATATCTGATTAGTGTAGAATGAAATTTTCACTTTATTTTTCAGCAGTTGGAAAGTTCTAAAATTAGGAATTGAGAGATATTTTCTTTTATTGTTGTTACTGAAAACATAATTTAATTCTGAACGTGATCAGCTTAGTTGGTTCTCAGAATACTTTCTCGCTTCTTAAAAATAAAATAAGAAAGAAATGTCTGACGATTCTGTCTTAAGCACTACTACATAAAGACATAAGTATTTTAGTGAAACGATTGTAAGTTATAGCAAAACAATGATGAAAGCTGGAAACGGAAGTAGGCTTTTTATAGGAAAAAAAGATTAGCAAAAATATAAATGTTATCTGGCAATTTTAATCACAGACGTTTACGACATATTGGTGAAATACCTTACCTACATTTAATATTTAAAAAAAAATGCAGTTTTAAGGCCTTATAGAATACTTAATACGTAAGTTCACACGTACCGAGGAGACGGCCGAGACGGTGCTCTCGGGCGAGTTCTCTGTAGGTACGTATAAACAGAGCACCGAGTGCTCGGCTGAGCGAGTGATGTAAGTTACTTGCTGTAGAGTATGTACCTACCTATACTATACATGTACACACACATAGCTATCTTCAGACCGCACACACACATACACAGTCTCAAAGCTCGTGATATCAGTATGCGGGAAGCAGCGCAGGAGTGTTCAGAGCGGATATTATGATGTTTGTGGAGCCTGTGACTACACTGAACATAATACAGTAAAGTAGCAAACACCACACTTGCTAACATCACTGTCTCAACCGAGAAACATTTTACTATCCCGCCCGTTTGCTCGGTACGTGTGATCTAGGCATTTAGATACACACTTTTTTTTTCAAAACTAAATCGCAGACATACCGCTGTTCTTTGCCAAATGCAAAATATTCGAAATAGTCGTACAGGAATCGCTTAGTCGGTACACTATCACGAAATTTGGAATTCGATACCGACCCACCGGACGCAACCGGTCGCGTCCGGCCGTCGGACGTTGCCGGAACGGAGACCTAATCGGTCGATAGTTCTGATTTTAGATTGGGCTATTAGTTGGGTAATTAAGTTTAGATTTAGTTCGGACTGCGTCCGGTAGTTGGTTATGCATTTAGGTATGGCTGTGGGCTGGAAATCTTTGGTACCTATGTAGATAGTAGATAGACGTAGATAGTAGATAGATAGTAGACCTTTGAAGTTTTGCTGGTAATTGTTAGGTAGTTTGTTGATGAGGCACATTTTTTTTACACAAAGAGCTCTACCAATAAATATGTTAACTTATACAGTTTAATAAAAATAATTCATATTTTTAGAATTAATTTATTATTTATAAAACCTTTAAATTACTCGTACGTTATCTTCTAACAAACTCGTATAACATAAGTTAAAGTTTAACTCAATACTTATTTATGTAACTTAAGTTGTTTTCATAGAAAAATAAGACTAAAATTGGTTATTCGGTTGAAACGATTACATAAAAATAATACTACCAAAAATAATCTTGCCATGTCATGTATGAAAAATCTACATGAATAATATCATGTAAACCCCTAAGTTAAACTTATTTCATCTGTGAAAATTGGGGTGTACCAAAAGCAATAACTCCAATACGACTTAAAACAACGACTGGAAAAGGTCGTCGAACTAGAAATAGTCGTTCATGTGGGTACCCATTCCGACTGCGAACAATTCAATTAAAATCCGACCCTGTACGACCGTTGTCTAATTGCGTGTCGATTTCCCATCTCAAACTTGTGACGTACCTATGTATATTATTACGTTGTATTTTTTATGTAGGCTTACAGGAATGTAATGAGGATGGGAAATGATGTCGTAGCCTATTTGGGTACCTTTACGTACATTATGATTGTTTATGACACCCAAGTAATAGGTGGAGAATCGGTAGGAATAAATAGTCCCCCTCTTAGTAACGGGAGACAGATATAACTTCTTTGTCCCATCTGTCACCCTAGGGGGACAGAGCAGGGTGACAGATGGGATTTATTCGTAAGAAACACAGACGACGGTAGAGTGTTCCACTTAATACTCAATATATTTATTGTAATCACATTTTATATTATGATGGTAACAATACAATGAACCCCTTTGGGGCATTACAGTAGACAAGACTTTTGACTGTTGATGAAACTACTGTTGACTGTTGATTAAGAACTCGTTCACCCCAGTGGTTATCGGTTTATTCGACAGATATGGCCAGCCCACAGCCATTTTGGCACATGTGAACCCCTTTGGGGCAATACAATATTTATGGTAGGAGGCTTTTGACTGTTGATGAAACTACTGTTGACTGTTGATTAAAAACTCGTTCACCCCAGCGGTTATCGGTTTTTCGGCAGATATGGCCAGCTCACAGCCATTTCGGTACATGTGAACCTCTTTGGGGTATTACAATAATAGTTATGGTAGGAGGTTTTTGACTATTGATGAAACTACTGTTGACTGTTGATTAAAAACTCGTTTACCCCAGCGGTTATCGGTTCTTCGGCAGATATGGCCAGCTCACAGCCATTTCGGTACATGTGAACCTCTTTGGGGTATTACAATAATAGTTATGGTAGGAGGCTTTTGACTATTGATGAAACTACTGTTGACTGTTGATTAAAAACTCGTTCAGCCCAGCGGTTATCGGTTTCTTCGGCAGATATGGCCAGCCCACTGCCACTTCAGCTTGCTAATTTTCTGAGCTATGTCGGTGACCTTGGTCCTATATCCGATAACCTCATTTATCCGAATATAGTCCACCAATTGAATAACGTCTTAGCCATATAGTTTCCGGTTTCCAATTATGACGTCATGGATCGATTAAGGGCATGTGCGGGAAGTAATCAGGGTCTGACATGACCCTTTGGGATAAAGGGGATACTCTGAAACTTATTCATATACTCCTTAATTTTTTTTCAATTTTTTTGGTAATAAGGCTTTTAAATATATTATTATAATGTTTTTAAATGCTAAAAAGCTCTTGGAGAATCATATCATATAATAAAGAATTCTATACCACCTACCACATAATCTTGTCACACAACCACCTACCATACGTCTCTCAGATGGGCAAGTAAAAAGGCTTTCGTATGTAAAATCTAAGGGTGAAAGGTTTAATTTTAAATTGGAATCGATTAAAATACATATCGACGTCTTTATTAAAGCAAACAAAACACATAAAAATTAATTTGTTTGAAAAATCTCCCAATTCTTAACAAAAAAATTCTTTTTCAAAAAACGGGATCCACAAAAATAATCACGTGACTTAGGAAATTATTTTAAACAAGTTACCTACTTTAACAAAAAGGAGGTTCTCAATAGGAAAAACTTTTGTTTTCAAGCAAACTATTTACAAATTATGACTCAATAAAGTTTACTTTGTAGAGCTGTAATTACGAGATTAAAAGCGCAAAAACAGATTTTAATATAAAAAAATTGTTTCGTTTTTTTGTTTTGGAGCAGCCCTCGCTCCGGCCCGATGATCGAGCGTTTCATTGTGCTGACTAAGATTAAAAGATTGGGCTGAAGTTATTGAATGAGGGACGTGTGAGCCAATCTGGTTGAAATATTCTGGCTGGTAGAGTGATACACACCTGTATACCCATCTATTAACCTCTTTTCAACCGAGTTCAAAAAAGGTGGTTTTCAATTTGGTTGTTTTTTGTTTTTCATGTTTGTTACCTCAATAATTCGTCATTATATCAACCAATTTGGAAAATTTTGCATCAAACTGCAAATCAGCAAACTGAAAGTATTTTAAGCAAATTTTTCTACTACTGAACCGATATTGATAAAATGTATATGAAACTTTGTAAGTTCCATATAAATTTTATCAAAATCGGTTCAGTAGTTTAGTTTCTAAATCAAAATAACTGAAAAAAATATGTCGTCGAAGTAAACGAAATTGCGTATTTTGCCTCCCTGTCACATTTTTAAGTGATTTTTAGGGTTACTAAAACAGTCCAAGATAATTAATGTTGGTTGGTATGTTTTTCAAATCAAAATCAAATCAAATTTTATTTCAGATCGAGATCCATAAAATACAATACAATTAAAATTAGAATGTCACACAGAAAATTAAAATACACAAAAATTCACACAAAACAATTTAAATAAAAACAAAGAGTAATGACGAAAAGAAAGAAAACCAAAAACAACACATTTTACACTCTAGGCATTTAGTATGTGGTACACCTTAGGTTAGGGCAACAAATTTATTAAATTATAATTTCTATTGAAATCTATTTATTGTGTTAGAAGTTTATTAATAGGTTTAATAATCGCCATGCAGTGCCTCATGATGGCAGATTGTAAGTTGGTGGCAACATCCTTCAGAAGGCCGTTGATGCTTCCTCGGATGCGGCTTACCAGGGATGCAGTTCTATTTCACATTATTGCATGAAAGTCGTTAGTGCGCGCGTCTGCGAACATCCCTGAAGCGCTACAGTATCGTGGAAGCCCCAACAGCATCCTAAAACCGTTGTTATATTGGACCCGTAGAGCATTGTAGGTTTTCTGCGTATATTTGACCCACAGATTGCAAGTATAAAAAGAGGTACAATACGCCTTGAACAAGGTAACTTTAACTGGCGTAGTAAAACCTTGATTATTGTATTTTCATTACATTGTTTTTGGAATATTTTTATTGTATCACCAAATCATAACAAAAACATTACATAAAAGAAAAATGTTTTATTACTAACACACTATTTCTGATTTTGATTTGACTTGCACTTAATAAACGCCCTTTTCATGTCGAATTTCAGTGTAGGTATTTAAGGCTATGCACACATATCCGGGTCAGGGCTATCCGTGTTCAGAGACATCCGTGTCAGTGTTCCCGTCAGGGACGTGCCATATTTCACCCGTGTTTACTCATATCAGGGGAATCGGTATCAGTGTAATCTGTTTCTTTAGCTGATACGCACATAACATTATATTTGTCTTCGTATAATTCAAATAATATTTATTACCCTTACTTAGATAACATCCCCATTGCTCGAACCAGGCGTTTTGCGTCAACCTTTATATTGAGTACAAGCAAGGAGTGGAACTCGCTACCGGCGTCTGTATTTCCGACTAGAGTGAATAAGTTCATACTAGCCAAGCGTGCTCCATCTTCGACCACACCATCACTTACCACCAGATGAGGTAGCGGTTAAACGCTTGTCTATTCTTAATAAAAAAAAATTAGAAAGATCGTAAAGAATATTATTCTGTCGTACAAGTTATATAAACCTCTCTATGTTTATGTTGTCGTCAACATACCTAGATAAAAATCGGATAGCACTTACAGAGCATCCGTGCGTCCGGGACACTGACGATCCGGATGCCCCTGACACGGTGCTATGTGAACGAGTTCGTACAAGTTATACGTAACCGATTTTTTCCCCGTCCCTGACGGAACACGGCAGGGCCGGGTACCCGGAACTGTGTGGATAGTCCTTTATTTTCGTTTTACATATTGCTGTAACTGTGAAATATCCTGCAATCAGAGAGGTAATGAGATGAGACAGGAAAAGGGCTTCCTGAGTTATTATTTTCCCATCAAGAGTTAATGGAACCGGACTTAACTAGGGAGAAGGGTTTAGCATAACATTTTTGACGTATGGCTCGATCAATTAAATGTTACATAATAAAATTAATCATTATTTTGGGTGACTTGAAAACTCCGACACCAAAATTACCGCTTTTATGTAAGTACCTAATTCAAAAGCCAAAAATAAATTGTAAGTGTTTGTATGTATACGGTCAAATTGAGAACCCTTTACTTGATTAGAAGATTTGAAGATTTATATTTTATTTATTTTTATGTATTCTTTTTTATAATTATTCTAAAATTATTTTGTATTCAAATACCTATACATATACACAGTAGTTTTTACAATTTAAAAGTTAAACACCTAGTCAAAATATTCGTTGCGTGCTTTACCTAATGTATAAAATTAAAATATTTAAATTAAAAGGCAAATTAAAATATTCTAAGATGAATGATACAGAACATATTAACAGTAAGAGATGAAACATGCAAATCAAAGCATTTTTTCATTATTCTTGTGCTCTAAATTTACACCTACAACGGTACTTATGCCTACTTGCACCAAAATTTCAAAGTTCCTAAGCAATTACTTAACTCGTTTGATAGTTCTTAACGGTCTGAATTTGGACCGTTAAGAACTGGCACGCAAGAAAAGTAATTGCTTAGGAACTTTGACAGTTTGGTGCAAGTAGGCTTTAAACCTGCAATTTGTGTCCTGTTTAAGATAATTCTTTAGTAAAAATAAAAATAAAGTTAAGATAGGAATAAATTCAACTTGTGGCGGTCTTTTGCGGCCTTCCACCATTTGAGGGGGAGATCTTTGCCCAACAATTGGACACAGTAGGTTAAATATCAAAAAAATTTGGTTGTCTGTGAAGTTGGTTTATGGATGATGGTTTAACGTTACTTCCAACGTAACGGATCAATGAGCGTTACCAGACATGGACAGCGTTAACGGACAATGACGTCAACGTTTTCGTGCATGCAGCAGGCGTTCATCGATTTATTAGATGTAGTCACGTACAAAAGGAAAAAAAATAAGTATGCATGGGTATAAAATGAAAACATACAAAATTAACCTATCTGTCTAATAAAACTATGTAATGAGCAAACGATAGTAATTATATACAGGGTGGAAACTTTCAGCGGGGCAGTAAGGGGAAGTACCTTATCCGTTGCAGGTACACAATGTAAGGGAAAAGTTTTCTGCAATTAGTGACTTTTTGAGTACACCAACGATAGTTGGTCCCATAGAAGTTTTTGATCAGTATTAGAAACAGGATCGATTGGCATCAAAAAATGTTTTTGTGTAAGATGGCTATTTTCTTGCAAATTGTATTTTTTTTTTTATTATCTGCGAATGGAGATCAAAATTCCATAAAAAATTATGGATAGTCCCGTAAGACCACTTTCGTGTAGCTGCAACGGATAAGGTACTTCCCCTTACTGCCCCGCTGAAAGTTTCCAGCCTGTATATTTGAATGGTAAATAAATCACTAAATTTTAACAACGTTAATCAACATGTAGTTACGTAAACAGCATTATACTGCGAATAAATTATTCCAGAAATGAGCATAAATAGCTCGGTATTTAGCAAAAACGTGTTAATTAAAGCTAAATCACGGTTGACGTACGCTAGCTGGTAGCTCTATCACCAAACTTTTCTACAAGCGTATTCGTATCGAAAGCGTTACAGGAAAATTTGTGACAACATTGTGTACGTTTTGAAAAAAAAATATACAATCAGTAGTTAGCTCGCCTTGTCACCTTACATCCGTTTTGCTTAAAATGATTCGTATCGTATCCGTCACAGTAAAGTCAACAGTTTGTATTACTTTTTTTATTTACTTTTATACAAGGTTTTACAAAACATACTACAACCGACTTCAAATGGACTGTTTTAGTCACCGTAAGTAAACACCAATGAATAATCACAGGAAAGCAAAATATGCAATTTCGTTTTCCTTAATGACGTCATTTTTTCATAGTTATTAGATTGTAACGGGTATTTGTCACGCTCACCTCATATATTTTTGTGTAATTTTTCAGTTATGTTGATTTAAAAACCAAAGTACTGAACCGATTTTCATTTCTATGGGAAAATAGAAATGAATATCGGTACATACATATGTTAGTACATCCTTTCAAATAAAAAATACTTTTTCAAATCGGTTCATAAACAACAAAGTTCTGATGTAACAAACATAAAAAAAACGAATTGAGAACCTTCCCCTTTTGAAGTCGGTTGAAATTGATAACTTTTCTGTGAAAGTCTCGATACGATCACGTTTGTCAAAAAGTTTGTTGATAGAGCTACTGTTTTCAGTTAATTTCTTTTAGCGTTCTGCTTGGTAGCGTGTTGAGCTTTCATTTCACATGACTTAAATGTTTATAAAATGAAAATAAGCTACTGAAAAATATTTTAAGCTCAGAAAAGGGTGTAATTAGTGTTTTAGTGTTTCCTGGCTAGGCAATGAAGTGATTGCTGGAAAATCACTTATAGAGGCACTGTAAAGCACGGAATCACTCACACATATAGATCTCCTTTCATTTGTTCCAATCTTATCGATTTGGGACGACTCTTGTCGAGACATTCAGTGATTCTCATTCAATTCTCTCGTACAAAAGCTTCAAAATATTAATTCTGTTCAGTGATTTGCCCGAACGAACTCTTTTGTTTTGACTATAGATAGATTTAGTAATAAAAAAAACTACACGAGCCTTACAACTGTCTTCTTCTTACCGTGTCACTAGTTCTTTCGAACCAGTGTGGTGAAAGGATTTCAAGTGCGCCTCAAAGAGGCTCCTTTCGTGCACCTTACAATAGTAGTCAGTAGTCACATATAATATGATGATTGTGTAATATCTGACATATAAACTTTCTAATGAGCATTATTTAAATTTGGAATGATTCTATTTACTTCATTTTTCTGAGGTTGGTATCATCTGATGGCCAACTTTCTGTTACACACTTCGAAACGAAATTACTCGCAAAAATTGACAGAAACCAAGAGGAGAGATGTTACACGTAAAAAAAAAACTAGCTATGCAGCAAAAATTGCAGGTGTTACGGGACAACCAACATACAATATTGGTACACATGTTACACAAAATGCAATATGAGACGGAATGCCGCTTGTTGTGGCGTTATGGTACCTCGTAAATCTTAAAGGGTCACCTTAGGGACCCGTTTCCGGTGAACTAGTAATGGGATAGACAAGAAAGTCGATATCGATGATTAAATTGCTGGATTTTCGAAACTGATTTCTAAAATGTCTCAAAGTGGGCTAATGCTAAAGTGATGTTGCAGCACAAGAGGTTCAAAGACAGCTGTTATTACCTTTAAACAAGTCATTAGTTACATACCAACTTGAAAAAATAATCGAATATTATTGAAATTGGTTCTTCAATATCTTAATTATATAATCGAATATTATTTAAATTGGTTCTTCTATCTCTGTTGTTTTTTGTGTTTCAAGGAGTTTGAGGTCACTTGTCACGATTCTGTTTGTTAGGTCTATGTTTCCAATGGCCGGTATAATGCAGTTTTGATCAAACATCACATAAGCGAAAGGTTAAACAAATATCGCATTCATAAAATAAAACTTTAGCATAATCATCATTCATTGCTGAATACAAAAGTCCCTAAATACTATATGCCACGATGAGTTTCATAAAACAGATATAACCATTTTGTCCTATCTATCGATACATTTATTTATAATTTTAACCCCATTCCTACAAGGCACGGCTAGGCTTCCGTCACACGGAATAACAGGCGTCATAACCTTCCCACACCTTGGTACAAGATGGTATTGTAAATTGTTGGCCCAATGTTTGTATATTGTTGTTACAAACACAAACAACATTGTGCCTGCATCGGCCTTTGTTGTGAGTGAGGGCTTAATAGAGCAACAACCCTTGCTGAAGTTGGATTTTAGAGTAATAAAGCTCTATTTAGGAACAAAGTATAATTTTCTTCGGCGGATAATTTTTAATGCTTTTTGTTTTCGTTAATTATAAAATAACGCTTAGATTTTGCGATATTATAACGACGACGGATCGTTAAAACATTTTATCGACGTACTACAACTTACGAATAAGACTTCTTACAATATATTTAACTATTTATAAACATGCGATTTTTTTTATGCGAAATAAGTTGTACCACCAACGTTAAAAAAGGAAGAGGTTCTCAATTCGGCATTTTTTTTTATCTATACAGGGTGTTTTTTGTGAAGGACGGTGATGGCCAAGTCCGAAACCATAATATATTAAATGTTTTTTTTTCTTCTCATGTTACTAGTTCTTTCGCACCAGTGCGCCTCGAAGAGGCTTCTTTTGTGCACTTGACAATTTTTTTTTGAACTTTTTAGGTTCTATGTTATGCCGGTTTACTCACGATGTTTTCCTTCACCGCTAAGCACGTATTTTTATGCACACATAGATTTTTTGAATAGAAAAGTCCATTGTTGTGTGACCAGGTTTGACCAGGACAAAATATTATATCACCTGATCTTATTTAGCTATCTCTAGATCTAAAATACTAGATTGTATTTATGGCATAAGTTTCTTGTTGAAAATAAATTTATCTTTATCTCTAGGTTCGAACCCACGACCTACGGATCGAAAGTCGAGGCACCGCACACTTGGCCAACACGGCTTTTTCTTAATGTTTATTAATTCATGTCATTATTTGACCTTTAATACAAAAATCGATTCTTTGAAACTTCAAATATGCGTTCCTCACCACATTTTGAATTTTCTTTTCCGAGAGTGTGTTTCTTTCATTTTCTTAGAGGTATCCGTTCTTGCTTGTTTTAATTTGTAAAGTTGAATTGATGCCTGGGGGCAGCTGCGAGACAATTTTGATGAATGTTTGTAGAATCCAAATGGTTTTGGATGGTTTTATATTCAAAACAAGCTTCTGCCTGCGATTTTGTCCAGGTTCTATTAATCAAAAGTTCTTTTGGTAATTAAAAGTTATTTTTGTAAATACATACATACATAGAAAACCTATATTTTCCATGAACATTGTGACTTAATTTTTTTTTTTCTTGACAAATTTTTATGCTTACTATTTTAATGACATTAATCTAAAATACGTGTATAATTTTTAATGGAATCTGTTATATTATAAGTATCATTATTTAATTAATATGATTGGTTAATCCGTGTTAATTAAAGTAACTAAATAAATACAAATAAATATGGATAGAAAATACAGGACAACGCCGATGTTTATCACACAAAATATGTTTATCCCGAAGCGGGAATCGAACCCGCGACATAAGCGTGGTAGTCTAACACACTTGCCTAAATGATTAAATCCTATAGTAAGAGCGAAAAATGTTAAAGGATTCTCAGGTCCTCAATACATAGAAAACACTCAGACTAATAATGGGTTATAATGAGGATGGGGTTTTTAGGAACCAGCCCATACAAGTGTTGCGGTGCTACAATCCCATACGTAGAGCAAATATTTACGGATCAAGCAAATATTTGCTTTGCTGTGACAAGTATCAAGTTTATTTTGGCTAAAGCTTGTATTCGACTAAAATCCGTTAGTAACAAGTTATATTTTAGAATACACATAAAAAAACAATTTTTGAAAATTTTCTGTGAGTAGGTTTTTTATGTTGTTTTTTTTTAAACGAAAAATAATGAATAAGCTAAGCGGATAAAACCCTGGCTAGCAGCTAGCATGCTAGCCAGGGTTTTAAAAAATAAAATTTTTATCTCTATAAAATAATAATAAATAATAAATTAATAACCCAATTTTAGAAATAAATGTTATAACATCACAAAATGGCTGCGTAATTTCCACATGTACATTTCTGAGAGAGCAAACAATCAGTCGTAATTACTACCGAAAGGATTACCTGACACACGGACCTCAAATTTCAATACACCAGGGCGTTGAAAATAAAGTTGCTAAACTTACAACGTATGTATAAAAAAAATACCAAGACTTGCAACCTTATTGCTGTTTACATAGTCCTGAATGAAAAATGAAAAAGAATAGCATATAAAATAAAATAAATAAATATATATTTTGGAAATTTCACACAACGCCATCTAACCCTAAACTAAGCAAAACTTGTACCATGGGAACCAGATAACTGATTATTACTAGCCTGTACTGTCCCACTGCAGGGCAAAGGCCTCCCTACCTTTCTTCCACAATTTTCTGTCCAGTGCTGCAGTGGGCCAGTCAGGTTGGTATTTATCTAGCTCATCGCGCCATCTTCGCCGCGGTCTGCCGCGCTGCCTTCTAGCGTTGGGAGGGATCCAATCATTGGCAGCTTTGGCCCAAAGATCGTCAGGCATGCGGCAGACGTGGCCGGCCCAATCCCACTTGAGCTGGGCTGATTTCTGGGTAACATCTTGAACCTTAGTTCGTGAGCGTAGCACCGAGTTTCTGATTCGGTCGGTGAGTCGAACACCTAATATGCTACGCTCCATGGCCCGTTGACATACCTCGAGCCTAGACTTTTGCTGAACTATCAAAGACCAAGTCTGTGCACCATATGTGAGTGTGGGGAGAATGCACATGTCCATGAGCCTGCGTTTGAGGCAGAGTGGAAGATCGCCCTTCATAAGATGTTTCATCGACCAATAGCTCTTCCATGCGTTTTCTGTGCGACGGGTAACTTCTTTATCTTGTCGTGCCTGGAAAGAGACTATTTGGCCGAGATACACATACTCATGGACATATGCAATCTCAACTCCTTGGACGTATAGCTTGGTCTGGGTGCTGTTGGTCATCAGCTTGGTCTTCGACATATTCATCGCAAGTCCAACCTCGAGGCTGGCCTGGTTCAAGTCATTAAGCATGCAGCCTAGTTCTTCGGCTGAAGAGGAAAACAGTACGATGTCGTCGGCAAAGCGGAGGTTTGTTAACCGCCGCTCACCTAGGACTATCCCCTTTGAAGCCCAGCTTTGCGACAATGTTTTAAAAACTTCTTCTAATGTAGCTGTGAAAAGTTTTGGGGAAAGCGGATCGCCTTGTTTTACCCCTTTTGCAATGCGGAAGGAAGGACCGGTGGAAGACGATATCTTGATGGCAGCTGTACTATTGTTGTAAATGTTGCGGAGAAGATGAATATAAGTGGAAGCAATATTCTGATTTGCAAGGGAGTTAAAGAGGGAATCATGTGTAATGCTGTCGAAGGCTTTGGAGTAATCTATAAATGCTAAGTATAAGGGTTGATTGAATTCAGAATGTTTCTCTATGAGTAGGTTGATAGCATGAAGGTGATCTGTAGTTGAAAGGCCACGACGGAAACCAGCTTGTTCAGCAGGCTGATGTAGATCGAGATCGCCGGATATACGAATTTCTATTACTTTTATAAACGCTTTGTATAAATGAGAAATGAGGCTTATTGGTCGGTAATTACTGATATCACATTTTTCGCCTTTTTTGTGCAGTAGAATAATATTTGAATGACAAAATTTGGATGGAAAGGTGCCTGTTTCCAGAATTGAGTTGAAAAAATTAGTGATATAAGGAAGCAATGCACTTTCGCCAATTCTGAGGGCTTCGGTGGTAATGCCGTCGTCGCCAGGACATTTTCCGTATTTAAGGCTGTGAAGAGCACGATGAACTTCCTGTCCCGTTATGGTTGGTATATCATTGGAGCATGAGTAAGCGATAGTGTTGTTGGGCGATTCTAAGCGAGTGTCAGAATAGAGATTGCTATAGAAATCAGTGCAAATTTCTATGATTTTATCTTTATTGCCGTGTTTTGCACCGTTCTTGTCCCTCAGTTTGGTGATTGATGATTTGCCCTTTGCCATACCCTCTTTTGCCGATTTCAGTGATATCCTTTGTTCTAGAGCTGTTTTTATTAAGTTATCGTTAAAGTTTCTGACATCTTTTCTTATTTTGCGTTTGACCAATTTATCTGTTATTCTATATTCAGATGTGTTAAAAGTTAATGTTAATCTTTTCTCAATTAAATCTTTTGTATCTTTACTAAGCTTTTCTAGTTTTTTCTTTGCTGGTTTTACTCTAAGACTGGCTTGTTTAATGCTGTTTTTAATGTTGTTGTACTGTACCTCTATGTTTTCTGTTGTAGTGTCTAGTAATTTAAAGCTGTTTGTTAATTCTAGCATAAATTGGTCTTGACATGATAAAAGAGAGGTTTTGTCTATTTTTAGGATACTGTTTTTAATCATTTTCAATCTTTGGATTTTAAAATTGAATTTTACTGCTATTCTAAGAGGCCGATGATCAGAGCCAAAGCGAATTTTATTTATAGTGCTTACGTTACTAACAATATGTTTATTGGATGAGAGGCAAAAGTCAATTTCATTCTTCGTAACGCCGACTGGGGAAAACCAAGTCCACCGGCGTTGAGGCTTTTTGCTGTAATAGGTGTTGGTGATGCAGAATATATAAATAAAAGATAACTGATAGAATACTTTATATACTTTTGTATGTTTTAAATCTCAATGACTGTCTTCGCTTATGCTAGATTAATCATGATCAAACTTTACTTGGCATTTTCGTTTTTATAATAAAAAAGTTTGGATGTGAATGGACAAGGAGTAGGTAAATGTTAAATCTTCTTTCGATATAGTTTGCATTTTTTTTAATAAAAAAAAGTGTGTGTGTGTCAGCTCCAACGCACGACTGGAGTTTACTCCTTCAACTTAGTAACCATAGCAACGAATAATCCAATATGGCGTAAGAGAAAGGCGAAACGAAAGACGCTTGTATAAATATCACTCCTAATAAAATTTCCATAACGGGGGCTTGTATATTAAAAATAAAAAACAGTATGACCTAACAGATCTATGTACCTACCTACATACCCACCCAAACATAATTCTGCAGGGGAAACCTCAAATACTTATCCGTGTGTCACAAACGAGTTCGTGAATAAAGGATTGTTCGCAAATGACACAATGATTAGGTTCCAGCCATTGCTAACGAAATCTTGATTCCTCGTAAGAATTCAGTTATTACGGAAATTCTGTGAGCGAATGAAATGAATTAGTTCCTGAATGTAATTTTGGCTTCCTGGCTTATAATTTTAGTGAACTTACTGCTCTTTCAAATAGTGTTGCACCAGCATAAAGGAATCAGTCCTATGTAGCACTGTTCTGGTCATGAGCAGGCGTGATCTTTCACTATCAGCAGAGAGAGAGACTATCAGAGAGATAAAGTACACTAATGTAATTTCAATACACTTTGACCTTAGAATGATAATTTTGACAGGTTCACAATAGGGACACGCCACTCTCTTATTCACACAATCGCACGTGTGAATGTGTTGTTTATGCCAGCTTTTGTTAATATACCTGCAAGTGTTTTCAAATATATTAAATGTAACATGGAAGTGTAAAACGCCCTGGGGTCAGGTGGGTAAACCATTTGTCAAAGACTGTAGGCCGACAATAAATGCGGGAAGCCAAAAACAGGCCGCTTTGGTGCACTATGGGAGAGTCTAAAAGAGGATACCTATAGATCGTTTGCAACGGTCTATGGGTGGCCCAATTGTTTCCTTTTGTAAATTTTGTAATATACCTATATATAGATTGTAGTAGTTAGCTTATGCTGTAATAAAAACTATATCGTATATTAAAAAAAAAAAAAAAAAAAAAAGAGGATTACAATAGATTGATAATGATGATGATAATAGGTAGGTACATATAACACGGTAACGGTCGAGATAAAACTGTAAGGACAACCAAGACTTAGGAATTAAGGCCATATTAATAATAATAGTTTGGCTCAAACATTTTCAAATTGACAATTGTCAAATTGATTTGGCTCGCCACTGTGCTAACCTTTTCTTAAGCTACTTACAAACACATGTTACTTGATTACTGTCTCATCAATGTATCTATGTAAATCGTGCAATATTTAAAATAGGCTTAGTTTTTTAATGACCTTACCTTGACCAAAACTTATGTAAAGCGTATTATTTTGAATTTTGCTAACGAATAAGCATTTGAAACAATTTTGCTTGTGAAAACAGCACTTAGACACAAAAACCAACAAAACGTCGCTTAGAAATTCAAACAATTCCAATTCACACTATCGAAGACAAAGCTTTCAGCGGAACAGCGGAAAATGAAAAGCTGCAATGAGCAAAAATGCTCCATTTCACTGCTACATTTGTAATCTCACAAAAGAAGGCTCAGCTACATTTCGAGATCGTAAAGAAATCTCTAAAAAAGCCAATTTTTTTCGACCGTCAACGGCAGAACACCCCCTATTCAACTGTCTTGGAGATAGCCATTCTAACCACTCTTAGTGCCATACTACACGGGCGGTTCTCCCGCGGCGGGAAACCGCTCGACAATGCTGCCGCAGACCATCAAACTACACGGGGTCTTTTGTTCAATTTAACATGGATCCGTCAATAATAAATGACGCAATGTTTGGAGAAAATTCCTGCGCAGAATCATGTAATAGCGGGAAACCGCCCGTGTAGTTTAAATGCGGCGGTTATCAGAGGCGGTCGTATTGCTCCCGCTTGTGAACCGCGACGGGAAACCGCGCAGTGTAGTATGCAGCATTCAACTTTCATATTAAAGGTCGTAGCACACATAACGACTCGGAAAGGGATCGTCACCGTATCACCTTTCGCCTCGCCGTCAACCTAACGTAAGTATGTTATAACGGGAGTCGACTCGGCTACGGCTAGGCGAAGCCGCGCTTAGGTACGGCTCGCCGACCGCTGGTTGATGGCTATGCGACACTAGTTTAATCAGTTTGAATCCAAACGTGAAGCGTAGTAAAGAGAACGTTAGCGCGGGGACGTCAAGCCGTAAGCGAGGGAACTGCAGATTGACCACGCACGAGCTTGTCCCGAGGCGAGGTGATTACGTTACGTTTCCGATAAGTGTGCGTTACAGTAGGGAGTTTCATATAAAATATATTACTCAACGACGCGAGTTGAGACGGTGACGATCCCTTTCCGAGTCGATATGTGTGCTACGACCTTAAATTGTGTTCAGTGCGGTTCAGAAGCGGATTCCCGCCCGTGTAGTATGGCCCTTATCATGGAACGACCACCTCAATTATATTGCTTTTGTTAAGTAGGAAGCTTTTTGTGAAACTCAGACAGGTTTTGAGGATTATTCTGAGACCTGAGAGTAGGAGTTTGGATTTTACGGTTTAGTGATAAGAAGTGCTCTGAGCTAGTTGGACGCCGGGAAATTCTGTTTTGGAAAATAAACTTGCAAATATACTGTTGGATCGTAAACGGAATTAAAGAATTATATATTTGTTTGCTTATATCACCTTTAAATAAACATCATTAATCTAACATGCAAAATAACATCGATTGTGCTACAGACTGGAACGACAACATTACAAGTACCTAATAATTCCGCCTACGTTCTTAATAAGGTCTTCAAATAAGATCTTGTAAGATTAGTTTTTAAGTTCTATGAAATAAAATGGTTTATTGCATGAAGTAGTTCTAATTTATTATATTGGTTTAAAATACTCCTACGTGTGATATAATCTAATATCTTATTTAACAATATATTGTATGATGTCAAAATTATTATCTTAGAAGTCACTTATTTTGTAAAAACATTTTTCAGCCAGCCAAGCTTATAGCTTTGTCTTGAAATGTCGAGTAGGTAACTCTCGAATGCCTTTTGGTAATGTATTAAATATATGAAAGAGCTTAAATTTAACTATAACTTATATTAATAAACCAAATTTGAAAAGGATTTGATAATAAGAATATGAATAAAAAATCAAAACCTTAAGTTTATGGAAGTTATTGCAAAAAAAAAATACCGTTTTCCTAAAAAGAAAGATTCTATTATGTATTTTCAATTACCAGTGCAGGAAAGGAGCCTCTTCGAGGCGCACTTGAAATACTTTCACCACACTGGTTCGAAAGAACTACTTAGTGACACGGTAAGAAGAAGAATTACCAGTGCTAGCTAAAGCTATTTACGCTTTAACAAGTCCCAAATTAGATAATTTTACATCAACCAATCAGAAATTTCGCAAAGCCATTCACACATAATCCTCCAAAATCGCTTATATTAAGTTTTTGTTGGCTGTCTCAGCACCAAATCCCCTATGCTAAACATAACCGCAGTCTAATGAAATTAGACGAGCGAAGCGGATTTATTGCTCTAATACCAAACGAAAACATTATTATTCCATCTCCATTGCGTGAGCAAATAGCAAATAGTGTATTTATCTTGGAAATCCTGAATAATTTGTGTTGATTCGGATATTATATGAGATTGTCACTGTCACTTCATCGTCACCATATAATACTAAGGTTATCTGGGATATATTATTTGATATTTATTAACGACACGGATGGTCGGATGGCAAGTGTGTTGGACTGCCACGCCCGGTGTCGCGGGTTTGATTCCCGCTTCAGGACAAACATTTGTGTGATGAACATCGGTGTTTGTCTGAGTCTGGGTGTGTTCTATGTATTCTATGTACATATGTATTTACAAAAAAAAAGTATTCAAGTATTCTTTCAGCCATCTGGTTCCCATAGTACAAGCTCTGCTTAGTTTGGCGCTAATGGTGTTGTGTGAAATGTCCAAAATATTTATTATTTATTCATTATATCATTAATAGATCGGTATGAGATCGCTTCAAAACTATAATAATCAAAGTTTTACAGAAACATACAACAACCGACTTCAAATGGACTGTTCTAGTGATCGTAGTCAAAGTCACAGGGAAGCAAAATACGTAATTTTGTTCATTTCAACGAGTTATTTGACATTTATTTTAATTTAAAAACTAAACTACTGAATCGATTTTGATAAAAAAGTTATGGGATTTTTTTTCTCTTAAAATATTGTAATTGGTTTCTAACCGTTTTACTTAAAGTAAATAAATAAATACTAAATACTAAATAAATCGGACCAAACTGAAAGTATAACCTCTCCAACAAAAAATATTTTTTCAAATCGGTTTTGTAAACCTGACGTAACAATCCTAAAATAACAAAAAAATCATTTAACCGAATTGAGAACCACCTCTTTTTTTATGTCGGTTGAAAATAAATAAGAACCAATATTTATTAACAGAGGGTGTGGTCTTTTGTAATTTTATTTTACCCAACTGCCAAGGAAAGGTTATGTTTTTAATGTTTCCTGTCATTTAATTATTTTCTTTCCTTCATTAATTTACTTACATAATTTTAACTAGACTTCTATATTTATATTCTCCAGCTATTTTATTTTCGTAGGTTTTTACTTTACGTGTTCCACTTTTAATTTTTTTAAACTTTATTATTTTTCATGTGTAACATCGTTCTCGCTAAAGCTTCGATGACACACGGCTTTTTTACACGTTGCTTGTTGGCGAGTTTAAAAGCTAGCGTGTGAGCGAGTTACTTCCGGGAAGGATTGTCAACAAGCAGATTGTAAAAAAGCCGATGACACTGGGCGATTATACAAGCTACAAGCGAACTCGCTGGCTTGTAGCGATTAAAAAAGCCGTGTGTCATTGACGCTTAACTCACACACGATAAGGTGCTGCCACACTGCTGTTTAAAAATGATTACTAACATTTGTAATCATTTTTTAAGAAACATACGATCACAATGGTAGAAAATGTTTGTAAACATTTATTAACAGCAGTGTGGTAGCACCTATAGATGTTTGCGTATGACTAGTTCATTAGGTACGACATAATCCATTCGAATCAGACATGGAGGTTGTATATTTACTTCAGGGAACACCAGTTAATAGATTCTAGTCTACGCATTAATTACTATGATTTATGATGATAGATCTAGGGTCTGGTCCGTTGTGTTGGATTTATCTGGCTAAGTTAACTGCTTCTACCTACCATAATACGAGTAATTTAACTAATACCTATAGATTTAAGATTTTGACATAGATTAACCAAATTATGGATTTGTACTGTGCCTTTACAACTACTTCCTATTTCCTACAAGTTCGATTTATGTATTAACAAATTGGTGGCATTGATGTAAAAAATATCTTGCAAGATCGAAGCTCGCGCTTTCTTGTATTTTTTTTCATGTAAACAGGTGCCGAGATAAGCTAGGCTGATGGTAGACCACGAGGGAAATCTTGCTGGGTTCGAGAGCGGTCGGAGTGGGGGCTCTGGCTGCACTATACTCGAACCCGGGACGGCTGCAGTGCACGGGGAGGCATGCACTGCAAGCGGAGCTCGGGGTCGGCGCAAGCCTTCCCTGGGATGGGCCTCACAGAAACGTGCGTGAGGGACACCGGTTAGTGTTCTGAGGATATCCCGGGGCCCCTCTTATGCACAATGGTCGGCCACCATGGGGTTTTAGTCGGTTAAAGTCCGACATAACCCCTCCGCCCTCCCCCAAGGGCGGTGGACATCCATGAGGATTTCCCCATATAAAAAAAGGCGCTCTAATGATGGTAGAATTACGCCTGCCCATGACCAGAACAGTGCTATACACGGTATTAGGCTACTCTTTACGCTCGTCCACTTTGAGACATTTAGATGGTCAGTCGTCAGGTAATTTTACAAGCATACTCGTAATATTATGTAAATTCTTAATTAAGAAATTAAGAATTTATATATATATTATATAGCTCGCGCTTTCTTGTAATTTTTTTCATGTAAACAGGTGCCAAGATAAGCTAGGCTGATGGTAGACCACGAGGGAAATCTTGCTGGGTTAGAGAGCGGTCGGAGTGGGGGCTCTGGCTGCACTATACTCGAACCCGGGACGGCTGCAGTGCACGGGGAGGCATGCACTGCAAGCGGAGCTCGGGGTCGGCGCAAGCCTTCCCTGCTAAAAAAATTAAGAATTTATATATATATTATATAAATTCTTAATTCTCGTTAAAAAAAAATAAAGCTTTAATATTATAGCCATAATCTGCGCTGATAAATGCCTGAATTCAATATAAATTTAACTGTTAACCACTTGAAAATAAAAATTAAACAAAGCGAAAATTGTAAAGCCGTCTCTAGATTTTATTTTTACGGTTCTGATAACAATTCAAACTGAATTTATTGGTTTAATTACGAAACTGATGCGAGCCTGAAATATTTTACATTGGTTTTTATTATTTGAGTATAAGTTTGATGTATGTATATAAAAAAAACACTAGTTACTGATGAAGACAATTAACGGCAAATAAATTGAATTTGAGGTTATTTCTTCTCCTTAATGTTAAGTAAATTAACGTATTACTTTTTTTGCCATTGCCTTTTTATAATGGAAGATTATGTTTATGAAAACTACTTACCTCAACCTTTTTCCTTGATAAGTTCGGGTTTTAAATAGTTATTTGTACACCAAAGGCCTGAAGCAAGCCATTTTATACGAGACTTTTATGAGCTCGAGCCAAAATGGACGAGAGGACAAAATGGGCTTTAGAAATTTGAAAAATGAATACACTAAAATGTATTATTTTTCACCTTACTTCAAATAAGGAGAAGGCTCTCGATTCAGTTTTTATTTTATGTTTGTTAGCTCAAAACTTTATCTTACTAGAATATCAACCTTTTTTTACATAAAAAAAAAAAAAAATTAATTACTCGTAGGTCCTATACAAATTTTATCAAAATCGGTTCAGTACTTTAGTTTTAAATCAAAATATCTCAAAAAAAATATGTCGTCGTAGTAAACGAAATTGCGTATATTGCTTCCCTGTGACATCTCAGTGTTTATTTTATCAGGAACATTTTAAATAACAAGATAGTTAATCGAAGAGCAATGAAACATTTTATTCTTTATATTAATATTTTTATAGATTAAAAAATATATTTTAAATTAAAGAGATTTTTTATACTTTTTCCTTTGACTGTACTGTATTTGACTGGAACAATAGATTTTTTCATTCATATCGAGAGTGGTGGAGACGGAAAAAAAATAATAAAATGTAATCGTTCCGGCGATTGGGACCGCGGTCCTAAACCTAGTGGTCCCAATCGACGGAAGCCTCCACCAAAACAGTCCAATTGAAGTTGGTTGTAGTATTTTTTTGTATATCTAGATTATTGTTAAAATGTATCTACTACTCGTTCGTTCCGTTATCACCCATACGTGATTCTTGATTTAGGTTACGTAGAAATTCATAATTCATTTATTCCATAACAAGCATAATAATAATAAAGAAGTGAAAATACACTCGATTAAATGAAGAGATTGGATTCGACCCGCTCACCGTAGGAAGTGGTGTGGTTTTAATTTCACAGTATTATTTAGTAGGGTGTCTAGTTTTTTGATATGTAACTGAGTACAAAATTATATAATCAAATTTTAAAAACGCGTGTGTTAAAATTTTAACAATTATGAAAATAATTTTAATATTCTACAAACATTTTTTTTTACTTAGGAGCATGTTTGTGAAGATTGATGGTATGATGAATTTTGATGTTTGTTTGGTAATCAAACCTTAACTACTGAAGTGATTTGGTTGAAATACGGTAAAGGTTTTCGTTTTAACAGACCTGTGAAAAATCCCCAAGGGTACCTTTTAATCCCTTTTAGCTGTACAATCAGTTAATTTATGTATGAAAAATTAATAAGTTTTAAATATTTACCTTAAGTTTTTCGGACTATATTATTGACTCTAGATACAGGAACTTAAAAAACAACTCTTCATGGTCACCTTTTAACCTACTTGTGGCCAGTCTTTATTAATATCCCTCTGGGTAACATGATAAATCATTTTTGCGATAAATGGTAAATTGATACAATCCGCGCTACCTTAATTCATTTCATGTAATTTCCTACAATAACTAACGGCGCTTGCTGTGATCCAAATTATGGTAGATCTTAACATGTCTAGCTTTACCATAATTCGGATCACAGAGATATTTTAGCTGAGACTAGCTATAAAATTCCTTTCTTGGTACGCGCCTGCACTTAACAATCACACCCTCCAAGTTTCAACCATCTACGTTCAGTGGTTTGGTCTGTACGTTGTCTGTCAGTCAGTCAGTCAGTCAGTCAAGTTATAATATTGATTGATTTTAAAATAAATAGACTAATATAAACACATCTATGTTTCGTCTCTATGTCATACATATATATATATTCACATATCATCAAATCAATCAATATCAATATCAGCATATCAATCAAATTTCAGTCATATCAATTTAAAGTAGTTTAGGCGTGATTAAAGAACAAATATCCTTTATCTATCTATACTCATCTATATTCAAAAACAATCGCTTTTAAAAAAATAAAGTCATAATAACAACAATTGATACTAAAACTCAATTAAATAGTATTTAAAATAGCTCTCAGAACTGAAACACTGCAATTTGAGAGCAATTTCTCCAGTTCCAATAGAACTGTATTTTACTTCCAATCATAAAATGCAGGTTTCAATTGAACTGAATTCAGGAAGAAATTGAAAATAATATAAAGTTCTTGTTCTATAAATAAACTGGTTTAGTTATATTTTTTTTACAAACACTGGTTTTGTAAATTTAAAAATATATTATAGTACTTAACTACTTAAAATAGACCAAAGAACTTATAACCTACGATCCTTTATAAGGTCCTTGATAAGTTCCTTGCAATACTTATATTTACCTTACTACATAGATGATTTCAGATACACAAAACTACGTACGTAAACTTACAATCATGATATAAATTACCCTATATCATATTTAATTTATATTTCCTTACGTAAACATCTGCACCTAAAATTACGTTATACAGAAAGAAGAGTTTAAATTTATTTTATAAATAATTTTATTTTCATAATCATGGTCAAAATTCTACGCATGACTTATCTAAATACAAAAAACCTACGTAAAAAAATTTTAAGGGAATTTTTATGTCAGAAACGTAAATAAATCGCTAATTAGTACTCCCGGAGAAACGTAGTCATAAATTGTACAATACGAGCAAAACATGCTAGAACCGTGAAATAGCCATTGCCGTGGCATTGCGCATGAAAACCGCGCTACAAATAGCCAATTCCAAGCGAAAATAGCTTTTACACTGGCGAGTTAGTGAAGTATTTTTACGTATGAGTAACTTTGTCAATGTTTTGAGCCATGATATCATTTTAACCGTATAAATACAAGCACAATATTGATATAAAATAATATAAAGCAGTATGGGCATTTTATTTTATACGAAAATTAAAGATGTTCTAAATTATAATTATGGATTTATACCTATAAATGGTGTTATTATCCATTTTTAAGAACACTTCCTGTTTTTTTTTTATTTTATGGCTGAGGTTTCGACTTTTGAGACACACAAATGAGTTTTTTTGTGAAACGTTTTACAAAAAGTCAACTTATTTTGCGTCACCGTATGGTACAACGTGACTTTGTATAAAACCGAAAAAGCGTAAATTACGTGACTCATTTTACACGACTCACAACTCAAAAAAATATGTTCGTTTGGCCCTAACCTAACAAATGAAAAGACGAGCTAGGCGGTCTCCTAATTTGCTTTCCTAATAAACGGTTCCTATCTTTTTAAGGAATTTGCGATGATATCCTCGTTCAACTCTTTACAAATAGGTGTTGCTCTCCGTAAGAAAATAGCATTTAATTTTGTACCATGGCAAGACCCCTAGAATCAATCAAGGTTTCAATTAAAAAAATAGTTTTGCTGTACTGATTTTTTTTATTAATGTCTATGTTCATAATCTAGACAGGTTGTTCGGAGCTTGTAAAACAGTCTACTTAATTATCTTGCTGGGAAATAGAAAATAATTGTAAATATCGCACTTCTTTACACATTAAGACACATAAGACATGACAACATAAGACTTTAAAAAAAATATTAAATAAGAACTTTTATAACAATAATTACTATTTAGGACATTTATATATTTTACACACAACGCTATACGTATACAGCTAAACAGCTAACTAAACAAAGCTTGCACTATGGGAACCAGATATCTAATATAATACTTTTACACTTTTTTTGTAAATACATATGTAAATAGAAAACATCCAGACTCAGGACAAACACCGATGTTCATCACACAAATGGTTGTCCTAAAGCGGGAATCAAGCCCGCGACTCCAGCGCGACAGTCCATCACACTTTTTTAGCGACCAATCGTGTCGTCTAATAATTACAATTTATAAAGGCTTTTCAACTGTTGTATTTGTCTTTCAAAACCACCGAAACTCAATGTAATTCGAGAACTGCTTTATACAATTAAACCGAATCTAGCCGGTTTCATCTGGTTTTAACCACCCCGATCCGCTTTTAACTGCCACAGTTTCATTTGTCGTCCAAATTACCTTGCAAATAGTTTCTAAGCACACCTTGTTGAATTTAACTGTGCATTATAAACCGACTGTCAAAGAATATAAAATAGACTAGACTTACATTACTTAGAAAAAACTTGATAAGTACGAGATTAAACGTATGGATTATCCAATGATGGGTTTGACATTTTTAGAGTCTTGCACTTATTTTGATAAGGAGAATCGATTCAAAACATTCCAGATCATATGTATAATGAGACTATGGACACATTTTCTTACTTTTATTTTATTTATTATACTAAAAGAAGAGCTCCTCAAGATCTAATCAAAGATTAAGATACATTTACAGAATGGGTACTTCATTGGAGTACATACACCATACATGCCATACACCAGAACCCTCACAACTCACAGCTCAATGCTCAAAATGGCAGATCGCAAGAAATAAAAAGGAGTTAAAAATAAATAGAAAAATTGAGGATTTTTTTAATGTGTAATATTTTTATAAGTACAAATTGGTGTACATACCCAATCTTACTATTCTTCTACTCTTCCTTCTCTTTGGTAACTATTATCAAATGATACCTACAGAAGGAGTTGGCAATGTTAGATACTTTGTTATGCTCTGTACACAACATGTACTATTTCCTTCCAAATGGTGTGGAAATTACTTTTACCAACCTCGTACATAAACAAAAGCACATGTTCGTATTGAAATACGTAATATTTATGTGTTATTAAAAATTTCCTATTTACTTATCTCTATTTACTTTGTTAAATGTTTTCTAAATAATATAATGATTGATTTAATATATAGTTATAGATTTGACTTGTTTCCCTGAAGGAAAATAAAAAAAAAATCATTCATTGGTTGGTATCAAAAATAAAAAAGTAACGGGTTATTAGGTGTAAAGTTATAACTTTTTGGTACATAATACGGTGCGTAATTTTATTTTAAGGTTTTCTTACTCAAAAAAAAATATTGAGAACAAGGTATAGATATTCAAAAAAAACGGAATAGGTATTTTCATTATTTTCAAGAGTATAACAGTGCGCTTGTTAACTTTAACTGTGCAGCTGAGCTGCAAACAAATACGTGGTTTTGACACAGTGAAAAATTAAAACAGCTGAATCACACTAAGGTTTTGATTGAGCGATCCATTCAACTTCCTCCTCCTCCTCCTCGATCGGTCTCACTGCTGAGAATCGTGACGTCTTGCAAGGACACCTTCAATAGCTTTTCTCCACATTCCTCTATCTTCGGCTTTGTGGAGTGCGACATTCACTGGCACTTCGAGGCATTCTACCACCTGGTCTGACCATTGCTTTGAACTTCGTCCTCTCGGTCGCTTGCCCTCGATTTCTTGACCATTCAACTTAATTCTACCCAAAAAAAAAGTTTCTATACAAAGTTTATTTCCTATTTGTTTAGATTTGTTTTCTGAATTACACACTGAAGAAATTGATAAGCCGTTATAAAGATTGGTTGTTTGATCCCAATTACTCTAGCTAAGGTCATTTATTGCTGTGACTTTAGTATTAAATCCTCGAGCAGTCGCAGAAGTTCAACTGCAGTTATATTTGATCTGTGCTCATTTACCCGTTACTTTCCTGGGTAACAAACTCAATAGTATGATATATTATAAAGTAAATAAAATATGCTTCATCATCATCATCCTCAGCCATTATCAGCCCACTGCTGGGTATCCTCCATTAAATGCCAATCTCGTCTGTGCTGTGCGGATCTAAACCAGCTGTTGACTGCAATATTGCGGATGTCATCAATCCATCGGGCTGGTGGTCGTTCAACGCTGCGTTTTCCCTCCCTGGCATCCATTCTGTCAAGGCCCTGCTCCACCTGCCGTCACCACGCCTTGCCAAGTGTCCTGCCCAGCGCCACTTGAGGTTCATAATTCGGATGCCAACGTTTTGGACTTTAGTCCTTCTCCGAATTTCGGTGTTTCTCACTCTGTCTATAAGGCGGATGCCTAGCATGACACGCTCCATGTGTATACTTATTGCTGTTTAAATAACATCGTGTTCTGTCTTTAGGTAAGTAAGCAAAAAAATAAATACACAGGTCACAGGGCAGCTAATAGGCAATTTTTTACTTCGACGACATAGTTTTTTTCAGTCATTTTGATTTTAAAACCAACGTGAGTACTTTCTGAACCGATTTTCATTAAATTTCTATGAGACTAATCTGGAAATACGAGTATACCCTATAAAAAAATAAAAAAAGTTTTTTTTCATTACGGTTTATAAACAACTAAGATCTAATCTAAGGTAACAAACATTCAAGAAAAAAAAAAAAACAACCTAATGAAAACCTCTTATTTTTGAAGTCGGTTGAAAATAAAAGTACCTTATTATTCAAGGTTTTTAATCATTTTCTAAGGAGAAAAAAGTATATTATATAAGTCGCTTTTCCATTACGACCCAAAACAGAACCGATAAAATAGGATTATCCCGATTTCCAAGCGGGTCAGAAGTTTGCCCTCATCACACAAACTATAGGGTCTGGACTATACACAGCCGGTTTTTTTAATTTTTTAAGTAAAATACTGAACTACCTCAGTGTACTTACTTCAGCTATCTTTGCATGTGCTAATCATAATTTACCGTAAATTCCAAACCAAATTTTTGCCGATTTTTAGTATTTCATACGTTATTTTGAAATCATTGGAGCCATTATATAGTTCCAATCTGAGATAAAGGTAGTAAATATCATTATTCATAATTATAATTTTCATAGAAAACTTACAAATCTTTATATATTATCTGTATGTAACTCAAGTCACCAAATCGTCGATGACACACGGCTTTTTTACACGCTACAAGCCAGCTAATTCGCTTGTAGCTTATAAAGTCACCCTGTGTCATCGGCGTTTTTACAATCTGCTTGTTGACAATCCTTCCCAAAAGTTAACACGCTCAACGCTAGCTTTTAAACTCGCCAACAATCAGCTTGTAAAACAACCGTGTGTCATCGACACTTAACGGCCAATTGTTAATATTATAATATTTATATAAACATTCACACTCACACCCCTGCACTAGGATTCCCTGTGTCGCAGGTGGCATAGACACTATTGGACACATACAAGACATCACAACATCCAAGACCCGAGAACATTTGTGTTCCTCACACAAATATTTGCCCCGGCCGGGGATCGAACCCGGAACACCAAGCTTCGTAGGCAGGGTCACAACCAACTAAGCCACGGTGTCGTCATTTTATATATATATATATATATATATATATCATTATATATTTATAATTAAATATAGAATTAGCATTCAAAATTTCGTAGTGGGATACGTTCACTACGAAATGTTTAATGCTAATTCAAATTCAAAATAATGGGTTAGGCCTTGCCTTTTAATAAGTGACCATCGGATAAACTAACTTTTTCAAATAAATTCTGTCCTCTTGTAGTCTCCGAAGCTATCCAGCCACTGTTCTAGTTCTCGCCCTTCCCTGAATCCGAATAATCCAAACAATTTTCGCCTTGTCAAGTTTAACAGATTATTGTTTGAACATTGTTGAATCCGTAGACTAGAGGAGCTTTGTGAAAAGATTAGGGTACTAACCGTGGTATTTTGGTGTTTTTTTTAATATAAATAATTTTGAGACTTTGGATTGTTTATGTTTTAGAAATCAAAATATGTCTGAATACTTATCTTAAAAAACTGTGATTTTTACCATGACTCTATGTGGCTCTTCTTCTATTTGTGATCTCACACTATAACTCACGCTTGCACTAACTATTAGGCACATTTTTTTAATGAGAGTACAGTTCCTACGTTTGAGAGAAAAAAAGAGAAAAAGGGAGAGAAATAATTAGGTATGATTTAATATTCATTATTATTTTAATTAGGTATAGGTTTATAGGTTATAATTAGGGCTGATGAGTTTTAATAAAACCGAAGTGACGCAGCATTCTATCTCAAAACTTTAGTATATAGTTCGAATACATCATTTTATATTTCATAATGTAATTTCACGGAGCAAAATTCAAATAAAATTTCCAACATTCAATTGAATCCTTCACCCAGCGTTTCTCCTATGAAATTCTTTCAACACACATAAAACCTGCGATCGAGAATCGTCGCAAATCTTCGCACGTCTCGATTCGATATTCGTTTCTCGATGCATAATAATAATCGGTATGCGTTTATACGAATTCCACGGCGATTCAAATCGATTCTTCTCGATTCTCCACGATTCTCCGCTTTCTGGGACCTTTTTTCGTACGTGTCCTGACTTTGGGATTCGGGAATTAACGGTTTTCTTTTGTTCGTTAATATTATCCGCTAGGAAGCTGTCATGTCAACGTATAATAAACAGAAGGGACATTTGGGCAAAGATTATCAAATAACAGATGGTTCATTCGCTTCTTCTTCTTATCGTGTCACTAGTTCTTTCGAACCAGAGTGGTGGAAAGATTTCAAGAGCGCCTCGAAGAGGTTCCTTTCGTGCACTTGACACATGTTTTCGAACTTTTTATGTTCTTACCGGTTTCCTCACAATGTTTTCCTTCACCGTGCACGTGCTTTCGAAAAATTCATTGGTGTACGACCAGGTTCGAACCCACGATCTTCGGATCGAAAGTCAGCACCTCTCACTCAGCCAACACAGCTTTATTCGTTTTCGAATATCGAGCACTTTTATCCTACGAGGGCGTACTCGCTTGACTCTCATCAGCCTTTCTCATTCCACTGCCTCCTCCAATGCACTCTATCGTGCATCTTCGACTATCCGCGTCCATCTTTGAGTACAACCTTTTGTAGATCGTCTTTCCACTTGGTACATACGTTCGCATCCTGTGATCTTTTTTCTGCTGTCTCCAATTTGAATATTGTTACTATTTTTATATTTATCAATCTATGTTTTTTTTTTAGAACGATAGGCCCAATAAAATCAATCAAGAATGTTTTTTTGTGTAAAATTGTGTCATAAAAAGTGGTAAGACACGAAAATTTCTCCTAAAGATAAAAAAAACAGCCTGCCAAACCCCTGAAAAAAATTGAATAAAGTCGCGGTAAAACGAAGTAATTGTTTTCTTTGTATCTTCTGAAAATAATGTTTAGGTACTCTGTGCCGTTGGGTAGACAGCCAATGTTAAGGTATTCGGCTGCTAAGTATGTAGGGCCTTAATTGAATTTGGGTAAGCCAACACATGTGGACCAAAATTTTGTCGGATTATCTAGCGAAAATATTTATGCCATCAAAACCAATTTTGTAAAAATTGTAAAAAGTACCAAGTACGTAGTAGTAAAAGTTCTGAGATCCATGTAACACCAAGCCGGTTACTTTATTAAGTCCCTACTTAAGGGACCTACTGTCTTTAGTTATTACGTAATTAGCTAACCTAACAACATCTTATAGTGACCATTATGAATATCAAAAATCTATTATGTTTTAATTAAAATAGATTTTGCTCGACTTGACTATGATATGAGCCCGGCAGGGCTCCCAGATATGTGACAGATTCAGATATTTGAAAAAATCTCTGTCTTGACGATGTCGTTGATATATCTAACAATAGGGTTATTTCTTACTTATTATTTTAAATGAAAACAAGAGTACCCTAATGGCTAAGTGTAGTCTAAATCTTATTATAAACAATTTGATTAATAAAAGAATATCTCCAGTTATTTTAGATTAAAGTGTCTTTTCAGAATACGAGTGTAAATGTCCATGAAAGTAGATCCTCTACGATTAACATCTTTCATTAACCATCAGTAACATTATTTATAAAAACGGGACCATGAGCGTTAGCGGACAATGACAGCGTTACCGGACAATGACGTCAACGTTTTCGTGCATGCAGCCGGCTTTCATCGATTTATTAGACGTAGTCACATCAATAATACAACTCTTATCAAGGAAAATACTCAATACATTTATTGTTTTCACATGATAAAAATGCTACAAATTGTGTATTTGTTAAAAACGTAGAATCGCATATAAAGATAGTCGTATATCTAACGGTCTCGTCAAGAACGAACGAATGTAGAAGTATTTTCTTTTATACTCTCTACATATGTAATTTAAACATCGAATCATTCAATATCTAGAACACTCAAGTTATAGAACTTAAAAAATGAAATAAACTTCACAAATAGCAAGCCAAGCGCTTTTTCTTCGCTTTGTTTCGCACTTTGCTCTATTAATCCCGAGTAAATTGCCTGTAAAGCTGGGTTGAACTTATTTTTTGCTTGTTATTTATTAATATTTCACGTCGCGCTGCAGTCTTGGTCCTTGTAGACCAGGAGACGAGAACCTCTGAAATATATTTCTCTAAAAGATAAATTAAAAGTAAAGGTATTTAAGGTTATGAACATGTTTCTACGACCACTTAGCCTGTAGGCTATCTATCAGTTAGAAGATAAAGATAGATAAGATAAAGATTTTTATTTTGCACGAAACACGGTAGGTTAGATGGTAGATAACAGAGTATGTACCTACATACATGTCTCACCGAGTTAAGACTAATGCCTAGATCACACCGAGAATAGTATATACAAACCGAGAATACCGAGTACTCGGTCGAGACAGTGCTTTCGGCCAAGTACTCGGTACGTATAAACGTAGCGCCGAGTGCTCGGCTGAGCGAGTGATGAAAGGTCAGGAGTTAAGCCTTTAACAGATATTGCTTGATTCTTATTTAATAATTCATAATTTTGAATTCAAGCACTTAAATACATTATAGCTAGCATATATTTTTTTTATTGATCCACCACGCTCGCAAAAAGATCTTTACAAATTTGTGCCCAATAAACGTATTATAAATAAGCTTATATTCGCTTTCTCTTGCTCTATTTACTATCAAAGTTGAGGTTTAATGTCTATTTTTTTTTAAATGCCGTGACTCCGTCTGAAGGATTAATTTGCTGTGTAAACGCCTTTGTTACACTGTAGCGTTGTTGTTTAACGTGCCAACTTTTTGACTAATTGGCGAATAAAAGAGTGCCTTTCGAGCAATGAAACGAAGACTTTTTACAATTTGAACACATAAACACGAAATTTTAATTAGCTTTTTAAAGTTTCTAATACTAGGAAGTCTTTTACTACTCATTTCTACTTGACGTTATTAGTTTTAAAAGTGATAATTTTAAAAATGTTGCGTTTCTATTGTTATTTTGAGGGTAGTTTGGTAAATCAACGCCTGCCCGAACGTGAATAGCTCGAGGCTCAGTGCATTGGCGGGAGTCATTGTGAACGGATGCGTGTGGACGTTTTACTGAAAATCCGTCGATTTTCTCTTCATTTTTGGCCGTGCCAAATCTGCATCTCAACATTTTGATACTAGTGAAGTGTCGCGGGTTCATAGCCGTGTTGTGTGTGTTTTCCAAAGACTTTTGAACCTGGATCCGCCGTGTGAGTCCACAGGACCTGCCACCAAAACCAACAAGCCAGGAGCAGCAGTTCAAAGGTAAGTGGTGTTCAATTGCCTTCGGAAATCAGTAGAAACGTTTTCAGAACTCTCAAAACTCAAAACACAAACTCTAAAATTGCCAGCATAATTAATCTACAAAAGGTTTCGTATTAAATAGGTTAAATATTTCAGTCCCAGGTTGTGTTGATTTTTATTATTATTTTAAAATGTTCTTTATTGTCTAGTTTAAGTTAGTTACATTTTATTTTTGATTTAGTAATTGTAATTTTGATTGGTTATCTTCTGTTGCGCTATTTGTGGTCATAATTCATAAATGGTAATTTAAGTTTGTAATTCGGTCTCCCGCGATGCAAGTCTGACCTAGTGCGGGGTCCACGAGTAACTCGCTTATGTAATTATTTGTTTTTGGTTTTTGTAGTCGACACCCGCAACATCGTTTGCATTGCGACTTAACAAAATTCCTTTCTTAGTACGCTCTTTCACTTCTTAACGAACGGTGGTATACCCTCGTAATTTCAAATCTTTACGGCCAATGGTTTGGTCTGTACGTTTTCTATCGAATTCGGTAGCAGATCTATAGAATTTGTATATGTTTCAATAAAATACACACAAAAGTAGACATTTCAGACTCAATACATAAGCAAATGGTTTACACTATAGTGAAATCAAACTGTATCTTACCTAGAATTCCAGTGTATGGTCACTGGAATTCTAGGTAAGATACAGTACGTCCTTGCAGTTGCGTTACCATTGGAAATTTCATGCACGGAGTGCTATTAATGCCATCTTTTACGAAAAATCGAGAACTTATTCCAGGACATTTGAAAGGCCTCTACGCACATACCAGTGCCGAAATGTCCCTACAAGTTCCGTACCGTAAAGTAGCATGCTGTGCTTATCAGTGCCGACACTAATGCGCGTAGTGAGTACCAACATGGAATACTGCAACCAAAGAGATTGGATATACCTACCTATAAATCATTCTTCTGAGGCTGTAACTGTATTATTACGTCACCGACACTGAAGAGTTCGAATTGTGTCTTTATGTATAGGTATTATGTCTTACAACATTTATTTTTCAACCGACTTAAAATAAAAAAGTTTGTTACCTCAGAAATTTCTTGTTTATAAACCGATTAAATATTTTTTGAGAGGATATACTTTCAGATTGGTTCCATAGAAATTTATCAAAATTGGTTCAGTACCTACTTTGGCTTTGAAAGCATAGTAACTTAAAAAATGACGTCACCCTAGTAAACAGAATTACGTATTTTGCTTCCCTGTGTCCTTATAGTCTTAGAAAATTGAACGAAAATCTGCATATATTTTTTTAATATATGCCATCAGCATATATTTTACGGATTTATAAGAACTTTTTAAACCAAACGAAGAACAAAGTATAATGAACCAAACACACCAAAACAAGCAAGAAACAAACAAAACCTGCTAAGCTCTGACCAGTTCTTCCATTAAACCCTCTAATGAGCCACTCAAGTGTCCATTGTTAACCGGAAATACAAGACTGAAACAAAGGTTTCCGGTTCCGCTCGGATAATTAAATTCAAGTCAATTGATCCACTTTTATTACGGTTAAAAGGTTTTACGCTGGTCAGTCTTTTGAAGAAGTTGCGAATGGTTTATTATTGAAATTCTTAGTTTCTGAAGTAGATACTACTTGTTTGCAAGATTGTTTACAGCTTAGGTACAGTTCAAAATTTAGTAAGTCACATCCGGAATAACTTTTTTGATTTCTGATGTTCATGTTTATGTTTTTTAGCCAACTTCAAAAAAGGAGGAGGTTCAATTCAGCAGATTTTTTTAATGTTTGTAATTTCAGAACTTTGTTGTTTATTTTGAATTTCTTTTTTTGAGAAGATATACTTTCAGAGCGACCCCATAGAAATTTCATCAAAATCAGCTCAGTAGTTTTAAATCAAATTAACTGAAATATACAGTTTTGTGACTTTTCAATGGGTTTTTTTATTGTTTACGTTCACTAGAACAGTCCAATTAAAGTCGGTTATAGCTAGTTAAGTAATTTTAGTTTTATTATTTTTTAGCATTAAGTTAGTTACGTTACTTTTTTATGTAACTTTACGTTTTTTTTTATTTTCTCAAAAAGACGACATAAAAAGTATCAACGGCTGTTTCTCCGACAACACCCATTGTTTTTTTTCCTAAAAATGGACTTCTGACAACGAAATTTGGCGTATCACACGTAATTTGTTTTCAGATTGAAAAACACTAGTCACTACAATTTTGCTTTTGAATATTGATAGGCTGTCGACTCTACATCGATGTTTGGACAAAAAATTAATCAAAATCCTTTTTTTATAGTTTGTTTTGTATTTGAGCGCGATATTTTTTGATTATTCAGTAGTTCTAGTCTTTTACTGTATTGTTTTCACTTTAGCTACATAACTTTATAGAAATGGAATAGGATTTCAACACAGTTCCGGAATATTTTTATACAAAAATTTAAGACGCTTTTCTGATGGTAAGAGATTACGCCTTCCCATAATCAGAACAGTGCTACACAGAACTTTGATTCACATAAGCTCAAAAGCCCAGTAATTTCACTAGCTACAGTGCCCTCTAAACCGGAACATAAGAATCATCATCATCATCAACCTATAGCATTCTACTGCTGGACGTAGCTCTCTCCTAAGGGGCGCCACTGAGCCCGATCTTCGGCTCTTCTCGTCCACCTTCTACCAGCTATAACGCAGAAACACAGATGCTTAAACATTATTGCTTTCGAGCAGAATATCTGGCACTACGTTGCCTATCTAGATGGAATCCTGCAGAGGACCCCACTCAAAGGAAACTAAAGTAAACATTAAATGGAAAATGTCAAACATCCTCCGTAATTTCCGTTAAAGGAGTATCCACACATATCAAGGCCGTAGCCGGGACATGCTCCTGACGGAGCACGGTCAAAAATCGGTGTCGTACAGACAGATTTATAGATATGTATCCCTATGCACAGGACACCCAGCTTCAAATCCCTTAAAAAAAGTATAAAATTATTTTTAGCGTTTTGAAGGGATTTGAATCTGTTTATCTTTTGCAATGGGGAATTGCTTATCTATGACGCTGTTTGTACATTTTATATGAACTCGTTCATTCACACACGTCCGTGTCCGGGCCGGGTGACGGGGCTTCAGGCCTGAAACTGCGTTAAGCGGGCGCCCGCACGGATTCATACAAAAGTGCTCCGTCGCGGGGGCACTTTGTGTCCGGGCCGACGCCGTAACGTGAACGAGTGTGCCTTTATTTTCTGTGAACGTTGTATTTTTTTTCATAAAACATAATATGAATGACGACTTATTAATAGAGATGGTACCTACGACTTGTCTCATCCGAAATATATGGGTTCGAAATCCAAAAAATATATGGAATGAAATCGACAAAAAATTAAACTGTCACGGCCCGGTCATGGCCATCAGATTGTGTGAACCGAAAGCCCCTGACGGAACACGGAAGCATGTTTTTGGCACGGTCACGGCACTGTCACGTCTCGGCCACGGCCCTGACATGTGTGGATAGACCTTAAAACGACCCGAACTTCGCAACTCCTATTAGCTTCATAAACTAGCTGAAATTGAAAAGTGAGTATTTTCGTCCGTTGTTATTAAAGTTAATAACTTGAAGTTTCGTTTAATTAATGTTTAACTCGATCGCTATGGACTCGGATTACTACACAGAATCGAGTATAGTTATAAAGGGTAACGGATTAACAGTTATAAGTAACTTTCACCCTTTAAAACAGTTTTTGTATTCGGGTTTCAATGACTTTTTGATGTGTAACATCTTTTCTCCCGCTTTCTGTCAATTGTAAGAGTTATTTCGTGAAAATAGGAAGAAAGTGTGTAACAAGAAGTTGGGCTCAGACTGAACCAACCTTAGAAAAATTAAGATTTATAATATAATGTTTTACTTACGAGAGCCCACGATCAAAACCATGTGTCATAGCAATACGGGCGAAACTGTATAAAATCGACAAATTATATGATTGTGAACCTGACTAGGTGGGTAATAACGGTCAAAAGTGTAGCATCTGCCTAAAAGACCATTTAAACTGTGTCAAAAAAAAAGTCAGTCAGTATCATAGCAATACGTCTGATGCAACTACATAATAGTCCAAAAATCAGACAGTTTGCGATACATACGGTACAATAAGTACTGTAATTTTATTGTTATTTGAAAATTCGGCCAGGTCATACGCTTCACGAAAAATTTCTGATATTAATATTTTTGACATCAGGATAATGAAATCTATCGATTTTATACGGTTTTAGACGTATTGCTATGGGTTAACAATTTTGGTCGTGGGCTCTCTTACTATGGTAGTAAGCATATTACTAACATTTAACCTAAATCTAGCAAGGGTTGGGCTGACGTCATCGGCAGAATTCACGCTTATGTAGCTCAGTTTACCCCAAGGATTATAATAATTACTTACCTATAAGCATTCAGCCTACACACAATTAATACTAGCATTTAGTTAGTGAAATAGGAAAGGTGCTTTTACCTAAATTTAAGTTAAAATAATGATAGAGATATTTTATTACGGTATGGTGACATTATTACTTAAAAATAATGAAAATAGAAAAGCATATTATACAAATATTACATAAGAATGTATTTGTTTATTTCTTTATCGTATTATACCTATATATGCCCATAATACCAATGAAGTAGGCAAGTTTTTTAACAGGTTAGTCACTCAAACTTCTTTTTTGGGAAAAAATGAGCAAATCACATTTTCTATGTTAAATAATGCTATAGCAAAAAAACTGCACATGTGGCAAAAAAACAGCAAACACCATTTAATAACACAGTTATCCAAGAATAATTACTCTAACAAAAACAGATAGAGAAAATTCCTACATTTGTAATCTCATGATAAAAAATAACGAGCAAAGGTAAAAAAATGGGAGGTTTGAAAACGTCCAGTAACTCAAAATGGTATTTACTGGGTGCTTATTTTCATTTTCTGAACAGTCCTAAAGTCACCATCCGCAGTTAAAGGATTATCCGTTCATTACGCCACACCCTGTAGGTTTATAGACTTGTTTAAAAGAAATAAGGAGATACAATATTTCAGGCAAAAGCCAACTAAAATCCGCACAGAGCGCAGATAATTACAGATTGCAGATTGACATTTAATGGAGCAGAATCTTAGCTCAATTGATTTCGTAGTTTCGTATTTGAGCAACAAAATCTATCCATTCTCAAAAACTTTCGCCATTATACTACTTCTTCTTATCGTGTCACTACTTCTTTTGAACTAGTGTGGTGAAAGGATTTCAAGTGCGCCTCGTAGAGACTCCTTTCGTGCACTTGACACATGTTTTCGAACTTTTTTAGGTTCTATGACATGCCGGTTTCCTAAAGATGTTTTCCTTCGCCGTTAAGCACGTGTTTTAATGCACTTATAGAATTTTTTGAACAGAAAAATCAATTGGTGTACCTATGACTAACGGGTTCGAACCCAAGACATTGGAATCGAAAGTCGAGGCATCTCCCACTCGGCCAACACGGCTAATACTACTATTGTCTGATTTTCACTCCTAGAATAAATCTCAAACACTATTTTCTATTCAGCTCTAACTTTACCAATACCCTGCGGAACAAACACACAACAAGTTACCTGATGGTAGACAGATTAACCAGTGTTGTTCTTATTTCTTAGTCGGTTTCTGTCGCGGTGGCAACACATAAATCAGTGCTTCTCTAGTCCCCACCTGCGCAGGACCAGAAGATGTAGAAAATGTGGAACAGTCCAGAACCAAACGAAATGTCGACACGTGGAAAAGAGTTGAACATAAACATAAACATTTACACACTCATACCCCTGCACTAGGATTCCCTGTTTCGCAGGTGGCATGGACAACATCACACCATCCAAGACCCGAGAACAAACATTTGTGTTCGTCACACAAATATTCGCCCCGGCCGGGGATCGAACCCGGAACACCAAGCTTCGTAGGCAAGTTCATCGTGAAGTGGCATTTGTTTTCTTTTATATTCAACATTTTGGGGAAATTAATAAGCTAACTATGAATATAACTACAAAAAAATCCTAAATGCCAATAAGAAATTTCTACATGAAATTGTAAGAGAAAGTATATAAACAACGTTAAAAGTTATGTGTTAAAAACCAACGGCAATGACTTGCAGTTGAAGATCTTTAAAATGTACTATAAAATAAATTAATACCAAATAATCCTATCCTACTTCCTACTTATATTTATATATATATATATATATATATAACACGGTTACAAACACGGTATAAACACGGTTTATATATATATATATATATATATATATATATATATATATATATATATAATATTATAAACGCGAAAGTTTGTAAGGATGGATGGATGGATGGATGGATGGATGTTCCTTTTTCACGTAAAAACTACCGAATGGATTTTAATGAAACTTTACAATAATATAGCATATACATCAGAATAACACATAGGCTACAATTTATAAAGATACCTGCGCAGACGAAGTCGCGGGCACCAGCTAGTTATATAATAATACTATGGTTACATGATGAAAAACGAGCCCACGTTTAAAGGGGAAATTTGATAAAAAATAATTCCTTCCTCGCTTGCTTAGGTTTTATAATATTTTATTTATTATTTTATTTATTTTCCCGTAGCCAACTTTCTGAACGATACTTTATTTAATATTTTAATTTTTATAATCAAAAATAAATGTTTACACAAAAGCTCCCAGATAGAAACCGTGTTGATGAAATAGAGTAGGTATGTGAAAACTTTGGCTCTTGTACGAGTATGTCACCACTTTATGACAAAAAAAGTATACCACTGAGGGGTTTATTTTTCAAATTTAAAATCATTTAACTTTAGAATCCAAATTCATAGTAGCCGCTTAAAATTCATAAAAAAACACCAATTTCAGTTTTATTTTCTCTCATTTCAAGTGGAGCTAGAGTTTTCCTTGAGTTTCATTGAATCGTATCTTAAGCACAATACCTCTTTCTTTCTTTATTCTCTTCTTTCTGTCTCTATTTTTTTGTAGAGTAAAAGTAGCTGGCACTTCCAGTATAACTTTGTATCTTTGGGTACCAAGACAAGTGTAGGTACACAATTAGGAGAGCGCGAGTCTCGCTATTGTATTTTGTTTTATCTTGTTACCCCCGATCTACTTTGTTAAGGCAAAAGGTGTCTGAAACATTGTTACAAGAAACTGCACAGGTTTTTATAGATTTTGTTATCTGGTTTCAATTGAATCAATTTTACAATCGACATCGATCAAAATTGATGCAACTGATGAACAAAACATAAATCACAAATACTAGATGTTGTTTGTATCTAAAGATATGCAGCTTCGGTATTAAGGGGAATCCTCAAATCCGAATTTCATACAAAATGTTTGGGATTATATTATAGTAATTTCTTCACACTATTCGTTTCATCCATGTTTTATGATTTCGTCAACAAAATAAGTGAAAGGTTTTATACTTTAATTTAGATATAACTTTATCAAAATCGGTTCAGTAGAAGTCTGAAACGAGTTCGGCGAGTCCACACCTCCTGATGATGCCTCGTGTAGAGGCGAAACACGTGTCGCATCTTTAAACTTTGGTTTTCTGTTCGTTAACTTTTTGGTTTAGTTGAAAATATATATATAATATAAAATAGTATATATGTATAATATTGTATAACTAAGTTAATTAAAACCTTTGTTTAAGAAATTAAGCGGATTTATTACTAAATATATTTATATAATTTGTTGAAAGGTTTCATACTTTAATTTAGATTTTATACGTGTTTTAAGTTAGTAGGGTTAATTTTAAAACACGTAACGTAAAAGCTAAATTAAAGTACGAAACCTTTCACTTTTTGTTGTAAACGAAAACAAAAAACATGGACGAAACGAATATTGTGAAGAAATTACTATAATACGGCGTACTTTTTGAGTATTTGTCCGAAACATTTTGTATAGAATTCGGATTTGAGGATTAGCCTTGTGAAAAAAATTGCGTATTTCGCTTCCCTGACTTATCAGTGGCGCCTACGGTCACTAGAACAGTCCGATTGAAGTCGGTTGTTGTAAAACCTTGATTATTATTTTTTAGCATGTTATATTTCATCCTACTATTAGCAAAGGTCTCCCTAAACTAATCCACGCCTTCTGTTCTTTGGCCATTTGAATGACTTATTGCCTCGCTGAAATCGCTGAATTTGAAATTGATGAAATGCGTGCTACGCGCGCGAGAGAATTTTTAAAATTGACACGATCTAATATGGAGCCAAACAGGGTTCAATGAATATTTTTTTTTATTTTTATTTATTTAACATTAGACTCACAGTTACATTTTTTTCTTATATAAGCTATGAAATATATACTATTCTTAAACCAATTTGAGTCTACATTTTGTTTACTGTAAATATATAAGAATTATAGGTAGGTAAGTCTGGATAGATAATTAGTAACTTTAACAGCAGTAAATTACAAACAAACAAATAATCGCATTGTGTTTGTCAGTGGTGTGTGTGGAGTGTGAATGTGATGTGCGTGTGTGTGTGTTGTGCGAAGTCTTAATGAGTATTGAGTAGTTGCCTACCTAACCTGCAACGCTTGCAACATGAAGTATGCGCTCGAAAAACAAACTTGTAAAAATATGAATGCTTCATGGTTTCGACACCGTTTATTTATACAAGGGACTCTAAAATTCTAATTCTAAAAATTTGCTTTATATTTGATAAAAAAAAAGCGAGCGAGCTTTACAGTAGTCGCATATGATGTGTAACATCTGACATCCCATTTATATTTGGAAGGATTCTGTATACTTCATTATTCTGAGGTTGGTACTATCTGATGGCTAAGTTTTGGTTACACACTTCCGTTGCATTTCCCGAAATCACTGCCATAAATTGACAAAAAGCAAGAGGAAAGATGTTACCTACAGATAAAATTATGATAGGTACCTACCTACAAATTTGAAGTTCTCACAAACGTATATTATTATTATGATATTCCGGTCACACGGACCAAACGATTCAAATCCACATATTTAATACGAACCGCTATGGAATGGAACTCGCTACCCGCTTCTGTCTTCCCGGACAACTACGATCTTGGTCTTCAAGAAGCGAGTAAATAGGTGTCTTCTAGACCTTCGAGATTCATCGTCGGCCACATCTTCATTTAACATCAGGTGAGATTGTGGTCAATCGAAGGTCTATCTCCAATAAAAAAAAAAAAAAAAAAAAAAAACGTAGTTGTGGAAAAAGGCCTAGTTAGGTGCAAAATAAACCTAAAAATATTTGTTAATTTTAGGTCAAGGTTAAAGTGAGGTATTTGTTTGTGTCCAACAAATACTGAAACTTTGTCGCCTCGTAATAATGTCGCTATGAAACTACAATGGAACGTGAATTTATGGTCGAAGGCGAATGGAAATTCCTGCTTTTAGTGTGTACTGTTGGGTTATTACGATGCATAAAAAGTAGTTTTTCACCTTTTCAGGGAGTAAATATAGGTCACTAAACAACTTTGTGTCAATAAAATGGTGGAATAATGGAGCGTAATGGCACCGTGAATTCTTAGAGCGAATTATTTTGGTGCTATCAAGAATTGAATTCCAACCGGTATCAATATAAAGTAAATATAAATAAAAAAATATTTTGGACATTTCACACAACGCCATCTAGCCCCAAACTAAGCAGAGCTTGTACTATGGTAGCCAGATGGCTTATATAATACTTATATACTTTTTTTAAATACATACATAATATAATACATAGAAAATACCCAGACTCAGGACAAACACCGATGTTCATTACACAAATATTCTCCTGAAGCGAGAATCAAACCCGCGACACCGGACATGGCAGTCCAATACACTTGCCATTCGACCATCCGTGTCGGCCGGAGTAAGGTAAGGTAGTATTTTTTGCCTTTATCAGGTAATACTGTAATTATAAATAAGTACGTAAGTAGAAAGTATTTTCATACGGATATGCGTACGTTCGGAAAGTTGAACGGATGCGTACGCATTTCTATTTTAAACGATGATGTTTTCTATTGACATAAGTTGAATAAGTGAAATTAGTCCCTGGATTTACATCAAAATAAACAGAAAAAAAATTCAAAAAGGAGGCCTTAGCAAGAGCTTTGTCTGGATAAACATTAATGTGTTACGGATTGAAAGCACTATAGCTTGTGAAATTAATTTTGTCTCATGAAATCCGAGTAGATAAAAATAGAGCGAAATCATTAAACTGACTAACTGATCTACTTTCTTGAAGTTGACGAGCGTATAAAGCAGTGCATAAAAAACAAGTCAAATAAAACAAGAATTTAGTTTAAGCACTACGTATTACGCTTCTAAATCTAGCAATGAAGCTCTCTGTATTTATAGTCTTTGATGAAGTTTTAAGTCTATGACGTTAAATAGAAAACCAGCGTTTCTAGACCTAATCTATAACTCATTGTAATTTTGATTTTTAATTTCCTCCAAGTATTAATCGATGCCAAAGGTTGCAAGGATGAATATATAGATAGCTTGGAAAAAACAAATGGTACTTTTTATTCCGATACAAACGGATAGAGTCGCGGCAGCAACTAGTCTTCTATAAGAAAAAAAATATATTTTCATAGACTTTTTGCAATTTATGAATGAAAAACTTCGATATTTCAACAGGACATTTTCGGACAGCCGGACTAATATGGATATAAATACATATACTCATAATGAAGTGAATACCTTGAAACATTGTTATTTTATCCATTTTGTACTTATTTTTCATGTCTCTGTTAATATATCTGATAATAGTACGATCATAAAAATAATTTTAAAAATCACCCGTAGAGTAACTGGTCTAGAATAGGATAGACAATAGCCTCACTATAGTTTAAACTTTGAAAGGTATTTGTCAGGGTTCAAGTAATACTGGCGGGGGTTTATGAGTAAAACAAGGGTGGGTACCTACAGATTGTTTGCTTCTCAGAGGTTTATGGGAGCAGATAATAGGGGTGTAGAAATGGCAGATGGGTCTTCACTGGGGCTACGTACTAAGCGATTTTATTATAGACATCTTAAAGTAAGATGGCTTGCCTTTGACTAGTTTACGAGTAATAAGAGATTAGACAGTCGCGTGGGTCTTGAAGACAAATAGAAGTGAGATTTTGTTTTAAATTGTTAGTCGAAAAATCGATAACCGTTGGAATATAAAAAATCTCGAATGGCTACCGCTGGACTGGACGAGACAGAGATTTACTATTAAAATTAATGCCTAGATCACACGTACCGAGCAAACGGGCGAGACAGTAAAATGTTTCTTGGCCAAGACAGTGATGTAAGCAAAGAGCTTACATCACTCGTTCAGCTGAGCACTCGGCGCTATGTTTATACGAACCGAGTACTCGGTCGAGAGCACTATCTCAGCCGTTTGCTCGGTATGTATGATCGAGGCATAAGATAAGTAACACGTAACAGTTACTGTCAACATCGTGTTTATAGCAAAGAACTTGTATACTATGTATCTAGAATGCCGACTCACACGAAAACTGCGAGCGGAAAGAGCTAGAACCAGTAAGGAGTGTGTCTCGTTCTGTAGGGCGACCATAATTTTTGAACTTTGAATATTTCATTGAGACATAAACAAGCAACCAAGGGAAAATTCAATCTGCTCAATAAGCTATCAATGTTATATACATACGTTACTTTGCATTATTCTTTTAAAATTATATAATACATAGGTGCATTAAAATATCAACAAAAAAGAGGGCGGTGCGCCGCATTCTAGTGAGGTATATCTGATTCAATGGTTTTAATACTGTTTCTTTCGAACAGTAATTATTTTTCTCAGCAGTTAGGTACCTAACCTACATGACAGCGACTGTACTAAACCTTTCAAATGAATCTGAATAACATTTAGAGCAAATCACTTATATCAAAAATTATGGCCATGTTAATTTTAATTGTATGCTGGCAACTGTGTGAACGAGACACACTCCTTAACGAGGGGGTCTCTATCAAGCATTAAAATCCTTATATTTAGATTTAATTAAAAAAGAACTTTATTTCCAAGTCATAAGGTTCAGAATTCTTAATCCTTAAATAAAACAAAATGGCGTGTTAGCTCTCTAGATACATAGTATAGAAGCTCTTTGGTTTATAGTAAGTACTTAACATAAATGAAAATCATACCTATATTTTTGATCAAGTTTGGCTTTACTTAGTTTTAGTTACCATCTACTGCTTAACTTATTTTTTTTAAACCTACTACTTATTCCCTCCTTGTTAAATATTTTTATTCAAAATGCAAAAAATATGCAAAAAAAAATCTTATCTCTCTTAAAGTTCCATAAAAATAATCTCAGAGAAGAAACGTATCTACCTTGCTTACCAGAATCAACTAGAGATATTTTACTCTGTTTGTTAGAAACTTTCTTGTTTATCGCCTCGGCGTTCGAAACAATGTATCCATAAATTTTTGTATGGAATATAATGAACGCCTTCTTAGTTTGTTTTTGCTTATTCTCACTATGGTTGAAATCTATTATTATTTCACACGAAAACATTATTATTGTGAAATTCATTGATCACTGTGATTAGTTGTTTTACATCATAAATTTTTACCTCGTTAGTTTTGTATTGCCAATGATTATCTATGAGTTTATCATGAAAAAGTAAATATTGGACAATTTGGAAATAAGAGAAAAAACACATTCATTATTTATTATTTTGTTCATATTTAACATCTTATAAAATATTATTTAAATAAATTACTTTCTTGTTATATTACAAAAGTACAAAACGTTCATTCTCAATTTTTTTCTTACCTCACCTATTCTTCAATCAAAGAGTTCGCAAACCAAGCAAGCATAAAGCGCTAGCTTGTGTGTTGTTTAGGTACCCACTTAAAAACTCAAGGATAAAGGTTTAGTGCTCATTTAGCCATTCCTCTTTTATCATATCCGACGCTTTCTCACCAATCATCACAGTTGGTGCATTTGTATTACCTCTTACAATCAAAGGCATTATCGAAGCATCAACCACTCTCAACTTGTTCACACCATATACCCTCAATCTTGGATCCACAACCGCATCTCTGTCCCACTTCGGTCCCATTTTACACGTTCCAACTGGATGATAAATAGTTGAAGTGTACTGCATAAAAATACACTCGAAGTATTCATCACTACCCCATACATACTCAGAACATGCTTGGATTGGAACTTTGACAAAACTCGCTCCGCTACGCCTGAACGCTTCGGTCTCTTCTAAGCTGATGACAAACTTTACACCTTCAATCAATACATCCAAATCTTCTCTTTCTGTGAAAAATCTGGGGTATATCAAAGGAGGACCAAAAACAGGATCAGTGATGTTAAGCATAATAAATCCTCTGCTTTTAGGAGTCAGTAGCAATGGTCTTGCTGCTAGCCCATTGTAGAATGCCAAAGGCAAGCAGTTACTTGCTATTGCTATTGTAGGATCAGAATAAAGCTCTTTTACATTTCTGGCGTCAAAATGATATTGTATATCTGGTGCATCTGCTTCAGCATATCGAGTTTTGATAAATGCAGTACTGCTTAACGTCCCACTTGAACTGAGCGGTCCTGACTTTCTCTTACCCTGTCTATAGTAATTATAAATTTCATCAAAAAGCTGGTAACTTTCAACTAGCGTCGAAGTTTTATTTGACAGTCCCAAAATTAGACCATCAGTAGTGACATGATCTTGATAATTATACCCTACCATCAGTTCTGATATAACTGGTATGTTCAAACTTTCTAAATGGTATTTCGGACCGATCCCAGAGAGCATTAACAGTTTTGGAGAATTAGCAGCTCCAGCACTCATAATAACTTCTTTCTTTGCCTCAACTGTATAGTATACTCCATCTTTCATGTACTGCACTCCATATGCTGTTTTAGGTACAGGATCGATCAAAACTTTGGTAGTGTATGCGTTAGTGATGATATGCAAATTTGGTCTAACGTATCGTATAGGTCTGATATAGGCTGAGTTGATAGAGAATCTTCGGCCATTAAGAGATGTAGATTGTGCTATGTCAGTTCCTATTTGGTTTTCTCCATTAAAATCTGTGATAGGTAAGCCTTTTTCACTAAAACCTTGAACTAACATAAGCGAGTTGATGTCGATGTATGGGTATCTTTCAACGTTGAGAGGTCCACCGACTGAGTGATAGTATTTGTTCCTCTTTTCGATATCTTGATTGTTTTCCGCCTTTTTGAAGTAAGGAAGTACCTGAAAAACAGAAACCAATGTAAGTTAAGTCAATAAACAATTATTTTATCAAAATTTATGTCTCTTAATTTATATTATAAAGCCTGCTTGTAAGAATGGTTTTATAATTGATGATGATAGCAATATTGGTAATGTCATTAAGATGATAAATTATACCTCTCGATAGCTCCATCCTGGGTTGCCTAGTTCAGACCAACTATCGTAGTCTCTTCTATTTCCCCTCATGTAGACCATGTAGTTGACAGCGCTTGAACCACCCATAGATCTGCCTCTGAAATCACAAAAACAATAATTGAGAATAAATTCAACCAATTAGTACAGACAGAAATTAACTACCATCATCTATCACTAATTATAACCACTAACAGTAATAAAATTTAGCCAAATATATAGTTTTCTACTGATACCACAAAATATATTTCTACACAATAACTAGGTACGCAACTTATAAACTATGACGTGTTGTGATTTACAAAATGATCTTTATTAAAGGTGTAGGAACGTGTTTGTGCAATACTGTATGGTGAGAAGTTATCAAACCATTTTATTAAAACTATGTGTTAACTACAGGGTGACATGTGTAGATTTACATGAATAGGTACGTGAATAGAGTGTAGAATCATTTTAACTCACCATTAGACAGTTTGTATAGCTTTGTATACCTAGTGTGGTTCAGTGTTATGTAGTTGTTTTGATGCTGTTAAAAAATATTGAACATCATAAAAATAAATAACAGTTTATTTTCAATAAAATTATTTACAATTACAAGATATCACAAAAAATGTTTCCAATCTTCCTTGATCATATCAGATACTTTCTCGCCAATCATTATAACAGGAGCATTGGTGTTTCCTCGAACGATATTTGGCATTATTGAAGCATCAGCAACTCTCAAATGTTTGATACCATATACTTTTAATCGTGGATCTACTACTGCATCTTTATCTTTACTATGCCCCATTTTACATGTCCCTGATGGATGAAATATAGTTGTTGTATATCTAGTGAACAAACACGCAAAATATTCATCAGTACCCCACTCGTAGTGTGTGCATGCCTGAACCGGCTTCCTAATAAATTCTATTCCATTGTTTTGGAACGCTTCAGTTTCTTCCATTTTCACAGCAAATTTAAGAGCTGCTACAAGTGTATCTAAGTCAGGTTTTGCTGTGAAAAATCTAGGGTAAATAAGCGGTAATCCAAAAATGGGATCGGTGTTATTCAAAGTTATATAACCTCTGCTCTTAGGTGACAATAGAATCGGTCTCACGTTTATGCTGTCGTAAAAAGAAAATGGAAATTTATTTGTTGCTAAATATGTTGTGGGATTTGAATAAAAATCCCTATAGTTGCGGCCGTCAAAGTGAAATTGTATATCAGGCACAGTTTTGTCACCATCAGCATATTCTGTTCGTATGAAGGCAGATAGCTGTAAAGGTCCAACAGCGGCAAGTGGACCATACCTTTCTTTTGATTTAGAAAAGGCTTTTATTCTATTTAGAGTTTCATTCCCACTAATCATTGTGGATGTTTTGTTTGTTAGTTTCATTAGCATTGCGTCTGTCGTTGCATGGTCTTGTAAATTTTTACCAACGTTTAAATGTTTTATAACTGGTATTTTGAGCATTTCTAGGTCATGTTTTGGTCCAAAACCAGAGAGCATCAGTATTTTTGGAGAACCTAAACCTCCAGCACTGAGTATCAATTCTTTCTTTGCATGGACCTCATGCCATATACCTTGCTTAAAGTATTTGACACCGTAAGCTATATTTTTCGTTTTATGTATGAGTACTCTAGTAACTAGAGCATTCGTTACTATAGTAAGGTTTTTCCTTTTATACCTGACAGGTCTAAGAAAAGCCACGTTAGAAGAAACTCTTCTGCCGTTTTGAGAAGTTGTCTGTACAGTCATTGTTCCAATTTGTTTTTCTCCGTTGAAATCAGTAAAAGGTAGACCAGTTTCATTAAACGCATTCACTAGTACTTTAACATTTTTATCATTAAAATCAAATCTTTCAATGTTGAGTGGACCACCTACTCCGTGATATTTAGTATCTTTCGCTTCTTCGTTTTGATTGTTTTCAGATTTCTTGAAATATGGTAGTACCTGAAATATTTGGTATTTATAAGCATCATTAATAATTTTAAAAATCTATGGTTTAATGTTTGTTTTCGTACTTCTCTGTAGCTCCATCCATAGTTTCCTAATTCAGCCCAGTCGTCATAATCTTGCTTGTTACCTCGCATATAAACTAGATAGTTAATAGCACTGGAGCCACCCATTACCTTACCACTGTGAACATGAATATTAACTTAAAATTTCATTTACTGAAAAGTCAAATATATCATAAAATGCCTTACAATGTACTTATTCCACTTATTTATTCAATTTATTACTTAAAACTTCTTGTAAAGTAGATGAACATATTAGAAAAAAGGCTATTTTGAAGATTAGGTATTAATATCCGAACATATTTTTTTTTTTGTAAAACTTGCAAAAATCTACAAAGTTCCTAAGCAATCACTTCAAATAACCGTTCTGTGATTCAAATTTTATCATTTTTTTTGTCAAAAGTAAAGAGTTGATTAAAATATTTGATTAAATTTTATACTTTATATATAATTCATCTACCTATCTAAAGTTTATTTAACATTTTATAGCAACGGATTCTTATTAACCTTTTAGAAAAAAAACCTCAATTTTTTACTCGAATCTAAAGTAGTTTCAGGTCTCCTCGGTATGCATGTAGTTGTATAGTAATGTATATGAGTCAGCTTATTTTGGCACATTCTGTAGAATTCTACTAAAGTGTCTTTTTTCATAGATACATCTAGATGTTGGGAGTGGCAGTTATCGGTTCTTGGGCAGATTTGACCAGCTCACTACCACTTCAGCTTGACAATTCTCTGAGCTATGTCTTCTGTCAGATAGCCTCATTGCAAACCTGATCCTTCAGAGAGATGCCAAATGCTGATCATAGTTTTTTTTCATAGCTATACACATAAATACCTATAAAAATAAATATTTTGGACATATATCACAATGCCATCTAGCCCCAAACTATGGGTGTTTTCTATTTATACATAGAATAAATAGAAAACACCCAGATTCAGGACAAACATCGATGTTTGTCACACAAATGTTTGTCCCAAAGCGGGAGGCGAACCCGCAACACTCGGCGTAGCAGTCCACTGCACTTGCCACTCGACAATCTCGAGGTCAAAGTTTGAGGCTTCTTCTTCTTCTTTTCGTGTCGCTAGTTCCTTCGAACCAGTGTGGTGAAAGGATTTCAAGTGCGCCTCTAAGAGGCTCCTTTCGTGGACTCGACACATGTTTTCGAACTTATGGTTCTACGACATGCCCGTTCCTTCAGGATGTTTTCCTTCACCGTTGCGAGTACTTGGGATGAATTCATAGATTTTTGACAGAAAAACCCATTTATGCATGAATGCCACCGGGATTCGAACCCGCGACCATCAGATTGCAAGGTAGGGGCCTCAGCCACTCGACCACCACTTCCTCAAAGTTTGAGGCAAAAAAAGGCTATTACCTGACCCATGGACAAGATTGTCCCCTTTGCGCTCTGCAAGTCAGTTCCTCGGGCTGAGTGCGATACATCCAGTCTATACTGGATTGGGCCAAAGCTGGTGCCATCGCTGGTACGCTGGTGATCTCTGGTTCTTCAGGTCCTGCTTCGAGAAGAAGTACCTGAAGAAAGATAAGATAAAAGTTTATTTTGAGTTTGAGTTTACACATATTATATTTTTGGCCTGACATGTCAAAGGCATTTCCCTTTTCTCACAGTTTACACCATAATAAATATTTTGGACATTTCACACGACGCCATCTAGCCCCAAACTAAGCAGAGCTTGTACTATGGGAACTTAATAACTAATAGAATACCGATAATTTTTTTGTAAATACATATGGCAAGGTTTTACACATGAAACTTGTTTGGATTGAATTTGATTTTTTACTACACTTTTGTGATGTCATTTTCTAAATCCTGGAGGTTCGTTTGTTTTGTAATTACAAGTAGTAAATTTTAAATCTTCAAAAAAGGCGAACACGCCTTATAGATATAATTAAATTGAATTTCGTTGAGAGTTCGTTGATTCGAATCGACAGATTATCCTACTAATGTTATAAGCTTCTGTCCTTGACTTTGCCCGCTTCGTATTTCATAATTGACTAGTTTCCAGCTTGAACTTGAATATTTAATCTAGAAACTACAAAACCGGTGTGGGTACCTACCTATAGCTGAAATAAGCTAAATGCAAATATATGAGTTGCAAAAAATAAAATTAATTTTGTTGGCATTAGGCGTGGAGAGTATACCGAGTAACATGTTATTTAACATGATATAAAACAGATCACACATAACACTTGTAACTTTCTGAGACCAAGTTCGTTACAAAATCACCGGTAATATCTGCCTGGCGCGCCCCGGCAAGCGATTTTGTACGCTGTGATGTCATGATACGTGTCATATAAATATATTTAGTGGTAAATCCGCTTATATTCCAAACAATAATAAAAAATAGCAATAACAATAATAATAATAACAAAAGATGATACATGTCACCATTCACAATTTCGTTCGTATCGTAAATTACAATAAAAGACAGTGAGTAGAGCTGACTGTGAGCGAGAGTGATTGCGTGACGTCGCTTAATACGTGAATGATATTAACAAAATGTGACATTATCACATTTAGGCCACTGATAAAAATCACCGGTGATTTCACTGTGACAAATTGAAATCATATCACCATGTGATAATGAAATAGTAGTAGCAATCATTTCCATGCCTAGTTGGCATAAAAAGAGTAGCACTTTTCTAAACTATTTCATAATAAAATCGGGTTGACATAAAGAGGAAAATGAAAAGGTTTTATTCATCAACAGCAGCGCAAAACCGACAATTAATTAGCTTTGATAGTTTAAACTCAATCAAACTTTGTGCAGAGGGGAGATGAGTTCAGTTTTTATTTAAAGTTGTTAGCCATTGCATCACACCCATTAGTAAATATTTAAACAATAGCGCATAAGCATAAATAACAAAATATAGTGTGTAAATGAACCGAAATAAAATTGATGATTTAATTGATAAAAGACAATAACTGCATAAAAAAAATATGTAAATATTAATAATAAATCTTATTCAAAAAACAAGCTTACATCGTTCATTATTGGCGATCAGATTATATTTAGGCTTGAAGTACTTATTAAGTATTGTGCAGTGCCTACACTAAGACTAGAGTTCACCAACAGATGGTTAAGTTTTAAACAGTAGTTTCGACGATTTTGACACGAATTTTCAAAAATAAAACCTCAGTTAACGGACGAAGAGGCCTAATCTTCCGATTATCTATTGTTGAACACAGACCTTAGTAGCGTAATATTTAAATTAATTAAAGTAAATGTAATTGCTAAAAGTTTTCTAAAAACTACAAAGTGTTTTTCATTACTTAAATCAAAATATCTAGGTAAGTATGTTACAACCAACATTATACGGCTTTGCTTACGTAATATAAGAAGTACCAAAACGAATCTAGATTAAAACCAAATAAAATGATAAGGTTAAGTTTTATTTTGATATCTTTTTCTGCTCTGTGCATAAATAAATGATATAATATATAATATAAATGAAAATGGAAAAAAAAAGATTTGTAAATTTGAATATTTTGACTTTTCTGAAAGTAGAGATACCTACCTACTACACCCACACGGCTTTTTTAATTTTGAATGATGATCCCTTGAATATAAATTTACTGATCTTTCCCTGATCCATTTGATCCTTATTTCTGGGAATTTGATCCAACCGACAGCTGAGTACACGTTGCAAACTCGATACTGAACTTCTACTATGATTAGACTAGTTTAGAGTGTACTACTCCGGATTTACTCCGAAAACTAAGGAAAAATGAGACGTTTTTCGGATAGTTAAGTTTTTTTTTATGTTAACTGTGTAGTGACGAGGCGAGCTAGGCGTTCTTCTAATGGTAAAGGATCACGCCTGCTCATTACCAAAACCAGCACTGTTTTGGTAATAGGCAGACGTGATTTTAGGATGCTCAGGACTTTGATTTACAAAGTTTTAATACTTACATAACTTTGATACATTAGTTATGATTTCTACAATTTATATCTAAATTAGTCTTTCATGACTATGAATATAAATAGTCGTTCCTATTATGAAATAGTTTGCCATCAAGGCCGATTCCGAAAATTCATGAGCATTGTATATTCATTTCCATAGTATTTTGTAGCGATCGGAAATATTGAAATTGGAATTGACAAAAACAGATGCCTAAACTTTAAAAAAATCACATTAAATAAAACTATGTACAACGAACAGATAATTTTTAATACCACGGTAATTTTTAATTTATTGTTTTTCACCATTTTGGTACGGACCACTAAAACTTCCAGGTAGGTAAGTAGTTTTAAGAAAAAATTCGGACTCCGAAAAAAAATGCATCTTCCCTATTAAAACTACACCGTTATTAATTCCAAAACTACGCGAATCTAGTTAGTGATGGCGCGGCTAAAGAATATTAATAATTCCTTGAAGTGTAGTAAAATTAGAACTAGTAAATAGTTGGAGGAACAGTTTATTAATAATGAAGTGTAAGTATAATAAATCTGTTATTATTATTTCCAATATACCATGTATTATATATTATTACGAAATAAATATATAAGTAAGTAGGTATATTTTTAAGTCTAAAATAGTGTTGCAACCTTTAGTAAAATTGTAAAGTAAGTAGGTACAAATTTAAAACAAATAGTTTTTTTTTTAAGGAATAACTAGATTGCTGTACCCTAGCAGGGTCTTTATATTTTTAGCACTTATTATACCTGCTTGCACCAAACTGTCAAATGTCCTAATCAATTACTTTACTTACTTTGTACTTCTTACCAGTGCAGATTCTGACCGTTAAGAACTGCCAAGCGAGTAAAGTAATTGCTTAGGAACTTTTAAAGTATGGTGCAAGTCGGCATTAGTAATTAGTTTCCAACTGTATCTAGGTTTAAGTATAAGGTGCAATAAAAACATTTGAATTTGAATTTGAAACCATTGACGATACGGATGGTCGAATGGCAAGTGTATTGAACTGCCACGACGGTGTCGCGGGTTTGATTCCCACTTCGAAAAAACATCTGTAAACTCTGGTGTTTGTCCTGAGTCTGCGTGTTCTCTATGTATTCTTGTAGGTATGTATTTACAAAAAATAATAATTTGGGTATTGTATCAGCCATCTGGGTCTCATAGTACAAGCTCTGCTTAGTTTGGGTAATAATATTACTTATTCTTTGGTTTGGGGCTAGATGGCGTTGTGTGAAATGTCCAAAATATGTATTTATTTATAATTTCTCACTGCTAGATCACCTTCCTATGTTCTTTTTGATATTTTGAAATCCAAATCGATGTGTGTATATTTTATAATAATATTTATGTGTGAGTGTAGTTTATGGAAAGTAGGTACAGTCAAAATGCACAGACATGTAAACACTTCCAAGCTTTCACTTTTACCTTTACTCTTAATTTTGCAAATAAATGTGCACGCAAGCAAATTAATGTAGTCATTTTTACTCAAAATTCTTGTCAAAAGAAGAATATTGGTAAAATTAAATGTGTAATATAAATTTAAAAGCTTGGGAGTGTATTGTAAACATGTTTGTGCAGCTGTACATAGTTTTTAAATTAGTGTTTTTTAATATAAACATGAGACGAGACGAGCTAACCGCTCTCCTAATGGTAAGAGATCACGCCTGCTCATGACCAGAACAGTGCTACACAGGACTTTGATACACACAGACCGATGCAACACTGCTAAAACGCTCGTCCACTTGGTTAGACTCGAAAGCCTAGTATTTTCACAAGCTACAGTGCCCTTCAAACCGGAACACAGTAATGCTTACATATTACGGCTTTGCGGCAGGATATCTGACACTGAGTTGGTACCCATCTAAACAACATACAAAATACAATATATTTATTTCAAAAACAGGTTACATAGTATGAGTTTAACCAATAGACCCCGCACTAGGGCTAGCCTGTATCGCGGGGATCCGAAAAACGATTTCCAGAATTACAGAATTATAAAGCCTTGTATTCACTGAGAAACATTTGTTTAAAAACACTGTTTCAGAAACTAAATTTACGTAATTGTGAAACTAATAAATATGTTTCTGAAACATATTCATTTGTTTCGGTAAACACTTCGTGTTTCTCAGTATATTTTTGTGCTCCCCGCTCAGGATGGAGAACACAGAAACAAATCAGTTTCGCAACAGATGCATATGAGTGTAGATAGAGTGAGATAGTGTGAAGCGACGAAAAAAATATTATATTAATAGAAATATTTATTGTAAACAACTTCTTCTTCTTCGTGTTACTAGTTCTTTCGAACCAGTGTGGTGAAAGGATTTCAAGTGCGCCTCGAAGAGGCTCCTTTCGTGCACTCGACACATGTTTTCGAACTTTTAAGTTCTACGACATGCCGGTTTCCTCACGATGTTTTCATTCACCGTTGCGAGAACGTGGGATGCATACATAGATTTTTTCGACCGAAAAAACCCATTTACGCATGACTGCCACCGGGATTCGAACCCGCGACCATCAGATCGCAAGGTAAGGGCCTCATCCACTCGGCCACCACGTCCTCTCTCACGTCACCACGTCTCATTGTAAACAACTAATGATGTGAACGGTCCAAAACATTGTTTCTGTGAACATATACGTGATGTTTCAGAAACGGTGTATCCGAAACATTGTTTCTCAATGAATACATGGCTTTAAGCTATACAGATATACATCCTGCAGAGGACGCCTTCCAAATGTTCCTTAGTAACGCACACAAAACTCCTTCCTCAAAATATTCTGATTAGCTGATTTCAATCTTGCTCTAAATCCGAAGGAATCCATGCGACATCTTACTCAAGTATCTCTCATAAAACTAAAACAATGAGAGTTGGTCCCAAAGCGAAAAACTTTTACAATCGAGCTTCCATAGTAACTTCTACTTAGCCAATGGCATTGCTCTTTCAGAATAGCTAGATACATAGAAACTTAATATTCAATCTTGTTGTAACTTGCCACTTCATTGAGGGTGTTACAGATGTAATTATTTAGAACTGCTTTGTATGTGCGTACAAAATAGGCACTTAATACAGAAATCATGAGAAAATCGGGTCATTCCTGTTATTAGCCACCTATTTGTCCCTGGGGACATATAGGGCGTCTACAGAAACGGAATTGTGAGGCGTTGACAGGAATAACCTGACAAAACGGGTACCAGTTTTTTTAAAGATTTATTTTACACAATTCTTGTTGTTTTTATAGAAATTATTTACAAACATTTTCATATATTCCAAGAACATTGGCGCATTTTTGCTTTTGTAATGTACAAGATGTTTGCCCTGCGCTACGAAAATAGTGTTGTGCGCAAAATATTCCGTTTTGTAATAAATGAAGCTTTTGAAAACGGAAGTTTTTAATATAGCTACAATTTAATTGGATTAATTTTCACGGAAAGTTTGAGATTGGCTGGATCGGCTTAAAGCTGATTGCATTTTCTCGTTGCACGTTGCTATTCACGGTAGGAAAAGTTTGGGAACTTCTTTGAGCTTTGTATCAGACGATGTTAAAATTAAAATTTACCCGGTTAAAAAAATATTTGATAATTTACTGCTCGCGAATTCACCTACGTGGCATTGGAAAAAGAAGCAAACCCTAACCTATGTTATGTATGTATATGTAGTGTATGTCTATACATAACAAAGTAACATAGAGTAGATAAAAATGTGGAAAACTAGTAAATCGATAATAACGATATAAAATTCGTCTGAATTGTACTGTTTTTAATTTTAAGTAAGGTACTACCGGCTAGACCTATTCTGCTGAAACGTGGACACTTACGGTAGGTAGGGCTAGTCCACAAATTTAGGATCGCTCAGCGAGCTATGGAAAGAGCTATGCTCGGGGTTTCTCTTAAGGATAGAATCCGAAATCAGGTCATCCGACAAATAACTAAGATGGTCGACGTAGCTCAGAGGATCAGCAAGCTGAAGTGGTAGTAGGCCGGCCATATCTGCCGAAGAACCGGCAACCGTTGGGGTAAACTTGTTCTTGAGTGGAGACCGGGTCTAAGCAATCGTAGTGTAGGACGACCTTTGGCCAGATGGAGCGATGATCTGCGTGCTATAGCTGACAGAAGGTGGATGAGAAGAGCCGAAGATTGGGCTCAGAGGCGTGCCTTAGGAGAGACCTAGGTACATCCAGCAGTGGACTGCTATAGGTAAATGATGAAAATTACTTAATCACACATTATGAATATGTATAAACAATGGTGTTAAATTATCTTAACGAATACTTTACGTTCGTAGAAAATTTCATGATAACATTTTTATAGTAAATTATTAGGTATTCTCACGCAAGGTCTGTAATAATAACATCGCACATAATCGATTTCTTGTTAGCTAATTAGCATTATAAAACAAAACCATTAAATATGCTGGTTACGCGAAACATTACTGGATCAACGAGCGTGAACGAATGCCTAACGTTCAGTCCATTATACAGACCCGTAAAATATGCACTTTGCACATAGCGACTATTAAGGCTTTATCGTCAAAGTCGCAAAATAAAAATGCATTTTGGAGTTTTGGTGGGAAAGTGAGAATGATAAGTCGACGGCATTGAAGGAATATTTAACAAAACATGTATTGCTTTGAGTGTATAAGTGTAAAAACGGTGGTTTTTTACCTAATAACTTGACACTGGCTTTAATGGCGGATAGATGAGAATAAATAGTTCTATCTGTCCCCCTATTGGAGACGGGGGGACAGATAAAACTTTAGCAATCAATAATAGTTCCATCTGTCCGCCTTCTAGCAACGGTGGGACAGATATAACTTTTTCGTCCCATCTGTCACCCTAGGGGGACAAAGCAGGGTGACAAATGGGAGTAATTCAATAATTCACTTAATACACTATATGTGGAGCCAGACGCGAAGAATAAATGCGTTTTGATATTAGTAGCTACTGCCCGCGGTTTCGCCTGCGTGGTATCAAAATACATAATATGTAGCCTATGTTATTTTCCGTTCATAAACTATAATTATGCTGCATTTCAATTCTTTATTTCAGCAGATTGAGCTACAAACATTCATTGATATAAATGTAGTACTATTCGTATTATCATGAATGTAATTATTTCGCTTCCTATTATGGCCTATGTGAATTGAAGTGCTGTGCAGTACTGTTCTGGTCAGGGTAGTCGTGATTTCTTACCATCAGAAGAGCGCCTAACTTGTCAAGTCACGTATATTACGATGACACACGGCTATTTTACACACTACACGTCAGCGACTTCGCTTGTAGCGTGTAAAGTCGCCCAGTGTCATCGGCGTTTTTACAATCAGCTTGTTGACAATCCTTCCCAAACGCTAACACGCTCACACGCTAGCGTTTAAAAACGCCAACAATCAACTTGTAATAAAGCTTGTGTGTCATTGACGCTTTAACTACATATAAAAAGATACCGACTTCAAAAAAAGAGGAGGTGCTCAATTAAGTTGTTTTTTAAATGTTTATATAATTATGTTGTAATTTTTAATTATGTTACCTTAGGTATAGAACTATATTGTACGTCCGCAATGGATAAACTGTAGTAAGCACTAAACTATACATAATAACACCTTGTATACCTACACAGTTCTGAACAATAAAATATTCTTTATCTTTATCTTTATCTTTGTAACACTAACCTAGAACTTATATTTTTTATTTTTAAAAATACACTTCCAGATTGGTTCATAGAAATTTCATGAATACAGTCAGTACTTTTGTTTCAAAATCAAATAACTGAATAAATTCGTCATCCAAGTAAACGAAATGCGTATGTTGCTTATCTGTGACTATTCAGTGGTGTTTACGGTCACTTAAAAAAAGCATGTTTTTGTAAAACCTTTGTATCAATTATTATAATATCCTATGTTATGTGAACTGTGTGATTTGGTACTTACTAAAAAGTTATTCTATTCTATTCTATTATTATCAAATCATTTATCTGCTTGGTATCCACAAGAGATTCTCAATATAAAACATTTCGCTCCATGATAATTTGCTAACATGTTTGCTAATCAATCGAACCGGATAAACAAACAAACAACGTTGCGGACATTGTTTGTGATAACCCTGTTTGATGTTATGATGATACGTGTAACATTAACATTAAATTATACAGGGTGTGGCCAAATGAATGAACTTTGAAGAACATACCGAAACGTGACGACACGGATGGTCGAGGGGCAAGTGTATTGGACCACCATGCCGGTGTCGCGGGTTCGATTCCCGCTTCAGGACAAACATTTCTGCGGTGAAAATCGGTGTTTGTCTTGAGTCTGGGTATTTTCTATGTATTCCATGTATGTATTTACAAATAAGTATTTAAGTATTTTATCAGTCATCTGGTTCCCATAGTACAAGTTCTGCTTAGTTTAGGGCTAGATAGCGTTTTGTGAAATGTCGAAAATACCTGTTTAATAATATATAAACTTTTTTTTAATTACGATGTTTTGTTACAAGAAAACTTATAACAAAACATCGTATAGGTAACAATATTTTCTGGATCATGGTAAGGAAACGCTAAATTAGACAAATATGCATTTCACTTCGCATTAATCATACTTGGGTTCGCTGTATTAATGGCCCATACAATAAGCCCGAATATTTTATTTTTGTTAAAAAAAACATTCAATTATAGTTTATCTGATTTTTTAAATACAAGCTACTGCTCAATGAGCTGTGAAATCTTTAAACATGATAATATATAACTAAGGTACTCAATTTTAAATACTTTACTAATAGCAACACGAACATTGCAGAATTTCTAATCAGAACCTTGAATTATTACCTACTATTACGGACTATTGTTTCAACATTATTGAATACAATTGAAGAATCAGGTTGGAACCATTTCCCAATTGACCTTAACCTTGATCAGATTTAACCTGTGGCATAGAATGAATAACGGCGATGAGACACTTTAGCATCCCCTTGAGTTACTCCGCAACCGCATTAACACGCATCCATATTATCAATGCGTGGAATAATATCAACCGCAAATTTTTAATTACCAAAAAAAAATACGCATTATCAGCTGCCGTTACTGAACACAGATTATGGCAAAAAATTAAGTCAAATTTTCGTCGAAATAAATTTTGATAAAAATTAGATAACTGTTACCGTTAGTCGCTTTCCTATGGATTTGCGTCAGGCGGTACCCATCATTGATAGTTATTTAAGTTTTATTCATCGTTTGGCAAACCCGGGAACCTACCAGCCAGCTCGCTGCAGCTCGGCTCGGGCGCTGCACTCGCTACGCTGTCACTCTGTCATTTAACAGAAATTCAAAATTTGACCATACAGACATAACGTACTACCTCATTCATTTCTAATCTTATCCATTCTAATCACACCCCACATCCATCTCGTCACAAATCCTAAATTTTTGACGTTTTGTCTACTAAGATAGGCACGACTCTTTATTTCATAGGTATTTATTAAGTCTTTTTAAACCTAGATGCCTTCATGACCTAGTTTCCTCATAGGTATGTATCTTCCGATAAATTTTATTTTACCCATTGATTGCGTAGGTGGTTGTAGGAAATTCCAAAGTGGGGCAAACTTTTACCTCTTAATTTTAAACGTCAGTAAAAGAACCTGCATATTTCCGCATTGCACAAGCATTACTTTCTACACGTCATTGCTTATAATGTCAAAGAGCACCAGTTTAATGTTCATAAAAAACAGAAAACCAGGACAGAGTTTTAATACCTTACGAGCATTATTATCAAGACAATAGTGGTACATTAACAGTCAGCTGAAAACTTGGGAGTGTATACATATCTGTGCTGCCTCAACCTCAACGATCAAGACGAATTTATATTTATCACATTAATTTTGATCTTTTGCTGTGATCGGTGTCTATTTTTTTTGTTCTATTTATTGACGCTCTCTTCCTTCATTGCATTTTTTTTTTTTTCTAACCTTTACTGTCTTTTTGCTTGGCAACTGTCTCCCCCATACTCTTCCAAGCTTTCTGGTCGCTCGCCACTTCCCACCAATTGGTCTGGAAGGCGTCAAGATCATCGCGCCAGCGTCTCCTCGGCTTCCTCAGCGTCGTCGCCCATCCGTAGGCACCCACTGCGTGACGATCTTGGACCATCTATGCGGATGCATTCGACATACGTGACCCGCCCCGTCCCAATTTAGCCTGGCAGATTTATTTATTTATTTGAGTGAAGAAAACTATTATTAATCTATAATAATATGTTACTCCATTTCGGTTTCCGAGAAATGTCAGGTCCCTCAGATTGATAGTTTTATTGGCATCTGAATAAAGGGTTTGCCAAAGCCCTTGGGAGAAACCAAAAAATATCTTGGGCGGTAACAGGATAAAATCCTACGATTATTTGGCGGGAATACTGGGAAAATAAGTTATATTTTTCTACGTAAACATGGGTAGGAAATCTATTCTTATCTCGACTATTTTAAAATGCTCAGTTGTTTATAGCCGGTATAAAATATTAAAACTACTTAATTTTATCAAACCAGTAGGTTTAGGTACATATTTACTTCTCAGAACGTTACTGCCTTTTTTAAAAATATTCAAATTAACATTTTTTACAAATATATAATGATAATACTAATTTAAGGCCCAGAATCCTGCGCGCCTCTATCTCTACCTGTTAGTGTAATTTTTGTTTTGATATAATAATAATATAACAAAATAATGTTTGGACATTTCACACAACGCCATCTAGCCCAAAACTCAGCAAGCTCGTATTATGGGAACCAGATAACTGATAGAAAACCTACTCATATACATTTTTTTGTAAATACATACATAGAATACATAGAAAACGCCCAGACTCAGGACAAACACCGATGTTCATCACACAAATGTTTGTCTTGAAGCGGGAATCGAACCAACACTCGTGTCGCTGTGTAATGTAAGTAGGTTATACTTGTGTAAATCTTAGTACTCTATGGTTATACTAACCTTCCATTTCTTCACTTCTGACAGCCGACTCGCCACCACACAACCAGCCGACCCCGCTCCCACCACAATGAAGTCATACTGTTCAACATGCCTCTTCCTTCTACTTCTCTTTTCCATTTTAATCCTACTCTTTTTCTCATCCATATTTGATTTTGTTTTAGTCTCAGAAGTTTCAGCATCCCAACTTCGTCTGTTTCCGAAATCGGCATCAAATCCCGAATTAGTGAACGGACTCTGAAATTTAAAATCGTTCTGGGAAGATTTTAAAAACGGATTTTTCTGATGGAACGATGTTTCGGAAAAGCCGCGGCTGCCTTTTGGTCCATGCCTGTGAGTTTTTGTTCCGTGATTGATTGAAAAGTCCGTGCGCGATTCTAATCCTCTCGTTTGAATCGGAAACTGTGTCGGACCCAATGAAACTTGACTGAATCCCGAAGGCGGTCCGAAAACTGATCCCAACGGCTCTTGAGACTCAAATGTTCCGAATGGTTCCTTTCCAAATCCATGAGATCCAAAATGAGGTCCGGTTTGAGTTGGTCCAAACGTATGAGGTTGTGGCGGTCCTATACTCTCCGGAGCGGATCCAAAAGGCACATTTTGAAAATCGGAATAAGGGGTTTTATAAATACTGTCCACAGATCTACCGAATAGCTGTGTTAGTAGAGAGAGGTACATGAACCCGACTTGAGAGCATTGCGTGAGGGGCGCGGCGGCTTCAGGGCAGATCGACGCTATGTCTGGGGGTACCCAGCTTTGGGACATATTTACACTATCACACGCGGCACATAAGCACTAACCACAGCACCAATCGCTCTGAGAAGTTAACATGCAATGCGGCGAGAAGCGATAAAGAATTGAAAGTAAGGGTAAAAAACGTGAACAATAGTGTAGAAGCTAGCAACCGTTTTTGTAGCGCTAAGTCAGTCTCCCACTGTGTGTCTTATATAACTTTAAAATTAAGTAGAGCGCTATTTATAAGTCGTTGACGAGCGCTATTGCAGAGGCTTTTGTCATGCGTACCTAATCATCCATCAAAATCCTTTGTATCTTAGAGTTGAAAAATAAAACAGATTTCATTTTAGGTTTCTAATGAAAATCACATAGGTAAGTTCGATTTGCACTTTATTTCATAAGGATTTGGTAATTTTGTGTCTTTTTTAACTTTTTTGTGTGATTAATTGATTATTCATAATATATTACTCACAAAAATATTTTTTTCCTTAAATTCATAATCTCACCTTGACCAAACCTTGACATGCGTAGCCCAGTGGCTTGCACCAGTTTCGGGTGTTTCAAAAACTCCCAACACCATAAGTAGGTACTTTAGTTTGGGCAGCATAAAAAAAATTTGGCATTTTCATTGTAGTTTGTTTTAACTTTATCTATTTTACTCTCACAAAAAATAGTAATAATTTAATAAAGTTAATTAAAAAAAAACCATGGGTCTATTATTAACATTGTCCTCCATTCATTCATTAATTTTATTGGCTGCTGGCTCTCTGTCTATAGGCTTTCGTTTTGTCCTTAATTAAAATTATCAACAGTGGTTTTACCCGGTTTGTGAATTTATTACAAAATCGTAGCTGACATTGAATCGTTCGCAATTTTTGTAACTGTGAAATTTTTTGTACTACGTATTGCACGCTTTTGATACAATATGTAATTTGTATTTAAGGCCAATCCTCAAATCCGAATTCCATACAAAATGATTCGGGCAAATATTCAAAAAGTACGCCGTATTATAGTAATTTCTTCACACTATTATTATATTAAGCATAACATTTAGTCCTAAATTTTTTTTTACTCCACTATTTCTTTTGATATTTGGTATTATGCGCATTTTTTAAGTTTTCGTTGGCAAAATTTCGCAACAATCAGGCAATATTAAGCTTTTGATTTGATAGTAAATTAACAATTTAATGTTTACCAGTAAAATTTAAATGTAAAATTACTGTTCTACATCATGGCAATGAACATACAAATTAAATAATTGGATATATTAAATAAATAGTCATACATTACCGACAGAATTTCATGAATATGTTTACACATCAATATTTATAAATGCTTGGTCCTGGCTAATTGACAAACAGCTAAACTAGTTTTCGTAGAGACTTGAAACTTGGAAGATGAGTTGTTCGTAAGCGGAAAGTGCGTACTTCTTCTTTTCGTGTCACTAGTTCTTTTGAACCAGTGTGGTGAAAGGATTTCAAGTGCGCCTCGAAGAGGCTCCTTTCGTGCACTCGACACATGTTTTCGAACTTTTTAGGTTCTACGACATGCCGGTTTCCTCACGATGTTTTCTTTCACCGTTGCGAGAACGTGGGATATGCATACATAGCTTTTTCCAACGGAAAACCCCATTTACGCATGACTGCCACCGGGATTAGAACCCGCGACCATCGGATCGCAAGGCAAGGGCCTCATCCACTCGGCCACCACGTCCTCACAGGACCTCAGTGCGTACTAAGAAAGCCATTCTGCTAATTCGTAACGCAAACGAGGTTTCGGGCGTCAACTTGTGCATATAAAATAAACATGTAGGAAATAATTAATTTAGTATTCTGTGCTTTTTGTAACTCATAATAAAATTAAACTACCAAGTACGTCAATACTACAAATAAATAATTAAAACTCGCTGTAAAAATTCTATAAGTATGTAAAATATTGATGTTTAAAGATGGTAGGTATATTCAATTATTATAGTATTCATGCACATCCTACATTGTTTCCATTAATTCAATTCAATTCAATTCAATTCAATCATTTATTGGCCAAAATGTTACATTGCATAAGAAACTCTGGTAATTAAAATAATTCATACAGTGTGAAATACATACCTAAGCTTATAAAATATTTTCTATGTGTATGTTCTTAAGCTAGACATCTTGTTCTAAGCAGTAAGGTAACAAGAAAAAACTCAAACTATGGTATTTTGCAATGTTTTGGGTTATTACTCATAATCGACAAATGTACAGCTCATAAATTCATTTATATGGTAAAATGGATGAAATTAAAATAAAGATTTTCTTATTTCAAGCGACAATTTGTTATACCCACATGTTCATTTTTAAAGTGATACATTATTACCTAACTAATCATCAAGAAATAGTCTTACATTACATCTCCACAAAAAAGTCCTGAAATCAAAATGTTAACTTTCTTATGAGACACCCCATATTATTTTCTATTTTGCTAGCAAGGTAATCGATTGTAACTTTTCGCAAGACTCTACCTTGACCGCGCATAAACTCGTTTACTACCTAAAAAACTACAAGTAAATTACCTAGGTTTATGTCATTCACTATCAGACTCACACAAATACTTTTAAATTAAACTTCTGGTGTGGCAAAAAACAGATATTTCTTGATATTGTATCTGGTTTTTTAAATGGTTCAGTATTACACAATTATGTACGCTTTCTAGGTCGTCAGTCCAATGCCTGGAATCTTGCAATACCTACCTACCTACATTCACTTAGTACCTGAGAGCGGTCATGCATTTAGTCCAATATCAATCTTAATAATCAAGGTTTCGCAAAAACATACTACCTACAATCAAATTCAATTGGACTATTTTAGTGAACAGCGAGGACGTGGTGGCCGAGTGGATGAGGCCCTTACCTCGCGATCTGATGGTCGCGGGTTCAAATCCTGGAGGCAGTCATGCGTGAATGGGTTTTTTACGGTCGAAAAAATCTATGTAGGTACATCGTGTGATCGTGATGGAAACCGGCATGTCGTAGAACCTAAAGTTCGAAAACATGTGTCGAGTGCACGAAAGGAGCCTCTTCGAGGCGCACTTGAAATCCTTTCACCACACTGGTTCGAAGGAACTAGTGACACGATAAGAAGAAGTGACCAAACACCACTGAAAAGCAAAATGCGCAATTTCGTTTACTTCGACGACATATTTTTTTCAGTTATTTTAATTAATAACTAAACTTCTGAACCGATTGATAAAAAAATCTATTAGACTAATTTGAAAGTATATCCTCTCGAACAAATTTTAAAATTGGTTCAAAGTTGGTTGAATAAACTGTACAAATTAGCATAAACTCATAAAAATACAATCATAAAATATAATCATACAAAGTTATCTTATAAAGGTTTATCCAAAGAAACTATTCAAACAATATTTACTATAGAGTATAAAAAAAAAAGTTACTTATTACATTTAAAATATGATACTTACAGAAACTTCACAAATCGTGGATTTTTTTCCTGGAACCAATTCGTATGAATATGTCAGGTTTTGATTGGCAGATTCTATTGATTTGAACAAATATTAAAAACACCCAATAATGTAATTTTTTGTTTATCTAAACTAAAACGATAATACAGTTTACAAGCTACAAGTCGGCGAGTTTACAAGCTAGCGAGTGAGCGAGTTAGCTTTCGGGAAGAATTGTCAACTAGCAGATTGTAAAAAAAGCCGATGACACTGGGCGAGTTTACAGACTACTAGCGAACTCGTTGGACGCTTAAGAAAATACCTATGGCATAAATATTTGATCATCTGATTTTACATTGTCAGCATTTTGGTAGGCACCTACCGTGATTTAAAGTTTTCGAACCGGAAGTAATGCACAAGGGCAAATGAACGCAACCAGTCAAGGTTAAGAGATGACAAGTGTTTTGAGGCTTTTGCTCTAACTACAGCAAAATCCAATGAGGTTTATGCACTACAACGTTCTAACTCCCTAATATCGTGATCAAAATTTTTTTTAAACTAGTGCAATCCCTAGTAGTGGCAATCGGGAAAAAAAATCCCGATTGTTCCTATTAGGAACGCTGGGGGTGGGGACAATCGCGGGAATAGGCGGTAGTTTAGCGCAAACTTTAACCTTTGAACATTGACCCGTGGTCACTTCCCAATGCAAAATGTATGTCTTACTAACCAGTCTTTACTCTTAATTTATGCTATAAGATATAATAAATAAAATAAAAAAGCTTTATTCCCTTCCATAATATAAAAGTTAAATATGTAAAATTTATGTATTATCTATGTGTTTTGCTTCTAAGTGTAGGGTCCGTCTTTTGCGGTAAAAGCCTCCTCCAATTCTTTCCACTCTCTTCTATTTGTCGAGATTCATCATCATCACTCAACATCAGGAGAAATAGTAGTCACTCGAAGGTCTATCTCCAATAAAAAAAACAAAAACGTAGTAACCTATTTTCGGCAGACATTGACGCTTTATCCGATTAATTTAAAATAGACGACCTTATGAGAATGACTTATAAATAAAACACGGAAACTAAACCGCGGCAAAAGTGTCGCAGCGTAGAACGGAAACAACAACATTTGGTCCAATGGGGAATAGGTGTTGCTACTACAATACGTTGTCGATGGTTATTTGAATCTGAAAATATATTTTGGTAGGACAAACATACAAGTACATACCTATATTTTTTGCAATGATCTTTTTTTTTAATTATTATTTTGCATGGAAGTATCAAAATATCCTAAGCAATTTTAAATATAGCTGGTGCAATAAATTGGGACCGTTAAGATCTTCCTAGCGAGTAAAATAATTGCTTAGGAACATTATTTTTGATAGTTTAATACAAGTGGACATTTGTTTCGAACTTCAATATTTTACATATCAAATAGATTCTTCTTAGAATTGGAATATACCACAATATACTACAAGTGCAAACACGTACGGATATACAGTGTTTAGTATATGGAAAAATACTAATGGAAAAGTGTATTTTTTTTTCCATTGTTAAGTCTCCCCCAAAATTGTTGTTTTCGGCGCAAAAAATTACCAAATAAAAAAAAAATCTACGCGATCAAATAAAATAAAACAAATAATTCTGAGACATTCTTTGTTCCTGTCTTCAAGTGAAACTTTTATAACTTTCAAAGACAAATAGTAGAGACCAAGAGCGCTGTCTGAAACCACTTTGCATTGTCTGTTAGTGAGATGTGCTCTGAATCTCTATTTCTACATCTAGGGTTATTCTATAACTAGGACGTAAGTGGGTCGGGATTTCATAAGTCTTATGTATTTTATTGGTAAAAATTTACATTCACGTCATGGTAGAGAGTTAAATAACAAGCTAAAAGTTCATAAAAACTGAAAACCCGACTGTGAAAATATAAATATATATTTTAATTATTTCGCAATATTGGTAATTAATATTACTATTTCATTATTTCCAATTAAATCTTATAAATATTTTTTGTTATCTCCTTTTAATTTCCTTCATTTTGATACCCTACTCGATAGGTTTGGTAAACAAAAAAAATTTAACGACCTACTATTACGACGACACTGTGGCTTAGTTGGTTGTGACCCTGCCTACGAAGCTTGGTGTTCCGGGTTCGATCCCCGGCCGGGGCAAATATTAGTGACGACCACAAATGTTTGTTCTCGGGTCTTGGATGTTGTGATGTGTTGTATGTGTCCATGCCACCTGCGACACAGGGAATCCTAGTGCAGGGGTGTGAGTGTGTGAATGTTTAATATATTAATATTAATATAATATTAATATATAAATATATATTTAGCGCTAAAAATCCGCTATTTTGATAATATTTTTATAATACCTATCTTAAAACACTTGGGTTATTGAGACGAATCTAATGATACCTTAACTGACAAAATCAATCCAGCCGTTTGGAAGATACGGGTAACAAAGTTACAGACATACATACAAGATACGCGCGAAAAACATAACCCTTCCTTAGCAGTCGGGTAAAAAGCACTATTTTTTTTATTATACACAAATGGATGCCTGGGTGAAAGCGCCCAAGTATTAAGTTACATAAAAAAAGAAACGCGGAAGTCTTTAAACAATTAAAAAACTTATTATTTTACATTCCAACTTTCCATAAACTTATATCGCATTTTTTTTTCTTAAACCTTGGTCACATAAGTATTACGTCGCTTATTATTGTAACGAAAGAACAGGTTATCACACCTGGTATGGATAAGGTTAACAAAAAAGACAGATGACCTACAAAAACTGCACTGATTTCGATTTTTTTGCTCAAATTATATAAATAACGAGCCTGAGAACTCGGTACGTATAAACATAGCGCCGAGTGCTTGCCTGAACGAGTGACTTAAGCTTCCACTGTCTCGGCCGAGTAACATTTTACTGTCTCGGCTGAGTACTCGGTACGTGTGATCTAGGCATTACAGTAGTCGCATTTGATGTGTAGCTTTTGTCACCTTGTTAATAAGAAACATTTGCATTTGGAATGATTCTACTCCTTTTATTTTTCTGAGGTTGGTTCCATCTGACGGAAAACTTCCTGTTACACACTTCCGTCCCATTTTCACGTAATTAATCCCAAAGATTTACAGGAAGCGAGAGGTAAGATGCTACACATCAAAAACACAGTAGTCCAAAAAATTAAATATTATTTTACATACATCAAGTTTCCATACTGATCGCATATTTTCTTAAACCTTGTTTATATAAGTATATTATGTCGCTTATTATTATAATGACAGAACAGGTTATCACACCTGGTATGGAAGGTTTACCAAAAATACAGATGACCTACAAAATCTCAAAAAGAGCTCAAATTACAGTATCGCGACTACATTCACATTCCAATTTTTCATTGCATTTATTGAAATGACATGATTGATCGAGTGGTGGTATTAGAATGCCACGCCAGCGGTGTCGTGGGTTCGATTCTCTCTTCAGGGCAAACATTTGTGTAATGAAGATCGGTGTTTTTCCTGAGTCTGGGTATTTTTTATGTATTCTATGTACTCGTATGTATTTAAAAAAAAGTATTTTAGCATTATATCAGTTATCTGGTTCCCATAGAACAAGCTCTGCTTAGTTTTGGGTTATATGGCGTTGTGTGAAATGAAATGTACTAAAAATATTTATACCTATTTTTATTTTATATAAAAACTCATAATATTTACAAAGGTTAGTTATCAATGGTCAATGGTCTTGGGTTGATTTTCAATGAAATGTAATGAAATATTGTTTATTTGCTAGAACATATGTGTTTACAAATAAGGTCTTAAATAGATTGAGTCCATTTTATGTCCCGCCGTAATAGGCATGCAAATATTAAGTCTTATTAACTAAGTAAGTATATACTAAAACAAAAAAAAAATCTAATCTACTATGCATAGTAGATTAGATTTTTTTTTCAACTCATGAGTTCAAGTATTCACCTATCGTATAGAAACATTTGTCCAAGAGCCATTTTTTAGTTTTATAAAAAATAGATTCCCTGTTAGGTTTTTTATCTTTAGGCAACTTATTATATGTAGTATGAAAGGTTGGTTATCAATGAGTTAGGGCCTGTATTATATATCATCCTACTCATCTTCATTATAGTTACTACAATTCGTGTAGGTAATCTTAGTACTCCGGGAAAAAATATGTAACAAAATAAAATCCGTACGTTTATTTTCATCTTAAAAATGAATTTAAAACAATGCCTCGTATACTACGGATAAAAAACTTAAATTACACGTCAAGAGAAACGCGTCGTATGAGAGATACACATTGTTCTCGAGTATGAAAATATGCTTTTTGTTTAAAAAATATTTTAAATTATGATAGAAATTCTGGTGTTCAGTGGTTGAGTTTATAGCTAAAAATTTTTTGTGTATCTTTATGTATTTTTAATCTTTAATAATTAAAATATATCTATTATTATAATGCGTTTTGCTAGCTGTTTTCCATGGCTTTCCTTGCGAATCAAGCTGCAAATAATCATTCTATATTATATCCCTTTTAAGGATCTAAACTATCATCATCATCATCAACCTATAGCAGTCCACTGCTGGACGTAGGTCTCTCCCAAGGCGCGCCAGTGAGCCCGATCTTCGGCTCTTCTCATCCACTTTCTGCCAGCTATAGCGCGCAGATCATCGCTCCATCTGGCCAAAGGTCGTCCTACACTGCGTTTGCCTAGACGTGGTCTCCACTCAAGAACACGTTTACCCCAACGGTTGTCAGTTCTTCGGCAGACATGGCCGGCCCACTGCCACTTCAGCTTGCTGATCCTCTGAGCTATGTCGACCACCTTAGTTCTCTGTCGGATGACCTCATTTCGGATTCTATCCTTAAGAGAAACCCCGAGCATAGCTCTCTCCATAGCTCGCTGAGCGACCTTCAATTTGTGGACCAGCCCTACCGTAAGTGTCCACGTTTCAGCAGCGTAGGTCATAACCGGCAATACACACTGGTTAAAGACTTTGTGATCTAAACTATGTCTGTGATATTTTAATTCCTCTTTAGAAACTAACTTCAGCAAGTCATTTGAAGTTGTACATTTCTAACTTGGAATGATAAGACATATATTATAGGTCAAACCAGAGTTAACGTTTACCACGACTACAGTACTGTTAAATTATAGGTCTACACTGTAGTACAGTGTCTTTCAAATTGTATGGTACAGTTAAAGTAGATAAAGCCAAAGTCTGCATTGCACGGGTAGGCATGCACTGGAAGCGGAGCTCGGGGTCGGCGCAAGCCTTCCCTGGGATGGGCCTCACAGCAACGTGCGTGAGGGACACCGGTACGAGTTCTGAGGATATCCCGGGGTCCCTCTAATGCGCAGAAGTCGGCCACCATGTTGTTTTAGTCGGTTAGAGTCCAACATAAACCGTCCGCCCTCCCCCAAGGGCGGTGGGCATCCATAAGGTTTTTACTTAAGGAAAAAAAAAAGTAGGCAAATAGAGCAATAGTATAAAACTTCTCTGTTCTGTTTTTGTAAAAAAAGTAGTTCTGTTTTTGTAAACCAGCAACATAAAGTAAGTTTACTAAGTTTATTTCCCTCTGATATTCTTTAAGAAAAGATAATGTTCTCTAGATCGTATCTTAGGGCTTGCACCTACTATAACCATTTTATTATGTGTTCTTCCCGGGTCGGAACTAGCTGTAGGTTTAAAATTTTATACGGCTCGCAACACACCTGCGTCCCAATTTAAATATCCCGCAAGTTTCAAAGCCATAACCACAGAAAAAATAAATCTTGCAGAATGTATAATTCTAATACACATTGTAATAAAGTTGGGTGCACTTGAATGCTTGGAGTTAGAGACCAAAAGTTGGTTTCAGGCGTTGTCCTAATAGAACGCGATCACGCGACCATCGCAAGTTCGCGCGAACGTCGGTCGCGCGTTTCTGCGATCAAACGTACTAACGTCAAATAGGCGTCCCAATTGGCATTCGCGCGATCGCACGACGCGATGTGATATTAGGACAACGCCTTACACACACAATAGTAGATTGTACAATACAATACTAAATGGTCTCCATTAATATATTAGCATTGTAGAAAGATATGTAAATCGCGTAAATTATAATTTTTATTTTGGTAAAAATAATTAAAGTACTGCTCTTAATGCCTTATAAAGTATAATATATTCAGGTCTACTCTCGGCTTGGAGAGAAAACGGATCTTAAATAACTTACAAAACCAAATCTATAACTCTACTTATTAAATCAAATCTATAACTTCCGCTTTCTAAACAACACAATACACAATCAATTAAAAAAATAAAAAAAGGTTGGTTTACGTACGATAGTTTAACGTGACTACCAGCGTAACGGGACAATGAACGTTACCGGACAATGACGTTACCGTTTTCGTGCATGCAGCTGGCGCGGCGGCGTTCATCGATTTATTAGACATAGTCACGTCAAATAAAAACAAGTTGCAGTTACAGTTTGATATCAAAAAACAAAGACTTGAAAAAAAAATCCTTATAAAAATCAGAAAATTGTCACAGTAGTAGCACCTTTGATCTTCTTCTTTTGATCTGGTACTACTGTTTATTCCCTCTCTTTATTCTGTGCCATCACAGTTGCTCCATAAAGTAGGTATGCCATTCCGATATTGTAGAAGCACCACAAATGTTGCGAAAAATTTGTTCGCTGTGCGGTTTTTGGCGGCAGTTGTGTGTGGAATCGTTTTTGCTTGGTTATGGTTTATTTAGAGTAAAAACCAACTTCAAAGTTTTGTGGTTTTTAAGTGATTGCTTTCTTAAACTACTTTTTCTACTCTTCGTCTTAAATCGTCTCTCGGAAAAAAAAAACTTGAACTTCACTTTCATTTGAATAAAAAGTAGTTTTGGTTTTGTTGGAATGCGGGACACAATTACATTTTTACACCACCTGCTCTATATATCTAAATCTCAAGATAAAGCAAAGCATTACCTCCCAAGGGAGGTAAAGTTGTATGAAACTCCCAAGGGTAGTGATGTGATTTGAATTTGGGACGCCAAATTCGTGTGGAAACTCGTGGAAAACTTTAAGTAAAAGAACGCCTATGATAATATGTAAAAAGGCAATATGACATTGTAAAAAGGTTTGTTCGAAAATCGAACTGGCCACCATAAGCAGAACTCAAAAGTGAAAAGGCGCGATTTCAAATAACGTGAAACAATAGACAGTGTTTGCTACTGGAGCCCTGGATTTTTATTGTCTCGCAGAAGGTGTGAAAAATGGAGTATGCACCTCTGGGATAAAGCCTGCCTTCGTCTTGGGAAGCTTAAACCCTTCGCTTCACTCAGGACTCTACATTACTATATGCCAATCGCGACATAAGACACTGCTTTATCCCCATGGTGCATAATCTTCTATTAGAGAATTCGGTACACACAGGAATAAGCGTTGTTAGAATAAGTATTGTTTAGAGTTGTAAAGTGTATTGTTGAGGTATTTATAGTTAATTAAAGATTAATTACAAATTCTAATCAGTACTAAAACATCTATATTGGTTTGGATATTAATTAGTTTCATATCAGATTACGTTAATGAAATACCTACGTAGGTATCACATTGTAAATTTCTCATTCATTAACTTGATTAATCGTAATAAATAACAAATTATTTTAATAATTGGAAATTTTATCAGGTTATATGAAAACAAAGGGTGATTCGAGTGTTATAAATAAGAAGTATTTTTGGATCTGAAAGAGGCAACAGACAGAGGTCGAAAAGCCTCCACATAAAATTCAAATAGGAAAAGGATATCAATCACACCAAAACTACTGACCCAATTAGACTAAAATTTGATATGAATGTAATTAGTATAGTATTACTGTGTTCCGGTTGAAAGTGCTTCGTAGCTTCTGAAATTACTGAAACTAGCGATATAGTTGTGTAGGACCGGCTTATGGGAATTAAAGTCCAGTATGGTTATAGGTAGGCGTGATCTCTTGCCGTAAGAAGAGCGCCTAGCTAGTCTCGTCACTTGTTTACATAAAAAGTTGTGTGCTAGGCCACACGACATATATGAAAAGTTCTTTAGAAGCGAGGTTTTTTTTTTTTTTTTTTCTTTCGAAGAACCTACGTTCTTCTATTTTGGCTTCACATCAAAGGTATATAGCCAGTGTCAAGTAATTGAATTCCATTTTGTCATAAGTCAGAGTCAATAAGTCAAGTCATGCCCTGTAAAGTAGTCGTGGTTGCGACTTTACTAGAGGCTTCTATGGAGTTTTGGAGGCATCACGAAAAGTTACGTTTTACAGCATTACACTATTCACCAACACTCATACACGTTCACGAGCACTTAATGGATAAAAAACCACCGTTTTTACACTTAAACACTCAAAGTTATACAAGTTTTGTTAATTAATTTAATGCCGCCAATACGCCACTCTTCATGTTCCCGCCAAAATTCCAGAGGGAGGTTAATAATACGAAATATAACCATTTTCTACTTTCTTTCCACTTTCTACTGTCATGTCAATTCACAGTTTGACAGTGAATTGACATGACAGTAGAAAGGATGCTAATTCAAAAATACATTTTGTTCAAGGTCATAGCATCAACAATACAGGCACTTTATTTTGTAGATTGATGTCGTTCATGTAAAATAAAATACAGTAGGCACATTACCATCTTCATATAATAATATTATACCTGCTGACTTTACCCGAAGTAGTGTCACATCCGAGCGTTGGAAGCCCAGTAGCCCAATCCAATTCACTCCCACGAAGTATTTTGCTCAGTGTGCCTAAAGAGGTTTTCACTTCAAAAAGGTTTACTACCCAGAAAATATTTCGGTTTATCCATCACAATATCTTACAGGCAAAACCTTGGGCAGACTGGGCAGGCTCGTTAACCAATAAAACAGCTTAGTCATGACGTGACGTGGATTTCAAGCGATTCTATTGGTTACTTCGTTTTGATTTAGTAGATGGCTGGCATAAATGGTCGTGTCGTTAAAAATGATAAATGTTCTCGTGCAACACATGTGACACATATAACTTAGTCCTTAGGCATGAAAATGATTGCTACTTCTATTTCATAGTCACATGGTGATATTATTTCATTTTGTCACAGTGAAATCACCGGTGATTTTTTATCAGTGGCCTAATGTGATAATGTCAGATTTTGTTGACATAATTCACGCATGACGCGGCGTCACGCAATCACTCTCACTCATATTCAGCACACTACTGGCTGACTGTTATTGTTATTTACGATACGAATGAAATTGTGAATGGTGACAAGTATCATGACATCACAGCGTACAGAAGTACCTGCCGGGACACGCCGCGCGGATATTACCGGTGATTTTGTAATAGAGTTGCACTCGATTTTTTCACTCTAGGGAATACTTACCTACGTGAGTGTTAAAATGGCCGCCGCTTTACTAAAGGTTCGGCTGTCACCTGTCAAATTTCAAATGTAAGTATTCATTTGAGTGAATAAAATCGAATATGGGTGTTGTTGGTATTGGTCTCAGAAAGTAACAAGTGTTATGTGTGATCAGTTTTATACTATGATAAATATTTTGTTACTCGGTATACTTTCCATGCCTAGTAGTCTTGTTTAGACTTTAGTCCATAAACTTCTGTTTTATATACCTACTAACTTCTGTTTTATCCCGAATGGATCAAATGATTTTGTACCAACTGCTTTTCGCGTCTTCGCCCGCCTAGTATTGGGATCACAATGGGTTTTTATTTTAACTCTTAAGGTATATTTATTCAAAATCTTAGCTCGTATTCGTTATTATCACCATTATTGAGTAACAACAAGATTTTTTTACCGATTTGTTAATAACGAATTAACTTCAAATTAAACTTAGTAATTGCATTTGAAAAGCTAAACTACGCAACGCATTTTAATATATTATGTAAAATTTCTAATAAAATTAAAAAAAAAATAAAAAAAATCAAAATATGTTAAAAACAATGTTTTTGTAATTTTTGTTATTCTTTATTGTACTGCACACTAACACACAAATACGTTAAAATATAAATCATAAAAGAGCTTAGAGTTAGTTCTCAGTTAAAAAACATTAAAAGATATACAACTGTTATGATTTATATAGTTGAAGTATCTATGGTAGGTACATATATGTCTTTTTTATCTTAATTGAGCTAAAAATATTCGTGATATACGAATCATGAATCGAAAATTGAACCCACGATTCATCGCGAAATGAATTTTCACAATTAAATCAAACACTCAAAAATAAAGCTATTTCAAAGACTATTTTTTCCTGAATAAATTCTGGAAATAAACAATTCGATTACCCACACTCGCATGCTTTTCCCAGAAAAATACACGAAATGGAATTTATATTATTCCTTGATTGTTTTTAAACTACTTTCTGGAAAAGAAATGTATTGTACATTATGTATATTTGAGATTGCTCAGAAAGACTGTCTAGAATGTAAAGTGAGTAATTAGAATGTAAATAAAACGATCAGTGAAGATCCAGATTTGTTTTTTTTTTTCAGTATTGCGACTTATAAGAGCGGCGCCTTGATGTTTCAACGTAATAGTAGATTATGCACTAAGGGGATAAAGCAGTGTCTTATGGCGCGGGTGGCATATTGAACCCTGAGCTAACGAGGGACTCAGTTAACGAAGCGAGGGAGTTATGTAGTCCTGAGTGACGCGAGGGGTTCAAGCTGCCCAAGACGAAGACAGGCTTTATCCCAGAGGAGCATACTCTACTTTTCACACCTTCTGCGAGGCAATAAAAAGCCAGGGCTCCGAACTCGGCAACCAACACTGTCTTTTGTTTCACAATCTTTGAAGTCGCGCCGTTTTTCTTTTTTTTTATGAGTGGCCAGTTCGATTTTAGAACTAACCTTTTTAAAATGCCGTATAGGCGTTCTTTTACTTAGAGTTTTCCACGAGTTTCCATACGAATTTGACGTTCCAAATTCAAATCACATTACTACCCTTGGGAGTTTCATTTAGGTAATGCTTTGCTTTACCTTGAGAAAGCATGATATGTAACAGGACATTGTCGAGCAGGTGGTGTGAAAATTATATTCTACAATCCACCCACCATGCCGGTTCCCCGAGTGTGATCACCACAGAATATATCACAACTCCATAGAGTACATAAGCATAGAGGATTGCTTGCTATAATATAAACACTACACTCTACTCATTCTCTTTCATAATTTCACGTTCAATATATAGAAGACAAAAGGGGTAATAAACAAAGACAGCAGGGATGGTAAATGAGTGCGGGTAGTTGAATAACAGCTAGTATCCGCGTTCAATTACAACTCAAAGCTGCAGGTGCCCGCTCGTGCACGTAAATTGTAGGGAGCAATTCATAAGCGTTAATAATGGAAATAAATAAAGTGGGTCAAATAATGTTAACTACATATTTTTGTAATTATTTGATTTAATGATGATATATATTTCCATGAAAACAGGAACATTTTGTTCTTAAACTACATATGATTCACTGTACAAGTGAATAATTTTTGGATTAAAAGCATATAATTAAACATATAAGCTATTGGAATGCAAATGGAGCAAAAAAAAAACCAACAAAAATACATTCTGCAGTTCTACCAGTATTGTTCAAGTTTTGCAACATTTTGAAATATCCAAAAATAACTTTGAAGAGGAGCTGTCTATGAGTATCAATAAACTTAAAGTTTATAAAACTGAAAACCCTTCTGCGTAGACACTCTCCTCACTTTTGGTGCTTTACAGCCTCCATGTTGAGTTTTACAATAGATTTAGACAATCCACAGAACATCTAGTCCCAAACTAAGCAGAGCTTATATTATGGGAACCAGATAACTTAAAGAATACTTATAAAACTTTGTGATATTATAGTATTACATAGAGAGAGTCCGTCGGCGTGTCCTTGTGAGCGGGGTCACAAGGACAGGCTTTTTAGACCTAATGCGGGGAACAGAGTCCACTGTGGTACGATCCTTACTTAAGTTTTTAGACTTTGTCAAACTTATATATACCTGATGTATTATTTTTGTGACAATAAAACATCTATCTACTTATTTACATAAAAAAATATAGCCAACATTAGTAACAGTCGATCCAAAAATTAAACGAGCAGAAAACGCTAGCGTTCATAGCTCGCCCTACCGCCCTAGTCCGGCTTCGCATCCATTAGCCGAGTGCGGTATTGTTCATGGGAATAACAAGTTTGCATGAAACACTCATTGTTCCCGGAAAAAATGACAATTAATCAGGAAACGAGAGAGTTAGCACCGGCTTTTGAGAGAAAATGATACAGCATTAATGTCACTTAAAATCCAATACACGATGTTAAACAAGCTTAAGGGGAATCCTCAAATCCGAATTCCATACAAAATGTTTCGGACAAATACTCAAAAAGTACGCCGTATTATAGTAATTTCTTCACATTATTCGTTTCGTCCATGTTTTTTGATTTTGTTCAACAAAAAAAGTAAAGGTTCCATGCTTTAATTTAGATTTTAAAAGTATTTTTAAGTTAGTAGGGTTAATTTTAAAACACGTATAAAATCTTAATTAATGTATGAAACCTTTCACTTTTTTTGTTGTCGAAATCAAAAAACATGGACGAAACGAATAGTGTGAAGAAATTACTATAATACGGCGTACTTTTTGAGTATTTGTCCGAATCATTTTGTATAGAATTCGGATTTGAGGATTGGCCTTAAGTTCGCTTTTGAGCGTGTAGAATGTTTTGTGTGTCATCGAAAAACGCTAACACGCTCACACGCTAGCGTTTAAACTCGCCAATAATCAGCTTGTAAATAAACTGTGTGTCGTCGACGCTTAATAAGTTACTTTAAGCTACCATAAAGCACCATAAACAACCCTAAACAGTGTATACCTACCAACAAACGTAGCAAACTCTAATGACCACATTTCTTCATTCAAGCAAATCTATGTTTGCTACTGTAGTCCAATATCGTTTGTGCGCTATCGGAAATGGTTAGGGCGGCGATACACGGTCAAGTAAGTTTGATAAGTTTCGTAAAGTAGGTAGTTATGATCCGATTTTGAAAGTTTTTTTATTACTACGACTTTTATATTACTGGCGTAGGAGGTCTTATGAAAGTTTATGTACAAAAATGTTGGTTAGTATTTTAATATTGCATAAGTATTTGACGAAGCTCTAAATTATCTCGAGTATTTTTAATATTCTACATTATTGTATTTTTCAGTGAAGTATTTGACTCTACTTTATACATTCATAAGACTGGTCTGTAACTAACCATACTTGAGACAAATATATCATTTAGTATTTAGTATTTATTTATTTACTTTAAATAAAACGTTCATTAATTTAATTTAATTAATTTCATTAATTCATTCATACCGAAGCCAACCAACTATCTTTTTGCAATTCCCAGTGTTTACCACCACTCTACGTTAGTACGCAAAGTACGCGACTCTACCCATAAAATAAATAATTACAAGCCACTTATTTAAAGTTGCTATGAGTACATAATTATTTATTTATGATGATTTATGATCAAAAACCATTGCTTTTAAAATTATTTTAAGAGTGTGAACCTTGTATAGTAATTTAGTATATGTCGTAAATTATGGGCATTTAAATAAAACAAGATCAAAATGTACGAGATTTATTTCAAACATTGAAATAATTACATACACACACAAACACACAAGTTAAGTGTTAAAAAAGATTTGTCAAAATTGTTTTGCGATTTTGAAAACTGATCGTGTGTCATGTATCATAATCTGATACAGACGGTCATGCAATGCAATTCCATTGGCGCTTACATAAGCATGTACGGTCAGCATCAAAAGTCGACGACCACTTTCAGATTCTCAAAATCGCTTTACAATGTGGTGTACAGTTAATTTTGAACTTTGATGATGTTCATTCAATACTAGCGCTTGTCATGTTGAGCGATTTAGGTATAATAAAATTGGTGTAAAGCGATTTTGAAAATCTTATTGTGGTCATTGACTTTTGATGCTGACTGTACCTAACAGTCTCATTTTGTAAACTATTTGCTACCAACAGTATTTAGTAGCTAGCTTCGTCTGTAATGGGTAATACTCCATGTTACATGTTGTAGAAGCGTTTTCTACCAACGGACGATAAAATCATTAATTTATTTTAACCGACTTCAAAACAAAGGAGGTTCTCATTTCGGTTGTTTTTTTTATTGTTTATAAACCGATTTGAAAAAATATCTTATTGTTTTAAATAAAAATATATAAATAATTTGGGTATAGGTTATAGGTACAGACAGCATCATAGATAAGTATGTCCCTTGCATTATAATACCCAGCTTCAAATCCCTTAAAATCGCTGCCGCAGCGTATGGAAAGTTTTCCTTTAAAAATAAATTATATTTGTATAACCGTATGTAAGCCTGAACATAATTTCAAGTATGACAATTTTTGAAAGGATTTATAGCTGGGTGTCTTGTGCAAGGGGGATACTTATCCCTGTACATAAATGTACAGACAACGTCAGATTCAACGTCAGATCTTATCTCTGACTGGGGACTTACCGGATACTTACCGTTGTCTGTACATAAATGTACAGACAACGGTAAGTATCCCCCTTGCACAAGACACCCCGCCATAAATCCTTTTAAAAATTGTCACACTTGAAATGATATTTAGGCTTACTTACATACGGTTACACAAATATAATTTATTTTTAAAGGAAAACTTCTCCATACGCTGCGGCAGCGATTTGAAGGGATTTGAAGCTGGGTATTATAATGCAAGGTAGATACTTATCTATGATGCTGTACTTTCAGATTGATCCCATAGAATCAATTATAATTCAGTGGTGTTTACGCTCACTAAAACAGTCCAGTAATAATTGACGTCGGTTGTATCTAGTAGGTTTTTGTAAAACCTCGATTATTGTTATGTAACATCTTTCATTTTGCTTTCTGTTAATTTGTGGCAGTGATTTCGTGAAATGCAATGGAAGTGTGTAACAGGAAGTAAACCGTCAGATGGTACAAACCTCAGTAAATTAAGTTAATAGAATCCTTCCAAATTTAGTAGTTAGATGTTATATCATACGCGACTTCTGTAAGGGTCGCTCGTGTTTTGATGTGTTATACACGGTCAATTTTTAATCACCGAAAAAAAAAATACGCATAGTCAGTTGCCGTTACTGAACACAGATACGGCAAAAAAAACTTGAAAAAATTAAGTCGAATTTTTGACAAAATAAATTTGATAAAAATTGGATAACTGTTACAGTTAGTCGTTTTCCTATGGATTTGCGTCAAACGGTACCTTTTATTTATAATAATTTAGGTTTTATTCATCGTTTGGCAAACCTGGGTACCTAGCTCGAGCCAGCCCGTAAAATCTCGGCTCGGGCGCCGCTGTCACTCTGCCATTTTGTAGAAATCCTAAATTCTGACTTCACAGATGCAACGTAGTACCCCTTCTGCATTGTCCATTATTATTTTTTTTGTAATTAAAAATTGGTGGTGTATATTTCCTCTCGCTTTCTAATTTGTAGAATTAATTTCATGATAATGGGACGGATGCGTGGAACAGGAAGTTATCAGTCAAACGGTACCAACCTCAGAAAAATAGAATCCTTCCAAATTTTAATGATATATCAGATGTTACGTCTTAATGCGACTACTGTTCATCATCATCATCTTCATCCGCAGCCTGACTTGACCCACTGCTGGGTATAGGCCTCTCTGCTCTCGCCACGCTGCCCGGTCCTGTGCTAAGCGGGTCCAGGTTCGGCCCACGACGCTGACAATGTCGTCGACCCATCTCGCGGCCGGACGTCCGACACTTCGCTTGCCAGCCCTGCTCCACCTGTCATCACCACGTCTGACCAGGTGTCCCGCCCAACTCCATTTGAGTTTCATGATCCGTTTTCCTATGTCCTGAACCTTAGTTCGTTTTCGGATCTCGATGTTAGGGACTCGATCTATAAGTTTGACGCCGAGCATGGCACGCTCCATGACTCTCTGTGCAACTTTTAAGCGGTACACAGCCTCCTGCGTACCGCTTACTACTGTTAAGGCTCACTAATTTTCATATTTAAGGTTATAAGTGATTTCTATCGTAACAATACAATAGCATGTAGTATTGACAATCAATATCATAATAGCATTGGGAACGTGTCAACTGAATGTTCGTTTATAGAAACACCATCGAATGGATATAACTACTTACAAGGCACGTTTCTTCAATATCGAAAGTATCATAATCACGCAAGGCCATTCATTTCGACATGTATTTAGTCATACTTTTTACTCTGATACGAGCTACAAATTTTATTGAATTTTGCAGCGTATATGTTCTTTTTCAAGATGTAGATGTCAAGGTTATTTCATTTTATAATATTATATTCAATCATAAATTGAATTCACAAATTGTATATGAATTTCTAATAGCAAAATAATTAAAAAGCAAACGGAATAATTATTTACTAAAAGATTAAAGCACTTTTTAGTTGAAAAATGTTATTACGAGTTAAAAGAATTTTTGGAAGAAAAATTATAATAAGTACCTACCTACTTACCTAGAATAAAATTAAAATCGTTAGTATTAAATTATAAAAAACCGTAAAAAGATATTATAATTTGTTTTAAATTGACATACTTAAATAAAAATAAATAATATAAATGTGTTACATACCTATTGTTCAAAACCTCGGTCTGCCAGCCTTCTATTGTAGTGCCCTAAAGGGGCTCGCATGAGATCCTACCACTGTATGTGAATTACTGTTACTCTTTACTTTACTTTACTCTTACCATGTGACAACAATACAACTATTGAGTATTGAGTATTATAATATTAAAGAAATAGAATAAATATACACAGTTTAAAAATCCTAAACTACTATGGAACGTACCCTACGACATATTTTTTTAGGTCACTAAACCTATCTTGTCATGAATGGAAAAGAAGCAAAAGGTTTCTCAATTTATTTTTAAACACGTTTGTCTGTAAATTGTTTTCATTTCATTAGGAAGAGCATTATAGAGGAGTACCGCTTGATAACGACACCCATGCTCTGACACATTTAACCTCATATACATACATTGGGACCTCGAAGGCCTTTCTTTTAGTATTAAGCCTCTTTGTTCTAGTCTCTTATGTTTGTAAATACCCAATAATCATAATTTCCACTAAAATATACAAGATCAGTCAAGGGCATGTAAAAATCATTTTATATTTATTAACTGTAACTTGGACAAAATGATTTTAGTTAATTCATTAATTCGTTTGGCTAATTGCAAGATACCTTTTTTGTTTTTTATTAGTTTCTTACTATATAAAAAGAAATACCGAAGGCTACTCTAAAGGTGTCTGCCCACTACCCGTCGCGTGCTATGCACGGAGCGTATCAGCACCGGCAAAATGTAAAATTGCATGGAGCGCGACTGTCGGTGACGGAACGGTGTTGTATACTGGGTATAGTGTCATACTTTTCAACACAAACAATTGTTTTTGCCTGATACGATCCTAGCACTGCGGGATAGTGGGCAGAAAGCTTAAAGGCTTCGTCAAACAGGAAGCGTTCTCAGCGCGCGTCAAGGCGTGACGTTACGTTGAGCTATAACGCTGCATTGTGTTGTACAGATAATTATATTGAGAGCCTGTCATACAGTCCTGACGCCGCGACAGAACGTTGCGTACTGCTAGCGCCGGTGCTCGGTGTGACAGTAGAATACCGTCATAGTACAACGCAGTTCGGCGCTATAGTGCGGCGTCAACTTAGCGCCCTGACGCGGCGTAAGTACGCGTTCTGTTTGGCGTAGCCTTAAGAGTAAATTACTTAAACACGTCACCATAATTCTCAGTTGGGACCGCAAACTTTATACGACTGTTGTTAAGATTTCAACTCAAGAAGTCCATTTGGGTATGAAAATTTGAACAGTCAAACTTCGTAACTTGAAGACTGTTGCACGAAGGACACTCTAACTAAGATAAGTATGTACCTAAGCTGATAAGAAGCCAAGGACAAGGTAGTTTGAACCTAAATATTGCTAGATCATATTAAAATAAGTTTTGAGCACCAATCTAGACGGAATATTAGGGGGGACTTCCATCGGTTGTTTTTTTTATTTATTTATTTTTTATTTATTTGGGTAAACTAACAGTTACACAATAAAGACTAAGTATCCTAGATTAATAATAATAATTGGCATACACTAAATCTGGTGTGTGATACAGCAGTAAACCCGGTTTTAACTTAGATATATGCTTACTGAGTTATCAGAAGGCGCTGGTATTCTGTTGCAGCCGCATAAAGAGTGAAATCTATGTGTAAAAATGTTTTCCGTAAAGATAGAAAATATATTTATGAAGGACTCAATTAAAAAATCATTGTATTTTCTCAGGAAACCAAACTCATAAGCTATATTTGTGTAACAAAATAATTATTTTTGTGAATAATATTTTTTAAATGTTGTAATAAAATCGCTGCATTTTCTCAGGAAACCAAACTAATGAATTTTGAAAATTTATAGTAAAAAATAAGTATCAATGTGAAAAAATATATTTTCTAAAAAGAGAGAAAACATGTTTTCGTAGTTATCAATTAAAAAATCGTTGCATTTTCTCAGGACTACATACTAGTTGAATTAAAAAACTAAGAATTAAAAATAAAGTTAGGGCTGGTGCAGCGGCAAACTCTGCTGAAGATCTCAAGCGGCGTAAATATGTAGGTATTGATAGGTCGTATATGTTTGAGCCCTTTGGGGTCGAGACCCTAGGTCCATGGGGAAAGGGAGCTTTCCGCGTTTTCAAAATTTTGTCAGAGCATCTGGTCGAAGCGACGCGTGATCAGAGGGCTGGCAGCTATATCGGCCAAAGAATTAGCCTTGCAATAGGCAATGCAGCCAGTATCCTCGGCACGCTGCCATCGGGTATCGAGTTGGAGCAGTTGAGCTACCTATAGATCGTTTGCAACGGTCTATGGGTGGCCTAGTTGTTTCCTTTTGTAAAATTTGTAATATAGATTGTAGTAGTTAGCTTATGATGTATTAAATTTTTTTAATAAAAAACTACATTTGTAACACAAAATAGGTATATAAGTTAATAATATGTTTTAAAATGTTGTAAAAAAATCGTTGCTATTTCTCAGGAAACCAAACTAATAAGCTACATTTCTATTCACAATCAACAATAGATTGTATCCCATGACATTAGCTCGTGGTGCAATACTTACAATGTTGAATGGCTGGGAAAATTACAATGAAAAATCGATGTGAAACGGTAAAACTATAATTTTCTAAACGACTTTATTCTTCCACTAGAAGCCGTATCATTCATCGAACGAAACCAAACAAGGCGGTTCAGAATTCCAAAAATATAATTTTGATTGAATTTTTGTTGAATGTGAATACCTATACATTTATGTATAATAAGATAACTATTATTTAGAATAGTTATCTTACTATACATGTATTAGAGGGTAAATCAATCCATTATTGGCATTGGCCTTTATTACTTTTAAAAGCATACTGAAATTGAATAATCTATAATTTCGTTGTTTTTACGCATTAATCTCTAGGGTCAATATATAGTCAGGGTGCCAATTAAGGTATTATAATGAGTTCAAAATTAATAAAATATGATAATTGTCAGAGAACTTTAATTCAAATGATATAAATTAAAGTTTCCTATACAAGGTTGTAAAGCAATAGCTTTACTTGCTTGCTTGCTAACTACTTTAGAATAGAATAGAATAGAATATGCTTTATTGTATCACCTTAAAATAATTAAAAACAAGAAAAACAAACTAAAATTACAAGGGCGGTCTTATTGCTAGATAGCAATCTCTTCCAGACAACCAGATAAGACATATTGTTAACAGAAAAAAATATTTAAATTACAGTTGATAAAGGGTGTACCAAAAAGATGTTATAGATAAAAAAATAATAATAATAATTAACATTTTGACTAACTAAAATCACACAGAATATTACACAATATTAATACATATTATATTTACATTCTAATATCTAAATATTATACTATATATATATATATATACATACTCATATACATATATATAAACACAATAAATATGACTGGTATTGTATAAATTGTGTATTTGCAAAATTCTCCAACGATGGAGGGTGATAGGTATGAGTAAAATATTAAGGTAGGTACTGACAACGGCATTATTACTTTAGTATTTGAAGATATCTTTGGAGTAATTTGGAAGAGACTAGCCGCCCACGACACAGGGTATCCTAGTGTAGGGGCTAGTGCGTACCTAATTATAAGTACCCAAACTGTAAATTACAAATAAATATATTTTTTCATTTATTTTCATTATCATTGATTAATTATTTTCGTATAAGTTCCTTTTTTTTCGTGTAAGCTCGAAGCTCCGTTTACGTGTAGATAGGTACTAAGGGCTTTTATTGTTTTTTAAATGCAGGCAAAGAAGTGAGCCTCAGTTAGTTTGCCATCATACTTATTAATTCTAAACGACTTTTGTATTTTTAAATGCGCACTCTAAAAAAATTGCTCTGCTAATGTCAGTCAAATTAAGATAATCTATTTATTAACGTTTTAACAAAACGACTTTTCAAAATGTTGGATTGGATATAATTTGTTGACCAATTTTGCGTGCTTTTTTCTTAATAATTGATGAAGTAAAGAAGTAGAAGGTTCGGGTTCAACGATCTCTGTTTTCGTTTATTCTTATTATTTTAGACGACACCGTGGATTAGTTGATAGTGACCCTGCCTACGAATCTTGGTGTTCCGGGTTCGATCCCCGGCCGGGGCAAATATTTGTGTGACGAATACAAATGTTTGTTCTCGGGTCTTGGATGTTGTGATGTCTTGTATGGTGTCCATGCCACCTGCGACACAGGGAATCCTAGTGCAGGAGTGTGAGTGTGTGAATGTTTATTATTTATTATTATTATTATTTATTTTTGTATTAGTTAGAGTATGCTCCCATTTATATTTCATCAAAAACTTCACTCTTTTTAGTAGTCACTGAATAAGCATTCATCACGATTGGGCGTAAATAGGATAGGGTAAAACCGGGTTAAATGTCCCAAAAAGATAGGTGCCATTTATCATAAAAACCTTACATACGAAAATCAATTGGAAGCAATAATAGGTTTTTAGAATATTTTTATGCTTTATACTTTACCTATTAATTATTACATTCATTTGATTTTAGAAAGTAAGGTTTTTATAAAAAATTGCACCTCTCTCCTTTGGGGTAGGTATATAGCCCTGTTTTATCCTATTGGTAAATAAGATGAAAATTATCTTATATATCAACCATAATAATTATGTGGTGGATTAATCTAATCAGGCCATGTAAGTTTTGCTTGAAAACAGTGACTGACCTGAAAGTAGGGTAATATTATCTGTCTCATGATGCCAATGTTCTATTCAACTGAATAAATAGGCCATGAGCTGACAACCTGTGCCAAACCATAACAAATTATCTCTACCCTAATAACAGCATTTCTATCATGTAGTATTATATCATGTATACAATCTATAACTAATTCTTAAAAGTTCTCGGAAAGAAAAAAATCTCGAAAGGAGCCTCTTCGAGGCGCACTTTGTAATCCTTTCCACCACACTGACTGGTTCGAAATAAAAACTAGTCACACGATATAAATGAATCAATTCTTAAAAAAATATAAACCACCCGGCCTACATTGAATATGATAAAAATGTATTTTTTTTTTAATAAACAATATAAATCGTCTCGACACTAATTGCTAACATTACTATTAAAAAATAAGAGTAAATCAATACATATACTTAAATAAAAGGTTTAGTTCTGATTATATTCTGACAGACACCCTACAGGTTAAACCAGTGGACGTAGAGACTTGAAATTTCGAAATGCGATTTGAATGTTCGACAAGAAAGGATTATTTTTGAATTCGCAACGCAAATAAATTAAACGTTATTGAAACGGTATCAGGTAGTAGGTAGGTTCAATCTACAACATTTTCTAGAACTTTTGAAGTAGGTTTTTACCTCACAGTAACTTTTGAAGTAGGTTTTTACACTCAGAAATGAAAATAAAGATAGCACAGTACAAAGGAAGCAGCCCTAGGCGCAATTATTACAAGCTTTTTGCTCTGTTTGTCTCTCGCTTGCCACCTTGTATAGTGTATACCTAGCTTTGATACTCTGTGGAATTGAGAACTCCCAGTTTTATGAGTCTAAATTGCTAGTATCACTGTATCAAACGGCTGAGTAAGCAATTTATAAAAAAAGGGAAAACCTGGCAGGAAAAATGGGATAGGTACTGCTGCCATTTTGATTTTTATTGAAACTACTAATTTTATCCTATGGCCAGAACACTAAGCAATTTATAAAAAAAATGGCCACATAAAAAGGGCTGCCGCTATTTTGATTTTTATTGACACTACAAATTTGTCTTGCGACCAAGACACTAAGCAATTTATAAAAAAAAATGGTTGTCTGTAAAGTTGTTTTACAGACGATACGTTTAACGTGACTATCAGCGTAACGGGACAATGAGCATTACCGGGCAATGACGTCACGATTCGTGCATGTAGCCGGCGCGGCAGCGTTTATCGATTTATTAGATCACGTAGTCACGTCAAAAATTATAAAATCCGCCCGCATTGATAGGACTCTACCCCAATTTCGATTTTTATATACACTAGAAATTTATACATATGACCAAGATAGCTACATAATTTGCTAAACTCTATTACTTAGCTTTATTGAGAAGAGAGTTTACGCTGACCCTGATTTTTCATCTAATTGATTGATTCAGGCGTTTTATTACGGAAATCCATAAATATTAATAAATAGTATAAATATATATAGTAATAATTCCGCTTAACTTCCAAAACTAGGTTCCAATTAACTTATTGTTTCTAAACCAAAGCGCCGAAAACAGAAAACCCAAGTCGACACTCGTTTCGCCTCTACACGGCGAAATCATCATCCTCAGAAGATGTTGACTCGCCGAAATCCGAAACGTGACTCACGTTTCGGATGTACGAAAAAAAGGAGAGACAAAAAATCTTAAACTAGAGTTAAGTTAATTGGAACCTTTGTTTGGAAGTTAAGCGGAATTATTACTATATTATACTATTTATTAATACTGATTTTTCATTCTAGTTCCAATAAGCGCAAAATTATATCTTCATAGATATAGAAAGGTGATATTAATTTAAATGACATTTGTTTATATTTTGTCCATGGGAACGAATGTAGTTAAACGGTGCCGTAGTTTTGCATCTTCACATTTTTTTTAAATACCTATAAGAAGAATAAAGGAACAATTAAGAAAGAGAGAATTTTCATAAGATTATGAGACTAAAAAAAGCCATAAACCGAGATGGAAATAAAAATTTTATGCTCTTGAAAGAGCGTTCGTTACGTTTGTTTTGAGGGAAGTTTTACGTCAGAAACTAATTGCGGTCGGTGGTAAAATTATTAGCGTTTACGAATGCATTTTACTTCTGACGCCCTGTATAAATGAAAATTTATGTTCTTGATGTGAGCCAGCCACAGACCAATGTTCTTGATTAAAAATAAATATTTTTTTTTAAAGTAAATAGTTAACACTAGTCAGTCGGTAGCAGAGGACGTGGTGGCCGAGTGGATGAGGCCCTTGCGATCTGATGGCCTCGGTTTCGAATCCCGGTGGCAGTCATGCGTAAATGGGTTTTTTCGGTCGAAAAAATCTATGTATGCATCCCACGTTCTTGCAACGGTGAAGGAAAACATCGTGACAACGCACAGGCCAAACCATTGGGAGTAGAGACTTGAAATTTGGAGAGCATGTTCATCAAAATACGTTAATATTTTATTTTTCATTCATGAATATGTTGTTTTTCATTTGTAAATCAGTTTCCATTTTATTCGATATTTGTGCTTTTATATTTTTAGAATACCTATGAGTTTATAATTAAATAAAAATAATTTTCAATTTTCAACCTATACCTAGAATATTAAAAAGACATGTCTGAAAAGCCTGTACCTATTTTATAAAAAAAACTGAAAAAATACTGCTTTACGTATAGTAGCACAAAAGGAGAAAATTCTCTAAAAACGGCTAGGAGTGAGAAACAAATGCGAGAGGAGGGTTCCGTATAAATATTTGATGGCATGAGGTGTTGTGTTCAGCGTTGTTCAATTTTCGTATGTGCTTATGGGAATGATGATATTTCCTTGAATGTTTTATTATGGGTAAATGGTTTTACGCAGTTTATTTTTATTATCCTTTTATGGAACAGTGTTACGTTTTACGAATTTAACCTGAGGAAAAAAAAATAATAGGTACTAAACTTAGCCTTTTGTTCATCCGACTTCAAAAACAGGAGGTTCTCAATTCGGTTTTTAGTGTTGTTACCTCAGAACTATGTATGTTGTTTACAAACCAATTTGAAAAAATAATTATTTTGTTTGAGAGGATAATTATACTTTAAGATTGGTCCCATAGAAATTTCATCAAAATCTGTTTAGAAGATTAGTATAAAAATCAATATAACTGAAAATACTGAGTTAAAGAAATTTCGTTATTATGCTTTTATGTGACTTTTCGGCGGTATGAACGGTCACTAGAACAGTCACATTGAAGTCGGTGTAGTATGTTTTTGTGAACCCTAAAATATAACCACCCCGAGGCACGCTAACTATAATTGCAGCTTCAGGTAAAAAGGAGAGGATGAAAGGACACTCCTTACATAAAGACTGTAAGAACATGAATGTAGCTGGCAACCCTGAAATTGCGTGTTTGACACCCTTATTATGTCCCAATAAGGTTGCTTTTTCCATAAAATTTAAATGAAAAAGATGGGGGAACATCACAATATCTGCTTTTCTGTCTAGATTGCAGTTGAAAGGTTAAACGTTGTAACTCAAATGGCTTAGTAGCATTTCAGTAGATAAAGACTTTCCTTTGGTACCTAGTAGTTAGGTACTAGGATATTATCATAATTGTTAAAGTAAAGAAATATGGATAAAAGTAAATGCTGATACTATATTCTTTAATCAATCACACAAGTTTTTTAACTAAAAACATCTTAAGGGTAATCCTCAAGGCAAATTTTCATGCAAAATATTTTGAACAAATACTCAAAAAGTACGACGTATTATAGTAATTTCTTCACACTATTCGTTTCGTCTATGTTTTCCGATTGTGTGGACAAAATTAGTAAGGTTTCATACTTAAATTTAGATTTTATACGTGTTTTGAAATTAGTAGTGTAAATTTAAAAACACGTATAATATCTAAATCTGAATATATTTTCACTTCTACATATTTTTTTAACTCAAACTCACACCAAAAGTATCAATCACATTAAAATTATAATAAATGATTAAGCTGAAATCGTGGCTTGCTTCAAAACCTGAAAAAATATATAAATCGTTTTTATAAAAAAACGCAAATGAACCCGCTTTTTCACTATAGAAACCGCAATAATCCGTCCTTTGAAGGAATAAAATAATCTTTATAAGTATGTAGGTAGGTCAGAAAACTCACCCTAATTTTTTTTTCATTTTGTTTTTACAAGTCTGTCCCATTTGATTGGATTGTCGACGTCAAAGAAAACTTGCTCGACTCAATTGGATCATTTCTTTCTGATTGGAGAACGATTCAGAATGAATCAGAGTATCTACGTTAAAACTCTAAAGTGAAGTATAGATAGATAGGTAGAATATAGGTACCTTATTGCTCACTAGGCATGGAAATTATTGCTACTTCTATATCATTGTCACATGGTGATGTGATTTCATTTTGTAACAGTGAAATAACAGTGACAAAATCACCGTTGATTTTTCATCAGTAGCCTAATGTAATAACGTCACATTTTGTTAAAATAATTCACGCATGACGTGGCGTCACCCAATCACTCGCACACACAGTCAGCACACTACTGACTGTCTGTTATTGTTATTTACGATACGAATGAAATTGTGGATGGTGACAATTATCATGAAATCACAGCGTACAGAATCACCTGCCGGGGCGCGCCAGGTGGATATCACCGGTGATTTTATAACAGACTTGGTCTTAGATATTAACAAGTGCTATGTGTGATAAGTTTTATACCATGATATTAACATGCTACTCGATATACAGATAAACAGATAAACAGATAAACATTTTATTGGTAATTATAATATTACAGGTCCATACAGTGAGTTGATTGTCTATACATATATTAAAATTAAATTAAATTAAACATTAACATTACAATATTTAGTTGTATTATATTACTGTCTTTACAAATTCATCGACATTGTAGAATGCCTTCCCGATGAGCCATGATTTTAATTTTATTTTGAATGTTGTAAAAGAAGAAGCGCTGGTAATATGCTCTGGCAGGTGGTTGTACAGTGTGGGCCCCAGGACGTGCGTGATTCTGTCCGACTTGGCGAGTCGCCGAGACGCCGTCGCGAGCTTGTCAGCTCCCCGAGTGTTGTACTGCCGCTTGTGACCGTCTCCGCGCGTCTTGAACATAGCAAGATTGTGCCTAACGTACACTACGATCTGGAATATGACGATCGAGGCCAGGGTCAGAATCCGCAGTGAGGTGAAATGGGGTCTCACCGACGTTTCCCGCGACACCTTCACGATCGCCCTCACAGCGCGCTTCTGCATCCGGAAGGCACGCTCCCTGTCGGCAGCGCGCCCCCACAGCTCTGCGCCGTACTGCAAGAGCGAATGCACGGTCGCGAAATAGCAGGTGCGGACTACGTCAGCAGAGACCACGCGCGACAACCTACTCAAGGCGTAGCATGCGCTACCAAGCCTTGCACACAACTTGTCTATGTGCGTGGCCCAAGTCAGGCCTCTGTCAATCTGGAAGCCTAGGAAAGCGGTGGACTGCATTTGTTGGATAGGCGTTGTGTTAATCGACACGGAGAGGCTCCTTACCTTTCGTCCTGAGATACAGAAATGCATGAAATGCGTTTTCTGAAGGTTCAGAACGAGTCCGTTCCACTCGAACCACTGTGCCACCTGGCGAGCCACCTCGTTCAGTCTAGTCTCGAGCTGGTCCAGTGACTGTGCGCATACTACTACAGCGACGTCATCCGCATACATAAATACTTCACCTGCCGAAACAAACTCAGGCAGGTCGTTGAGCAGTAGCGAGAAGAGAATGTTGGACACTGATGATCCTTGCGCCACGCCCATCACAGTCATCAGTGGGTCAGACTTGGTCTCTCCTCCGTCACCGACCACCACCTGAGATCTGTCCCGCAGGAGATCTGTAAACAGTAAGTGCGCCCGACCACTAACACCGTAGTGCTGAAGCTTGGAAGAGAGTACGCTGTGGTCTGCAACATCGAACGCTTTCGATAAGTCGCAGCACAGGACTGCAACTTGCCGTTTTTCCTCACAAGCCCGGAGCACCCGCCGGATGACCTCGCGCGTGAGCGAGGTGGTGGAGCAGCCGGCGCGGTACGCGTACTGCCGCTCTGACAATGCTCTCGTCTCTTCGAAGAACTGGGTGAGGCGGGCGCTTAGCCCATTCTCAAGTACTTTTGCAACAGCAGGTATTATGGACACTGGCCGGTACCCATCAACGTCATCGCGCTTGCCCTTCCCTTTGAAAAGAGGCGAGATCTTACTTAACTTAAGGACTTTTGGGTAGGTTCCAAACTCAATGCACCGGTTAAACAGATTGGCCAAGCCCCATGCTAGTTGTTCCGCGACGGAAGCAAGAAGCTCCATCGAAATGGAGTAGATATCTTTAGTAGGTTTTTTTGGAATACGAGAAGTTATTATTTGAAACACTTCTAGTGCGGTAAATCTAGTCAATCTTAATGAACGGTCAGCAGTAGGGCGTGCGGCTTCGAGCGCTTCTTGCACACGAGCGGGCGAGGCGCGCGGCGCGCCGCATGCGGAGGCCGCACTCACAAATCTTTGATTCATGGCATCGGCCGCCGACTTTCGGGACTCAAACTCCACACCCCTAGTGTCCTTAACAATTTCGGTAAAACTCGAAGTTATATAAGGCGTTTTCCCTCTCTCGGTATTTACGACGCACCATATTGCTTTACTTGAATTAACACTATTGCATATAATTTTCTCATAGTGGTGAATTTTTTGAGCTTGAACCGAATTCTCGTATTTTGCGGTAATACTATCAATAGAACCACTGATATGAGAGTCCGGGTATTTTTCATACAATTCTATTGTGTCAAATAAAAGATTTTTTAAGTCTATAAGTTCGTTAGTTACCCATGAATGTTTCCGTATATTCTTGCGTTTGTATGGAAAACAAATGTCAAATCTGCTCGTAAGTATGTTAATAATAGAAGTTGCAAAGCTATCTACAGACTGAGCTCTCTGTAGTAAACCATCCCAGTCTATCGCTAACATAGCAGCTCGGTAGGCCATACGATTTGCTTGAGAGTGCTCCCTAACGAGGCGGGTGCGCGGCGGCGGCTGCACGCGCGCGCACACGAGCTCGGCTCTAACGGCGTAGTGGTCGCTGAGTCGGGTATGTAGCGGCGCCGCTGCCACCGTCCCGCGTGGCATGTTGCTGTAAACATGGTCTAGACATGATGACGACGTACCGGCCACTCTAGTTGGAAAATCTACTTCATTATGCATATTATGCAAATTGAGTAGATCTGTCAGCTCAGCTGTTTCTTAACAGAGCACACATCACCCAGCCAGTCAATATTAAAATCTCCCACAAATATACAATACTTACCACAATCATTAGCTCGTTCGAGTAGGCATTCCAAATGTGATAGGAAATCGATAGAACTAATTAAGTTAGTTCTATATATACAAAGTACTACAATATTATAATCAATAAGCTCAACAGCTGATACTTCGCAATATCTCTCCGTCGATAAGTCGGTAAATTCTAAGCGCTCTATAGCTTTTATGCCATTCCTAATAAACAGACATGAGCCTCCGTGAATAACTATTTTCTACAAAAACTAGATACTAAAGTGTACCCGTCTAAGCTTATACATTTTAAATTAGGTTCACTTAGCCAATGTTCAGTCAGACCACATACACATACTTTCCATGCCTATTGCTCACCATCTTAGTATTATTACATTATATTAAAAAAAAAAGCTAGTTATAAAACGGTGTATAACAGTGGACAATGGGCAGTCTTATCGCTAAAGAGCGATCTCTTTCAGACAACCTTTGCATGGATGGAGTGTACAAAGAAAGGTGATTGGTAACTAAGGTACATAAGCATTTGCAAAAAAATGTTAGTAAATACCTAAGTATTCTATCAGTTATATGGTTTCCAAACTCCAATCTTAAGTTTTGGAAAAAAAAAAACAATTAAGGGCTAGATTTGTAAAAAAAAAGAAAGTCGTTTTGTAAAATGTCTTATACCTAGGCATTTGCAAAAAAAAGTAAAGCATAATACAATGAAAAAATGCAGGGCGAGATGGCGTTCTAAAATTATACCTATTATTAATTTTGGATTTGATTTTAATTAACTCGGCTGGGATGCCCAAGAATATCTGAAAAGCCTTATTATTGCAAAGGGAAAATGCTATTACGTTTACTTTTTATTAAAAATTGATTCCTTGTTTTTCGAGTACCAAAAGAATTGATGAAGAGATGAAAAACAAGTTTAATAAACTTAAGGTGGAATAAGGTCGACGTAGCTGCCTACGTCCTACGTCAGTAGAGAAGACTTTTACCCGAATGCATAGAAGGAGGGTTGTGTTTGTCGAGTAAATGTATGAATGTATGTTTGTCTGACTCTATGCGCCGCCCTGCAGTCTAAACTGCTGAATGGATTTGATAACATAGGTATCGTTGGGTTTGTCTAGGTCACACGACTGACATAGGCTACCTTAAATGTCAAACAATCCAATATGGCGGCTGTAAGCCATACCAACAAAACATTATTTTTAAAAAGTTAAAGTACCATCAGAACTTGATGGCTTTCGGTATCTTGTATTTCGTTTCAGTCATGGAAAAAAATAAAGTCTCTTCTTCTTATCGTGTCACTAGTTCCTTCGAACCAGTGTGGTGAAAGGATTTCAAGTGCACCTCGAAGAGGCTCCTTTCGTGCACTCGACACATGTTTTCGAACTTTAGGTTCTACGACATGCCGGTTTCCTCACGATGTTTGCCTTCACCGTTGCGAGGACGTGGGATGCATACATTGATTTTTTCGACCGAATAAATTCATTTACGCATGACTGCTTCCGGGATTCGAACCCGCGACCATCAGATCGCAAGGTAAGGACCTCATCCACTCGGCCACCACGTCCTCCTTATCATTAAAGTGTCAAAAATGTAGTATAACGAGAATAATTTTGCAGTCGGGTTTTCAATTTTATTAAACTTTTCGATAAATTTTTCGCACAATACCACGTATGAACCTACTATGTAAAAACATACTTGCACCTAAAACTCCCTCCCTGCACTATAAAACCCAATTTACATTGTACCACACCAATAAATAATTTTCAATTAAACCAACACCAAATCAAATAACAGTGGATTATTTGGCTCACAACTGATCCAATTAACATAATAACATAATTACATTATTTCAGCGTCATGTTTATTGAACGGATAGCATTACAATGCATTATGTAAACTGTTCATAACTAATGGGTGAAATGTAAGCATTTGCAGTTTATTGCGTAGCTTTTGACGAAACGAGCTTAGCGCTTTGCCTAGATCACACGTACCGAGTACTCAGCCGAGACAGTGCTCTTGGCCGAGTAGTCGGTACGTATAAGCATAGCGCCGAGCGTTCGGCTGAGCGATTGACGTATGCTTTCACTGTCTCGGCCAAGTAACATTTTACTGTCTCGGCCGAGTACTCGGTACGTGTTAAGTTCAATCAGTTAAAAAAGGTTATAGGTTATAGAAAAACGCATTGCTATTCGCGTCTCTATTACCATGGTCAAGTCATGATCGTTTTATTTCGAAATTCTTGCAAAACTTAATTTAATTTAATTTACAAAAATCAATTTATATAAAAGGCCGACAAGCTCAGTATACTGCACGAAAGGCACTTGAAATCCTTTCACCACACTGGTTTGAAAGAACTAGTGACACAGTAAGAAGAAGAAGGGCTGGATGGCGTTGTTCAAAAAATTACCCGAATATAAGCATTATTAATATATTAATGTATTATACCTACCACGCGGGCAAAGAATCAGGTAGATTAGATCATGTAAATATATAAATTCAAACATAGTAATTACATTTAAAGTACCTTCGTAATAGTAAATCATAGGTCTCAATATCCCGAACCCGTATCAAACTGTGAGCTATATAACTTGGATTACATCTGGATACTGTAGTCCAGGAGCAAATTTTTCTTTTTCACGAACTATATATATTTTTGATGTGCATTATCAGGGTTTAAATTAAAAAGTGACGGATTGTGTCAGAGATACAAACGTAAAATTTAACGGTTTTAACCACAGATCTCGGATACTTTCGGCTGTCGCCCCCAAAAGATCGGTTAATGAAAGAGATGCAAGTATAGCTTTTTATGATTAAGAGCAGTATAGAACTAAGTCACGTCACTCAAAACATTTTGAAGCACCTGAGACCCCGTCAGTTATTGTTTGTAAATTATTTTATCTTTTTACAATAATCTACAAAATGAAACCATTTTATTAATTTTAAAGAGCATGGTTAGTTGCTCAATCAACACGTGTGGCACAACGCATAGAAATAACCCAGATAATCATTCATTTCACAGGTGAGTAAAGAAAATATTTTGTTTATTTTCGTAGAAAAATTTATGGACAATTTTCTTCTACAATTAGTTATAAAATCGTTGTGCCTTGTGGAGTTTTGATTGCTCTTGCCGTGTGTACAAATGGTTCTTACATATATGGAGAAATAATAGATTTTTCACGTAAAAACAAATATTGCTTCGTTACGCTAGGGCTTGATAAAATGATGACGTCATGAAATATCGATAGTACCTAATGAGTAGGTAGTTATGCAAAGTGGTACAAAACTCTTTTCTTTTCTATCGTTAGGGTATTTTTACCTAGTTAAAATAAATTTACCACTTGTGTCATTTTTTTTTGTTTCTTAAAATACGAGTATTATTATAACTAATCGTTTTTACTTATTTAATTTCAGCTTACCAAAGGATCCGCAAAACAGAAAAAAATGGTTACAAATTCTTCAGAAACAGAGCGATCATCCAAACAATATAAAAGTTTGCAGCAATCATTTTAAAAACGATTGTTTTTTATTCAGAATACATAAACGTATTTTGAAGAAAGGTTCGCTGCCTACGTTACATGTTCCAGTAAGTACCATGTTGAACAATGTTATTGTTATCGATGTCGATAGAACATCTTATTGAATGTCCATCACTATTTTTGAGCAACACATAGACAATCACTCGCACATGCTTATTATCATTTCTTGTATCCTATTTGAAATGTCATTACCCCTCTTTACATTCTAACTTTATGGTTTTAACCGCCAAAACCGGAAGTTTAACCGTAAAGGAGCCTTTTCGTTGCCTCTTTGATACTGACTCATATACACCAAAAGTTTTTAATAATAAAAAAAAATGATTAAAATTGGGTTTTTTAATATTGTTGCCGTTCGTCGTTTGTTTATCTATGCCCTTGCTTTAATTGGTAAGCATCAGTTTAACATGTACCTACACGAAAATTATTTTCTATTTAATTTTAATTTAATGTATTTCAGTTGTTTTAAAAAATGGTTATCGTGTTATGAAAACTTAAAAAAAAACTGATGAATAGTTAAAGTTAAAGAAAAGTTCACATCTCAAAAAAGAAAATGTAGCATAATATTAGATAGAATTTTCCACCATCTCCTGAGCTTTTTAAGGGTGTGCTAATAAATTTATATGTGGTGCCCTGGATCGCAGTAATTTATAGATATTAGATTGATATTAAAGTCAATTTTCCCAAAGGAATATTGATAGTTTTGTTCAGTAAATGAACTAAGTTTTGATTATTTAGTTCTTAAGTTATGCCCAATATATTGAACCCGCCTTATCGTGTCGTTTATCAGATGGTGATAGATTGTAAAATAATAATAAAAAAAAAAAATAGAAAGGTATAGTAAGATGTTTATTGTATAACTGTAATACATTAGCATTACGGGCATTATAGTATTTTTAGGATTATAGACGTCTGAAATAAATGGAGGATATTGAAAATGCAAAACAGCAACAAATAGATTTTTTTTTTAAGTAATTAAAATTTAATTTTACACAAATGGGACAAAACAGAACAAAAAAAATTATATAAACGTTTTTAATCACCTGTTTTGTGAATTCAATTTAATTGATACCCCCAAAGTCCGTCGAAAATAAAAATCTTTTATATTATTACCCGTGTCATTTCATTACTCAGGGCAAGGGCTAAAAATTATGGTAGCAAAAAAAAATCCATCAACTAACCCCAACCGCAGTTTTTTTCTTAGTGGCCTTATCTCGTATCTTATTGAAACTAAAGCGCTCCCTGCGGCGTGGTGGATGAAAAATAGCCCACTTCAACCCCACTTTTTCCCATTTTACCCCATTTTATATCATTCTACCCCAGGTAAAAGATTATAGGGGTAATGATAGCTTGTGTCCGGGGAAATGTGTTTTTAAGTTAGAGACAGGTTAGGGCTAGCATCTTAGGTTCACCGCACACGGGCCTCAGGCCACAACCACAAACGCCGCCACGAGAAGCTAGACGCAGCTGAGTTGAAGCGCGACAGCCACTTGTGGCCGGTGGTCAGCACTTGCGGTCGTTGACTACGAGCGTAGTGGCCGGTGGCTGCTAGCGGCGAGTAGCGGCGGTTTGTAGCGTGTGATATAAAATGTATGAAAACTACAGGAATTATACCGGTGGCGGCGTTTTGTGGTTGTGGCCTGTGGCCCGTGTGCGGCGACAGTTAGTCATCATAATTATGAACCACACACTCCACAGCAGTCACAGCAGCAGTTGAGCAGTCCACTGCTGGACGTAGGTCTCTCCCAAGGCGCGCTACTGAGCCCGATCTTCTCATCTCTCTCTCCTCATCCACCTTCTCCCAGCTATAGTGCGTAAATCATCGCTCTAGCTGGACAGAGATCGTCCGTCACTACGCTTGCGTAGATGCTCTCTAGAAGGTCTCTCCACTCAAGAATTTCTGGGTACCTATTAGAAAAACAAATATTTGGAGAAAATTTACAGGTCAACTACAATGTAGACTAGACTCTACCTACATACTTATACTAATGCCGCTGACGGCAGCTAGATAGGAACTAAAATAAAGTATAACGTAAAATGTAAACCTTAGATTAGAAAAAAAATATTTTCAAAACTAAGGTTCATAACTTATTGTGTTTCTTAAGCCGTTAAGTACCTACTATCAATTCTTGCAACTTTCCGGCGACAGACCACCATAACAGTTTTTTAAGTATTTTATATAATGCCTGTATTTCTGAAATTCATAAAAGAGGCAAAGATTTTTATATTTTCCAGCAAATATACATTCCAATCCCTATAAAGCACCCAATACAACCCTCGAGTTTTTCATAGTTCGGGGTAGAAATGTTTACAGTCCAACCAAATGCCACAGAATTAATTTCTATAAGTAAGTATGTATATTGTATTACAATTTAAATGTGTACTTAAAGTTTTTACAAAAATATGGAACTGTTTGCAACTGTTTTCAGTGCTAGTGGTCGTAAATGCCACTGAAAATCGCAAGAAATCAAAATATGTACGCATATTCGTTTACTGGAATGACGTGTTAATTAGATTTAAAAACTAAACCAATGAATCAATTTTGATAACATTAAAATTTTGATTTGTTAAAATGAAAAAAAAAATTGAAAATCTTATCGCTACAGCAACAAACGTTTTTACTAGATTGAATTTATTTTAAAACAGTCAAATCCTATTTTGATATAGCGGTACTATACGTGAATTTCCTTTCAATTAGTTAGCCTTCATAAATAATGAAATAAGAATCACCTACACCTTAAATTTTGACTTCAATAGCTTGTTTTTAACAAGCTATACCAACCATTTTTCCTAAGAATATACCAACGTCGGAGTTCAAACGTTTGTTGATACTACCTTCTCTGTTACAGATTATATTAATTCTGTTTCGTTGGTCAGAGAAATGCGACCTGCGAACCGTAAAGGTAGCGTGGTCACACCACTTAACCGACTGTTCCATACGATTAGACAATGTTCTTTAGTTTCCTGTTGTGTCCTCATTTCAGGTCGCTTCAGGTCTTTTTTTTATACATACATACAAGTGGCGAAACTAGCTAGGTGCTCTCTTGATGGTAAGAGATTACGCCTGCTAATAACCATAACAGTGCTACACAGGGCTTAAGCGCTCGTCTACTTTGAGACATTTTAAAGATCAGTCTCAAAAGCCCAATGATTTCACTAGCTACAGTGCCCTTCAAACCGGAACACAGTAATGCTTACACCTTACTGCATGGCGTTGGAATACTGCAGGGGATGCCTCCCAACTGTTTATTCTAGCACCGCGCAAAAGAAGTTGATTATATAAGAAAAAATCTAGAGTTGTTCTTTCAAGTGAGCCCTGACTAAGTACAGTGGTGTCGAAAACACATTTGTTTAACTAAGTAAGAAAACTTTGTAAACTTAATACGATATAGTTAGTTAGGGTCAAGAACAGGAAGAAGAGGTTTTTATCTCTTTGTTTTTTTTTCTCTAACTTTGCTACCTACTCGACTACTCTACTCTACTAAAATATTATATAGGTATTTTTATCTACCACTACCTTTATAACGTGATATTAATAACGGTCACAAAATAAAATTGTAAGCATTTTCTAGTTGCACTGCATGAATGTATCCTCTTCGCGGCGCACTTGACATCCTTTCACGACACAGGTTCGAAAGAACTAGTAACACTATAAGAAGAAGAAAAATTTACAGACGCTCAAATTTAAAATGTATAAATAAAAAAAACAATAGTATTAATTAAAATTAATAATAATAATTTAATACTTTTAAGATAAGTGGCATAATATAATGCCATAAATTAGAAAGCATGGTCAACAAAATATTTCTATTTCCAAAATTGTGGTCGCAATTTAAACTATTTATCCCAAGTCCCAAGTAATATTAAGGCCCACATAAGCTTTGGACCGCGGCAGTAAATCATCTGGCAAAATATTTTACGTTACACAGAAAAAGTATTTGAACTACAGTATTCTAAGTTGTTACCCATATTATCTACAGTACAGTAATTTTTGTACGGAATAAAAAAATCGTAAATGTCCCCAATTATTCCTAACAATTTAGAAGGAAAATATATGGACAAAGTTTTTCTAATATTCCTTAACAAATATGATCAAGAGAAATAATATCCGAATTGAGAATCTCCTCCTTTTTTGAAGTCGGTTGAGAATTGTTTGATACTGAGCCTCGCTGACACAGGGTTAGTTTACAAGTTACAAGCCAGCGAGTTCACTAGTAGCTTGAAAACTCACTCCGTGTCATCGGTTTTTTTACAATCTGCTAGTAGACTTATCCTTCCGGACCGCTAACTCGCTCACTCGCTAGCTTTTTAACTCACCGACTAGCAGTTCGTATACTAGCCCCGTGTCATCGACGCTTATAACTCGGTCGAATTAACATGACACCTGGCTCGAATGACGTTTGTGCAAAGTACAGCGTGGAATTGGATAATCTTGATAGAGAAGAGGTCCTGTAATACTTACTTGGTAATGATAAGTAATGATAAGGCTTCGCAATTAAAGGAAGAACAAACACGGAGGGCGCCGCGCGGGGCAGCGGGGGAAGCATCAAGTTCCGAGCGAGTGTCAGCCAGGTTATGTAATAATATTATTTATTCTTTGGCCAGGTGTCATGTTAATTCGCCCGAGTAGTAGGTACCGTAGGTTCATCGAAACTTGAGAGAAAATAAAATGAGTGCTCTACAAACACAGACCGATTCGCGGACCCATTTCCCACAGGTGCGATCTATCTCAATAATTGGGCACCCCCGTCTAGGGGAAAACGATTTGTTTAAAGAATTCAACATTTTATTGTAGAATTGGTTACTATTTGTCTTAGTTTTTCGTAGACTTTCGCGATTATCACACATAATTATTTGATTGTAACGGGTATTTATCGCGCTCACCTCGTTTTTGTGTCCCGACGTTTCGACTGTATTGCAATACGCCAGTCAGCCCGTGACCACGGCTGTTGCAATACAGTCGAAACGTCGGGACACAAAAACGAGGTGAGCGCGATAAATACCCGTTACAATCAAATAACTATTTGTCTTATTAACCCTGCGAGTTGGGGTTAATTTTATTTTTTATTTTGAAGCTTGTAGAGTATATGATTTCTTGACGTGTCTAGTTCAGATAAAATTACTGCACTTACCTTTTGTGTTTTTTTATCAATTAAGTTTAAGTACTGAGTCTTACCACTTACACACATATTACTTTTATTTGAATCTATTCCATAATAATTATAGATAAGGGAATCTCCAAGGTAAATTTTCATACAAAATGTTTCGGACAAATACTCAAAAAGTACGCCGTATTGTAGTAATTTCTTCACACTATTCGTTTCGTCCATGTTTTTTGATTTCGTCAACAAAAAAAGTGAAAGGCTTCATACTTTAATTTAGATTTTATACGTGTTTTAAAATTAACCCTACTAACTTAACGAATAGTGTGAAGTAATTGCTATAATACGGCGTACTTTTTGAGTATTATCCGAAACATTTTGTATGGAATTGGATTTGAAGATTAGCCTTAATTATATTATAATTATGGTGGGTACTCGTCGGATTTAAGCGAAGGGCGTAACGTAACATGCTTACTGCGAAAAGTATATTACACCGAAAAACTATCAGTACTCACCTTACAGGCATTCCGTTAGAAAATTAATAAATTTGCTTTTAATTTATTATCGTCCTATGTTGTCCCACTTCTGGTGTCCCGCTTGTGGTTAATGTCCCAACTTCTTTTCACTCTTTTGTTCGTGGCCATTTTTAATGATTTCTTATTTTCAAATACGTTAATTAAGTACTTAATATTATTGTGATGTAGGGTCGGCTAATATGTGATATAAATGTGATCAGGAAAAACAAAATTACGTATGATTTTTGTTAATATCATTGTTAAAACGTTAGCAGATCTTTCAACTTTAATTTAACAGCGGAATAATAATGTACTTAAGAAATATGAGGCCTATTATTTTAGACTTGCAAAGACCTCGCCGCAATATCCTCAAATTTCTTACTCCTTCAATTTCGAGGGGAAATCCTGTTTAGCTAAATTGCATTACAAAGGAAAAGCAACTTTAAAACCGAAAACTTTAAGTTAATTTTTATATTTTATTACTTTTGCCTCCAAATTCAATAAGCTTTTTTAACGGTTATAAAATTTATGAAAAATCGAAATGCATTTTTTGGCAACTCCCCTAGTAACTAATCAAAAATATTTTTGCTATAAAGCACAAGTCCTCCCTTTCTTCTTCTTATCGTGCCATGAGTTCTTTCGAATCAGTGTGGTAAAAGGATTTCAAGTGCGCTTCGAAGAGGCTCCGTTTATTGGTCGCATCTTCAATGTACTACATTGTGTATCTATATTTGTTATCTTAATATGTTACTGTGTTTCTGTATTTGTTATCTTATTATGCTACCATTAGTGGAAACCTTTAAATGGCCACCTAAGTGTTTTGATTGTAGCATAATAAGTTAATTTGTGCTGATGGTTTCCCCAAAAGGAATAAATAAATACCTAAATTTCTTACTTATTCAAAAAGTTAGATTCAATTTCTAAATCGAATATATTCAACACCGCTTCAGATTCTCCGAGGGCTATTAAAATACACTGCATGCAACAAAAGTTACACATTGAAAACTCCTTCTGAATTTACAGTCTCCAGCGACCATACATCACACGGCTTTCCACAGCAAAGTAAGATCGGCTTCCAACCTTGAGTTTGATACTTAGTGTCAATTATTTTGCACTGCAGTGTATTTTCAGCAATAAAGAATGTTTGCATTGGCGTATTTTGTTTGCGAAATGTCGTTTTAGTTGAGTTTAAATTACGAGCTACTAGTGTCATGAAATATGGCATACTTACAATATTTTTGCATTAGCAAAATTGGTTAGGTAGGTATCTGTAATGTTGGTTTACGGACGATAGTTTCACGAGACTTTACGTTACCGGACAATGAGCGTTACCGGACAATGACAGCGTTACCGGACAATGACAGCGTTACCGGACAATGGCAGCGTTACCGAACAATGATCGTTACCCGATAATGAGAGCGATACCGGAAAATGAGCGATACCTGACAATGACAGCGTTACCAATGACATCAACATTTCGTCGTTTTCGTAAATGCAGCCGGCGTTCATCAATTTATTAGACGTAGTCACGTCACAAAAAAATATGTAGGTATGTATTCAATACATAAATACTTTTTATTTTACAACATTGTATTGTATCAGTTATCATAAAATGTATTACAGCATAAGCTAAGTACTACAATCTATATTACAAAATATACAAAAGGAAACAATTGGGCCACCCATAGACCGTTGCAAACGATCTATAGGTAGCTCAACTGCTCCAACTCGATACCCGATGGCAGCGTGCCGAGGATACTGGCTGAATTATATCTTATATTGCTCATTCATCAGTTATCTGGTTCTCATAGTACAAGCTTGCTTAGTTAGGGGCTAGATGGCGTTGTGTGAATTGTCCAAACATTATTATATAATATATTTTTGTACAAACCCAACACTCGCCAGCAAATTCTCAATCTACCGTGATTCACATAAACCATTCACATTGGTACGAAGTTCACTGGTTTATTCACTCGGCATTCCCCATAATTTGTTGCCCCCGGCTTCGGACCGGACGAAAATATTTTATACCCTACCGAGTAAGGTTTGAGCGTGCAACTCAATTTTCTGTATCGAATTTATACGTGCACTGAATTCCGTACACCTGTGATGGGCAAAGATGTTTGATGTTAGGAAATCAAGGAAATTAAATGCCTACTGCGAAATAATTAATAATAATACATTGCCAATTCATTATTCCAAATTAAATTTAAACATTAGACATTATATTTATTTTTGTAATCTTCTTTTAATTTTTTCATTTTGATACCCTCCTCGATAGGATTGGTGAACAAAAAATTATTAATGACTTGCTTTACTATACTAGCGCTAAAAGTCTGTCATTTTGATTTTTATTTTATTAACTGAACGCGAAAAACATAACCATTCCTTGGCAGTCGGCAAAAATTTTGTAGTTGAGTAAAATGAGTCGTAGACAAAGGCTTTTATAAAAGCACTAGGCAATTTTGTGCGAACTAAAGTCGTTATGTGCAAATTTCCAAATACAAATTTTGCTAGTTTAGCTTACCCCGGAATAAATCCCGTTTGAATTAAATCCAACATTATGTAAGTAAACAATTATTATGATATAAAAGGCTTTACCCTGACTGACTGACCATAACAGTTCTCAATATATTTCCGGCCCCTACAATGTGTTATTGGATTTGGTCTCATTTGGGTCATTGCGAGGTCCATTGAAAGTATGGGTCGAAATCTTATACCCAATAGTAACTGTACTTGTTTGCATTGAGTTTTTATCTTCAATGTCTTGCCTATGCAACAAATGAAAAAAAAAATGCGAGTATGTTAGCGTAAAATTATCATTTTACAATGATAATTTACGGTTTTTGAAAATGCTGAATTATACGAGTATATGTCTGACCCTATGCGCCGCCCTGTAGGTTTAACGGCTGAACCGAATTCGATAATGAGGTTTCGTTAAATTTGTGTAGGTCATACCAGTGTCATAGGCCATGTCAGTGTGTGGCCATGTGGCCATGTCAGACATAGGTGTCATGTCAGTGTCATATATCAAAAAAAGCTAATTTGGTGGCTAAACGGTACCAAAATGTGTGAAAAATTACAATTCAGCATTTATTATCAGGTCTGTTTTGGTCATGGGAGTGATATAAATAGATAGATGTAAAATGTTTTATTGCACAGGGCAAAAAACAAGTATACAAAAAAGGGTCAAAATCTTTAACTTTATCCTTGTAGAATCCATACCTATTTTAACAGCCGAATAGCACTCAAACGTAAGTTACTGTACTATAGACTAATTATTATATTGTACATAAGTACGTGTAATCTCTAAGCATTACCTATAAGTTCATACAACAAGCAAGCTCTGACCTCACCAAGTAGGTAGGTAGTCACCAACCTACTTAGCTGAATTAACTTCTTGCAGGCCGGGCCTTATTCATTTTTCCCGGGTGTTGGGTATTAGGGCTGTCACGAACACGATATTATTTTCCCTTGAATATTATTTATCGTTACAACGAAGTGAGAAACCTACGTCAAATGAAAATGCAACCACTATTTTGCTTCAGCTTTAATAGCTAACGTGATTGAAAGTTCCGTTTTGTCCTGACCACTGAAATGGAACAAACCCATATTTATTTATCCTTTTTTTAACCAAATGCGTCGAAGAAGGGTCATGTGTTTTGGATGTATGTATGCTTTTTTCATTTTGACTCGCTCTTTAGCCCCTTACCTTAGAGCAAAGCCACACTGCTCTGTTGCGTTGCATTGCGTTGCAGTTTTGTACTGGCATTTGGCACTGATTGTGTCTAAATCTGGCGCTGCGACGCGACTCTATTGCAGAAAAACTGCGACGCAACGCATCGCGATGGAGCAGTGTGGCTTCGCTCTAAATGTCTGATAAATAACATATTAGCATATAGCATTTGATTCGGTATAATCTTGTCCCGACGAACGTTTTCTTTGTAATCGTGAGTCATTTAAATTTATTGTGGTGTAAATGTGTATCGTTTTCAAATGTTATATGTTGAGATATCCAATACGGTGGCTTTGAATGGTCGTTTGTATTATATTCTTTGTTGTAACGGTTATGTCGTTCAAGAAAAGTCAAGTGGCAACCCTATCTTATTTCGTAATGAGACCTTTAATAAAATAAGGAGGGAGTGAAACAGGCAATCTACCAATCTATACCTAACTCAGTCTAATAAGATATAAAGTCTCAGTTAGTATTATGCATAAACGACCTAATATGTTTGTATGAGATACCTATTAACATACCTACGCGTACAATACATACAAACATTTGCCTAATTATAATGTGTTTTTATGTTAACAAGTGACGAGACGAGCTGAGCACTCTCCATAAGGTAAGATATCACGCCTGCCCATGACCAAAACAGTGCTACACAGGACTTTGATTATATCAGTAATGACTTCGATAGGCTTAGCGTTATTGATAAATCAAAAATCAAACATTCATCTATCTATCCATCCATCCACTTACACAAAAATTCACAATTATAAATTTTAGTAGAAACGCCTGGAAAAGAACATCATTCAATTTTTATACGTTTTTAAGACATCGACTTGCAAAATCATCTCGAACCTAAATAAACAATCGTTTTGGCTCTCACTCTGATTACTTTTAAAAAAGGTACAGTCATAAACAAAAGAAATATAGTATCGGGAACAGGAAAATGAGGCTTCGCCGGAAACCGAACGGAATCAGAGTTGCGCCTTGCTTCCATTATGAGCAAAACACGCGAGCTTGGAACGCGTTCCCATTGTGAAGAACATTATTTTTGACCAATAATATACCTATAATAAAGAATAATGTTATTTTAGCCATATTTTTTTAACAATCTTTAAAAAACACTTAACGCTTTTTTACTATCAATTTATTTACATGAACTTTGGAACAAAACGTTAATTCATCTTCTATGAAATAAGAAAAAGAATTATATTGATATGTGTATGATTAAATACTTATAATAAAAAAACGACGGGTGTCAGGAACACAACTGTAAATTGTGAGTGGATACTACTTACTTCGCCTCTTCGATAAAATATTGACACTGACACATAGCATATCGATAGGTTTGAATACCATCGATATAGTGTAATTTCAAAATTCTTAATAAGCTAGCTTATTGTGATTTAGAAGAAATAACAAATAAGGTATGATAAAAAACATAATGAACTATTATCTAAAATTTTATAAGTATTCGGTTAAGTAAATGTCGTTCAAGATTTTAAAAAATTTACCTCTGCCTTTGTTTAAAAATTGACGAACAAAATTTTGATATTTTTTTATTTATTCCATATCCTATATATCCTAGATTAATAATTATGAAACCAACATCGTTTACCACAGATTACTATGAAATATTTTTATGTGTTAGTACATGGTTTCGATGTAGGTAATACTATACTAAATTACATTAGAGTTAAGCTAAATTCTCAAGAACCTTATTTTTAAAATTACTTGGAGGTGCTTTTGTTATATCAATAGAGTTAAAGTTAGTGTTATAAGAATGAACTAGACGATACATAGGTGATCGTTTACCGGCGTTAGTGCGGCATCGCGATAGTGCGAATAGCTGACATGGTTTACGGCAATGTGCTCTAGTAGGTATTCTGTAACATATTTTGTTGATAAGCGGAATACAATGATATATGGAATCTTGCAAACAAAAAGTTTCCACTTAAAACGGACACTTAAACCGAGCATGTAGACAAATCTAGTTCTGTTTCGCTTAATGTATTTGAAAAAAATACCGGTACAATTTTGTACGTAGTTACATAAAAATCAGTCCAGAAGGTGCTGACAATTTGATCCCTGTGAGTAAATTTTTGACGGTCCTTTTGTATTGTACCGTCCTTTGTCAGTGAAAACATTTGCGTTTGGATTATTTTGCAATATCATGTATCCATCACATTGTTTATTTTATTCTTTTTGGTAATGCTTGTGAGCGCGATTGTATTGTTTAGCAGATTACGGACGTTTGGGGTGTAATGGCAAGTAAAAAACAGTAAAACATTTTGAATGTGACTGTATTTTCGTGTTGTGAATACTTTGAATGGATGAAAGCTGTATTGAAAATGTCAAAATTATGATAATTTAGAACATATAGGCAGTCAGTTATAATCCTACTAATTACTCGTATTACCTATAGGTATGCAAAGGCCTATAGTTAATTTACCTATAGTGGATAGATAGATTTTATTTTCCCTCAAACGCCAAAACTACTGAAATGATTTGTCTTAAAAATTGGTAAGGATAAATTGTATACCTAAGCTAAAAAAATAACTACTTTTATCTCAAAACACGCGGGCGATACCACGAGTAGAAGATAGTATATTTTATATTCTCGTTTGGCATTTGCTACGGAGTTATATTCGCCATTAAAAAAGTAGGTAGTATTTACTGCATCTACCTATAATTTTCTTCTATGTACTTATATCAAAACAAAATTCGTAACCCTCAGTATTAATAAAGTTTATTTTATCAAACCGAAGATCAAAGATTTCCAAAATGTTTTTCGTGTCCTGATTGAAAAGGTTTAATTGAAAACCACCAATCAATGTGTTAACTATATACTTTGTATACTCTACTGAAAGCGTGACGTCATGAATGGGGTATTTAGCAATAATTAAGGCTCCAGCGCGAAGTCACAGTATAGAAAAAACAGTAGCACATTTTTAATAAACATTTATATAAAAGTTACAAATGAATCCAGTGTAAATTCGTGGACATTGCGGAAAAACTGACTAACTGACAACGGTAGTTAAAAACCAATTTTTATTATTTTACAACAACACGCTATCTAATTTACCTACTTAGTTTTATTCTAGCCTCAAAAGTTCGTATAAAAAACGAAACTCTAGTTAGAGTGAGTTTCGTTTTTTTATTCCATTTTTATTTGTATTTTATGTATTAGTTGCACAATATAGGATTACAAAATCATAAAAATAGCAACTAAATATCGTGCTCTTTTTTGTCATTATTTTTCATTTTCATTCATACTGCTATTGATACACTGTTTGTTTACCTACATGTCACAGTGTCAGTATAAAGAACAGTGTCACCCACAGCGCACCTAATCCAATCAGCGTCAATCAGCTCGGCGTTGATTAAATCACACTTACCTACATCGCGTCGGTTTATGTCGTGGAATGAGTCGTTAACGTGAAAATATAAAAGCTGACAAGGTAAACAAACAAAGCAATTCTTCGATAAAAAAATCTTTTAGGTCCTTATTTTTTTAAAAATGTTTTAACGCAATGAGCCATGGAACGTGTTGTGCGTGTCATTGAATAGTGATTCTGAAAATTGGTAATTTAAATTATTTTGCACATACCCTATTAATATTCTTCACCGAGTTGATTTAACGTATTTTTGATGAGTTACATATCCCCTCTCGGTCTCTGTCAATATGTGGGGTAATTTCGTAAAAATGGGACCGAAGTGTGTCACAGGAAAGCCGTCAGATGGTACCAAATTCAGAAAAATGAATTGAATATACCTAATCATTCCTAATTTAAATGTTGCTTGGACACAAAAACATATGAGGTGAGCGCCATAAATACCCGTTACAATCAAATAACTATGTAAGATTGTTGTCGTTTAAGCAACAAAAACTCACAATTTCACTCGGATTTCTCACCAATTGAACATCATATTGAAACATGATTTCAATTTAATTTTATGTTAAACACATTCATTGTGATTAACATATCGACAAAATTTGTCGGGCTTCAAGTGGAAAACAGTTGGATTATGGATCAGAGCAGTTAACTTTTAGACTCTAATTTGGGTTTTTATCATTAAACCTACATTACAACTTTATGTTCAACATCTGGACAAAACAAAAAAAAAATATATTATAATAAAGAAGATTTTTTTTTTTACGATAAGATTGAAAGCTTTATTAAACGTACTTAACCGTTAATGTAATGGTAAAACATTGACTTGATTGTTTTATAATTAAAATAAAATACATTACTTAATTATCGTAGGTATAATAGTAGTAAGTGTAAGTACCTAATATGATATAAAAACTTAATTACTATTATTATTATTTTTGAGCAATTAATACAAATGTTATATATTGTACTTACTTTAGATTTCCATTATAATATTCCGTAGTCACCGATCTCTACCGAACAACTGGCTTTGAATAATAATGTAACGTTCCTGGAAGGCACGCAACATCTACAACACAAGTCTAACCACTTAGTGTAGGTGTTGTGACCCTAATTTTTTTGTACAAGCAAGCCACGTTAATCTTATCTAATTAACTTATTTGAAAATGTGATTTATTATTATGCTTGTTATGGAATAAATGAATTATGAATTATTATTAAATAAAATGATAAAAAATATTGTTATGAAAGTTATGATTATATTGTTAGTTTTTTTTATTAATTATTTAGTTAAAACAGTACAAAAAAATTCGCTTCACAAACGCAACAAATTGCGCATTTATTAGTTGCACGATTTAATATCGCTGAAAGCTCTAAAAAGCCCATTGCTTTATGTCCAGTTGGTAGCTCGTTCTACCGTTTTGGCTCTGCGGGAAACAGTGGACAAATTGCACTGATGAATTGACAGGCCACTACTGATGGAATAATTCAAACTGGTATACATACAAAAGACAATAATAACAGTGCGTTTATGCGACGTTTAGTGCATGCGCAAACGGGTTGCCAACTACAGCGACCGGTGGCTGGCGACTGTCGCGGTTGGCAAGGTTTTAAAACATACAACAACCGACTTCAATTGGACGGTGCAAGTGACCGTAGGCACCACTGACAAGTCACAGGAAAGCATAACACGCAATTTTGTTAACTTCGACGCCAACAGATGGGCATAAATAGTAATATCTGGGTGACAGTGGGACAATAAGAACTTTTAAAATTAATAAAAGTTCCTTCTGTCACCATTTCAGCAACGGTGGCACAGATAGAACTTTTTTTTTCCATCTGTCACCCTAGGCGAACAGAGCAGGGTGACAGATGGGAATAATTATTTTTTTTCAGTTATTTTGATTTAAAAACTAAACTACTAAACCGATTTTTGTGAAATTTTGGGACCAATCTGAAAGTATATCCTCTCAAACATAAAATAGTAGATTATGCACTAAGGGGATAAAGCAGTGTCTTATGTCGCGGGTGGCATATTGAACCCTGAGCTAACGAGGGACTCAGTTAACTCCTGGGCGAAGCGAGGGAGTTATGTAGAGTCCTGAGTGACGCGAGGGGTTCAAGCTACCCAAGACGAAGACAGGCTTTATCCCAGAGGAGCATACTCTACTTTTCACACTTTCTGCGAGGCAATAAAAATCCAGGGCTCCGAACTAAGCAGTCAACACCGTCTTTTGTTTTACAATCTTTGAAGCCGCGCCTTTTTTCTTTTTTTTATGTGTGGCCAGTACGATTTTAGAACAAACCTTTTTACAATGCCATATGGGCGTTCTTTTACTTAGAGTTTTCCACGAGTTTCCACACGAATTTGACGTTCCAAATTCAAATCACATTACTACCCTTGGGAGTTTCATACAACATTACCTCCCTTGGTAGGTAATGCTTTGCTTTACCTTGATGATAGCATGATATGTAATTGGATATTGTCGAGCAGGTGGTGTGAAAATAATGTTTCAAATCGGTTTATAAACAACAAAATTCTGAGGAAACAAAAAAAACATCCAACCGAATTGATAACCTACTCTTTTTTTAAAGTCGGTTAAAAATAGAGCTGAGATAACCATAGAACTTCCTAAAAATTCCTTCGCATTACCCACCCTTTATCAAAATTATTCAGTTCCATCTTCTCGGCTGTCTACTTAATGCAGTGGCTCTGCGGACCTCAAGGGCCCTATTCGTTTTACATAATAAATCGATGCCTTAAGTTTATCGTGTCTTGTCTCGTATGAACGAACGCCGTTCTGGGAATATTTCTACTTGAAAATTGTTCAAGGTTTTGAATTTTGATGTTCGTGGTTAAGGCTAATCCTCAACGGATTTGAGATTTTGAGATTCCATACAAAATGTTTTGGACAAATACTCAAAAAGTACTCCGTATTATCGACGAGATATAGTATATCCGTATAGAGACGAAATCAAAAAAACATGGACGAAACGAATAGTGCGAAGAAATTACTATAATACGGCGTACTTTTTGAATATTTGTCCGAAACATTTTGTATGTAATTCGGATTTGAGGATTCCCCTTAAGGAGGAGTCGCTGTTCCAAAAGTTTCGCTGTTTGGTTGTACCAAAAGATGAAAGCACAAGGACCCTCTTTGAGGCGCACTTGAAATCCTTTCACTACACTGGTCTGAAAGAACTAGTGACACGATAAGAAGACATAGACCACTGTTATCAACCAACTTCAAAAAAGGAGGGGGTTGGTTATCAATTCGGTTGAATTTTTTTAATTTGATAAGTACCTTAGACCTGTTGTTTATAAGCCGATTTGAAAAAATATTACTTTAACGTCTTTTTTATTTGAAAGGATATACATTCAGATTGGTCCCATAGAAATTTCATGAAATGGTTCAGTACTTTAGTTATGAAATCAAAATACTTAACGAAAAAAAAAGTCGTCGAAGTGATCAAAATTGCGTATTTTGCTTCCCTGTGACCATTCAGTGGTGTTTACGGTCACTAGAACAGTCCGATTGAAGTCGGTTGTTTTATGTTTTTCTAAATCCTTGATTCTTGATTGATTCAGGCGTTACTTTGCGGAAATCCATAAATATCAACAAATTATATAAATATATTTAGTAATAAATCCGCTTAATTTCTAAACAAAGGTTTTAATTAACTTAACTTTAGTTCAACTAAACCAAAGAGTCAACGAACAGAAAACCAAAGTTTGAAGATACGACACGTGTTTCGCCTCTACACGAGGCATCATCAGGAGGTGTGGACTCGCCGAAGTTCGAAACGAGAGTGAATAAACAACGTTGCCCGGCCCATATTTATACCCGTTATGGCGATGAGTCAAGATGAGTCGCCTGTCGTATGATCCGACGTCACAAAAATCCTCAACAAAGGAGACCTTGGAATACTGTTACTGGCGAGTCCACACCTCCTGATGATGCCTCGTGTAGAGGCGAAACACGTGTCGTATCTTCAAACTTTGGTTTTCTGTTCGTTGACTCTTTGGTTTAGTTGAACTAAAGTTAAGTTAATTAAAACCTTTGTTTAGAAATTAAGCGGATTTATTACTAAATATATTTATATAATTTGTTGATATCCTTGATTCTTATTTATCTAAAGTGAAATTTTGTTTCAGGAATTTGAAAGTCTTATGAAATACACATTTAATTTACTCTTTTTTCATTTTATTAAATTTAGGACATATTTACAAAGGCACATTCATCGGGACAAGATTACACTAACCTTAATAGCCATAGATTAATCTTTGAGTGGCAGTGTATTTCAGGCCCATGCAATTACACTTTGAAAATAAACTGATCGAGACGTATAGATTTTTCAGGTTTTAATGGAAAACTGTCCATCTCTTGATTCAAACTTAAGTTTTTCAGAATGACATCTTAAGTTGCACAGCGATAATAAATTAACTCTTGAAAGTTAATAGTTGGGTTTTTAGGTACGTACCCACATAAAAATTCTGGAGACTTAAATTAAAAAAAATTACGAGACTGGATTTTCGGGAAAAAGTTTAAATGCTACGAAATGTTGCGTGGCGCTACGCATGCTACAAAACGCTACGTTAAGCGATTCCTTGCCATAAAGTTTAAACAACACTAAAAAATACAGTTTTATAAAAATATGTGTGCTTAAGACCACACGACAGGGGTGAAAACTTCTTCAAAGGCGAGGTTAATAATACGAAATACAACTATTTTTCACAGTTTGGCAGTGAGTAGGTATATGACAGTAGAAAGGATGCTAATTCAAAAATACATCTGGTTCAAGATCATAACACCAACAATACAGGCACTTTATTTTGTAGTATTATGATAACACTTATTACATATTAACACTTATACGTATTATTTTACAGTAAACTATACCATTATCACCATCAGCCTATCACAGTCCACTGCTGGATATAGGCTTCTCCCAATGAGCGCCATCGCGCTCTATCTTCAGTTTGCCGCATCCATCTGTACCGTAATCTGTACCGTGTGACGCCAAATATAAATTCAAAATTTTGCTGACGAATCGGCAGAACAATCGTCCTTCTATTAGTATCTGCTAAAAGCTCAAAATCCAATTTATCTGTCCAATATTGGCCCAATTCGATGGTCTCGCTCGAATAACTTATAAAGCCGTCAAATTTTATTGTGTTCTACAATGTCGCTCGCTCGTTCCCGTTACAATGTTCGTATAATGGATCCGATTTGGATCACAATTTGAATAAATTACTGCCAGGTATTGGTTCTTTGTATAATAATTTCAGCTAGGCAATGAAATGATAGCTACTTCTATTTCATTGTCACATGGTGATATGATTTCATTTTGTCACAGTGAAATCACCGGCGATTTTTCATCAGTGGTCTAATACGATAATGTCATATTTTGTTCAAATAATTCACGCATGACGCGACGTCAGGCAATCACTCCCGCTATCAGTCAGCACACCAGTAGTGTGCTGTCTGTTATTGTTATTTTTGATACGAATGAAATTGTGAATGGTGACAAGTATCATGACATCACAGCGTACAAAATCCCCTGCCGGGGCGCGCCGGGCGGATATCATCGGTGATTTTGTAACAGACTTGGACTCTAGAAAGTACCAAGTGTTATGTGTGATCAGTTTTATATCATGATAAATAACATGTTACTCGGTATACTCTCCATGCCTAGTTTCAGCTTTATTCAGTCATTCGACGAAGCTAGTATTTTTAGTGCGAAGAAATTTCTTGGAATTTCATTTGGTCGTTATTTTATAAACAAGCTGACACGTTCATACTTTGTAAGTGTTGCGATTTAAGGCCCAGAATCCACATAATCAAGGCTCATATATTTGTTTTGTTATGTTCAACATAAGCGAAAGAAATAGGGCAAAACTGTTTTTCCCAATCTCCTTCCTCTATACATATCAAAACAATAAACATTGGGTAAGGGTTAAAGTCTGCTCCGCCATTTTGAAATTAAAACTCAGTCAATTTATATCTTCAAAAATTAAAAATGTTTTAGCTAGACAGCGACGCGAAATTCTGGGCTTTAACAAAATTTATTTCTTACTAATCATCTAGAAAACAAATTGTAATATAAATTAATATTACAATTTGTTTTCTACATGAATAATTATAATTAAATAAATAATAATTGTAAATCACCTAACCTCAATACATTTAACTACACCTAACATTAATTCGAGCTTATAGTATTCGAATTATCTGATTCATATGGCTCGTTGCTTTTCAATTTATCCCATGAATAAATGCAAATCTAATTCTTATAAGTCTCGTTTTATTAAAGTATTTCTAGTTTGCTGGTGTTAGGGTTCGTAATATTCATGGGAGTATGCTGGTGTTTGCATACTGCAAACCACTCAAAATCCGTGGTTGGAAAGGAACGGTCTGATGGTCGGAATGCAGTAGGCATTCATTCATTTATACTTATTTGGCTGGCAACTATTTTAGAATTGTCGGTAGTGAAAACATCCACGATCGGGGAATGACGTGAACCAATCAGAGCTCGGCTCGATGGCCGAGCGCTGCGATTGGTCGTTGCCGATGACCGATCGTTGGAGCTCGGGTTTTTTCGGAAGAGCTCTGTTAACGATAATGGCGGGACATGGTCAGTCCCGCATTCTGTTTGGTGCCTTCAGCGATGAAACATCTATCTAACTGTATAACCTGTATGTACCTGGTTCGAAGAATAAAGTGTGATTTATACGACTACGTTGGTGTATTCTTGGAAGTCTCTATCCTGATACAGAAGTAGATCTTACATATCAGAAGTGTGTTGAATCTTCAAAACACGTAAGTACACGCCCAAGTAATCGTTTTTTTAGAAGTGTATTTTAATTTCGAGTTGATAAACCTTTTTACAAAATGGTAAATGATTTAGCATATCGTAGTTTGAAAAAGTTGTACGCTATTTGAAATGAAATGAAATGAATTGAAATTAAATAAAATCTTTGGATGACGACCAGTAATATTTAACTACCTTCATATTATTTTTCTCGAAATCGGCCGTTGGTTTTCTTAATAACTTACGATGATACATTTTCGTTTATCCGCATGTGCACCGCGGCGAAATTTCTTCTACAATGGATGAGTTGGAGCAACAAAGCGGTGATGAAGATCGAGGTAGCCAAAGGCGCGAGGTGCCTCCTGATCCGGTGCAGATGATTCCGCGAACTTTCCGGAGTCAAACCGCAGCCCTAGCCGCAGCGAGCGGTGCCGTGAGCCTTCGAGGCACAGCAGCACGTCACAGCAGCAAGCAACGCGTGTCAAGGATGATCAGTTACGTGCGTCGCCCAGCAGCAAGCAACGTGCGTTAAGGACTATCGGCTACGTGTGTCACTAAGCAGCGAGCAACGCGTACCACGAGCCTTCGAGGCACATCAGCACGTCACCGTGCGCCTTCAGGGTATAGCAGCGAGGGTTGCCATGCGCCTTCGAGGCACAGCAGCGCGTCGCCATGCTCCTTCGAGTCACAGCAGCGGGCAACGTGCACCATGAGCCTTCGAGGCATAGCAGCACGTCACCGTGCGCCTTCGAGGCATATCAGCGAGTGTCGCCATGCGCCTTCGAGGCACAGCAGCGCGTCACCATGCTCCTTCGAGTCACAGCAGCGCGTCACAGCAGCGAGCAACCCGTATCAAGGATAATCGGCTACGTGCATCGCTAAACAGTGAGCAACGTGCGGCAAGGATCACCAGAAACGTGCGCCGCCCAGCAGCGAGCAACGCACGTTAAGGATGATCAGGTACGGGCGACGCCTAGCAGCAAGCATCGCGCGTCAAGGATCGCCGGCTGCGTTCTGCCGGCCAGCGGAAGACAGCACGCGCCAGGGATGATCGGCTGCGTACGTTGCCCAGCAGCAAAGCATGGATGTTCAGGTGCGTGCAATACAATTTACTTTGAATTTCGTAAAGATAGAGAGGAGTGATACTCATAGGCAGTGCTACCGAGCATGGTACCCATGTTCCTTAAGACTATATTATTTGGTTTTGTACTTGCATTTTAGCAGTCACACTTGTATGCGAACTCAACACTTACCACGCATAGAATACAGAAACATAAATTCGCAGAAAGTATGTTGTACAAGGTACTTGAAATATTGTTTTGGGTACTCTAGAGATAATGTTTATAATGATCGCATTGATATTGCGACCAAGTTTGTATAATCACCAAATACAAATAGGGATACTATTATATTAACTGTGACATAAGGACAAGTAAATGATCTAGTGTTGTGGTACTGAGATATAAACAAATTCAGGTCAAAAGACCTTTCAAAACTTATGGTAATCAATAATGCAAGTTTTGATACATTCTAGGCTCAAAGTTTTGGGAATTTCCTTTGAAGTTGAATAATTTCTGAAAATAATAGTAGACAATCAATAAGTAAAGTAAGTAATTGTTTGTATTGAACAGATTTGAACAGATTTGAACAGTGATAAATGAAAAAGGATGCATCGGTGCTCTAAATAAATTATAGAAAATAATTGTGAGGTTATACGAGTCTAATCTAAACGATGCTATGATAAACTTTAATAAGTTAAAGTTCATACTTTTGAAAAGTGAAAGTAAATATTTTGAAAGTTCTGTAATTAGTTTGTGTACGCGCAAACACGTTATAGTGAAGTTCTTTAATAAGTTTGCGAGTTAAGGTTGAACACTAACATTGAAATCCGACATCGCACGAAAGTCAAGGATGAAGGTATACGGATTGCGAGGCGTAAGTGGAGATCGGAAGGGCACTTGCCAAGGCGGAGGATTACAGGTGGACCAAGGCAGTTACTTAACCGGAGGCCACTAGATCAGCGGCGGCCTCGGGGCAGACCACCAGCCCGATGGTCCGATGACATTGTGGAGGCAGCAGGAGCACAATGGATTCGTCTTACACAAGACCAACAAGACCAGCGTCGTAGAGAAGAGGCCTTTACCCAACAGTGAGTGTTGCAGTCTGTTTAGATAGATAGATAGATAGAAGATTGATAATGCTTTTAAGGGTCAAAGTTATCATTTGCAAAGTTGAAGTTAATACTTTTTGAAGTCGAATCTAACGTTAGTCGAACTAAACGTGAGTCGAACCTAACCTAAGTCGAACTTAACCTAAGTCGAACCTAACCTAAGTCGAACCTAACCTAAGTCGAACCTAACCTAAGTCGAACCTAACCTAAGTCGAACCTAACCTAAGTCGAACCTAACCTAAGTCGAACCTAACCTAAGTCGAACCTAACCTAAGTCGAACCTAACCTAAGTCGAACTTAACCTAAGTCGAACCTAACCTGAGTCGAACCTAACCTAAGTCGAACCTAACCTAAGTCGAACCTAACCTAAGTCGAACCTAACTTAAGTTGGACCGAACCTAAGTCGAACTAAACCTAAGTCGAACCTAACCTAAGTCGAACCTAACCTGTCGAACCTAACCCAAGTCGAACCTAACCTGAGTCGAGCCTAGCCTGAGTCGTTAGTTAGTTAGTTAAGTTGAAGTTAATAATTTGAAAGTTGAAGTTAATAATTTGAAAGTAGAAGTTAATACTTTGAAAGCTGAAGTTAATACTTTGAAAGTTGAATTAATACTTTGAAAGCTGAAGCTAATACTTTGAAAGTTGAAGTTATACTTAGAAAATTGAAGTTTATACTTTAAAAGTTGAGGTTAATGCTTTTAAAAGTTAAAAGTGAAGTTCAAATACCTTTAAAAGATAAAATTAATACTTTAGAAAGTTAAAAGTGAAGTTCAAATACTTTTAAAAGATAAAGTTAATGCTTTCACAAGTAAAAATTTATGTTTAATATTTTTACAAGTAAAAAGTTAAGGTTAATACTTTTACAATTAAGAAGTTAATGAGTTCAAACTGGAGATGAAACGAGTTGGAGTCGGAGTGGAGAAGTCAGGATTTATGTTTTGATCTCAAGTTGGATAAGGGTTTGAATGTCAAAGATTCAAAGGTTAAAAGTTAAAATGATAGAGTTACTGCTGCAAAATACTTTACAGGTTTTGAAGTTGAGAATTTATATAATAAAGGGTAAAAATACTTGAATGACGAAGATTCTAGAGGTAAAGGTTTAAAATATCAAAGTTACTGTTGCAAAGTAGGTACTGTTACAGAATGTTTAGTGAATTTGATAATATGCCGACGGTGCTGAAGTCGTGATAGCTTTGCATTGAAATATCAATACTTAATTCTAAAGATGGTTTTAATCTTCGAAACGACGGAGATAAGTGAGAACGGTCATAACAGTCCTGTATTCAAGATATTCAAGGTAAATTCAATAATATAAGACTGTTGAAGCAATCATTAAAAATAGTCAAATGATATTGAGAAGGTCATAAAATGATAAATTCTTGATTAGTGAAATATGAATTACATAAAAAGGTTGAATGGAAAGTATTATGTTAAAACTATCATTGGTTTGTAGCATTTATTATCGTGGTTTCGAGTGCAGATCTTGATAGTTATTATTAATGGTTAACAGGATTTTAATAAACAGCATGTTTTATCTGGATGACGTTAGAGTCTAGGGCCTTCCGGTAAGCGGGCCACTACTTGGCTTCGTTTCTATTGAAGAAATGTTTTTTGTATGGAACGAGTTACAGGAAAAGCTTACCGTTACTCGTGTTCTCGTGTGCGTGACCTGATTTTGACTGGTTATTTAAGAGAAAAACTAGAATAGTAATAATAATAATCATTTAATGATCTCAAAAGACCCAGAAGATAATAGAAATGATAAATGTGTATGGTATGGTGTTTCCATTTTCAGCGATTGGACTCCTAAGTCTGTCCTATTTGCGTAAGTTACCCGCTGGCTACAGATATTGTCAGGCCTCAGTCTCGGTGTTAGGTTTGGCGAGGCCATTCTAGACTGTCTACAGTCCGTGATGTTAGTGCAGCGGTCGCTATATTGGTTATGGATGTTATTTCGTATCCACGCTTGCATCTGAATAAAAGGCACGGGTAAGAAGCCATCGGGGTACAGTGGCAATTATCGCCGTGTGCCATAGAGGCACAGCAACGAGCATCGGCATGCTATCGAGGCACAGCAGTGGGCGTCGCTGTACGACATCGAGTTCCAGCAGCGAGCGTAGAGTGGTGCCATTAAGGCACAGTTGGTTTTGTATTTGTTTTTGAAAGTTATTTATTAAGGCACAGTAGTGATCATTGACGTGTGCCATCTAGGTACAGCAGCGAGTATCGGCATGCCATTGAGGCACAGCAGTGGGCGTCGCTGTACGACATCGAGTTCCAGCAGCGAGCGTAGAGTGGTGCCATTTAGGCACAGTTGGTTTTGTTTTTGTTTTTGAAAGTTATTTATTAAGGCACAGTAGTGATCATTGACGTGTGCCATCTAGGTACAGCAGCGAGCGTCGGCATGCCATCGAGGCACAGCAGCAAGCGTCGGAATGCAATCGAGGCACAGCAGCGAGCGTCGACTGGTGCCATTAAGGCATAGTTTGTTTTGTTTTTAAAAGTTCTTTATTAAGGCACAGTAGCGAACATCGACGTGTGCCATCGAAGCACAGCAGCGAACGTCAGAATGCCATCGAGGCACAGAAGCAATCATGATCAAGCGCCATCGCGGCACAGCAGCAAGCGTCGGAATGCAATCGAGGCACAGCAGCGAGCGTCGACTGGTGCCATTAAGGCATAGTTTGTTTTGTTTTTAAAAGTTCTTTATTAAGGCACAGTAGCGAACATCGACGTGTGCCATCGAAGCACAGCAGCGAACGTCAGAATGCCATCGAGGCACAGAAGCAATCATGATCAAGCGCCATCGCGGCACAGCAGCAAGCGTCGGTATGCCATCGAGGCACAGCAGCGAGCGTCGACTGGTGCCATTAAGGCATAGTTTGTTTTGTTTTTGTTTTTAAAAGTTCTTCATTAAGGCACAGTAGCGAATATCGACGTGTGCCATCGAAGAACAGCAGCGAGCGTTAGCATGCCATCGAGGCACAGCAGCGATCATCGTAGAGCGCCACCGAGGCACAGCAGCAAGCATCGGCATGCCATCGAGGCATAGCAGCGACCATCGTCAAGCGCCATCGAGGCACAGCAGCGTGTGACACTCGCTGCCATCGATGTCCAGGGACGAGTGTCACCGGGTGCTATCAAGGTCTGGCAACAAGCGTCACCGGGTGCCATCGAGGTCTGGCGACAAGCGTCACTGGGTGTCATCGAAGTCCAGGGACAAGGTTTTACCATCAAGGCACAGGACTGCAGCAGCAGGCATTGTCAAGTCCCGTCGAGAAACAGACATGAGCAATGCCGCGCCGTATGCCATCGAGGCGCAGCAGCAGGCAAAGCCGTACGCCATCAAGGCGCGATAACGAGCATACTGTAGATTAGATACGATCTTTTGTTTTGACATCGAGTCGAAAAATTTGTATTACTTCGAGTTCGAGTTAATTGATTTCCACTTTTATCAGATTAATTTAGAGTTATGCTTGAGATCTTAGTCTAGACCTAGATTTTCTTGATTTTTCATAACTTAACTTAGTTATTATTTTCACTAGCATAACGGGAATACTTAAAGCAGTATTATATTTTTTTTCTTTGAAATTGATGATGTCGTCCATGATAACTTTTTCTTCTATATAATGTCGATAGTTTAGAAATAGGTACAAGCCTTAAGCCTTAGCATAGACATATTGAGAATGTAAAATAGTTTAATATTTATTAATCTACTGTTTGTTTATGTACTGTTCTGATTTTCTTTGAGATTATGTGACTGATCAATAATTTTCCGATTGTTAGGGTTCCCACCTGGGATCGTATGCGGGACGCACACGTTGTCAGGACGGACGATTGTTAGGGTTCGTAATATTCATGGGAGTATGCTGGTGTTTGCATACTGCAAACCACTCAAAATCCGTGGTTGGAAAGGAACGGTCTGATGGTCGGAATGCAGTAGGCATTCATTCATTTATACTTATTTGGCTGGCAACTATTTTAGAATTGTCGGTAGTGAAAACATCCACGATCGGGGAATGACGTGAACCAATCAGAGCTCGGCTCGATGGCCGAGCGCTGCGATTGGTCGTTGCCGATGACCGATCGTTGGAGCTCGGGTTTTTTCGGAAGAGCTCTGTTAACGATAATGGCGGGACATGGTCAGTCCCGCATTCTGTTTGGTGCCTTCAGCGATGAAACATCTATCTAACTGTATAACCTGTATGTACCTGGTTCGAAGAATAAAGTGTGATTTATACGACTACGTTGGTGTATTCTTGGAAGTCTCTATCCTGATACAGAAGTAGATCTTACACTGGCTACGCCTATGTTAGATACATTGATAGAAAATGCTTTATAGCACAATGTAAAAAACAAGTACACAGGCGAACTTAATGCTAGTTAGCATTTTCTTCGAGCTAACGTCTGTGTATTATGGAGATGTGGTAGTGCAAGATGTATGGTAAAATAAAATTTTACATGCTTATTTTAATAAAATAATAAATATATACTAACTAATACAAAATAAACTAAGAAATAATAAAAAGCTCAAGCATTCTCTTAAGACACGGATGGTCGAATTGCAAGTGTATTGGACTGCCACGCCCGGTGTCGCGGTTCGATTCTCGCTTCAGGACAAACATTTGTGTGATGAACATCGATGTTTTTGCTGAGTCTTAGTGTTTTCTAGGTATTTTTTGTATGCATTTACAAAAAAATAGTATTTAAGTATTGTATCAGCCATCTGGTGGTTCCCATAGTACAACCTCTGCTTAGTTTGGGGCTAGATAGCATTGTGTGAAATGTCCAAATTTATTAAATTTATTTTCACACCACCTGCTCGACAATGTCCAATTACATATTATGCTTTCATCAAGGTTAAGCAAAGCATTACCTCTCTAGATATGTAATGTTGTATGAAACTCCCAAGGGTTGTAATGTGATTTGAATTTAGTACGTCAAATTCGTGTGGAAACTTGTGGAAAACTCTTAGAAAAAGAACGCCATAATATGGCATTGTAAAAAGGTTTGTTCGAAAATCTAACTGGCCACTCATAAAAAAAAAGAAAAAAGGCGCGACTTCAAAGATTGTGAAACAAAAGACGGTGCATGTTCGCTGCTGGAGCCCTGGCTTTATATTGCCTCGCAGAAGGTGTGAAAAGTAGAGTATGCTCCTCTGGGATAAAGCCTGACTTCGTCTTGGGTTGCTTGAACCCATCGCGTCACTCTGAACTCTACATAACTCCCTCGCTTCGCTCAGGAGTAAACTGAGTCCCTCGTTAGCTCAGGGTTCAATATGCCACCCGCGACATAAGACACTTATTGCATAATCTACTATTATTCTGGAGTGCTAAGTAGTAACCGGATAGTTTGGATTTGTTTATGTTCTTTAGTAACGACTTTTATGTTCGTCAGTAACGTCTTCCGTTAGTCAGTAACATACAAAGTCAAACATTTTAACTGATCCTGAACAGTTAAAATAATCGTTAGTTCAGTTAGCTTGCTCGTTAACCTGAATTAGGGCGTTTGTGGAATTAACACAGACATTCACCGTTATGTATATCATGTTAACTGCCACAGTGATGTTTTTGCAAAATATTAGGACGAATCTGAAGATGGTGTCTGGTGTTGTCTCCATATTAATCTAATTTGTTCGTCTCAATTGTTTATATTATTAACATCAATAAATATAAAAAGTATAGTGTTATCTAACTGACTGTAAGACAGTGCACAGGCTAAACTCCTGAACGTGGAGATTTGAAATTTCGAGGGTAAGTTTGTGAAGAGCTGAAAGACCGTACTATGAAAGAAATTTTGTTAAATAATAATACATATTTTGGACATTTCACACAATCCTATATAGCCCCAAGCTAAACAGAGCTTGTACTAGGGGAACCTGCAGATAACTGATAGCATACATAGATACTTTTTTTTTGTAAATACATACATAAAACATTTATAAATCGTTTTATTATGTTTTAGCATTAAGTTAGTAATTAGTTGTGTAAATAAAGTATTTTAAAGCCCAAAAAAAAAAAAAATTTAAAACATCCAGACTCAGTACAAACACCGATGTTCCTCACACAAATGTTTGTCCTGTAGCGGGACTCGAACCCGCGACAGTCTACAGACACCCGGCGTGGCAGTCCAACACACTTGCTTCTCGACCAATCGTGTCGTCGCTTTATATGTATGATAGATTTACACCCTAGGTCACAAATAGAGTACCTAAATGACCTATTTCCCAAGACCCAATTGGAGATCGAACAATGCTCTATAAAACCAACCGATAAAGAACCTATAAACTTCAAGGAAATGCGGCACACTATAAACAAACACTAAAATCGTTACAAATTCTAAATGAGAATAGCACTGTTAATACGAATTTTGGTGCTAGCTAGTATTATTCAACGAGCATCCGCAGAAAATCGTCGCATGAAAATAAAATAAACTTTTACTTATCCTGTCTAAGACTTATAACACTGAAATGACAACTGAAATGGGCGATTAATAAATTGGAATAGGAAATTTAAAAGAATTACATAGTATAAGCTAACCAGAGTCTTGAAATTTTCTGTGTAATCTGTGTGTGATTAATAAGAAATGTTTACCAAATTTACCAAAATAAAATTAGTAATCTATTACTTAACTAATTCCTTTATAACGAGTACCTACTAACTTTTTAACTAGATAACTTTTTTCTTAGTCACAATAGTTTTCAACAACACATTCAAAATAGTTTTCGACCTATCCAAAATTGTTGTTTGTGAACACGTGTTTACAGTACATCTCTTAAATAAAACGATTATAGTTTTAAAAATTCAAAAGAACGAGATGTCTTGTATGCCTTCTACTTCTTTGGCCTCAAATTGGCCCCGTTGCCATCGGCCTATGCCTTTAATTCAGTTAATGTTCGAACAGCAATGCGGGCCGCGGACGTGATCAGAATTTAACTTGACCTTACCTGTTTTTCACGTGAAGTTTTTGGTGCTGTGTTAGTTTACTCTAGATACAGATGATATGCGTACTGTTGTAGTCGTTGTGTGTAGGAATTGGATGAGAAGATCCAAAGATGGAGCTAACTGGCGTGAATTCGTTTATGTCACTTTTTTATCACAAAAAAACAGCTTTCTTTTGAATTATTACCATCTGTCACCCTAGGGGGAAAGACGTCTAATAAATCTATGAACGCGGGCTGCATGCACGAAAACTTTGACGTCATAACGCTGTCATTGTCCGGTAACGCTCATTGTCCCGTCACACTGGTAGTTACGTTAAACTATCGTCTGTAAACCAACTTTACAGACAACCAATTTTTTTTTGTCTGAATACACTACGAAATCTTGGTCAGAATGCGTGATCTTCGTTTTCGGGGTCCGTCTCATATGACTGTAGGTACAGTCCTGTGTAGTCAACAATTGAGTGCATTAAGGGTAAACCTATTAAGGGTTTGTAATCTTTCATTCAACTACATATTAAATTTAATAAAAAACTTATTGATAACTTCATAACGAACCCCAATGTTTGAGAACTCCAAATGAAATTATACTTTCAAGTCATGATTAATTATTTTCCAAATTTAACTAATTAAAGTCAATTATGGAGAAACCATTTTGCAGTCTGGGAGCTGATGGTAATTTTTTTAAGTTAATATTAATTTAAAAAAATGTAGATTACATGCAACGCTATTTAGCCCTTAACTTGCCCAAACTAAGCAGAGCTTATACTATGGGACCCAGATAACTGAAAGAATACTTAAAAAATATTTTTTTTGTAAATATATACATGGTACTATGTATAAACACCCAGACTCAGGACAAACACCAAGTGAAAGTTTTTTTTATCAATAAAAACAAATTGAAAACTATCTGAACCACGAAAAACTATAACCATAGTATAAAAAAACATATATATATTATTTTTGTAAAGATGTGACAAAACGAGATCTAACAAGAGGCACTTTTTCAAAGTTAACAGCGTGACTATTGGTAGGTTAGCACCATAAGGAGTCACAGTCTAGGCCGAAAAAAAAAACTTTTAGGGATATGAGGTTACATGCTTAGTTTCGGACTTGGATAGTGTTGTGTAAGTTGTCGAATAAATATTAGGTATTTATTTTTTAACTACTTTTATACTATAATAATATTTATAGGATAGGCCCATTACCTAAGCAAGGAGACGGAAAAATATATATGCGGCTCCTGAACTAAAAGTCATAACCTCTAGACTCTAGACGAATATAAGAGCATTAAAAAAATCCAATTATTGCATGTAATGTGTTAATATAGCTGAATCTAACAAACCCTATTCGACATGTGACGCAATGGCACCGTTACGTAACATTTATTAAAGCAGTTTTTTTTCTAATACCTAATAAAAAAAGATTTACAATTGATTTTATTTTCAACAGGCCTATTTGAGCCGACTATTAATTAAATGAATGTATATTATTAAGAATGAATTGTAATAATTAAGGCTTTTTACCTTTACTTTATTTATTATAGTAATTTAAAACCTTGTGAAGGCGGCGCAGTCACACTTAGGCCGCAATTTTGAATTTTTTAAAACCATCTGAGAAATCGAATATAGTGTTATAAATTCTGAAAAAAAAATGCAATAAGTTGAGGATATAGTCTAGCCAAATTCGTAGCCAGTTACAAGATCATAAGTACTTCACTCTATAGAAAAAAATCCCAAAGTTACCCCTCTTTGTAGTGTTTTTTCAAAACTATGACTAGCCTAATGATATTTTACAATTAATTTTTGCACGTAACTATAGGCAATAAATATTTCTAGACATTTTCGTAGAATTTGACTTGATAAAACGATTTCCTATTTTACTAAGTTTAAATAACTACAAATTCGCGAGCGCGGCGGCTTGGCAGGCTCGCTCAGTCGCGCGCTGGCGCTTTCGGAGGCCGGACCTGTGTCAGTTTTCCCGCGATGACAGATATCACAAATTAAATTATGCACGACATTATTTAGTTTGTGAAGTCTATCATTCTCTGTCATAGTGCCATAGTTTATGAAAATCAGTATGACTAGATACTGAAGATCGTTACAAGTCAATGGGGCAGCAAGCAACAACATGAGCGAAGCGAAGGTTTTCCGTTCCCTGCTTGCGGGAGTTGCGGGTCACATCGAGATGAGCTCACTTTGCTCAAAAGCTGCTTTGCAGTAAAGCGAGCTCCCTACCCGAGCGTAGCGAGACAAGTACCTGGCAGTTATGGGTGTATTTTTCAAGTTAAAGATATAGAGTTTGATGTCAAAATTCAAATTCAAGAAGGCGGATAATTTTTTTTTTTCAAATTATTGTCATGAATTTCAATTTTGACTAATTAGGGGTTGAGGATTAATAATTTTGTTTCAGATTTGAAATCCAAGATGACAAATTGTTTTTGTTTGTAATTTATTTTAGGGGTATCGTTTTTGACTAATATGGAGTTGAATATTTTGTGTTGGATTTAAAATCCAACATGATGGACCATTTTTTTTCTAATTTATGCTCATCGGAGTCGTTTTTGACTGATAAAGGGATGATGATTAAGAATTGTGTGTTATATTTTAAATTCAAGATGGTGGTCAGTTGCAAATGTGCATTTATTTTTTGTTTTATGGATTTAGGTGAGGTGATTGCACATTTTACTTATTTTGATAAATTTTAACACAATTTCTTAGAATAAGTAAATTAAAATATAAAAAAAAATAATTGAATTTAAAATTAAGAAAGGTAAAAGAGGTTTCAGACTTGGCCATCATCGCCCCTCTTAAAATACCAGCCTATATATTTAAACAAAATTCTAATTTATCACTACTATAAACAAAGTTTGATCATAAAATATGCATTTCTAAAGTAAAATAAAATTATCCTTCTGGTTTTTTTTTGTACTGTAATTCCTGGCGGGGTCATTCAGAGTTCACGGCAGCTGAGTCCGCGCGAAATATTCCGCGCGCGGCTTGTGACAACCCTATATGCCTTTTTGACAGGACTGCGCCCCCTTAAAAATACGTATTATTATCAAAAGTCAAATGTTAGTTATGCTTTTGACGAGGTAACGTCGCAAGCTTTTTGGGTACTATGCCCGACGCCCGTGGACAGTGATTTAAATGCTGTATTAATTATTTCGTAAAGGTTATTTTTATTACATAGTTATTTTAGTAATTTCAGTTTAATTAAAAGATTCTCCTTCTTTTCTTTTTCATGCATTTAGTTATTTTTTTTTTTTTTTTTTTTAATCTCTACCATTTTATAAAACACAAGCCAAAAACCAAATGAGTTAAAGATTTAAATTACTTCTCTGTATTAATTTATATAATTTTATATAGTAAAATTTATATTTTTGGTGTTTATTCGGTGTGAGTGTAAGCCTTGGATTGTTACAAAGAAAATTATGAGTGCGCTACGTGATGCGTCTGTAGCAAAAAACCCTAAAATAAATACAATAACGAGCTGCTTTTTATCTTTTTCAGAATCTCTGTTTTTATATTTCTATTTGCTTTCTTATGTTAATATTTACTTTAGTGATATTTGTTTGAAAAATAAATATTTCGAATCTGTGTAGCACTGTTTTTGTCATGTACTCTATATGAGTAATCGTATATCAGGAGAATACTTCGCTTTTATCACTCCTCCACGTACAAAATATCATTCATTCATTCATTCAAAAATCTTTTTCTTATTCTCACTGTCATAATTCATTAGTATTTATTTATTAACTTTTATTAAAACGGGTTAACCAATTATAATAATTAAAGTATGATTCCTTTATTTCACATAAAATACAGATTCAAATAAAAATTATTCACATATTTTAAATAAATGTCATTAATATGATATAAAAAAAAAAGTTACAATGTTCATGGAATTCAAAATGTCAAATAATTTAGGTCAATTTATTAAAAATATATTTCATTTATTCTCAAACAATTTTTACATTGTGCCGGAAATTATAGGTACTTACCAACTGACCAATTAACAACGCAAGATCACTTATTATAATAAGTAACTTTAAACAAGAGATCAAATTAAACCTAGAATCAAGAAAAAAGGAGAATACAAACAAAGACATAAATTGTGAAAAATGATACCAGCTCATGTAAGAAAAGTTACTACCAAAAAATAAAATAAAAATAAAGTCACATTCAGAATTTAAATAAGCAAAATAGAGAACAACAATCATACATCTCGCTTCCAATACCTAAGACCTCAAATACTTGTCCATTCATCCGCAAATAAATAACACACAGTTGAGCGCGGTTTTCATAATGTTGTAACTGAAAATTATTTAACAAATCTATTAATTACACAAGTTAAAATAGGTCCCGCTAATTGTCTCCAAGGCTCTGTAAAGCCGTAGCTTATGCGAAACAGCTGGTAGAAAATCTACAGCAAAAACAATAATATGTAAGAAAATATGTGATTAACTATTTTAATGATAATAACCCTTCTCAAATGGTATTAAGCTGGTCATGTCTGCAGCATGTCGAACGATCTTTGGGCTAAGATGACCACCGAATGGTGCCAGATTGGACCAGTTTGGCACAAGACAGGGAAGAATGGAAGAAATGGGGGGAGGCCTTTGCCCAGCAGTGGGACAGCGCAGGCTCCATATAATAATAAGAATGTTTCTACGCCCGGTGTCTCGGGTTCGATTCCCGCTTCAGAACAAACATTTGTGTGATGAACATCGGTGTTTGTCTTGAGTTTGAGTATATTCTATGTATTTACACTTACATAGAATATACTTTACTTTTTTGTACATATTTACAAAAAAAAGTATTCAAGGCAAATTTCCATAAAAAAATGTTTCGGACAAATACTCAAAAAGTACGCCGTATTTATATATGTATAAGTAATTTCTTCACACTATTCGTTTCGTCTATGTTTTACGATTGTGTCAACAAAAATTAGTAAGGTTTCATACTTTAATTTAGATTATTTTTCCAAAACATTTTGTACGGAAATTTGCCTCAAGGATTACCCTTAAGTATAGTATCAGCCATCTGGTTCCCATAATACAAGCTCTGCTTAGTTTGGGGCTAGATGGCGTTGTGTGATGTCCAAAATATTTATTTATTTATTATTTATTCCTATTTAGCATTATAGTTTTTACCGTAACCTTGAAATAAATCATTCATTCATTCAACTGAAATAGAGATGGGTTGAACCGGGAATCGCAAGCCAACTGAATCACAATTTAATAACATAACATAAACATTCACACACTCACACCCCTGCACTAGGATTCCCTGTGTCGCAGGTGGCATGGACACATACAACACATCTCAACATCCAAGACCCACAAATATTCGCCCCGGCCGGGGATCGAACCCGGAACACCAAGACTCGTAGGCAGGGTCACTACCAACTAAACCACGGTGTCGTCAATGCTGATTCAGCTGCCTATAATAACTCCCAAGTCCCGATAAAGAACAGCCGCGGGCGCCACTTTGAAGTTTTAATACCATCAATTTAAATAATTGAAACTTCAACTTGTTTTGTAGGATGCTGTCGCTTTCTAATAGATCCTTTTCGTTAACCTAACACTCCAGTTTCAATTTGCTTCTGTACTTTGAATGAAGGACAAACAAATTTTGTCCACGCTGGGGCTTGCTTGCATCAATGAAAGCCTTTTGTTTGGTAGACAATATTTTTTTTTAATGTAAGAAAATGCAGAATTATGATTACTTTTAAAATAAGAACACAAAATGAGACGTGCGCTTCTGAGATCGTGTGGAGCCAAGTGACGGGGGCGGGTTGCGGGGTGCTGAGGATCAGCACTCTGTATTTGTTTGTGCGCAAACAAATTTATGGTTTACAAGCTTCTGCGACTGGCATTGGTTACGAGCTCTCAAAATTGTGTTCACTTCACGATTTTTTTTTCATTTATTTTTATTTGAAAAAAAATATTTTTCAAATCATTTTATAAACAATAAAGTTCTGTGGTAACGAACATAAAAAAAACATCTGAATTGAAAACCTCCTCTTTTTTTTTAAGTCGGTTGAAAGTTTTTTTTAAGCATTCAATGCAATGTATTAAATTGGGTGTACCCATTTGAATACATTTGAAATTTGACAGGTGACAGCCGAACCTTTAGTAAAGCGGCGGCCATTTTACCACTCACGTAAGTATTCACTTAAGTGAAAAAATCGATTTAGTATATGGGTGTAAATAATGGATATCTGAGCGATTTACAAAAATACCTTTTAAATTTAATTTATTGAGAAAACTATGAAAATCATACATACCTACTTATAACCCTTTGGACGGTTACGATATCAGTACGAGATCAGAAATGTACAAAATCGAGTCTTAAGCCATGTATTCATTGAGAAACAATGTTTCGGATACACTGTTTCTGAAACATCACGTAGAAGTTTACAGAAACAATGTTTCGGAAACTCTGCCGTCCACGTCATCAGTATCATCATCATCATGAATGTTTCAGAAACATATTTATTAGTTTCACAAACACGTAAATTTGTTTCTGAAACAGTGTTTATAAACAAATGTTTCTCGATGAATACATGGCTTGAGAAGGCTTTGCATAAGAAACATGGCTTGACATTTCGTGCCTTTCATCTCTCACCTCCGCTATCTCGTTGCATATTGCCAAAACCAAACGCTAAACCATATGCAAGTAGCAGCAAGACTCGTGTTAAACCTCTGTTATCTTTGCACCGGATTTCACACGTCAACTGTTAGGTACATAACCCGTCCAATCAAAATTGAACCTTATTGTCTTGTAACAGACACCGTATGTCCCAGCGAGGTAAAAAGCTTAAGTTTCATTTTGGCACAGCATTGCACTAGTTTTTTGTAACGTTTTTGTCGTCGGTTCAGTGATCCATATTTTTGGTGGTTTTTGGTTAGCAGGTGGATTTTTGGAGCGTGAACACGGAGATATGGATTTTGGATTCGAAATATAGCGATGGGAAATTAGCTAGGTATAGAAATTGACATAGGTTAGCTTCCAAAGATAAAAATACATTCTTCCAGTTATGAAATTCAGACGCATTTCGTACAAATCTCTAAAACAGTTGAACGCCATCTGAACTTAAAATTCCGAATAAAACGTACCCCGCTAAAGAAGCTTTCTTCCTTTAGAATAATTCACTTTAAAACATGGCTGACCCTTTTCAAACTAACCATTTGCAACTTACAAAACGCCCTGACTCACAAAACTTCCATCAATCAAATTTAAACGTTATCTATCACAATTTACAAGCTAAAATCGCGTGGTAGAGTGAAAATTTGCTAAGAATATAGTGTATGTGAGGTAATGAAAGAAGGACCACACGCTGTGCAGCAAATTGTTTTTAGACGACATGCAGCATTAGGTAGATTTAACTTATCCAACGATTATATTAAAAGCAATTTGGCAGATGGATATGACTCTAGAAATGCAGAAGCTATTTTCAGTACACCAAAAATAAAGGAATAGTGTAAAAGAGTAAAATTTGTTAGACACTTTACCATTAAAAAAAAATTTGTTGTCTGTAAAGTTGGATTACGGACGACAGTTTAACGTGACTACCAGCGTAACGGGACAATGAGCGTTACCGGACAATTACAGCGTTACCGGGCAATGACGTCAACGTTTTCGTGCATGCAGCCGGCGTTCATCGATTTATTAGACGTAGTCACGTCTAAAAACTTGTTAATGCTTACAATATTTTTAACCATATAGAAGCTAAAATGTAATAGCAATATTTGATACCAGGTCTGTGGACGGAAGACTTTGAAAAAAATCATAGGCAAAAAAAAAATTAAATTACTACTTCATACTAAACACTAAGGTTAATTTTAAATACAAAGGTTCTGTTTCAAAATCTTGCAATATCGGTTATAATTCCTTCCTACAAGCTCTTTAAACACATCAAAGGAATCTTTCCGCTGAACCACAAAACCTTTAATACTTCTCTGAACTATTGCTTCGTTAATATTTTGTGCCGGTAAATTATTTCGGGTATCAAAATTGGTGGGAACGAGGTAAAGCGATATTGCCGTATAAATCTTCCAATGTAGGTTCAGTTTACCAGTGGACCAAAATAGGAGCTACATGCTCATATAGAAGTTTATTAAACCAATTTTGGCTACATTTTCTAAGCTAACGTTCTAGAATTAGGTAATATTCGGCGGTCTAAATATAGCGAAAAAAAATATAGTCTAGGTGTAGTGTGTCAGTAGGTTTTCGTACTGATTAACCTACTCTTAGAAAACACAATTCATAACTTTTAATTCTTAGTGTTCCCAACTAGTTTTGGACCATTTATGTCAGTCGCAAACGACCCACTGACTCCAGCAACCGGTGTCGCCACACGTGTCACCGGTGGTGGTGAATACAGCAACAATGTATATGTAAACTGATTGTCGTCGGCTACCGAACGCTGGGTCGGTGGCACGTTTGCGAATGGCCTTATATGGTGCCCATTTGTATGTCACCGCCTCTTAAAGATAAACGGTAGAAGCAAATGGGTAAAAGTTTGGCATGAATAAAGATTGCTTTAATCAAATTAAGTGTGCGTTGTAAACAAAAAAATATAAGGGGTCGTTAGGGTCCTGAAAAGAGTATTGTATAAATATTCTTCAGTATTTTTGGTTCCTAAACGTCTCATCTAATTCGTTTTATATCTGAAACATCTTTGAAAATAAGAAACTCTACCAGTTTTGTAAAAAAACGAGTTTTAAACTCGTGGTAACCTCAGTTTTTCCCAGGTCTAGCCTAGTGTTACTCTTCCAATAAAATAATTCCACGTGGTTACTATCCAAACAAATAAATTTAAGACTTGGCATATTTTGATCTTATAGCACATGACCGTTTCAATACCATTGGTTAATTGTAGGACTAAATTAATTAATAAAATTAATTGTAGACTTCTAAAAGCATAGACTAAGCTGCATTCATTTTCTGTAAGCTGTTAGCGTACTATATAAGATCAAGTAACACTGGCATACAATGAAATAGGCCTACATCCAGCTTAAAAAGGACCTTGAATATCTAAATCTAGGTTGTGGGTAATGGACTAATAAATTTGGTAAGTAATTAAAAGGTCAGAAAGGTTTTTCTCAGCGCTGCGGGATTTCATCCCTATTAGGTGTGATTAATGGTCTAAATTACTAAGTGGGGGATAATAGAACACGCATTGTGTACGGACCCGTATAATTTAATTATTTAATGAGAATATAATTGATTTGAAATCCTGAATAACGAATAATTCAGTATTGTGTGGTATTGTTCTGGTTATGGGCAGACAGGATTATTAATAATAATAAGTATTTTTGTTACATTTTATTCAAACTTTGATTCGACATTACACAGAACTTCAAATCAACTACTTTCGTCATAAAAAAATCAAACACAAACATTTAGGCACTTTTTATATGTATTGTACAAATTAAAAACTTAAGAAAAAATTAAATCAAATTTATCGAATTCGGGGTCCTCCGGGATGGGGCTTGGGGGATCGGGGTACTCAGGGAATAACCCTATTTTCTTACCATCAGGAAAGCGTCAACCGTGAGGTCACTTCTTTTTTAAAAATAAAATGGCTACTCATGCTATTGCACCAATTGTTGACCATTCTGGTCATTTCCCGAGACTTTGAGAGACATTGACCAGTAAAACACAGAACTATAGTGCTCGTCCATTTTGAAATATTAAGTAGTCATTCCGCTCCGTCGCAACAAATTGGACATGACAAGCTTGGCAGCAGAAGGAATTTCAATGTAGCTAATACCTATCTTTTAAGACCGATGACATTAGACTACTTTCAAAGAGAAAATACGTGAGCAAAGCCAAAGGCAAATGGTACTTGAAATATTAATAATTATTTTGAGGTATATCAAATCAAATCAAATCAAATCAAATCAATTTATTTATCAAATGATTAGGTAATACAAATAATACACTAATTAATAGTACATTTAGCGCTATTGGTTGTACACATGTAGGATACCATTACAGTAGGTAGGTGACGGTGAGGCCCAAACTAAGCTGAGAGCTTGTATCTTGGGCTTCTGAGTGCTTTTACAAGAAGGTGGTTATCATGGCAGTTATTGAAGAAGACGCTTTGCTTACAAAAAAACAAAAACCATGCGTTCTAAATTTTAAGGTGTACCTAAGGTAATTAAGACTATATATCTCGATTTATCTTAATTCGTAGAGAAATATGCCACATTCGGGTTAAGTTCCCGAGGCGGTTTCGTGACAGAAACTGAACTAATTAACTGATACATTTCTACAAAGCTCTATATTGTGAATTTAATTAGGTCTTTCATTATTTCGTGTACTTATTATAAAACACGTGCTTAATGGTGAAGGAAAACATCGTGAGGAAAATGGCATGTCATAGAACCTAAAACGTTCGAAAACATGTGCCGAGTGCACGAAAGGAGCCTTTTCGAAGCGCACTTGAAATCCTTTCACTCCAGTGGTTCGAAAGAACTAATGACACGATAAGAAAAAGAAGATTATCAAAAGCGAAATTTGACCTTATTATGTCAAAATCCATCAAAACATTTTCATACTGAAATGTATTATCCTTCTTCTTCATACTCGGGCAAAAACCACAAATTATGTTAAACCTGATCCCTGGTTGAAACCAGTTTCAAGCAGTGTGTAAAAGGGGGTCAGGCATAATTAGTCTGTATCAAAAGCATCGAATGACGTTTCATTAACGGCTGAAAATGCTGTCTAAAGAGTGGTCCATGTTAAAAGTGGAATATTATGTTAGCATAATATTCTAGGTCTTCCATAAATATTTTTCTACATCACGAGTACCTATAATGTCCTGCACAGACTGGCGGACGGACGAATTAATAAATTTAAAATCCTCTGCCTTACCGTCCGCCACTTTGCGCAGGCTATCAGACCTGTTCGATCTTTGCTCAGTTTAGAAATGCAGGGTAGGATAATTTGTTTGTCATCCGCCTTTTCTACGACTACCGTCATTTCCGAAATGTTGGATCGGCAAGCCTGCTCGCCGCGCCCCCTACTGCCGGCGGCTAGAGCCTAACGCGACCAGTTGCCCTTTGGTTGTCGCATACACCACACGTATTCATTCATCGCCTGCCGCGTGAGACGTTCTCAGTGACTGTGCTTGTGTTGTCGTGTTGATTGACTTGGTAGCTACCATCACACTACTCTGGATTGGACTGCTGAAGCCGTGCTTAGCTGGTCTGCATCAGGGGTGTCGAGTGGAAGTGGCAGAGGTAGGTGGCTACACTTTATCTACCCTGTGTCGGCTGAGCAAGATTCTTTGTATCATTAAGGTCCTTCGATATTTAAATTTTCATTTTTACCAGCACCTATAAGTCCCCCACAAGACCCTCCCATATCGAATATGTCGAACATAATATATGTAATGATAAACTGAATAATGAGTGTAAAAATTGAGTGATTATAAAAACCGACAACGTCGACACCGTGGCTTAGTTGGTAGTGACCTTGCCTACGAAGCTTGGCGTTCCGGGTTCGATCCCCGGCCGGGGAAAATATTTGTGTGACGAACACAAATGTTTGTTCTCGGGTCTTGGGTGTTGTAATGTATTGTATGTGTCCATGCCACCTGCGACACAGGGAATCCTAGTGCAGGGGTGTAAGTGTGTGAATGTTTAACCGAATTTTAAAAATATAAACATTGATTTAATTCTGATACTATTAACATTATACATACATTCAAAAATAATATGAACTAACTTTAAAAATAACAATAATAGTTGAAATTAATTACAATTAATATAAGCTGAGTGTCAGTTTTAGTTCAGTTTTTTAGAGTTTATAAAAACAGAATAATTAATGAAAACTAAGTATTTAATAATAAAAAAATCGTTGTCTGTAAAGTTGGTTTATGGACGATAGTTTAACGTGACTAGCAGCGTAACGGGACAATGTGCGTTACCGGACAATAACACAGTTACAGGACAATAACGTCAACGTTTTCGCGCATGCAGCCGGCGTTCATCGATTTATTAGACGTAGTGACGTCTAAACTTAGTCGAAATTAGGCAGTGTGTCCCAAAAGTGGAAATTTAGAAGCCTCGCTAAGCTTATGACTTATGCCATTTTCGCCGCTAGCGACTGATGAATACTTCATTACTACGGAAATAGGTTGAAGGTTGCCTTTACAAACGCTTTGTACCATTTATTTGCTTTACGATGCATACGTTTTCGCCAATACGCGAGGATTTTGGCGTTTTCTACTGAAATCTACGCCATTACCTGAAATTTATTGTATTCTATTTTTGGAAACCTTTTTAGAGACCCATTCAGATATACATTTCTATACAAATATTTGTGTGATGACTGATGAACATCAGTGTTCGTCCAGAGTCGGGGTGTTTTATATTCTATTTACTCACAAAAAAATAATTAATTATGCCATAGGTATTTTTCTATAACGAACCAACCAAAATTCTACTCCACCGAGTTTATAGGTGTGTAAAAATGTGTGAAAACCTGACCGTACCGCTGCAGAGCCTTTGGTAGAGGCATTTTTTTTAGTCCGTGTGAATAATTTGATCTTTTGTGACAAGGACCCGTGTTTCCCGGATTAAAAAAACAGTTTTAATTTCGATTTTTGTTTATATTTAGAGCTATTTTAGAACAGACACCTACGAATTAGTTTGCGTTGCGAATTAATAAATGACGACACCGTGGCTTAGTTGGTAGTGACCCTGCCTACGAAGCTTGGTGTTCCGGGTTCGATCCCCGGCCGGGGCAAAATATTTGTGTGACGAATACAAATATTTTTTCTCGGGTCTTGGATGTTGTGATGTCTTGTATGTGTCCATGCCACCTGCGACACAGGGAATCCTAGTGCAGGAGTGTGAGTGTGTGAATGTTTATGTTTATAAGTTTGCTTTCATTATTCCTATGTGCTTACACTTATTGACGAACTATCTACGTCCATTTTCTATTGAATTGAATTGAATTTCTATTGAATAAGTAGGTATAGTATAAATTAAAAATTCTCCTCCATACCGTACTCGCTACCACAATACCATACCACCATAAGATATTAATATTGACTAATATATTATACCATAAGATATTAGTCAAATATCGATTACTTGTTTGATAGTTTCTTATACGTTTCAAAATAGATTTATTTCCTACTGCTTAACTACTGCATAATCGATTTGAACTTGGTTATAAGTCCCGCTTTCACGCTAAATAATCGAATTCGCTCAACTGGTATACAGAGTGTTTAAAACTACTGTACGATAACTTTTCTATAGTAAATTTAATTAAAATTAAGCTATTTTAGACAGTTTTTTATATGTTATTTATTTTATTAAAATCGAATAATGCTCAATGAAAACATATTAAATCAATAAATTGGTCAACATAATAATAATACATAACACATAATTATATTATGCCAATAATAATTATGTTTTCATATATCATGGTAAATTAAATTATGGTAATTAAAGTTTTATGCTCGGTGGAAGGGGAGAAAACTGCATTTTTTTATATTTTTAGCCATAAATTTATTGATCTGTTCAAATATGTTTAGTTTGTTAACTGTTCAAAGAGTTTCATGCAGAAAATTTACCTTGGTCATATATAAGTGTCGAGTAAAGAAAGGTGCTGTTATGGAAATCATATGACTAAGAAGAAAGGAAAATAGGAGTAACGTATGAAGAAATTTATCAAAATAACCCAGCTGTATCTGCCCAGGTTAAAGAGGCAAATATATAAAATATTTTCAGTATATCTAAGCCAGGGTTCTTTTAAAGTTGTGAGCATAAAAGTGACACCACACAGTTCAGTTCAATGCAATAAAAATAAGGTGAAAGCGCTTATGCAAGAACACCCTGTATATTGAAATTGCTCGATCTCGATCACACCGTTTGCTCCCATCTAGAAAACTTTGAAACTCGCTTAGAGGTCATAAATTTAATTTATTATTGCTTAGCGAGTTGTTTGGAGGAAATAGAATTGTTTTGTGAGAACATTTCCGCGTACACATTATTGGTTCAAAAACAACCCTTTTACCTCGCACGGTCAGGTAAAAACAATGTTTTACTTCTTTTTACCCGACTGACAAGGAAGGGTTTTGTTTTTCGCACGTATCTATGTATGTATGTAGATGAGTTTTTCAAAAATAGGCTAAATAGTAGGTCGTTGAAAAAATATTTGTGTACTAAACCTATCGAGTAGGTTATCAAAATGAAGGAAATTAAAAGGAGATTACAAAAATATATACATATAAATCATATGTTAAAAATTTATTTGGAATAATTAATTGGCAATCAATGTTAGGTTTTCAGTATTTATAAACTGCTTGTTGTTAGATATGACTAAATTGTGTATTAAAGTGTTGTGGAGCACTGTTCTAGAGATAGGCAGGCGTGAATTCTTACCTTTAGAACAGCGCAACACAAATTTACGCACAAAAATAAACCGATTTATGTTGCAATAAATTATTACAGGTAATATCTTTTAACAACAACACATATATAAGGCCTGAATTCCTCTGTCGCTAACGCGGGTTGCGCATGGCTTTCTTGTCTGAGCGTTCGTAAATTTTCAAACCAATTTCGGCCTTATCAACACCAATCTAATGTACAATGTGTTTATTTGCTAAAAATAAATTCAAGACACATTTTCTCAAAAAACGAATAGGTGTCAAGACAACGCCCGAAGCCGAAGTCGCTACGACCTAGATAGCACAGTGTAAATAACTTAACACCGAATACAGTAGAACAAGTACTTGTATGATAATGTTTTATGAGACCATTGCATTTATATAGCTTCTGACTTAAAGCAAGTCTGTTCGATCTTTGCTCAGTTTAGAAATGCAGGGTAGGATAATTTGTTTGTCATCCGCCTTTTCTACGACTACCGTCATTTCCGAAATGTTGGATCGGCAAGCCTGCTCGCCGCGCCCCCTACTGCCGGCGGCTAGAGCCTAACGCGACCAGTTGCCTTTTGGTTGTCGCATACACCACACGTATTCATTCATCGCCTGCCGCGTGAGACGTTCTCATAGTGACTGTGCTTGTGTTGTCGTGTTGATTGACTTGGTAGCTACCATCACACTACTCTGGATTGGACTGCTGAAGCCGTGCTTAGCTGGTCTGCATCAGGAGTGTCGAGTGGAAGTGGCAGAGGTAGGTGGCTACATTTTATCTACCCTGTGTCGGCTGAACAAGATTCTTTGTATCATTAAGGTCCTTCGATATTTTAATTTTCATTTTTACCAGCACCTATAAGTCCCCCACAAGTCTAATACCTAAGTGACTTAATTTTAAGGGTAATCCTCAAGGCAAATTTCCATACAAAGTGTTTCGAATAAACACTCAAAAATTACGCCGTATTAGGGGAAAGGCGTACAAAATGACACACCCTCTGCTAAATCAGTCATAAATCTTGTTTTATTAATTGTGTTAAACATTACAATCAGTCTTTTTATACCTTGGTTCTGTACTTTATCGAAATTAAAGAGATCAATCAACTCAATAATAAAACAAAAAACTTAAAGAACATTTAAAAAAACATTGACAAAATCCGTTTTGTCCGCCCTGTGCGGGTAAGATGACATACATCATGTGGACAAAATGGTATACCAAAATAATAGGATAGGAAATTTTTCGTTTCGCAAATAAAAGACTTCGTCTTCTTTGGAACGTGTGCACATGATACATGAGCCCATTTCTTGCAGCTCATGCACTTTAACCAAACTTCCTTTGGCCTGGACCTAGAGTACAGGTCATTGCAATAGATGCAAGGGCAAAGAAGAAGCAAGACACTTCTGTATCTTCACATACCCTTTGTGGTTGGGCTAAGATTTTATTTTCGCCTAGTGCGTGTCTTTTTAGTATTTCTTGTGGAACACCATACATTTTAGATGCCATCAGCCACCCATTTAATTTTTATTCACAGCTTCAATAGCCTTTATCATGGAGGTTTTATCCCAACCCTGTCGGTCTGTTTTTCTAGCATAATTTCGAGGCATGATTTTCGGACATAATATGATGATGTGTGGATGTTTGTAGTTATGATCTGAAAGAAGAAAAAAAAGGTGGGTCAAACAACATAGTATACCATTTTACCCGGGCAAGGGGTATGTCATTATGTACACTTTCAAAATTTACAACCTCAGTAACAAAAACCAAAAAGTGAACTTATTTTTATGAGTTTTCAACATATCACCGAGCTTTTTTAGTTCAATAACAACAAATATACACATCAAAGACAAATAAAAGTTTTAAAAAAACTTACTTTTACCGCCAAACAAAATCCATCGGAACAAAACTCGTGGTGGTATGAAATTTGCGAAACGCCGTCCGCGACAAACGGCCGTGCGGGCGTGACTGGGGTTGCGACAGTTTTCTGTCTGTTACTAGGCGGCCTCTGTGTATCGATATGGGAACTAAATAGCCTGTGGTTTCGGAGAAAAGACCGCTGTGTCGTTTTGTCCGCCTATGTCGTTTTGTACGCCTCTCCCCTATAATAATTTCTTCACACTATTCGTTTCGTCTATGTGTTCCGATTGTGTGAGTTTTCATGATATTCGACTAATTTTAGAACACGTATAAAATCTAAATTAAAGTATGAAACCGTGTCAAAGGATAGAAAAAACAAATGTTCTATGACATGTGGCATCCACCAATCCGCATTGGGTCCGCGTGGTGGATTAAAACCCATTCGCTCTCCTGTCGAGAGTAGGCCTGAGTCCCAGCAGTGGGAACATTATATGCTTATTATGCTTTAATGCATATCTCGACCCCAGGGATTTACCGATAAGTTATCGCGAGTTTGATTCCCACTCGAAAGCCTATTAAAACTGGCCTTTTGTAATAAATTCACAGGTACAGTCATTTCAATACAATTAGAAGTCACAGGAATGTCATGGTTTTTTTTTTTATCGTGTTACTAGTTTTTTCGAACCAGTGTAGTCTTCTTCTTATCGTGTCACTAGTTCCTTCGAACCAGTGTGATGAAAGGATTTCACCTCACGAAGTGCACCTCGAAGAGGCTCCTTTCGTGCACTCGACACATGTTTTCGAACTTTAGGTTCTACGACATGACGGTTTTCTCGCGATGTTTTCCTTCACCGTTGGGAAGGATTTCAAGTGCGCCTCGAAGGGGCTCCGATCGTGCGCTAAGAAGAAGAAATACTAGCTGACGCCTGCGATTTTCTTGCGTTGTGAATTCTCGAAATTTCTTTCTTAGTACGCGCTTTCACACCTCGACGAATGTACCCTGAAATTCCAAGTTTTTACGTTCAGTAGTTTGGCTTATGCCAGTCAGTCAGTCCATCAGTGAAGGCAATTTTTTTTTTAAATCTATATAATAAATAAATAATAATGGTATATAAAATCCCTACTGCCGTCTCTGTGACGCAGACCAAAGGAAACAAAACACGAACAAATTGTACAGTAGGTCGTTCATTCAAAAACTTTTGCATGGCACAATTTAACCGAACTATCGAGTATACGAGTATGTACGGAACTTATAGTTTTATAGAAAAAGTTTCTAGTGTTTTCCATTGACGATGTAAATAACTGTGTTCTAAAAGTTTATGTCGGTACAATATTGGAAAATAACATTACTAGCTTAAAACATAGTTAAATTAGGCTTTAAACTTTGACCTCACGCGCCTAAACCTCTGAACGAATTTGGCTCATTTACGAACTCGATTTTTTAATTTTTTTTACCTATGTTCCTGTCAAATTTTATGATGAATCTCTCAAACCACTCATATCGGACGAGCGATGAGTTTTCGTCGGATAAACATACATAGATTCATCATACACACATACTCTTATGGACATACAATCGTTAATTTCAAACGCCCTAGTATCAAGACTCCTACAAGACCTCTTCTCCAGCTTCTCTGGTCCAGTTGAAAATCAGCGTTGGGTTAATCCCTCAAAAACCAAAAAAAAATCATCCAAAAAATGCTGAGTTGTACGCTTTTTTGGCATAATCATTAATGTTTATTTAGTACCTAAAGTAAGTGACTATAAGTACCCACATAACGGTGTTTTTTATTTTGTATTTTTTCTAAAAGTACCTTTGTCAAATAGACCCTTTCTCCTTCTTTCTTACTTTCTTCTCTTCGTTGGGTCAATAAAAGCGGATATTTTTTTTTAAATAATACATAGATAGATAGAAAACGCTTTATTGCACAAGGTAAAAAGCAAGTACATAAGCAAACTTAATGCTAATTAGCATTCTCTTCCAGCTAACCTCTGTGTTTTATGGAGATGTGATAGTGCTAGATGCAGAAATAAATCAAGGTTTTAAAAAAACATACTACAACCGACTTCAATTGGCTTGTTCTAGTGACCGTAAACACCACTGAATAGTCACAGGGAAGCAAAATACGCAATTTTGTTGACTTAGATGACGTAATTTTTCAGTTATTTTGTGTTTCAAACCAAAGTACCTACTAAACAGATTTTCATGAAACTTCTATTGGACCAATCTGGAAGTATATCCTCTCAAACAAAAAAATATTTTTTTAATCGATATATACTCTGTGTGATATCTATCAGACTAATATGATATAAGTCTGATAGACGAACGGGATTACGAGTCACAGACAGCGCCTCAGAAGTGGATCACTACTTCTGAGGCAAATGCTGAGTGACTTTCCTTTTTGTGTACACTTTTTTCTCTCCTTTGTAATGTGTTTTTTAAATGTTATACATATGTGTAAGCAAATAAATGTTTTCTTATTCTTATTCTAAAATAAATAAACGCACGAAACCAAAACACTTTCTTGTAGAATGTAGAGCCACAATTTCAATCTTTCACAAACACTCAAAACTGTTCTTTTGAGAGCAACTTTTCACAATTCCACAAACAAGCTAACACCCATTTTAAAAATACATAATTCAGACTAGAATTAATTCAAAGTACAGCTAGTTTGTGAATTTGAATACATTTCTCGAGGGATGCTGTGGAGCAAAGATTTGAATCAACTATTCTTTTATCCAGTCGCGATGTTTTTTTGCGGGAAACCATTGTGAAATCCATCATTACAATAATGGATTTCTACAGTTGATCGAAGTCTGAAAATGTAGAGTCATTCACCTGATTGAAATGAACTAAGTAACAGACTTTTCCTCTAAACTTACCAAGTAAGATATACTTATATATGTATCTAGTTTTCTTCGTATCTACTTGTATAAATAAACTAAAAAAAACTAGATGGATTTTGACATAATGAGGTGCCGTTGCATTACTCAAAGCCACTTCATAAAATGTCAAGGTATCAAATAAAATAGTTGCAAAAAAACTGTATTCTTTTGCAACTACTTTACATTTACTTAAAATTACTTTAAATTACTGGTTTTTAAGGCCCAGAATCCCGCGCGCCGTTATCTTGCTCGCACATTTTGAAACTTTTGAAGGTATAAATTAACTGGGTATAAATAAAAAAATAAAGTGATGCGTTGAATTTGTTACTAAAACCTCACGAAATGTTTAAGTATATTTTTTTTTCGATATGTATGTTAAATATAAGCGAAGGAGATTGGGAAGACAATTTTGCACAATCTCCAAACACAAACAAAGAACTTAAGGGGAATCCTCAAAACCGAATTCCATACAAAATGTTTCGGACAAATACTCAAGTTTCTTTTTGAGTATTCGGTCGAAACATTTTGTATGGAATTCGGATTTGAGGATTAGCCTTAAGAGACTTATAGCTTCTATTAAACATATCAAAACATATAACATTTCTTGAGGTTGTAGTAACATTTTCCACTCTACTTGTTTGAAATGTATATCTTCAAAAATTTACAAATGGACGAGCGAGATAGTGGCTCGCGGAATTTCGGTTGAAATTAAATTTAAGCGAAGGAGATTTCGAAGACAATTTTGCACAACCTCCAAACACAAACAAAGAACTTAAGGGGAATCTTCAAATCCGAATTCCATACAAAATGTTTCGGACAAATACTCAATTTTCTTTTTGAGTATTCGGTCGAAACATTTTGTATAGAATTTGTATTTGAGGATTAGCCTTAAGAGACTTATAGCTTGTGTTTAACATATCAAAACATATAACATTTCTTGAGGTTGTAGTAACATTTTCTCCACTTTACTTGTTTGAAATGTATATCTTCAAAAATTTACAAATGGACGAGCGAGATAGTGGCTCGCGAAATTTCAGTTGAAATTATTCCACACGGAATATACTCTGACTTGGTGTGAATAGAGCCTTAGACTAAGCAGTGTTTGGTAATTTAGAGTGGCAGTGACTACCTAAACCAGTCTCATTTAAATTTCATATCTAACTTGCATCCGACGGCCGAGTTTGCTCGAGTTTGCATTAGGAACTTTCTTTTAAGAATTACTTTGCATAGTAATTTTCTTATGGCCGCCGAAAACGAGCCACCGACCACAGCAACCGGTGGCCGGAGACAATTTTTTATTCCAAACTTATTAAAAAATGTTATAAATAAGCACACAGGCCTGATTGTCGCCAGCCACTGCTTGCTGGGATTGGTGGCTCGTTTGCGACTTGCCTCAGTACTCGCAGGTTATTTCAATGACAACGGGACGAGTACGGAAAGACTGCGTCACTTAATTCTGTTTTTGAAGTGAAAACTTCTTTAGATCTTGAGACTGAGCCACCACGCTCAAAATTTCCTAGCGATTTCTTTAGTAGCTAGGAAAATCATAGCAGTTTAGATTCAGGGCGTTAATCCTTTCTAGTAAGAAAAATAATTACTTAAGTTTAGTGCAAATGGGCATTATTCATGTTCTTTGTTGAGACTTTTATTAAGAGTAGGAAGGTATATCTATCTAATCCAGATTGCAATACAAAGAGGCAATGCAGCCAGTATCCTCTGCACGCTGCCATCGGGTATCGAGTTGGAGCAGTTGAGCTACCTATAGATCGTTTGCAGTAAAAAAAATGTTTGTCTGTAAAGTTGGTTTACGGACGATAGTTTAACGTGACTACCAGCATAACGGGACAATGAGCGTTACCGAACCGTAATGGGACAATAAGCGTTACCGGACAATGATTGTTTCATTTTCGTTTCATTTATTTCTTTTATTTATTCACAAACAATTTTTACACTGTGTCGGAATTTCTAAAACTAAGCGCATTTGTAAATAGTATTTACATTAATTTATTATTACGAAAAATACACTACCTATTATAATCAATACATAGAATAAACATTTAAATAAATTTCAGCTCAAACAAAAACAAAATTCAAACAGCATATTTACCGGACAATGAGCGTTACCGGAAAATGACGTCAACGTTTTCTTGCATGCATCCGGCGCGGCGGCATTAATCGATTTATTAGACGTAGTCACGTCAAAGAGTATAAAATCTAATCTCTCTATCGTTGTATACCTCATACCCTTCTCATCCCGCAGCGTCGGTTTTTAAAACGGTTTTGTCTACGCATTTTCAGCTGCTGTTAATTTAAATTGCGGATGGTTTTTGGAATGTAAAGTTAAGGGATAAAGTTTAAGAACCTTTTTGCGATGCGTAAGAAAGCCTTAATATTGCAAATTATGCTTAAACTTGAACACCTTTAAATACTTTATTAAAACGAGAGTCAGACTTAGATTAAGACTAATGGATTAGATTAGCATAGATTAAAAATGTCATGAAAGAATCGACTTAAACCTTCCATTATATATAATCTTAAGGAACTTAATGCCCGAGATACACGAGGCTAGTTTTCCAAGCTAGGATAGCAAGATTGTGATAGCAAGCAAATGGCTCTGGTTTCGTGTACACAACTAGCATACTTCTGACTAGCTTACTAGCCTAGAAATTAAGCTAGTTCTGTTTTCACGAACCAGAACTGCTAGCTTTTTAGCTTACGATCACTATGCTATCCTGGATTGAAAAAACTGGATTCGATGACGTGATGGCCGAGTGTATCAGGTGAGGCCTTTGCCTTGCGATCTGATTGTCGTGGGTTCATGCAATCATGTGAAAATGTTTATTTTCGGTCGAAAAAATATATCAAATCAAATCAAATCAAAATATTTATTTCGGACAACTTTAAATGTAGATCCATACAAAAACATTAATTAATTAATTAAATCATTAATTTTATTCATTACAAAAAATAAATTCAAACCTATCATCATAAGCACCTCCAATCGAGCTTTAATCCAATAGTGGAGCAGCCTATTGGATCAAAACTCGATTGAAAGTCTGCATGATGGGCGAGTCGTATCTGCGCCCAATGACTTGTAGGATGATGTTGGTACTGTTCCACGTTCTGCAGAGCAGTGAGGCATCCAAATCATCAAAAATTTCCAATCGAGTGATCGTGTTAAATTGAAAATAAAATGAAAATGTAAATAATTATTTGCACACGATACAGTATACACAAAAAGTTAGACACATGAAAAAAACAATGTAAACACAATAAACAGATAGGTCTCCGACTCGATAAATTCATTCGACTCAAAAAATAAATTCAAACCTATCATCATGAGCACCTCCAATCGAGCTTTAATCCAATAGTGGAGCAGCCTATTGGATCAAAACTCGATTGAAAGTCTGCATGATGGGCGAGTCGTATCTGCGCCCAATGACTTGTAGGATGATGTTGGTACTGTTCCACGTTCTGCAGAGCAGTGAGGCATCCAAATCATCCAAAATTTCCAATCGAGTGATCGTGTCGTCAAATTGAAAATGAAATGAAAATGTAAATATTTATTTGCACACGATACAGTATACACAAAAAGTTAGACACATGAAAAAAAAAACAATGTAAATACAATATACAGATAGGTCTCCGACTAAGCATATGTTGGTATTCAAGAACGTATCTAACATATTTTTTTAAAATAAAGTGTGAGACTAACCATAGTAAACGACTAAAATAAAAATACGAACTGCAATGAATCAAGCGAAACAGTCGAATAAACTTTGCAGAGCCGTTAGTCTACCTTGAGAGACTGAAAACACTTTCTTTAAGATGGTACTACAGTCGGGAAGAAAAGAGTATTTTTATAATGTTTGATAAAAACATACATCATTCAGATAAAATGCTGTTGGGAACACCTCCCGATACGATAAAAATTCTTATTTTCAGACCACCTTCTATTCATCATCATCTCCCCGTCCTTATCCCACACTTAGGTGGGGTCGGCAACAACATTTGTCTTCTTCTTCCATTCGTCTCTATCAGCCGTCATCTCTGTACTCACGCCTGCTTTGTTCATATCCTCTTTCACACAGTACATCCATATTTTCTTTGGTCTTTCTCTTCTCGTAAATGCATTTACTTTCATATGTTACACTCTTCTAGTGACATGGCATTATATTCTTCTATTATTATTAATATTATTTCAGATTCGGATTTTGTCTGAATGATCAAACAGATAAACATATTATTCATAGTAGCTTAGCTTACACACTATAGCAAACTCTATACAGGGTGCTTTACTATGCCAAAAGCCCTCACTAAACTTCTCCTGTCATCTGGCATGCGACACCCTGTATTTTCTCGTTACAGACTTACCAATTTGCGTCTCGTGGTTGAGACTATTGTCCTAGCTCGAATGCATAGAAGTGCCACTAGTGATGAGGTAAAGCTTCTCTAACTTATCGATAGAAAAATATACTTTTGACGTGTTACACAAAATTACACAGAACGGTATCTCACCCCAAATCATCAGAACTTATTACTATGGGTACAAGATAACAGTAATTGATGAATACATAACAGTAATTGATAAATACATGACTCATATACTGATAAAAAACCATCAGATTCAGGACCAACACCGTCGTTCTTTATCATACAAATAAAAAAATCTCGTTTATGAAAAATCAAATTGTAGGCACATAATTAATAGCAATACTCAAACTATCCAATAGATTGAGATGTAAAACATAATTTCAGTATAGTATTAGTACCGAGCTGGTGGAACGACACGCTCGTATTATCTTTAAAAAAAAGTATATAATGCCCACAAAATTACACCAAATTTGACGCTTTCACCTATACCCTCACGATGCGCGATGTAATAAACACTCAATTACCGATTGCCACAGATATTATCGATATCGTATATCGATATATGACCACAGGCACATCACTATTCGGTCGCGTGTTCAACGACACCTTAATGGCTACCACTTCCTTCATTCCGCGCCGTTATTTTATCATCGTGTCAGGCCTTATTGTGGTTTTATTTTTTTATTTTATTGTCTACGTGTTTGGCATAACGGAATAACGGACGGTGTCGTTGTAATTTCGTTATTGGGATGGGCTGTGACATGCAAACTGATGATAATCTTGATACTAAGGTTACCGAGGTTAGTAAGTTTTTTACCCGACTGCCAAGGAAGAGTTACGTTTTTCGCACGTATCTTGTATATACGAGTAATGTATGTATGTAAATTTCTATGTTACCTCACGTTTTCCAAAGGGCTGGATGGATTTTGACGTCCTAGATAAGTTTTTAAAATAAAAAGGAATATAGCAGACTTTTAGCGCTAAATAGTAAGTCGCTAATATATTTTTTAGGAGGTTGACTTTTGCGGAATATAGTATGTTCACAGATGTAGCCCCTGCAGGATTCTGTATAGGATACAAACAGCATTACACCTAACATTACCATCAGCTGTGTTTCGCTTTCAAAAACACTGGCAGTTTGTGAAATTAATGTCAAAAGTCCAATAATTTGGACTCCGTTTCGTTACATTAGTACTATAAGGACTTATTTATCCCAAGTTCACTAGCTCTACCTGAGTACCTACACGGAAAACAAACTCGTTATAATTACTAAAATTCTATTTGAATTTGTGACAGCGAGAATTATTTAGTAACGATTACAATAATAATAATTCCTGCTAACGAAATTTAGTAATGAGCACAATATAAGGCCGAGGCCAAACGAGCGTAATTTTTCGAGTTGTGAGTTGCGTATGGTAGTCGCGTAAATTTTGCACAGCAGAAAAACTTACTCATTTTGCGTCGCCGTGTAAATCAAACAGGACTTTTCTATGAAAACAAATGCAGCAGAAATTACGCGACCGAAATTACGCGACTGAAAACTCAACAATTTACGCTCGTTTGGCCTCAGCCTAATACTTCTAGCTAACGAAAGTTACTTAATGGTACAAGAAAATATATTATAGTTTACTATTTAGTCTTGCTATCCCATTTTTTTTTCTCCGTGTACCAATTATTTTGGTAACAGAAACGCGAATAACCGCACAATCTGTCATAGTCTTTTCTAAATGTTTCGGAACAAAAAAGCTTAGGTAACTATTACATCCAAGTTTTCAAACGACATCTTCAAAGTCTAGGAAGTAAAACTTTGCGACAAGTTTAACTCGCCAGGGATTCGATGTCGTGATGCGAGTTGGTTTTTATGTCAATGGCATTGAGGCAGATGCGAACTTGTAAACTCTGGTAAATGGGTTATTAGTTGGAAAATTTCATTGCTTTTAGGCAGTTTATAGATTGAATAGAATAGAATAGAATAGAAAAACAATTTATTTTGAGTTACCTTAGTACCTACTAGTTACTATTCGACGATACGGACGACTAGCAAGACTAAATAGTAAACTATAATAATTATATTATTATATTCTTGTACCATTAAATAACTTTCGTTATCTAAAACTATTATATTGAATTCGTTACTAAATTTCGTTAATTATTATTGTAATTGTTACTTAATTATTCTCGCTGTCACGAATTCAAACATAATTTTAGTAAATATAACGAGATTTTTTTCTCCATGCGTCCGCAATATCGCGCACCGTGAAAAACACCCTTAGTATTGACACGGCGAAGTGTACTTCCGATCCGTTGTCCCAATCTCAACAGCCTATCACGGAATGACTTCCCATATCGATAACAAAAGGTACTTCAACACATCACTATCAGGGCAAATAGAAAAAGATAGCACGGAATAGTGGCAAAGATGTCTTAATAGAATTCCATTTCACGCCTTGTCCTTCGACATAGAGTTTTGACTTTATAGATGTCACCGTAAAGTTGTAAGAATCATTAGTTTACAATTTTACAGTTTTCAAATACATTAAATTGTAAACTGTCGATATTGTGAACCATGCTTTTTAAAACAAAAATAATATTTTTAGTACAAATTTTGAAGAATTTAGATTATAAAAAGTTATACCTCTACGGTTCAAATTTAAAAGTGGACTTATTTTTTTTTGTGTTTATACTTTAGTAATAGAGCAGGAACTTTAAGTGAATTATTGATTTTAATGATTTATTGCACTCATATAAAATAAAAACAAATGCTACTTTTATTTCGATACAATATAATTTATTTATACACATTACATAATTTAATTTAATTTATTAATATACATTCGCTACAATTTATTCGTAAGCTCAGATATTTGTAAAGATGAAATGAAAAAAATTATACTGCGGCAGTTTATTAGATATACTAAAAATACAAACAGTATTTTTTTTTTAGGTAATTGTCTCAATTTTACAGAAGAGTGTCACTTCTATAGTTTCAAAGATGGCAACCCCACCGTTTATCTTGCCCGTTGTATTTTACATTGTGCGCAGATTTGCGAATACTCTTGTGATTTTTCTTCCTGGATTTTCCTTGTCTTTGAATTAGAGTTACGTGAGTAAGCCCGATTGTATTTTGGCTTCGGTAATGGTTTATTCAATGTATTTATCCGTGGTTACATGGTTATTTTATGAATAAATTATGTCTAGCCTATTTTTAAATAAACCTTTAATGAAAATAAACTTTCTTTCAGTATTTATTGGAATTTTACAAAATCAACATTACGTATACACATCGTGTCTCTTAATTCAACGATAAGCTGGTAGCGGCTGGTGGGCCTGACTAATCGAAAGAAAAAAAAGAAAACTTTTTTTTTATTTCAGAACAATTTATGAAATCTTTCGAAAATTGACATCCCTTATGATAATTTTAACTACCATGCCCCCATTATATACATCTTCCCCCGATATACATCTTCAAATAATACTGAATTGTTTTTTGTATCGGCAACCTAAATAGTAGGTACTGTTATTTACCACAACCTTTTAAAATACCAGAATGCTAAAAACTAAATTATACTGTAATAAAAAATAATATGTCTGTAGTGGTCACGATCAGACCCACCATCCACTATCCCCTTATCGTTGAATTTAGGGACACCCTGTACATACATATTACATACCTACTAACTTAAAATTTAGTAAGTTAATGTTAGTATTTTAGAAACTTACATAAAATTATGTAGATTTATTCTAAAAAATTCTTAACCTCTCTCCTAATTCTACGAAATTATATAAATCTCAAAGTTTCATTTTAGTTACATTTCGATCAAAAGAAGAAAAACACATACTTTCTTGGAAAGCTAAAGATCTAGGTCATAAATATTTGAACATTTTGAACAAAGATATTTTATGTTCAAATCTTGGCTTTACGATCCTGGGTGAAGGTTAATTTCCTCAAGCTTAAAGAGACAATAAAATTATAATCTCGTTCGGAAATGATGCGACATAATATCTCAGACTTAAAACTTTTAATCGAGGCCCACATTTCTTTTATAGTCTAGGAGATCACAGTCACTTTTTTATAACAAGATTTTATTTTATTTTTCTTTTTTGAGGGTTCCTGTCAATATGAGTTCATTCTTCTATTTGAGAATAGTCTCTGAAGACCTCTAATAATAATGGAGATAATTAAATCTCAAACAAATTGTTTAAATTTTTTACTTATAAACACTTAATATACTTTGAAGGAGTGGACATTTCGGGCTAAAGTTTAAGTGCTACGAAGTGTTTTCGTAGCGCTACGCCTGCTACGAAATGCTACGTAAAGCGATTCCGTGCCATAAAGTTTAAATCAACAATACTGTTTTAAACGCTATAGATTTTGCTTTTTTACTTTTATAAAAAAAGACCACACGACGGAAGTGTAAACTTCTTCAAAGGCGAGGTTAATAATACAAAATACAACTTGAGTCTCAATATTAGTTAAATATTATTACACACTATTTACACATTAATGACGGTCAGAGTTGGACATAAAAAAAAATACATGTTGTTCAGGGTCATAGCATCCACAATACTGGCATTTTATTTTGGAGTTTTATAATGTTACGCTACCATTATTTGATGTCGTTCAGATAAAAGAAAAGACAGTAGACGCATTACCATTGCCGCATTCACTTTGTTTTTTTTATACCAGCTGATTTTACCCCAAGAAGTGTTACGTCCAACCGTTGGGAGCCCAGTAGCCCAGTACAGTTCCCTCTTAACAAAGTATTTTGCTCAGAGAACTTAATTAAAGATTTCACTTCAAAAATAAACCCCCATGCTGAACAAATTTATAATAGAAACTAGGATACATTTATAAAAGAAGGTAGGTAAATATGGTATAATTAAAATTGGTAATTTTAATTTTAGTTTAGTATGATTTTTTGACATGAATGGTTTTTTATTTTTTATTATTGATTTGCGGCTTTAGTGACACTGCGACCGTTGTCGGTCTACTGTGCTCGCCACTTGGACGACATGAATGGATTGTAGTGATCTGAATAAATAATTTTTTATTTATTTAAAAACAGATATTTGGCTGAGCTTCGAGTCTTACTCTACAAAAACAAATAATTGGTCTCAAATAGCTGCTGGCTCTTGCACTGCATACAAAACTAATTAAGGGCTCAACGGTAATGTTTATTCATTGTTTTAAGGCAAACAAAGGAGATTTTAAAATTTAAAACTGGACTCACAAATTAAATAAAGTGAGAAGGTAAGCGAAGACTGTTAAAGTGAGCTCCGCATTGCGAAAAAGCTTCAAAATAACTTATTAAAAATAATTAGGTATTAACTTACTCAATAACTTAGGTATAAATAGTTTTATTTCTCATCTAAGTGAACTGTAATGTTCTTTTGAGAATAAATGATCTTTAAACCGAAATTACACATACAGATGTAAGTGAGTAAGAAAAAATGTTTTACTTGTCTTCTTATCGTGTCACTAGTTCTTTCGATCCAGTGTGGTGAAAGGATTTCAAGTGCACCTCAAAGAGGCTCCTTTCATGTTTTTTCGTTGTGGTTGCAAAAATGTTGGACGTTCTCCTGATGGTAATAAATTACTTCTGCCATGACCAAAACAGAGTATTATTATTAGTATTAAAAAAAAATAATAAGAAAGTATCGTAGCATTATTTTGGTCATGGGCAGGCGTGATAATTTGCCATCTGAAAAATGCCTTATATTTTGTATGTATGTATTTATATTTTGTCATACATTATTAAGTATTATGATAGCATAAAAATCTCTACGCAAGTTTTGCGTAGTTGTAACCGTAGCTAAAATTACTCATTTAGGCATTCATTCGTCCCTGACTTTCCTTAGAAACAAATCAGCTGTTTAAGCTTCAAAATCTCCTGGATTGTGGATTAATTTTGCAAATGAGGCCTTCACGGGTCATGAATATGCATTGGCCTCCTGAAAAAGTTTCAAAGCAGTCCTATTAAAACGCCTTGGAGGGTCCAGGAAAAATCTTCCTTTCTTAACGGTTAATATCAAGAGGTTTATAGTATTGGATTTACGAAATAATAACTGATTTTTTTGTTTATTACCCCATTAAATTTAAACTAATATTTTGATTGAAATGTTTTTAGATGGAGTTTAACTGTGAGTTTAAGAGTGACTAACTTACCAATTACCCGTTTGATCGGAAAAAAGAAGCCTTTATCATCTAGCTTAAAAACTGTTATTTATGCTCTAGCTATAGCCCGTGTCTAACATTAAAAACTAAACTTACTCTGTTTTGTTCGAAAGTTCTAGTTTGTTAAAACAAAGAGACTAGAGAGTTTCTGAAAAGTTTGATTTTTTTTTAGATTGTTTCTTAACTAATGAAACAGAAAATCTTATTATACAAGTAGTAGTCACATTCTGTGTGGGTAGGCACAGTGTAAACAATAAAAATTGTGTGCTCTTTAATAATTAATATTTAAAATTATTTAGAGGATCATTTTAATGAAACTTCTGATTGATTGTTAATCTCTAGTTCCTCCCACACTCGCCTCTCATTTAACTTTTCCTCTGCACTCACCTGAAACACTGCAACTTAACAACAATGGACCTCTATGCACAACTTGCAAACAACATGGAAGAGATGGCTGACACTTTCTCCTCCAGGATGCAGCAGTATGAGCAAGACCTCAAAAAGTTTGGCAATGCTGAAAAGACCAATCCATCTCCTCAGGATTATGAAACACTTTCACGTGAGTTTCATGATTTTAAAGCACTTATGTGGAAGGCGTGGGCTATGCAGAAATCTACACTTGAGCTTGTCATCCAAGGCATGGACCGCCAAGAGACTGCATCCCGCAGGAAGATCATCCTCTTCCATGGAATCCCTGAGTCCAGCGAGGCCGTAGTTGAAGATTCAGTAGTGGATCTATTAACCAGCCAACTTAAGATGTCCGGCATTTCATCTGAGCAACTATCAGCTTGCCACAGGCTTGGCACTAACACAAGCAAGCCTCGTCCGGTGCTGGTCCGATTTGCTGACCATAAGCTTCGTATCAAAGTTTGGAATGCAAAAACTTTACTGAAGAACACTGGAATCACAGTCTCGGAGTTTCTAACCAAGCCCCGACATGATACGTTCATGTTGGCTAGACGCCACTTTGGAATGAAGCGTTGCTGGACTACTGATGGTAGGATTGTTATTCTGCTGCCCGATAACAGACGCCGCAAGATCGAGACTATGTCCGAATTGAAGCCATTACTCTCAGAGTTCCCGGCTGTGCAGCCCGAGAAGAGGGCTCCTGTCGGGCCTGCGACGACAAAGGCATCAGTCTCCCAGGTTAGGGGGAAGGCCTTGGCTGCGCCCGTAGCCTCGACTAGCAAGACCGAACCCAGAGCAAAGCGCGGCGTCAATGCGAAGTGATATGCTCCTGCTCTCGACGGGCGTCATGTTGTATGTTTACAACTCGTATACTCCTTAATACGGCAGCATAATCATCACTATTCATTCCTTGATTGCGGTAGGTTGCAATTTTATAATATCGTTTGGTTTATTTTTCCGGTAGACGTAAAATTATTTTTTGTAAACAACATCGATGCTGTCAATTCTTAATGTCAGATTATTTTTTTATTTTTTTGGCTATCGCTATTGGTAAGTCAAGTAACGTTCCGTTACTCGTAATAATGTATTACTTTTTTTGTTCTCTATTGCAAAAATCAATATTGTTTGTTAATCATATTTTTTCTTTTGTTATTTTATTACCTTATATTTTTGCATATCTGTTGTTTAGGTATTTGTTGAATTTCTACTTATATTTATTTTTGTTTCAAGTTTTTATGTAGTGTTTTTGGGTTCCTTTCTTCCGGCACGCTGGCGAGTGTTGAGGAGGTTCGGCACTAAGGAGCTGCAAACCTTTGCCGTTGGGTTCCTACCTTATAGTTTATTTATAGGTATAGGCTTACCTAAGCGGTTTTATATATTATTTATATATTAGGTATACATATTTTATTTAGTAGAAATAGGTATTTATTATATTTATAAATTATGGATAATAGTATTGTATTTGATGATAGCTTTTTTTCTTGCTCCTCTTCATGCTCTTCAGACAATGATTATGGGAGTGCCTTTAGTGATGACTCAATACACCTACATGAACAACTCTCTGATAAGTTTAGTGGAATGGTTAAAAATCTCAATATTGTCCACATCAATGCCCAAAGCATCCATGCCCACTATGCTGACCTTCTTTCCTCTTTCGATAGCAAACTAATTGATGCTGTACTAGTTTCTGAAACTTTTCTTAAACCTGGTCTGCCATCGACACAGTATTGTTTACCTGGTTTTAAACTAATTCGGAATGACAGGACTGGGAAGGGATATGGCGGTGTAGCCATTTACCTTCGTGGTGACATACCGTGCACAATTGTCGACCAATCTCCTAGTTTATACAGCAATTTTGCTGAACACCTGTTTATTGAGATAACTGTGCATCACTCTAAAATACTTCTTGGTGTGTACTATCCTCCTTCTAAGAACATAGATTACTTCTCCTCTCTCGAAACTAAATTAGAATCATACACTCCTCTCTATGATCACACTATCCTTCTGGGCGATTTTAATACATGTCTTTTGAAGAAGGATGCGCGTGCTCAAAAACTTATCTCACTAGTCTCTTCCGTGAATATGCACATCCTTCCTTTATCAGCTACGCACCATGCACCCCACTCTACTCCTTCACTTCTTGATCTTATTCTTGTCTCTGACATCGACCGCGTGGCTACGCATGGACAAATAGCTGCTTCTTTCTCCTACCATGACCTTACATTCCTTTCCTATAAAATACGCTGTCCTAGGCGTAAGTCCAAATCTGTTCTTCTACGCAGTTTTAAGGATATAAACTTGGAACGCTTGAGAGATGACTCGAACAACATTGACTGGTCACCAGTACTGGACGCTAACGCTATTGATGACAAGGTAGGTGCCTTTAACAAGATTCTCCTTAATCTGTATGATGTTCACGCTCCATTTAAACTTGTAAAGGTTAAACACGCTCCTGCTCCTTGGCTGACTCAATACATTAAAAAAAATTATGTCGAGACGTGATAAGGCGAAGCGTCAGTTTAGAAAGTCTCCTACCGATGAAAACCTGGCTGCTTATAAAAAATTACGCAATCGCTGCAGTAAGCTATGTAGAGATTCAAAAAGGCGACACATACACAACTCTATTCAAAACTGCTCCTCCTCTCAAATGTGGAAATTTCTTAAAACTCTAGGTCTAGGTAAAATGTCCAGCGACTCCAGTATATCTTTAGATTTGAATTCTATCAATACTCATTTTTCAAAATCTCCTCTTTCTTTGGACGCTTCCACGAAACTGACCACTTTAGACAACTTATCTCGCATACCCAGACCTGAGGGTGACTCCTTTAGCTTCACTGAGATTACTGAGAGTGATGTTATGAAGTCCCTGAAATCTATCTCAACCAAAGCTGTTGGCACTGACGGTGTATACCTTCAGATGCTGCAACTTCTTTCCTCCGAACTATCTCCTGCTATTGCTCATATGCTAAATTATTCTCTTGTAACTTGCTCTTTTCCCTCTGATTGGAAAAAAGCATTTGTTATTCCTCTCCCTAAAACTTCTAACCCTGCGACCGTCTCCCAATTCCGTCTTATCTCTATTTTACCCATTCTCTCCAAAATTCTTGAAAGTGCAGTCCAGAAACAGCTCTCCTCTTTCCTTTTTACACACAGCATTCTAAGTCCATTCCAGTCTGGTTTCCGTCCTGGACACAGTACTGTGAGTGCGCTTACGAAGGTCTCCGATGACATTCGCTGTGCTATGGAGAATAAGCTCCTTACTGTCTTAGTACTACTGGACTTCAGTAGTGCTTTTAATTCAGTTGACTTTGATATTCTCCTAGCTATCCTCTCCTCTCATAACATATCCTCAAAAGTAATCTCTTGGTTTGAATCCTACCTCACCGGTCGCTCACAGTGTGTACGTACGGAGGAGTCCTGTTCTGACTGGTGTAACATCACAGCTGGTGTACCGCAAGGTGGCGTTCTTTCTCCTTTATTGTTTTCGGTTTTTATTAACTCAATTTCTAATGTTATCACTTGTCACTACCATATGTATGCTGATGACCTTCAACTTTATCACCATTTCAAAGCTGTGGAGATTTCTGATGGCATTGCCCAAATGAACAGTGACCTTCATAACGTTAGTAATTGGGCGAAGGCCTTTGGTCTCCTAGTCAATCCTACAAAGTCTCAAACCTTGATTTTAGGTACTCCCTATATGTTAAACATAATAGAACAATCTTCCATTCCTTCAGTTGTGTATGACTGTGTGCCGATTGAATTCTCTAGCAACGCTAAGAATCTGGGCGTCATTTTCGACAGGAAGCTATCGTGGGGTTCTCACATTAATCAGATTAGCAAACGTGTGAATTTTTCTTTTCAATCCCTCAAGCGTCTCCAAAAGTTTTTACCATTTGAGACTAAAGTCTATCTCGCTCAATCTTTGCTTTGACCTATCATCGACTACGCTGATGTCTGTTTCCTTGATGCCACGGAGGAACTTGTTAATAAACTGGAACGCCTTCAGAACCTGTGCATCCGTTTCATTTTCGGTTTGCGCAAGTTTGATCACGTTTCGCAATTCCGGTCTCAGTTAAAATGGCTCCCTATCCGTCGTCGACGTGACCTTCATATTCTCACTCTTCTTTATAACACTCTTTTTAATCCTCTATCTCCTCTTTACCTCCGTGAGCGTTTTAACTATCTTGTCCCTCGCGGTCAGCCATGCCGGTCTACGACGTCCCTTCTTCTCAGAACCCCAGTTCATTCCTCCCGCTGCTACGGTGATTCATTCACTGTCCATGCTGTCCAACTGTGGAACACTCTTCCTCACACTATTAGAGCCAGTCAGTCACTAAACATTTTCAGAAGCAGAGTCAAAGAGCACTACTTATCACTGTGATATATTCAGTATTTATGTTAGTATTTATATAAATATATATATATATATATATATGTATATAAGTAACTTATATATTTATTTATGTATAGGTCTTAATTCTAGTTTATTTAGTATATATCTTAGTAGTATTTATTATATGTATTTAGATATATTTATTCAAACATTATATATATTTTCTTTTTCATAATTTTAATTTATCCATTATTATTTATATTACTGTACACGCCCCCACACTTTCCATGGCCTCTCTCTAACCTCAGAAGGTTTGCTGGAAGAAAACTCTTATTAGGGTTAAGCTCGCCTTTGTACATGTCTTTTCTTTTATGATTTGTATTGTAATATGTTTGTGTGTACAATAAAGAATTACAGAATTACAGAAGTAGTTAGAATAGCAATCTAGTAGTTGAATTAGTAGGCTATATTACGTTGTTAGAAATAAATGCATTTTTTTACCAGACCAAATCTTCTTCTTCTTCGTATCACTAGTTCTTTCGAACCAGTGTGGTGAAAGGATTTCAAGTGCGCCTCGAAGAGGCTCCTTTCATGCACTCGACACATGTTTTCGAACTTTTAAGTTCTACGACATGCCGGTTTCCTCACGATGTTTTCCTTCACCGTTGCGAGAACGTGGGATGCATACATAGATTTTTTCGACCGAAAAAACCCATTTACGCATGACTGCCACCGGGATTCGAACCCGCGACCATCAAATCGCAAGGTAAGAACCTCATCCACTCGGCCACCACGCCATATAATACATTTCGTCTTCATATAGCAATAGGTACAAGTATTTTTACTATATCAAAGTAAAATCAAATTGCAACCTTTACATTTATTTTTTTTAGATAATATTAGCGTTCTAGTTTTATATTTGTTCAGATTAAGTTTATCGTTATATTCTTAGGATCGAAGTATAATTTGAAGGTCTTTTTAAAATGAGAATAAAAAAAGGACAATCATTATTATTTTTAAAAATCAGGTCAAGTGGACTTAAGACAATAGCTCTGTACAATTCTCAAATGGCCAGGCCACTTAGAAAAGCCATTTAAGATACTCCACAGGCCGCGAGATAAAATAAAGTGAACGCAATATTCATCTAATGGTCTTTTTTAATCTACGCAGGATTAATATCTTGCAAATTAGGATAACTTGCTAACCAATGGCATTTCCACCATGAATGAAACTGTTGTGTACCCTGCAGAATTCCGTCTAGATAGATGCCAATATTTATTGGAATTTTGCAAAATCAACATTACGTATACACATCGTGTCTCTTAATTCAAAGATAAGCTGGTAGCGGCTGGTGGGCCTGACTACTCGAAAGAAAAAAAAGAAAACTTTTTTTTATTTCAGAACAATTTATGAAATCCTTCGAAAATTGACATCCCTTATGATACTTTTAACTACCACGCCCCCATTTCTTCAAATAATACTGAATTGTTTTTTGTATCGGCAACTTAAATAGTAGGTACTGTTATTTACCACAACCCTTTAAAATACCAGAATGCTAAAAAACTAAATTATACTGTAATAAAAAATAATATGTCTGTAGTGGTCACGATCAGACCCACCATCCACTATCCCCTTATCGTTGAATTTAGGGACACCCTGTACATACATATTACATACCTACTAACTTAAAATTTAGTAAGTTAATGTAAGTATTTTAGAAACTTACATAAAATTATGTAGATTTATTCTAAAAAATTCTTAACCTCTCTCGTAATTCTACGAAATTATATAAAACTCAAAGTTTAATTTTAGTTACATTTCGATCAAAAGAAGAAAAACACATACTTTCTTGGAAAGCTAAAGATCTAGGTCATAAATATTTGAACATTTTGAACAAAGATATTTTATGTTCAAATCTTGGCTTTACGATCCTGGGTGAAGGTTAATTTCCTCAAGCTTAAAGAGACAATAAAATTATAATCTCGTTCGGAAATGATGCGACATAATATCTCAGACTTAAAACTTTTAATCGAGGCCCACATTTCTTTTATAGTCTAGGAGATCGCAAACACTTTTTTATAACAAGATTTTATTTTATTTTTCTTTTTTGACGGTATCCTGTCGATATGAGTTCATTCTTCTATTTGAGAATACTCTCTATAAGACCTCAAATAATAATGGAGATAATTTAATCTCAAGCAAATTGTTTAAATTTTTCACTTATAAACACTTAATAAACTTTAAAAGAGTGGACATTTCGGGCAAAAGTTTAAGTGCTACGAAATGCGTAGCGCTACGCCTGCTACGAAATGCTACGTAAAGCGATTCCGTGCCATAAAGTTTAAATCAACAATACTGTTTTAAACGCTATAGATTTTGCTTTTACTTTTATAAAAAAAGACCACACGACGGAAGTGTAAACTTCTTCAAAGGCGAGGTTAATAATACAAAATACAACTTGAGTCTCAATATTAGTAAAATATTATTACACACTATTTACACATTATGACAGTAGGAAGGATGCTAATTCAAAAATACATGTTGTTCAGGGTCATAGCATCCACAATACTGGCATTTTATTTTGGAGTTTTATAATGTTACGCTACCATTATTTGATGTCGTTCAGATAAAAGAAAGGACAGTAGACGCATTACCATTGCCGTATTCACTTTTTTTTTATACCTGCTGATTTTACCCGAAGAAGTGTTACGTCCGACCGTTGGGAGCCCAGTAGCCCAGTACAGTTTCCTCTTAACAAAGTATTTTGCTCAGAGAACTTAATTAAAGATTTCACTTCAAAAATAAACCCCCACGCTGAACAAATTTATAATAGAAACTAGGATAAATTTATAAAAGAAGGTAGGTAAATATGGTATAATTAAAATTGGTAATTTTAATTTTAGTTAAGTATGATTTTTTGACATGAATGGTTTTTTTTTTATTATTGATTTGCGGGTTTAGTGAAACTGCGACCGTTGTCGGTCTACTGTGCTCGCCACTTGGACGACATGAATGGATTGTAGTGATCTGAATAAATACATTTTTTATTTATTTAAAAACAGATATTTGTCTGAGCTTCGAGTCTAACTCTACAAAAACAAATAATTGGTCTCAAATAGCTGCTGGCTCTTGCACTGCAGACAAAACTAATTGAGGGCTCAACGGTAATGTTTATTCATTGTTTTAAGGCAAACAAAGGAGATTTTAAAATTTAAAACTGGACTCACAAATTAAATAAAGTGAGAAGGTAAGCGAAGACTGTTAAAGTGAGCTCCGCATTGCGAAAAAGCTTCAAAATAACTTATTAAAAATAATTAGGCATAAACTTACTTAATAACTTAGGTATAAATAGTTTTATTTCTCATCTAAGTGAACTGTAATGTTCTTTTGAGAATAAATGATCTTTAAACCGAAATTACACATACAGATGTAAGTGAGCAAGAAAAAATGTCTTCTTATCGTGTCACTAGTTCTTTCGATCCAGTGTGGTGAAAGGATTTCAAGTGCACCTCAAAGAGGCTCCTTTCATGTTTTTTCGTTGTGGTTGCAAAAACGTTGGACGTTCTCCTGATGGTAAGAAATTACTTCTACCATGACCAAAACAGAGCTTTTAAGACTGACTATAAAAGAGTCAGTCTTAAAAGCTCTGTAATTTTGATAGATAGTGCATTTCAAACGATAACACAGTAATGTTTAGAAATACTATTATGTAGCTTGGCGGTAGAATAAATTTCTTTTTAATTTCCATAAAATTCATAAAGCTTACTATCAATGTACTTACAGCCGAAACCAAAAGTTCTAAAAGTGTGAAACTTGGAGCGAATATGAAACTTTTGGCGAGGGGGTGTATTAAAAAAAAAAATAAGAAAGTATCGTAGCATTATTTTGGTCATGGGCAGGCGTGATAATTTGCCATCTGAAAAACGCCTTATACTTATTTATATTTTGTCATACATTATTAAGTATTATGATAGCATAAAAAAATCTACGCAAGTATTGCGTAGTTGTAACCGTAACTAAAATTACTCATTTAGGCATTCATTCGTCCCTGACTTTCCTTAGAAACAAATCAGCTGTTTAAGCTTCAAAATCTCCCGGATTGTGGATTAATTTTGCAAATGAGGCCTTCACGGGTCATGAATATGCATTGGCCTCCTGAAAAAGTTTCAAAGCAGTCCTATTAAAACGCCTTGGAGGGTCCAGGAAAAAATTTCCTTTCTTAACGGTTAATATCAAAAGGTTTATAGGATTGGATTTACGAAATAATAACTGATTTTTTTGTTTATTACCCCATTAAATTTAAACTAATATTTTGATTGAAATGTTTTTAGATGGAGTTTAACTGTGAGTTTAAGAGTGACTAACTTACCAATTACCCGTTTGATCGGAAAAAAGAAGCCTTTATCATCTAGCTTAAAAACTGTTATTTATGCTCTAGCTATAGCGCGTGTCTAACATTAAAAACTAAACTTACTCTGTTTTGTTCGAAAGTTCTAGTTTGTTAAAACAAACTAGAGAGTTTCTGAAAAGTTTGATTTTTTTTTAGATTGTTTCTTAACTAAAGAAACAGAAAATCTTATTATACAAGTAGTTAGAATAGCAATCTAGTAGTTGAATTAGTAGGCTATATTACGTTGTTAGAAATAAATGCATTTTTTTACCAGACCAAATCTTCTTCTTCTTCGTATCACTAGTTCTTTCGAACCAGTGTGGTGAAAGGATTTCAAGTGCGCCTCGAAGAGGCTCCTTTCGTGCACTCGACTCATGTTTTCGAACTTTTAAGTTCTACGACATGCCGGTTTCCTCACGATGTTTTCCTTCACCGTTGCGAGAACGTGGGATGCATACATAGATTTTTTCGACCGAAAAAACCCATTTACGCATGACTGCCACCGGGATTCGAACCCGCGACCATCAGATCGCAAGGTAAGAGCCTCATCCACTCGGCCACCACGCCATATAATACATTTCGTCTTCATATAGCAATAGGTACAAGTATTTTTACTATATCAAAGTAAAATCAAATTGCAATCTTTACATTTTTTTTTTGATAATATTAGTTCTAGTTTTATATTTGTTTAGATTAAGTTTATCGTTATATTCTTAGGATCGAAGTATAATTTGAAGGTCTTTACATAAATGAGAATAAAAAAAAGGAAAATCATTATTATTTTTAAAAATCAGGTCAAATGGACTTAAGACAATAGCTCTGTACAATTCTCAAATGGCCAGGCCACTTAGAAAAGCCATTTAAGATACTCCACAGGTCGCGAGATAAAATAAAGTGAACGCAATATTCATCTAATGGTCTTTTTTAATCTACGCAGGATTAATATCTTGCAAATTAGGATAACTTGGCTTAGGATAACTAATGGCATTTCCACCATGAATGAAACTGTTGTGTACCCTGCAGAATTCCGTCTAGATAGATGCCAATACAGAGGAAGATATTCTAGTGCTCAACAATCATGTGTAAGGATTACTGTGTTCCGAATTTGAAGTTACTGATATAGATAGTGAACAAACTGGGCTTCGAAATATCTCAAAGCGGAAGAGCATTTAACAGCGTTACACTGACCTATGAGATTCAAAGTGGTATGTAGCACTGTTCTGTTCATCGCCAGGCATTTTTTTTTATATTTGATCTACTTACTAGGTTCATCAGTTCTGAACTACATGTTTGCAAACTTTCATTCAAATAAATAATATTTAGACTAAGTTAAGCACATAGGTTGTTTCTATGCCACGTAGCCGAAGCGGCTAGTTAATATATCAATGTAAAAGAGTTTTGTTTATTCACAATGCAAACGATGTTATGGGTGTTAACTTGTTATTTATACCTAATATAAAAGTGTGATCAAATTAACAAGAAATAGAATTGAATGTCCAGTAAGAACAAGGCCTTGTGATACTTGTAACCATAAATATTCAGATCTGTGCTATTGGAGCGTAAACCATTATGGTTGGGACCAGGTAATTTCGAATTAACCTAATTTGATGTTAAATTGACCTAAATTCGACAGTAAAGTCTTTTTCTTCCTTTTATTTCGCAAGAGTGGAATATTGTTCCTCTTAACTTATAAGAATAGCTTGGATATATAACCGTAATTTTGTAAGAACCGTAAAATTACAATTTAATGGTTTTAAAAATTATAATCGAATGTCAAGTAGTTAGGGTTGGTGCGGCAGCAAACTCTGCCGAAGATCACAAGAACCGCAAATATGTAGGTCTTGATAGGTCGTATATATGTTTGAGCCCTTTGGGGTCGAGACCCTAGGTCATGGGGAATGGGAGCCTTCCGCGTTTTCAAAATTTTGTCAGAGCGTCTGGTCGAAGCAACGCGTGATCAGAGGGCTGGCAGCTATCTCGGCCAAAGAACAAGCAGCATTTCAGTACACAAAAATAAAAAAGTAAATGCATAAAAAATACCCGTCTTAACTTAGCGATTTCTCTCTATATGTATGTCGCTGTCCACTGCCTTCCCAGTGTGAATTGACCCTTAAAGTTTGAACATAGTTGCAGAGTATTTATTAAGATACCATTCAGACGAAAGTGTGGCGAGCTTTTGCAAGATAAAGGAGTGTCAAAGATTCTAGTTTATTCTATTCTTTTCTGTTCTAGAAAGCTTGAGCGTGAAATCAATTTGAAATCTAGTTCGTTCTAAAGCTAGTTTAATCTTTCTTCCGGTAACTGCAGAAGTTGTTTTTAGTTTGTTACCAGTAAAGAAAGTTAGTCTCACCCGTCGTGGTAGGAACATCTTTATTTTTACAGAAGTTTTTCGAAATTGCCAAAGATTTGTTACTGTTATTGACAAAACTTTGGATATAAATCATTGAAATTTATTTAAACATTAAATCAATATATTTGGTGCGAGTTTTTCTCGCGCTTATCTTATTCATTTATATTTCGACCTGTTCTAGAGTAAATAAGTGGAGTAAAAATGTGCCAAACACCTCTTTACTGCTGGATATTGCTTTTTTTCAATGCCTTTCGATGATTCATCATTATCCTGTAGATGATTTATCATTATCCTGTAGATGACTTATTATTATCACACGGCACGAGAGTATACTTCAACATCTTTAGCAGAGATAGACCATAGACAAGAAGAACGAAGGAAAGGAGTGATATAGAGATATGAGAAAAAGGATCTCTTTTAATCTAAGCAGAAAACCAGAGGTAAGGAGAAGAGGAACATTAAGAGAAGAAAAAAGAGAAAAAGGAAGGCGAGAAGAGAGATAGAGAGTGAAACGACGCAATTGTAGCTTGCATTAATTTTATTTTCAGCATTTCTTTATAATACTGCAAGTGCCGTCGCGTTCAGGCATTTATACTAACTACACGTAGAGTATGCAATTATAATAATTAATTTTTGACAAGTTTAATTGTATGATTCTTATATTGAATAATAAATTTATATAGTGAAAACCCAGAAAGTCAAAACTAGATCGAAATTAGTATAAATGAAAGAAAAAGAGAAGGGAATGGAGAAAGATAGATGTAATGAGATAATACTTCCCGTTTTGCTGCAACCAATTTCGCAGCAATAACAAAAAGTTCACTCTATTTGACGATAAAACCAAATTATATGTATACAAAACAACTTGAAGCTACAAACTGCAACCATTAACTAAAAACACAATCCAACCGCCAGAATCTGTTGATTCAGTGCGCTAACGACTTTTCAACTTAACTATACTTTATACATTAACTATAATTAGCAGAGCAGGAAAATTCGTCCTAAAATGTACTACAGGGGTGCAGATCGTGGTGTAAAAAAAGTTTACAGTTAAGTATTTAAACACTTATGAAATAATCCAAAAGTTTTATAAAAATGTAGATAGATAGATAGATTATTATTTTTTAAAGACTTAAAACTAATGATAATATACCATTATAAATAGAGTATATTACATACAAGACACATGTAAGTACTCGTTTAATACTTTCCTGTGTCAGAGGTTTAGCTCCCATTCGGAACATAGTAATACTTGCACTGAAATCTAATGGCAGGCACTATAAAGCCGCCTTTCAACAACAGCTGAATGTGTAAAATTATTCCTAATTATGTTATTCGTATTGGGATCGTAACATCATAATATAATGTTACGATATGAATAAATATAAGTAGGTATACCCCTATAAATGTATGTATGAAATAATTTACTAAAAATATATATTTTTTTTAGCAAGCTTTATTGATTTATTCCATGACGTTACTTTCAGATAACCAAGTTCTCACACTCATTTAAGGGCGGACATTCAAAACTGTAACGTGAAATAAAACAAAACCCGTCAAAACTCGTATCGTCGGAAATTCGAAAAAAAAGGTAAAAATTTCCCAATCGAAAATGGTTTTTCCCATCCAAAAAATCACTCTTCACGCTCACTGCGGCTCATATAGCTCAATTAACCAGTTTATACCGCTTCATACGGGTTTACGCCGGCTGAAACCAGATATTTTAAACGTTTTATAGACGTTCGTCATGTAAATTTTATTGTTTCGCGTTAAGTACGTCGCGTCTCGTAAAGCATGGAGCTTAATTTTACAGTCCTTCGTTTTATATTTCGAGAGGGTAAATAACGAACGGGGTGAAATTACGGGCATGTGACAATTTTCACAAGAACGGTGATATCCGTATTCGCTAAGAATGATTTTTATTTTTAAAAGTTAACTCTTCTATTTTATTTTTAGATGATTTTCAAATATTTTATGCGTTTAAATGTTGTCACCGCCAGCAAGCAACGTTTCCAGAGTGTTGGCGGATGGCAATATTTTATACCTTTCACAGTATGTTTGATATGAGAGTTAGATATTTTTGAACAATTAGTTTTAAGCTTCAAAAACATAAACCTTTTTTTCACGAACTCCAGTTTCTTTTCAATCAGTAGCGCAATATCTAGACTTTTTTATCTAACCTTCTTTGTCCCAATGTTGGACAAACGTCTCCTCCAAATCCTTCGAATTTTCGCGGTCTTTTGTGACCTCCCATCATTCCCTCTCGAATCCGTCCAGATCATCCCTTCATCGCTTTATCGGCTGAACCCTACTTTTACCGTTTGTCTTCAAATATCCAGAGTGTGCCGCACTTGCCCACTTTTCTGGGTCTTTGAAAATCTAGCCAAAGGAGACGTTATACGTCAGAATCTGCAAAAATAAATTTCTGCCATTTTTACGGGGGACGAGGTAAACACGCATTGCACACGCGCCTAACATCATCTTATTCATGTAAACGCACACTATAATAATCTCGCACACTATCTCAAAATATGCACACAGTTATCAAATACAGCGTAATGAAACTTATTTAACGTGAATAGCCAAGAAGGTTATATGGCCAACAGAGGGGTACGCCTTGCATTAACATCTCCTTTGGCTAGATTCTCGAAGTTCCGGGTACATGCAGCTAACTAAACAAATTATTCCTAGACTATTTCTTAAATGGTATCTGCAAACAACAATGGTCATCCCTAGAGGTCGAATGAAATATCGAGGATTAATCCAACGACGACTGCAAGTCATGGCGCCCGCTCGATAGATCGACCATCGGAATTAAAGGTTCTAGCTGAGTCATAGGACTGTTTTCCAGTAATAGCATTGAGCTTAGCATCTCTAACTATCTTTTCTTACACTTAGTTCTCAGATTTTGAATTTATTTGAGGTACCAAATAACTTTTTTTTAACCATTCATCTGTTCAGACTCGATGACATCAAAATAGGTAGGTATTGGGTCAGAGAGACGTCTGATTTAGACGAATGGGTGAAAAACAGATAAAGTGTTAAAATAGAATTTAATTATCTGTCTTGCCCAAAATTCCGCGAAGCCGCGATAGTGCTCGAAAATTTGTAATTTTTTTGAAGATACACATTGTCGGAGTATCCATTTTAAAATAATGAATGGTGCGGTGAATTTGTTTTAGCAGCCTCACGAAATATTTAAAAATATTTTTGTTTCGATACGTTTAAAATTAGCCAAGGAGATTGGGCAAAATTGTTTTTCCATGTGCGAGCGAGATAGTGGTGCGCCGGGTTCTGGGCCTTAAGACAAGTCAGATAATTAAATGTCCATTTTTAACACTATACTTATTGGTACTTATTTTTCATCCAATCGTTATACATCAGACGTCTCTATACCTACACTTATTTTGATAAATCTGATTTTTGATATGATTCTGAACAGATGAACTGGTAAAAAAAAGTAAAAATTTTAAATGATCCAACTTTTCCAAACGTGTGCGTGTATAAATAAGATTTTGTTAGGCACGTGTGCAATGCGTGTTTACCTCGTCCCCCGTAAAAAATGGCAGAAATTTATTTGCATTTGCTTGTAGATTCTGACGTTTGACGTCTCTTTTTGCTAGATTCTCGAAGGTTGTATCAGTTCAAATGGGAATTTGTTGACCAATTGCAAAAATATATTCACTTAAATCTTTACATGGAAAACTACCTTTCTTCTAACAAATTGAGAGAGAGATTTGAACCACTACATAATGCATAAAGGATAAAACTTTATGTTGTTTTTCCAGGAAATTAATCTGTAGTCAGAACATGTTTACGCACTTTTTCCTCATTGTGTTTTGCTGACGTTTGTGTATTTTTTCATGCTTTTTTATTTCCGTTTAGTTGTGTTGAAAGTCGAGTAAAAAAATAAAACTTATTTGATAGGATTAAGATAGTGAGATGAACACCTTATTGTAAAAATCGGTTCATTAGTTTAGTTTATAAAGCAAAATAACTGAAAAAAGTTGTCATTAAAGTAAACGGAATAGCGTATTTTGCTTTCCTCTGAGTTTTCAGTAGTGTTTACGGTCACTAGATCATTGTATTCGATAAAGTACGTTCTCAAGGTAGCTCCTCATATAATTTAAGCTTGAAATTTCACCCATGAGTAGAAAAGATACGAGATCAAATTGTGATGTCAGAGTCGGTGTTGCACAGAGCCTATCCTTATCATAAAGTCAACCACGTAAAACAGGTGGTGTTTACGGTCACTAAAACAGTTCATTGAAGTCGGTTGTAGTATGTTTTCAAGCGACTTCAAAAAAAGAGGAGGTTATCAATTCGGATAAATGTTTTTTTTTTAATGTGTGTTACCTCAAAACTTTGTTGTTTATGAACCGTTTTTTTTGTTTGAGAGAATATACTTTCAAATTGGTCCTATAGAAATTTTATGTTAATCGGTTCATTAGTTTAGGTTTTAAATCAAGATATCTGAAGAAAAAAAAGGCGTTGAAGTAAAAAAAAAATTGTTGTTGCTTCCCTGTGACTTGTCAGTGGCAACTCAGTGGTGCCTACGGTCACTAGACCCGTTCGATTGAAGTCGGTTATTGTATTATTTTATAAAATCTTGATTATTGTAAAAACTTGATTATTATTAGTTAATAATCAACATACCTTCCTGGCTTCAGAGTACAAAGGACGCAATACATTTCGATGATACAGGCTCCTCTGTCCTGAACGGATAACAAAGCGATTGTAGACTTCCTTTTGACCTTTTATACGAAAACCTAAAAATCTCTGAAACTCCGCAAACACTAAATGAATAATTCAGTGGATGACTGGAGTATTTTACAGGTACTTGCCTTCCGAATTAAATCCGGGAACAATGGGAAGTTTTTTAATAAAAGCCCGAACCGACAGGTGGGTGAAATCTGATTTATTGACTTCTCGAATTTACTATTAAAAATGTTTGATCTTATAATTTTTTTATAATTTTGCTAGCTGACGCCCGCAACTTCACGGAGAAAAAAATCTCGTTATAGATGCTAAAATTCTATTTGAATTTGTGACAGCGAGAATAATTTTGTCTCGATTACAATAATAATAATTCCTGGTAACAAAATTTATTATTGATTACAATATAATTCTCGCTTACGAAAGTTATTTAATGGTACAAGAAAATGTATGAGGTATAGTTTACTATTTAGTCTTGCTATCCCATTTTTATTCTCCGTGTTCGTTTGCGTTGCGAATTTATAAAATTCCTTTCTAAGTACGCGCCTGAACTTTTTGATGAACACCTTATAAGTTTCAAGTTTCGTTCAGCGGTTAGGCGTTGTCCTAATAGAACGCTATCACGCGATCGTCGCGCGAGCAAGCGATGCGACCGTCGCGCGAATCCGCGATCAAACTTACTAACGTCAAATAGGCGTCCCAATTGGCATCGCGCGATCGCGCGATGCGACGCGATGCCAATTGAGACGCCTATTTGACGTTAGTACATAATATTATTTATCCTTTGTTAGTACGTTTGATCGCGTGATCGCGCGATCGACGTTCGCGCGAACTTGCGATGGTCGCGTCATCGCGTTCTATTAGGACACTGCCTTAGGCTTGTATGTTGTCAGTCAGCCAGTCAGGTCCAAGCCTTTTCAATATAGGTATGGAAGAATAGAGCGGTTTTACCTAATTTCAATTTGAAGACTTTTAAAATGTAAAACAAATAACTCTTATTAACAAGAAACAAATATTTCTAATTTAATGAAAATCTAGGTTATTTTATTTTTAAAATAATTGTTATTATTTTCTTTTCTTTTTGAAACTTCCAAACGTTAATTCAAATCACCAAACATGCTCAAAACAAATAGGTTCTAATTCAAATTTATATTCTAAGAACTCTATTTGGGAATACTAAATCCCAACATGGACGTAGAGTCGCTGGTCATCACTTCTTAGCCTCAGAATTTTGAGCTACTCGTATGTACAGTCAGCTGCTCCAACATGTATACACACTCCTAAATCTTTCACATTTATATTACTCTTTTGCAAAGTCAAGTGCACGCATTTTCAGTTTAGATTTTCATGTTAGAATTCTTGTCAAAAGAAAAATGCAAAATTAAGAGTACAATATAAATGTGATAGCCTGAGTGTGTATACATACATACATACATGGGTGCAGCTGACTGTTAAATTCTCGAATAATTGCAATTTTTTCGTCTAACTAAGCTCAGGGTTTTATTATCTACTAGCTAACGCAAATTATACTTTGAAATGCGCTAGACTATGCTCTTAGTACTGACGCGACGACTGACTCGACGTAAACTATTATTCTATGACATGCCAGTTTTCTCACGATGTTTACCTTCACCGTTAAGCACATGTTTTAATGCACACATCAGAAAAATCCATTGATGTACGACCGGGTTCGAAAGCACGACCTTCGGATCGAAAGTTGACCTCCCACTTAACACAACACGGCTTTTTAACGTGCATACCGTGTCGGGCTTCGTAAGGTTGCACTGTTCTTTCGCTCTTCATGACGTGGAGAAGCGCACTGTAGCTTCGCGCGACGTGTCTTTAACGCACGATCACGAACACCATTCAAAGTTTTAACTTCAAAAATTTAGCTGGTCTTAAATTTCTAACCCCTCCATTTGATGTTATCAACAAACTAGTGCTTCTCTTAGCTATAGTCGCCAACCAGTCCGACAGAGCAATTCCTTAGTGTATCGTTAACGCCTGCTCTCCACATTGATGTATTGCGATGCTAAGATATAATAAAATATAGATAAGGTTCCTACTAGTATACTATCTAACTCAGACAACAGAATGACCAAGCTTTTGAAAATAAATATAAGAAACTTGCAAAACAATCTTTTTTCAAGCCACGACTGATTTTTTTAAGATGGAACTTGTGTGTGTGTGTAATTGGGCTTTCAAAGGTTAAACTAAGTACTTATCATAAATTTAATAAAGATATAAAATTTGGTTGCTATTGTTGAGTTTAGTAATTAAGTTTATTTACCGTAAGAAAATGAGCTCATCTGAGTACCGACTGAATGTATTTAGATATATTTTTTATCCTATTATTGTGTCCCACTTTTGGGCAAAAGTTTTAATATTTAGATATTATTCTTTGTAAAAACTTTTTTATATCTTACTTTGCAAGTTGTAGTGTGTACAAGCTTATATACTAATCGGTTTAATTATAAACAACATGCTTGTACCAGCCATGCGTCTGGAAAGTTTAGTCTAAAGAACATTATTCAAGATAATGATATTAAACTGCTTTTTGGAGACATTTTTAACTAAGAAATAAACTTACACTTGATACCCCACGCGCCTATTACGCTAGTATATTTATACATTTTTGAAGATATAAATTGACTGAGAACAATTAAAAAAAAATAAGGGGATTTTATTTAAAACCCTTACGAAAAGTTTTAGTACTTACCTAGATTTTTTGGTTTTATTTATGTTAAACATTAGCGAATGAAATTGGGCAAACCTGATTTTCCCAACCTCCTTCGCTTACAATTACATATCAAAATAAAAAATATGCTAGATTACATTAGTTATTAAAAACGGTGCGCGGGATTTAGGATTTCAATGAATTTTCTATTCGCCAATCAAAAAACATAACCATTCCTTGGCAGTCGGGTAAAAAATAAACCCAAATGTAGGCTATTTTTAAGAGGAATAGGTATAATTAATTATGTGTAACATTATTTAGGATCCCAAAAGTAGTATAACTAGCTCTTTCATACGGCTTATAAATATAAATAAATAAATAAATATTTTGGACATTTCACACAGCGCCATCTAGCCTCAAACTAATAGAACTTGTACTATGGGAACCAGATGACAGATAGAATACTTAAATACCTTTTTTTTTAATAAATACATGGAATACATAGAAAACACCCAGACTCAAGACAAACACAGATGTTCATCTCACAAATATTCTCCTGAAGCGAGAATCGACCCCGCGACACCGGCATGGCAGTCCATGATATTGCCACTAGACCATCCGTGTCGTCAAATTAAAGGTAACAAGTATGGTTTTCCGGTTGTAAGCTGTGAAGTGAGGGGGTCCTCACACCAAAATTCAGCTGAATCGGTTTAATAGTTTTGGCGTGATTGAGGAAAAACATCCATCTACACATCATACATCTTTCCTCATAGTCTTCTATAATGTAATGGTAGCCTTTAAATTATTACTGATGACGGTCCTAAATTTAAGCTTAAATGTAGGTTTACCACTAAAATTATAATACTCATTAATTCCACATGTTTTATACGGTACTCATAAGAGAGGCCTATTTGGAGGGATAACGACTTGTTGGCACAGGCGTTAGGCGTTAGGGATGGAAATTATAACGGTTATTTTGAAGATTATAACTTAAAGATAACACTGGTTGTCTGGAAGCGATCTTTTCCAGCCAACCAGTGTTATCTTTAAGTAATAATCTTCAAAATAACCGTTTTATTTTATAGCAACAATGACTGCCTGTTGCGTTTCTATTGTTATTTTGAGGGTAGTTTGGTAAATCACCACCTGCCCGAACGTGAAGAGCTCGAGGCTCATCAGTGCATTGGCGGGAGTCATTGTGATCGGATGCGTGTGGACGTTCTACTCAAAATCCGACGATTTTCCATTTGGCCGTGCCTAATCTGCATCTCAACATTTTGATACTAGTGAAGTGTCGCGGGTTCATAGCCGTGTTGTGTGCTTTTCCAAAGACTTTTCGAACCTGGACTCGCCTTGCGAGTCCACAGGACCTTGCCTGCCACCAAACCAACAAGCCAGGAACAGCAGTTCAAATCAAAGGTGTTCAATTGCCTTCGGAAATCAGTAGAAACGTTTTCAGCCCTAAAAACTGTACTTTCAAAACTCAAAACACATACTCTAAAATCGCCAGTATAGTTAATCTCAAAAATTTTGGTTTAGAAACCGCACACTGCCCTTGGTACTAAATTTTTATGATGTTTCATTCTTTATGTTATTGTTATTTATCATAAGGTGTACAATAAAGCATTTTCATTCATTCATACTATAGTCTGCCTTCGGCGCTGAATTTCTAAAATATGTAATAAACTTGTATTCAAAATTTAAGGTCAATCTGTTCATTTAATTTTAGCATGGTTGAGTAACAAATATCCGTAATTCCTTCACAAACCTTCGCTTTTTTATTAAATGTCACATTTTTATGAGTTTAATAAAACACAGTTATATAATATTATACGAAAGAACATTTTTTTGGTGTTTTTGTATATTACTTCTCAAAAAATTTGCTTCATTTGAATCTTACCCAATTCATTTTCCCAACTAGAGAAAATCGTTTAAAACCAGCATTTTCTTTAACAAAATACGAAACGAGAGCTCTATAGATGGAAAGAAAATACCGAGAAAATCAGATACTTAGGGGACTTGATTGGAATTTGTATTTAAGGGTCATTGACCTCAGTACTCTGTATTGGGAAACTGAAAATACTGGAATATATTTGAGAAGTGTTTTGGATTTTTTAACGACCAAACTAAAATTCACTCGTCATTTGTTGTCGAAAATAATCAAGGTTTTACAAAAACATAAAACTACCTACTTGAATCGGATGGGTCTAGTGACCGTAGGCACCACTGACAAGTCACAGGAAAGCAAAATACAATTTTGTTTACTTCGACGCCATATTTTTCTGTAATTCTGTATTCTTTATTGTACACAAAAACACGATATGGTATAAAACATAAATGAAAAGACATGTACAAAGGCGAGCTTGACCCTAACAAGAGTTTTCTTACAGCAAATCTTTGAGGCTAGAGAGGCTTTGGTAATTTTTTCAGTTATATTGATTTAAAACCTAAACTACTGAACCGATTTTGATGAAATTTCTATGGAAATTTGAAAAATATCTTTTGAAAAAAAAATCAAATTGTTTTATAAACAACAAAGTTTTCAGGTAACGAACATGAAAAAAACACAGAATTCCGAATTGATAACCTCTTTCATTTTTGAAATCGATTGAAAAAAACAAGAGACGAAAATAACGACAGAAATGACAGAGGTGCATTGCTCACTTTGCGTAATAAATTTCTTCAAACGTTTCAAACCCTTTAGTAAAGATATAAACGTTCAAAACCAATCAAATTTAAATAAACCAGCATAGAACGGCTATGACCACTAATTGCTGAGACCCATTTCACAAAAACCCTAGAGCTATTTGCATAGAGATTGAATCACGTAGAACCGTCTTCTTTGCAGACCACATATATTACCACGCTTTTGATGTGTAACATCTTTCCTCTCGCTTTCTGTCAATTTGTGGCAGTGATTTCTTAATATGCAACGGAAGTTAGCCGTCAGATGGTATATGAGCTCTAGTTTTTCGTAGACTTTCGCAATTATTTATTTATTTATTTTAACACTAACACTTACATAAGTGAGGGAGGACTTAATTCTATAATAGCATTTTCTACCAGTCAACCCGGGCGTGCAAAAACTATGGTGTGGCGTGTCATTTAATCACACATAATTTCTGATTTCAGAAAGGTTCTGTATTTTTATCACAAGTTGTAAACTTAGTATTAAGATCTTTTTGGAAAAAAAAAAATCATTTTTTTAATTTGTTATCACACATAGTTATTTCATTATAACGGGTATTTATCGCGCTCAACTCGTATTTATGAGCTCTACACAAGCTATGAAAGGTCTAACAAAAATAAATATTGTCCGTTGGCAATTCTATCTTATCATATTTCTCCTAAACCTAACACAGATTTGCATCCAATTTAATTGGATTGAACGTTTCTTCACTTTGATCTTATTAGTTGATCGGAATGGATTCCAGAGGAGTGATCATGAATAATTTTATAAAGGTTCTACAAATTATATTGAATCCTTTAAAATAAATAAGATTTCGTCAGTATAAAAATTAAACTATTTATTTATTTATTAAAGCCTTTATTTAAAAGTGTTGATTCATTATTTAGGACAAACCTGTTAGCAAAAATTTGAGTCTAAAAATATCCTAAAATTTGGTATGGGCAAGCTGGAATATACGGGCAAATGTGTGAATTTTACTTTTATGTTTGCCTTTGTTAGGATTTTTTAATTATTATAAAACGAAATTTATACTGATATTGGAAATTTGAATTTGAATTAATAACCCGATAGCAACTGGGAAAAATCGAGTTTAAGCACCCTGTGTTAAATAAAATTTTAATTATTAAATTTTGTGTTCCATAAAATTAAAATTTCCAGTTGAAATTAGCCCAGGTTAAGTTGTAAGCGCATAACTTAGATTGCTTCCCCCCTAACTTAGACTTCACTCTTCTACTTAGGTACTGTGCATACGTTACAACATCACATACAGACATGTACATTATGTGTGAACATACACTTCTCTACCTTAACGCCATAGATGTAGAGTTACTGAATGGGACAAGAACACGATACGAAACAAGCTTAATGTTTATAAAAACTGAAAACCCAACGGCGAAAATAATATACTTACCGCTACTTGCCAATTCATTATTCCAAATTATATTAAAACATATGTTAAATATATTTTTGTAATCTCCTTTTATTTTTCTTCATTTTGATACCTTCAACGACTTACTATTTAGCGCCAAAACCCTGCCAGATTGATTATTTTTTTTAAACCCCATCTAAAGACAGTCGAGGGTTATTGCGACAAAAAGATACCTTAACTGTCAAAATCCATCTAGCCGTTTTAAATTTACATACATACACACATACAAAGAAACAATATACGCGCCAAAAACATAACCCTTCCTTGGCAGTCGGGTATTAAGATAAACAAGCGAAGTAGATTAAAATCTAAAGGCTACGTTTTTTATACTTTTGCCCTCTAGATTCAAGACAGATAAACAAGAAAGTAATAACTGTTTTTTTAGCGTTTTATAAATCCGATATCACTCACTTGATAGACAAATCTAAGCCTTTAACAAAATCCATCCTACGCATTCAAATATAACAAAACACAGATAACAAAAAGACAGTATAATTATGTAATAATATTATTTATTCTTTGGTATAATCAAGGATTTAAATAATTTTCTGTACATATTCTAGTTTATTTCAATAATATATAACATTTTCCATTAGTAAAGTACTCGTATATCGAAGATTTTTGCGTTTCCAGCATTTTTATCTCATTGTATTCAAGTTTTCTTGCTAGAATAAAATCATTTTGCGCGTAATATGGGAAGCTTAAATCGGCATTAGCTTGCACCCGCGCCCATATATTATGTTAACTGCTTCAACTTACAACCGAGCGCTGAGAAGATCGCTGGGTTTATATAGGGCACATACGAAGTTGAGGTCAAGAAATATGAGTTTCTTGATGGATATTGAGGACGTGGTGGCCGAATGGATGAGGGCCTTACTTTGCGATCTGATGGTCGCGGGTTCGAATCCCGGTGGCAGTCATGCGTAAATGGGTTTTTTTGGTCGAAAAAATCTATGTTTGCATCCCACGTTCTCGCAACGGTGAAGGAAAACATCGTGAGGAAAACGGCATGTCGTAGAACCTAAAGTTCGAAAACATGTGTCGAGTGCATGAAAGGAGCCTCTTCGAGGCGCACTTGAAATGCTTTCACAACACTGATTCGAAGGAACTAGTGACACGATAAGAAGAAGGATGTGACTAAAGTCAAAAACCCCAAAAACTACTAGCATTCGACTTTTGCCACTCGGTCTTCTTATTCTTATCGCGTCACTAGTTCTTTCGAACCAGTGTAGTGAAAGGATTTCAATTGCGCCTCAAAGAAGCTCCTTTCGTGCACTTGACACAATGTTTTTCGAACTTTTCAGGTTATATGATACGTCGGTTTCCTCACGATGTTTCCTTTCACCGCTAAGCACGAACCCACGACCTTCGGATCGAAAGGCGAGGCACCTCTCACTCGGCCAACATGGCTTTTTATAAGACTGCTGAGCGACTCAAATTGACTGTAAGAAATCCGCAGGCAAACGCAATTTGAGGTTGCGTTACCTCAGTTTAAAAACCCTCATGAGGTTATGAGTAAAATTGAAGATCGTCACTCATGTCTCTAAAAGAACCAATTTTAGTTTATATCAATCATTTTGTCCTGACTGACAGACAAAGTATAAGCCAAATCTCTGAACGTGAATTTGGAGGGCATGTACAAGACGTGAACGCGAGTAGTAAGAAAGAAAGAAGAATTGCGTTTTGGAAAGGAATTTTGGTGTTGCCAGCTAGTTTTATGTGAGGTTTGTGAACCCCTTATTTAAACATGAAAAGAGATACCCTCTTAAAAGGGATTTTGACTGCATAACAAGGTTTTCAGCTTGTTGAATAAGCAGGAATCAAAATGCTGACACCTTATTACGTAGGCATAGGTTTTGCATGAAAATGTAGAGAACCGAGGATGGGATGTTTTCAAAATTTACCTAAGTGCCAAACTACACGGGTGGTTCTCCCGCCGCGGGAATCCGCTTCTGAACCGCACTAGGCACAATTTATATGGAAGTGAACCGCGACGGGAAACCGCGCAGTGTAGTATGCAGCATACAACTTCCATATTTATTGTGTCTAGTGTGTTTCAGAAGCGGATTTCCGCGGCGGGAGAACCGCCCGTGTAGTATGGCACTAGTTGGAGTTAGCTTTGTATGCAACTAGAATCTATTCTACAGTCTTCTTCTCATCGTGTCACTAGTTCTTTCGAACCAGTATGGTGAAAGAATTTGAGAGATTCTACAGTAACTAATGGCTCTGACCAATCTTTGACAATTTCTTGTGTCCCTTTTTTCGCGATGTAAATGCTAATTAGGTCTCTGTTACTTAGAAGGTCGGTTATTCAAAATGGTATTTACTACCCTAATATTGTAGAGACTTGAATCTTAGAAGATGTATTGGTTTAAGATAAAAAAAAAAAAAAAAACATTATTCACAACGCAAACGAAGTTGCGGGCTTCAGCTAGTATATCACAATTAGGGAGAAAAACATTTTTGTGATACATTCGCTTTGGTGTTTCATTCAATATCAAACAACATAAATTCAGAATCCGGCTGATAAAGTTCTAGCAAGTTTGTACCAACAACAAAGCGACTTTACCAAATTTTTGGAAGAAAAAGCTTGTTATTTTTGTACGAAATTCCATCTTTTGCTTTTCTTAGAGCACCCGCAGCGTACAGCTTGTAAAAAAGCTTGTCTATTGTCGATGCTTTAGGCAGGGTCGACAAAACATGTCTTCTTCTATTCGTCTCTATCAGCCGTCATCCCATTCGTCTTATCAGCTATCAGCACTTATATCGTTATATTTTCTATTGTTCTAAACCTAAAGTCATTTAAGGGGAATCCTCAAATCCGAATTCTACGGCGTACTTTTTGAGTATTTGTCCGAATCATTTTGTATGGAATTCGGATTTGATGATTGGCCTTGAAATGTAAATTCCTTTGTTTTTCTTCGTAAACGTACCTGTTTTGCATTTTTATTGTGATTCAATTGAATTATATTTTTCATTTCAGCAAATAAAATAATGAATGGTACACATTTATTCGGTTCGCGTGAATATCATTAATAACATTTTAGTTAGGAACAACATAAATCAAGTTATCTGTGCATTAATTCTCAAGTCTATTGTTATTACCCGTGCTGTGTCTAGGGATGGGTTTTTTTTACCCGACTACGACTAAGTTGAAAGGAGGGTTATTATTTTGACCGGTAGTATGTATGTAGGTATGTTCACCTGTTCCCTCATATCTTCCAAAATACTTAACATATTGACAAATGAAAAACTGATTTTTTTTAAATTTATTTATCAGTATAAACAATTTTTAAAACATTGGTTGCTTATGTTAACAGTAATAAACCACTAAGGTTTGTGCAAGTGCTATGAGTTGACATCTCGAGCTTTATCTCGATAAGTAGGTACCTAACTAAGTGCGTGAGCAGTATAGGTAGGCACACTGGAGCAATGGTAAGTACACTACACGTCATGTTATGAATGAATGAATGCATGAATGAATGAATGAATGATACATTTATTTGCATGAATATAGGTGTCTACATATGTTGGTTGTATAACTTTGAATCACTATATTCGACCTTTCGGCCGTGCAAATGTTTTAAGTACTTAGTACTAGGTCTAAATTAACTAACTACAATGAGCAAGCTGCTACCGATAACTAAATTACTAGATAACTAACTACATAGTGTTTAAATTAGAATATCAATGCTTGAGTTCAGTATCCGTCTAGTAGAGGTGCCTATAAGAGTCAATCCATGAAGCAAATCTTATCAGAGTTAGGGGGTTAATAAAAGTCACAATAAATAGTATGCAGCAGGTCAAAATTTAAAATTCATAAAATCATCAATACAGTAGAAACCGTTTTCGCAGAGGATGTTATATAGTTTCCTATTAAATTGTATATCTGGTAGGTCTCTGAGATTTTGAGGAAGCTTATTATACAGTTTAACTGCCATGGCATAGCAGTTTTTGTTACCTAGTTTCAGCCTATGTCTAAGAGCTATGTGTAAGATATAACGTAAATAAGAAAATGTTTGTGTCTGTTAAGTCTTTAGGTAGGTAGGTCTTGTTAGAGGCGTCTCGTAGGTCCAGTAAGACTGTGTGACGTCACTTTAAATAAAATAATATGGCGCCCTCTATAGGACGTAATAGTCATGAACCAAAAATTTTTTTTCGATATAATTATATTGTATTTTTATTTCTCCATGTTTTAAATAATAAAGAAAGGAAGGACCATCAAAACCACTGGGTAGATTTAAGCTAATATTGTCGGATTTATATTTTTCCTGACTGACGGCAGCACACAGGCACCACTGGACGCATATAAAACCACTACACTAAAAGACTCAAAATTTCTAAAAGGGTATTTTCGTCAAGAAGTTTAGGTGGGTAAGAAAAAAATAAGTAATTCACAATGCAAATGAAATACTCTAATTTATGGCGCCGAATTTCACATCCCTAGCAGCCTAATATTGTATAGCGAGTAATAGCGCTGAACAATGGAGGCAAGTTTCGAATCACTTAGAATCGACGTAAACTTAGCCGAGCTTAGACTTAAGTTATGACGTCATAATTATTGTGGAATTGGACTAAAGATCCTAACGTGTGAAGACCATTCCAGTTTACTGTGCTGTGCAGGTGTCAATGAACTTTGACATTCTAATTTAAAAAAATTGGTTGTCTGTAAAGTTGGTTTACGGACGATAGTTTAACGTGACTACCAGCGTAATGAGATAATGAGCGTTACCGGACAATGACATCGTTACCGGACAATGACGTCAACGTTTTCGTGCATGCAGCCGGCTTTCATCGATTTATTAGACGTAGTCACGTCAATAATAAATATCTAGGAAATTTCACATAACGCCATCTATCCCCAAAATAAGCACAGCTTGTACTTTGGGACCATATAACTGATAGAATACGTATATTACCTAATACTTTTTTCGTAAATCATTATTTTTGTATATTTTTGTTATTTCTTACGATAAAGTTTTATAGACGATGTAATACCTTAGTAGTTAATACCATAGTTTAACCTCTAATAGTTACTTCTCTTTTCGAAAATTTGCTTCGGATCAAAGTGTACTAGAAGTTGGTACCAACTTTTTTGGCGTGTTTTCAATGAACTACGGTATGCTTCAATACCATAATACCGCAATGGTTAAATAGTAGGTATTCAATAGATATTTTATTCGTTTTACAACTTTGTAAATTAAATTCAAAATACCCACGCAGTACAAGATCTAGTCCGAGTTTTATTGAATTTTAAAATAGCCTCATTTTTGTCTCGTCATGGCTAAGAAATCATTCCCAAAATAGAAATATGAATAAAATATCAAGATATTAAAAAAATAATTGTAATTTCATGATAAAAAGCAAGTCACGTACAGACAGACAGGGATAGTGAACGATATTTTACATTTCGATTTTTTATGTTTAAGCTCTCTTTGAACTGTTCTAGATAGATGATATTGGAGTAAGTAGCTAACAGTTTACATTAATAGGTGTTTAAAAAAATATTTACGAATATAAAGTAACCTAAGACATTCAATCTTTATGTTATAAAATCAAATCATTAATTCAATTCTATTCAATTCAATCGTTTATTGGCCGAAATGTTACATTGGTAAGTAAGGTAAGTGGTAAGTCATAAATTGATTACAGTTTTTCAGTATTTGAAATAAGCTTATAAAATATATTCTAATGTATGTTCCTAAGCTAGACAACTTGTTTTAAGCAAGAAGGTAATAAGAAGAACCTAAAATATGGTCTTTTGCAAGAGTTTTAGGGTATTACTCATAAAACATTCATTTTCACATAACTAAAATCTATTCTTATAAACTAGCCAAGTTGTTAAGTAGATAGTGAAAACATCACACAAACCGCAATAAAAACCACAAAATAATAAAAACCAACAGTTTTGCAGCGGTTTCTTTTTTTTTTTTTTTTTCGAGATAAAGATTCATATAGGAACTACCCTTTATGAGAATATTTTTTTATGATCGCTATTTTATAAGGTTTCGAAATGTTTATTCGTGTTACAAAAAAATAACGAAAACACATTCTTAATTCGATTTTATTAACTAAACATGTATTAACAGATAAGTATTATTTTTTCTTAGAAAAAATATACGACTCAATAAAGAGACTAAAAATACTTTCAGACAAATCAAGACGTTCCAGTCAAATATTTTTTAGTTTCAACGTTCCATAATCTTTTATCAATCAAATATTTTGCTTTATAAACTTTGAACATAAAAAACTTCTTAACCTTTTCAGTGTGTCTTAAATTATCGTTCGACTTTCATAAGTTCAATTTCGATAGTTAACAAGTCATCCAAAAGTTATTAATACTTGTATGAGTTACAAAAAAAGGTCAGAGTTGAAAAGTTTCAGTGGCCGAGTGGCACCGAAATATTTTTTTAAGTAAAATCTACTGCTAGCTATTGCCCACGACTTGAACCGCGTGATTTTTTTGACAAGTTTTTATTTTCATGTCATTTTCTTAAATTCTTTATTACACACATAAAAACTATTAAAACACGTAATTAATAAAAGGCATGTACATAGGCGAACTTAACCCTTAAAAGAGTTTTCTTCCAGCAAACCTTTGAGTATAGAGAGACAGTGTTGTAATGGTAGGTTTGTGTACACTTACTTGCACTTACATATTATACGTTATTAACTACGAAAATACTACACATAATAAATAAAAATACATAATTTACTACTATAAATACATATTTATTATACATACATATATACATATTATACTCAATACTTAGGATGTGAGTGTTTCTTGTTTGTCTGTCTGTCGTTCCAGGGGAAATCTTGCAACTCAAAACACAAACACTTCGCGATTAGCTATCCGATGTGAGTAAATGCATTCTAAAACCATTTATTAGCATGCAATGCTGACCTAACCTCAAAGAAAAACACATAAAAACCTCTATTATCTCGAAATTACAGAGTTAAAAATTTAAAGGTATAGCATAAGCATAAAAATATAGTTTTTAGATACATTCCTTGTTTTCTTTAATTTTGTTATTAACCTAAATCGGTTCATTAGTTTTGGCTTCATACGTTGGAGTATGTGAAACTTGTAAACCATAACACGTAGGGTCGGCTCTGAAATTGTCTTTACACCCAGCTTACGCCGGTATTCTCCTGTGATTAAACCACTGGTGGTTTTGAGTATGGGTATAGTTTACTCACACTCACACATGATGTGTTTGTGTGAGGTTAAATTACAGGCGAACACCGGCGTGAGCTTGGTGTAAATATCATTACAAAGCCGGCTGTACACTTTACATAATGCAATAGTGCACGAAAGGAGCCTCTTCGAGGCGTACTTGAAATCCTTTCACCACACTGGTTCGAAAGAAGAAGACACGATAAGAAGAAGATCATGCATAAAACCAATTCATTTCATTTCATTTTAACAAGCGTCGAGACGAGTTAGGTACTTTCCTTCCTTATGGTAAGAAACCACGCCCGCCCTTGACTAGGACAGTGCTACACAGTACTTGAATAGGTACCTAAATTCCCCGAATGGATGATAGGATGTCTTAAGGCTATGAATAAACGAGTGAGGTCTTGCAGGGTGTGACATTATTTCATAGCTAGCCAAATCTCATTTGCCGCGGAGGTCAAAGGGATGTTCGATTTATAGATATAGGGAGATGAACATACTATAATGAAGTTTAGCGAACACAGACAATAAATATGAATAATCATTATTGTATGAAGTACGAAAAGTTAAATAAATCACAAGGTAGAGTCACAACATAACTCATTGATTATTTTTCAAACTTAACTTTTTTTTTTTCGAAGGAAAAAAAATCAGGAATTATTCAAAGGAAAACTTTTCAGGAATTATACGTTCTTTTATTATTATGTTGCCTATTGATCTAAAGTATCTTGTAGCATAAGAGCAGCATTGATTCGACCTTATTTTAACACCAGCAAGATGCTTTTTTGAGTAAATGAGTGCTGAAAAACAGCTTTTTCGAAATAATGTGGAATTAAAAATGATTGTGACTACCGCTCTTTTTTTGGTAAACATAAACTTTCTACGGATTTCGCAAGGTCTTCCAATGGAATTTGAAAGGAAGCTTGTCAAGCGAAAATTCCGTGTGTATCAAGGGTTATTGAAAAGCCATTGTACGAAGATATTATTGAGATATCCGAGGAATGGAAGGCCGGGGATTTCATATTGTCAGATTTGTGGAATTTTCCCATCGATTTTATTGACTGTTCCCTTGACCATTGGGTCTATTTGCGTCAGGAGTTTTATCTTCCAATAGGAATAAGTTACATATTAAAAACCATTTTTAAAACTATTTTTTAAGCAAACCCTTCCATTTTATACCCATATTACGGGAGTGCTTAAAAATGACTAACTAGCCCGCCATTTTGGGCAGTCTGCCATATTGGATTGAGAGTGGTATATATTTTTTTTTTTTTATTTATCTTTATTTCCAAACTTATTATTCCTCCGAGTCCTGACTGACTGACAAAATTAGTCAGATTCATAATCGCCGAACTGAAACGACTGAACGTCGAAGCTTGAAACTTGTACTGTTTGTTCTAAGATTATACACCACCAATTTTTAATTACCAAAAAAAATGAAATGAGCAATGGAGACGGAGTACTACGTTGCATCTGTGCAGTCGGAATTTTGGATTTCTACAAAATAGCAGAGTGACAGCGGGGCGAGTGCGGTGCCCGAGCCGAGGTTTTGCGAGCTGGCTCGAGCTAGGTACCCGGGTTTACCCGGCTAGGCCCCATGAGGGGCGGCGGTGTCTCCTGCCAATGAGGGAGATCTTGCTGGGTTCGAGAGCGGTCGGAGTGGGGGCTCTGGCTGCATCATACTCGAACCCGGGACGGCTGCAGTGCACGGGTAGGCATGCACTGCAAGCGGAGCTTGGGGTCGGCGCAAGCCTTCCCTGGGATGGGCCTCACAGCAACGTGCGTGAGGGACACCGGTACGTGTTCTTCGGATATCCCGGGGTCCCTCTAATGCGCAGAGGTCGGCCACCATGGGGTTTTAGTCGGTATGAGTCCGACATACCCCTCCGCCCTCCCCCAAGGTCGGTGGGCATCCATGAGGATTTCCCCATGTAAAAAAAAAAAAAAAAAAAAGTTACCCGGGTTTGCCAAACGATGAATAAAACTTAAATTATTATCAATTAAAGGTACCGCCTGACGCAAATCCATAGGAAAACGAAAACTAAAGTTCCACTGTTTTGTCACATAAAATATTTTAGATTCGATTTGAACCTCTATCCCGACCCGTATCATGCTCTTTCTAATTGAGCTATGCAGTCCGTACCACGAATTACAAGTCTATGAAAGTTGTACAAAGTCCTGGGAGGTCGCAGTGAATACCTCTACTAAGAGTGAGTTAGACTGGAACGTGTGCACTTGATTGCCTCGGGGTGTAGAACAGGAGCAAGCGGCATTTTCTCCAACTTTAGGCTTAGAAATTGTCTAGCATGAAGAGTCAATCAACAGAATGCTTAAGAACTGAAATAGCTACCTTATGCCGACTTGCACCAAACTGTCCAGATTCTGACCGTTAAGAACTGTCAAGCGAGTTAAGTAATTGCTTAGGAACTTTGAAACTTTGGTGCAAGTCGGCATTAGACTATTAAAACGAAAGCTTAAAAACGATCCATCTTTAAAACTCTTCATTTCAAAATGAAGAGTTTTAAGGTAGGCACTGTTTTAGAGGTAAGAGTACCCAAAAGAGAAAAAGCTTCTTTTGTTTGGTCGTCGAATATGCATTATAAGATCAGTGGCGTTTATACGTCCAGTGGTTTGGCTTGTGCGTATTAAAATAGTAGCTTCACACAGACTGTGCTAACACGCGCCGTACCGCGGCAAGGTCATCTGTACAAGCGAGTGCGCGATGCGGACGCGTACGGATCACCCCTTCTCACGGTCTTTGTTAACACGAGCCTGTGTTAATTGAAAATACGCGCCCGCCCGGATAACCTCGGGCTGCTCGCTTCACACGGCCTGTGGCGCGGCCCTTGCTTACATAGGTTAGAAGCCACCATAATAGGAAATGAAATATAACCACCGTCTCCTACACTACTTCAGGCATGCTGCATTTGATTCAGACGCGTTCAACCCTGAAGCGTAAACAGCTGTAATTAAGTAAAACGATGTGCGAATGGTCCTCGCATTATTATCATATGTAAATAAGAACTCCTATGTAGATAAGAACTCTATGCAATGGTACTAAAAGTTCATTTTGCAGTACCACTTTGAAGAGATGAGGATAAAATTTAAAATGTAAAGAACTCGCTTACTCAACTTATAAAAGAGCTGATGATCTTAGTCTTCAAAATCTTGAAACATGTGTTAATGATCATAAGTACCATCTCAATCTAATTAGTCTAACAGATATCCAAAATTACTTAATTTTAAATAATTAAAATTATATACTCTCCTATAGGTCTTATAAAATATATACCTACTCTCCTTCTTCTACAGGCCCGTGGCTGGCTCTGGTATAGGAGTTTTCAATGTCAGTTATATATTTTCACACTCGTTTCATCGTTTCTTGTTAATAAAATAAAATGGCGTGTTCAGATTTCATTCTGACTATTATTTTTGGTAGAGCTACGAAGGAAATTGACTCTCCATTGATTTGATACAACCCTCAAACTTCTCCCTTGCAATCTAATCTGGCACCGAAGTCTTGTCAAATGCAATCCCGGTGCTCAATAAATACAAATCATTGCATCCACTCAATGTCTTGGGGCGCTACACAGAATTAATAAACTATAATCCCAGTATACAGAGTTTGAAACATAATGCATAAAAAAAGTTTTGTCACAGTATTAAAAGCACAAAAAAACTCCAACAAAATAACGGTAGAAATCCCTAAATGGGATAACGCTAGATTTATAAATCCCACTAATGTCCTGCTTATATAATATGTCGGTAGCTATAGACTTGGAGGAACTTATTACCACTACACACAGTCTACTTTTTATCGTGTCACTTGTTCTTTTGAACCAGTGTGGTGAAAGATTTCAAGTGCGCCTCGAGTAGGCTCCTTTCGTGCACTTGACACATGTTTTCTAACCTTTTAGGTTCTATGACATGCCGGTTTCCCAAGATATTCTCCTTCACCGTTAAGCATGTGTTTATAATGCAGACATAGATTATTTGAACAGAAAAATCCATTGGTAAAAAAATATAATATTATGTTTGTTAAGCATTAGAAAAAAATATTATATAAACCTAATATTATTTCATTAAGAAATTTTTCGTTGGGGTCTTAACTCCGTTTAGATCCACGCCTCAACTTTTATTATTTTCATTTTAACAAAGTGTTCTTACTACTTCCAAAGCTACTTATTGTGCACTGCACCCCCGGCAATATGATCTGTCAGTCAAGTCAAAATCGCACCCCGTCCGTCGAATCGATGCTTACATTGATTGATAACGGCTTCTAGGCCTTTGTGCGGCCTTAAAGTAAATATTGGTTCAATGCTCGCCCACTCCAATTTATAGTCCTTCTGGTAAACACTGTTATCTGCCTCTCTCTATAATAGGATGTTACGTAACATTTACTGGTTTACCCGACTGCGAAGCAGGGAGGTAATATTATTCAAGTGTAGTTTAAATGTATGTTAGTATGAGTGTGAATTTTTGTAATATAAATGCGGTGCAATTTGGGTTTATTTATAGAAATAAAATGACAAATATATACATAACTAGTTGACACTAGTTTACTAGTAGATTTCAATAATTTACCATGTAACTTATATTTTTTTTAAAGAATTTTAGATATTTGTTATAAAAACCAACAGCTAAAATATTAGTTTTACGAGTATATTAACTTCTTCTTCTTATTGTGTCACTAGTTCTTTCGAACCAGTGTGATGAAAGGATTTCAAGTGCGCCTCGAAGAGGCTCCTTTCGTGCATTTACTAACACACCTTAACTAAGATCCGTATATAACAGCCAATTACAGGTCTCTTTACCTACCTATTTTTATATAGGTTTTTCTGTATAAGTTCTACAAAATAAAAGTAAAATTAAATCTGATACAAAATTAATCAAAACAGTTTAAAAAGATTACCATCTTAAAAAGTACTTAGATAATTTTTCAATTCAATTCTTTATTTCATATAATAATGCAACACGTCTTATTGACTGTAATAAAATATACTGAATACTGTATCGTCGTAACGTAACCCCGTAGAAGACCAACATAATCTATAAAGTAAACAAAATACTCAATAGTAAGAAAACGGGTACTAAAGTTTAAATGACTTTGGTTTTTATAGCAACCCGGTCGCATTTATAGTTCGATTGAGTACCGTATTACTGTTTGGAGTTTGATAGGATTTAGATATGGTTTAGATATGAGTGTATTCTTATCTAAACCATACTTATTTATATGAAGCCCTATATCTATTTATGAAAGAATATTATACAAAATACAAAATATTTATTTCGAAAACAGGTTACATAGTAGGAGTTTAACCAATGGACCCCGCACTAGGGCTAGCCTGTATCGCGGGGATCCGAAAAACGATTTCCAAAATTACAGAATTGTAGAGAACATGCAAGACAGTAGGTAACTCTAGGTTTTAATCAAGTTGTTAATTTTAATAAATTACGTAACAATTTTGAAGTTGCTAATTATTATTTCTACTAATATAAGTGTATGATATTTGTTTTAAAAATTTGGGCAGCTAATATAAAAAAAAAATAACATAATTGCACTTCTGCAAAGAAATCTACAAAGATCTAGCTAATAGGTCTACACGTGACCATAATGCCGGCTTTTACTTTGTACAGCGTATAAGCATTGCGACGCTTGAAAGGCAATAATTACCAAGCGACATGTTGGCAACTTTACAGGAGAGCGTTTTAAAGTTTTTTTTTTTGGAAAAAAAATCGTCATAAATCGCCTATTAGTCGTAGTCACTTGATTCCAACGAGTTTTAAATGTAGTTTAAACGGTTTATAAACTGGCATTTATAGATTATCCATTTTCTCAATACTTTAAGAAATAGTGTCGGTTAGTAAAATATTTATCTAAATTACAAACAGGTAAAAACTACTTACCGACAAGATTTTTTTTTTATAAAACATGTAAAATTAACTAAATCCTAGTAGTTTATAATTGTGTTTGAAGCAAAATGATACATCCAGATCTAAAGTATGTTTGACACATAGGTAAAATGATCTAAATAAAAACCAAAAAAACTTTTCTGTCAAGCAATTTCAACCAAATTACATATTAAATGAGATATGTGTAGGACTTTTTTGAACAAGTAACAAAACAATTAGGTTTTAGTACACAAAATTAACAATATCGCCGAACTTGCTCAACTTGCTGCACATACAGGCAACCTGAAAGAGCTTTGTAACTACTACTTTATAACTATAACTTTATGTGATAAGGCCACAAATACCCTAGCAGGATAAATAAACTTCAGAAGAGTACCCATCCGTGACAAAGAAGGCAAACCTTTAGCTATTCCTTCAGCTCTATTGAATTGATGGCACGAGCATTTCCAGGAAGTATTTAACCAGGGATCTTCTGAGGTACCAATAGACCCAACAATACCAGCAATGCCGCCTCACTTATCTAAGACGCTAGAAATAAGTGGTGATACCCCTTCTAAAGACGAAGTCGTAAATGCCATTATTGCACTAAAACCAGGTAACGCCCCCGGAATCGACCTGATCTTACAACAGCCGTCAAATGTATAACACCATTACTGGCCAAGGTCTGGGATACTGAAACTCTACCCAATGACTGAAACACGGGGCTTCTTGTTACTGTACCGAGAAAAGGTGACATAAGCCAGTGCAGTAACTGGAGAGGCATCGCACTTCTCTCTATACCATCGAAGGTTCTTTGTCGGGTAGTATTGGATCGACTATCCAAGGTAATAGACCCACTACTTCGCAACGAACAGGCAGGGTTCCGGTGCTTAGCACGCTCCTGCACCGATCAGATAAACACACTGCGCATCATTGTAGAACAGGTATCAGAATGGCAAAGAGAGATGAATCTTATCTTTGTAGATTTCGAAAAAGCTTTTGACACTCTTCAATTGAATAGTATCTGGGCGCGTCTATACACTCTAGAAGTACCGCCAAAGATAATCAAAGTGATCCAAGCTATGTATGCAAAGTATACCTGTAAAGTGAGCCATGAAGGGCTGGTCTCTGACAACATCATTGTGCAAGCAGGTGTATGCCAGGGCTGCCTCCTCTCACCTTTGCGGTTCCCTGTGGTATTGGATGGGGTGCTGGAGCGTGTCAACAAGAACAGACGCCGCGGAATTGAATGGGGACTCACGGAAGAACTAGATGACCTAGACTATGTCGATGATCTTTGTATTTTCAGCCAAGGACGCGCAGACATGCAAGCCAAACTAGATGACCTCAGAAAAGAAGCAGCAACTACAGGACTTAAAATTAATACAGGCAAAACTAAAGAGATGAGACCCGGCGGCGTAAGCAACAAAACGCCTTTGTTGATTGGCCAGGAACAGGTGGAGCAGGTCCATCAATTCGTCTACCTTTGGAGTACGGTATCCGAATTTGGTGGCACCGAACAGGATATAGAATCGCCAAAGCCGAAGGAGCCTTTGCACAGTTGCGCCCGACATAGCAGTCACGGAAACTGACCAGTAGAGTGAAGCTCAAGATATTCTGGTCCAATGTCAAAACCGTTCTGATAACGTGGCGTAGAAAGTAACGAAAGACCTCACGCGTAAGATCCAGGTTTTCATAAACTGGTGCCTTCGATAGATTCTTGGGATCTTTTGGCCGGACAAAATGACCAACGTCGACCTGTTAGACAAGTGCCATGAATCGCCCATGGATTCCCAGATAAAGTGTTGTAAATAGAAATCGGCCTCACGCTACGCAGAGTGCCCGACCATATCCCAAAACAAGCTCTAGACTGGAACCCGCAGGGCAAGAGAAAGCGTGGCCGTCCCAAGACTTGGCGAATATCGGTGGAGTCGGAGGTCAAAGTCATGGGTAAATCCTGGAGCGAAGTCAAACGTGAAGCTCAAGACAGATCACTGTGGACGCCCTCTGCCCCACTTGGGGGTCATAGGATATAAGGCAAGATACAAAATTAAAGATAAAAATGCGAAAAATCTCTCGCAAAGTGGATAGCTGATCTTATAAAGAACGTAGACTGTAATAAATAAGGCATTTTATTTTTATACATAGCATTTATTAGAAATTTCAAAATCAGTATACCTAGTTAATTATATTAAATGCAATTTTTATGAAGAAAGTAATAGCTATTAAAACTACTGTTACATTAAATTAAATACTGGAATGGGTTTATGGTACCTATTCATAATTATTTATAGTACCTATTATTTCAAATGAAACAAAATTTAAATCAACCACATCAAGTATTATTTTTCAGCAATCTTGCGATCTTCAATATCTTGACCCCTAGGAATTAAATTTTATTTTTAGTTGTTTCTATACGTTGCGATTGAGAGAATAAAATATTTATTCAACAACATAAGTTGTTACATTACCAAAGTCAAATTTCTGCTATCCACCCTGGCGTTTGACATAGCTAGCTGAATAATGTTATCTACTCTCGTATTCCGATTCATTATGTACCTAAAACAAAAAATTTAAATCAATATAAAATGCGCATTAAAAAAGCTAATTTCATTAAATCTTTAAAATGCACTTACCGAGTATACAATTCAAGCTACGCGATGCACTATGTGCGATACGCGGGAGCACGCAGGTTGCCTATGCGACAAGACTAAATCATTATTTTGTTACCACAGCCACTAAAAATCTGCTTTACAGCGCGGATAAGCGACAAAACATATTAGGGACATAGGGATAAGCTCTCTTTTATACATATTTCATATCAGAAATAGTTATCTAAGTAACAAAAACAGTAAAAAAAACGGTAGGTAAAAAATTACCAAACGACAAAATATATCCTTTTTAGGCAGGTAAATATTACTACTTTACGTTTTTAAGCCCATTGCATTGAGGTTAAAAATACTAAATGAAAATTTATACATAATTAAGGTAGGTTAGAAAGTTTTTATTAACGAGAAAAAAAAATATTATTTCAGGTAAAATTTCATAAGTAATCTTTACACCCTAGGTACCGCAAGGCAAAAAATACTTTATGTTCAAACGCATTATTTCGAATCTAGGCAAAAATTACTATGGGCAAAAATTAAAGATCGAATAAATACTAAGTGAAAATTATTCATAAATCGCTAAAATTTTAGTCGCTTGGACGCCGAAAACTGTGAAAATGTGTATTTTTTTTAAATTACCAAGCGACACCAACTTCGTCCTAGCGACATGAGAGTAGGACCAATCGACGCAGAATTTTTTTCTGATTCCAATGATATATATAACTCAATATCGCCCAAAATGTCGCTTGGTAATTTTTGCCTTTCAAGCGTCGATTGCCATTCAACGCGGCAATGCCGCCAGCGTTCTGGGCACGTTGCCGTCTGGTGGTGACAACGACCGACTAGGTTATTTATAATTTTTTTAATTATATTTAGTGATATTTAATTTATGATTCAATTCGTTCCACTATAACTAAACACATTATAATTTTAAAAGTATTTTATACAAATTTTCGATTCACAATATCGCTAAAACTATTGACCAAATCTCTTTGGTTAAAAATTTGGTATGGATATGTTTGTGGTTTGACGACACGGATGGTCGAGTGGCAAGTGCATTGGACTGCCACGCCCGGTGTCGCGGGTTCGATTCCCGCTTCAAGACAAGCATTTGTGTGATGAACATCGGTGTTTGTCTTGAGTCTGGGTATTTTCTGTGTATCCTATGTATGTATTTACAAAAAAAAAGTATATAAGTATTGTATCAGTTATCTGGTTCCCATAGTACAGGCTCTGCTTAGTTTGGGGCTAGATGGCGTTGTGAGAAATGTCCAAAAAATATTTATTAATGTCCTGCGGGCACTTGCTATTGAGTACAATAATAAAATACTTCCAATTGACTAAAAAAATCAAACCATCAAATATTTTTGAGAGTGGTCATACACCAAGCATAAGCATAATCAGCCTATAATGTTCCCACTGCTGGGACTCAGGCCTACTCTCGACAGGAGAGCGAATGGGTCTTAATCCCCAATGCGGATTGGTGGATGTCACATGCCATAAAACATTTTTTTCTGTCCTTTAACATGCCGGTTTCCTCACGATGTTTTCCTTCACCGTTGTGAGAACGTGGGATGCATACATATATTTTTGATCGAAAAAACCCATTACGCATGACTGCCATCGGATTCGAACCCGCGACCATCAGATCGCAAGGCAAGGGCCTCATCCACGCAGCCACTACGTCCATACAGCAAGCATGTAAAAACGATTCTTGAAAAATATCTAAAAAACTTAGTCTACAATTATTCCTTCAGATCCAACGTAAATCCAAACTGAATAGTTAAACCTAGTCCCCAGTCTATTTTCTGATAACTAGTTTGTTCCCTCGCGGAGCCTGGGTTTGGCCTGGGTTTAAGTGACCAAGTTAGAAGCACGCCTCGGGGGCCGTAATCAGAGATGCAGTAGTATCAAACTGAATGCGGTCAGGTCAATTGGAAAGGTCATAACTAATGCTATGTCCCCACGTACGTACAGTCAGCTGCACAGACATGTATACAATTCCAAGCTTTTCACATGTATATTACTCTTAATATTGCAAAGAAAAGTGCACGCAAGCATTTTTAAATTAGTGTAGTCATCTTAGTCGTCAGAATTACTTAGAAAATATTATTTTTTGGGAAAATACATGTCTGTGCAGCTGACTGTACATGCTCGACGTTTTTTACGTTAATTCGAGCAAGTTCGTAGGTGTGGATCAATAAAAAGCTTAGGCTTATTGCTCGTTTTTTAGTAAGTTTTCGTATAACTTCGTTTTATTAAATTGACTAATCAATTTTTTTTTAATCCAAAAGTTGCTTATTTTCTCAGAGTTCAGATAAATATACACCACAATTTTTTTTACCAAATAAAAATTTAATGGGCAATGCAGACAGGGTACTACGTTGTATCTGTGCAGTCAGAATTTGGATTCTACAAAATGACTGAGTGACAGCGGGACGAGTGCGGCGCCCGAGCCGAGCTGCAGCGAGCTGGCTCAAGCTAGGTAATTTGCCAAAAGATGAATGAAACTTATTTTTTTAACAATGATGAGTACCGCCTGATGCAAATGCATAGGAAAACGACTAATGTTAACAGTTATCCAATTTTTATCAAATTTATTTTGACAAAAATTTGACTTAACTTTGCCATAATGTGTGTATGTTCAGTAACGGCAACTGATTATGCGTATTTTTTTTTCTAGTGAATAAAAATTAGTGTGTATTTAATGTACTTAGTTCATAGATTTATAAATGAAATGAAGCTTCCTTAATCCTGTATCAAGGTCCAAACGTAAATTGAAAGCTTCTCAAAGTTGACCGTTCCCAGTATCTGATATTGAACAATGAAGATCTGGAGATACAGCACACTGTCGGATGCTGTCACCGTTTGTGATCGAGTATCGACGTCCTATATCCCAAAAACTATATAAATATTAATGTTTATTTCACAAAAAAGATTAACAAAGCTTTTGTATGATAATCTTAATTAGTAGAGCTATACTAACTAAATGCTGAAACATTATACAACTAAAATTACTTAACTAGCTTTAATAAGAAAAAAATAACCAATAAAAATTATAAATTTTACATAGCTTTAGAAAACAGAATTTAGGTACTGCCACTGCCTGCAGGCAAAGTACCCAAAGGCTGGCGACGACGTTAGCTAGTTGAATAGGGATGTAGAGTACTTCAATTTTGTTTTGACGTACATACATATCAAAACCTATGTGCAGACAATGAGCTCCTCGCTCTAAGTAAAAACTGAAAATGAAAAATGTTTATAGACACGAGAGAGTCTTGCATCGGCAACTTTAAAAACAAAAGGATACGGTTTTCTTATCGGTTAATTTTATTTGCTACCTCAGAATTATTTCCTTTATAAACCAATTTAGAAAATTCTTTTTTATGTTTGATAGGTTATACTTTCAGATTGAAATTTTATCAAAATCTGTACTTGTTTGGTTTTTAAATCAAAATAACTGAAACGAAAAGTCGCTGAAGTGAACAAAATTGCGTATTTTGGTTCCCTGTGTTTTTTCAGTGGTGCCTTATGGTTACTAGAATAGTCTTATTGAAGTGGATTGTAGTATGTTTTTGTATAACCTTGATTATGTAGAACTAGGTTGTGAATAACACTTTTACTCATACCTATCAAACTAATTGTTTTTTTTTAAAGAATAAGGGAAAATAGAAGAAAATAACAATCTACCTAAAATTACCTATATTTGTAGTATACATATACCTGTATAAATCAAAACTTTTAGTTTTGATTTATTTACTCTCTCAAAGTGTAAAAGATCTTAAATAATATATTTATAAAAAAAAGTATTTGAGTATTCTATCTGGTTGTTATAATTTGAGCTTGCTTAGTTTGCCAAAATATTTAGATAGCTTTATAATTAAGATTATTGAGGAAAATTACATAAAACAAATAAAGATGGATGTAGAATAATAAATTATGGTTGTCAATGATAAGCTGCCAACGCAAAATATGATGCTACCCTATGATAAAGAAAATTGTATATTTTTTGAATAAAAATAATATGCAAGTAAAGTATTCAGTATTCATTTATTTATTGCCAAGTAGGGTACATACATAAGTAGTGAATTTCTTAAAGTATACCTAACTTCATTTATGTATACATTTACACCTAGGTACACCCTGTATGAGTGGGAAAAGTAGTTTTGCTGTATTGGCTGAGCAATACAAGCAAAGGGATTTTAAGCCCAATATAAAACTACCATAACTTAAAACTATATTTTGCTCATAAAGGCACCTATTTAATTTAAAGTAAGTATTCAGTATTTAAAAATGATAACATACGAACAAAGCTGCTAGCAGTAGCTAGTTCTCTATAACCATAAGAAATAAAGCTCTACCATAGTTAATCGATCAGAATTGAAACAAGGATAAAACAGTTCATCGCCATACAAAATGAACTGTGTGATTTCTTCTGTAAGTCCTACAAGGGATTTTCAGCTTCACCTCTAGGCCACAAGGTTCAGTTTTCATTGATGTTAACCTTTTATGATCCTTTCGTCCATCAAAAAAGTAAAAGAGAAATAATATGTCAGGAGAATCACAGGATAAATATCATAAATCATTATTGGTATTTGGAAATAGTAATACGTGTCAAGTGAAACTTTTTTTGAATTAGAAAACTGTATGTGTGGTGTGTGTCAGCTAAGACGCACGACTGGAGTTTATTTTCATCAACTTAGTAACCATAGCAACGGATAATAAAAACACTACCTACCTCATAATATAGGGGTCTTCACGGTTTAATAGCGCTTGACGAAAGTGGAGGGGAGCTCTCCGCAAGTGAAGTGAGGCGAGACGGCGCCTATTGGTTCCGCCGCGGCGGGAAGGTGGCTAAGCGACCAATAGACGCCGTCGCCGGGCGCTTTCCCCGTCGCGTCGCACCCCTCCCGCCAAACACATCTCATAATCTACTTTTACGCATTCAAGTTCAGCGCTATTAAACAGTGAGGATACTTGTACAATCATTTTTTTGGGCCAGCTACCCTGTGAATTTGGGCCCGGGGTCGGATTGGAAAATTTTAACTTACTTAACTGTTCCGTTAATATTTTTTCTATGACCCTCTCGATACAGGAAATTGAATAACAAATCCTTCCAGCGCAATGAGTGCCTGTTTCCTGCTCTCCAGTTTATTTTGGTCCCTCAATCTTTCATTTGGAGTCTTTGTTCTCTGAAAAATGATATAGCAAGAATACCGATTTTACGTATCATGTAATCTTGTTACAAAACTATCCTTATAAGCCTCAAAACTGGCTTCTGTTTGTTGATTGTGCAAAGTTTACTACTACTCGGGCGAATGAACATGACACCTGGCTCGAATGACGTTTGTGCAAATTACAGCGTGGAATTGGATAATCTTGATAAAGAAGAGGTCCAGTAATACTTGGTAATGATAGGTTATGATAAGTCTTCGCAATTAGAGGAAGAAGAAACACGGAGGGCGCCGCGCGGGCAGCGGGGGACGCATCAAGTTGCGAGCCACTTGTCAGCCAGGTGTCATGTTCATTCGCCCGAGTAGTATGTATCAAACAACTGTAAAATATCAGTAAACAGTTATCTTTATTATGGGCGGTCGCTCTCTTTATGCGTCTATTACACAGGGCTAGTTTAAAAGCTACTAGCCAGCAAGTTTAAAAGGTAGCAAGTGAGCGAGTGTTACAAACAAAGTGTGTGTGAAGTGTAAAGTGAGTGTTAACAAAGGGCTAGTTTACTGCTAGTCGGCGAGTTTAAAGCTAGCGAGTGAGCGAGTTAGCGGTCCGGAAGGATTGTCAACTACTTAGCAGACTGTATAAAAGCCGATGATACTGGGCGAGTTTACAAAATGTTAGCGAACTCGCTGGCTTGTAGCTTGTAAACTAGCCCTGTGTCATCGATGCTTTAGTAAGTATAAGGTAGTAATTACTATTTCCAATGCTAAACTTGAGATGAAATTTATAAACATTTCAATCATTTTAAAAATATCTTACAGAACCCTACAGATTAATAAATCATACAACTTAGCTATAAACGTGGCGTAAAACTCAACTTCGGCCTTTAAGTTCATAATTTCCATTTTAATTCACAGCCAACTTTTATCGGGTAATGAATTTACAAATCCCTAAGATTATGTCTCGAGTTAGGAGTTTGCCGGGTTTGTGCTGAGCTGAGAGGAAGTAAGGGTGGGACACACTGAGTACACGTAAGCCATAGAAATTAGAATATAGGTATGTAAGGGGAAATTTGTCATCGATAAAATTTGACATGTATCATCTATCAACATAATAAAAAAGGCCTCGTTCTGGTTAACAGAAAACGCACAGGTTAAACCACTTAACGTAGAGACTTAAAAAATTGAAGATGTGTTTGTCAAGAGCCTAAAATGAGTGGGTTCTAAGAAAATAATTTTGAAATACGCAATGCAAAAGAAATTGTCGTCAGCTAGTTTGAAAATATAAGATTATTGAACTTGAATCACTGTGTATTGGTTTTAATTTGATATATTTATGCGAATTTCATAAGTTTACTGCAAATCTGTACTTTGCAAATGGAGTATAGGTATTGCGAATCTGTTATGATCTTGTCATTAGTCTACATCATTCTTATTGACTTGACTACGTCTAATGAATCGATGAACGCCGGCTGCATGCCTGAGAACGTTGACGTCATTGTCCTGTAACGCTCATTGTCCAGATACACTGGTTATGACGTTGTCACGTTAAACTATCGTCCGTAAACCAACATTATAGACAACCAATGTTTTAAATAATTTTATTGTAAGGTGAAGTCGTCATGAATTTATTTATGTTTAGGCTTATTTCAACTGTAAAATTTACTTCAAAACTACTATTACAAGATTAATAGCTACGAATTCTAAAAAAATATTACCGATCTATAACTTTTAAACTAAATCATAACTTATTCAATAGTTAGCAATCTTTACGGATCACGAGTTGCAGACTGTTTTTCTTTCGACCAATAAATCATATGATTTAGTTAGGTACATGCCTATTAATATCTTTTTTTTCGCTACGCTGAGTTCGCTCAGTGTATATTTATCTTTAGGGACTTCAAAAAGCTTTATGTGAAGCTTTTACTTTGAATATTGTTCTTCTACAGTTGTATGAAGGAGTTAATTAATTTGAACCAGGTTAGATGGACGGTTCAACTCAACTCAAATAGAAGTTTTGTAATGCCCAGTATGAAAAGATAATATTATATAAAAATATTATGAGTTACCTATAATTAAATTAATATTCTGTAAATAATAAAAAAAAATGCTTTGCAAAAATAAATAATAAATAAAAATGTATTACTCTAAAAAGATGTAACAATGTACAGCTAGGGTTTTTACAAAAGGCGGTTCTTATCCTTAATTAAGATCTCTTCCAGACAACCTATGTTCCTATAATAGTAGATTATGCAATAAGTGGATAAAACTGTGTCTTATGTCGCGGGTGGCATATTGAACCCTGAGCTAACGAGGGACTCGGTTAACTCCTGAGCGAAGCGAGGGAGCTATGTAGAGTCCTGAGTGACGCGAGGGGTTCAAGCTGCCCAAGACGAAGACAGGCTTTATCCCAGAGGAGCATACTCTACTTTTCACACCTTCTGCGAGGCAATAAAAAGCCAGGGCTCCGAACTCAGCAGCCACCATCTTTTGTTTCACAATCTTTGAAAAAAGAAGTCGCTTTTTAATTTTTTTTTATGAGTGGCCAGTTTGATTTAGAACAAACCTTTTTACAATGCCATATGGGCGTTCTTTTACTTAAGAGTTTTTCACGAGTTTCCACACGAATTTGACGTTCCAAATTCAAATCACATTACTACCCTTGGGAGTTTCATACAACATTACCTCCCTTGGTAGGTAACGCTTTGCTTTACCTTGATGATAGCATGATATGTAATTGGATATTGTCGAGCAGGTGGTGTGAAAACTAACTTATCAATAACAACTAAGGGTAATGACTTTGGCGTTTGTCTCAGCATAGTGTTTAGTGCATCGGGAGGACATGTCCCTCCGAACTAGTCAGATACTGTATCTCGGTGTACAACATTGCGACACTAAATCATATAGGGAAGTAAACGCAAAACCTATAGCAATCCACTATTAAACCTAGGTTTTTCCGAAGGCGTGCCACTGAGCCTGATTACCGGTTCATCTCATTTACCTTCCGCCAGCTATAATACGCAGATCATTGCTCCATCTAGCTATAGAATTAATGTCTCGGGAAGAGATCGATCGTCGTGGCGTCTTATCGGGGAGGATACATCCAGCAGTGGATGTCAGAATGCAGATGGCAGAAAAACAATGCGCATAATCAGTTGCCGTTACTGAACACAGATATGGCAAAAATGCTTGAAAACAAAGTCGAATTTATGACAAAATAAATCGGTAAATATTGAAAAACTGTTACTGTTAGTCATTTTCCTAGTGCTTTGCATCAGGCGGTTCCCATCAATGATAGTAATTTTAGTTTAATTCATCATTTGGTCAAACCCAGGTACTTAGCTCGAGCCAGCTCGCAAAAGCTCGGCTCGGGCGCCGCACTCTTCCCGCTGTTACTCTGTCATTTTGTAGAAACCCAAAATTCTGACTGCACAGATACAACGTAGTACCTTCTGCAATGCCCATAATTTTTTTTTTGTGATTAAAAATTTGTGGTTATTAATGATAATAACAAAACCCATATCCCTTCTACTTTTTGAAATACCCAAATACAGTGGAAACTAAGCCAGATCTGGAGCGAATGTTTACCACGTGAGCTATCAGACTCGAGTACCAGGGCAGCATAAATGCATAACAGTTGTACAAACACAGCTTCACAGGTCATCCATCATAGCGCGATGGGACTGCGTTCACACCGAAGGCTGGCCATATCTCAGAAACTGCTTTCCTAGTATATTTTTTTTACTAATTTATTCAATAGTTTTAATTTGTCTTAAAATCCTAGTCAGACGAGTAAATAATTTTAACTACTTATTGAGTTAAAAACCAATAATAATATAACCCACTTTTGCGACGTATGATTTTTGTACCCAAACGGGATCAAAAATTAAATTGGAAAATAGCATGACAAGAAACGTCGAAATTTTTATAACAAAAGCTTTAACTAAGAACGAGCACTATAGCAATGTACTCATAGTACTCGAGTGCTGTGTGGCAGTGTTCTGATCATAGGCAGAAGAGGTCTCTTTCCATCATCCTAGAGCCGAAACCGACTTACAAAGTAGATAGATAGATAGGTAGAAATACATTATTGCACTTAACAAATAGTACAAAGGTGAACTTAATGCTATGTAGCATAATCTTCCAGCTAAACCTTTGTGAATTGTGGACATAGTACGGAGATGGGGCCTTGTAATAAATGTCACAAATGGTTACGAAAAATCATGCCAAGTGTTTCGGTGTGAGAGAGCGCCACAAACGTTTTGCTTCATGTTGCATTTGGTAACAGTCTGTTCTGCCACTCCGTTATGTTTTCCTGGTGTCACATGTTCGCTTTGCGACGTGAAAACTGAGATTATTTAGGTTTTAAATATTACATCGGGCTTTTGAAAAACCTAGTCCCTGGACATATAAAATCAGACGCCCTATGCATAAACATTTTTACTTTTCATGCTCGTATAGTTGAATTTTATGTTAGGTATAGAGGGAGTAAAACTGCATTTTAGTCCCTAGGGCAAAAATAAATCACATATATAATCTGCTCAAAAAGCTTCTCTTTATTTTATATTAAGGTTGCATGCCAGAAATGAGAACTTTTTCAGATTTCGAACTTGGTTCCATAGATAAGGCCTATTTTAGGGACCTAAAAATAAATATTTTAGATTTCGAATATCATGATAACACTGGATAGCTGACTCTGTTTTCGAATTATGTAAAAGCTGAAATTAGGTTTTTCAAATTGGCACTTTAATTTTAAACATCATAGCACATTAGCACTTATATTTACGAAGAATCGATGTGATGCCCATTTTATAAGAGTACAAGAGTAGACCTAACTTAGAGGAAGTTAAATAATGATGATGAAACGACTCCGTGGCTTTCGGCTAAATAGCGCTGCAGTCAAAGTTAGCACATTTATCTTTATTTAGCAACATTGAGGGAAATATAAATGGAATAGAGTTGCCTTGCCGATCATGTTTCCTCATATTTTTTTTTTAATTAACATTAGACTCAAAACGTAAAACATGATTGCCTACTAAATCCACTTAAAAATTAACTTATTGTACGACTTTTTGAAAAAAAAACAAAATGATAACCTTACTAAAACGGCTTCGATACGAATACGCCTGTCAAAAAGTTAGTGATATGACTTTTGTAGTAGCGTTAAGGCTCAATTCCCACTGAGATGACAGCGAACAATCAAAAACACTTGGAGGTAAAATTTGGTATGGGTTGGTAACACTGGCTATTGCAAGCCGCCTCTATGTAACTCTATTCCTTATTAAGTTACATTTCGCAGGTGTAGTAAGTTAGATTAAAATTGGCTCACGTCTCGATTCCAGCACAAACGCGGTTGCGAGCTAGTTACAGCGAATTTTCTCAAACTCTTGAACTTGTGATAGAACTCAAAGGTAATTGAATAATGAGATTTTACATTGAGATAGTAAGGTCATTGATTAGGAAACTGTAACTAAGGTTAGACTTATTGAGAAATGTATACCTTCAGACTCCATTTTAATCAAATCATACTTAGACAAAAATATTAATCTAGGTGCAAACTAATTAAATAGGTACAATTAAGGCAATGCAGTCAGTATCCGCGGCACGCTGCCATCGGGTATCGAGTTAGAGCAGTTGAGCTACCTATAGATCGTTTGAGACGGTCTATATGTGGCACAATTGTTTCCTTTTGTAAATTTTGTAATATACATAGATTGTAGTAGTTAGCTTGAGCTGTAATAAAATTAAGTACCTAGGTCGGTTGATATTTGGCTATATTATTTTTACAAATAAATGACCAGCATTTGCAAAATGACTAAAAATTTCGACAATAACTTTTTCCAACCTTCGTTACCAGTTATCAAAATTGAGTAAAACAGCTTTATAAAACTTTTAAGACCCAAACATTTTTATATAACTCGAGCATTTTTAATCTCTAGGTACGATTGATTTGTTGGGATATAATTTAACAATGAGCATTCGAGGGGTAGATCATTTGTAATAAAAACCGAAGGAATATGATGAATGCGAAACCGTTACAGCTTCACCCCAATCACGTTGAAGAAATAAAAATACTAGAAATGGCGTAAATAGTGTTCACACCAAGGGACTAAATCAAGCCATTTAATAAAATAAAGTTCTCAACTTCCGGCATGAAACCTATTACAAATGAACTTCTTCGAACAGATTATGAAGGCAATCACGGGGATGAGCATTAAAAAACTATTATTATGATCAAACGAACTTACCAAGTGAAGTTCGATATTGATCATTGTATCTAATTAATTGATCCTGGCATCGGCGAAGAGATTTATTATTAAAACTCTAGATGACACCCGCAACTTCATTTGCGTTGCGAAGTAAAAATAGTAGATTTATGCACCAAGGGGATAAATCAGTGTTATACATCACGGGCGGCATATTGAACTCCAAGCTATCGAGGGACTTAGTGATGCTGAGTGAAGCGAGGGGCCAGTTCGATTTTCGAACAAAGAATTTTTCGAATCGGTATATAAATAACAAAGTTCTGAGGTAACAAACATTAAAAATATATATGATAACCTCCTCTTTTTTTGAAGTCGGTTGAATACTCACTAAGCATCCTACATTTGGGACTGATGTCACAAAAGTAACCGGAGATACTTTTCATATTAAGGCTAATCCTCAAATCCAATTCCATACAAATTGTTTCGGACAAATACTCAAAAAGTACGCCGTATTATAGTTATTTCCTCACACTATTCGTTTTGTCCATGTTTTTTGATTTCGTCAACAAAAAATCATCCGAAACATTTTGTATGGAAATTTGCCTTGAGGATTCCCCTTAAATTAAATGGCCATTCCAGTAACCCTGTGCTCTTGGTCATAGGTTGGCATCCATACCGTTACGCCGGTGGTGGACATTCAATTTCATGGTGTACCGCTCCGCGCCCCTGCGGTTATAAACACGGGTTTCTTCCGTATTTCAAATGACGTATTGAGCCATAAATGGATGCGCTATTTCACAATTCAATGTCGTTATTTTGCCTGTTCCAAGAGCACAAAATATAAACAATTTAATGGTGGACGAGCGCTTTAGCAATGCTGCTTGCACACTGGCTTATATTATTAAAAAGTAGAAAGGCGGGTTGTTTACGATTGGTGTAGACAATTTATCGCGTACGTAACAAACATAGAAAGTACATAATACGTTTTTCACTTCTCATGTTCGTAAAGTTCAATTTTACGTGCCTAGACAGAGGGAGTAAAAAAGTAATTGCTTATAAAAGTTCAAAGATAGTCTGTTTGTGTAGGTTTCATGTTTCACTTTTTCCAAATTTTGAATTTTGGTACCTCATAATACCCGTAGATCATGGTATTATGAGGAACCTAAACATAACTTTTCGCATTTCGAATCTCGTAGTAACATTGGGTAGCTATCTCTATTTTTGAATTACAAGATAGGCGCTCATTTCAGATTAAATTTGTTTAATTTTTCTCGCAATAAAGTGAAAAATCTTGTGTAGGTATAAGTATCTCGGTCCTGAAGCCCATTTTATACTTACTCGACTTGAATATCCGCCTTCGCCTTCGGTTGGGGCTGATAAAAGTCTCGTATAAAATGGCTTGCTTCAGGCCCTAATAAGTGTACAAATAACTATTGTTACATTTGTATGGTTTTTCCGGGATATAAAGAGTTATATAATATAACTAGCTGTACCCGCGTGCGACTTCGTCACCCCTGGAAGAATTGTTTTTTTTTTTTTTTTTTTTTTGTCAATGTTTTTTGTCAATGTTGTTTGTTCCACCCGCGAAAGAAATGTCATAGAATAGCAAAGTGTCAGTACTAAGCAAGTCAATCAATACTTGCACATTTTCAATCCCTCTTTTTACCCACTCGAATATTGAATTTAGTAGATAACTGAAAAACATGGCGGTACTTATCTTCGGAAATCATAAAAATGCAACTTTCAATGAGATATTGTGTATACTTGAGGAGACAGGCTCAATCAACTTTAGGTCCAATAACTCCTTCATTCTGTACTTTCACATCTTTAAAGTTTAAATTTGAAAATCGATGAAACCCGTATCTTATTATTTGTTTTGAAGAACATAATTCCAAAGTTTAAGATAGATACACTCATAAAAAAAACTGTTTCCATACAAACTTTAAATTTCTATATCTACCCTTTGAAGAGATTTAGCGTAATATTATATAGCCTATAACCATTTCAGGTTTTGTAGCTATGATATCGTAAAGTTTCAGTTAAATTCGTTCGGTAGTTTTTACGTGATGGACGAACACACAAACCCACAAACAAACAAACAAGGTCTTCCAATCAAAAAAACATTTTTGGGGCATGTTTATTAATCTCGTCTAAACACGTTTCCGTCAAAAAAAACATATGTACAAAAACTCGGGGTCTTCTGCTTTATTATATGTATAGATCTAATAGAATCTGATAAAACCTACAATCGAGTCCGAAAAAATCTTCAATCTCGTAGGAGGTAAAAACCGTTCCTTTTACGCTAACCCTACGATTTCCATATTTTCTTTGTTATGCGTATCGGCGTTATAATATCGACCGTTCCGTTTTACGTTGATTGATGTGGGTGATTGTGGGTTACAGGCTCACCCAGTTACCCACTTTACCCAGATATGTATTCGAGTTTAGACGTGAGCTGAGATGAGTTGATTTCAAATGCAGGGAATAAGTTGAAGTGGGGTAAAAATTGTACTGAAAAGGTAGGTTGCAGGTAATCAAACAATTGGTTTAAAAAAATACATATTATAACAACCGACTTCCATCGGACTGTTGTAGTGACCGTAGGCACCACTAAAAAGTCACAGGGAAGCAAAATACGCAATTTCGTTCACTTCAACGACTTTTTCTTTCAGTTATTTTGATTTACAAACTAAACTACTGAACAGATTTTGATAAAATTTCTATGGGACCAATTTATAAGTATAACCTCTCAAACAATTTCCATTTCATTTAATTATTTTATTTCGTTTCATTTCAACATAGTAGGTACATACCGGTACATTTTTATCAGAAACGTGATACATGTCCTATATTATATTCTACCACAAAACAGTAGCATTAGTGTATTCTGGTTTGAAGGGCACTGTACTTAACGTAAATAACTGGGCTTCCGAGACTGACCATCAAAATGTCTCAATGTGGACGAGCGCAGTGTTGCACGGGATATGAATCAATGTCCTTACCATAAGGAGAGCGCTTATCCTAACAGTAATCTCCATAAGTAAATATTATCCGAAATTATAAAACATCTTTTTCGCTTGAGCAAGCATTACTTACTAAGAATCAAACATCTTTGGGCATAAGTACGAAGTTATAAAGCATCTTGTTCGCTTTGACCAAGTATTACTAAGTAAGAAACAAAACGCTGCTTATGCTTTGCGGTCCTGGGTCGGATTACAAAATGCATAAGAACTCGTACAGACGAGACTTACAGATGCAACAACCTAAGCTCTTGAAAGACTTCAAATTAACTTTGCGAAAAAAACGATGTGTGAAGACCAGACGACAGAAATGAAAACTTCATCACTTTAGTGGACTCAAGTCGATTTTACCCGAACGAGTGTTACATATCCGAGTGTAATGTCTCATTCAATACCCACAAAATAAAGTAGGCATTAAGAAGTTTTCATTTTAAAAAATAAGTAGGTATAAGGCCTGTCGCAAACGAGCCACTGACAACAGGCACCGGTTTGCAGTGACAAACAGTTTACATACATTTATTTACATACGTTCAAATATTATTTTATCTGGATCAAACTTAGGACATCGTATAGCTACTTCGTCATGCTTAACAGTTTATGGCATACCCTAGCTTGGTTGTTTTGATACCTCGTTAAAGTAAAAAAGATGAGTGTTTATTCCTCAATTCAGTATAATAATCAAATAATACAATTTCAGTATAATAATAATAATAAGACGTAATAAGATTTATGAGCTCATCATTAAAATGATAGGCTATAAGTGATAATATTTACAATGTTTTGAATACTCCTTCACCTGCGTCAGCCACTTGACTTATATGAAATGAGTCGAGATTCCCTACGAACTTATTATGAGATTTTATCAGCGTTTGTACTGGCCTTAATCGTTCTCAGTCGCTTCTTCGTAAGGGTATTACCGTATTACGGTTATTCCCGTAAACGTAGGTCTGGTCCGCAAAGGTAAGATGGCTGTGGCTATTAAATGCAACGGTTTTTGTATGAATGGATCACCGTGAATCTGTTTATTTTAAGCTGCATAGATAATAAAATCCAATGTTTTTACACGAGACAGATACAAGTTTGTCCTAACAGACTGACTGGCTGATTGACAGATATACAACGCATGTAGAGACTTCTAAATTAAATTTCAAGTCTTTCCGTCAGTGGTTTTACCCTGTTCGTTGTCTGTCAGTCAGAACGAAGCCTTTTACTCGTATATAATATATTGATTGATGCCGACTTCAAAATAGAGGAGGTTATCAATGCCGTTGAATTTTTTTTTTAATGTTTGTACTTCAGAACTTGAAAAAATATTTTTCGTTCGTAAGGATATATTTACTTATTGGTCCCATAGAAATTTCATGGAAATCCGTTCAGTACTTTGGTTTTGAAAACAAATTAACTGAAAAAATGACGTCATCCTAGTAGACGAAATTGCGTATTTTGCTTCCCTGTGACTATTAAGTGGTGTTTGCGGTCACTAGAACAATCCAATTGAAGTAGGTTGTACCTTTTATGTTTTTGTAAAACCTTGATTTTTTTAGATTTGGCCGATAAAAATGTATATTTTTTACTCTACATAGAAAGACACAGTCAAATTTAATACGTAGCTGAACCACAGGGCACAGACTGGCAATATCCGGAGCAAAAAGAGAATGACGGCTTTTCCTTTGTTTTCAATCTGTATTGATTGCAACTGTGGTTTGTTACGAAGGATATTGGATGAAGGACCAAAAGGGCTTTTTTGTAGGTGCTTAAAACCAATAGGTAAATAAAAAATATTAATGACTAAAAAGGATTTTTATAAATCAATGGTCGAACATTTTATGAAACGTTATACCTATGTAATGTAATATTATGTAACACCAACTAGCGCTTAACTCCGCAGTAATACCGGTAAAGTATTACTGCGGAGATTTGTAATAGAGAAATAGATATTGGAACGAATACTTAGGTAATGAATATATAAATATATGTATAGGGCTGGTATTTGTACATTAATTTTAATCAAAAGCGATAGATTTTAGTTACGCATTATATTTGTTTGCCGGAAATTCCAGTTTAAAACTCTACTCACTTAAGGGGAATCCTCAAATCCGAATTCCATTCAAAATGTTTCGGACAAATACTCAAAAAGTACGCCGTATTATAGTATTTTTTTCACACTATTCGTTTCGTCCATGTTTTTCAATTTTGTCAACAAAAAAAGTGTAAGGTTTTATACTTTAATTTAGATTATATACGTGTTTTTAAGTAAGTAGGGTTAATTGTAAAACACGTATAAAATCTAAATTAAAGCATGGAATTCGGATTTGAGGATTAGCCTTAAGACTGTAATTTCAAGTACATAGTATACTAAATTTAACAAGGTCGGGTTTATATTTTAGTAGTATTAGTAGTAGTATTATAAATAGTGTAAAACAGGGTATAATGCCCCAAAAAGACAGGTGCCGTAAAATGATGGGGCCCCTTTTCCTAAAATCCTTACTCTCGAATATCAAATTAAAGTAAATATTTTGGGGCATCTATAGTTTTAAACGTTTGACGTTAATATATTTGGTATTAAATAATGTTATTGTTAAACCATTATTATAACATACTAAAATAATCTTACAAAAAATATTGAAGGATTATTGTACTGTGCAATAATGATAAAATTAGTCATTTCTCTGTCGTGTAAAGCTGTTTGAACTCTTGTCGTGTGAACAGTTGATTTCACCCGCAGATTTCGCAGTCAACAGTGTACACATATAAAATCACTGAGCCCCGATGTTCGTAAACGTTTATTTTATTCCCTTGCCATATCAATTTCACGTCAGAAACAGTCACAGCAGTTTGTGCTAGATTTGCGCCTCGACTCTGAAAAGTTATAGACTCCGATGGTCCGAAAATAACTGATCTTTTACCATCAATAATTTATCGCTTGTCTAGCGCGTCTTGCTTTGTTATTATTAGGTACCGATCTGATTACAGAAATTACCTGTTTAGATAGAAACGTTTTAATTTACGCACAGAGTTCTCCACTTTACGCTATTTGCAAGTTTTGGTCCAAAATCAAGACAAATGCCCGTACTGGTAATGGTGAATTTTAGTTTTGCTTCGGCTTAAACAAACGACTCAACGTTTTATCTAGTCAATTGAATGTGTTATAATTTTGAGGACCTGCCCAAAATCAGGCCATTGGTGTTTCTACCTAGATTTATAGTAGGTACTTATTTTTGGTGCGGGTTGTAAATATGTAATTTAGATGGACATTCTAATCAGAGCACGTATAGGTTAGTGATAAGTTAAGTGTAGTAGTTAAGTTTTAAAAATAAAAATAATTGATAATAATAATCAGAGAAATTTCATATTTTAATACGAACATATTGATTTAAAATATACCATACCAAATGAAACATACCTACCATCAGGTGGGACGTTTGCCTGTTTTAACATTAGAACAAACATTACTATTCTATATTTAATTGAATCTTTCGTTAAACTTTCTACTTCGAAAATCGGAAAAATACTCCGAAAAATATGAACCTCATTTCTACTCCAAGCTATCAGTCGGAGTCAATGAAACGAGACACGTAATTTCTGGCAGCCACCTCAATTGCGACTTTATTTTCCTGATTGTTCATATTTATTTTGGAACGTATTTTCAGAAAAAAAAATATTAATGACAATATTATATCATTTTCATAAGCAATCGTACCGAAAAACAAAGAACTATAGGAAAACAAAAAGCTAAGATTAGTGGGAACATTTTGTAGTAAAAAAAGTATAATATATTCAACCGACTTCAAAAAAGAAGAGGTTCTCAATTTTTTTTTTAAGGTTTGGTACCTAAACTTTATTGTTTAAAAACCGATTTGGAAAATTTTGAGTTTGAGAGACTTTCAAATTAGATCCATACAAAAGCCGAACCGATTTTAAATCGGTTCAGTACTTTAATTTTTATATCAAAATAACTGAAAAAATACATTGTCGACGTAAACGAAATGCGTATTTTGCTTCCCTGTGACTTCTCAGTGGTGTTTACGGTCACTAGAACAATCCAATTGAAGTCGGTATACTACTAAGTTCAAAATACTGTAGGTAACTACTTAATAACATAAGATTGTTGTTGATTTTAAGGACGATAAGAGTAATAATTAACGAATTAGTAGCCTCAGGATCTCAGGATAAATAGTTGTTACTGACGGGGGGACAGATATAACTTTTTCAGTTAAGTAATAAAAGTTCCTGATGCTAAAAGGGGGTGCAGGTAGATTTTTTGTCCCACCTGTCACCCTGCTCTGTCCGTCTAGGGGGTGGGGGTCTTATATTCTTCTTTGATTCATAGCTAAATGAATTGTATCAACCATTTCACGTGTAAAAAACACGTCGTGAAAAATAGGTAGGCCTTTATCCTCATTTACCATAAAACCTCAATGGCTCTCCAATCCAATCACAAATAGGCACTTAAAGCGAGATTAGCCACAAAAAGCGAATTAAATAAGGCATTAAAACCTTAGAGTAATAAAAATTGGAAATGAGCTAAACACGACATAAAACTGTCGCTCGTAATTAATGTTAATAATTTTTACTTATCTTTTTCATTATTAAGCCTTCTTCAGTAGGGAAGTCTACGGGTAATAACGCTCGTTGTCACGATTATACGCGCGACAAACCACGAGGCGACATCCACGACATAAAACCTTTGCCTTGTAATTAATAATAATATTAATCATTTTTTACTTATCTTTTTCATTATTTAGCCTTCATCAGTAGGGTAGTCTACGCGTAATAACGCTCGTTGTCACGAGTAATACGCGCGACAAACCGCGAGGCGACACCTCATGCTAATCTACTGACTCGGTTTTCTTCTAGAGAGAGCACTCTCTAGAAATAACCGAACGTAAACGCCGGTATACGCGCGTAGATGCATGTTCGGCTTTTAAAGTTTCGTGGGTACCAATCCGCCCGTATAGACACGACAAAAATACGCAAGTCTGAAACCGCACTAACTGTAGGGACTATTTTATACGTGTTTTAAAATTAAGCCTATTAACTTAAAAACACGAATAAAGTCTAATTAAGATATAAAACCTTTAATTTTTTTGTTCACGAAATCAAAAAACATAGAGGAAACGAATAGTGTGTAGAAATTACTATAATACGGCGTACTTTTTGAGTATTTGTCCGAAACATTTTTGTATGGAACTTGGATTTGAGGATTACCCTTAATGTGGTATTTTTTTTCGTCACTGTGTTCTTACTCTAAGCACAATATTCATTACGTGTACTAGGCTTTCAGCGTTCCAAGGTGGTTGCATTATTATGAAAAATCCAATGCTTTCGGATGTGGAGTCCGTATTGTTCTTTATCATGCGATTTCGTGACTTGGTGTGTTTGAGCTAAGCTAAAACAGAGTATGGCCAGCGGTAGAGTGTAGCTTCTTGTTTAATAAGCAGGCAGAAAATCAGATAACCATATATTTTTGTATTTATCGTGTAGTCGAAGAAAAAATCTGTACAATATACAGGGCGTCCCACGGATATGCCATATGGAGGGAAAGTACCTTGAATATTGTAGATGGAACATTTTACTGAAAGAAGACCTTTTATATGTGACACTATGTTATTTAGCAAAAAAATATCCTTAATATGATGAAGCCTTTCGATCGGTATGATAAAGCTACAGGTGATCATTTTTCTTGTGTAACGGGTTCGATTCCCGGTTCAACCATGTAGGTAATTATTTAAATATCTATGAATGCCGTTTAAATTGTTTTTTTAAATTCAAATAATGTCTTCTTTCAGTTAAATGTTCCATCGACAATATTCAAGGTACATTCCCCTTCATGTGGCATAGTCCTGGGACGCCCTGTATATTGTACAGATTTTTTCTTTGAAATTTAATGAATACTTAGTTTAAAACATAGTGTGTGTGATGTTGGGAATGAACGATTTGCAGGTTTTATTTTCAATGACCATTTAATTGCTCGGTTAAATTTAAGTTTTTTTTTTAACTTCTGACGTTTAAGGAATTTATTAACAAACACCAATAAGAAACCAATACCTATTTATAGTTGCCATTGAAATGTAGATACCGTGTTTTTATTTATGACAGTTGTTTCAAAGTAAAAGCTGTACTACATAAGTATTTTCTTTTAGCTTTTATCACAATTGCTTCAGAAAGGTGTTTTATTCGCCTTACTTAAGTTTTTTAAGAAAATGTAAATACATTTCTTATTTATATATCGTAAAAAATTAAAACTGTAATTCGGTTTGAAGATGTAAAAGTTTGTTTTGTTAATGAACAGAAAAATAAATAAAAAGCAAAAGCTTTGTTAATTGTTTATATTTAAATGACTCATTTTGAAGACTCTACTCAAAAAAAATATTATTTAGTTAGTACCTACTTATAGTAATATTATAGTACGAGCTCTGCTTAGCTTGAAGCTTATAGCTTATAGCAATGTGGCTCCTTTTATTGGTCGCATCTTCAATGTACTACATTGTGTATCTATATTTGTTATCTTAATATGTTACTGTGTTTCTATATTTGTTATCTTAATATGTTACTGTGTTTCTATATTTGTTATCTTAATATGTTACTGTGTTTCTGTATTTGTTAACTTAATATGTTACTTTGTTTCTGTATTTGTTATCTTATTATGCTACCATTAGTAGAAACCTTTAAATGGCCGCCTAAGTGTTTTGATTGTTGCATATTATGTTAATTTGTGCTGATGGTTTTCCCAAAAGGAATAAATAAATAAATAAATAGCATTGTGAAAAATAAGTAGCTTAGTTGCTTGTTTTTAAGGATTCTTAAAGGATTTTGAAGATCAAAATATTTTATAAGGTGTACTTACCTACAATAGTACCTAAGAGCTCTGCTTAGCTTGGAGCTAACAGAATTCTGAAAAATGTCGAAAACATTATTATCATACTAAAACTTTGGTTGGTAAACAAACAGGGCACTGACGCAAAAAGTCTTGGAAAATTTTTGACGGAAAGTTTGCATACTTAATATCACCCATTTTTTTAATACCATCAGAGATGGAGTAGCGTGAGAAGAAATTTTAGCTCTGGGCATTGACCTATAAGGTCAATAACCTCCGAGCTAAGGGTAAAAACCTACTAGATAGGTGCTGGGTGACGTTTTTTTTTTTGCGTCCATAAGCGAGCAAAGAGAGCGTGCACGCACAGCCCTTTAACAATAAAATTTTCTAAATCCTATTTTCCTTAGTGTCTCGTTTGCGAAACTGACCAATATTTTTTTAAAATAATTCTGTTACTAGAAGTTGATATATAATAACCTACTGTTCGCTTCTTTTGTTTCAATAAAAACCAATATCTAGTCAACTAGAAACATCGAACAAAGAACAATTCCACGTTTATTCCATAAAAATTGAATTTCCACCTCAAGGTGACAAAGTTTGCAATATCAGAGAGAAGATAACTGTCCTTGACAGAATTGCAATTTTATTGACCAAGAATATTTCTTTACTAGAACCTTGTTTTAAACTTTATTTTTGAGACAATAGAGTCGAGAGTCTTTTATCGACATTTGCTCATAAAGCATCTACGAGAAAGTGTATAAAACAATTCAATACGGGGTGAAGGGACTCCAAAGAAAACATTAAAGACGGATGATAGTTAGTAAATTGCACTAAAAACCGGAAGAAACGTTTAACAGAACTTTAAATCATTGCCATGTGACAGTCTGAATACTTACCTGTAAGAAAAAAAATGGTTGTCTGTAAAGTTGGTTTACGGACAATAGTTTAACGTGACTACCAGCGTAACGGGACAATGAGCGTTACCGGACAATGACGTCAACGTATTCGTGCATGCCGGCGTTCATCGATTTATTAGACGCTCGCTTCGTACCAATATCCAAAAATTCAATATAATACAATTATCTATTTGTATGGTCAATAAACTAACTTTTACCATAATGTTACAAAACTGACCAATTATTATAACTGAAAAAATATGAAATGAAAGTATACGACATTATAGGAATCATTAGCTTACAAAGGATTCCACTCTGCACAGAATGAAAAGTATAGAATCTGCGCTTGGCAGAAGGGCCTACGGTACCTACGCTAAAAAGCCGGATTGCGCACAACTCTATGTATCCAAACGTGCCAATAAATCACTATTTATATCGTACCTAGATACCCTCTGTTCGGAGGTATTTCTCGACGGAGCAGAGTTATCCCTGAACTGCCAAAACTTACTGCTAGAAAGTTCAGAAAACTTGCCCTGAGTTCAGCAGTAGTTTAAATTGAAAACACCTTCAAACTTTAATACATGTGAGCACTGTCCTAGTTCAAAGTCCTGCCTAATTTTTTGTGTACCCAAGTGACCTGACGAGACGAGCAAAGCGCTTTCCTGATAGTAAGCGATCACACCCATGATCATAATACTGGAATCACATGAAACTCATAATCACAGCCGCGTGACTTTGTATCAAAAAACTGGTCTTCTTCTTCTTTCTTCTTCTTATGTCACTAGTTATTTTTAAACCAGTGTGGTGAAAGGACTTCAAGTGTGCTTTGAAGAGGCTCTTTTCGTGCACTATTGGTATCATTGAAATGGCACCTGACCCTTTATAGTAAGTTGCAAATTGAACCTTATCTTCATACATTTTGTATGAGTATGAAATGCAAGGCAAGCTAGCACCCATATTTTGTAAAAACTGGTTAGTATGTATTAGGAATTATTTTTTGCTTTATTTTACTTATCCTGTAGAGTGATTGGTAGAGTTTTCTACGGTTACCATTCTCTCATCCAAAAGAGACATAAGAGGTGAACATCGAAGCCAGCAAAAAGCTCGCAAACATTTTACTCGACAAACTAACTGACAGTATGTATCACAAACTATACCTGTAGAACTTTTCTGATTTCTCCACCATCTGAATCCTGGTATAACCTACCCGGTCGAATCCCATAAGCTTCGGTTTCGACTCGACTTGCAAATTTTATTTATTTCTGGAGCTGAGACGTATTTTGGAGAAAACAACAAACATTTAGAGAGAAATAAAAGATTCAAGGATATATTATGGTTAACTCAAAGAAGAATTTAGGTACAAAATCATACTAACACTAGAACCTTAGTTCTTAATTAAATTAGAAAGGTTCTGCATTTTTAACACAAATTGTAAACATAGTATTAAGATCTTTTTTTGGAAAATAAACTTTATCTTACCTTCCTAGATTCGCGAAGACTAGAAGAACCATACCAAAGAATAGATAAGTTGACCATACATAGAAAATGCACCAAATAATGTCTACTTATTTTGACAACTTGTTTGTCTGATGCAAGGTTTTAAGACAAATAGTAAGTCTTCTTATCGTGTCACTAGTTCCTTAGAACCAGTGTGGTGAAAGGATTTCAAGTGCGCCTCGTAGAGGCTCCTTTCGTACACTCAACACATTTTTTTGACCGAAAAAACCCATTTACGCATGACTGCCACCGGGATTCGAACCCGCGACCATCAGATCTCAAGGTAAGGGCCTGTTCCACTCGGCCACCATGCCCTCGTCCACAGATAGTATGTGAGATTAACATAATATTTAGAATTATATATATTTTATTGACCACTGGAATTTTTGACCTGTGTAACGACTTCATCTTGCTTTGAATTTATCTGGGTACCAATTATATATTATAATATGAGCATATTTTTATCCAACAAAATGTATCTTATAACACAGATAAGTTAAATACTTACTACGTCGATACAAACAACTAGCAACATACATTTTAGAGACGTTTTATTTATACCACTGCGTTACATACTCTTAGCGCAGTTTCAGATTAGCGGATTCGTTACTCGAGTTTTGTTTTTTGCAGCGCGTGTACGCGCGAAAAGCCGTGTGAGACACCTCAAGCTGGTTGGTTTCAGACTACGCTATAATATAATGGTAAGTACATAGTATATAGCTCATAGCACAACAAAATCGCGCACCATATATTGTTATGGATATGTTCACACTGTACTGTACTATACATTATTGGCTTACTATACGCTATAAATTGGTGCGATGCGCTGAGTTCATGCTGTGCTATATCACGTGCCGCCCTCTTCCTCCGTCCTCACCCCCGGCCGTCCCGCAAGATCGCGGGCAACTGAGCTTGCTATATACATACTTTAAATGCTTGAGATAATGTCGCGTAATGTGAACGTCATGCTATATAGTGTAGCATTAGGTCCTTCTTTGCTATACTATATAGCACAATAGTAAAACGTAGTCTGAAATCCGCTTCATGCTACTGACACTGCTAGCATAAACTAAACGTAAACGCCGTTATACGCGCGCTAATGGGCGTTCGGCTTTTGAAGTTTTAATAGTTTATATTGCTTTATATGTTGCACATGAGATCTTAAATTATACTTATATGAGTACAAAACATACACCCTGTGAGGGCACAACAAAGTGAATCTTAAAAAGAGTATTAGTAAATGTATTACTAAACTTATAACCTACGACGACATGGATGGTCGAATGGTATGTGTATTGAACTGCTACGCCCGGTGTCGCGGGTTCGATTCCCGCTTCAGGACAAACATTTGTGTGATAAACATCAGTGTTTGTCCTGAGTCTGGATGTTTTCTATGTATTCTATGTATTCTATGTATGTATTTCCAAAAAAAAAAGGAATTTAAGTATTCTATCAGCCATCTGGTTCCCATAGTACAAACTCTGCTTAGTTTGGAGCTAGATGGCGTTGTGTGAAATATCCAAAATATTTATTTATTTATTTACCTATCCTATGTACAGACAGCGTCATAGATAAGTATGCCCCTTGCATTATAATACCCAGCTTCAAATCTCTTTAAATCACCGTCGCGGCGAATGGAGAAGTTTTGTCTTTAAAAAATAGTTTATATTTGTATAACAGTATGTAATCCTAAAAATAATGTTAAGTATTAAAAATTTTTGAACGGATTTATAGCTGGGTGTCTTATGCAAGGGGGATACTTTTCTCTGACGCTGTCTGTACCTATTTTTGATGATATTACCCATACATATATACCATACATACAGTTTCGTGAGTAGGTACCAATCTACCCGTATACGCGCGACAAAAATACGCTTGTCTGAAACCGCACATATGACCAAAATAGTGACATAAACTTTAATACCATCAACCTCTAAGATTTATTTTACATTCCACCAAAAGACTGAATTTATTTCGGGCTCTGAAATATCACAGAAAATGGGAGCATGCATTTCGTATGCAAAATTTTCAACGATAAGGTGGTACCTATCTAGAATCTACATACATTGAAAATTTGTAGATAAATTCGAACAAAATGTAAGTATATTTTGCTCGAATTTATCTACAAATTTTCACTGTCCGTATGTGCTTTATATTTTGCAAAAACTAATTAAATGCCCAAATAGTTACACTACGCTAGGATTTATGAGTCAGTCAATCGTCGTCTCGCCCACTAAACTTACATACTAGGTATATTCATACTATATTCGCCAACTCATCCATACTTTTTTGACGTGAGCGTGGTAGCCGAGTGGATGAGGCCCTTGCCTAGCGATCTAATGGTCGCGGGTTCGAATCCCGTTGGCAGTCATACGTAAATGGGTTTTTTCGGTAGAAAAAATCTGTGTATGCATCCCACGTTCTCGCAACGGTGAAGGAAAACATCGTGAGGAAACCGGCATGTCGTAGAACCTAAAGCTCGAAAGCATGTGTCGAGTGCACGAAAGAAGCCTCTTCGAGACGTACTTGAAATCCTTTCACCACACTGGTTCGAAATAACTAGTGACACGATAAGAACAAGAAAATCATCTGGTTCCTATTGTACAAGCTCGGCGTAGTTTGGAGCTAAATGGCGTTGTGTAAAATGTACAAACAATGTAACGAAATCGAATATAATAATAATAAAGGTAATAAATCCTATTAACCTTTATCTTGAGTAAACTGAAGAGCTCGTATATTATTATTACGACCAATTAATTTCGTTTCTGTCGTTCCACCCATTTCCGGTACAAAGAAGCGTCAGCAGCGCCATCAAATTACGTTTACATCCGGTTTTATTGACGTAAGTAAATAAAATACAAAACAAAAGTTAGTAGAGATGGTTTCTATTACGTGACATATAGGTAGACACGGTTTCTATTATGTGACATATAGGTAGAGATGGTTTCTATTACGTGACATATAGGTAGACACGGTTTCTATTATGTGACATATAGGTAGAGATGGTTTCTATTACGTGACATATAGGTAGACACGGTTTCTATTATGTGACATATAGGTAGAGATGGTTTCTATTACGTGACATATAGGTAGGCACGGTTTCTATTATGTGACATATAGGTAGAGATGGTTTCTATTACGTGACATATAGGTAGACACGGTTTCTATTATGTGACATATAGGTAGAGATGGTTTCTATTACGTGACATAATATAATCAAGGTTTTACAAAAAAATAGACAACCGACTTCAATTTAACTATTTTAGTGGCCGTAAACACCACTGAAAAGTGGTGTTTAAAACATCATTAAGATTTATGTTTTTCCGAACCGTCTTAAATCTACTAAGAGATTCTAGTGCCTAAAGCAGTGTCTTATGTCGCGGGTGGCATATTGAACCCTGAGCTAACGAGGGACTCAGTTAACTCCTGAGCAAAGCGAGGGAGTTATGTAGAGTCCTGAGTGACGGGAGGGGTTCAAGCTACCCAAGACGAAGACAGGCTTTATCCCAGAAGAGCATACTCTACTTTTCACACCTTCTGTGAGGAAATAAAAAGCCAGGGCTCCAGCAGCGAACATGCACCGTCTTTTGTTTCACAATCTTTGAAGTCGCGCCTTTTTCTCTTTTTTATGAGTGGCCAATTTGATTTTCGAACAAACCTTTTAACAATGCCACATGGGCGTTCTTTTACTTTCCAGGAGAGGTTTCCAGGAGTTTCCACAGGAATTTGACTGGAACGTCAATTTCGTGTGGAAACTCGTGAAAAACTCTAAGTAAAAGAACGAACCCATAAGACATTGTAAAAAGGTTTGTTCGAAAATCGAACTGGCCACTCATAAAAAAAAGAAAAAAGGCGTGACTTCAAAGATTGTGAAACAAAAGACGGTGTTCGCTGCTGGAGCCCTGGTTTTGTATTGCCTCGCAAACGGTGTGAAAAGTAGAGTATGCTCCTCTGGGATAAAGCATGTCTTCGTCTTGGGTAGCTTAAACCCCTCGCGTCACTCAGGACTCTACATAACTCCTCTCTCCATGTTAACTGAGTCCCTCATTAGCTCAGGGTTCAATATGCCACCCGCATAATCTAGTATTAATAACTCGCAACACAAACGAAGTTGTGGGCGCAAGCTAGTAAGCACATAGGTAATAAAAGCAAGGGTCGTAAACATAAACGTTTTACGTAAAAACATGTCGTAACTTTCAACCTTCATGTTTTGGTTTTAACATCCCAAATATATTCATAAAACATGATAAAACTGAGTATCTGATTGAAGAGTTAAAATAATCCTTTAGATTTATATTCACAATTAGTTGCCCCTATTTTGCTTGCACGGTTTTTTCTTTTTTTTATGCAATCAAGTGACAAGACGAGCTAGACGTTCTACTGATGGAAAGTGGTGCGTGCCTGCCCATATGACAAAAACAGGGTAATCCTTAAGGCAAATTTCCATACAAAATGTTTCGGACAAATACTCAAAAAGTACACCGTATTATAGTAATTTCTTCACACTATTCGTTTTGTCTATGTTTTTCGATTGTGTCAACAAAAAATAGTAAGGTTTCATAGTTTAAGGGGCTTCCACAAATCTGAATTCCATACAATTTTTTTCAGACAAATACTCAAAAAGTACGCCGTATTATAGAAATTTCTTCACACTATTCGTTTTGTCCATGTTTTTGGATTTCGGGAACAAAAAAATTGAAAGGTTTCATACTTTAATTTAGATTTTATACGTGTTTTAAAATTAACCCTACTAACTTAAAAACACGTATAAAATCTAATTTAAAGTATGAAACCTTTCACGAAATCAAAACACATGGACAAAACGAATAGTGTGAAGAAATTACTATAATACGGCGTGCTTTTTGAGTATTTGTCCGAAACATTTTGTATGGAAATTTGCCTTGAGGATTCCCCTTAACCAGATTTCGATTTACATACTGCTATTAGCACTCGTCCACTTTGAGACATTTTGATGGTCAGTATCGAAAGCTCAGTAATTTCACTACTTGTGTGTCCTTCAAACCGGAACACAGTGATGCTTACACATTATTTCTTTACGGCAGAAAATGTTATTCTGTGTTCGTACCCATCTAGGCGGCATCCTGCAGGGGACAACTCGCAACGGCATTGAAATAATAAGTAGCCTCCTTTTCTGGTTATAATTAAACCAATCAAGCAGTTTTGTGAAAGCATTACTGTGTTCCGGTTCGAAAGGTATCTAATGTATATTACTGGGCTTTCAAGACTGACTCATTATATTTTATGTATTTACTTTTCCAGCTCATAATTTATACCCATACCAAATTTAAATAATGGTTTAGTAGTTTTGACGTGATTGAGCAAACAACCATTCATCCTCACAAACTTTCGCCTTTGTAATATTTTAGTGTGATTTCTTTGTAAAATATACAACTGTGTAGGTGTGTTACACAACAGCTGCTGTGTAGGTATGTTTAATATATACAAAGTATTTAACTTCAACACAAAACTACGTATTTAACTTAGTTGTAGGTACTTTATGAGAAAACGTTCGAGTTAGTTTAACGTTAAGTACTAAACAATAAATTTCGTACGAGTTCTAAATTGTTTAAAAGACATGCTTAAAGTGTATAAAAATCGAAAACAGGACTGAATAAATATTATACATTGATTGCCAATTCATTATTCCAAATTGAATTCAAACAACTTTTTTTGTAAACTCCATTTAATTTCCTTCATTATGAAAAAAATATTATTAAAGACTTAGTATTTAGCGCCAAAAGACCACCATTTTGTTTTTATTTTTGGTTTGAGTATTAAAAATAAACTGAGGACACTTGGGTTTTTCAGACGAATCTAACGCTATCAGCCTGACTGTCGAAATCCATCCAGCCGTTTAAATGATACGAAGTTCTATAGAAAATTGAGTAGGTACCAAGAAAGGTATGGGAATGAAAACTTTTCTAGTTTACAAAAAATAAAATTCTAAAAATGGTTTCGGGCTAGATATTAACTTATCAAAAGTTAAGCCAGTCGCAACCGAGCAATAAAATGTATCTAAACTGATTATCGCTGGCCGCCCGCACCCCATAGCCCATAAAGTTAGAATGTAAAGAGGGGTAATGACATTTCAATTGCGATACAAGAAATGATAATAAGCATGTGCGAGTGATTGTCTATGTGTTGCTCAAAAATAGTGATGGGCATTCAATAAGATGTTTTATCGACATCGATAACTGTGGTACCTACCCATTTTGCGTCACAAGTCTTAATAGAGAAAAAAATAGTGCCTACTACACAATCATGTTGTTAATAGAGGGTTAATGAGTGGATAATCCTTCAGCTGCGTGTGGGGGTCATCAGAAAATGAAAATATGTTCCCAGTAGAAATCCCACGGACTTAGAATTTTTACTGGGTACATATTTTCATTTTCTGATTAGACCTGAAGTCCCCCACCCGCAGCTGAAGATTATTCACTGATTACGGCACCACCTGTACATATAAAGATTTTAACCAAAGGAATGAGATGGGTTTGGTTATTATTTATTAGATACTAAAGACTAAATAGCCAAGTTTTGGCGTTATTCAGGAACAAAAACTTATCCATCCTCACAAACTTACATTCATAATACATAGTAGCAGGACTTACCAATATTTACCTACAACTTACTCATCAATCCAAATAGGCGGTAGTCTTCGAAATAAGATTGTAATAGCTAGAAAGTCGATTGTGTATAATATATATATCTGTTCTTTTTTTAAAGTTGGTTGATTATAATAAACAATAATGAAGCCCATGCAAATGTTTTATTCAATGACTGAAAAATACTTTATTTAAGAATATTAATTCTGAGCTTTGTCATTATATGTAGGCACGATACGTAGGTATATCTGTCTGTCATAATATATGTAGCCTATTAGTTTCAGGTAGGTAAGGTAGGTACTAAAAAAATAGGGATCCAATTGCAATATGAAGTTGGATCTCGCTTTTTCTTGAGTCGAAACTGTAAAAGAGGTTGATTTATGATTTATGTCCCTATCTAATAATTACTTGACTAATGCCTACTTGCACCAAACTTCCAAAGTTCTAAACAATTACTTCACTCGCTTGACAGATCTTGATCGGTCTGAATCTGAACCGTTAAAAACTGCCAAGCGAGATTGCTTAAGAGCTTTGACAACTTTGTACAAGTCGGCATAAGGTCACAAAATACATTCTTTACGCCTGAATTGAAACATTGTTCAACATGGTACTTACTGGAACATGTAACGTAGGCAGCGAACCTTTCTTCAAAACACGTTAATGTATTCTGAATAAAAAACAATCGTTTTTAAAATGATTGCTGCAAACTTTTATATTGTTTTGATCATCGCTCTGTTTCTGAAGAATTTGTAACCATTTTTTTCTGTTTTGCGGATCCTTTGGTAAGCTGAAATTAAATAAGTAAAAACGATTAGTTATAATAATATTCGTATTTTAAGACACAAAATAAAAATTACACAAGTGGTAAATTTATTTTAACTAGGTAAAAATACCCTAACGATAGAAAAGAAAAAAGTTTTGTACCACTTTGCATAACTACCTACTCATTAGGTACTATCGATATTTCATGACGTCATCATTTTATCAAGCCCTAGCGTAACGAAGCAATATTTGTTTTTACATGAAAAATCTATTATTTCTCCATTTAAGTAAGAACCATTTGTACACACGGCAAGAGCAATCAAAACTCCACAAGGCACAACGATTTTATAACTAATTGTAGAAGAAAATTGTCCCTAATATTTTCTACGAAAATAAACCAAATATTTTCTTTACTCACCTGTGAAATGAATGATTATCTGGGTTATTTCTATGCGTTGTGCCACACGTGTTGATTGAGCAAGTAACCATGCTCTTTAAAATTAATAAAATGGTTTCATTTTGTAGATTATTGTAAAAAGATAAAATAATTTACAAACAATAACTGACGGGGTCTCAGGTGCTTCAAAATGTTTTGAGTGACGTGACTTAGTTCTATACTGCTCTTAATCATAAAAAGCTATACTTGCATCTCTTTCATTAACCGATCTTTTGGGGGCGACAGCCGAAAGTATCCGAGATCTGTGCCATAGCCAGTCGCTGTGGCTCGTTTGCGGCGACCGTAAACATTATGGTACATTATATCTAATCAACTATGAACTATTTAGTTAGTAAATTATATTCCAATTTTGGTAAGCGGCTTAACTATTAAGATTTGAGGAAGTAATATCAACTGTTATTTACTCAATAAACATACATGATGAAGAACATCCGATTCGCGATCGCATGACTGCTTGAGCTTTTGAAATTAGCATAAAATCCATTAATTAACACGACGTAACATTTCCCATGGAAACTGTGCGTAACCCAATAATAGGGGTGAAATTTCACAGTAGGAAGTACAGGGTTGGACCAAGGATTTGGGCTTTGGGGCTAAAATCAAAAGCGTTTAGTGCAAAGTAAAAAGTTTGCAGCAGAAGACTTGTCAGGTCATGTGTTAGGTTAGATTGATAATTATATATCTACTAACTGTATATTAATGTCACTGTCAGCTAAGAAAGGGGGGCATTCTCCACTTCCTGGCAAACACTAATTATTATTTTTACTAGTTATGCAATTTCGAAGGTTTTCATTCATAAATTGCAAAAAGTTCACATGAAAATATGTGATTTACAATTTATTTTTTAAATGAAGACCGTGTAAATCATCACTTATTATGTTAAAAAACTAATAATGGGTACAACATTATTAACCAGTCAGCTGCAATATTGCACCACTACGAGAATCATGCCAGATCATAAAATCAGCATGATTTTCAAAAAAGTCATTTTCATATCAGACTATTAATTTACCCATCAAATACGTATTTGATCCATATACTGCAAATTAATTTAATCCATGGACATAGTCAACGGCGATACATCAATTTATAAATCAAGAATAGATTCCTTTCGCCAGCCAGCAACATGTAGAAATGAAGCGCCTACTAGTGACGTCCTTAATCCGTCTCTGTGAACGCTATCGCGACGCACCACCGACGGCCAGTGAGCTGCATTAATAGCTTGCATTATAGCATCACTGTGGGTGTGTGATCAAAGCTGGTTGATTTTATGCTGACGGGGTTTCAGCTCAAAACCAGCGGCTTAGTTTTCGCCCACAATTCTGCTTGCATAGTAGCTTGATACAAAGTAACCGAGCCCAGGTCCCAAGCTAGATATAGGCTTAACTATGCTTGGGGCCTATAGCTTAGACTTGAGCTTGGCTGCTTTGAATCCAGAATAGTATCCAGTTAGAGAAAGAATCAGTTCTATGCCAAGTGAACTTCTAGAACGTGTCGAAATATAACACCTATCATATATTTTTATACATTATATACTTTTTATATTATATACCTACTGTATATTTTTATCGTATTGGTATTGGTAATTAAAATTTTGTGGTGTATATTTATTACTTTAAGTAAAAGAGCGAAGACGTGGTGGCCGAGTGGATGAGGTTTTTCGGTCGAAAAAAATCTATGTATGCATCCCACGTTCTCGCAACGGTGAAGGAAAACATCGTGAGGAAACCGGCATGTCGTAGAACCTAAAGTTCGAAAACATGACTGTCGAGTGCACGAAAGGAGCTTCTTCGAGGCGCACTTGAAATCCTTTCACCACACTGGTTTGAAGGAACTAGTGATACGATAAGAAGAACAAGAAGTAAAAAGGCCACAATAAAAGATATAACTTTTATGCAGTGTCGAGACGTGCTTGACGCTATCCCGTGAAAATCACGCCTGCCAGTGCGACACTCGTCCACTTAGATACATTTTGATCGCCCCTTATACTGGAACACAGTGATGCTTACACATTACTGCATTACGACGGAATACCTGGCACTGTGTTGATGACCCATCTGGACGAAATCCTGCAGGGGACGCCTTCGAACTGTATTTATAATAAATAATTTCTGTAAATATTTATGATTTGTAGGTACGTATAAATTAATTGAAATTTAGAATAATATATATAATTGAAACAATATTTGCATGCCAGGAAGAAGAATGTGCTGAGCTATCTATTTGTGTAAACACCTTACCATAAGTACCACATGGAATCAAATAAATAAATGTCTATGTCTATGTCTATGTCTATGTCTATGTCTATGTCTATGTCTATGTCTATGTCTATGTCTGTATTTATGCCCAGAAATGGGCAAATTTTGTTATTAAATTTGGCAAGCTAGTTCGCTATCGAGTCACGGTGCACAGTTCAGTAGCTCATTTAGATTTGTGGGCGCTCATGTATGACCTGATAAGCATACTCTATGTTTATAATGCAGGTATCGATCAATACATATATATTTTTAATTACCAAAAAAAAAAAAAATGGGCAATGCAGACGGGGTACTTTACTACGTTGTATATGCAGTCAGACTTTTGGATTTCAACAGTGAAGGACAGCGGAGCGAGTGCGGCGCCCGAGCCGAGCTTTTGCGAGCTGGCTTGAGCTAGGTACCCGGGTTTGCCAAACGATGAATAAAACTTATTTTTTTATCAATTAAATCTACATAATTAGATCCTATTCGTCTTTTTGACTTCAAAAAGCCGTGTTGGCCTAGTGGGAGTTGCCTCGACTTTTGATCCGAAGTCGTGGGTTCTAACCCGGTCGATAACCAGAGTATTTATAGATAGATAGATAGATAGCTCTAATAAAACTCCTTGGTACAACATTTTAGACATTTGACATTTTGTTTGTTTTTTTCGTAACTATGGTTATGGACTGAATTATTTTTTAATTTTTTAATTAATTTCTTCATAAATTCAATAAAACATGTCACAAGTGCTGTGTTATGAGCTGCGAGAAGACAAATTGATTTAAACTTCGGCTTTACATAAAGTCGTTTGCGTAAAGTGAAAAATAACTCAAAAATGTGTTATGTTTGTGCCTTCGTCCGGTTCATCGGCAGGCTTTCGCAATCCTCTGCAGGACATAGGCCTTTCCCAATGTGTGCCATTGCGCCCTCTCTTGCCGCATCCATCGTGCGGGTGCAATGCATTATGCAACTGTGAAAACTGCAGACTACAAGTACCTACCTACTCCAGGAACTAAGAGAAAAGTCCTCAGTAAGAAATTGATAAATACAAATTAAACGAACATTTGTATGTAGTTTCTCTTAGTCTTTAAATAGTTTGAAATAGTCTAACTAAATTATGTAAAACTTTTCTTAATTCTTTACATCGAAAGGTTCATAAACACCTACCTACTCAACTTACCTAGGTCATAGGCGTGAGCACACATGTGCTACTTTTGATGATGCCTTACAAATGATGTAGACCATAAAAATGAAATAAATAAGGTAAAACTTTTTTTTCGGACAATTTTTTTCTTTACGCATGCTCACCTAACTTAGTTCGGTGCCAAATTCATCGTAAAATTGCCTGATAAGAGCAACATTTTTTTTATTATTTGGCAAGCTGGCTGTTGAAGTTTTTAAAAGTAGTTTGAACCTATGAAACAACAATTTTGTACCGTTGAGATAATTTTGAAAATTTTACTCCGTTTAACTGAAACCTAAAATTTTCACTTTCGACCCTTTTTTCGGTAACTTGTAATGAAGAATGTTGTATAGTTGATTATAACGTATGAAAGAATAATTCAAGACAATAATGTTTTAGAAAAAAAAAAAAAAAAAATCTTACTATTAATTAAGTTATGATTTTTTTAAGGTGCTCCGGAAGTAAATTCGAAAATACACATAAAAAATCATAACTTTAAACTACTAAAAATCGCGGAACATACATGGGGTATTTTCGGAAACACCTAGGTGTGAGAAAACTAAAAAAAAATTTTTGACGTCACTTTTTGGCTGACCCTGTATATTGTAATATGTTATGTAGGTATGTATGTATAATATTATTTGTATTTATTATTCGCTATATATTTCTAATCAACTGTACCTACTAGCCCTAATACCCCATCTCTTTCTCTACTCATTACATTCCATGAAACGGTTGCCTGGAAGAGATTGCTTTTAGCGATAAGGCCGCCCTTTGTATTGCCTTTAATAAGATTAAGAATATCGAACTGTTATTTTCTAGTGGTAAACAATAAAGTTATTATCTATCTATCTATCTATATAATATATGTTCAAACAATCATAAACTTAAAAACAACTTTCTATTTAGCACCAAAAATCTGCCATTTTGGAATTTTATTTTAAAAACCCATCTAGAGACACTCGGGTTTTCCGTTTGGAAGATATGAGGTAACTCATAGATACTCGCGAAAAACGTAACCCTTCATTGGCAGTCGGATAAAAAAAAACTCGATATTTAAATCGCACCTAACAGTAGCATCGCTAAGCTATAAAATAAAAACCATTATCAAAAACGTTCCAATTTACGCGCGCGAATATCTCGAGTTTTATAAAAAAAGTAAATTGGACTCGTTTTCAGTGATTGAAAGCGCAAACAAAACAATAAAACCTATCGAATGGGTCACATTGATTTGTTAGATAGGGTTCTGTAGATTTATTATAATGGGTACCTACTTGATGCTTAGTTGATAAAAACTTATAGGTTAGTAGATATATTGCAGTCTACTAATACACATCCCTACACTACCCCGCCATACAAATTGCTATTAGACATTCATTTTTCGTTAATTTTCGCCTTTCATTCGGTACCTTTCACTCGAGATTAAATACCGAACGCAAAATTAAACACGAATTCTGAATGAATTAAATAATGAACCGAACCAACGGTGTTGGATATTGACATTCGCATCATTCACTTCCTCTTCGAATGAAAGACAAAAGTAGTCTGAAAACAAAAGGTAAAAACTTATAGGTAAGTAGAGATATTTCAGTCTTATAATAATACCTACACATCCCTCCACTAACGCCGCCGTACAAATTGCAATCAGACATTCATTTTTCGTTCATTTTCGCCTTTCGTCCGGTACTTTCACTCAAAATGAAATACCTGATCACAAAATGAAACACGGATTCTGAATGAATTCAATAATGAACCGAACCAACGGATATTGGCATTCGCATCATTCACTTCCTCTTTGAATGAACGAAAAATGAACAGTCTGAAAACAAAATAGGGTTAATTTTTGACTCGCATTCGGCAACTAAACTAATCCAGGCCAAACCAATGAATGTAGAGACTTGAAACTTGAAGGGTGTGTTCGTCTAAAGCTGAAAGTAAGTATTAATATTTATGAATTTTGAAAATACGTAACGCAAACAAAGAAGCGGGCGTCAGCTAATTCGAAATATTATATTTTGAATTTTGCGTTTGGATTTTATTCTTTGAATGTTAAAGGATTATTTTTATAACTCCGTATTAAAAAAAACATCAAACTAAAGAAATATATATTGTGCCTCGCTTTGTGATTTATATGATGATTAGCGGTTTTATTCAAAATGAAATATATAAAGTGATTTTTGAAATCTCTTGAGCACTTTGAGCCATTGTTAACACGATATTTTTGTTTAAAATATTTTTTTGTGAAAAATATGAAACACTTTTTAGTTTGGAACCAGTTTTTTTTGTAGTAAATCGAAATAGCCCGTCTGCCCCATAATCTGTCATTGTCACCCAAAGTTGAATCTAGAGTGTTGAAATTCTACTCGAACAATGATTGTTATTGAATATTGTTCGCATTTTAATAGGAAGAAATACGTAAAACTAGTGGAAGGTACGGCAAAGGTTTTTCAATTTATTAATTGAATTGAATACTAATCCAATCGAAATAGAGTTTAAACTTCTACTACTACTTAATACTTATTGTAGATTTCGGAGCATGACGGAGCATCGCACGTTTTTAAATCCTCTACCGTACCGTGCGCCAGCCTGCGCAGGCCAAAATTATTCTTATATTTTTCCTATTGAAATGCGTAAGGCGTTTAAACAATTTTTGTTCGAGTCAAATTTTAACTCTCTTGATCTATCGTTTAGTTCTGAGTGGCTATGACAGATAGACGGACATACTGCTGTCTCGTGTATCGTGTAGCCCTGTTTTGGTTATGGGCAGGCGTGTTCTCTTACCAACAGGCGAGAAGCTAGATCGTCTAGTCACTTGTTTACTTAAAAAAACGTCCTAGCTAGTTTTGGGCGTCCAGTTTACATAAAGAACAAAACAGAGTCAAAGTGATCCAATTTACAATAATATAGAGTAAACGGACCAAATCCAATTTTAGTTAGACTAACAGTTACTGAATTATTGAAAATGAAATTAAATAATTTCAGTAATAATGACTGACATTTACAAACGAACGAAACTCGATTTAATTTTCATTGATTAAGTAACATAAATTGAGAAATTAATTTACGAAATGAATAAATAAGTTACAATATGGATGTGGTAGTTCCTGTAGCGAATATTTTATTATCAACCAGACTCTTAACTCACTTCAGTTGGAAAATAAACGTATGTATATGTTTATTTTGATCTTAGTTAAATATACATATATGTATGTTCTACGACACCGTGGCTTAGTTGGTAGTCACCCTGCCTTCGAAGCTTGGTGTTTCGGGTTCGATTCCCGGCCCGGGCAAATATTTGTGTGACGAACACAAATTCTCGGGTCTTGGATGTTTTGATGTCTTGTATGTGTCCACTGTCCATGCCACCTGCGACACAGGGAATCCTAGTGCAGGGGTGTGAGTGTGTGAATGTTTATTAATATTATTATTATATTTATTCTTTATGGAGCGTGATTTTTCAGTAGTTGGTTTTAAGTTTTTGAACTGAATTCTTATGAACTGTAAAGTCTTATATATTCGTTTGTACCAGATACAAACATGTGACACCTATATTTGAAGTAGATATTTCTTTGTTTGCAAGATTGTAAAGGCCTACAGGTCTAAATTTTCGTTTGTCATTTACGACTGGTATTCCGTTGTGTTAGTTTAAGTATTTTGTCAAATAGGAAATGTAAGAATTTCTGACGCAACCTGTTGTTTTTTTATAATTATTATTTTAGATACCGTATCTAATTACCTGTTATATTATAACTCCATGTTATGACCCGAACCCTCTGGCCCAGCTAATAAATAACATTGGAATGGATTGTTTTTGCTTAAACTTTCTTCTATCCGTCTCTTTCCTTCACCTATAGAACACTATGTCCATCTCAACAACGAAAGATCAAATTGATGACGGTAGCCTTTCTGACTTCTCGGATATTTACTTCGAAAACTGTTTATAAATTTGCGTTCTGTACAAAACTTTGTTTTCTAATTTCCTGTATTATTCAAAATAGCCAACTTATTAAAAGGAAATAAGTTAAATTTATGATTTATCTTATTCGATCTTTATTAAAACTTGAAAATAAATCTTTGGGAGAGTTTGATTCATTAGTTTTCATAAAGCGTCATTGAGCCTCAAACTCTTCAAAGCTTGCAGTAAGCACGTACTAATTTCAATAATTTTTCGTAGACTTTCGCGATTATCACACATAGTTTTTTGATTATAACGGGTATTTATCGCGCTAACCTCGTATGTTTTTGTGTCCCGACGTTTCGACTGTATTGCAACAGCCGTGGTCACGGGTTGACTGGCGTATTGGAGCTACCGTCGCGGTGAAATGAGAGAACTACCCTCATTTTGGTCGTTAAAAATGGACACAAAAACATACGAGGTTAGCGCGATAAATACCCGTTATAATCAAAAAATAATTTCAATAAGTACTAAATAGTATCATGGAAAAGTATAAAGTGTCCAATGCTCAATAATGTTAATAATTTAGAATATTATACAGGTATATTCTCTGTAAGCGATTTATGTCTAAATCTTTTGAGAATAAATATCTTAAGGCTAGCAGCAAACGAGTGACCGACCACGGCAAACGATAGCGTGCGAGTATAGCACGTCTCCGCCCGACCCCGGCGAAACATGTCGCGGCGACGCGCTATAGCGACAAAATACTGTACAATTGGCTCGTGTCGGTATGTGTCGGCACTGTTATGTGCGGGTAGGCCTTTATGACGGTCGCCCCCGTGGTCAATGGCTCGTTTGCGGCGACCGTAAATAGATATATATTTTACTACCCGCCCGCGACTTCGTCTGCGCAGGTATCTTTATAAATTGTAGCATATGTGTTAAGCTATATTATTGAAAGCTACATTAAAATCCATTCAGTAGTTTTTACGTGAAATAGTAACAAACATCCATCCATCCATCCATACTTGCAAACTTTCGCGTTTATAGTATTGGTAGGATAATAAAAATGCGAATTTTAGAAAATCTATTCATATTTCTAACATGTCGACCCATTCATTCGACATTACGGTACCTACGTAAATTTCCCGTTATATATTTTTTTGCATACATACACAAATTGTCTCAACGATGATTATTAGGCATAAATAAAAGTTATCTATATTTCCTTCTCAAACAGTGGCTCTGTCCACCTTATCAGAAGCCACCATCATTGATTGATGCCGAAGAAGCCGATGTCCGTATTCTAACAATTTAATAAAATCAAGATGCGAAAGAAAGATTCGCTGAAAGTTAGATGGGAGAAGTTATTTTTCTGAAACTCCTGTGAAACATCATTATGGAAGTTCGTAAACAAAGCTCCTTGATTGAGGATGCAAAAATTTTTAATTTATTACTGTGCTGGGTGTCGCCGCTGACTTTGCTTGCGAGTTTTCCAGACTTTTCTGCATAATAAAGTGAGGAAGCGATCTAGAGCGAGCGTTCTTTTGGTAGTAAGAGATACCTAAACCAGTACACATCTAGTCGATAGAAGATCTGGCGCTACGTTTATTTTTTTTTAATAAACGTTCACACACTCACACCCCTGCGTAGCGCTAAATGGACTATTAATTAGTGTATTATTTGTATTACCTAATCATTTGATAAATAAATTGATTTGATTTGATTTGATTTGTTGAATGAATTAATGAATGATTTATTTATTTGTCTCAAGTATAATAATAATAAGGAGGCTCTCGCTTGGTGGCTGGGTCAAGGGCCAGATACAAAAGGTGGTACTATTGGAGTCGGCTCGCATGGTGAGAAGGTTCCTCACTCTGCAGCCCTATCCACCAGCCGCTTGGGCTCTACTCCGCGGCTGGTGGTCCACCGTTTTCATATATTTTTTACAATAGTATTGCTGTTTATTTAAATTAAATGATATAATAATAATAAACGTTCACACACTCACACCCCTGTTCTAGGATTCCCTGTGTCGCAGGTGGCATGGACACATACAAGACATCACAACATCCAAGACCCGAGAACAAACATTTGTGTTCGTCACAAATATTTGCCCCGGCCGGGGATCGAACCCTTAACACCAAGCTTCGTAGGCAGTTGGTACCAATATATGTAGATTTATGTAAAATCCTGCGGGGTACGCTTTACGGTACGGATGAATTAACATGACACCTGGCTCGAATGACGTTTGTGCAAAGTACAGCGTGGAATTGGATAATCTTGATAGAGAAGAGGTCCTGCAATACTTGGCAATGATAAGTAATGATAAGGCTTCGCAATTAAAGGAAGAACAAACACGGAGGGCGCCGCGCGGGGCAGCGGGGGACGCATCAAGTTCCGAGCCACGTGTCAGCCAGGTGTCATGTTAATTCGCCCGAGTAGTACGTACCTACTTTATTATGAATGCATTATTATTTCCAGACTATTTTTGGTACCTTTTTCAGTATCTGCGTCATTGTTATAGCTGAAAATCTTTTCCGTTATCATTTTAACAGTTAACAATCATTTTGCACCTTAGTTAGCTCTTATTACAACGATACGAATGGTCGAGTGGCAAGTAAGTACGTTGAACTGCTACGCCGAGTGTCGCGGGTTGGATTCCCGCTTCAGGACAAATATTTGTGTGACGAACGTCGATGTTTGTCCTGAGTCTGAGTGTTTTCTATTATATCTATGTAAGTATTTTATTTATTTAATACTTTATTGCACACACTTAAATGTAGTACAAAAGAAGGACTTAATGCTAGAGCATTTTCTACCAGTCAACTAGTTGACGGTAGAAAAAAGAAAAACTGGCGTACAACTTAAATGCTAATTACCTAAATACATATTTAATATAAAAATACTATAACTATGTATTTATATATATATATATTTATAATTAAAAAATACTAAATAAATAATATATATTATAATATAGTACATACATATATTATTTCGTGGATTTTAAATAGTATAATATAAATGTATTTACAAAGAAAAGTGTATAAGTAGGTATGCTATGTGTTTATCTGGTTCCCATAGTACCTATAAGCTCTGCTTAGCTTGGGGCGTTGTGTGAAATGTCCAAAATATTTATTATTTTACATATTTATTATTGAGCAGTCAAAAACTTTCTTTAGCGATACTAAACATACCGATAGACAAACATTTTGCCAATACATGTTTATAGTGAAGTAAAGCTAGATTCAAGAACTCTTAGTTTCCTGCTTATAAAGACTTTGAAAGGAATGAATTTCTTAATGCCTGTAGCTAAATGCATTTCAAAGTTCTTTTTCCACTAAAAGCAGTTGTAGTGTTTTTTGCTGTGAAAAGTTTTCTTCATAAAATAGACTGAATGATGGAATAATTTTCCCGCTATACGTTAGTACATTTTGTAGTAGGTATATAAAGTAGGTTCTTCATTTACGAATAAGGTCTCAAAATTGTTAATTGATTGATTCAGGCGTTCTTTGCGGAAATCCATAAATATCAACAAATTATATAAATATATTTAGTAATAAATCCGCTTGATTTCTAAACAAAGGTTTTAATTAACTTAACTTTAGTTTAGAACTTTAGTACATATTCGTTTCTCCTCCTAACTCATTTAACCAACGTTAAACAAAGGGCCAATTCGTCATGTCCAAAATTTAACCTGCACCTGTAGCTATCCTCAGGGTCAATGGGATATAAACGTCCCATCCATAGGGCGTAAATGGCCTCAATTTTCACTGTATGTCCGTCGATTACGGTTTACTGTGTGGTCGTAAATCGCGTCCACTTGCTACGGAATTATGCTATAAAAACGCTGTAAACTTAATATCGTGTCCACCACTCTTTTACGAGTCGCCAATTTAAACAGTTTGTTTAATATTTTTGTTGTTGAATGCAATTTTTTTCTATAATTTAGTGTTGAAGAGATATTGTCTATGTTTATGAGACTTTGTCTATGTTGGAGAGACATTGTCTATGTTGGAAAGACATTGTCTATGTTTATGATTTCAAATTTTACAACCTCACAGCCTAATAAGGATCAGTATGGTGTCATAGATGAGTCATTTTTCATGTTAGAGATTGTATGAGTAAGATACTTCGTCTGTATTTATTTAGACTTTGTTTATGTTGAAGAGACTTCGTCTATGTTGGAGAGACTTTTTCTACATTTCAATAGACTTTGTTTATGTTGAAGAGATTTTGTGTGTGATGGAGAGACTTTTTCAATGAGAATTATCTAACGTAATAAATTTTGTTTTGTCGAACGAAATGATATGCATCAAATCAATTTGATAATCTTTAATTCTGAATCACAACTTCACAGCCAAATAAGAATCAGTATCGTGCCATAGATGAGACATTGTCCATGTTGGAGAGACTTCGTCTATGTTTAATAGACTTTGTTTATGTTGTTGACTTTGCCTACGGAGACACTGGCTCGTCTTCATCGTCATCTATCGGCTGGATATTGAATCTTGAAGAGTGCTGTGGATGCAATTCCACTGGTTCCTCTACATTTGGGATTCGGTAAGCCATAAGCGCCGCTCCGTAGTTGCCGAGGCCCGTATCCCAGAAGACAATCTATTGACAGAACAAGCGTTAAGATAAGAAGAGACAAATAAACACTTTTTTCACACCAGGTGCTCGACAATATTATCAATTACATATCATGCTTTCATCAAGGTAAAGCAAAGCATTACCTACCAAGGGAGGTAAAGTTGTATGAAACTCCCAAAGGTAGTAATGTGATTTGAATTTGGAACGTCAAATTCGTGTGGAAACTCGTGGAAAACTCTAAGTAAAAGAACGCCCATATGGCATAGTAAAAAGGTTTGTTCTGAAATCGAACTGGCCACTCATAAAAAAAAGAAAAATGGCGCGACTTCTAAGATTTTAAAACAAAAGACGGTGTTGGCTGCTTAGTTCGGAGCCCTGGATTTGTATTGCCTCGCAGAAGGTGTGAAAAGTAGAGTATGCTCCTCTGGGATAAAGCCTGTCTTCGTCTTGGGCAGCTTGAACCCCTCGTTAGCTCAGGGTTCAATATGCCACCCACGACATAAGACACGAATATGGCATAAAGCGATAAATTGCAACAAACTTAAAGTTTTTAAAAACTTAAAACCCGACTGCGAAAAATGAATCGCCAAATTCGTTTTTTGACACTTAAAATAATTTGTTCTGAGAAACTCCCATGACTAAAATAAAAAGGTTTGATGTTTTTTTTGTAAAAAAATTACACATGTTGGTGCCTTACTGCCGCCATATTGGATTTTTTGACATATAAGGTGGGCAGCCTATAGCATTTGCGCGACCTAGACTAATCCGACAACACCTTATATGTTATTGAAATCCATTCAGCCTTTATTCAGAAAATAAGATAAGATAAGCTAGGGTAAGTAGAGGTAGAATAAGTCATGTTCTAGAGTGGAGACCGCGTCTAGATAAGCGTAGTGTATAAACAAGAAAGTTCTGAGGTAACAAACATTAATAAAAAAACCTTCAACCGAATTGATAACCTCCTCCTTTTATACGTCGGTTTAAAACTCACCTGGTCATCCACAAGATACTTCGCGTACAGAACTTGATGCAGCTTATGAAAGCCAATCTCATCAGCGATCTGCTGGGTGCGTCCCGTCGTGAACGTCCCAGAAATCGCTGGAACTCGAGCATTCGCACTTAATGCTACAGCCGCTTTAAGCATTTCCTTGGCTATCCCTGAAAAAATATGAAACCATAGACAATGTGCTTACCTGTTCATCTAGTAGGTATCTGATGTAATATATCTCATTCAGTTTCGTGAATCCGATGTCGTCGGCGATTCTTTGAGTGTTGCCAGTTGTGAAAATTCCTGAGATGGCCGGAACGTTTGCGCTCGCAGCTAGTTTAAAAGCAGATTTAAGCATCTCTTTTGCTATGCCTGAAAAAGCGTGCAAGTGAGCCTGGAAGCCTAAAAGCAAATTTTGCGAGAATTAAGACTAGGTGGTTTTTAAAGTCTATTTATTTTTGCATTGCATTGGAAAATTTCGTGTCAACAGTGCGATTAGCTTGCGACGTTCGTGTGTTTGGTGCGTAATTAAGACTAGCAGCAAACGAATAACCGACCACATCGACTGGTGTGGTGGCTGACGACTGTCACATGCATTTTGTTGTTCTAGCGCGTCGCCGCCACACCGGGCACTGCAGTCGGTATTTATTTTGCGGCGACCGTAATAGTCTATGTGTGCATAAAAAACAAGCTTTAGAAGCAAGCGGGTTTCCCAGGCTAGAATCAGATAGAGCGATGACTTACGAAAGACTTAAAAAGTAGATGCAAAGAATTAGAGGGACTTTGTGATGCATTGGGAGTAGCTTAGTAAAAAATATATTCTACTTTTAAAAGCAAAAATGAAAATAAAAAATTAAAGTGTTGCTAAATATATATGTCAAAAAAATTATAATGGTAAGGCTAAAATTGGATATTGGTATAGTTTAAAGCTGGATAACAACATCATCATGCAGCCGAAGCTACAACCAGCTGTTGTAAATATGAAGGCAGTGTGATCTGTATGATGTATGTAACTGCACGCAATCAAACACAAGATAAACTTGTTATGAGGCTGCACGTTTATGGGTGAACACAAGTTTTACGTCATAGTATGGGGGTTGTAAATGACAAGTTCTAAAACTACCAAGAGTTAAAACTAGTTAAACACACAACTTAATTCGCGTTGTGAATTAAGAAAATTCCTTTCTTAGTGCGGTTTGAGACTGCGTATTTTTGTCGCGCGTATACGCGCGAATACCGGCGTTAACTCTTGGTCTTTTCTAGCGAGTGTCAGTAGTATGAGGCTAAAATAGCATGAGGCGAAGTTGCAAGCAGCTCTTGTAAATATGAAGGCAGTGTGATCTGTATGATGTATGTAACTGCACGCAATCAAACACAAGATAACTTGTTATGAGGCTGCACGTTTATAGGTGAACACAAGTTTTATCGTCATAGTAGGTGTGGTAAATGACAAATTCTAAAACTACCAAGAAACAAAGCTAAAGCGTCGATGACACAGTGCTAGTTTACAAGCTACAAGCCAGCGAGTTCGCTTGCAGCTTGTAAACTCTCCCCGTGTATTGGCTTTTTTACTATCTGCTAGTTGTCAATCCTTCCCGAATATCATAGAACCTAAAAGTTTGAAAAGCATGTGTCAAGTTTCAAAGGAGCCTCTTCGAGGCGCACTTGAAATCCTTTCACCACACTGGTTCGAAAGAACTAGTGGCACGATAAGAATAAAACCGGCCTATACTATACAGCCTGTGTGTGTGAGCTGTTTTGGTTATGGGCAGGCGTGATTTCTTACTATGAAGAGAGTTCTTATCTCGTCTCGTCAATAAAAGCCTATTTTTTATATAAAAAAACCTGGTAAATGTGACTCTACAATTCATCTAAACTATCTTGCTAACCGTTCAGCCCTCGCAGACCAACAATTACTATGGCCAGTCATATCCTATCAACATTCTGCCTAAAGACTGAAAATTTTCGATCCGAATATCGTAGGTTCGAATCCGGTCGTACATAAATGTAATTTTCTGTTCAAAAATCTTTTTGAATTTAAAACACGTGCTTAAAGATAAAGGAAAATATCGTGAGGAAACCGGCATGTCAAAGAACCTAAAAGTTCGAAAAGCATGTGTCACGTGCACGAAAGGAGCCTCTTTGAGGCGCACTTGAAATCCTTTCACCACTCTGGTTCGAAAGAACTAGTGACACGATAAGAAGAAGACTGTCACAAAACTTCGATACTAGGGCTAGCATGAAAAATTTACCGGTAACGTACCATCGAGTCACGTGATCGATGATGTTTAAGATTTGGTAGTAAACATTTTTGTACGGTAGCACTGTTCTTGTCATAGGCAGGTGTTATCTTGTATTTTGTTAGTAAATTGCAAAACAATGGTATATTAGTAGGTATTGTTTGATCAAACATAAATTAAATAAAACAGGTAAATCCATGTTCAGTAGCTAATTCTTCTTCTTCGTGTCACTAGTTCGTTCGAACCAGTGTGGTGTAAGGATTTCAAGTGCGCCTCTAAGAGGCTCCTTTCGTGCACTCAACACATGTTTTCGAACTTTTAAGTTCTACGACATGCCGGTTTCCTCACGATGTTTTCCTTCACCGTTGCGAGAACGAGGGATGCATACATAGATTTTTTCGACCGAACACACCCATTTACGCATGACTGCCACTGGGATTCGAACCCGCGACCATCAGATCGCAAGGTAAGGGCCTCAACCACTCGGCCACCACATCCTCTATTATTATTAGTAGCTAATAAAACACACATACCTCTATGCCTATACCTATTCTTCAAGGCAAGTACATAAACTTTGAAGTATTTCCGTACGCCCAACTTTTCGAATACGTTAATAGGTTTTTCTATCTCGTTGTAGAATGTCATCACCGTCGAGTAAAGAGGGTTATGCGTTATCTTCACTCTGCTAAACGTTCTGGAGAATGCTTCTGAAAATAAAAAAATAAATTACAGAACTGTTGAATGAATTAAAATTAAGAACTTAAAATTTAGAACGCAAGGTTTTTGTTTTTTGTAAGCAAAGCGTCTTCTTCAATAACTGCCATGATAACCACCTTCTTGTAAAAGCACTCAGAAGCCCAAGATACAAGCTCTCAGCTTAGTTTGGGCCTCACCGTCACCTACCTACTGTAATGGTATTCTACATGTGTACAACCAATAGCGCTAAATGGACTATTAATTAGTGTATTATTTGTATTACCTAATCATTTGATAAATAAATTGATTTGATTTGTTGAATGAATGAATGAATGATTTATTTATTTGTCTCAAGTATAATAATAATAAGGAGGCTCTCGCTTGGTGGCTGGGTCAAGGGCCAGATACAAAAGGTGGTACTATTGGAGTCGGCTCGCATGGTGAGAAGGTTCCTCACTCTGCAGCCCTAGCCACCAGCCGCTTGGGCTCTACTCCGCGGCTGGTGGTCCACCGTTTTTATATATTTTTTACAATAGTATTGCTGTTTATTTAAATTAAATGATATAATAATAATAAACATTCACACACTCACACCCCTGCACTAGGATTCCCTGTGTCGCAGGTGGCATGGACACATACAAGACATCACCACATCCAAGATCCGAGAACAATCATTTGTGTTTGTCACAAATATTTGCCCCGGCCGGGGATCGACCCTGAACACCAAGCTTCGTAGGCAGGGTCACTACCAACTAAGCCACGGTGTCGTCAGTATGGTTAGTTACAGACAGGTCATACGAATGTATAGATACAAATATTGTAGACAGTATAAAAAAAAATATAATTGATATTTCGTTTCTCATAATCTCTAAAAATCACGTAAAAAATAATTTTCAGTTTTAGTGAATTAAGATGTCCAATTAAATAACATGCAAAATTAACAAAATTAGCTAACAAGAGCCATAATACAGCTGAATGGTGCGTTTTAAGAAAAACCGAAGTCCAACTCAACGTTACTTCTTCTAAAAAATAATAAATTCCGTTTTCCAGAATCCAAGTAGATACAATTGACGTCAAACGAACTTACGATATCGTACAGTCAACTATAAAATTCACAAACTGACTATATGCCGTACCTATTTGCGTATCGAAATAAAGTCGTATCGTTCGGTTACATTAGGAGTCTCCTTGAACGATTCGGCCTAAATTTTTACTGCATTCGTAAAAGAATTCCGATTCAGCTGTAGGATTTTATGTGTGGTCCAAGTGATGGGAGAGAGCGAGACTCGAAATTTTAGTGGCGTCACGTGTCACCGAATTTTTTAGCAACGTATATTATTTTTACTTTTCTTTTTGGGATAAAAGGTAGGTACTAAAGCGTCGATGACACGGCTACTTTACACGCTACATGCCGGCGAGTTTAAAAGCTAGCGAGTGAGACAGTTAGCTTTCGGGATGGATTGTCAACAAGCAGATATGGTAAAAAAGCCGATGACACTGGGCTAGTTTACAAGATACAAGTGAACTCGCTGGCTTGTCGCTAGTAAACTAGCCCTGTGTCATCGACGATTAAAATAAATGTTTATTTTTCGGATGGACTTTTAATGCAGTTGGCCGCAAATAATCGTTACTGCGTCAACGGACTCTAAATAAATGTTTACATTGTATCTCAATCCTACTAATATTATAAACGCGAAAGTTTGTATGGATGGATGTTTGTTACATTTTCACGTAAGAACTACTGAATGGATGTTAATGAAACTTTACATCAATAATATAGCTTATACATCAGAATGACATATAAGCTACAATTTATAAAGATACCTGCGCAGACGAAGTCGCGGGCACCAGCTAGTGTAAAATAATTCACATTCTCGACAAACAGTAACATCAAAAATCTTTTAACTTGCACCAAATTCCTTGTACGTAAATTGGATTCCAAGTAGTCGATAGGGGTAGGTCTATATTAAGGGAATGTTGATGGTATCGCGAATAAGGAAGGCAGAACAATCGTTACGAGGAGGCAGGCCCTTTGAGCGCGGTGTGCCGCAATCCACCGATTGCTACTCTTTTGTGGGCACGTTTCGTAAATTGAGCGAAACCGGGTGCTAAATAAATATAAGGTGCGAATGCGAAGATAAAATTTTGCGACAATGGAATATTAGGAGATTCCTTTAGTCGATAAATTCGTTACTTTACGTCGCGTCCTCGACGTTCGGGCTCAAAGATTTTTTCGGGCAAATACGCCACTCTAAAAATAACTATTACTCTGTTATTGGATTTTTTCACGGTCGGCCAATAAATTACGTTTCTGAAGGAATATTGTTAACATTCCTGTGTTCTGATTTAGATGGCACTTATTTAATGAAATTACCAACTTTTGTATGTATACCAAGTGACGAGACAAACAAAGCTATTACTCTCTATGGTAAAAGATACTTCTGCCCATGACCAAAACTAATAACAATGCCGGACTTTTTTGGCCCATTTGTCACCCTAGGCGGACAGAGCAGGGTGACAGATGGGAATAATTCCAACATTTCACACAGCGCCACTTAGCGTCAAACCAAGTAGCTTGTATGGGTAAAGTCTAGTGAGTAGGAATGTTAGTTGCTTTAGTTGCTCTACTGAGTAGAGATGTTAGTTGCTCTAATGAATATAAATGTTAGTTGCTCTACTGAGTATAAAAGTTAGTTACTCTACTGAGTAGAGTTGTTAGTTGCTCTACTGAGTAGAGATGTTAGTTGCTCTACTGAATATAAATGTTAGTTGCTCTTCTGAGTATAAAAGTTAGTTGCTCTACTGAGTAGAGTTGTTAGTTGCTCTACTGAGTAGAGTTGTTAGTTGCTCTACTGAGTAGAGTTGTTAGTTGCTCTTCTGAGTTGAGATTTAAGTTGCTTTATTAGGTAGATATGTTAGGCAACATGTCTATAGACTTGAGATCTTCGTCGCAGGCGTACAATTCTTTCAACCATCTCTTTTGATTTCTGAATTACACCAAACGGAGAAAAAAAACTCGTTGTAGTTACTAAAATTATGGTTAAATTTGTGACAGCCAGAATAATTTAGTAATTACAAAAATAATAATTCCTGCTAACGAAATTTAGTAACGATTACAATATAATAGTTGTACCTAACAAATGTTATTTATTGGTACAAGAAAATATACACGGTCAATTTACAATAACCAGAAAAAAAATACACATGGTCGGTTGCCGTTAATGAACACATATAATGGCAAAAAAACTTGAAAAAATTATGTCGAATTTTGTATTTATTTTATCAAAAATGGATAACTGTAACCGTTAGTCGTTTTCCTATGGAGTTGCATCTTGCACCCTTTATTGATAATAATTTAAGTTTTATTCATCGTTTGGCAAACCCGGATACCTAGCTCGAGCCAGCTCGCAAAAGCTCGGCTCGGGCACCGCACTCGCACCGCTCTGTCACTCTGTCGTTTTGTAGAAATTCAAAATTTTGACTGCACAGATACAACGTAGTACCCCGTCTGCATTGCCCATTTAATTTTTTTTGGTAATTAAAAATTGGTGGTGTATAATAGGTTACTATTTAGTCTTGCTATCCCATTTTTTTTTCTCCGTGCATTATTACTACGTATATATGTAAGTTTCTCAATTGGATAGACTGATGCTTGATGCTTACGCTTCTCCTGTATCCTCATGATGAGTACTCCAACCAGTTTGTCAGTGCCTTCCTTCACGGCTGCTATAGACATTTTATCCTTCATCCATATCCTAGCGTTGTGGACAAACTCGTCAGTTCCTTCTCTGTCTTCCGATAGCTTCACCGATCTGTAGGTCACCTAAAAAAAAAACAAAGTTTTAGTTTGTCTTAGTATCTTGATAGTGCCTCTCATGCCCACTTCCACCAAACTGTCTTAGATCATAAGCAATTACTCTACTTACACTTAAAACTTAACGGTTAGAATCTAGAGCGTTAAGATCTACCAAGCTAGTAAAGTAATTGCTTATGAACTTAGACAGTTTGGTGCAAGTTGGCATTAGTGTATCAAGTTAGTACCTAGTCAACTTTTCCGTTTGAAGGCGTCCTGCAGGGGCAGGATGCCGTCTAGATGGATATCAACACAGTGCCAGATATTCTGCCGCAAAGCAGTAATGTGTAAGCATAACTGTGTTCCGGTTTGAAGGGCACCATAGCTAGAAAATTTACTGGGCTTTCGAGACTGACCATTGAAATGTCTCAAGGTGAACGAGCATTGTGGTATCACAGGCCTATGGAAATCAAAGCATAACTGTGTTCCGGTTTGAAGGGCACTGTAGCTAGTAAAATTACTGGGCCTTCGAGACTGACCATTGAAATGTCTCAAAGTGGACGAGCGTTATGGTATACCACAGGCTTATGGGAATCAAATTTTAAAACGATTCTTCTGCAGAACTTAGTCCCGCATTTTTTGTTCCGAATTCCTGTGTCGTTGTGCCCCGCATTCCAAAAGGAAATGTGGATCGAAACTACCTTTCATTCAAATTAGGGTGAAGTATAGTTAGTCAAATAAACGACAGTGTTGATGGCCATCGCAGCCTAGACAGGAACAAATAAACTTTTCAATCTCGTTACAAAGCTTACGTTTAGATAAATTTATGAATGATTTTACCTACCTTAGTTTTTTTTTAAGTTTTTAACTCAGCTGGATAATATGTATACCGCTTAAAAATTTACAATGTACCAACTTAGGTATAAATCATATTTAAACCGATAAACACGAAATATTGGTAGAGTAGAGTCTCACTCACAAATTATGACACACAACCTCATATTAACCTTCTCATTTCCCCTCCCCCACCCTCACACACATCCTCACACTTCACTCACCTACCTGGGTTATCTAAGTCCTAGAATATTAAATATAAATAAAATATATATATATATATTTATATATATTATAACCTATTTAAAACCTAAATATAAATACTTATACCTAGTCTTAATTACCTTAGGTACACCTTAAAATTTAGAACGCAAGGTTTTTGTTTTTTGTAAGCAAAGCGTCTTCTTCAATAACTGCCATGATAACCACCTTCTTGTAAAAGCACTCAGAAGCCCAAGATACAAGCTCTCAGCTTAGTTTGGGCCTCACCGTCACCTACCTACTGTAATGGTATCCTACATGTGTACAACCAATAGCGCTAAATGTACTATTAATTAGTGTATTATTTGTATTACCTAATCATTTGATAAATAAATTGATTTGATTTGATTTGAGTCTGGTGTCGATATAACGGCCATTTGCAAAAAATGAAATCTAAATATTGGAACAAAAGAGGACACTGGGACACTGTCTAAAATTGACAGAAAATATTCAACTTCAAGTTCAAACAGATACCTACTCTTGTTTCAACAAAATCTGTTGTCGTAAAATTAACCCAAAAATTCCCGGAAGGGGCCCTATTTTATACAAAAATATTTCCCACGGTGGATTTTTAATTAAACTAGACACAACAGAAAAAAACGCCAAAAACAAGATTAATAAATTGTTCGAAAAAGTTTTTGGGAGATTTTGGAGAATTTTTTAATCAAACTATCCAATTGGAATACGAAAGGAATTGTATGGTAACGAAATAATCTAACTTAATAAAGTTGTAAAAAGGTTTATTAATAAAAAAACTGAGAATTCCCGAGCAACCGAGATTAGGGCGTGGTGCGTCTACGAGCTTTTATTTTTAATTTGTAATGAAGATATGAGGCGAGCTATGCGCTCTCTCGATTGTATCTAAAGAAATAGTTACCTATATCCTATCGATGAAATTGTCAGAAAGGAAAACTTACAAAGAAAAGAAAGGAATTGGCTTCTCATTTTGACAAAACAACTGAACGGATGGAATTAAGATTTACGTGCTAGCAGAGCACTTTATCGATTAAGGCCCAGAATTCTGCTCGCTATTATCTCGCTCGTACTCTTGTACATTTTTGAAGAAATAATTTGGTTGAGTATCTATTAATTTTAAAAAAGTGGAGCTGCGAATTTGTTTCTACTACAACCTCACAAAATGTTTAAGTACCTATATTTTTCTGTTTTGATACATAAAAACGTATTGACAAACAATTTTCTGTGCCTTAAATATTACTTATAGTACCTACGATGACACACGGCTACACTCCAGCGACTTCACTTGTAGTGTGTAAAGTCGCCCAGTGACATCGGCTTTTTTACAATCAGCTTTGTCAACAAGCTCCTCCATCCTTCCCAAAAGCTAACACGCTCACACGCAAGCGTTTAAAAACGCCAATAACCAGCTTGTAAAAAAGCTTGTGTGTCATTAATGCTTTGTTATTATTATTATTTATTGGCTTACCAACAGCTATTACACAATAAGTACTTATATATAGCTTAAAATGAACAGTCTTATGCTGTGTGCATAGCCTATTATAGGCAAACACCGATTTAAATTATAAGGTCCATTTCGTCTATTTTATCGCTCGCACGATACCCCGCCCAGATCTTACTTGATTGTTTTCCGGTCACTTTTTCCCCAGCCCAGAATAACTTAATTAACTAAATTAAGATTCTCCGAACTGGCAATTCATCTTTTTTGTCAGTTTCTTAATTAAGGCTGGCCTGGGGCCGGCACTGCTACGTGTTTTTTTAACGAAACTTCCATGTTTTCTTTGAAAACTTACTGCTTATACAGATTGCATTCTGAATAATAAGAAGGCATCATAGAACCGTTATAAACCTATAGTTATTAGATTATCGCGCTCACCTTTTTTTTTTCAACCGACTACAAAAAGTAAAGAGTTTCTCAATTCGGTTGTTTTTCAACCGACTTAAAAAAAGGAGATGGTTATCAATTCGGTTGAATGTTTCTTACCTCAGAACTTGGTTTTTACAAACCGATTAAAAAATTATTTTTATTTGAGAGGATATACTTTCAGATTGGTTCCATAGGAATTTCATCAAAATCGGTTCAGCAGTTTAGTTTTTATGCCAAAATAATTGAAAAATATATGTCGTCGAAGTAAACGACATTGCATATTTTGCTTCCCTGTGAGATTTCAGTGGTGTTTACGGTCACTAAAACAGTCCAATTGAAGTCTGCTGTCTCTCTTTTTATAAAACCTTGATTATTTTATATTTACTATTTCAGAACTTTGCTGTTTATAAATTGATTTGCAAAATTATTTTTTATTTGAAAAGATATACGTACTTCCAGATCCCATAGAAATTTCATGAAAATCGGTTCAGTACTTTGTCTTTGAAATGAAAATAACCAAAAAAACGACGTTATCTAAGTAAACGAAATTGCGTATTTTGCTTCACAGAAGGAAATATTTACCTCTTCAGGTAAAAAGTGCTTCTTCAACATTCTCACTGCGTCTTCATACCTCTTGTCTTGCAAGTCCTCAAACCTGACTCCGCAAGGCACTCTACCCCAGATGGATGGTGCCTTTATCCTGTCCTCTAAGATCTTCATCTTGGCTACTTCTGCTTCTGCTGATTTTGCCATTGTCACTTATCTAAAAAAAGAAATGCAAACGAGCATTTATGCACAGAAATATCATTCATGTTACAAATTATATATTTTTCTATGACCTGTGTTTGTCCCATGTATCCTTCTATATAAATATTGGACGTGACTGACTGACAAACAACCTACAGACGAAACCTCTGAACGAAGAGACTTGAAACTTGGAGTGTGTATTTGTCAAGAAGTGCAGGCGCGTCTAACGAAGTTAGCGGCTATCGGCTTGTTTGTAATAAATTCTTAAAAATTACAAATTAATTTAAATAAAATTAAAAGGATTTAGGTATGGGACAAAAACATCCATATTTTATGGCACTAAACAACTAAGACTGACTTTATGACCAAGCTCAAGTAATTTACAGATAGGTTTGAAAACTACGACGGCAAAACATTCCTAAATAATAACAGTGTGATAAAGTTCTATAGTTATAATTTGAATCCGTCCGTTCGTTAAATTTAATTTGTTATATGTTTGTGCGATTTCAGATTAGCGGATTGCCGCTCGTGTTTTGATTTTTGCAGCGCGTGTACGCAAGAGACGCGTTATGCTACTGACTTGGCATGGAAAGTATACCGAGTAACATGTTATTTATCATGGTGTAAAACTGATCACACATAGCACTTGTTACTTTCTCAGACTAACACTGTTACAAAATCACCGGTGATATCCGCCCGGCGCGCCCCGGCAGGCGATTTTGTACGCTGAGATGTTATGATACTTATCACCATTCACAATTTCATTCGTATCGTAAATAACAATAACAGACAGTCAGTAGTATGCCGACTGTAAGTGGGAACGATTGCGCGACATTGCATCATGCGTGAATTATTTTAAAATAATTTTAAAATGTGACATTGTCACATTTTAGGACACTAATAAAAAATCACCGGTTATATCACTGTTACAAATTGAAATTATATCACCATGTGAAAATGAAATAGGAGTAGCAATCATATCCACGGCTTCTACTGACACTCGCTAGAAAAAACTGAGCGTAAACGCCGGTATACGCGCGTTGAGCTTTTTGAGATTCGCGAATATACGCGCGACAAAAGTACGCTAGTCTGAAACCCCACTATAGCCTAACAACAAACCCTTACATGTCGATACATTATAAACGCTGCCCTACACCAAATACTTTGAAATTGCCGAATTTCACACGTACCCAATAGTTCATGAAACTTTACTTATACCCCTTTAACCTTCGGCCGTCGAGCTTCGGTTTTGTGTTTATAACTTACTGATTATGAAATATTCGACTGTAAAGTAGGATTTTCAGATTATTTACTTGATTTTCTTACAAATATCTATTCACTTTCTTTTTCATAAATGTATTAGTAATATTAACAATAGTATCAAGTTGTAAATAATAAAAAATAAATATATTATTTTACAAAAACATTTTGAGTTTCAAAAAATTATAAGAAATGTCAATTTTATGTATCACAGTCAATGTCAAAAAGGTTTTCTTTAAAAAAAACAAAGAGTTCTACCATGATTCAAAATTCCGTGTAGCACTGTTCTGGTAAAGATAAGGTGTGATCTCTTAGCACTAGGAGAGCGCTTAGCTCGTCCCGTCCTTCTTATACCTAGATCACACGTACTGAGTACTGTTTGTACACATAAACAGAGCGCCGAGTGCTCGACTGAGCGAGTGATGTAAGCTGTCTCGGCCGAGTAACATTTTACTGTCTCGGTACGTGTAATCTATGTATACTGTCTTGGCCGAGTACTCGGTACGTGTGATCTAGGCATTAAGATGAGTAAAATTATCAAAATCAAATAGTCTTGCAAAAGTGAGCGAACCCGTCTCACCACAATCGCCTTAAGTATGCTCAACGTACTTGATCAAACATTGTAGGTACTGTGGGTTGACCATGAATTAGTTTTAGGTAGGAATTAACAAAACTCTCGTTTTGGATTTTCATTTAATTTTGTGTTCAGGACGTGGCGGCCGAGTGGATAAGGCCCTTGCCTTGCGATCTGATGGTCGCAGGTTCGATACCTGGTGGCAGTCATGAGTTTTTCGGTCGAAAAAAATCTATGTATGCATCCCACGTTCTCGCAAGGGTGAAGGAAAACATTGTAAGGAAACTGGCATGTCAAAGTACAGAAAAAAAAATGTTCTATGGCATGTGACATCCACCAATCCGCATTGAGTCCGCGTCGCTCTCCTGCCGAGAGTAGGCCTGAATCCCAGTAGTGGGAACATTATAGGCTGATTATCTGTTGTGTTCAAAACCCATTCAATGCGGATTTACTACTGTCGCAACGATAATTTATTGTGGGTTGAATTTAGCAAAGAAGTGTAAAAAAGTATACATGTAGGTACTTACCAAGTAGCTGGGTATTATAATGCAAGTATCCCCTTTGCATTATAATACCCAGCTTCAAATCCCTTTAAAAACACCGTGTCGCGGCGAATGAAGAAGTTTTGCCTTTAAAAAATAGATTATATTTGTATAACCGTGTGTGAACCTAAAAATAATTTTGAGTATTACAATTTTTGAAAGGATTTATAGCTGGGTGTCTTGTGCAATGGGGATACTTATTTCTGACGCTGTCTGTACATTCATGTTTAAAATGGAAATTCTAATTTAATTGATTCTGCCTTAGTGTTTATTTTAAAGTGGTTGAAATCCAATTTAAATTGTTTAAATTAAACCTTGCTTCAAGCAAACAAGGTTAGTTGATTGTTATTTGTTTTAGATGAAGTTAAATATAAACTACAATGGCCATTATAGTAGGTATATTGAAAGCTCGACTGAGTCAATAAAGCTCTTTTTAAAAAAATAAAAATACTTGCAACCGTATTGAGTAATGCCTTGATCACACATAACAACATAAAAACATAGCGCCGAGAGTTCGGCTGAGCGAGTGATGTAAGCTTTCACTGTCTTGGCCGAGTAACAGTTTACTATCTCGGCCGAGTACTCGGTACGTGTGATCTAGGCATAAGAGTATAATCTAGGATTAAATTAATTTCTACAGACGCCATAATTATTTTCATAGTAGGTACACGCTTACACTTACCTTCGCGATTATCACACATAGTTATTTGATTATACGAGGTGAGCGCGATAAATACCCGTTATAATCAAATAACTACGCTTACACTTCTTGACAACAATACCCTCCATCTATATTTCGAGTCTCTGCGTTCAGTGGTTTGGCCTGTGCGTTTGTCAATCAGGACGAAGCATTTTAAAATATTGATTAAAAACAAGACAGATTAACAAATTTACTACAACCGACTTCAATTGGACTTTTTTAGTACCTTAGACCAGCCTTGTTAGGAAGCAAAATAGGTACGCAATTTCGTTTACTTCGACAATTATTTAACTTTTAACGAGGACGTGGTGGCCCATTGGATGAGGCCCTTGCCTTGCAATCTGATGGTCGCGAGTTCGAAACCCGGTGGCAGTCATCCGTAAATGGGTTTTTTCGGTCGAAAAAATCTATATACGCATCCCACGTTCTCGCAACGGTGAAGGAAAACTACGTGAGGAAACCGGCATGTCGTAGAGCCTAAAGTTCGAAAACATGTGTCGAGTGCACGAAAGGAGCCTCTTCGAGGCGCACTTGAAATCCTTTCACCACACTGGTTCGAAGGAACGACACTTTTTTTTTTATTTAATTTTTTTTATTATGTAATTATTATTGAACTACTGTAGATTTTTTCAAATCCGTTTTGAAATAACAATGTTCTGAGTTAACAAACATAAAAAAAGGAATTGAAAACCGCCCCGTTCTTTATAAGTTCGGTAGAAAAAAAAATGTTCGTCTCAGAAAATATAAAAACAAGGTCATAGTACAAGAACCGAAGGCAGGTGTGGAAATCTCGGTTAAATAAGGGCACCGACCAACCTTCAGGTATTTGCAGTGGAGGTACTACCTATACTAATAATGGAAGTTACCAATAGGAGAAGTCAGGGACGAGACAAGCCAGCAATGGCTGACCAAGCCATCGGGTGATTGGTTGAGTCGTTGCAGCAAAACTCTTTAAGTGATTTTTTAATTGGAGGTCAGAGAGGATTTAAGCATGTTTTATCTGAAAAACGGAAAAATACGTGGAGGCGTTGTCAGACGGTGGCGGCACTAGTTTCGGTCGCATAACGCAACGCGTGATGTGTCGCTTGCTATGCGAAATACATTGAATGCGTTTTGGCTGAAATAATCGCTCGACAGAAGGTTCGGCGCTGCGCCGAACGCGATGTTATTTCGGCTGATGTCAAAAGGAACTTCAAAAACACTGCGAGCGTATTCAACGCAACGATCGAGTTTTTGGCGGGAGCGTGAAAAGTGGCACATTGGCGGCATTAAATTAATTGACAAAACTTGTATAACTTTGAGTGTTTATGTGTAAAAACGGTGGTATTTTATCCAATAAGTGTTCGTGAACGTGTATGAGTGTTGGTGAATAGTGTAATGCTGTAAAACGTGACTTTTCGTGTTGCCTCCAAAACTCCATAGAAGCCTCTAGTAAAGTCGCAACCACCACTACTTTACAGGGGCATGACTTGACTTATCGACTCTGACTTATGACAAAATAATCTCTCCAAAGACACTGGCTATATACCTTTGATGTGAAGCCAAACTGAAGAACTTATGTTCTTCGAAAGAAAAAAAAAAAAAAAACGCAACGATCGGTGCCGTACCATATTACTTATTCTTTGGCCGTACGTTCCGCAGATGTGTCGCTACACTTATATTCTCGTTATCGAATAGTCACCTCCAGCAAATGAATAGTCCGTGCATCCTTTCTACGCTTAGGTAAGGTTTACTATTCGGCTTATTTGTATGTTTGCTTTAGGCTCATTTTATTTTGGAAGAACTTGAGAATCGGATGAGTTTCTTTCTTGGTACTTGAATAGCAATTTTTTTTAGGTCTAACACTTTATCTGGCAACTGGATTAACTTACATGGAAATCAAATATATGAGTAGGTAAATAGCAGATTAAAAAAAAAAGCAAAAATAAATTTTATTATCTCTCTACCATTGTAAATGCCTTTAATTTTATTTTAATAAAAAAAAATACCCTTATGTAACTAATTTTGTATAAATATTACGAAAACCGTTATACCGGTACCGTACGTATTGACTGATTGATATCATGATCAGATTGGTATTTTAGGGTAAACATTTGATGCATTAGAAAAACAATAGGGCGTCATACAGCTAGGTAAAAAGCGCTTACCTCTGATCCACAAAAAAAACATTAAAAACGATACAAAATCCCAAAAGAACCAACAAATTCAAGAAAGCGCCGAAGACTGAGTCAGAGTAGGTCAAAAAAAGAATGAATCAATAAATTGCTTAGAAAGGTAACTCATAAAACTTTGCACGGTACCAAGCAAAATAACTTGGAAGAAAAATAAATGGCTCGAAAATTACGGCTTGCGTGGGTTCCGCGGGAAATTATTTATCATTCATTAATGTTAAAAGGCATTGCCCTGACTGATTGACTGACTAACTGACTGACTGATACTGATACTGATAGCCTACACTACAGGTCATTGAAATTTTGCGGGTGTATTCGTCAAAAAGTGTAAAGCGTCGATGACATACAAGCTGATTGTTGGCGTTTTCATACGCTAGCGTGTGAGCGTGTTAGCGTTTGGGAAGGATTGTCAACAAGCAGATTGTAAAAACGCCGATGACACTGGGCGACTTTACACGCTACAAGCGAAGTCGCTGGCGTGTAGCGTGTAAAAAAGCCGTGTGTCATCGTACTATAAGGATTTTTTTCAAATCGCAATGCAATCAAAGTAGTAGGTGACAACTAGTTATGTAAATTTAGAAAATCAGCCGCTTTGATGGTGCTGTATTTTACTACTTAGTTTAGAAAATCATTTAGTTTTCGTAATTTCGTTAGGTTTTGTGTGTCCTTTCAATGAAAGTAAATTATAACCAATTAAATGCAAATGGGTTAATAGACTCATAGAATTTAAATAATAATATACAATTTGGATTTAGTTCAAATTATAAAGTAAATATTTAGCGTTTATTGAAATGGGAGAGTGAATTCTAGAACCATTTACTCGTAATTTTACCAATTTTTTTTTTCTTTTAAATCAATGTTATTTGAAAAAAAATACAGTTTAATGGTTCAATTCGTTTTCTCTCCATTCTTTACAACGCATACTATTTACATAATACCAAAGATAAGTTTATTGGCTCTAGGATTTTAAATAGTGTTAAAACCGTATAGTCTCAACCCAAACGAACAAGCATAATTTACATACATTAACCGTTTTCACATGTCTCGAAGGAACCCTCATAGCATTGAAAGGTTAAATCGATAGCAGACAAGAGTCGATACAATTTCGTCGAACGCTAAGGAAAATAGCACGAAAATGTTTCGAAACTACAGAATTAACTTTTCAAAGAATTCTTTTGATTTTTTCTGAGAACATTATTCGCTTTCTACATTGCTTTGTTTTGTCTATGATTCTTTTTATGTGATACTAAATGTTAATGTTGTAGTAAGAGGCTGTTGTAGGCGTTTTATAAAATTACTAGTTTGACTTCGTGTTAATAGTTGTAAAGTAATTTTTTTACATTATCACAAGTGAATTACATAATATTGCATCAAACTTAAAAAAATAATCAACTTAAAGTTTTTTTATCCAGATTGGGTTATTTTAGTCAATCGTTCCATTTCACTCAGAATGTTATGCTCTACTATAGCACAGAAGACATTATTTGTTCAATATAATATAGTGGGTATTTATGCTTTACTAGCCATTTCATAGATGACTGAACTCGCAAATAACTGCAGCACAAAAATTTTGTTTACACATTCGACGTAACATGTTCAATGTAACCTTTCTATAAACAAGTTACAAGACGAGCCTGCCCCTGACCAAAACAGCGTTACACGGGAGTTTGAAACCTCGAAAGTCCAGTAATCGCACTATTAGTGCCGGCCTTCAGAGAGTAGACTCTAGGAAGTAGCTTATTGTCTTTAGGTTAGGTATGCATAAAAAGTGTAGACATAACATGCAATGCTTATGATATTCGTATAACAATGAAAATATTTACGATCTGCCATCAAAATCTAAGGCTCTCTCACTGTTTCGTCTTGTTGTGTTGTGTGTGAAAGTAAAAGAGTTGAATTAAGTGATAATAAATTATGGTCGAATACGTTATAGTAGGGCCTAGAACATAATTTAATATCACTTAATTCAGCTTTTCCATTCGCCTTTATCGAACAAGACGAAACAGTGAGCCTTAGACTTTGATGGCAGAACGTAAATACTTTCACTGTAATACGAATTTCATGAGCATTGCATTTTATGTCTACTTTCTTTAGACATAATCTTAAGACGAAAAGCTATTTCTTCTTGAAGTATTTTAAATGTAAATTGATAGATAAATCAGAAGTAATGGATCAGGTTTCAAATACGGCGTCTTTCGAGAACTTAGATAAGTTTAATTTATTAGCAGTGAAAAAAATTATAATGAGAAAAATGGCGCAACTCATTTACCTTTAATATCCCTATCTACCATGTCTGCTACGCGTATAGATATTGTATGAAAACTACTATAGAACATAAGAAGGCGCCCTTATGCCTTGATCACACATACCGAGTACTCAGCCGAGACAGTGCTCTCGGCCGAGTACGGTACCGAATGCGCGGCGAGTGATGTAAGCTACTTGCTTACATCACTGTCTCGGCCGAGAAACATTTTACTGTCTCGCCCGGTACGTGTGATCTAGGCATTAGTCCTACTTTTACATCCGTGTAAAAACTTTACGTTGAAACCGGTTGGACACCGCAAAAGTTTCAAAATCTTTACATCCACGTAAACCCAGGTCACGTTCCGAATCGGACAGTCGCTATTACCGGCAGAGCGGCCGAATCGGATCGGAATGATGCCCGGCATGCGCTGTAATGATGCCAGGAAGATAGAGGAGTGTATACACACGAGATTAAAATAATGTTTTTATTAGCTACAGTCTATGTCATAGATAAGCATCCCAGAAGCACAAGACAACCAGCTTAAATCCCTTTAAAAATATGTATAAAAGTATGATTAGGCTCACATGGTTAAAAAACATAATTTAGTTTTGAAAGGTAAAACTTCGTACGCGGTGCGGGCGGGACGGGGCGTAGCGTTTTGAAGGGGATTTGAAACTAGGTGTCGCTGTCTGTACATTTCAAGTTTAGTTACTAGGCTTAGTCACACTTTTACATCCGTTTAAGAAGTTAAGCCGGTTGCAAGCCGCATAAGTTCAAAATATTTTTACATCCACGTAAACTCTGGTCACGTTCCGAATCGGACAGACATTATTACTGGTAGAGCGGCTGAATGGGATCGGAATGATGCCCGGCATGCGGTGTAATGATGCCAGGAAAATAGAGGAGTTTACACACACGAGATGTTTTGTAAAATAATGTTTTTTTATGTAGGTACATGACAAGTTTAGTCGCACTTTTACATGCCTGTTAAAAGGTTACGTTAAAACCGGTTGAACACCACAAAACCTTAAACTTTTTTACATCTACGTAAACTCGGGTCACGTTCCGAATCGGACAGACGTTATTACCGGCAGAGCGGCCGGCTTGGAATCATGCCCGGCATGCGATGTAATGATACCAGTAAGACAAAGACGCTTTTACACACGAGATTTTTGTAAAATAATGTTTTAAATGTTACGCCTATAGTTTAGTTTCTTAGCTTGGTAATAACATGGACTACTAGTCTCTGGTAAATACTTTTCAGTGCAGCGATCGAATCCAGCGCTGGAATGCCAGTGAAATATGCCCATTCCATTCCAGTGCTGGTTCAGATTTTTCCAGTGGCTGGGCAGCGCTGGATTCGACCGCTGGATAGGATTGCTTACTGGAATATTGTCAACTGTGCATTATATTCGCGTTAAAGTACCTGCACATTAGCGGTTGGAACCGCAAAAGTTTATTTGAACACGCAATTTATATGTATACTCTGATATTTCATTCACTAATTACTTCCTTATACAAACAAGTTATTTTAAGGTAAGGAAAGTTGGGAAAAAAAGTCTTAAGTACTTTTCTTACTAATAAAATTTAGTTTAAAGTTTCCATTTTATGTTTTACTCAAGAAAAGACACTTATCAATGTAGACTGTTGAATTAGAATTCATTTCACATAGGCGTTTTACTAAATAAGTGTATACAATTAAATGATTATTATTCAAGCATTAAGTATTATCTTTCCTCTCGCTTTCTGTCAATCTGTGGCAGTCATTTCGTTAGCCGTTTTAGATGATACCAATAAAACAAATTAAGTAAATAGAATCCTTCCAAATTTAAATGAGATTTTACACATATGCGACTACTGTAAGGCTCCCTCGTTTTTTTTTTATTATTTTCCAGGGCTAGTGTAAAGGGTCCATAATACTTGCGAAAACAGTAGATGCGGTATAACATTTTATGCAATTGTACGACCAGCTGCTAGAACCGTTGTATGAACTGGAATAGCACAGCGGCAGCGCTCCAAAGACCACTTCACAGCTGTTACTGATATTACCGGCAAATGTAAAACAGATATTAAAATGTACAATTCAATTTGAAGTTTTGTACTCTAGTAGCGATTCAATTTGGAGTTTTCTCTCAGGTGATATTTTAGATATTCTAAGTAAGCGTGCTACACCGTCGACCGCAACGTCAATGTAGTCAAACATGAACTTAGAGCTCATTTGATCGAGCGATTAAAAATCCGTTCAAATAGGTTCGAACAGCAGTTAGTAAATTATACAGGGTGTAATTTACACTCGGACCAATCAGTAAGAATATTGTTACTACTGTTAGAGTTTATTAATTTGTAAGGGTTGGTAGGTGAAGGACAGAGAGATGGTGATGGCCAACCGAATGAAAACACGGGCAGCAGTTAGGAAATTATACAGGGTGTAACTTACACCCGGACCAATCCGTAGGTATACTGTTAGGTGCTGATGTATGATTGTGATGTATGATTTTTTATGATAATCTATTTGAACATCAGATATTTTGACCAAAAATCATTGATGGATAACTCGTCACTCAACTCTGTACCTCGAGACATCCAAATCAATTATTCGAGACAATTAATCACATCGGCTGGACATCGATTTATCACAACTCGATTGTCAATCAGTCTAATCGATTGGAGATTTATTCGATTGTAATGGCGGCACGTCGCGCCTCTACTATTTTGTATTGAAGATTCGTAAAATGAATTGATAACATCGTGAAAAGGTCGAGTTTATTCGATATCTTATAGTGGATAGGTAGTTACTGCCCCCGGCATTACTCGGGTGGACTCTATCAGAATAATAATTCTACTAAAACTTTATTTTTACTTATATTTTTTAATGCAAATGTTTATTATCCAGATGGGTGAATTTGTATCTATATATTAATACAGCAAAAAATATTCAAGTATATTCTAACAATTATCGGATTCCCATAATACAAGCTCTGCTTAGCTTGGCTAGGCTTAATGGCTTTGTATGCAATGTCCAAGCTTTATTTATTATTTACAAAGCCAAATATTCAATCGGTTTTTATTTTTAAAGGTCCGATGTAGGCATGAAAAGTATACCAAGTAACATGTTATTTATCATGGTATGAAACTGATCACACATAACACTGGTTACTTTCTGAGACCAAGTCTGTTACAAAATCACCGTTGATATGCGCCCAGCGCGCCCCAGGCGATTTTGTACGCCAGCGGTCGCTGTGATTGATTCATGTCATGATCCATTCATAATTTCATTCGTATCGTAAATAACAATAACAGTCAGTCAGTAGTGTAGTGTGCTGACTGTGAGTGATATTTTTTAACAAAAAGTGACATTATCACATTAGGCCACTGATGAAAAATCATCGGTGACAAAATCACTGGTTACAGAGCTGTTACAAAAAGAAAAATATCAACATGTGACAATGAAATAGAAGTAGCAATCATTTCCATGCCTAGTCCGAAGTGTAATATTTTCTGCCCCCATCTGTACATCTGTAAAGGCCACATAATAGCCAGTCTGTGCCCTCTACGATAAATCAACGAAGCGTGACGTCACAGTCACAAATCAAGTTCGGACGGTACGCTTGCGTTCAATTGAATTTATTGGTGAAATGGTGTTATTATTGAAAAATTCGGGCAAGATGCAATTCGCCCTCTGTACACGGTGAATTGCTTCTTCTCTTCGCTTCTACACCGTGTATACAGGATGAATTTCAACTGGACTTGAATTGCTAAATCCTGAAGTATTGGGAAAATCGAAATAGGTATGACCAAAAAGTGTCGGGGCCGATTTTGTTAAAAACTTAAACTGCATATTACAAAAATCTAAGTTGTAATATCAGCCCTAGCGTGGAATCGAATCTGTTACTTGTGAAAAAAATACACCTGTATTATTGCACTGTAGGTAAGTGTCTCTTATTAGGATTAAATTCTGGAAGGAAAATATATACTTTGTAAAGACCCTTCTTTACAGAGTGTATATTTTCCTCATATGCACTATACACTATGCAAATATGCACATTTGCAAATATGCACTATGGAAATATGCATTGTGTAAAAACTTAAAGAAGGGTCTTTACAAAGTGCAAGTTTCAGACTGTAAGATCTTACAAACGAATACATGGTTACAAAAACTTGTAAGGTATTCAAAATTAATGACCTTTCAGTGTTCAAAAACTTCCCCAATAAAAGGATAACAGTAATAATAGAATAACATAATAACTTTGTGTTTACAAGACTTCAAGCTATTGAAATAAGTTTGTGGACCGTAAACATCGTTGCAAGTAAGTTATTCGTAATTGGGTGAAAACAAGCCATTTTGTTCACGTAAATTAAAGTTTTTTTTTTTAATTTGTGACTACATATTGTTGCAAGTAGGTTATTCGTTAGTGAGTGATAACCTGCCATCACTTGAATTGACACATGAATTGACTTAAAAAGCCGCTACGATAAGCAATTTTTTTTCGTATTTAAATTTTCCATTGTCAAAAAAATACATCGTTAGGCTATGACTAGTAACTTACCTTACCTACTACCTACTAGCCATGAGCCACTCTATTGTATGAAGTCTAATAACTAAATACTCTAAATGCTCGTCAAGATTTTAAAATTCGCTACGCTACGTAGACTACGTCTCATTGGTATGATTTTCTAAAATGATCCTCGGTATCGGAGTGATTTTAAACGAAATTTGACGAGAAGTTTCACGTTAAAAGCTAAAAGTATGTGAAGTTATACATGTATTTCAATCATGCCTCTACTGAAACGATTTAGTTCAAATTCGGTTTAGCTTACAAGCTGGAAAAGAATTACACAATTTTTTATCCCGATATCAAGCAAAACCGCGGGCACCAGCTAGCAAAACACAAAATAGCAAACGAAGTTAGTTCAAAAGTCATAAAATCCGTCTCACTGCTGTAAGATTTTCAGTAACACACTTACCTGAAACTTACGACTACAATGCTTGAGTAATAAATGCTAACATAAAGGAATTTTGTGGGTGCAATAACGGTCAAAGATTGTTTCCAATATATTTTTATGTATCCTAACATTGTAGTTGGAATTTTCTGAGTCCGCTACTGTGTTTTTTTGCCCACTTTATCCTCGACTTAAATATCCGCCCTCGCTTTGACTCGGGCTGATGATAAGTCTCGTATAAAATTGCTTGCTTCAGGCCCTTCGTGTACAAATAACTAATTAAAGCTCTGAACTATAAAAATGAGATAGATACTTGATTATTTATTGTCATCATCATTTTCTTGTACTTTATCTCCAAAGTGGGGTTGATGTCTTCTTTCTTACATTTAATTTCTTCTCTATCAGGCATCTTCTGTGTACTCTCTGTGCCTTTTTTATTCATATCATCGATTTTTTTTATCTTTGCATAATTATATTATTGTTCGCAACATAATTTAAAATTACCTAGGCTTTATTTTGTAGCTTTGTACCATTCAGTAGATAAAATACTTCATCTATCGACCCGCACAAGTTTTCTCACCTTTACGAAGTTCGATTGGATTACGCAGATTCAAATCCAAAAAGGAATATGAAATATAAGATCGTATGAAAGTCCCATTACTCAAACAAATCCATGTGTTAATTCAATGGCTTCCGGTGGGACTTTCTCAGCGGCGGCCGTGCGTCGTTACATCCGGTTATAAATCAAACAGACGTGGATTGTTCGTTACCCGTTACCCGGTTCTGGGAATCGGGGAAGGGTAGGTGTCGAAATGACGAGGGAAAACCGGTTTTTTCATAAGAAAATACTTCAACATTGAAATATACATACTTATGTAAAATTTAAAAAACCGAAAGTTTACAATTTTACGGTTTTAAAGACGTTTGATTATTAAAATGTGGAAAAATTGTGAACGCAAGTACCATGCTCTTTAAAACAGATTAATCACAGCGCAGTCGCCCCGCCCTTTGATTTGTTGGTTAGGTTGTTTTTTTTTAAGTACTTCAAACTTACTTTTTACTACTTCTTCATATGATTTATCAGAATCCGCGGAAAGGAAAGATCTATGCTTCAAACTCTACTAAGGCTACGTTTTTATTACAAAGCAGAGAGAAAAGTTATTTCTGAATTTTGTAAATGGATTAATTCATTTCAGTCAACATTAAAAGTCGATGACCAATCCATATTCAGATTTTCAAAATGGCTACCTATTCACCACATTATATTTTTAATGTGGTGTACAGTTAATTTTGAACTTTAATAATGTTCATTCAATACTGGCGCTTGTCATGTTGAGCGATTTAGGCATAATAAATGGTGTAGACTGATTTGAAAATCTGAATGTGGTCATCGACTTGATGCTGACTGGTACCAAAACTGGTAAAAATGAAAGCTCCAATTGTTTTCCGCTTTATACTTGTCTGCTCATCAGCTTTTCAGTGAAATCGCAGTCTAAACCCCTGCTATCAAAAATGACGCACGATCGTACAAATGTAGGGCCGGGTCTACATTTCCCGGACATTTTTTATAGGCCACAAAACGTGCCAAAAACCCCGCGAAATTATTTATGTATCCAACGGTAGTAACTTGAAAGGCGAACTGTATATGAGCTTTTAGTCGAATAAAACGTGGGTGGAAAAAGTTACACAGATGAAATACGTGGTATTTTGTACCACCTGGAGTCCTATCACCAAGATTTTGACAAGCGTATTCGCATCGAGGCCGCCACAGAAAGTCAACAGTAACTTCCTCGACAGAAAGCTAGATGAAAACTTTAAAAATTCTGACAATCAGAATCTGTCACAGAGAATTCAATAGTTCGTATGACGTTTAAAAATATATTTTTTTATATCTCGTAATATATTACTTATAACCTTTTAATTATTATGTTGGTCCTTTCAAAATCGTACAAACTGATTATTAAGACTTCTTTGGCTCATATGCTTCGAATTCGATTGTCAGAATTTTTCGTGATGGGGCCAAATATTGCTACGGCTTCGGACGTTACATGAATTATATATATAAACGGTTATCTGCTTAGCTATTGGCCATTCGACTTTGAAACTATCATGGTTTAAAAGTTACCTTTCATTTTCTGATCAAAGTTAAATAACTGTGCTAATGAACCCTAAAGCGTCGATGACACAGGGCTTGTTTACAGGCTACAAGCTGGCGAGTTTAAAAAATAGCGAGTGAGCGAGTTAGCTTTTGGGAAGGATTATCAACTATTGCAGATTGTAAAAAAGCCGATGACACGGGGCGAGTTGACAAGCTACAAGCGAACTCGCTGGCTTGTAGCTTAAACTAGCCTTGTTTCAGGAAGCTTAAGGTTTATGCAACACAAATAAATAATAATAATGTTTGGACATTTCACACAACGCCATCTAGCCCCAAACTAAGAAAGTTTGTATTATGGGAATGGGAACCAGATAACTGATAGAATACTTATATACTTTTTTTTTGTTTTTGTAAATACGTACATAGAATATATGGAAAACACTCTGACTCATTACAAACACCGATGTTCATCACACAAATATTTGTCCCGAAGCGGGACTCGAACCCGCGACACTCGGCGTAGCAATCCAATGCACTTGCCACTCGACCTGTGTCGACAAATGACTGTCTCAATATCAAAATGTGGACAAACGCTTTAACAGTGTTGCACTGACCTATGTGAATCAAAGTCCTGCGTAGCACTGTTCTGGTCATGAGTAGGCGTGATCTCTTACCATCAGGAGAGCGCTTAGCTCGTCCTGTCCCATGTTTACATTAAAAAAATTGGTTGTCTGTAAAGTTGGTTTACGGACGATAGTGTAACGTGACAACGTCATAACAAAACATTGACAGCGTAACGGATGAGCGTTACCGGACAATGACGTCAACGTTTTCGTACATGCAGCCGGCGTTCATCGATTTATTAGACGTAGGCACGTCAAAAAGACATTATCCGCAAATCAATTTGTTTATGCATCAAATTAAATTTTAACACGAAAAGCAAAATTTCATCCTTGTATTCGTTGAGATAAATGTAATTTATTTCATGTGTGAGACGAATAAATTACCTTTCAGATTAAACATAATTCATGGAGGCGTGAATTGAATTTACAATTTAAACTGTGCTTTCTGGGAATTAAGCAACATAATTTTAATTACTCAAACCACTGACTCAAACAAATACCTATAAAAATACCAAAACCTATAATACTAGAACAAACGAAACTTTTTAAAATAACACTAATAAATCTGAATCTTTAAAAATACAACTAGGTCAAACTAAATTTTTAAAAATACAATAAAAAAAAACTAAATCTTTATAATACCACTAGCTAGACCAAACTAAACCTATAAAAATATCACTAGGTTAGTCTAAATCTTTAAAAATAACTAATGTTGATTTTATGATGTATAATATTTGTAGGATTTTAGTAGAATTATAGTTCTACTTCTTCTTCGTGTCACTAGTTCTTTCGAACCAAGTGTGGTGTAGGATTTCAAGTGCGCCTCGAAGAAGCTCCTTTCGTGCACTCGACACATGTTTTCGAACTTTTTGGTTCTACGACATGCCGGTTTCCTCACGATGTTTTCCTTCACCGTTGCAAGGACGTGGGATGCATACATAGATTTTTTCGACCGAAAAAAAACATTTACGCATGACTGCCACCGGGATTCGAACCCGCAACCATCAGATCGCAAGGTAAGGGCCTTATCCACTCGGCCACCACGTCCTCCTAAGTTCTACTAAAATCCTACTATAAATTATTTGTTTGATAGGATATACTTTCAGATTTTCCCAGACATTTCATCAAAATCGGTTCAGTAGATTAGTTTTTAAATCTAAATAACTGAAAAAATATGTCGTCAATGTAAACGAAATTGCGTATTTTGTTTCCCTACGACTTTTCAGTGGTGTTCACTGTCTCCAGAACATTCCAATTGAAGTCGGTTATAGTATGTTTTTGTAAAACCTTGATTATTACATATAAAGGTTTAGCTAGAAGATAATGCTACATAGCATTAAGTTCGCCTTTGTACTATTTGTTAAGTGCAATAAAGTATTTTTCAAACCACCTGCTCGACAATGTCCAATTACATATCATGCTATCATCGAGGTAAAGCAATGCATTACCTCTCTAGGGAGGTAATGTTGTATGAAACTCCCAAGGGTTGTAATGTGATTTGAATTTGGAACGTCAAATTCGTGTGGAAACTCGTGGGAAAACTATAAGCAAAAGAACGCCCATACGGCATTGTAAAAAGGTTTGTTCGAAAATCGAACTGGCCACTTATAAAAAAAAGAAAAAAGGCGCGACTTCAAAGTTTGTGAAACAAAAGAAGGTGTTCGCTGCTGGAGCCCTGGCTTTTTATTGCCTCGCAAAAGGTGTGAAAAGTAGAGTATGCTTGTTAAAGCTTGTCTTCGTCTTGGGTAGCTTGAACCCCTCGCGTCACTCAGGACTCTACATAACTCCTCTCTCCATGTTAACTGAGTCCCTCGTTAGCTCAGGGTTCAATATGCCACCCGCGACATAAGACACTGCTTTATCCCCTTAGTGCATAATCTACTATTCTATCTATCTATCTATCTATAAACACACATTTTTGTGTATAAATACAGCTATACATACTCATCAAACGGCAGGACGAATCAGGATTCAATTTAATCTGCTAAAAACAACAAAAAACATTTAAAAATGGCCAAGTAGTCAAATATCGTGGGGTACATAAATCACTCGCATAAATATTAATGCGACCGTTTTGAAATGACATGTCATTATCATATTATATTCTCGTCATGTAGGACTGCGATCCCTGGCTCACGAGATAGAGGTGCGTATAGATGTGGATAGTTACTTGAACGACAAGCACGAGCTACTGGACACAAGGACTTCGGCCTAGAAAGAAAAGTATAAATTAAAAAAATAGCATTAAAAAATAAAGAAAAGTAATCAAACCAAAGTTCACTTTACTAAGGTAATGTCAAGTACATAATTATATTGTTAGTGGATTACAGGAAATATTTTTGATCTTATGCATTTTAACCAAAGAGCTGCAATGTTCATCACAAAAACTCTAGGATATTAACTTTTCTAATGATAAATGTATAACATAATCGTTATTAAAAATAATTTCACTAAGATTAGTATATACCATTTTATCAAAACAGTTTTTTAAAGTTAGCCTCTCAATTCACAGGGCGCAATGTTTCTTCTGCTAGTTAGTAGTTACTATGCTCGTCTGTACAGGACGTTACGCGTAAAATCTCCTCTCACGTGTCGCGACGCAGTTATGTCGTAATACGTGAAGGGTTCCGTAGCTCTCAGATACTTTCCAGATATTTCGATAATGTCTAGTCTAGTTCGTTGAGCGATTTTAATTTGAGCGGAACTTGTTTTTACCCTGCTGTATAGAACATGGGTAATGTGTCTGGGTGATATTAATTTGACCGGAACTTGGTTTTATCCAGCTGCTTAGAGAGGTAATGTCTCTAGGTGTTCATAAATTATTATTTTCTTGAGACTCTAAGAGGTGCCACATCATAGGCTGTGTCACCTCTAAGAGTCACCAGGTCTCTTATTCTGTGTCGTATATTTTCTAATCTGAGTACTTTTTGACTAAAAAAAATGGTTTTGAAATTCGGTTTTGTAATGTCGTTCACTGAATGGATTCCAACTTTAGCTATGAGTGAGCTGAACAGTGTTGGGTATCATTTTATTGATATTTTTTTATATTAATAAAGTAATTTTAAAACAAACAAAGGTGTCGAGGTTATTTTAATTTGAGCGGAACTTACTTTTACCCAGCTCCATTGAAGATGGGTAATGTGTCCGTTTTTTTTTATAAACCGTCGTAGAATAATAAAAAGAACGTAAATTCAATAAAGCGTAAGTACCCAATTCTGTGCAGCCAGGTGTCCGGTTTTTACAAAAACCCCTAAGAATATTTTTTTTTATGTTTAAGTACAAGTAACACGATAAAGGAGTAGGTAGAGTAAATATCTTCAAATTCTTAAGTATTCCAAACCTACTCGTCCAATTCAGAACAATATTTCTCGTAACGGCTACCAATTGCGGCGTTGGAAGCCAGCCAGCAGACAACTCGCTGTGGCGGCGTCTTGACCAATTGTCTTCCAAATGGCTTGATGTACTCATTGGATGGAGAGCTGGAAACACACGTTTGCTAAGCCTTTTCAACCGACTTTAAAACGGAGGAGGTTATCAATTCGGTTGAATGCTTTTATTTTAGACGTGCCTACGTCTATTAAATCGTTGAACGCCGGCTGCATGCACGAAAACGTTGACGTCATTGGTAACGCTGCCATTGTCCGGTAACGCTCATTGACCGGTAACGCTGTCATTGTCCGCTAACGCTCTTTGTCCGGTAACACTGGTAGTCACGTGAAACTCGTCCGTAAACCAACTTTACAGACAACCATTTTTTTTTTTATTTGTTGCATCAGAAGTTTGTCGTTTATGAACCGATTTTGAAAGTCCGACAGGTTGTTTCTCAAACAACCTGTTTTTTTACTTTTTTTACTTTCAGATTGGTCCGATAGAAATTTTATCAAAATCGCTGCAGTAGTTTAGATATTAAATCAAAATAACTGAAAAAAAAAGTTGTTGAAGTGAACAAAATTGCGTATTTTGCGTCCCTGTGACTTTTCAGTGGTGCCTACGGTCACTAGAACATTTGTCTATCTTCGAACGTTCGATTAAAGTCGATTATTGTATGTTTTTGTAAATCCTTGATTATTTGCCACAAAAATGTATCTTTTCGCAAACGTGTATCGCCGACCGACGTGAAGTACCTTCGTATTTGGTAGGTACCGGAAATTGCTCACTCGAATCCGGATATGCAATTGTGGATGTTCAATTCAATTCCCAATACAAGCCTATTACCATTGATACTTAGAGTGGAAACGGAGGGATCGGAAGTCAATAGATGTAATATTAGTACACCCCCAACTTAGCTGTGTTTTTTTATTTGTTCTCCATCCAAAGGTTGTCTGGAAGAAATCGCTTCTTAGCGATAAGACCACTCATTATGTTTTATGTTAAGATTAAATGATCAGTTCTGGTGTACAATAAAGTATGTTTATCTATCTATCTATGTATATTTGGTAACATTCTAGTGTTGATTAGTTGACACTTGCAACTTCATTTGCGTTAAAAATTAATAAAAATTCCTTTCATACTACGCGCCTTCACATCTTGAAGAACATACCCTCGAAATTTTAAGTCTCTACGTCCAGTGGTATAGCCTGTACGATGTCAGTCAGTCAGTCAGGAATTAGTCTAATTTATCTCAGAAGAACGAAGTAAATAGAATCCCTCCTAAATTTGACAAATTCGCTATCTTCTTTGCGCATACCACTTTTTGCACTAGATAAAACGAGACAAAACATGCATTTGTCGTACGTCATAATATAGGGGGCATCTGTCACACGTTGAGCCACAGAGATGTCCAAGTCATAAAATATCGATATCGATATTAAGAGTTCGATGATCCGATACCGATATCGATATATCAATCCTAACAACTTAAAGTCCGTGACTATGATAACGTTATCTAGATTCACTCTGGATTAAAGGAACCTTGAACTTTGTAAAAACCACGAATTAAGATGACATTTTTTTATTAGATAAAATAATATACAACATACACAGGTAAATGAGTACATTACAAAATGTATACTTAAAAAAAGTTAACACTTGAGCTTAATACTTTTTTCAGCTAAACCTTGTTCTGCCTGCCCCCTTCCTATAGATTAGTCCCCCGAAAGGGCTTACATGCGATTCTACCACTTTGTTGGTTTTTTGTAAGTATTTTACTATGTGAAGACAATAAATTTATTGAGTATTGAGTACTTTTCCCGTCATTGGGATAAGCATAACGTTGACGATCACATATTGATGGTGAAAGTGTTAATTTATCAAATATTTTTAACTCAATGCTATACGCATGTGGCGAAGACTCTTCAACTCTTCTTTTCGTACGCTGTCTGAAACAGTTAATTTTTAGCAAACTGGAGTAGGCTAGATTTTTATCGACCATCTCACACTGCACATTCTGTACATTCTACGCTAGTGTTCTTCGGTGGTACGTCTGAAAACACTGATGAACTTATTTCTGCAATATCCGAAGGTCCTGGCTTAGGTACATTGATGAAAGGGATATCCATTATGTTTTTAATTTATAGTTCATGTAATTATAATATACCTATAACACGCAATTTTAAGTACAGTACTGACCGTTAGCTTCACGAGCATTGCATTTGGTTCAAGTTGAAGAATAGCCGGAAGAACATTTTAACTCTTGCCGATCGTTATTGGACGCCAAAGAGACACCCTGAAATATTAATAGTGTAAACGTAATATTTTCCGTGATTATATTGAAGCTCTCTTTTTTTTTATATTACACTATCATGGTTGAACACATAGATATTGTGTTCAACCATGATACAGGCAGGACGGCAAATGTATAATATTAATAAATAAAATATGAATCGAACAAAATACAAAGAGTGTGAGTGTGTTTAAGTGAGATGGGTCAGCTACGGGATCCCTCAATGGCTCACTTTATTCGGAAAATCTTACAAGGTATACTCGTTGTGTCTGCATAGCCTTATCGACAAATCTTTTTACGTTTTATGACATCCCTAGTTAGTATATCATAGCCTCGAATTATTCATGATTTTAGCATGAAAAACGCCGATTCTTCATATTTCTATACTTATTGGACGTTATTCAATGTTTCTACGTAATAATGATGTGTTATGTATGGGTTATTAATGAGTAAATACACAAATAGACACTTACCGTTTAAAATTCAGGTTCTCTTGATTTTTCATGATACTTGCGGAAAACTGGCATAATACGAGGGCACAATTCGACATTTCACATATTTTCTTCACTATTTACAATAGTTCAATACGTATTAAACAATAGAAAACAACCAAAACCCCGTTGAAAAATAAACAAAAACAATGACATTTTATGAGATTAAATTTGAAAGATAGTCAATGTAGATGGAAAGCGACAGAACCATTTAACAATACACTTGGTTGGATAATTATGTCCCACATAACAATTGTGGGACTTTCTTTGAAGTTTCCTATGATTATCTCTATTATAGGTATATCCAAACTCTTTGTAATTTATAGATATTGATTGACAATTCAAAATAAGGAGAAAACAGTTTTGCCCTATTTCTTTCGTTTAAGTTAAACATATTAAAAAAAATTACTAAACATTTCGTGAGGTTCTAGTAACCAAATAAACCTTCCACTTTTTTGAAAATACTCAGTCAATTTATGTAGAAATGTGCGAGAGAGATAGCAGCGCGCTGGAATCTGCACCTTATTTATCTAGATTATAGAAAACTACAGCATAAAATGTAACATTCAAATAAAATGGCCCGGTGCTTATGCAAAGCAGAACTCCATCATATGTATGTAGATATTAAAGGCATAACATGGAGAATGTTCGTTCATAAATATTTATTAGGGTCTTTCGAGTGGCCGGCGATGGTGTCAATGATCGAGTGACCAGGGCTTGGGAAAACGTGGAGACTTTTGTTGAAATAAGTTTTATAACCGAATATATAAAAAAATGTAATATAATCCAAATTGACGTGTAAAACCTACTTGTTGATCGATACTGTAAAGGCTTGAACAAACCAACGCGTTCAGTTCGCATCCGCGGTGGCGTGCGCGGTGGCGATCTGTTGTTGGTCAATCACAGGACTCATATATTATGTGAACTATACACTATCGATTATACACTATCCATTATACATACATATTTATTATACACTATCGATTGGCCAACAACTGATCGCTTTCGCGCACGCCACCGCGGACGCGAGCTGAACGCGTTGGTTTGGTCAAGCCTTAAGATCTCTCTAAGGTTAGATATATGCCTGAGAACTACTCGTAGGTTTTTACCTATACATCGTTTTTTGTGATAATAATATGAGGTTGAGTTTGAAATCTAGAATATGAGGTTTGAGTAGATACAAAAAATAAAATGGGGATGGAGAACAGCAGCGCAAGATCGAGATCTTTGGCGAAAATGGGGAAGGTATTTGCAATAGTATGGGACAGCTCAAATAACAATAATAAATAAAATAAACGCATCGTTTTTCTCTCAAAAATCATTGAACATGATCACCCTACCTAGTAGCGTACACTGGAGGCGCATAAAACTGAATAGACTGGATCGTCAGGGCCTATTCGTGTAGTTTTCAAATCACATACTGGATGGATACCAATACCCTTGTTACCCCCCGTTCCCACTTGTCGGGTGTCGAATCTGACAAAATGTCGGGTACTCCATTTTATCAACAGACTACAAAAAAGGAGAAGTTTCTCAATTAGTTATTTTTTTTAAATGTTTATACCTTATAACTTTGTTGTTGATTAACCGATTAAAAATTGTTTTATTTTTGTTTGAGAGAATATACATACATACTCTCAGATTTGTCTCATAGAAATTTAATCAAAATCGGTTCGGTATTTAGTTTATAAATGAAAATTACTGAAAGTAATAAGTCGTATGTAAACGAAATTGCGTATTTTGCTTTCCTGTGACTATTCAGTGGTTTTACGGTCACTAGAACAGTCCAATTGAAGTCGGTTGTAGTATGTTTTGTAAAACCTTGATTTTAGCAAGCAATGCTTTGCGTAGAATTATTCTATAAATCAGAAATGCGAATAGGAATTAGAATTTAGATCCTCGATCGTGCAAAAACCGTAGAACCAATTCGGCTAAAATTCAATTTATGAGCTGAAAAATACTTCACCTCGATACCATACGGTTGGAGCCGCTTATATGAGTTAGGCTTAAAAAAAAACAAAATAATTCTTATTCTATTGTATTTCAGAAGCGTCGATATTTTCAGTAAGTAACTCTAACTCACTTATGGTTTACTTACTGAAAATATAGTTATAATATTCTCCGCTACGAAAACAAGCGACTGCAGCATAATGCAACTCAATTTCACCGCATTATTCCAAAGCAAAATGCACAGCTCAGTAATTGGGTTTCTATCGGAAATATTACGAAATAGTGAACAAAACATCATGTACCTATCCTACCACCATGTACAGTAAAGAGCATATAGCATAATGATAAACTAAATGTACCTAGAACTAGACTTATAAAAATACATAAATTAGATATCACTAGAAAAATCAAAAGCTCGGCTCGGGCGCCACATTCTCCCCGCTGTCATTTTGTAGTTACGCAAAATTACAAAATGAATGAAAAAATGAATGAAAATAAAATAAAATAATAAAATAAAATAAATTCTGACTGTACAGATACAACGTAATACCTCTTCTGCATTGCCCATAGTATTATTGGTAATTAAAAATTTGTGGTGTATATTTTTCAGTCGGTAAAATATCTGAATTAATTATTCCGTGAGTTATTTGCAAAATAAATAATGCATGTTCTACACCGTCTTCTGAATTAAAGGCATGAATACATATTTCATTCATAAGTGTATTGTCTAGCCAGCTTAAACTCGTGTTTTATTTGAATCTGATTTGAATTTCAACAAAATAAATGAATAAAAATGTAAGAACATCGAACACAGGGGATTTACTGCAGAACTGATTTGGAAATATGATAGATATACATTTCGGTTTGATTGATATAAAGAGATTCAGAGTGAATATAAATCATATTTTACACTATTTATCACTCTAAAATCATAGGCAAATTTTGTTTGTATATTTTATTTATAACTCAATCAATCAAACTCTAATAGTAGATTATGCACTAAGGGGATAAAGCAGTGTCTTATGTCACGGGTGGCATATTGAACCCTGAGCTAACGAGGGACTCAGTTAACTCCTGAGCGAAGCTAGGGAGTTATGTAGGGTCCTGAGTGACGCGAGGGGTTCAAGCTACCCAAGACGAAGACAGGCTTTATCCCAGAGGAGCATACTCTACTTTTCACACCTTCTGCGAGGCAATAAAAAGCCAGGGCTTCAGCATCGAACATGCACCGTCTTTTGTATCACAATCTTTGAAGTCGCGCCTTTATTCTTTTTTTTATGAGTGGCCAGTTCGATTTTCGTACAAACCTTTTTACAATGCCATATGGGCATTCTTCTACTTAGAGTTTTGCACGAGTTTCCACACGAATTTGACGTTCCAAATTAAAATCACATTACAACCCTTGCGAGTTTCATACAACATTACCTCCGTAGAGAGGTAATGCTTTGCTTTACCTTTATGATAGCGTGATATGTAATTGGATATTGTCGAGCAGGTGGTGTGAAAACTATATTATGACTGATAAGCAAATTAGAGAAAGACATAGCAATGAAAATAATAATAGGTAATAAATATTATGGACATTTCACACAATGCCTTCTAGCCCCAAACTAAGCAAGCTTGTATTATGGGAACCAGATAACTGATAGAATACTTATTAATTTATTTTTTTTGTTAATACACACTAATACTACATATTATATTACATAGGTCCAAAGATTATTTTTTTATTTTATTTTATATTTAATGTAAGTTGCGAAGGCAAAGCCGTTGGCGAAAGGTAGCTATGTTTTGAAATAATACATTTGAGTCAAAAGCCCATTTAAATCAATTCTTCTAAAATTAATGAGTTTCAGTGACAATAAAATACGGCTCGTTAAAATCTAGGGTCTAATTCAACTTTTCGCCTAAATTTTCGGGACAAAAAAAAGGTACTAGTACACAGTAAGCATAGTAAAATAATGTAACAGCAATTTCTAAGTAATAATTTGTCCGGAAGTTTTGTAAAACGCCTATTACTGGAAATAGCACTGGTTCCCACGACACAGGCCCAGAGCCTAGTGTGGGGCTATATTGTATAATAGACAGATACATATATTATGTGATACATGTATTATGTGATTAAATAAATAAATAAATGTAAATACACAAATTATATTTTTTATGAACTTATTTAACTTATTACGTTATCAAAATAGTAATCACTTACAATTTTTATGATATTAATGCCTACTTGCACCAAACTGTCAAAGTCCCTAAGCAATTACTTTATTCACTTGGTAGTTCTTAACAGTCCAGATTCTGACCGTTAAGAACTGATAAGCGAGTAAAGTAATTGTTTAGGAACTTTGAAAGTTTGGTGCAAGTTGGCATTTATCAACTAATAAATTAAATATAACCTTACATAAAATATAAGTAGCTAATATTAGCAAAGGAGTTTGGGAATTTAAGGAAAATGGTATGAATGGGGAGGCTTTTGCCCAGCAGTGGGACAGCGAAGGCTCATAATGTTAATAATTATAATATGAAAATGGGAAAGATTGAATAACTTAAAATAAAACATTCATCCATCTTTCCAAATCACATTCGCCTACAGGGATGATTTATTAAGACGAAAAAAAAATTGGTTGTCTGTAAAGTTGGTTTACGGACGATGGTTTAACGTGACTACCAGCGTAACCGGGCAATGAGCGTTACCGGACAATGACGTCAACGTTTTCGTGCATGCAGCCGGCGTGCATCGATTTATTAGACGTAGTGACGTCAAAAGGTACAAAATTATGGACTCATACCTTACCTTACAAATAAGTTTAACATATTTTTTTTTCTTTTTGAAATGACAATTTTTTTTCTCGATTTATAAAATATGATCATACCGCCAAACTCTGTTATTTTTGTGTAAAGACAAACACGTGTACAACACTGGCATATTCCAAATTGGGGTATTTCAGTTCATTTGCCCTAACATGGATTAATTGGGACACTTTTCTGGTGAAAATGAGAAGCTGTAAAATATATTACAGTGAAAATTGGGCTCACACTTAATTTTATTGCGTTAATATAATTTCAAATAAACAGTGTTTAGGCTAATTGACTCGATGTGGAATCAATACAGCCTAGATAAACTACACTTTAGATCCTAACCTTTGAGTAAAGGTAAAAAAATATTTTATAACTTTCTTACTTTTTGAAATAGAAAACACGAGCCTTAAGTCTAATATGATGTGTAACATTGTTTCTGAGGTTAGTACCATCTGACAGCAAACGTCTTGTTACACACTTCAGTTGCATTTCACGAAATCACTGCCACAAATTGACAGAAAGCGAGAGGAAAGATGTTACACATCAATAAAACATTCATTAAAATGTCGGCTTCTAGTAATTTAACAACAGATGAGATTTTGGTCAAACGAAATCTACTAAAATTAATAAAAACTAAGGTATTAGATATTTGCCTTTATTTTGTTCTTAATATTAGTTTTAAGTAATATTGTGTGAACCTAAGGTTCAGCAGTCCTAAAGCAAAACGCTTAGGTATTCGCTGAACCGTTAGGTCGGAACCCGTCAGTAATTACAAATTAGTGCGCGCCACACTTGGCTGTCAAAAGTGCAGCTGACTGAAACGGGAGGTTGTTATGCGAAAGTGAAGCAAGAACTTTTAACCTGAATAATGTGAATTCCTACTTATTTTTATGAAAGACCAACTGACACCCACTACTTGGTTTGTGGTGCCTGACAATTAACTGACTGACTCAAAATTCAGCTCTTGACAGACACATCCTCAAAGTTTTTTCGTCTATACGTCCATTCGTTTAGCTGTCTCTCTGTCAGTCAGTCAGTTAGTTTGGACCAAATCTAGTATAAATATAGCAATTGCATCTTTCGAGTATTTTTTTTTCATATTTAGGATTTCGTCTAGATGGGTTAAAGAATGGAATTGTAGGCACAAACAGCAAAGACTAGCGTATTCATCTCTTCTTCTTTCTGTTATTACGCTTGTGTAAAACCGCTCAAAAAGTTATGTGTTGTATTGTATTGTAGTTAAACCAATGAAACATAAGAGGCTATATTAGGCTCTGTCTTAAAAGGCTATATTAAAAGTTCCGTATACCGGACTTCGTAATTCAAATCTCTTATGCCTACTTGAACCAAGCTGTCAAAGTCCCTACTTTACTCGCTTGGCAGTTCTTAACAGTTAAAATCTGGACTGTTAAAAACTACCAAGCGAATAAAGTAATTGCTTAGGGACTTTGACAGTTTGGTGCAAGTAGGCATTAGTAGCATTGTATGAGTCATAGACTGGCTTATTCCATACCTTTTATTACCTGGAAAACACCTCATTATATTTTTTCATACTAGGTAATATTTTTATTGCCTCAATTTTGCATAATTATGTCCACAGCCTCACACGTCTGTGCAGGGTTGTGCCAGTTCGGACAACCTAATTAAAATATTTCCCTCGACACCATACACAGCTTATAACCTCACAGTCGCTTCACTGTAAGGAATTTCGGACGTCGTCGTAGCATTGTTTTGGATATGGTGCTAAATGGTGCTGTGTGCAATGTCCAAAATATTAATTTTAATCCGACTTCAAAATAGGAGGAGGCTATCAATTCGGTTCCTTTTTTTTTGTTGTTACTTTAGGAGAGGTTCTGTTTTTATAAACCGATTTGAAAAAATCTTTATTTAAAAGTAAGGATTGGTCCCATAATTTTTGAAAATCAGTTCAGTACTTTGGTTTTGAAATCAAAATAACTGAAAAATTGACGTCGTATATTAAACGAAATTGCGTATTTTGCTTCCCTGTGACTATTCAGTGGTGTTTACGATCACTAGAACAGTCCAATTGAAGTAGGTTGTAGTATGTTTTTGTAAAACCTTGATTATTATAATTTTCTTAATTGTTTCAACTGAACTGAAGAGTCACTAAGGGTTTTTGGCGGGAACATGAAAAATGGCGCATTGGCGGCATTAAATTAATTGACAAAACTTGTTTATCTTTGAGTGTTTAAGTGTAAAAACGGTGGTTTTTTATCCATTATATGCTCGTGAACGTGTATGAGTGTTGGTGAATAGTGTAATGCTGTAAAACGTGACTTTTCGTGTTGCCTCCAAAACTCCATAGGAGCCTCTAGTAAAGTCGCAACCACCGCTACTTTTTTTTTTTTTTTTTTTTTTCTTTCGAAGAACCTAAGTTCTTCGGTTTTGGCTTCACATCAAAGGTATACAGGGTGTAATCGTTAAGTGTGCACAGGCGATTATTCCGTAACTATTGCAGATATCAAAAAACTTTAAACTGATATCGAAAGTACTTTACCTAATGAGTAAAATGACATTAATAACTTTTTAAAAATAAAACGAGAAATATCCAAAAAAATTACATTAATCACTCCCATACATTTTATTTCTTAGTAAGTACAAAATTTTGTGTTCAAAGCATATGTTCGAAGTGACGTCCTCCTTGTGCAATACAATGACGAGCTCTATTTACAGTTTCTAAATGAACTTTCCTTAACATTTGCGGAGTAATTAAAGCAATTGCACGACGTACACGATTCTGTAACTCTTCTAGGCTGTGTACTCTCTCAGCGTACACGTGGTCTTTGACAAATCCCCATAGGAAGAAATCACAAGGCGTGAGATCCGGGGATCTGGCAGGCCAAGGGGTTGCACTATTATTGGCTATTAAGCCATTATAATTGTTTCGTAAGAAATTCATTACAACATTTGTATTATGTGCAGGTGCTCCATCTTGTTGAAAAATTATCGACCTTCTTTCATCGTCTGGAATTGGTTCTAAGAGACTTGGCATATCGTTTTGTACAAAGGAGAAATATCTCTGTCCATTTAAGGTTCCACTGTAAAAATATGGCCCAATGATCCGATCTCCAAGAATACCACACCACACATTAATTGAGAATCGCACCTGAGCTCTAACTTCAGTAGTTAAGCGAGGATTGTCAATTGACCAATAATGCGAGTTTTTTCTATTGTAAATGCCGCAGTTTGAAACATTACTTTCATCGGTCCATAAAATTGACCTTACATTGACATAATTATTGACTAGCCAATTGCAATAGACCAGCCGACGAGCAGGATCATCATTGTGCAGCGTTTGAGTAGGTTTTATCTTAAATGCTTTGAAGTTGTGTTTTTTTAATAACTTGTGTACATAATTGTGGGACACTGGAAATGATCGGGCCACTGAACGCGTTGATTCTTGTGGATTATCTACTACGTAGTTAATAATATTGTTATCTAAGTCATTATCAAATTCCGGAGCTCTTGTTCTCGAACCTTTTTTTCTGTTAAAAGATCCATAATTTATCAAATTGTTATCCAACTTACGTAAATACGTACCAGAAGGAACTTCTCTATCTGGGTACTCTCTTCTGTAGGCGATAATGGCCGCCCTATTGTTACAATCATGTTTGTAGTACATTTTTAACATGTCCCTCTTTTCTGTATTGGAATATGCCATTTTTCAATCAAAAATGCAACAATCACGATTATTAACGCAAATTGAAAAATACAATAAATTGGCGGGAACGAGAACCCGCGATAAAGAATTTGAATTTAGAACGAACACCAAAGAGTATCTTTCTTTTTGTTTTTATTTAGTATGTTGCTTTTCAGCTAGTTCAAATCAATACAATATTGAAACAAGGTTTATTATAAATTTGAAGTGGTAAGATAATTAATCTACACGTGTATCTACTTGAAATTCATTAATACCTTCATATCGTACATAATTATAAAATGACAAGGGTAAAATGAGTAGGTACTATTCCACTTCAAATAAGGAAACTAAAACCTTTCTACTATCTCATACTAAATGTATGGGAGTGATTAATGTATTTTTTTTGGATATTTCTCGTTTTATTTTTAAAAAGTTATTAATGTCATTTTACTCATTAGGTAAAGTACTTTAGATATCAGTTTAAAGTTTTTTGATATCTGCAATAGTTACGAAATAATCGCCTGTGCACACTTAACGATTACACCCTGTATAGCCAGTGTCAAGTAATTAGAGAGATTATTTTGTCATAAGTCAGAGTCGATAAGTCAAGTCATGCCCCTGTAAAGTAGTGGTGGTTGCGACTTTACTAGAGGCTTCTATGGAGTTTTGGAGGCAACACGAAAAGTCACGTTTTACAGCATTACACTATTCACCAACACTCATACACGTTCACGAGCACTTAATGGATAAAAAACCACCGTTTTTACACCTAAACACTAAAAGTTATACAAGTTTTGTCAATTAATTTAATGCCGACAATACGCCATTTTTCACTTTCCCGCCAAAACTCCCACCGCTACTTTACAAGGGCATGACTTGACTTATCGACTCTGACATTGAATTTGACTTATGACAAAATAATCTCTCCAATTACTTGACACTGGCTATATACCTTTGATGTGAAGCCAAACTGAAGAACTTATGTTCTTCGAAAGAAAAAAAAAAGAGTCACTAGAAGTAGTAGTAGTAATAATGGACATACGAGTAGAAGAAGGCCAAAGAAAAGATGGATGTACGAAAGAGAATATAAACAAAGCAGGCGTTAGTACAGAGATGGCGCTGTGTGCTGTGGCTGATAGAGACGAATGGAAGAAGAAGAAATAATGTGCCGCCTTCTTCATCTTCATTCATCACAACTCACAACCTACTTACATTACGCCAATATTTAATCAGCCCTATTATAAATTGGTTCACTACGTAGAAAATGCTATGGAGCGATGATCTGCATGCTATTGATGTCAAAAGTGAGAAGAGCCGAAGATCGGGCTCAGTGGAGCGCTTTAGGAGAGACCTACGTCCAGCAGTGGACTGCTATAGCTTGATCATGATGATGATGATAGAAGAGCTTTTATATATAAAATTTTAGCTTAATTTGAATTTGGTTATTTGCTAGCCATTTTCTTTTACCTGTTTCCCAAAAAACCGCGTATCAAAAAAGGAAAATCTCCAAATTATCGCAGCGGCAGACCTACGGCGGAAGAAAATAATTAAGTAGCTTAATTATTTATTATAATTAATGGTTTCCGCCGCTGTGATTCTTGTAGGTTGGATTTTTTCAGGCGTAGAATTACTTGCATATGGATTTGAGGAAAATAGCACAATTGTTGACCAAGAAATTCTGTTTGGTCAACCACTTACCATAAACATAGAAAAAAAAATTGTTGTCTGTAAAGTTGGTTTACGGACGATAGTTTAACGTGACTACCAGCGTAACGGGACAATGAGCGTTACCGGACAATGACGTCAACGTTTTCGTGCATGGAGCCGGCGCGGCGGCGTTCATCGATTTATAAGACGTAGTCACGTCAAAAATTTTTGAATAGTCAAAATTATAATACTCAAAAACCTTTTTTGATTTTTTTTTATTGGCCATCAATCGTGTACTCAACTTATGAGGTTTTTCGAAAGGATAAAAATATTTTTTTGTAAATAAATGAGTTTATGTGTAAAATAAAATAAAATAATGAGTTTGTACCAATTCCACTTTTCACTTTCATTACGAAAGTGACGTAAATTTCATTCAAATTACCTTTTTAGTAACTTTCTGAATAATTTCTCCCTTTTGTTCTCCGTTTTCGTCACAAGAACCAACATAACACACCAAAACCACTTATGAAGGTAACTTAGTAGATTATCTCAGAATGTATTAATTAATTATTAATACGAATACGCGTTAATGATAAAACTCTATGGAGGTAGGATGTGGGGAAGTCGGGCCTTTTATCAAAATGCAAATTAGGTAGTAATTGTACATAATTTTACCTACATCTTTGAGGTAGCTAAGCTGTACATGACAAGATAGGTTTAGTGTCATAGGATAGTGTGTAGTAAGTAGGCTTGCTAGTAGTTTAGGAATTTTGAACATTTATACTAGTTGTTCTATATTTTTATTTTTGTTTGGTTATGTACATATTAAATTAATTTGATTATATTTTTCTTCAGCTATAAGACATTCATATACGATTTGTGAAAAAAATGTGATTGAATAAATTAAATTAAATGTAATAATTTGTTGTTTAGTGGCAAATAAATTCATTTCAGTATTTATTCTTAATTTTTAAGCTTAATAGTAAATATGCTATGATAAATAGTTATTTGTACACCAAGGGCCTGAAACAAGTCATTTTTATACGAGACTGAAATATTCGCCCTCGCTTTTGGCTTGGGCTGACAAAAGTCTCGTATATAAAATAGGCTTCAGGCCTTTTTATGAAAAAAAATAGGTTTTTAGCATGTAGGTACTCGACTAAAGTATATCTTATCGTGTCACTAGTTCCTTCGAACCAGTGTGGTGAAAGGATTTCAAGTGCGCCTCGATGTTTTCCTTCACCGTTTCACCGTTGCGAGAACGTGGGATGCTACATAGATTTTTTTGACTGAAAAAAACCCATTTTCCCACGTTCTCGCAACGGTGAAGGAAAACATCGTCAGAAAACCGGCATGTCGTAGAACCTAAAGTTCGAAAACATGTGTCGAGTGCACGAAAGGAGCCTCTTCGAGGCGCTCTTGAAATCCTTTCACCACACTGGTTCGAAAGAACTGGTGACACGAAGAAGACTACACATTCTAAGTTCTAACACATTGTTTACAGAATGTCGCTTTCAAACACCACTTTGCGCAGGTGGTGACAAAGTTACCGAATACTTTATGGAAATTTCGAATTTTATCAAAAGTTTTCACGTAAAAATTATATGCACATCAATAAAAAAAACGTTTAGATGGGGTTTTAAGCCTTGGCCACACAACGCAAGTTGAGAACGCTCCTCAATGATGTCCTTATTTATAAGTTGGTATTATTAGGATATCAGCTTTTTTTTTTTAGAAAATTGGTTGTTAATAGTAGTACATATTAACTTCGAAACCGTTAATTGCAGACATAGAAATTGTCTAAACATAACTGTGTTTCAGTTTAGAGGACAAAGGACTATGTAGCTAGTGGAATTATTCCACTTGCGACACTGACTACCCATAATCTTATTGTAATGAAATGCTATTTGTAACACCGACATTTCTATTTCAAAGTCTCGAATGGCTTTGTTTTAGCATATGCAATAACCTAAAAGTCCTTAGCTCAAAATGCTCGCAAAGTCACTTGTTTACATATAATAATCAAAGTTTTTACAAAAACATACAACAACCGACTTCAATTGGACTGTTTTAGTGACCGTAAACACCACTGATAAGTCACAGGAAAGAAAAATGTTGAGCATTCTGATTTAAGAACTAAACTAATGAAATTATTTTGATGAAATTTCTTTGTTGATAAATGATATAGAAAAATTAAAAAAAAAACAACCAAATTGAGAACCTTTTTAAAGTCGGTTGGACAATCATTATTATCATTTCCTCAGTAGATTGTCAGCAAGTTTCAGCTACTTCATTAGTAGATAGAAACTAGCTACTAACCTACTCGCAATTTTAAAACGCGTCGTGTGGCGATGGCTTTAGGTCTAAGGCATGCAGCAACTTCGGGTCGCATAAAAGTTTTTTACGAGTATTATTTTAACGAAGCTTAAATGTTTATGACAGCATTACAATTTAAGTTTTAAAATAATAGTAATCTGATACCATAAAGACGAAAAAGTAATATTAATGTTTATAAATTATATTAGATATTATACATTATTTTTGAAAGATCAATGAAAAAAGTTTTGAATCAGAAATATATTATTTTAAGTTAATAATTTGTGGCTCGAGTAAAATAATTTGGCCTCGAGCCATTTTAAAATTTCATGATCGCACCTAACTTTTTGTGTTTGTAATAAGTAGGTTGGTACCTACATAGGTAGGTATATAAAATCATAATAATAAATGTACGGGTGTAGGTGTAATGTATAGATCTTTATTTGTAAGCTAATTAAAATAACATAATAAAACCTATAGCATGGTACAAATGGCAGTAAATACGCTGCAATAGAATTGTATAAATAAGCTAGGCAGTTATTCTACGAAAGCGCTACGGAATAGTGCTACGTAATAGTGCTACGCAATATAGTGCTACGAAAGTGCTACGTAATATAATATTGTGCTACAAAAGTGCTTTGCAATATTGTGCTACGAAAGTGCTACGCAATATTGTGCTAAGAAAGTGCTATACAATATTTTGCTACGAAAATGCCACACAATATATGCTTCGAAAGAGATAGTGCTTCAGAAGTGCTACGCACTTGTGCTACGAAGGTGCTACGCATTCTACCATAAACGGGCTAAGTAGAGTGTTACCAGGTCCTACTAAAGTAATACGTAAATGTGATATGAAAGAGCTACGTGACGCATTGACTGCACTTTTGTATATTTGATTAGTATCTACAAAAAAAAATTGCAAACATACTTTTCTGTTATTCAATAAAAACTTGGAATAAAATATAACTGTCAAAATTTTGAAATTGTCAACGTAGCCATAAATACTGTCAATAATCAAAAACCTACGTTTACAAAATTCATTTACAAATTGAATTGAAACCAAATAATCACAAGAAGCACCAATGAATCGCGTTTAATGGATGAAAAACCCAGTTCCGACAGACAAGAAGCAAAAGAAGAAAAAAAAAATCATGATAGTCAAAACAAAGAAAATGCTGGACCTTCTAGGGCTTACGAACTACCAGGGGCCATACCAAGCCCTAAATCCAAACCTGGCCTATCTAAATCAGAACATAACATACGACAAATCATAACAGCACAAGATGTAACTAACGCCTTAAAATCTCTAAGCTTCGGCAACCCTGCACAAGCCAAAAACAACATTAACGACTTGGATCTTCCCATACTTGATAAAGGTGGAAACGACAAGGAGTCAACTACATTGCTAGATATCAAAAAGTTTATGGCTTCATGCTTTAAACTGGATGAAAGCAACCCTGTGGTAGTAAGAGATATCCCTTTACAAAGTATTCAAACTTTGGGAAGTGTAAACACTCAAGAGGCTAATTCTAGTTGTATCGGCACTGAATGTATTACTATCCCATTAGCAACGAATGAAGTTATAGTGACTGTAGATCCTAAAGTATTGAAGGAGAAAAAGAAAACTTCAGGTAGTAATTCACTTTAGCTAACCGAACGAAGTCTCAGGTCTCTGAATTTAGATACTAAAGCATCGATGACACACGGCTTTTAAACTCGCCAACAATCAGTTTGTAAAAAAGCCGTGTGTCAAGGACGCTTATGGCAAATCGACGGTTGTATGTGTGCATGTCACAGAAGTATTATTAGTATAGAATCACAATTTAGTAGATACATTGATGCGCCAATAGAAAGGGAAGCCACATTGGCTAACTTCTAGTTAATTTTGGTCCGATGCTAATTTTTGTGAGAAGTAATTAAACTACATAAGTATTGTTGTCAAAACTACTAGGTAAAAAGTATCAAACATTGAGTGAGTAATCATAATCACAGAACTTAGATAAATGTAAAAGGTTTTTTTATAAATTCAATTATTTTCAAGCAATACGATGTTTTATCATTCGTCTTGCGACACTTACTTTTGAGCTACAAAAATTTGTATCGAACCTATTCCCTCGGGGAAAGGGCCAAGGCGCTATCACTGTCTTGTTCTTTCTCCTTTCTTTTCTTTCTAGGCAGTCTGTCGGAGAGGTCAGAAGTGGCAGTGGGGCTGAGAGATTCGCTGTCCAGCATAGGATCCAACGTGTGTAGAATTTGTATGACGCGAGGACGTGAAAGGTATAAAATTAATTAATAAATAATATTAATAAACATTCACACACTCACACCCCTGCACTAGGATTCCCTGTGTCGCAGGTGGCATGGATTGGACACATACAAGACATCACAACACCGTCCCAAGAATAAACATTTGTGTTCGTCAAAAAAATATTCGCCCCGGCCGGGGATCGAACCCGGAACACCAAGCTTCGCAGGCAGGGTCACTACCAACTAAGCCACGGTGTCGTCAATTATTTAAATAAGGCTTAAAGTAATTATAATTCACTCAGAATATTATACTCAACGAGTTGACACCCGCAACTTCGTTTGCGTTAAATTTTAATTTAAAGTATATGTATTTATTACCCAGTTTTTATTATATCAATTTCTTGTTTGTCTGTCTGTCTGTCGTTCCGGGTGTAATCTTGCAACTCAAATTCTGAGCACTTCCCGATTAGCAATCCGGTTAAACTTTTAGGGTAGCTCAAAACTCGATGACAATGCATTCTAGATCCATTTATCAGCACAGGTACAAAGCTGACCTTACTTAAAAAAGATTAGATTAGATTAGATTTTAATCTACATTTCTTGTTTGTAGCTGAATTTAATCCTCAGAAGATTTTGACTCGCCGAAGTCTGAAACGAGACTTTCGGCGAGTCAACATCTCCTGAGGATGCCTCGTGTAGAGGCGAAACACGTGTTGAGTTCTAAATTGGTTTCTATGTTTTTGGCGCTTTGGTTTCGATAGGTACTAAAATTCTAAACTAGAGTTAAGTTAATTATTAAGACCTTTGTTTAGAAATTAAGCGGATTTATTACTCAATATATTTAAACTATTTATTAATATACACGAAACAAGACAGAAAAAAAAATACACATGATCAGTTGCCGTCACTGAACACAGATATGGCAAAAAATCTTGAATAAATTAAGTCGATTTTTTGTAAATTTTTCTTAATTAAAAATGGATAACTGTTGTCGTTAGTTTTTTTCCTATAGATTTGCATCAGGCAGTAACCCTTTATTGATAATAATTTAAGTTTTATTCATCGTTTGGAAAGCCCGGGCACCTAGCTTGTGCGAGTTCGCAAAAGCTCGGCTCGGGCGCCGCACTCGGGCTCTGCTGTCACGCTGTCATTTTGTAGAAATTCAAAATTCTGACTGCACAGATACAACGAAGTACCCTGTTTTTTTGGTAATTAAAAATTGGTGGTGTATATGGATCTCCGCAAAGTAACGCCTGAATCAATCAATTAGTGGTTTTTAGTATTAAATCTACATTTATTGTTTGAGTATGTAGCTGAATTTACTCTATTTTTTTCAGACTCATATCCCCATGCAACTGCAAAGGCTCTCTCGCTAATGTTCATCTGAGCTGTTTGGAGAGATGGCTTAACCAGGTCGGGAGGAATCATTGTGAACTGTGCGGATTCAGGTAAATGCACGGTAAATCTCATCACATTACACTTAAAACTTTACAATACCATTCATACTAAAAAGCCGTGTTGGCCGAGTGGAAGTTGCCTTGACTTCCGATCCGAAGGTCGTTAGTTCGAACCTGGTCATATACTAATGGATTTTACTATTCAAAAAATATATGTGTGCATTTAAACACGTGATTAACGATGAAAGAAAACATCGTGAGGATACCGGCATGTTATAGAACCTAAAAAATTCGGAAACATGTGTCAAGTGCACAAAAGGAACCTCTTCGAGGCGCACTTGAAATCTTTTCACAGTACTGTAACAGTTTTACAGTATTTTAAGGCGTTTACTTACTGTAGGATTCAATTTAGATGGCTTGTTAACCTAGCTATTCTGCCGCCAAGCAGAAATGATTCCGTTCTTAATTGATGTGTTCTGATATATAGGAATCTGGTAGCTAATGACTGTACTTTTAAGACTAAGCATTAATATCTAAAATAAAAATCATTTCGAAGAAATTGACGAATAAGTATTTTAACTTAGTAAGATAATAATATGCACTTATAATACACCGTAACCCAAAATAACATTCACTTAATTAAAAAGTAAAAATTTAAAAAATGGAATGTTCTACGTTGTCTTTGGTTTTTTGTTATTGCATACCAAAGAGCTTTTATACATATATCAAGAGAGCTAACACGCCATTTTGTTTTATTTAAGGATTAAGAATTCTGAACCTTATCACGACCGAATAAAGTTATTTTTTAATTAAATCAAAATATAACGATAAACGATCTGACGATCGATCGACAGAGAGCCTACGTTTCTGTGGTGTGTCTCGTTCACACAGTGTCGCCAGCATACAAAATTAAAATGGACATGGTAGAAAAAACAAAAACATTGGGCACTACATAATTTCACTTAATATTCGCAAGGATCATTTTATATAGGCAACTAATTAAATAACTTAATTTCTCACTAAGTACAAGAATGTGTCTTCGTTTTGATAAAAGCAAGGAATTTATAAACGTAGTTTATCAATTTATTGGATAAGAGTTATTGGAAAATAGGAGGAATGTGATGTCAATATGCTGGTAACTCTTTGCAAACCAATGAAACAACATGGCGGATATTTGTCTTTGGATTGGCGGCGTATTTTAAATTATTACAAGAAATTGGTTGTATTATTATTTTACTTAACTGTTTTACTAAAATGGTCCAAATTTGTGTCGTAAGTGGGTGTGAGAAAGAGTCGTATCCAGATTGTGGGATATCCTTTCACAGGTAAGAAAATTTCGATATGGATCAGTAGTGTGTCCATTTCATTTTTAATTTCAGGATATTCACTATATAATTTAATTTTGTAACGTTCATAAGTTTCAACTCGTTTCCACCCTGTTCAATAATTCCACCCTGTTGCAGATTGCCTGCTAAGAAAGATTTGAAAAATATATGGAAGGAAGTTTTGCAATTGCAACATTCTGTAAAATTGTCCGAGTACTCTGTGGTATGTAGTTTACATTTTAAAAAGGAAGACTATTTAACTGAAGCTAAAAAGAAGCTTAAATCAGATGCAATTCCTTCTATTTTACCAAAGGTAAAAGAAAGTTTTTTTTATTTTAAATAATTTTATAACCTCACACTTATTCGTACCAATAACACTAGATTATCTTACTGCTATTATAAATGTCAAAGTTTGTGTGTATGTGAAATATACCTATGTTACTCTTTCATGCAATAACGCAAAAGGTAGCAAAAAATATTTCATCAGTATTAGTCGACATGAACTCATGACAAATGACGACTACAATTTAAATGGATACCTCGCGGGAAAAGCCGCGGGCGAAAGCTAGTCTTTAATTGAAAGATAATAAGAAATATATCTTAGGTTCTGCTGGGAGCCCGCTCAAAAGGCAAGGTAGTGCACTCCCGGTCTTCATAATCCAGCCACTGGATACTTCAACGCTTGATGATATCTTATAAGTGAAATAGGACAACGCCTTAGACGCACTGAGCAAAACTATTCTCAGACAATAGAATAATGGTAGCGTTACATAAACAATTAACATTTAAAAACTAACAATTAAAACATTAAACATTAAAATTGACAAAAATGGTCGCGTTACAAATTAAGTGCCTGTATTGTTGATGCTATATTATGACCGTTAACAATAAGTATTTTTTTAATTGTACCCTTTCTAATGTCGTGTAATTGTAGTCACTGTTAAACTGTATAAAATAATTTATTTTTAATAATAAATAAATTTGGCAATATATTGTGTTTGAACAAAATTATATTATTTTATTTCCACTTTAGTAATAAGCCGTATAACGGCTCAATTCATTCTGATCAATGTTATGTCTAATTCAATGGTATATATTACTGTTTCATTCGAACAGTAATTATTTTTCTCGGCAGGTAGGTACCTAACCTAGATATATATCGATTCTAATTCAAATGAAACGAATTTTTTTTAATGCAAATCGTTTAATTCAAAAATTGTCCTGTTTAGTTCAAAAATTATGGACGCCCTTTTAGAAAGAGACACACTCCTTAATGGGTAGTCTCTTTCGGCTCTCGGTTTTCGTGTGAGTCGGCCTTCTAGATACTAGTAGGTATACAAGTTCTTTGTTGCATACTCATTTTAAAAAGTTATAAAATTTTGTTTTTTTCACTATGTCAGTGCAACGTGGAGCCATAATTTCATTGCATGAGCGTGGAAAAAAGGCAGTGTGAGATAGCAAACATTCTCGGTGTTAGTCGTCAGTTAGTTTTTTCAGCAATTAAACGTTATAACGAGCTCGGCCACATCGGAGACCGTCCTGGACGAGGACGCAAGAGGACTGTTAGAACTTGTAGGAACCGACCGACACATTATCAAACAAAGATTAGTCCGTAATCCACAGACCAAGGTGAGAAATATGGCACGAGACTTGGAAATCAGTCGCTCCAGCATACAGCGTATCGTAAAGCATGATCTACAATTGGTACCATATAAACTCAGAAAAGCGCGATTGCTTACGGACAAAGACAAAAAAAATCGGCTTGAGAGATGTCGTTTGCTTAAACAACGCTCCGCAGCGTCAAATTGGGAAAATATCGTATTTTCTGACGAAAAATTATTTTCGATAGAACAAGCCCATAATCACCAAAACGACAGGATCTGGTCTTCCACTCGTCCTGGAGCTGCTACAATTGTTCCACATCGCCAAAACGCTGAAACAGTCATGGTTTGGGGTGCGATTTGCGCTACTGGCAAAACTCCCCTAGTTTTTGTAGAAAAGGGTATCAAAATCAACCAAGAAAACTACCGTTTAGATATTCTTGAAAATGTGCTTCTTCCTTAGAGTCAAGAGCACTTTAGTAACGGTAGATGGATATTTCAACAAGACTCTGCTCCAGCTCACAGGGCCTTAAGTGTTCAACAGGGGTGCAAAGACAATTTTCCTGATTTCATTAGCTCCAAAGAGGGCTACCCTACTCACCTGATCTGAATCCGATGGATTACAGTTTATGGTCTATCTTAGAAGCAAGGTCCTGTGCTACGCGTCATAGAAGTGTTGACGAACTAAAGGCAATTCTTACACGGGAGTGGGACAAAATATCTGTGGAGGAGCTGCGGAAAATTGTAGAAAATTTTACCAAGCGTTTGTCTCTATGTATCCGCGCTAAAGGAGGTTATTTTATAGACAAATAGGGCTTTTCGTAGAAAATAAAGTGTATTTTAATAATTTCTAACCTTATTTAATTCACGTGTAAAATTAATAAAATGTTTTATAAAACCTCTTGTCAACGTTATTTTGGGCCACCCTGTACTTATAGTCGTTCATTAATGCCATTAAAGCTACGGGAATAAATTAAGTCGAGTAAGATAAACTTATCTACTGGTCAATCGAATTAATTTTAATACGAAACCCATTAAAAAAAACAAGGCAATAAAATATTTATCTCCTTTATCGCTGGAATAATAAAAATAGTTTGGTACCTATCAAGTTATTTTCCCGGTAACGTTTAATTCCCGTTTCGGGCGTCGATCGTTAAAACTTATTTAACGGACTAGTCTGTAGGGATGTGCGTTGTTTATCCGATTTTATGAAAAACGAGAATTACACGGGAAAAAAAATGGGATAGCGAGACAAAATAGTGACCGATAATATATTTTCTTGTACTTACATCTATTAACTTTTGCTAGATAGAACTAGTATATTGTAATCGTTATTAAATTTCGCTGGCAGGAATTATTATTATTTACTTCAGTAAAGCTCAGTTCACACGTTCCAGCTACCCCGCGATCCGCACGCCTCGATACACGGTGCTGCAGGCGCTACGGCTATGGTTCGGAAATCCACGCAACAGGAGCCATTTGCAGGTGTGTACCGGCTTTAAAAATGCAGCGCTATCCACACGTTCAAGCACAGGATGTCGGTTTTCTGGGCATTCATTCATTTCCACAATAGATTGTGGCAGTTTGACGTCATAAAAATGGCGGGATCTTGATGTTGGGTAAAAACAAACAGGTTTCCATAAGGGTTTTTTTGTTGTTTTCAGTCGTTTTAGAATACGGCATTAGGTATAAGTATAGGTAAGTACCTAACTTGCAAATAATTTATTCAAAGATGTAAATGACCTAAAATGCAGTAACTTGTATATTTGTTTACCAAAATGTTAAAATTCGCCATTTTGTGACGTGAAAGCTTCCAGTCTATTCGTCTTTGCAGGTGTGTGGTTTAAAAATACAGCTCTCTCCACACGATCCAGCATACCATGTTGATTTTCAGTGCACCAATTTCCACAATTTCATTCGTCTTCCCATTTTCCACCAGTTCCAAAATGCTTTCTTTTTTTGGCGATGCAAAATCGGGTCGGGCGTTTAAACGGCAGTTAGTATCGTGAATGGTAGTTTTATGGCCTGTGCAAAAGTATTACTTTGTAAGATATCACAACAATGTCACTGGACAGGTTTTCAATATAAATAATGCAAAAATTAAAAGTTAAAAAAATCTGCACCAAATTCCCGCGCACCACGACGGGACATAATTTTTTCCATAAGAACTCATGAATATTACTATGATTTGTCTATTTTTTTAGTGTTGCCACATAAAGAGTGCTACTGTAAAAACTGGTCAAGTGTGAACTTATCGATGAATGGTTCCGTATATTTTTTTCTATAGCACAATAAAAAAATTGCAAGAAAATGTAAACGATTCAATGTTTCGATTAAACAATTGTGACGTTATGTTGCTTCATCTGTTAATTTGAAATTCTACTCAGCGATGCTTTCGTTCTTAACTGTACCTAACTGGATAAACATTTTAGGACAATATCATTTTAAAATAATTCCCTCAGTAATCCTAACGAGCGGCTTTTGAGCTTACAACCCAATAATGAAGCTTGACGCAAATTTATTGATTTACTCCCTCGGGGGGACGCAATCTGTCACTTGGCGCTTGTACGACGCTAAGGGCTAATTAATTTATCCGGATGACTTTGGTACGGTTTACTAAGATTTTCAGGATTTTACAAGTTCAATGGGAAATCATGGTGATTTAAACGACACATTATGGTCGAATGGCAAGTGCTTTAGACTGCTACGCCGAGTGTCGCAGGTTCTATGCCCGCTGCAGGACAAACATTTTTGCGATGAGCATCAGTTCTTGTCCTAAATCTGGGTGTTTTCGGTGTACCTAACCTATCCTATGTATACGTTAAAAAAAAAGTCTGAAAAAAATATACTTAAGTACAAACAGACGTGACGATTCTCAATATTCTTATATCTGCCCTAAATTTGAATAGATACATTATTGTGGTTTTTAAAGTTGCCAGTACAAATATTAATTATTGCCATTAATCATGTTTTCGGTGTAGATAGGTTTTCAGGGTAGGATAATAATTAATAAAATTATTATCTGGAGTTTGTCCTATTTGGACACTTACCAGCTTACTATTTAGGTTATTGCCTCATGTCGCTCAAGTAGCCATTTAAGTGAAGCCAAAGTATTGAAACCTGTCACACAATGGTAATTTATCAAACAATATTTCACATTTACTGTTGACCGCAAGATGGCGCTGTCATTTTGAAACCGCGTTCAGATGGCTGACATGACAACGCTCCGCTCGTGCGTGACTCTTACTTATTGAATTCTGTCTCGTCCTCGCCCCATTCATATTGAATTTGCTCTTGACACCCGCCAGAGTTGTTAATTTCACATGATTAATTGGAAAGTAACTCGTTTACTGTAGTCATAACGCGAAAATTCAAATAACTTCTCTTCTCATAAGAAGGAATCTATTTTAAGAGTAGGTAGGTACCTATCTATTCATTAGTTTTTCAAAAAGGTATCACGTGCAACTGTCTTTCGTTGAAATCGTTTTTTGCCAGGTTACTTTTCAAAATTTTATAAGTAAATGATCCAAACGCTTTATGTAATTTTATATCAATGCACAGCTTATTGGTAAAATACACATAAAATAAAACTAACAAAACGTTTGAATTATTTTCCGCACTAACCAAAACCTACACAACGAAATACGAAACCTACTAATAATAAGTGATTATTAGCACAGAAATTATTATAATGCAGCGACCGCGATTGATTCTAATTAAAATAATAATCAGTTCTAAGCCACAACGCAAAACGCTGACATGGAATAGCGGCAGGCAATTCCATTTTCGGCAGTAGGTAGGTATTTCCGATTAAAATCAAACCGTTATACCTAATTGTAATTAACCTACTTTTGAATTACTGATCTTACACTTAATTAATTAATACGCTTAAGTGATTGAGATGGTCTTGAATTGGCTCAGATTATCTGTTCCTACCTACTGGTTTCTAGCTCTATGTAGTGTTCTGATAAACGAGTAAATCTAGATCAATCTGGGATTGCGAGCTTTGCAATTAACTAAATATGATTATCTATGTGGCAAGGTCCTTCAAGCTTGTTACTTTCTGACAGCACGTTTCGTTACGTTCTACGTTACGTTCGTTAGTTACAAAATCACCATTGAAATCCGCCCGGCGCGCCCCGGCAAGCGATTTGTACGCTGTGATGTGATACTTGTCACCATTCACAATTTCATTCGTATCGTAAATAACAATAACAGTCAATCAGTAGTGTGATGACTGTGAGCGGGAGTAATTGCGTGACGTCGCGTCATGCGAGAATTATTTTAACAAAATGTGACATTATCATATTAGACCACTGATGAAAAATCACCGGTGAATTCACTGTGACAAAATTAAATCATATCACCAGTGACAATGGATTAGAAGTAGCAATCATTTCCATGCCTAAACAAAATGTTTCGTTCCAGTCCGACTGCCTGATATTCTGGCTACTGTCGACCGTCACGGCTGGTCTGCTGGCGGTATGCATCGTTGGTACACAATACTTTGTGATTGAGGGGAACAAATTTGGTAAGCTTGACGCTGGAGCTAGAAAGGAGGAAGGTGTGTTAACTTTTATTTTGTATTATTTTTGAAGGGTTTCATAGTACCTACTTACTTATTTTTTTTTATTGATGTGTAATTCATCTTATCTCTCGCTTTCTGTCAATTTGTGGAAGTAATTTCGTGAAAATGGGACGGAAGTGTGTGTAACAGGAAGTTAGCCGTCAGATGGTAACAACATCAGAAAAAAATTGTAATTGAGATGTCTAATGTTACACATCATTATGCGACTACTGTCAGGCTCGCTCGTGTTTCTGTATTATTGTATCCTAAAAAAAATAGTTAATTAATTCCTACTGTGTGTGCTCAGAAATGGGTATTTACTGCCCTATTGCTGCATCTGCATAAGAATTTACACGTTTTACATGAAAATACATACAAATTTCAATTAGAATGCACCTCAACGTCGCGCTTGCACATCATATGCAGCAATTCAACTTAGCTTTTTTAATTCCTAAATAGCTATTCTTATAGCTATTGGTACCTATAGTTATTAGATTGTAACGGGTATTTATCGCACTCACCTCATCTATTTTTGTCCCGACGTTTGAGGTGAGCGTGATAAAACCCGTTACCTACAATCATAAACCTAATATGGTGTGATAATCGGGAAAGTCTACGAAAAACTATTGGTACTTCAGTTTTTTTTTCTATTGTCTCCAGGGATCTCACACCGCATCACAGAAACAGCGATGGATTTTTTCATGGCGATCGTGCTTTGCGGCTACTCTGTAACTGTGTACTTACTCTGGAAAGACCATTACGTGATGTGGAACCGTTGGAGACGGGCTAATGTCAATGTTAGACTACTGCTGGCACCCGATGCAAATCCTGTACCATTCGCTCCTAGGCCTAGATATAATGTTGTTTGATTATAATGTATTATTTTTTAACACATTTTCATTTAGTTACTCAAATGTCTAGGCAGAAATTTCTTCGCAAAATGAATGTTTCTAGGGTTGCTTTTAATTCACAAAAAATAAGATGTTGGCATTAATCTTGGAATGTACCTAACCTAATTACCTGTGAAAGAAAGGGATCTCGCTGTTGTGACTTCCCTATGTCTAGATTTAAACACACTACGCTACAGTAAATATTAGGTAACCTTATTTCTGTATTTAGCACTATCTCCTATCTAATCCTAAATTATTTATATTTTGGCAGAGATTTAACCCCAGCTGAACACCCTATAATTCTAATTTGTACATTCACAACACTACTAATCTTAGCAACGAATTCACAAGGACGCCCGCTAGGGTTGGCGCGCAGCCAGGGCCGGTTGGCTGCAAATCATCCCGCGCCGTGTAAACTGCGTGTAAACACGTCAGATTGTGAGGAATCCTTTGTAAGATTTATCTACAGGCACTTAGGGGAGGCTCGGCTTGATTCCGTAAAAATCACGTGAGCGTTATAAAATGAGAACATGAGAGTTTGAAAGGAGTAAATGGAGGGATTTCAGTGGTTACTTCATGATGTCGATTCATACCAGCGCAAGACAATTAGGTAGTAAACCTACTAATTGTCTTGCGCTAATCTAATGGTACACAGGTGTACCATTCGATTTTTTTTTTTTTTACTTTTCACATATACATGTCTTGTCTTTTAGATAAAAAGAATTTGATAGTGGACTAGTTAACTACTGTACGATTTTGCTAGTCGAGGGAATCAAGGTGGCTTAACTACGAAAACATCATTATTTCTGGTGTTACCTATAATATAACCAAAAGTGAAAATGCATGCTGTCATATATTTTTTTTTGCTATCTGTAAAAAAATCATAAGTAGGTAGTAGACCCAACATTATCAATCGAACTCAACCAAAACGGTTAGTAATACAGTTGACTCTCTGAAACATTTATTAATTGATTACCTATTTAGATTAGAAACATTTGATTACTGAATGAACTCTAATTATTATACTACGTTTAATTTTCAAAACTTAAGAAAGTAAAGATTCTGAACTCATTCAACACCCTCCTCTGGCAACAAGAATCGAAAAGGCGCGCCATATTGTAAGGTTCTTCAAAATTGCGCCGAAGGGTTAGGCTTCTGTTTTTTTTCCCGGTCTTCAGTGCAGTGCTGGTCTTCGAGCACAAGGTGCTGGTATCTAAATGTCATTATTGTTTTAAGCTACCCTTATATATTTTTATAAGTATCTGCTTACTATATTTTGAAGTTGGTCTGCCAAAGAACAAAATAAACAAGATATCATTAAAAGTCATACATGGCAGTAAGGCATAGAGCTATTGTCTTTTCTATGGGCAAACAGAAAAAAAACAATAGGGTTGCCAGTACGTACTGTAATATAAGATTTATGTTCCTATTTAATAAATGAAAAAACAATATGCAGTAATTCAGTAATTTATTGCAGTTATATATGTACACCTTAGGGCTATGGTATACTATACTTATACCCTGTTGGGCACAGCAACTTTACTAATAGGAACTTAAGTTTATTTCCTTAGGTACATATAATAGGTAGTATCACAAAGTAGGTAATTGAATATAAATTTAGTTTTTAAGATGGCACATTAAATATCTACTACTTAGATTAGTTATTTGAATGAATAGTTTATTTAAGTACCTATATTATCAATTAACATTTGTGAATTTATTATTCAAGAAACAAGATGAAATTGAGTTTAAAATAATAAAACACTATGTAAAAAAAACGTATAAAAACTAGCAATTACCTACTTGAAACAAATGATCAATTTTATAGCATAAAACATATTTTTAGTCATGATCGTAAATATGTTCTAATTTTGTATCTTTTTAGATAAACTTTCGAAACTTTTCGAAACTTCAAATGGCAGCATTGATTATGATTTTTGACGTTTGTTTGTTGTGGTAACGGAAAAAGTATTTTAGTCAATATTTGATAATTTGTGAAAAATACAGACAGTTAGTGAATTCCGTTTACTAAATTAGCTGAAGCTTTATTTAGAGATAGTTTTTCAAGCAACTAAAATGAGTTTCACATTTGGAGGGGCCACCACAACGGCTGGAAGCACATTTGGCACAACAACTCCTACAACAGGTGAATACCAAGATATATCCCAGTTTGAAATCTATAAATATACCCAATAACAACTAATCTACATCTTACAAGATTCTAGAGCTCTGAAACTCAGTAAATACAAAAAAATTGTACACGATTGATCATAACATAACCTTACTTTTTAATAAATTTAACGCATGATTTGCCCCAAAATCATAGAAAAGTACACTAAAGCGTCGATGATACACTGCTTTTTTACACGCTGCTCGTTGGCGAGTTTAAAAGCTAGCGTGTGAGCGAGTCAGCTTGCGGGAAGGATTGTCAACAAGCAGATTGTAAAAACGCCGATGACACTGGGCGACTTTACAAGCTACAAGCAAACTCGCTGGCTTGTAGTGTGTAAGAAAGCCGTGTGTCATCGACGCTTTAAACTGTAACAAAAACTTGATAATATTTGTGTACCTTTTAATGAATCGAGCTTAGAAACTTTACTTAGGATCGCTATTTGGATATTTCAGGATTCGCGTTTGGGGGTGGAGATGCATCAAAACCATTGTTTGGTGCTACTACAAACACACCAGGTAATACATCCACCTGCTCAAATACTTTAAGGAGTTTGGATGGCTGGGGTAATATGAGTCGACTTTGCGACACAGAGCACAATGTACTACTTAGAGGCAAATATTCCCAAATGAATACAGAAAATTCACGATCCATATTGTGAAATTAAGGCAAATCTGAATTCCATACAAAATGATTCGGACAAATACTCAAAAAGTATGCCGTATTATAGTAATTTCTTCACACTATTCGTTTGGTCCATGTTATTTGATTTTGTTAACAAAAAAAGTAAAAGGTTTCATACTTTAATTCAGATTTCGTACATATACGTGTTTATAAGTTAGTAGGGTTAATTTTAAAACACGTATAAAATCTAAATTAAAGTATGAAACCTTTCACTTTTTTGTTCACGAAATCAAAAAACATGGACCAAACGAATAGTGTGAAGAAATTCCTATAATACGGCATACTTTTTGAGTATTTGTCCGAAACATTTTGTATGGAATTCGGATTTGAGGATTCCCCTTAATGAAGTGTTTCTTGCTTAATGTGATGCAAAAACTTTGCGATTGTGACAAAAAGAAAGTTTGTAATGATTTAAGAATGAATAAAAGTAGAAAAATTGTTAAAGAATTTGTTACATCCAGTTACTTTCTACTTTAAGATAAGAACTGTGTGAAAAGATGTTATGGATTTTTTAAGAACAACAGTTTGTCCATTTACTGATGTACCTACAATATATAATATTTACTTAATAATAATAGCTAGCGTTAAGTTAGCCATAGTTTTGTGTAGTGTGTTTATATATGAAATCTATAATTGTAAATATTCCTATACTTCTTTTTTTATGTTTTAGATGCTAAGCCATTTAATTTCACAAGCCCGACTACTCAGGCTCAGAGCCAGTCCAGTTTGTTCGGAGCAAGTTTTGCTTTTGGTGGCGCCAAAACTACTGCAGCTACATCATCATTGTGTGAGTATCGTTGTATAGAGTGGTTTGCAAACCAATAACTCAAATAAGTAAACCGCATCTACAATTTTTTTGTTAATATCCCTACAATGCCGAAGGAATGTTCTACGACTTTTTGAATTACCATGATTTTAATTGAAGAACAGTGCACCAAACTGCAGCTGATTTTTAACGTGGTGATTACCCTAAAATCAGCTGTTTGGTGAACTTTCCAAATGACTTCAGTAATCTTAGTGATGAGACAGATTAAGGCTTATCTTACAGAAAACTTAACAGCATCTGAGAGGCAAATGGTTTTTTTTTGTGCTAGGTTTTGTTGTTTAACTTAAATGCGTAATGGTGTACAAAACATCGTGAGGAAATTGCATTCTGCTTTATAACTCGGTTGAATGAACATGACACCTGGCTCGAATGACGTTTGTGCAAAGTACAGCGTGGAATTGGATAATCTTGATAGAGAAGAGGTCCTGCAATACTTGGTAATGATAAGTAATGATAAGGCTTCGCAATTAGAGGAAGAAGAAACACAGAGGGCGCCGCGCGAGGCAGCGGGGGACGCATCAAGTTCCGAGCGAGAGTTTCAGTCAGGTGTCATGTTAATTCGCCCGAGTAGTACAAATGTCTGCATCTTTTATTTATTTATTTGATTAAAAAAGAAAAAAAGACAAATACTCAATAAGTACGCCGTATTATAGTTATTTCTTCACACTATTCGTTTTGCCTATGTTTTCCGATTGTGTCAACAAAAATTAGTAAGGTTTCATTCTTTAATTTAGATTTTATACGTGTTTTTAAATTAGTAGTGTTAATTTTAAAACACATATAATATCTAAATCGAAAAATTTTGTATGTAATTTTGCCTTGAGGATTACCCTTAAAGACTGTTTTACACTGATGTTGTGTAAAAGACTAACTATAAATTACTTATTTTATCTTTTATTTTTCTAGTTGCATCCCCCACATCAACAAATGCTGGTCAAACTGCATTTGGTGCCGCCAAGCCTACTCTCGCCCTAGGCGCGCCTCCGAACCAGACTGCCCTCGCCCTGGGCGCGCCTCCCAACCAGTCTGCCCTCGCCCTGGGCGCGCCTCCCAACCAGACTGTAGGCAGTCCTGGGTTCGGCCAACCAGCACAGGTAAACTAGAATACATTTGGTGCCGCTAAGCCAACTCGGGTTCCAAAACTCGGGGCCAAGGGTTCGGCCAGCCAGCAGGTATACATACTAGAACCATAACTTTAGATAGCTATGCATGCATGCTAATTGCTGATATTGCGCACCCAACCTACCCTATTACTCATTGACTGTGTCAATTTATTACTGTCCGTCGGAGGACGCTTTGAACCGGGATACAGTAAAAACTTGTCCGGTTCTTAGCGCATCTGTCTAGAAGTAGGTACCTAGTACGAACATAACAATGTATTCCTAAAAACAAAATCACTATTTTATACCTATTACTAATTCTAATTCTAAGCATTAGCATTAGTTTAATAGTGATATAATATAAGTACCTACTAGTTACCTTTAAGTTTTTGTGTCAATAAATTTTATTATTATTTAAAAAAAAAATAAAAAAAAAATTGATTGATTCAGGCGTTACTTTGCGGAAATCCATAAATATCAACAAATTATATAAATATACTCGCCGAAGTTTGAAACGAACTCGTTTCAAACTTCGGCGAGTCCACACCTCCTGATGATGCCTCGTGTAGAGGCGAAACACGTGTCGTATCTTAAAACTTTGGTTTTCTGTTCGTTGACTCTTTGGTTTAGTTGAACTAAAGTTAATTAAAACCTTCGTTTAGAAATTAAGCGGATTTATTACTAAATATATTTATATAAATTGTTGATACTAGAACCAATTACTAGCTCGTACCTGACGCATTGTTAGGAGTACATAAGCCCATAAACGTTGGGGAGTAGGTAAGGTTCTCAAATAGGGACCACGAATTGTACAAGAATAAAAAAAAAATGCATCCCTCAAACAAATGCAGGTCAAACTGCATTTGGTGGCGCCAAGCCAACTCTGGTATTGGGCCCGCCTCTTAACCAGACTGTTAGTTTCTGGGTTCGTCTTCGTTCTTCTGCCAAACTGCAGAAGTACTGTTACTAGAAGCGCTGGTTTTTTGTGACCCCTTTGACCTGTTCTGTGACCCCTGTGACCTGATCTGTGACCCCTGTGACCTGATCTGTGACCCATTACATTATATTGATTTCAAAAACATGTGTCAAGTGCACGAAAAGAGCCTCTTCGAGGCGCACTTGAAATCCTTTCACCACACTTGTTCGAAAGATAAGACACGATAAGAAAAAGAAGCTCATCACAATACCCTACGTATTGTGATGAGCTTCATTTAAGATATTATTTTATTCATTATTATTATATTCATTGAGAAGTAGATTCATTTAGTAGATTTGGTTAAAAATAAGCTTTATACTATTTTCTTTCTTCAATCACACATTCTTCTAGCACTACCACATCTCCATAATACGAGGTTAGCTGGAAGAGAATGCTAACTAGCATTAAGTTCGCCTATGTACTTGTTTTTTACTTTGTGTAATAAAGCATTTTCTATCTATCTATCTATCTATTGCCGAGCAACAAACATCCATCCATCCATCCAATTAAACATTTATTGTATGTTTCAGGGTCAAAGCACATCCTTTGCTTCGCCGACACAGCCAACGCCTGCTTTTGGCGCCCAAGCAACTTCACAACAAGGTACCATGTCGACATTATTATATTTTTGGATTTTTTATTTTATGTAAATGTTATAATGTCATTTTTGGGTCCTTTTCCCACTTACGTGGGGTCAGCTCAACATGTCTTCTTCTTCCATTCGTCTCTATCAGCCGTCATCTCTCTGTACTTACACCTGTTTTATTCATATCATCTTTCACAGTCCATCCATCTTTTCTTTGGCCTTATATCCTCCACTTCCATATTCAGCACTCTCCTAGTCACATGACATTCTTCCCTTCGCATCACATCATCGTCATCAATCATCATAAATCATAATTATAAGTCATCGCAAGTTATTGACACACACAAGAGGACGTGGTGGCCGAGTGGATAAGACCCTTGATTTGCGATCTGATGGTCGCGGGTACGAATCCCAGTGGCAGTCATGGGCGTAAATGGGTTTTTTCGGTCGAAAAAATCTTTGTATGCATCCCACGTTCTCGCAACGGTGAAGGAAAACATCGTGAGGAAACCGGCATGTCTAAGGACAGAATAAAAAAAAATGTTCTATGGCATGTGACATCCACCAATCCGCATTGGGTCCGCGTGGTGGACTATAAGACCCATTCACTCTCCTGCCGAGAGTAGGCCTGAGTCCCAGCAGTGGGAACATTATAGGCGGATTATGCTTATGCTATGCAAGTGTTATTAATGTAATCAAGACAAATTAAATTTTGTTATATACATTTTTAATAATTAATCAATATTCAATTACGCAACCAATAAATTAAAAAAAGGTGTTTTTTAATAATGTCAGCGATCAGTCTGAGTTATGAGCCAATTGGATTGGAAAAGTCCAAATCCAAAAAGCCATCACCCGGCTTTTTGGATTCGGACTCATTTGTCTCTCTTCCTTGAAACAAATATTGATGTAATCAGTGACCAAAACCCTACCAATTAAAACCGTATTTAACCTGAAACTCGTGCCAACCTGTACTAAATCCAACCCAAAATAACTGAAAAAATATGTTGTTGAAGTAAACGAAATTGCGTATTTTACTTCCCTGTGACTTTTCAGTGGTGTTTAGTCAAAGTTCAAGTTAATTTTATTGCATGTAATGTATATGTTTTTACAAGTCGTTAATTTATTTAAAAAGAAAAAAAAAGAAGAAAATAGACAAAGTAAGAAGTAGCATTATAAGGGAAAAAACTAAAGTAATCGATATAATTACGCAAATTGACAAACAGAAGTGGAGATGGACAGGTCACATGATCCGAGATCCTCAAGACAAATGGTGCAAAATGGTCACTGATTGGTACCCCAGAGACGGCAAACGCAATATAGGGCGTCAACAAACAAGATGGGAGGATGACCTAAAACTTACAGCTGGACAGCACTGGAGAAGGGTAGCACAAGACAGAACCCAGTGGAAGGGGTTAGAGGCCTAGCCAAGAGGCACACCGAACTGCGGGACATCCTTTAATACTTTATTTATATTACATTACATTACTACATTATAAAAAATGTGAAAACCAAAAGTTTGGAATAAATGGCTTATTATTATAATTTATTTACATTAGAACCAATATATTCTGCCGTCTCAGGCGTATTTACGGTCACTAAAACAGTCCAATTGAAGTCGGTTTTCTATGTTTTTGTAAAACACTCATTATCTATATTAAGTTATACCTGTGGTTATACTGAGTCATTTTTCATCTATGCAGCACGCTACTGAGTCATATCTCGTGAAAATGGGGTATTATTAATATCAGTATATATCAACGACAATAAAAACCCTTTTTGTGTTCACAGTTCAACCCATATTTTTTTGTATGTTCACACAATTAACTTAATTTATTATTTATGCTATTTTTCAAAATGATGTAACAAGAACTTTCTTTATATAATTCACGTTTTTAGGTCCTCCGCCGGCGTTCGGCTCTTCGCCTAGCTCTGGTTTCGGGTTCGGCAAACCAGGCCAATCGACGCCGACTGGATTCGGCTTCTCTACACCCGCTTCTGGATTTTCAGCGGCGCCTGCTGCCGTGAGTATTAACAATTAGTTTGCAAGACGAAGACGTGCCTTTTATTTCTTAAGTTTCAAAATAGTGGAGCGGTGAAATTGTTGTATTAAAATTACTACAACCTTTCATAATTTGTTACTGATTGGATTGGGTAAGTGACACGTAGATACGCTTCGAGAATTTACCAAAAGGGGATGTCAAACGTCAGAATCTGCTAAAATAATTTTCTGCCATTTTTGACGGGGGACGAGGTAAACACGCATTGCACTCGCGCCTAACAAAGCTTATTCATGTCGCACACTACAATAATCTCGCACACCATCTTAAAATACGCACACAGTTATCAAATACGGCGTATAGTTTTATTTAACGTGATTGGCCAAAATGGCCAAGAAGGGTATATGGCCAGCAGGTAGGGGTACGCCTTGCAATGACATCTCCTTTGGCTAAATTCTCGAATTGGATACGTGATGTATGAATTAAGTACCTAATGACCGTGAAAACACTTCAACTTTGATACTGTGTACGTATATGAGCAATCCACGTAGTTCCCGCGTCCTTGAAGAGATGGGGCTGTATTTTGACAAGTAAATAAAATTATCCTTAATCACGTAGACTTTTACAGAAACTGAAATCTCTGGGAGCATATGCTGGGCCTTAAAAGGAGATTACAATAGAAGAGTATGCTATGCACTAAAGGGATAAAGCAGTGTCTTATGTCGCGGGTGGCATATCTGAACCCTGAACTAACGAGGGACTCAGTTAACTCCTGAGCGAAGCTAGGGAGTTATGTAGAGTCCTGAGTGTCGCGAGGGGTTCAAGCTACCCAAGACGAAGACAGGCTTTATCCCAGAGGAGCATACACTACTTTTCACACCTTCTGCGAGGCAATAAAAAACCAGGGCTCCAGCAGCGAACACCGTCTTTTATTTCACAATCTATGAAGTCGCGCCTTTTTTCATTTTTTTTATGAGTGGCCAGTTCGATTTTCGAACAAACCTTTTTACAATGCCATATGGTGGGCGTTCTTTTACTTAGAGTTTTCAACGAGTTTCCACACGAATTTAACGTTCCAAATTCAAATCACATTATAACCCTTGGGAGTTTCATACAACATTACCTTCCTAGGGAGGTAATGCTTTGCTTTACCTTGATGATAGCATGATGTAATTGGACATTGTCGAGCACGTGGTGTGAAAAAATATATTATAAGGCATATCTTTTAATTTAATTTGGAATAATAAATTGGCAATCAATGCATAATATTTTCGTAATCGGGTTTTTAGTTTTTATTAAAATTATAGCTTGTTGATATAATTTTCAGACTACATCGGCCCCGCAAGGCGCGCCGCCCGCCTTTGGAGCGGCCACTGCATTTGGGGCTAAACCGGCTTCTTTTGGTTTTGGAGGGACTCCGGCCAGCTCTGGTTTGTATTGTGTTTAAGGGGAATCCTCGAATCCGAATTCCATACAAAATGTTTATGACAAATACTTAAAAAGCACGCCGTATTATAGTAATTTCTTCACACTATTCGTTACGTCCATGTTTTTAGATTTCGTTAACAAAAAAGTGAAAGTTTTCATACTTTAATTTAGATTTTAAACGTGTTTTAAAATTAACCCGTATAAAATCTAAATTAAAGTATGAAACCTTTCACTTCTTTTGTTGACGAAATCAAAAAAGATAGACAAAACGAATAGTGTGAAGAAATTACTATAATACGGCGTACTTTTTGAGTACTTGTCCAAATCATTTTGTATGGAATTCGGATTTGAGGATTAGCCTTAAGGATATATTTCTAAATTCAATATAGCTGTAAGAGAAAGAAAAAAGAAATATTTTTTTGTTGGAAAACTAGACTATTCATTAAATACTTACATAATTATTATTATTATTATTACTAGCCTGTACTGTCCCACTGCAGGGCAAAGGCCTCCCTACCTTTCTTCCACGATTTTCTGTCCAGTGCTGCAGTGGGCCAGTCAGGTTGGTATTTATCTAGCTCATCGCGCCATCATATATATATATATATATATATATATATAATATATAATAATAATAAAATAATGAAGGTTTAACAAAAACAACCGCCTTCAATCGGACTGTTTTAATAACCGTAGGTACCACTGAAAAGTCACAGGGAAGCAAAATAAGCACTTTTGTTTACTTCTACTTTTTTTTTCAGTAATTTTGATTTAAACTAATCTACTGATCCGATTTTGATAACATTTGTACGGGACCAATCTGAAAGTATAACCTCTTAAACAAAAAGATTTTTTTCAAATCGGTTTATTAACAACAAAGTTCTGAATTAACAAATTAAAAAAAAAACATTCAACCGAATTGATAACCTCCTTCTTTATGAAGTCGGTTGATAAATTAAGGATATTTCTTAAAAATAAAAAGTGAATGGGTTCAAATATTAGGCCGGTGCTTCACTGCTCTTCCACTTCGAGAAATTCTGATTTATCTGTCAAGAAAGGCCATTAATTTTAATATACTTTGTCGACAGCGTCATCTTTCGGAGCTCCAGCGCAAACCACGTCGGCCGCTAACCTCAGCTTCGGAGGTAGTGGGTTCGGTGCCCAGACTCAGCCCAGTACTGGGCTTAGTTTCGGGACCACTGCTACTTCAGGCTAGTATATTATTATTAATTCATTTATTTCAGCCAAAACATTCTTATAACACATAAAATATAAATCTATAATAAATGTCAAAATTTTACTTAAGGGGAATCCTCCAATCCGAATTCACATTAAAAAAAATGAAAGGTTTCATACCTTAATTAAGATTTTATACGTGTTTTAAAATTAACCGTACTAACTTAAAAATATTATAAAATCTAAATTAAAGTATGAAACCTTTCACTTTTTTTGTTGACGTAATCTTTTGATTACATGAAAACATGGACGAAACGAATAGTGTGAAGAAATTACTATAATACGGCGTACTTTTTGAATATTTGTCCGAAACATTTTGTATTGAAATTTGCCTTGACGATTACCCTTAAAAAAGACAAATAAATGTCAAAATTGAATAAATTAGTTATATATTTTTTTCAAAATTGGACTGCGCCCAGCTAGCATTACTTACATTGAATCCATATGTTTTGTATGTTATTGAACACTTTTATTTCTAAATGTTAAAGAATTTTAAAGAAATGGATTTTATTCGAATAGGATTTATATAAATTATCTGATTTGTTTATTTTAGCTGCTCCAACAAGTCAGCCCGCGCTCGGTTTCGGCACTCAACCAACTCCCCAACCGAGCACTGGGCTTAGTTTCGGCACTCAACCAACTTCGCAACCCAATACTGGGCTCGGTTTTGGCACTCAACCAACTTCGCAACCGAGCACTGGGCTTAATTTCGGCGCTCAACCAACTTCACAACCGAATACTGGCCTCAGTTTTGGCACTCAACCAACTTCGCAACCGAGCACTGGGCTTAGTTTCGGCACTCAACCAACTTCCCAACCGAATACTGGGCTTGGTTTTGGCTCTCAACCAACTTCGCAACCGAGTGGGCTTAGTTTTGGCACACAGCCTACGTCTCAGGCCGGCCAAACTGGGCTTAATCTTTCACAAAATGCAGGTAAGTTTTAGTAAATAATTTACAAAAATATATTTTTTACTAGCTGGTTCCCGCGACTTCGTATGCGCAGGTATCTTTATAAATTGTACCCTATGTGTTATTCTGATGTATAAGCTATATTATTGTAAAGTTTCATTAAAATCCATTCAGTAGTTTTTACGTGAAAGAGTAACAAACATCTATCCATCCTTACAAACTTTCGTGTTTATAATATTAAGTAGGATGGTTCCGTCTGAGTCTTACAAATCCATACCTCAGTTAAATAAATATTTTGGACTCTCAACGCAATCTAGCCCCAAACTAAGCACAGCTTGTGCTATGGGAACCAGATAACTGATAAAATACTTGCTTTCTCTCAATGGTAAGAAATCACGCCTGCTCATGACCAATCAATCAATCAATATTTATTTCCAAAAACATAGATATTACACGATAGTTCACAACAAAAAAACAGTACCGTAGTACACGGGACTTTTGACATAAGGTATATAACACTACTAAAGTGCTCGTCCACATTGACATTTTGAGGGTGTCTCGAAAGCGAAAATTTCACTTCGATTGTTTCTTGACTTCCAATGTGATTTCACAAAGTTCAAAAAAGGAGGAGATTATCAATTTGGTTGTTTTTTTATGGTTGTTTACTTTCTTGTTTATAAACCAATTTCTAAATATCTATTTCGGGATATTCTTCCAGATTGATCCCATAAACATTTTATGAAAATCGGTTCAGTACTTTGGTTTTGAAATAAAAAAAAATGCGTATTTTGCTTCCCTGTGACTATTCAGTGGTGTTTACGGTCACTAGAACAGTCCAATTGAATGTTTGTTGTATGTTTTTGTAAAACCTTGATTATTTTTTTATTTTAGGGCTACCCTCATTCGGAGCGGCTACCTCGACGGCTGCTCAGGCCGCTCAGCCGACGACCGGCCTCAGTTTTGGAGCGGCCACAGCTACGAGCCAACCCACTGCTTCCGGTTTTGGTAAGTTTATGTCAGGGTTCGAGGATATATATCAATGGATATATATCAAGATATGTATCCGATATATATCAAGCTAATATATCTGATATATATCAAATATTTTTTTTTATAAAATATTGCAAATCAAAAATGATTTAAAAATTCATATTAAAAAGTAATTTTTAGCGTTTGTTACTGTATTTCTACTTCCCAAATGTAGATGGCGTGGAAGTAGAGTAAAAACATAAGCTGTGACCGTTGAAGCGCTTTAAAACAAAAAAAATACTATTGACTGTGTTAGTGCAGCTGACCGTACAAGCTTACACATAGCCTATGACCAAAACAATGATTTGAATGGTAAATAGCCAAGGTCGAACAGGATAGCCTTTTTTTATCATTAATAATATATACCTCAGAACTTTGATGTTTATAAACCGATTTGAATAATTCTTATTTTGTTTAAGAGATACTTTCAGATTGGTCCCATAGTCCCAATTTTATCAAAATCAGTTGAGTAGTTTATAGTTTTTAAATCAACGTAACTGAAAAAAAGTAATTGAAGTGAACAAAATTGCGTTTTTTGCTTCCCTGTGACTTTTCAGTGGTACCTAGAACAGTCCGATTGTAGTAGGTTTTTGTAAAACCTTGATTATTTCTTCAGGCATCCCAACATCAGCGGCTAAACCTACCGGCATTTCATTCGGCGCTACATCCACTGCTGTGTCTGTTCCCACAACTGGGCTTAGTTTCGGCACTCCAGCATCAACAGTGCCCACAACTGGGCTTGGTTTTGGCACTGCAACATCAACAGTGCCTACAACTGGGCTTAGTTTCGGCACTACAGCATCAACAGTGCCCACAACCGGGCTTAGTTTTGGTACTGCAACATCAACAGTGCCAACAACTGGGCTTAGTTTTGGCGCTACTTCTACGGCTGCTAGTAAGTATAAATAAATAATGTTTTAATTTATCATGCTCGTAATGTTCAATTTTATGTATCTAGAGAGAGGGAGTAAAACTGCATTTTAGGCCCAAGGGCAAAAAAAGTAATTGCTTATTAAACCTGTTCAGAGAGGGTCAGTTTGTAATAAGTTTCAAGCTGGAAGCTGAGAACTTAAAAAAAATCTTAGAATGTTTTTAAATCTCGAACTTCGGCGTCTCTCAAAATCCTTTCACCACACTGGTTCGAAAGAACTAGGAACACGATCATAAGAAGAAACGCAAAATTTCAGCATATGCCTACTTTACGTTGGCTTTTGCAATGCGACCTTTGCATACTTGATTTATCAAAATGGCGCGGGCGTTCCATATTCAAACACATGCCAAAATAACAATCAAACCTAACTTTTATAAAATATTTTTGTAAATAAATATGAAAAATCCTAAGTAACTCAAAATTCTTGTAAAAACAGTCAAAAATTCGACAAAAATTCAAATTTTGTAACTTTTCTGTTTGTTTTATTTTTGTAGCTTCGGCAGCGCCATCTGGTATCACAGCGTTGAGTAAATCTACGGCGGCCACCACAATGCCTTCATTGACCACTGCTACAACGTGAGTTTTTTTATTATTTCTTAATATTTGGTTAATTGTTTTTTTTTTTAATTATAGAAAATTCATCATGGCAGATATATTATTTAGAATAGGAAATTTAAATAAATTAAATCTTGTTCCTAGACAAAATATTTTAGAAGTTCAACACCAATAATGAAGCAATGTTAAGGTGTGAAGCTTGGTGCCAAAATAGCCTGTTTTCGTGTCCATAATAGCATTATCTATTATGTTAATTTGATATGCCCTTGTTTTCATTGGCGGTATTGTTTAAAAAAATAAATTCAGTGGACGTTTTTAAATAAAAATAACTGAAATAAGTCGTTGAAGTGAACAAAATTGCGTATTTTACTTCCTTGTGACTTTTTAGTGATGCCTACGGTCACTAGTCCTATTGAATTCGGTTGCTGTATGTTTTTGTAAAAGCTTTTTGTTTTTATAAACTTCAAGCTTGTTTAATATATTTTTGTTAATGTTTTTCAACTGAGTTATTTTTCCAGAACCACAGCTGCCCCGTTGGTCCCTCCACAGCAGATATCTTCAATAACCTTTGCTGAGTTAGAAGAGAATATCAACAAATGGACTCTGGAGTTAGAAGAACAAGAGAAGACGTTTATCAATCAGGCTACGCAGATCAACGCGTGGGATCGACTGCTGATCGCTAATGGAGAAAAGGTAGATAAACTAAAGGTAGATTACTAGAGGTAGATAAACTGGAGGAAAGATAGATAAACTAAAGTAAGATAAACTGGAGAAAAGGTAGATGAACTAAAGGTAGATTACTACAGGTAGATAAACTGGAGAAAAGATAGATAAACTGGACAAAAGATAGATGAACTATAGGTAGATTACTACAGGTAGATGTACTGGAGGAAAGATAGATAAACTGGACAAAAGGTAGATGAACTAAAGGTAGATTACTACAGGTATATAAACTAGAGGAAAGATAGATAAAATAAAGTAAGATAAACTGGATAAAAGGTAGATAAACTGGACAAAAGGTAGATTACTACAGGTAGATAAACTGGAGGAAAGATAGATAAACTAAAGTAAGATAAACTGGAGAAAAGGTAGATGAACTGGGGAAAAGGTAGATAAACTGGAGAAAAGGCATAGATAAACTAGATAAAAAGTAGATAAACTAGGGAAAAGGTAGATAAACTAGATAAAAAGTAGATAAACTAGGGAAAAGGTAGATAAACTGGACAAAAAGTAAATAAACTGGTCAAAAGGTAGATAAAATATTTAATTTGGGTCAACAACAAAATAACATAGTATCTGCGTATCTTATCTACATAATATAAAAATATTAAATTGCATGACATTTGAATTTAAACAAAAAAAAATACGCCTTATTTGTATCTTATTTATTTCCAGATAGTAGAACTAAATGAAGTGGTCCAATCAGTCAAGAACGAACAACAATCATTGGAGCACGAACTAGACTTCGTGCTCGCTCAGCAGAAGGAGTTGGAAGATCTACTGGCGCCCATGGAGAAACAACTGCTAGACAACCAGGGAGATAGGATCCGAGACCCGGAGAGGGAACAGATGTAAGTAACAGCACGAACTACACTTCGTGCTCAACATAAGTTTAAAAACAACTGTTGGACAACCATGGGGATAGGATTCGAGACCCGGAGAGGGAACAGATTTAATTAACAGCACGAATTTGACTTCGTGGCTTCGTGCTGGCTCAGTAGAGCACGAACTAGACTTCGTGCTGGCGCAGTAGAGCACGAACTAGACTTCGTGCTGGCTCAATAGAGCACGACCTAGACTTCGTGCTAGCTCAGTTGAGCACGACCTAGACTTCGTGCTCGCTCAGTAGAGCACGAACTAGACTTGCTACTTTTGGGCGTGATTGAGGAACAAACATCCACCATGGCTGGATAATATAAAGTTAATGAGAAAGTGGAAAGCGGATGTTGATAAGAGATCACGGCTGCCCATGATCAGAACAGTGCTACATAGAACATTGATGATTTAAGTAGGTACAGTCAGCTCTGTTATGATCTTTACACCCAGTTCTCCTGTGATTAAACCACTCACACTAACACATCATATGTTGGGTGTTGGGTATGTGTGTGGTTTAATCACAGGAGAACACCGGCGTAAGCTGGGTATAGACCATTACAGAGCCTGATTGTACATAAGCCGGTAAAACACCGCTAAAGCGCTCTTCCACTTTAAGACATTTTGACGCTCAATCTCGACACCCCAGTAATTTTACTACCCACACATGCCCTTTTAATCGTAACACAGTAATGCTTACACATTACTGCTTTGTATTAAAATTGCTGTTCAAATTGATTGTATTTTCAGGTATTCACTAGCAGAGAATCTTGACTCCCAACTAAAACAAATGTCCGAGGACTTGAAGGAGGTTATAGAACATTTGAACGAAACAAACAGAGGACAGGACAGCAATGATCCAGTGAGTAAATATATAAGGAAGCAGTTTATGTCGCCGGTGGCATATTGAGCCCTGAGTGTAACGAGGGTCTCGGTTAACGTCTGAGCGAAGCGAGGGAGTTATGTAGAGTCCTGAGTGACGCGAGGGGTTCAAGCTACCCAAGACGAAGACAGGCTTTATCCCTGAGACTCTCATGCCTAGATCACAAATACCGAGTACTCGGCCGAGACAGTGAAAGCTTACATCACTCGCTTAGCCGAGCACTCGGCGCTATGTTTATACGTACCGACTACTCGGTACGTGTGATCTAGGCATTATTTTCACACCTTCTGCGAGACAATAAATAGTAGACAGAACTTCAGCAGCGAACACAGTCTTTTGTTTCACGTTCTTTGAAATCGCGCCTTTTTTTTTTTGAAGTGGCCAGTCCGATTTTAAAACAATCCTCTTTACAATGCCATATGGGTATTATAGTTTTCCACGAGTTTCCACACGAATTTGACGTTCCAAATTCAAATCACTTTACTCTTACCACTAGTAACTAGTTAGTATCTTACCACTTTACCTCCCTTGGTAGGTAATTTTTGCTTTACCTTGAGATAGTGTGATATGTAATTAGACATTGTCAAGCATATTCATCATATTTGTCTTTCTATTAGTAGGTAATCTTATATATATATATATCTATAAGATTACCTACTAATAGAAAGACAAATATGATGAATATGCTTGACAATGTCTAATTACATATCACACTATCTCTATATATATATATATATACTATATATATATATATATAAGATTACCTACTAATAGAAAGACAAATATGATGAATATGCTTGACAATGTCTAACTACATATGATATATATATATATAAGAGATATATATATATATATATATATATATATATATATATATATATATGGTAGTGCTAGATGAGTGATTGAAGAAAGAAAATAATATAATGCTTATTTTTAGTAACATAATACTTACGATATTATACAAAATACACTAATATATATATATATATATATCTCTTATATATATATATTAGTGTATTTTGTATAATATCGTAAGTATTGTGTTACTAAAAATAAGCATTATATTATTTTCTTTCTTCAATCACTCATCTAGCACTACCATATCTCCATAATAGAGGAGAGCAGAGGTTAGCTGGAAGAGAATGCTAACTAGCATTAAGTTCGCCTATGCACTTGTTTCTTTACTTAGTGCAATAAAGCATTTTATATCTATCTAATCTTTCTAATTTGTAATTTCTTTTCAGATCGTGCAAATTGGCCGTATCCTAAACACTCACATGTCTTCAATGCAGTGGATAGACAACTCTATAGCACAGATATCCAACAAATTGGACCATCTCAAAGCGACACACGACACATTGCGAAGGGATAACGAAAGATCCTTTCAGTTAACTTATAATTAAGTCTTTACCACTTCAAAGTATTGTTATTATGCCTGTAAGATCTAGGTACATTGTGCTAGATATTATATTACTAAGTGGTCGACCATATTTACAACCGACTTCAATTGGACGGTTTAGTGACTATTAACAACATTCTTCTTATCGTGTCACTAGTTCCTTCGAACCAGTGTGGTGAAAGGATTTCGAGTGCGGCTCGAAGAGGCTCCTTTCGTGCACTCGACACATGCTTTCGAACTTTTATGTTCTACGACATGCCGGTTTCCTCACGATGTTTTACTTCACCGTTGCGAGGACGTGGGATGCATACATAGATTTTTTCGAATCGAAATAACCCATTTACGCATGTCTGCCACCGGGATTCGAACCCGCGACCATCAGATCGCAAGGTAAGGGCCTCATCCACTCGGCCACCACGTCCTCAACCGTTAACAACATTGAAAAATCACAGTTAAACATATTTTTTTTTTTGTTATTCAATCAAACAAACTTACAGATTTTTATAAAATTTATTAAGGGCCAATCTGAATGTTCCAAATCGGTTGATAAATTAACAAAGTTAGTTTAGTTTAGTTAAGTAAAAAAAACCATTAAAGTACCTCCTGTTTTTTTGAAGTCTGTTGAATACGGTGATTTTATCGAAATTGAAAAAAAGCCAAAATAGTATAGCCCTGTGAAAATAACTGAAGGCTGAAATGTAATTTTTATTTTCTGAAGTATGTAAAAAAAGCATTTTTGTATTTTTTTCTGTGAAATAAATGAGTAAATGGTGGAGTTCACATCTTTATCCCTAGAGATGCACTGTTTTACTTCAAATTGTGCATATCAGTAAACAATTCAGCTTATGACTGTTAAGCTGTAAAAAACAATTTTATAATTTTATTGTAAAAAACAGCAATTTCACATTCTCGTCAGTCTGTAGACACAATATGACGAGTTTCTTGTGAACTATACTGCATACAGTACAGTTGTGTGATATTTTGTCTGCACTCAGAAACATCAATAAACAATTCCACTTATAAAACACTGTAATTTCACATTCTCGTCAGTCTGTAGACACAATATGACGAGTTTCTTGTGAACTATACTGCATACAGTACAGTTGTGTGATATTTTGTCTGCACTCAGAAATATCAATAAACAATTCCACTTATAAAACACTGTAATTTCACATTCTCGTCAGTCTGTAGACACAATATGACGAGTTTCTTGTGCACTATACTGCAAATGGTGCGGTTGTGTGATATTTGGTCTGCGCTCAGGAACATAGACAATTTCTTCGCGTCGACGCGGCAGTAGCACAGACGCGAGAGGTCTTCATTGATTTGGGATTCGGTTTCAGAGTCTGAATGGTCTATTGGACCTGAAAAAAAATATCATTTATTTAATAACTGCTGTTGTCTGCGAATTCGCCGTACTTTCCTCCAGCCAGATGCATTACCGAGGTCGAGTAATGCAACTGCATTAAAAGTAACAATGTCCTTTTTTTTTAATTAAAAATTAAAAAGAAATTATAAATTTAGCATGTATGTAGGTAGGATATAAGCGAGCTAAGCTCTCTCCTGATAGTAAGAGATCACGCCAATTTATAACCAAAACAGCTTTGATTCACATAGGTTGGAGCAACACCAACCAGCCCAGTAATTTCACTATAAAATATATATATATATATTTTTATATAAATTTTATAGCTACAGTTCAAAAAGTGATTGAAAACCGTAGGTATTCATGAATACTAGAGGGGGGGGGGATCTACGGATCCTCATAAACACCAAGGGGCCCTTCCCTTGGTGACGTTTTAAGGGTAATCCTAAGGCAAATTTCCATACAAAATGTGTTTAAAAATTTACACTACTAATTTAAAAACATGTATAAAATCTAAATTAAAGAATGAAACCTTACTAATTTATGTTGACACAATCGGAAAACATAGACGAAACGAATAGTGTGTAGAAAATTACTACAATACGGCCTACTTTTTGAGTATTTGTCCGAAACATTTTGTATGGAAATTTGCCTTGAGGATGCCCTTAATGTAGGCCCCTCCCTAGGGGGGTAAAAACTGGGTCACTTAGTTTGGGTACGTTAGTTATCGTGAGTTACCTCCAAAACTTTCCACCCTCAGATCTTTGAACCTGGTAGAGACCTTGGCCATGTCGGTTTTGATCTGCAAAGTGAGTCTGCCTTCAGCCGATGCACGGATGACCACCTCTGCTGCCAGGCTCCGCATACGGTCTATTGTGGTGCGTAGTTGCTTTAATGTAGGCAATTCTATAGATATCTGGAAAGATGTGGGCGGAGGACAGAAGAAGAACTTTTAAAATTAATAAAAGTTATATCTGTCACCCTATCAGCAACGGTGGGACAGATATAACTTTTGTCCCATCTGTCACCCTAGGCGGACTGAGCAGGGTGACAGATTTTTTTTGTTTTTTTTTTATTATGATTTTTTAGATGGGAATAATTCGGCCTTTTTTATAATTTTATTTATATGTATAATGATGCAAACATTGTTGACTTCCGGACTGTTCTAGTGACCGTAGGCATCACTGAAAAATTACAGGGAAGCAAAATACGCACTTTTGGTCTAACTACAAAAAAAGTAATGTATTGATGACACAATTTATCGAGTGGCAAGTGTCGGACTGCCACGCCGGTGTTGCAGGGTCGATTCCCGCTTCAGGACATTCATTTGTGCGATGAACAGAACAATCACCGATGTTCTGATGTTCATCACACAAATGAATGAGTCTCGGGAGTCTGGGAGTATCATCTCTTCCCATGTTTACATAAAATAATAATGTTACTTGGTCAATCACATAACGCTTAATTGAGTTTTCAACATTTATAAAAACTAAAACTGCAACTTACATCAGGATCTGGTATTTTAGGCTCATGGAAGTCTGACCACAGCTTCCGAGGGATCACTATCACCGGGATATCATGAGTCACATTTCTTGTTTGTTGAGATGTTGATGATGGCTGGAAACATTGAATAATTTATTTCCAACATAACAGAAGGATACAATGCGTTATATTTAGACATTTATGATATAAAATAGAAATAAAAAAGAAACACTAAAACATAAACAATATCATAATTAAGTTATATTATAATTTGCATAATGATATTGCTAGCTGTTAATCATTTTCTGTGTGGTAATTGGGTAAAAAGTGACCTGTCTAGTAGGAACGCAGGGGGTAGCGAAAATCAGGAATATGCATTTCTAGAACTTCTTTCTTCTTGAACTGTACCCATAACTCATTCATCCTACACATAGTTCAATTCCAAAAGTTGTTTACTTCATTTATTCTAGCACAATTCCAGTATGTATGCATAGCAAGGGAGTGGAACGCTCTTCCTTTGTCTGTTTCCCACCACCTATAACTTGGGTGTCTTTAAAGATCGCATCAACAAGCATCTTCTAGGTAAGTGGGTCAATATAGGCCACAACATCGCTTCCCGTCAGGAGAGTCAACAAAAAAAAATACCACATCCTATTCAAGCTATCATGCCGTACTGAATTTCAGTCTAATTGGATTTTTTCTTTGGCATGATTAGACAATACTTATCAATAGATCCTTACAAATTTCTGCCTCACAATCTATTAATTGATTAGCACAGAAAGTGCACACCTTTTTGCTGAATACAGTTTTATAAAATGTGGAAAATTTCCTCAAAATAACTGTTTGATGAATACTCACAGTTTCTATTTCTAATGTGAGACAGGGGCATTGTTTTTTAGTAAGTTTCATTTTCAGTGATTTTGCAGACTTCAGTGTTATCAATGATCTTGCTAAATTACCTGTAACCAAAACAATGCTTACTGAAAAATTAAAATAGTGGTACAACAGTGTTGCACTAGCCTTTTTTTTAGTGATGGCAAATTGCATTTACGCTTCCCTCAGGCTGGGACAAGCCAGAGGATATGCCGGACTCACCACCAGAAGGCAGAATACCGACTAAAAATCCATCCTGTTCCAGTCAGTCGCCCTAGTTCAGCGGCCTATTGGCAGTGTCCGCTGTGGCGGACCTCCTCTGTTCTCGCAAAGAGAAGGAAAGAACCTCTTTGAACCAAGGGTATCCGTCGTCTAATATGTCCTGTGCAATGCAGGGATAGGCCCCCCAACCTGTATCCAGCAGGCTACCTAGTGTTGCACTAGCCTGGCCTGTATGTGATATAAAGACAGTGTGAGAGGTAGCTATTCCCTGGTCATGAGCAGGCATGATCTCTTTTAAAGTGACCATTGTAAAGGGGGGCAAGGGAAGATGGAAACGGAATACAAACTTACCAGAACTGAGCCCAAGATATATATCTTTATGATCATCGTCCAATCCTATGAGTTGATACTCTGAAAAGAACATGGCTTGAGGTATTTCACACCAAAGGATCGGCGGCGCTGGACCGCTGTTTTCGTCGCTCACGATAAAGTATACTTGATCGCTGGATAGACGGAGTATGCACTCCTTTGATAGCTTCGATATTGTGGTAACTATGTCTGAAAAAACAGTTTTTAAAACCAAGTTTAGCTGTAAAGATAGAAAAAAATGATGATGCGTTGTGAGAAAATGAATAAACTACTTGTGAGTTCCCGCATTGGACCAGCATCTATCATAACACTGCGAAACTTCATTTTTCGTGATCTTATCAATATTTTTCTAAGCCAAATTACTATATCTTACGACCTTACGACAAAGAACTTTACAAAATTCCCGCATAATTTTTTTTTTTTTTTTTTTATTTTTTTTTTAAAGAACCTAAGTTCTTTAGTTTTGGCTTCACATCAAAGGTATATAGCCAGTGTCAAGTAATTGGAGAGATTATTTAGTCATTTAAGTCAGAGTCGATAAGTCAAGTCATGCCCCTGTAAAGTAGTGGTGGTTGCGACTTTACTAGAGGCTTCTATGGAGTTTTGGAGGCAACACGAAAAGTCACGTTTTACAGCATTACACTATTCACCAACACTCATACACGTTCACGAGCACTAAATGGATAAAATACCACCGTTTTTACACTTAAACACTCAAAGTTATACAAGTTTTGTCAATTAATTTAATGCCGCCAATGCGCCATTTTTCATGTTCCCGCCAAAACTCCGCATAATTATGTAAGTAAACAAACATTTTTGACATTGACATTCAACATAGACAAACAGAAGTTTTATTAGAATTGCCACTGTAATAAAAGTTAATGTTTTTCATTCGATTCGATCATGCAAATTAGTCGATAGATCGAAAGATTTCTTTGCTTTTTATGAATTAACTTAAGTTTTTGACTTACACCTAATGTGAATTGGTGGATAAGGTATTTGTATTCCGTCTCCAACCGTGAGTCTTAAATAAGTTTAAAAAAGTTTGCTTTTGCAGCATCATTCATTATTCTAGAAGCCCTAGAATCTAGGGCCGAAATCTATGTATATCTGTGCTCATTACAAACACGCAAATAATATAATTATGTGATCGCGGCGACCGCAGTGATCCACAAAAAATTTTCAGAGTTATGGTTTAATAATCGCTTTATCAGAACCCATTTATTAAAACATATCTGATAAATATTACACATCTTTAATTAAGGCCTGATTTACTGTATTAAGACTTGAAAACGCCCAATAGCAGAAATTGTTGAGATAGTGTTGTTTATAGAGGAAAATAGCTTTATCAGGACCCAAAAACCTAGTAACAAATTGTGAGTGATACATTTTTCGCGCTCTTTGTTAAGTTCTGAAAATCCCACCCTTAGAACAATGCAGTTTTTATGAGTCTTTTTGAAAAATTATTTATCTCTACATAGCTAAGCTGACTTGGCAAGAATTCAAATTAAAATAGTTTATTCATTCAATTAAACTATTTTTACATGAGCAATTAATAGAAGAATATGTTTTTCCTTCATTTATATAACTTGAGAAAAGACACGTCCATAGAATGAAAAAAATAATCTTGCCATTTATTAAGCCCGAGCAATTTAAAATTAGTTAATAAAAATTTATTTGTTTTTGAGATTGAAAATAAAATTTTTGCTTATTATTTTGCACCATGATTTAAATAGTTAATTTTTGAACATTCAGTCTCGGAAAGCAATGTGCTCAGAAGCTTCTAGGGGAGGGCAGGAACACTTTTTTTCTCCACCTTGTATGGGCGGGCCCGTACAAGACACAATTAACATTATAAACGCTTTCGGGATCTTTAGTAACCCTTTCAAATACTCTGTCCCATTCAGGTTTATATTTTTGGAGTCTTTTTTGTTGTTTTTTTTATATTACAAGTTTTAGTGTTGCAAAATATAAACTTTGATCTATTGTACCTACTGAAATATAGTATTTTCGCTTACTATATATTTCTTCAACAGTATATAGTACGGAGTTCCAAAATACAGTACAATACTATATATTATAGTACGGTTGGCAACCCTAGTTGTACGGTCAACGGCAACGCGGAAAAGCAAATGGAGCGATTAACGTCACACGCACGACCCTTATTCAATTTCATGCAAAATAATATTTGGATGACATTTTATTTGGTTAACAAGCCGTAGTCTAAGCAAAAGCAAACCTTGCAGTACCTAAACAGTAAAATGAGTAAATCGACTATTTAATTTAAGTTGAGTTTGATTTACTCGAATAATCACTGAATACAATGGCAATACTAGCACCATAAACAACAGGATTACGTTGGAAAACATGGCGGCGTGTGCCATTTTGATAGATTTCTATTTACGGTGTTTATATTGCTTTCTCTTTCTGTCACGCAAAAAAGTAGTAAAGTGCGAAAGAGATGTAAAAGATTCCTATTTGATTGTAACGAATAATAACGAATCGTGGTTGAATTTTTATAATAATTTATTTATTTATCGTATTTCTAAGTGCAATCCAGAGTAATTTATTAATTGAAAGTATATATTAATATAGGACCTAATTTATACTGAGTTCATTTCGGTCCTAGATCGATTTTTTGAAGAATTTATGGCGAATAATGTGCAACCAAGGTATGTGTTCGATCGATAATGTCGTCATTTGTGACCTACCTAACCACAAAATACACTTTGTCATTCATTTGTTTACAATATAACATCAGCGAATCGATTGTTTTTAGGTGTAATTCTTCTTATTTCTAGGGGATACTATGATCTTACTATACCGAATAAGATAGAGCCATGGCAGAAAGGAAATTCAATTTTACAGTTATTAGTGTGGGTGTGGTGGTCCTTCATCAACGTTTTTCCTTCGTAACAAGTTGTAACGGAATTCTTATTTTGAATACATATTTCATATTGAGTGGCCTCCATGATTAGTTAAGTTATTGAGCTTTGTTATAGTTCTTCTAACTTAGTCAAAACAAAACGAAAGAGGATTTGTCTCGGTCCAACGAGCACTAGCTAGAATAGCTAGCAAAGCAAAGCCAGCGCCAGCGATCGAGCGGTGCGGTGTTATGCAATTTTGTAACCCGTGGCGTTGGTAGAGATCTTTGTACAGTCTAAAAATGCACGCTCCTCCATTTGTGCGATCCGTAGGTTAGGTACCTACCTATTAACTACACGTCGGCAAAGTACTTATATTATGGGGCATTGTAAGAACGCGATAGTGGAGGGGCGTGCATTTTAGAACTGAAATATTACTACAGGGTAGGTACACGCACAACAAGCGTTTAGCCACTTATGCCAAGCAACTATGTATTTACACAAGTACAGCCTACACCTCTTCACATAGGTACTTACATAATTATAAGTAGAAGGTATATGAGCAAGTAAGTACTTAAATATTATTTTTATAGGAATTATTAAAGTTACTGTAGATACTATTAAGTTAAATATTTATTTTATAAAATCTAAAAATAATACATTTATTTTTGTGTTTTAAGCACAGATCTAAAGTTTCTGATATCAAACAAAACCTACCTTCTTACTTTCTTAAGGTAGGTGAGTAGAGTAGGCTTGGTAGAGATTATAATGATTAGTCTAAAAAGGCAGACCATCTAAAATCACCGCCTTAAAAATATACCTACTTTACTTATGTAGGTAGTAGGTACTTACATCTTAACGCGCGAGTGGAGGGGCGTGCATTTTTAAACTGAAAGATCTCTACCTACTTAACAAAAGGGACTTTTACTAGGTAGGTACTTACAATAAGGATTTTCCACGCAATCAAAGCAGCGCTGGCTACCTGGAGTGTGTGCTAGTTTTTCCCATAAAAACTAGATTAAAAACTAGATTATGACTTATGCCCATTTCACATTATACCAGTACGAATTCCAGTCCAGCGATAATGTGAACCAGCTCTGGAATGTGCCCATCCCATTCCAGTGCTGGATCACATTATTCCAGTGGCATTCCAGCGCTGGATTTGACCGCTGGACTGGAACGTGTACTGAAATAATGTGAAGCGGGCATTAGAGTCATGCATGTAATATAGATCAAAGAAAACCTCCAGACTCAGTTCGTACAAAGATCAATTATTGCGACATCAATCATTTTCTCATGAGTCCACTGCAATAAAACAAAGAGCAAAGTGTATGCTACTATCCCATCAAAAACATTTAATTTTAAAATTTATGGCAAGTTTTCATGGAAAAATTATATTATTATAATGTATGTACAAGCTCAAGTTCAAGCCTTGAAAGTATAATCGTATTTCACTGTAAATTGTAATAAAATGATCTTAGATTTTGTATCTCGTTTATTTTATCGAGGGTATCGAGCCGAATCTCACCCAATCTCACGTGGGGGTGAAGGAGGTTTTCGACAAATATCAAGAAATTTTTTGTTTCTGCAAAAGAACAGTGTAAAATTGTGAGGTGTCTTGGTTAAAATCGTCATTCATTCATTCATACATAAGGGGGGGTTAAAACCGCCAAAATCACCTCACATTCCCTGGTGCAGACTGTTTCTTGAAAACTTGGCGGCGCACGCTGCGCGCTTGGATAATCAAGTTTTTTTTTAACCACACAGAAGTGTAGTGACATTACTTACCTGCCTGGAAGCACCCATAACGGGATTCCATTTTTTTTTTTGTAGAATTTTATCTAAGTGATATCTTGGTATCTATTCCAATACATTGTAAGAATTTGTTAGGTACACGGTGAGTTTTTTATTACCAATAGATTAACTACGCTTCTTCGAGTTGAAAGACTACTTCAATGCCTCTTTTAGCGACAGACTTAGATTAAGTATTGTACTTAAACTTACTCATAATTAATAAAAATAAATATTTCTTGTTTTTTTCTTCTTAATATGACTGAATTTTGAATACTGAAGTCTGAACTACATAAGGTTCAATTGCTAGAGATATTTGGTTTACCTAGCTAGAAGCACCTACATACTTATTTTGCTTATTACTGAAAAAAAAAACAGACATGACATAAAAAACTAAATATAATAAAGGAGACTTATTGTACTTATTTCTTGTAATGCAGGCTTACACGATCTTGAAAATGATAATTAAAAGGTATTTAGGGTTTCTTTCTGTAGAAAACTGGAACATGGATGCGGTTCGCATACGAGTGTCGAAATCCGGTTCCAGGCGTGTCTTTACGGCTTCCTTTATATGAGACAGGAAGAACTTGGCGTGGTGTGACCGTGTGTGCTTTTTTCAACCGACTCCGAAAAAGGAGGAGGTTATCAATTCGGTTGAATGTTTTTTTATGTTTGATACCTCAGGATATTTTTTTTTATAAACCGATTTGAAAATATCTCTTAATTTTTTTTAGAAGATAGGTAATCGTTTAGATTGGTCGCATTGAAATTATAACAAAATCGTTTGAAAGTTTAATTTTTAAATGAAATTAACTGAAAAAATAAAGTCATTGAAATGAACGAAATTGTGTATTTTGCTTCCCTGTGACTTGTCAGTGGTGCCTACGGTCACTAGAAAACCGTCCGATTGAAGTCGGTTGTTGTATGTTTTTGTAAAACCTTGATACTTACACATAACTTGATATCACAATACCTAGTACTTACACATCACACACACTGTGTTTGTTCTCATTTACGTAGGTAAGTCTGTAGGTAGTTCAAGGAGCACAATGGATTTATGATGGATTTTTTTTTCAGCATGGATGAAAATGACGCCACTAAATCCTCTGAACAATATCAGCTGGCGAGGCTGAAACTGCTGAAAGCGAAGATAGAAGTCGTAGATACCGATGACATATTTACCGTGAAAACTGAGTGGTGAGTAGTTACGTTACCGCTATTTTACCTGTATAGGATCTTTAAATAATTATTATTTACACAATTAACTACTAATTAAATGCTAAAACATCATGAAACTAATAATACCTACTTCACAAGCTATAAAAAAAAAATACCTACCTATCTAAAATAAATTATTATTGGTTTATTAGTTTACCAACAGCTTTACACAAATGAGTACTTATATTAATAGTCAGAAATCTAATATTCCATATTGATTAGTCCGGTTGAGTTGTTTGACTGATTACGATCCGACACAAGACGGAAGACCTTATTTAATCCGTAGAAGTAGAGGTAAGTAAGTACCAAAGCTACAAGTACACGTGTGGTTTTTAAAAAATATTGCGTAAAGGCTACAGCTTGTCACCGATAACTTATGGGCTTAATTATACCTCCGGTATCCACGGTCATTGTAGAACAGCCCCGAGCTTGGAGGTCCTCAGGAGGCACTTGAATAGCGCCTTGTTGGGGTTGCCAGCTTAGAAGGAACTCCTTAGATTTGTGGATGTAGTTTGACCGATGAAAAATGTAGACAAGTTATGACTATTAAAGCAATCAATATAAACGTAGGTAAATTTAAGAGTGGTCTTCATGAAGTTTTTGAGTCGCGGGCTGTGACTCGCCTCACGATATCTCGCCACTTTTCCCTGCTCGCAGACGTTCTGGTACACTCATGCAAAGGGCCGCCCACCGCAGATTTAATTTGGTCGGTCCATCGCATGGGTGACCTTCCGCGCGGTCTGGTCCCTTCCACTCTGCCCTGAACAACCAACTCTCTCAAGCACCGCTCTGTCAAGAGCGCAACGAAGAAGAAGAAGAAGAAATTTAAGAGTTGTGTTGTGATCAATAATTAACATTTTGTTTCACGCCAATTTAGTTTGATAAATTCGGGTCTATAACTTCTGAAATCTATCAACTAGTATTAGGTCAAAAAAGCTCTAATTTCAATTTCATAAAAATTATGTTGTAGTTTTGGCGTGTTTAAATAAAAAAATATCATTATTTATCCCTTTAAAAAAGTATGGTAGGTAGGTACCGCTAGATACCATCATAGTTATTAAAATATGTAGCACCTTACGACCTATAACATTATACCTTCGGCAAAATATAGGGGTAAAAATAGAAAATAACTTGGGCACCCAGAAGCGTCCCCGTTCCCGCGTAGAATTTACCCCAAAAACCAGTCACATTTCGCCTCAGTCCGGCGTCGCGCGCGTACCATACGGCCGGATGATTCCGCGGTCAAAAAATTAATAATTAAAAATCCTTTTAGGTTAGTTCGACCATGTTCGCGATTTCGTGAGTGATTTAAATCCTTGAAATGTAAACGATGATTCTACGGTCGAATATCGATAAGGGGTGGTATTTTTCGTCATCGCGCGTTTATTTTAGTGTGTAAGAAATGCAATATCAAAGTAATGAAGAAGACGATTTGCACTATCGGATTTTCGATGCATCCTTCAACTTCCTCGGGGACAAGGCGAACGCAAGTGTCGGCCGCCGAAGGAAGTAAGTGCAACCTTATTCTACAAGAATCTACAAAACTTTACCTAGACTTTTTTACCATCTTTCAATCCTACCTTCTGCACACGATTTGTATTTTCATTTATTTCTCTGGGTCTTTTTCCGAGAATAGTGATGTCCATAATGAGTAAATCCCGAGATTTTACGATTCCGGGATTCACATCCTCTTGAATCCTGTGAGGACGTGATTATGATTAATGTTATTCTAGTTGGTCCAGAATTTTTAAGTGTTCTTTTTACGTAGTGTTGCGGTTGTGTTGATCAGCTGTTATGAAGTTGTCGCACAGTCGAATCCTAAAAGTGGACTTTTCGTTTTCGGTACTGATAGTGATAGGTATTATAAATATACGTAGGTACGGAATGGTAAGTAAGCTAAGAAAATAAGTATAATACTTACCCACATGGAGTATTGATATTGAATCAAAATTAAGTAGGTACCTACCAAATGTACCTGAAATGCCTACAAAGATTTTATTGTATGTACCTGCCTACCTATAGGTAGGAACGCAACCGGAATCTTTAGATTACGAAGGAATCCTGCCCTTGACGAGAGGCCCCTTTTCAGAAACTTGAACATAACTTGTATGATGGTAGGAATTGAGGATTGCTTGTACTACTTCCATGAGAGATACCTACGTACTTAGGTTAGGCATCATTAGAATATTATTTACACTTGATTATCTATTGAATATGTACCTCATTGCGTGAGTTTAATATAAAAGTATTAAAAATGATGACAATACACACAATGCTATGATTATATACTACTATGCTTTTAATTTTTTTTTTAATATTGAGGCCTCTAGTCAGCGGTAAATATAAAATACCTAGAGAGGTGTAACATACACACTTAGAATACTTACCTCATTTCTACACTTGTTAGGTTTTGCCAAACCTTCAAAATCAAAAGTCACACATACATGGAAATGGTACAGGCGCACGCTTGCCGCAAATTTACATTGATTTGTCACAATACAAACTTCTGCAAGCTTTTTTCCACGCTTGTGTTTGTGAAGTTTAGGCAAGCCTTCACAAGCGTGAAGATGATGAATAAAAGATTGTATTTAGTCTAGTGTTAGTAGGTATTATTATACTGAATATCAGCTAAACTGGTTACTTAACTAGGTATTAGAAGAAAAAACCCATCCATGTCATGACATCATGTATTTCTTGTATTTTTATTAGCTGGGCTCGTAACGTAACGTTTATCGGGATAAATAGTATATCCTTGCAAACTTTTATAAGTGTGACATAGCATGTATTACTTGAGAATATAATACTTCTATATTGGTCTATCTATTGTTGCCTATAGCATACATATCGGAAAATAACAAGAACTAACTAACCTAGAAAAAGGATAAGATGAGAAACTGGAAATAAAAGTTCCTTTTTTTTCAGTAATATAGTCGTTTATTGCAAAATAAGTAGGTAAACTTACGCCTTAGGGCTATGGTATACTATACTTATACCCTGTTGGGCACAGCAACAACAAGTTAACTGTATCGCATATCGCATTCGCTTGCTTAAAATGCGAATGATCCCTGGGGAATTTAGAACTGTAAATAAGTTTACAGCTTGAAGGCGACCAGGTCGTTTTACATTCCGTCTCGAAAACTTAAAAGGTAATTAAACTCCATAATTCGAGAATGGTTTTAACAGGAGCAGATTCAGTTGAAGCAGACCTAAGAGTTATGAAAGTCTCTAATTGATAAGCTAAACTAAACCAAACTACATGCATACTTATAAATAATAATTATAAGTATGCATACATAATTAATAATTGTATAGGTACTATACCATAGGCTCTCTCTAGCCTCAAAGGTTTGCTGGAAGAAAACTCTTGTTAGGGTTAAACTCGCCTTTGTACAAGTCTTTTCTTTTATGTTTTATACTATACTATACTATATTGTGTTTTTTTTGTACAATAAAGAATTACAGAATTTAATATAATAAAATATTAGATACATAGGAACCGATGAAAGAGCATAGAAGACGATTAGTCGACGCTCGCTAGACTAGCCGGAAGCTAGGTCCTCTGCTGAATCTATTTAATTCTATTCGCAATTTCAAATGTAACGTCTTATGACTAGCAAATCTGATCCTGCGTGCTTTCGGAGACCTTGAAGCTCAAATGAAGGCCCCACGTACTAAAACCTGCGTGTAGGCGCGCCGGCATAGTTACCGACTCATGAATGAAGTCATTCAGATTATAAATTATCAAAAAAAAAATAGGTTCGTCTCGTTTATCTTGATTTGGTTTTATTGGATATGCAATCTTTAGCATTGATCTACTTATATATTTCTATGTTTTTCTTTATATCATTTAATAAATAGGTTTTATGTATGGATATTTGAGAAATTAAGTAATTTAGAGACTCCGCGCGTAAAATACTTAATTTCATTATCTGGGAGCTAAGGTTCCTCTTTAGATCAATATTGTTAAATAAATAAATAAATAAACATTCACACACTCACACCCCTGCACTAGGATTCCCTGTGTCGCAGGTGGTGTTGTGCTTATCTTTTCAATTATTATAATGCCAAATCACGTTTACTAAAACAGATTTAAGAAGAAAAGAAAAGTAATGGGAAAACATCTATTTTAAATACCCTTAAATATCTATTTTGGTCCGTTACTTAATTTATCATAAACTAATGCAAATGTGATGTCAATTAATCACAAATTGTATGACAAAAAGTCCTAAGGCAGCAAGGATATCGTTCTAGCTAATCTTCCAATAAAACCATAAAAGGAATAAAACTTCGCCAAATTAATGGCTGTGGCATTTGGCATTCAGAACTTGTCACCTCTGTCCTTGCAAAGAATTCAAACGATACTTTAATACACCTTATTCATAAAAGCCAACCTCGAAAGGTACATTGTATATCTTCGTGGAACAACATTCTCATCTTCAAACATTTAATCACCATAATGAGATGCGCAACTCATCCCGGCTAACAAGCATTGTTTGTCCAAAGGCCTTTGTGGTACCGTGAGAGAATAAGGCGCTTAGTGCATTGACCATCGAAGCAACCCCTCTTACGGGGAGGTAAACGACCAGGTTACCGAGGGTGGCACCCCCGATGGTAGCCTTAATTGCTTCACGTGCATCGCGGCAGATGGCAGGCAAGGTGCAACACAGGGATGCCCTTTTGTCGATAAAACAAGCATAGAGCTTGACCATAAATTGTCGATGCAATCTTAATATTGCATTACGAGACATGCGAGTAATAGCGCATTTTCGTTGTTCTCAGTTATTTATATAAGGCATTACGGTTTTCGTATACATATTAAAGCTTATCATAAGTATTATCCAGTAACTTTAGCTGCATACACATTGTCACCTAAAGAAAATTGTATTTATTTAGTTCCGATTTATTTTTCTATCGTTTGGTAAACCTTGGTTGTGTTAATCTGGAATATCCTGTGGGAATATCATAAACGATTGAAGTCTGTAGTAGGGAGGGCGATACAAATTATCGACGTCAATAAATAAATACACGCAACACTATCTAACAGGGTTGTTCTATGAATGCCGGAATAATTAGAGTGACTAGTGGACTCCACTTTCACACGATTGTACCCTGTTCAGGTTAATTGCTTTAATTTCTGTCTTTGGACATAAAAGAAACACCTATCCAAGGGTAGGTATTTTTTGCCTCAGTTTCTTTGCTCACTTGACATTTTCAGTATGGCTACTTTCTAGACTTATAACTCTATGAATAATGTATGAAGACTGGCTCAACTATAAAGACCAGTTGAATTTCCGACCACGTGGAGACAACCCCGGTTCCTTATTTTTTTCTTCAAAAAAGCATTCAATAGCCCAGCTGGTTTGACGCCTGCCAGACGTAACATTGTTACTCAAAAGGGGAGCACAAGACATCGAGGGAGCTTTTATTCTTAGCCTCTTTTATGAAACTCTGTGCAAACCTATTTCCTTTGTTGCCAGCGAGACAGATTCGCAATGGAAGCAATAGTTTTTTTGCGATCGTGAATATATAACATGGGTCGTCTTGTGTTCGTGTCAAAGTTCATCAAAGTTTTATAAGAATATTGAGAAAACTGTCATTTTTATCACAATCAGTTAAAGTTGTCCCTAAGGGTTCTGCGGGCAATCTTGGAAGCAAACAAGGACGTTGATTATACGAGTTTTGGTTTGGGAATAAAGTTAAAATGAATAATATTCTACACCTTGAATAATGTAACTCTAAATTTAAATTTCAGTATCTCAATTAATGATTGGGATACATAATTCAAATTATAGAGTGGGTTTCTTCCCACCCACCTTATATCTCGACACACGACAGTGTGTCAAGCCACGGTCAGGCCCAGCGAACTGGCGAGTAGCACTGTGTGTAAGTTTACACGAACCATTTGGAGCCACTTTTGACCTTGTCATAGCTAACAAACTAATTAATATAAACACACCAGATTTGGTTTATGTATTGAAAGCCCGGAGTTAATGAAGTACCTCAAATTTCATAAACACTGCTTAAACGGTTATTTAGATATTAACGTTCAAAAATCATCATTTTTATCACTGATTGACTGACATATAGACGTAAAACCTAACCCCCTTCCAGATGACTTAAAAAGTTCAAATTTGGCATCCAGCTAGGTAATTGTGTGTATACAAAGAAAAAAATCAGAAAACAGTTAATTTATAAGATTTGATTATTTTTTTCTAATTATTCGATTTTATGAGGTAAATTTAGCGCCTTGCAAATTATGAGAGCAATTGCCTTGCAAATTTTTGCAGGATATTTTCATTTTTATGATGAAAGATTGTTTTTTTCGTTTATGTGCCTACTTTAAAATCAATAATTTAAAAATTATTTACAAGAGCCCGATGAATGCAAGCTAGTGAAAATGCAAATTGTCGGAAAACACTTTAATCTCCCAGCACATGGGTCAAGGTACTACCTACCTTAAAGCAGGTACCCACACCTTATTAGGACAAGAAATAGGTAGTATAATTATAGTAGGTACCGTGTTTCGTGCAAAATAAAAATCTTTATCTTATCTTATATACCTTTGAATAGTAATACATTTATTTACAAAAAGTAATGATATCTATACAAAACCACATAATAATATGTGAAAATAGCGAGCCACGATCAGATGGATTGGATTATGATAGAGAAGTCGCTTGCCCCGAAAAAAGATTTGAGATCTACATATATGGCTTGCCAAGGTCTACTATAGACATTCGTAAATTTATTTATAACAACGTATTACTTTATTTATAACGTAGACCTTGGCTGGCCATATATGTAGATCTCAAATCTTTTTTCGGGGCAAGCGACTTCTCTATCATAATCCAATCCATCTGATCGTGGCTCGCTATTTTCACATATTATTATGTGGTTTTGTATAGATTATTATATCAAGAAAGTTATCTTGACGCGTGCTAAGACCAGCATAAATAAGTTACGACTTACGGCCTGCTAGCCCGGTGCATTCTAAATTACTTATGCACCGAAGATATACCATCGCACTATTCAAATGAGCTTTTTGCTATAGATGCGTCAGCTAAAGAATCCTAATTTAAACCATACTCTCGATATTTATTCAGCTTTTAATGAAATACAATTTTATTATTATTCTTAGTATCGTGGAGTAATAAAGGACAAACTTATTGACTCGCATTGACTTCCTATTTCTACAGGAAATATCAAAAGCTATTAATATAATTATCAGCTGCTGCGCATAGCTTGGTATGTGTATTACACGTTTGCTATTTTATAATAGAAGCAGGACACGAACAGGACAATTTGAAATAACTATCTTAAAATAATACAATACTATTTATTTGCTACTTAGATGAGTACGAAGTTGGTATTCGTTGTCGCGAATTTTATCGTTCACGTCAATAATAATAATTATAATAACAATACCTGTTTTCTTTCCTTATTATCCAATAAATGTCGATACTAGCTAAGTAAGAACTATATAAGTGTGGTTTTATAAATTTAAATTAACAATAAGACTATATAAAACAATAGGTTTTATAGCACGTGTTACCACAACCACAAGCTTTCTTTATCTTAATGCGGGTGCTAAAATGAAAATGATCTACTATGGCCTATTTCTTTGTTTTACCAGTTTTACTAAGTGTAAAATATAAAAGGGTCTTCTATTCTACATAATATTATGAGGGTTTTAAATAGTTATCAATATTAGACACATGGTGTTTTTCAAAATTTTGGGATCGATTTCACGCTTCTACTGACTTTTGGAGCTTATGCTTATACATTTCAGTTCATAAAATTTATAACTATAATTTTAACATGGGTGGCAAAGTTTTTTATTTCATTTAGCTACAAAACCGATCGAAACGTTACTTTAGAATCAGACCATCAAAATGTCTCAGTGTAAACGAGCGCCGCCGTAGCAGAGTTTCATTGGGCTACGTTATTTTTAATCATGATTAGCACTGTTTTGGTCATGGGCAGAATTTTTTGCCATCGGGAGAGGTATGATCTGAGATCAAGAAAACGCTTAACTAGTAACTTGTTGTTTAGTTTAAAGAAAGCACAGGGTAAAAAAAGTTACGCACAAACATACAAAATGAATTAATCTGTGATCCTGACCTAATTGCATCCTTGCTCATGACCGTGTAAAAGTTCTCACTGCATTAATTTGTTTGTAATAGGTTCATTTAGTAATTAACTACCGTGACTGCCATATTGCACGATGCTCAGTCATGATATGCTCTGTTGCTTGTGGGAATATTGATTTGCATTTAGGGCAATGCAGTCTTCAAAAACGTTGGTTAAATGAATGTTATTGTAAAATGTCGATCAAGTCTATTGTTACACGTATATCTGGGATTTTCGCACACCTTTATTTATATCCCGGAACTCCCGGAGTAGTGCATCACTATTTTGTAATTATTGATTGATTGATACTCAGATTTTCAAAGTTATAAATATTCCTATGATTCCTTTTAATAAAAAAAAAAAAATTAAAATCTAAAACATCTAAATCGTACCCGTATCCTATTACCCAATCACGCGCGAATGGGATCAAAATACTGATTGTAATTTATTGCATTTTTATAATTAAGGGTGGCCCACAGGTATACAAATTCCCACGATTCAAAAAACAGGGGAGCTTGCATTGGCTTGGACACAGGGGCAAGTCATCGGTGCATGTCCCTATGCGTCTTGCTATCCCTTATTTCAGTAACCAAATTTGTAAGCGATTCATGGGCAGATGGGATGACGACACTCATGTTTTTCGGGATGTTATGTGACTTACATTCCCATGGAGTGTTTTGACCTGCGAATTAGGTCGAATTTATTTTGAAGATACCTTTGTTCGAGAGTTTTATGTATTTTTGGATGGGGTTTTATGTTTTTAAAAAGTGATTTGGTGGTGTGTTGTGTTATGTCAAAGTCATTTATTTCCCCTGATCTAGCTGTATTAAGCATGTCGTAATGTTTTTCTTTAGTTAGTTGTGGTAGTTTCTTTTTATATAATAATTTACATCTTAGCCCTTGATACCATACCTACGTTATCTGCACTATGCCACTTACTTTGACTCAATACTTTTTGCCCAAGTTTTGGTTCAGGTTCTTTTTAGCCATTCATTTTTGTCACTAATTAAAAAAATGTAAAGGCTTTTGCAGTAAAGTACACTGCCTGTACCTACATTTCGTACACGGCTTTATTTGTTTTAACTTTTCAACACTTCAAAAATGCAATGCTAGTCATTTTGAATAAGAAAATTTAAACCTGTTTTTGTCGAAAAAACTTGGTGTGGTTCTCAGTAACCCCTTCTGAGTAGTTCTGAGGGTTTCTATTATGGCTTTAGTGCATTGCCCTTTATATTGGGTTATTATAGCACTTCCTATGACAGAAACTACAAATGAATAGTTACAGTATTTACAAAATAGAAAACAATGCTAACTTTGCGGTGGCAATGGCAGGTACATATTAAACTAAATTAGAGAAAAAACTCTTAATTATCAAAATTATATAATAGCTACTACAATTTCAAAGCTAAAGGTGAACTGATAATAACCAGATACACATTTCTCTAAAAATAAAAAGGAAACATAGTGCCGACAAACACCGGTATTCATATGAAATTACAAAACAACCCCGGTTTAATCACCTCTACATTTAATCCAAAAAAACAAAACGTAAATATTTTTTTTCTACGAATCCCTTCGCGCGCATCCCTGCAATACTATTGAACTTTAAGTTATGGGTATAAAGTTGATAGTGGATTGTGTTTGTAGTGTTGTAATGTCGTTCTGGCATAGAGTGGTCGCATCCCCCATACATGCATTGCCGCTTGCGCAGCTGCCCGACAATCAACTTGGTATTATGCGTGGGGGTCGCAGATGTCGTCGCACGCGCTCCCGCCGACTACGTATAAATCGATAAATGTATGGCTAGTTTGCTTGCGGCATATGTGGCATGGATGACGTCATGGGAACGAAAAAATGGTAGCTTTATTCTTTGCTTGATACCAAATGTTAAACGAGGTCAATTCCTTTGAGGCCCCATGAGGTTGATAAATAAAATATGAAGTCAAATATTCTGTCCTCATTCAATACCACGATTCGATTATTTATACCTACCGAAACATTTATATAGATAAAAAACATGGTATTAATTTAATAAGTGGTATTCCAAAATTCCCGAATGTATCACTACTCACTAGTAGACGATTCCCACATGGTCAACACTTTGTTATCTACAAAACGAACGCCTGTGAATTCTAGCGCCATAAATTCCGCATCGACAGAAAGGCCTATTAATAATCGATAAAACAATTAAGGAAACACATTAAATAAAAGGTTCGAAGAAGTCCCGAAAATCCCGATAATTGGCAATCGAAGTTGACACGTGGTGGCCGCCAGATGGCGCATCACCTGCTTGTCTAAGAAACCCCGCGTTTTGCGGGACTCGACGGTACTGCATTCTTTTCATGTCACATCACTATTTTTACGGTCATTGACTTTCGTTTAGGTATAATAAATACGATTTTTTCCATGCGTATTTTGACTAGGTTCCTATACAGATTATGAAATTTCTTACTAATTTTCAAGTAGGTAGGTAAGCCAACCAGTAGCTCTCGGTAAGGTCAGGTAGGTATTAGTAGAATAGGGTTTTCACCAAAAAGGTGAACCATATCATTGTTTATATATTTTTTATGTCAAATCGTCTTATTAGCTTAGGTTCTAATATAGTAGCTACTGTAGCTAGCGGTGTAAATGACCCTGTCAGGGCACTGCAACCATTTTGCCCCTTAAATTTGTTTAAATCTTTTACATGGCACACAGTGTTCTCGTTCTAATTCATGATATTATTATAGTTTTAGTATAATAATATTAGTAAATTTGTTTTGAATGTCATCTGCTAGGTTATAATAAAGTTTTTATTACAGCATAAGCTAACTACTACAATCTATATATAGGTATATTACAAAATTTACAAAAGGAAACAATTGGGCCACCCATAGACCGTTGCAAACGATCTATAGGTAGCTCAACTGCTCCAACTCGATACTCGATGGCAGCGTGCCGAGGATACTGGCTGCATTGCCTCTTTGTATAGCAAGGCTTATTCTTTGGCCCAGATAGCTGCCAGCCCTCTGATCACGCGTCGCTTCGACCAGACGCTCTGACAAAATTTTAAAAACGCGGAAGGCTCCCATTCCCCATGGACCTAGGGTCTCGACCCCAAAGGGCTCAAACATGTACGACCTATCAAGACCTACATATTTACGCCGCTTGAGATCTTCAGCAGTTATAATAATAGATAAGTTGGTAGGTATATAAATGTATATAGGTACAACAAAGAAATCATTAATTACTGTCCGAGGTCAATTTTATGAAGTACAAATTCGTTAACAGAATAGTAGCATCTTTGAATAGGTATTTTTTTTGTTTTTTTTTTGTAAAATATATTGCCATTTTTTACCTAGGTTAGGTACTACCATTGAGTTACTATGTTTACACATGTAACTCGATGGGTACTACTCGGGCGAATCAACATGACACCTGGCTTGTATGACGTTTGTGCAAAGCACAGCGTGTAATTGGATAATCTTGTTAGAGAAGAGGTCCTTGGTAATGAAAAGGCTTCGCAATTAGAGGAGGAGAAGAAGAAATACGGAGAGCGCCGGGGGGGGGAGGGGGGGGGGGGGAAGCGGGGGACGCATCAAGTTCCGAGCCACGTGTCAGCCGGGTGTCATGTTTGTTCGCCCGAGTGGTTCTCAACCTAGGACATCCTGTTTTTAACCTAGAGCGTGGATGACATCATTGCCAACTTCATCTACCTACCAACAAAGGGGTCAGGAAGAAAATAATACCCTACCATTTATGTTGTTACAATCGTACATTGGCAAATTGTTTGGCGCTTGCTAGAACAATGACCTTTTATGCCGGCGCTACACTAATGCCTAGATCACACGTACCGAGTACTCGGCCGAGACAGTAAAATGTTATTCGGCCGGCGCTATGTTTATACGCACCGAGTACTCGGCCGAGAGCACTGTCTCAGCCGAGTACTCGGTACGTGTGATCAAAGTGTATCACCCAGTCAGAACCAATAATGCCTAGCCTACTTAGTTACCATTCTGTAGTTATGCTGTATCTATATTGATTTAATAATTTTCTGAAGATCTAACTAAGCCGAAAAATGGAGTCTTATCCCTCATATGACGACACCGTGGCTTAGTTGGTAGTGACCCTGCCTACGAAGCTTGGTGTTCCGGGTTCGATCCCCGGCCGGGGCAAATATTTGTGACGTACACAAATGTTTGTTCTCGGGTCTTGGATGTTGTGATGTGTTGTATGTGTCCATGCCGCCTGCGACACAGGGAATCCTAGTGCAGGGGTGTGAGTTAAAAAAAAAAAAAAATTACATAAAAAAAAAAAAAATTACAGCAAAAAAAAATCAAGGTTGTGCAAAACCATCCAACAAAAGACTTCAATTGGACTATTCTAGTGACCGTAGGAAGCAAAATACATAATTTTATCCACTTCGACGCAATCATTTTTCAGTTCAGTATTTTGATTTATAAACTAAACTACTGAACCGATTTGATGAAATCATAAGAGAGGTTTCAATCCTGCTTCAATCACAATCAGTGGCTGGCTATAACGTCACGTTTCGTATTGGTCATTATTGTAACTATTTTTAGCGTAAAAGTTGTTCCATTTCGAACCACGACCTTCATGAAACTGGATTGGTATATGTACTAAGAAAGATTCATTTTTAATGCAGAGAAGAGAGAGAAGAGCCTTTTCGAGGCGCACTTGAAATCCTTTCATTTCGAAGGAAGGAAGGAAGGTTCGAAAGAACTAGTGACACGATAGGAAGGAATGCAGATTAGGCCTGAGTTCTTTTTTTTTCTCGTGTTAGCAAGTGGCACGTCAGTAAAGATTTCTTCTGTCATTTTCAGTTGACAGAAGAAAAACGACTGACTGACAGACAAGGAATTTGATATTCCCGTAATTATTTAGGCAAAAACATACGGTGAAATACCTTCATAGAAAAGGGATGATTTTTTATGAAAAATTTATACAAAAATAATCCGTTTCACTCGGATAAGTCTTTTTAAATGAAAGGTTAAGTATAACTTATTTCAGCAAATTTGCTTGTGAAGTCCCGGGATTTTCTGAGATTTTTGGGACTGTGCCTCCTTAACAAAACCTATTCTACTATACCTATACTGTAATGTACCTCCTACTATAAGTAAATACTATAAGTACTGTAAGTTTGTAAAAAAAAAACCCGTCATTTATTGTTTATTTCATTTGCTTACATGTAAAATCGTCTTATTAGCTTAGGTTCTAATATATTAGCTAGCGGTGTACATGACCCTGTCAGGGCACTGCAAACATTCTGTCCTATTAAATGATTTTAAATATTTTAGATTACATACAAATTCTTAATGGCATTTTAAATAAAATTGGTATAATAGTTTTAGCATAATAATATTAGTAAATTTGTTTTGAATGTCATAAAGAATTTAAATTCACGAATTACTGTTCGAGGTCAATTTTATCAACTAGAAATTCGTTAACAGAATAGTAGCATCTTTGATAAGTAAATTTTTAAGTTTTTTGTAAAATATATTGTCATTTTTTTCATTCTTAATAATGTCAGGGATTTTGTTGTAGATATTAATGAATCTACTGTTAGGGCTTCTCCTAGCTAAACGTAGATGAGTTTGGGGTATAATCAATTTATTATTATTTATTTTTAAGTCCCATGCAATGCATATCTATCTACCTGAAAAAAGTAAGTACAGTCAGCTGCACAGACATGTATATAAACTCCCAAGTGTTGTGAGACTGTCTCAAGCTATCACATTTATATTATACTCTTAATTTTGCAAAGACATTCTTCTTCAGAGTAATTAATTGAAAAATGTTTGCGTGCACTTGTCTTTAGAAAATTCAGAGTAATATAAATATGAAAGCTTGGGAGTGTATATACGTGTCTGTGCAGCTGACTGTACATACAAGAAATTAATTCTCCGCTTTCTATAAACTAACACCTTTCCTCGACGCGTGCGCAAGACGGTAATAATAAGGGAAGGAAGTTAAAAAAACAGGGATTGTAATAAATGTCAGGCCATGTGCGGGGGAGGTATTGTGTAGACTTGGGGTCACAAGTCTTGAGCATTTCTTAAGGGGTGGTGACCAGGTGACTGTCCTTTTGTTCCTACCTTTTGCTTGTAAGGGTGCCTTTCCACCAGAGATGTGCGATCCAGCTATGCTGCGAAGATGTGAAATCTGCGCTACGAAAATATGTGACCGTTTCCACCAATAATAAGCTATGTAGCTGTGCGAGGAAGATGCGCAGCTTGAGCTATGCGATGTAACGATAATAGGGAAGCGGCGGATACTAGGGAAAAGGTGAACAACAATTCATTTTCCTCCATGAGTTCTTCTTCGCACATTGCGAGATATAAATATCTTATTGCTTCCACGATGGCATGTCTACTTTCAGCGATAAACGCGGGCATACTGTGGGTACTCTGCTCTGCACATAGCTACACCACTCGCGACGGCCCATAGCAGGCGTCCATAGCGCGCATCCATAGCACGCATCCTTCCATATAAAACACAAATCTTAGTTGAATCTGTTTCCACCAGTGCTAAGCTATGTGTACCAATGAATATGATTGGTGGATATCAAACGCATGCATAGCAACGTAACATAGCACATCTCTGGTGGAAAAGCACCCCAACTTTGTGACTGGCTGGCTTCGAGAATCCAGCAAAAGGAGGTGTTATACGTCAAAATCTGCTAAAATAATTTTCTGTCATTTTGGACGGGGGACGAGGTAAACACGCATTGCACACGCGCCCAACAAAATCTTAATAATCTCGCACACCATCCGGTTATCAAATACCGCGCATAGTTTTATTTAACATTCACGTTAGGCCAAGAAGGTTATATGGCCAACTGAGGGGTATGCCTTGCATTACCATCTCCTTTGGCTAGATTCTCGAAGCCGATTAAGCTAATGGTAGGTGTATTGCAATGTTTAGGTATCAATAGGCTTGGTAGCAATCCGTCAGATAAAATTATCTTGTAATTTTTTAAGGGCCTAACAATTTTTCAAACGTTTAGTGTTTAATTTTTTTTTTAATCAGTAGGTATATAAACAACAAAGTTCTGATGTACCAAACATAAAAAAACATTCAACCGAATTGATAACCACCTCCGTTTTTGAAGTCAGTTGAAAAAAAGCCGTGCAGATACCCCCTACACAGAATAAAAATAATGTCCTATGCTGACTTGCACCAAACTTTTAAATTTCCTAAGAAATTACTTTACTCGCTTGGCAGGTCTTAAAGGCTAGAATCTGGATTGTTAAGAACTAGGTACCAAGCGAGTAAAGTAATTGCTTACGGACTAGGATAATCACGTCTAGTGATATAAGCACCTGTGACCACTTTGTGCGCGTGAGAACTTTCATAGACAAGAGTTTTAATTTCGCACCAGGCCCCTTGTCTATTCCGTGGTCTATTGTCCATGTTATCCCACGTAGCCCTTCTATTTATCTATTTTTGAAAGATTAGCAAACCTGTTTTGTACCCTTGGGTTAGATAACAGAGGTTGGAAACATTTTTGATTCAAGTTATTTTTTTTTTCATTAGCCTAATTTGTCCCATTCTTCAAAGGACCAAGTCTTGAAAAAATTGCAATGACACTTCTTTCAATGACTGTCTTTCTGCCATGTTTTTTTCTATTTAAACTTCAACCTTAAAGACCAAAGTGTACGAATTGAAAGTCAAAGTATGAAAACTAAAATATGAATAAATTATTATCGGAATGTTAGAATTGGTTGGTTGGTGGGACCATCTGACTGCTAAATTCCTGTTACACACTTCCGTTGCATTTCCCGAAATCACTGCCACAAATTTACAGAAAGCGAGAGGAAAGATGTTACACATCAAAAATGTTACTAACCTCACCCCTGTCTGACCTTCTATCTATGAGAAACTTCTAATATTAAAGAAAGGGAAAGGGTGATTCTAAAGAGTCTATTTACTATCAATTTATCTCATACTTACCCTACATAACACTCTGTGTAGTTAAGCTAAATTCAAACTGTGTGGTTAACTGATGCGGAGACCGGAATCAAAATCGTTTAGGCTAGGAATAGAAATGATTACTACCTCATTTTATATTATGGTGATATGATTTCATTTTGTAACAGTGAATTCACCGGTGATTTTGTAACACACTGTATTTTTTCATCAGTGATTGTGAAAAAATTACATGAATCAATCACAGCGCACACAAAATCGCCTGCCGGAGCGCGTCGGACGGGTATCCCCGGTTATTTTGTAACAACCTTGGTCTCGGAATATAACAAGTATTATGTGTGACATGTTTTATACCATGATAAATAACATGTTACTCGGTATACTTTTTTTCCATGCCTACTCGGCACATACCAAAAAGAGCGAGCGTAAACGCTGGTGTAACTCCGTAGGTATACGCGCGTATACGGGTGCGTAGAAAAAAAACAAAAAACGAGCAGTGTATCCGCTCAGTTTAATAAGCTAGTCTTAAACTCTTTAGTTAGTTTTAGGTAGAATTCAAATATTTTTTTATTTTAAATAATTTATTTATAACAAAAAAGAAGTAATAAAATGGGACCGTTTACCACTGCAAAAGTTTAAATAAAACTGTGTGGCAGCAATCAGCACCTTCCTTAGGACAAACAAGGTTCCAACATGATTAAAAAAAAAACTTAAATTAAAAATAATTTGGTAGAGAAAATTAAAAAATAGAATACTGTGAAAAATGGAATTGGTAGAGTAAGCTTGTTTTAAACATATGGAAGTAATGGTATGTGTGTGATGCTGTGAGGTGTGAGATTGGGTGAATGGGTTTGATGGTGGAGTGTGGGTGTGTTGGGGTGTGTAGAGCGTGTTGGGGTGTGTAGAGTGTGTTGGGGTGTGTAGAGTGTGTTTGGGTTGGAAAAAGGTAGACTAGAGGTACTATGAGGTCTAGGTCGTAGTTTACTACGAGTTAACGAGTTGTAAAGAGTATGGTAACGGAGAACTTTTAGGGTTGGTTAGATATAAACTAACTATCTAAATATAACTCAATGGAACTCAATTGTATTTTTTATTTGAGTAAATAGGTCTTATCTTGTGATGATGTAAGTGGTGGATCAACAGATGCTGTCTATTTAGCGATTGCTTTTTATTGGGGTCATACATGTTACATACATACACACATCCATGATCCATACGTAGTGTGCGTGCTCAATCTCTTCAACTATTCCTATTTATCTAATTTACGCATAGATAAAAAAAGCCAAATCAATGAACGTACAGGTGGTACAGGCTTGAAATATTGAGGGAATGTTCTTCGGGAAGTGTAAGCGTGTACCTACTAAAAAGGTTTTCATCTGACTTCAAATCAAGGATCAGGTTCTGAATTAGGTTGATTTATTTTATTTGTTTCACTAAATATTTGAAAAAATATATACTTACAGATTAGTCCCATAGAAATTTCATCGAAATCGGTTCAGTAATTTAGTTTAGTCCCATAGAAATTTCATCGAAATCGGTTCAGAAATTTAGTTTTTAAATCAAAATGTGTCGTCAAAAAAAATATGTCGTAAATATGTAGTCAAAATAAACAAAATTGTGTAAGTATTTGGTTTCCCTGTGACTTTTCAGTGGTGTTTACTATCACCAGAACAGCCCAATTGAAGTGGTTTGTAGTATTTTTTGGTAAAACCCTGATTATTTTTCGTTAAGTCGTGGGTCTTATTTAGCTTGGTTATAATTTTTTAAGACTGTTTTCTATGTCTAACTCAAGCTCAGTAAAAGGTCTCTATCGCTTGGCACTTTTCAAAAAACATGGTTATCTCTTTTCCAAAGGATGAAAAAATCAATTCCATGCGGTTGCATGCTATCAGGTTGCAGGCCACCACATGGATTGGTTCCCATTACTCAGATTCCGGTGTCGTGTTGCGAAAACACCGTCTTGTTAGGCTTTCGTTCAAAAACCTTGAAAAAGCTGTGTCTGGGTTCTAGACAAAGAAATTATCTACTGACTGAATTAAACTGTTTTCAACCGACTTTCTAAAAAGGAGGTGGTTCGGTTTCATTCGGTTGAATGTTTATTTTTATGTTTGTTAGGTTAGGTACCTCAGAACTTTGTTGTTTATTAATCGATTTTATAAAATTCTGTTTTTATGTGAGAGGTTATGGTCCCATAGAAATTTTATCAAAATATGTTCAGTACTTTAGTTTTTAAATCAAAGGAACTGAAAAAAAAGTCGTTGAATTGATCAAAATTGCGTTTCCCTGTGACTTTATTTGCCATCTTAAAAACTAAATTTATATTCAATTACATTGTGAATTTGTGATACTTTAAGGAATTTATTTAAGGAAATAAATTTAAGTTCCTATTATTTAAGTAAAGTTGCTGTGCCCAACAGGGTATAAAGTAGGTATAGTATATATACCTACTTTATACCCTTTATGCCCTAAGGTGTAAGTGTACATATTTATCTGCAATAAATGACTGAATTACTGAATTTTCAGTGGTGCCTACGGTCACTAGAACAGTTATGGGAGAGACAAATGGAATTATTATACTTAGAGCCTGCTTACACCATGAAAACGATAACTGAAACCTGGTAAGGTTTTAAGGCGCCCTTAGAATATAAAATATTGTTATCTTTTTAGTAAATAAATAAATACAAAAAAAAACAACTATTTCCATTCATATGAAATGTACCCGACCAGACTCAGTCCCCGTTAGCTAATCGTTACAAGTATCCAGTAACCCTGCAATATGAATCTTGTTTATCCCGAACGCGACCGCAGGCTAGTGTGAAAGCAAGTATTGAAACATTAGCCAGTCTCATAATAACAGATGATTACTCAGAATTGGCTCAGCTAGGGTTTGAATGGGTCTAGAAGAGGTTTGCTGCCCTAAAATGGCAGTTCACTGCAATAATATCATAGTCTTATGTCAATGATGGTAAAGCTAAGTTCCCTATATAAATAAAAGATCGAAAAAAAGTAAAAACATTTGAGGAAAACCGCCTCGAAACACTGGAAAACACCAAATTCGAAAGGAGAGACCTAAGCGCTCCTACACTTATGCTGACTTGCACCAAACTTTCAAAGTTCCTATGAAATTACTTTACTCGCTTGGCAGTTCCTAAGTGTCCGGATTCAGACCGTTAAGATGTGTCAAACTAGGTGCTTATGAACTTTGTCAGTTTAGTGCAAGTCAGCATTACACTTACAACTCGAGGTCAACTCTACTGCGCCGATTGTGACAGAGTATTTAAAACCAAGTTTGGTCTAGCGAGCCACATCAGGGCTCACGCCAGAAAAATTTTAAGTCTTTAGTTAGTGTTGCCGTCATGGAAATCGATGAGGATATAAAAGATCGAAGCGAAGCCCTAGCCAGATTATTTGGTCGGGCCATGTTAAAGGAGATAATTCATCTCTATTGCAAAAGGATGTTGAAACCTGAGAAATGAAATTTATCATCAGAAAAATAATTGCAATGAATCTAGAAAGTGATTGATTCAGCAACTTACAAAGTACAGCAAAGACAAAACTGTAAATTAGACATGGGTCAAATTAGACAAGGATCCAAAAGGTTGCCATACAAGGAATTTAAGACCACCAATTTTCATCATCATCATCATTCCATCCTTTATAGTATCCATTTTTGGATGTAGGCCTCCTCCAATCGCCTCCAGTATTGACGGTCTTGAGCCCTCGCCATCCAATACCGTCCTGCGTGTTGTCGGATGTCGTCAACCCATCTCTTAGGTGGTCTTCCTCGCTGTCTCGTTTGCTGTCGTGGTCTCCACTCCAGCAATTGCTGCGTCCTCGTTCCCTATCCATTCGCGCAATGTGTCCGGCCCATCTCCACTTCCGTTCTGCTATCATTGTCACGTCTCTGATCTTGGTTTTTGACCTGATCCATTTATTTGACTTATGGTCGCGTAAGTAAATTCTGAGCATCGCCCTTTCCATCGCTCTTTGCGCTACTCTGATCTTTTCTGCAGATTCCGTAAGCGTCATGGTCTCGGCTCCGTAGGTGAAGATTACAAAGCATAAATTGATTCGCTCGTTCCTTCCAAGGATATGGTTCGATGCAAAGAATTTGTTAAGCAATTCAGAAATAACTCGACAAGATTGTTTAATATTGACATTCAGCCAACCTTTTTGGATCCGCAGTAAAACGAGCAGCTGTTTCCAATTCAGATAAAACATTCCCAATATTGAACAGACCCTGTATGTCACATACTCGTAATCGTATAGGCATGGAGAGTACCTATACCGAGGAACATGTTATTTATCATGGTATAAATACTTGTCACCATTCACAATTTCATTTCATAAATAATAATAACAGTCAGTCAGTAGTGTGCTGTCTGTGAGTGATCATTGTTACATATCGCCCTTCGGACCTACAAATACTATTAACTTAGCTTAAGTAAGATTCCATTCATTAGGATGTAAACATCTCATTAGCTTAGTACTCCAGAATATTCCATTGTTTGTCTTTCCCACATTACTTATTGATCTTATTAGTTAATCACTTTTGTTTATAAACCCTTTCTCAGGCTGACGACAGACAATTCTATTCCAGACTCAGTCACGTTCAAGTTCATCTCTAAATCTAAGTTCTGTTTGTAAATACCTAGTGTAATTCCAAGTCTCCAATAAAGTATTTTTTTTTTAAAGTGTTTGAGCGCTTACTACGTAACATCATGCGTGAATTATTATAACATCGCGTCAGGCGTGAATTATTATAACAAATAAAATGACAACTCACATTAGGTCTCTGATGAAAAATTACAGTGTTACAAAATCACCGGTGATTTAGCTGTTACAAAATGAAATCATATTACCAATCACCATATGACAATGAAAAAGAAGTAGTAATCATTTCCATGCCTATACTCGTATATTTACTATACGTATACAATCACATAATTCTGTCTAGACTGGCGCCAATTTAACGTCAAACCGTTTCAGGCATTGAGAACTACTATCATTCAGTTATTTCTACAACAATATAAAGTTATGATTCTGAATGATTCTTCGTAACTTGTCAACTGACCCACATGCGGAGACCTATGGTATAATGAATTTGATAAGCTTTAATTATACCTACTGATAAGTTTTCGTTTTTATGTTTCTCGTTTGGTAATACAAGTAGCGGTACGTAACTTTAGCGCTGACCGTAATTGCGCAGAAGTATAGTAAGGTACCTTAGGGGGACTACACACAATACAATACAATAAACATGCGCAGTAACCCCCCACCTCGCATTTCGTTCAGCGCTAGACTTACGTGCCGCTACTTATACCTTCCTCTGTGCAGTTCAGCAGTACCTAACATTGAGTAGTAATGGCGGCGTTGTAACTTAAAAGTCCTGTATGTATAGCATTGTCTTGTTCTTGGGCAAGCGTGGTTTCTTACTACCAGGCGCTTGAGTCTCGCCTCGTCACTTGTTCCGTAAACTTGTAAGCAATGTAATCTAATAATACGTATGCCACGAAAAAAACCCGTTATCTCCACATACTTTCTTCCAGCTTTCACACCTTGTACTTTACATATTTCCCAATCAGTGTAAATCGTCGAACCCAACCAAGATATTTTAGAACCGGACTAGAAGTGCTAATAATCAGGTCAGAAGGGGACACAGGAAGCACGGACGATGCGTTGTTTAACAGGACATTTCCTTAGGGTGTCCCTAAGGGGACGACTATTTCTTTTATGTTTTACGCGCATCGTTAATTTGCTAGGGAAATTGGCTATTCCGTTTCCTCTGAATTGTTTTGATTACCTGTATTATGTACTGACAATTCTTTGTGCTACGATAGTCTGATGATATGCTATAATACATCAGTCGAGGAATGTTTTTACAAAGTTTTTGTTTATTTTATTATTATTCAGCAATTTGTCCCACTGCAGGGGAAAGGCCTCCCTCCACTCCTTCCACTCCTTGCGGCTAAGGGCGTCACTGGTCCATGTTGGCAGATATGCGTCCAACTCGTCCCGCCATCTCCTTCTGGGCCTTCCACGTCGTCGTTTCGCGTTTGGTGGGCTCCACTCCGTAGTGGTCTTTGCCCACAAGTCGATAGACATGCGACAAACGTGTCCGGCCCAGTCCCACTTGAGGTTGGCGGCTTTCTGACCAACATCAGCATTTGTTTCGGAGCGCAGTATGCTGTTCCCCGCACGCGGTCTGACAGCTTTATATTCCTAGGATACTGCGCTCCATGGCTCGCTGGCATACCCCAAGAGCGTTTACCCCGAAAAAAAATTTTATGATTAAAAAATCGGTACTTACCGGTGGTCCTACTAGTGCCACTGGTGGTACCACGGGTAAGTACTGAAAAAATATGTGAAGTAGAAGTCAAGCCCACAAAATAAGTTCAAACCTGATAATAATATCGAATATGGCAGAGAATAGGCCACTTTGAAAACAGGATCTGTTAAATACGAGAACTGAGATTATTTCTACTGCCCTAAGAATACGTGTTCCTTTTTTTGGGATCATCCCGGGTCTAAATTACCCACAACAGGTTTTAATTCCTCCCTTCTACGGCCACTACGCACTATTCTAAGGTTTTTTCGTTTTATAATCGCTCGTGAAATCAAATGTTCCTGGAACAGGTGAAAATGACGACACATAAATTGACTCACTTCCTTATTATAATTAGAAATTTTATGATTACATCTACGGATGTTAAAATAGGTCATCCTTACCCCTCATATATTTTCCTTTATATCCGACTACGTCCAATCTAAAGTTGCGTTGTTCATCGTTACTTTCCACCGACTTAAAAAAAGAGGAGGATATCAATTCGTTTGATTTTTTTTTGATAATGTTTGTTGGGTCAATATTTTCTGTAAATAACGTTAGGTCAGAACTTTTTTTTTTGAGGCGATAGATTTTCAGATGGGTCACATAGAAAATTCATAAAAATCAGTCTAATCAAACTACTTCTTCTTATCGTATCACTAGTTCTTTCGAACCAGTGTGGTGAAAGGATTCAAGTGCATCAAACTACTGAAAGTTTAGTTTTTAAATCAAAATAAACAAAATTGCGTATTTTGCTTCCCTGTGACTTGTCAGTGGTGCCAGCCAATGGTCACTATTCAATCGAACGGTTCATATTCGATTGAAGTCTGTTGTTATACGTTTTTGTAAAACCTTGATTATTACGAGTATCTCCAAAGAAGCGTTGTTCATCGTTATTTTATTTTTGGCCTTTTAAAGTTTTCTCAATGAATTTGAAAATATTCGTTTGTCTAGCACTATCTGATTAGATCTCTCCATATCTGGCATTGCCCTTTTAGGAAACATCACTTTCAGGGAATCGTTATCATTTATGTTCGAGTCTAACAGGAAATGATGGCGCTTATGATCTTGCGCTACATGCCGTGTACAAACATTTTTAAGTGGTACCGGCATACCATTCACTGTGCATTACTTACCACATATCAATATTTGCAGTTGCAAAGTTGCAATATCCCTGAAGTGTTTGTTTGTGAACTGATCAATCTCATCAGAAAATGACAGAAAATATATCAATCAATATCAAATAATATTTTTGCCATACTTGCTTTTATGTGGTTACTTAGGTATCTAATAATAAACCTTGAATATTCCTCTAAAAGTCTGTTAATGTTTTAGAAAGTACTACTCGGGCGAATTAACTTGACACCTGGCTCGAATGATGTTTGTGCAAAGTACAGCGTGGAATTGGATAATCTTTGTTTTTTTTGAATGTTTGGTTTACATTGAAAAACTAGTCATCCCGTGAAAAAAAAACATATATCCCCGTTATTCGAAATTAGTTTAGCATCCGCCACACGTTAGCGAACCCTCTTATTTTTTTTCGCGCTCTTTTTGTGCTATAAGCGAAAGTGCCGTTTTTATTTAGAACACATGGTTTCCCGTGACATATTTACTTTTATCGATATTTAAGAATTGTGAATTTTTGAGTAAGATTTTGAGTTTTATACATCGTTTGGTCGATAAGCATTAATGCATCCTTGTAAGAACATACTTTCATTGTGATATAAACGCTGACCTATCCAATAAAGTTATATTTTTCTTTGTTCCTTTCTATTACAAACTTACACCTGCCCATGCCTGTGTTGCGTTGCGTTGCATTGCCTCACACATTCTCATGGGTATGATTCCTATACCTGATCCTTCGTCCTTTTTATCCTCATTTTCTTCGCCATGAGTTGTCCTTTTCTTGAGTTATGGCGGTTCACGGGGGTTTTGTCGTTCCCTACACCCTTATTACAGACGTGCGTATGCGTAGTGCGTATACTGTAGAAGTGTGGGTGAGTTCTAAAGTGTGCGTGTGGGAACTAAGTAGGGATAAAACTTTTTGCCCGGCCAGTGTTATTGTGACTCTTGGACCGTGAGATTCGGAACTGGGTGTGAAATGTGATTTTAAGGAATGTTGGCGGGAAATTGGGGGGTAGCATAGTATCCTGGTTGTGGGTAGTTCTAAAACCTGTGAGATTTAGTGTTAGCTCAAGTGAAATAGTGGACGTGTGAATAAATTGAAACATTTTCATAACATGTTTGTGTAAACTATGGAGCCGTCCGAATATCGTTGGAAGCTTTGTTTTAGATAAATCGACGTGATGTTTCATGAGTAAGTGGGTCTTTCACTAGAATATTATTCAAACAGTAGACATTACATAAAAAACAACTACGTAGGTGTAACCATGAGCGGATGTCGATCGACAGAATCGGCCACGATAAAAGTATGGGTACAATAACGCGTTTTTTTTATCACACACTCAGTACTGCTGGTACTTACCTACATACAATTAACTACATAGTTTCCTCCTCTCAAGAATTCGCAGTGAATGAGAAAAACTCGTTTTGGTATCAGCTGATGCCGGGTCTTCGGTATGCACAAGTAATAATGTCTGTGTAGTTTTTATACCAGTTTCTTACCTCAACCGAAAGTTTCCGAATAAATAATTATTAGTTCTTATAACCGGTAGGTGTAGGTTATTTTAGCATTTGTAAATGTGTTTAAAATAAAATCGTTCGTCGCTGTGTAGAATATTCTCAGCTCCGAATGTATCTGCTTTGGTATTGTAATCGTTATTGTTATTGACTTTGGATTCTAAATTCCTTGTGGGATGTAAAAGGTTCTCGTTCGTCCTTATTCTTCGAAATGTATTGTGTCTACGGATGATTCTGTCGAGTCTGGCGCCATTTTTTGCCGACTAACTGATGTTGACAATGAGTTAATTCATCATTTATGATTCCTATGGCACAAAAAGCTGCGAATTGATGTGTTTTAAACTCAATTTGTCATTAATGATTATTTATATTGACCTTTATCATACATTCATTATTTACTTACTCTAAGAAAATGGATAACATAAAAAATTGTTTATCTGTTACAAAGACTTTAGTATAATGTTGTCCATTTGAATTTAGATTCGAGTTTTCACCTCTACATTATTATGTACTCGTATAAGCATGACTGTATAGTTATTAAAAGCTTATAAGCTTAAGGTGGAAAACAAAATAGCTAACTAAACGATAGTGTCAATTCAGATGTCGCAAGAACTAAACTATTGAATTGACACTAATACTATACTATATAATATAATACTATATAATATAATACTAAACTATATAATATTTTAATACCTAAAGATCGAATTCCAACACTTTTGTTTACATAAAAATTAGGATCACACAAATGTAGAGTCGCAATACTTGAAATATACCTAATATTCACATCATATTATACTCATCTAGATATTGCCATGTTTAAATTCATATCAAAAAATGTACTAATCCATCCATCAAAATGTACAAACAGCTGCCTAGCCACGTGTTTAGATTCTAAATAAAGCCAAAGAGGATTACGTAATCCCCTATTATTACTAAGGATATCTATTCAGGATTTAGGCATATCTATACACCATAACGTGATAATTCTGAACGTGACCAGAGATTTTAGATAAGGAAGTACATAAAAGTTTTTTGATGGACTATTTTTGTCAGATTTATTAAAAGTCCATAAAACTTAAGATCACAGTATTAATTAAGTTTTGATGAGATTGTGGTCAAACGAAGGTCTGTTACCTTCCTTTGTAGGAATATCATAAACATGAGCTTAAATAATATTTCGACAAGTGACGATTTTTTCTCAAAAATGTTCAAATTGTTTGTAGATCTCATCAACAAAGCTGGTTCTCTGTGACACTTCAAGTTCAAGAGGTCTTTACGTAAACAAAGACATCCTTGTCTTGTGGTTTTAAGGAATGTCGAAAAATAAACATTTTTCCGGTTCCTAATCAGTTTATCAACAGAAAAACAAATGGTCCCTTATTTCTGAGAGCTATTCCTTATGACTACATGTTCTGTATTTTTGTCGTGACTTTTATTATATATTAGATCAAAATATGTATGCTATAAAACATACTAAGCCAAGTATAGTGCCTTGGGTAAACCTAAAATGCTTGCAGCAGGGCTCTCCTAGCACCCATTTATATTTTTAAAGAAAATAGGTACTTTTACATTGAAATTTGTCTTTTTAGTTAGTTTGGTTAACTTAAAGATCTTACAGCACCATATTCATACATACTCGGAAGAACATACTCAGTAGCACATACTCAAATGCCTTATAGAAATTAAGAACAACAGTTGAATCCATTTGAATCCTGCCTGAACCGGAAGAATCTCAAGATCAATTTCTTTTTTTTCCAGTGAATCTGAGTCGAGTGATTACTCAGAAGACTCAGCAGTCTATGAGGATGTGCCGACTACAACCAAAAGCTCTGGGCCGAGGAAGAATATCAATAAGGGGAGGTGGACAAAGGAAGAGGTAACAAACTCCATTATAATCAAGGTAGACTTGTTAAGTTGCTAAGCCATATTTGGCTCCTTACGTACACCAAAACTTTGATCACAAAAACTATTTTACATACTGGAAATGAAATGACATGGTAAACAATGAAGTATGATGTACCAGTCAGTTCCGGTTAAGGTAGTTATAAGTATGTTTGACTTCCAATTTGTTTATAATTTGATGTTAAAATGTGACGTGACGAGCTAGGCATACACTGGTTCAAGATCATGTCTGTTCATGATCAGCACAGTGTTACACAGAACTTTGATTTTCAAAGGTTGATGCAACATTTCTGCAGCGCTCGTTCTCTTTGACACTTGAGACATTTTGATGATCACTGTTGAAAGCCTAGTAATTTCATAAAGCTCTTCCCTGATTTCAGGACAAAAGATTAAAAAACTATGTGAGGACGTACAGTGAGAACTGGGAGCTGATCGCCAACGAGTTTAAGGATAGATCAGACATCCAGTGCCAGCAGAGATGGACTAAGGTCGTCAATCCGGAGCTAGTCAAGGGGCCTTGGACCAAGGAGGTAAGATCTATCTCAAATTTCACTGCCAAGAAAATACAATGCAATGTGATTCACGAATGTTTTCAGGGGGTAATTATCTTCAAGCAACAATATACAATTTCCGATTACCATCAATATGTATCAAAGACTTAGTGCTAACTGACTGACTTACAGGTCAAAATCCATATACTGTTAAGCATGCAGGGAAAATACATCTACAAGATTTACCATACCATACCTTCCTTCTTCACAATGATCCTTCGTGTTCTTAAGCTTTATTTATCTTGTCAATGCAAATTGACGTGCCACAGTTTCGCCAATCAGTCTATAATGCAAGCATGATTCATAGGTCATTAGACCGAAGTTATTGTTTATTCTGTGACACTGCAGTGCGATTACGGACGTTCATTCATTGGTTCTTTGAAGTGCTTCAATGGGTTCCGCCATTCTTTCACGATTTGATCGGTAACTTTCAGTTGCTGGGTTCGTGTCTTAGAATATTAAACCAGAAACGTCTTTATTGGTTAACATCATTGACACCAAGTTTTTCTTCACATCAATTTCATTTAATTTTCATTTCTAAACTAACTAATACGCCAAATTTATAATATGTCATTAGTACTTTTCTTATCTTCTCTTACATTCTCTGATAACATCCTGTTTTGGTGGATTAAAAAAAAAACAAATCCAATACAATTTACAAATGATGTTCAGGTTAAAGTGTTTTGTTTATTACTTACCAAACTAAAGAGCTAAAAGTACCTACCTACTATTACAAAATCATCCAATGGGATAATTTTCCCTATATCTATTCTTCTTATCGTGCCACTAGTTCTTTCGAACCAGTGTGTTGACAGGATTTCAGGGGTGCCTCGAAACGGCTCCTTTCGTGCACTTGAATCCTATATATATATAACCGTATCTATAGGTAGCTAATGATTCAACTTTACAAACGTAATCTTAAATAATTTTCGAATTTTAATTCACTTTGAATTCGAGAATACTATACCAAGTAGAGAACATTTAATCACTAGTATTGTACAGAGGTTGCTTATCTAAAATATATGACTACATTAGGTTATTTACGACGTAACGAATATTTTATAACAATTTTATCGATGTCAGTTATTCTTAATCTCGATGGTTTAAAGTACAATGCACAATAAGATTACTCAATGGTTAAACTCGCTCTCACATTGCTTACCAAATTTGGAAAATTGCTAGTGTTTACCAAAATAACTACCTTAAGTATAAAAAGGATTTTAATTAGTCAAAATCTTATTATACATTATGGTACAAATTGCCTATTATATTGTTTCTATAGTTTTGAATTGGAGTGTAATATTCATTTTTGTTCGTAGTTTCTTTTGTTTCACGTGATTTTAAATTATTCGTTTTATCGCATTTTCTCCCACCCATAACTACATATCGTTTTGATACTAGGTGCTCTGGCATTGGATCCGCTGTAGGGAATCTCGCACTTAAAAGGTTTGCGGCTAACCTTCGATTCAGCTCGTAGTTGAATATCTGTTCGTCCCCAATAATTGCGTTTCCATTATGTGTTGTATTGCGGTTTATGTGGTCATACGGAGTGTCGTAGTCAGTTTGTTTTTGGTCTTCTTTCGAATCTTCCTTAACAGATTCTGGCAGTTGATCAGATGGCGGGTAGGAGATGTCTATATGATCTTCTGTCTGTCGACTGGCTATGTCTCTCTGATCAGCGGTCTGTTGGCTGGAAATTGCCATATTCTCGTATATTATTGGCTCTTTGTTAATGCACGTTCGTAACCGCTTTTGACATAGACAACCTATGATAGCCCCTACAATGATAGACAGGGGTATCAACACAGAAATGCTTACTATAAAAGTTGTTCGCCATTCATCGCTTAATGTATCCCTAGCCGTCGGTTCATTACCTCTGTAACCGTCACTTTGTGTCGTTAGCAGAACAACAGGCGGAGTTAAAGTTGTGGTTTCTTCAATACTTAATTTACGAGTAGGCTTTACATAAAATACATGCCTTTTATACTCCGCCCAGGTCACATGGTCTGAGAAATCGGTTTGTATACAAACTACTTCGTCTTCTTGACCATTCACACTATAGATTAGTTCTACTTTCTTATTATTAATTTTGAACAAATGATCTTGTAAACCTTTGCAATCAGATTCGTTTTTCCTGTTAAGAATAATTATGGCGTCTTCTGTTTTCTCATGTTGCCATAAGGTTAGATTATCTTTTATGTTTCTAAGTGAAGCGTCTTCAAAAATAGTGCAAATTAACTTTGTTCCGCTGTCCAATGTATCCATCTTAAGATTAATTGTACTATTTTTGAACATTCCGCCTGGATAAGATACAAGTGTTATATCATTTGTTTCTTGTTTCCAACTTAACCAGTGAGCATTGTAATCATGTACGCATGTGTAAGATATGTAGTCGCCGACAGAATATGTAATGTTTTGAGGGCTCTCTAATGTTTCGATCTTCTCGTTGTTTTTGAATACTTGTATCCTTATTTTAGCTCCCGCTGATTCTTCAAAACCTGAAATCAAGTGGTTTGAAAAGATGACTAGGTAGAATAAGTACTTGCGTTTGTAGGTATGTAGATAGACAGACGGATTGACGACATGGATGGTCGAGTGGCAAGTGTGTTGACTGCCACGCCGGTGTCGCCGTTTCAATTCCCGCTTCAGGACAAATATTTAGTATTCTGTGATGAACATCGGTGATTGGCCTGAACTTGGAGTTTCTATGTATTCTGTGTACATGTATTAACAAAAAAAACTTAAGTGTTGTATGAGTAATTTGATTCCCATAGTACAAGCTTGCTTAGTTTGGGTCTGTTATGTCCAAACATGTATACTTATTGTTATTTATCTATGATTTGCTATAGTAATGGCCATTTTGCCATGAAATATACAAAATGGCCAATAAACGATTGAAATTGAAATAGATAAAGTGATTATCACCTAGTTGTACCTTAGATTATTTTAACTATATTATATTCGGCTATATTCTGTTTTGCATACCTCCCTTATGTAATACAGTAAAATAAAAGTTGTCCACTGTTGGTATTTTCCTATCCCAATTCGCCATGTTACTGGTCCTCGGCTTTGTATTTCATCGCATCCACTATATTTACATAATTACTCTATATGTGTAGTACTTATTCGTTTACTCATTACATAACAGATCTTATAGCAGTTTTAATGAGGGTAGGTACCCAACACACACATTTAATATAATGAATCACAAATTTACCTGTACATATGTCCAGAAAATTCAACGTTATTAAAATAATGTATACCAATCGCACCATCTCAATCGCACTTTTCTCTGATGCAAAATAGTTTTGTTTTGATTTTCCCATGGTCATTTACAAAATCATTGAATTCACTAGATTTTCACTATACTATTAAGTGTTTTCGAACACCATTATGCTGTTGTTTTAAAACCGAGTGTCCCATTTAGAGCATCGGTTGATATTAAATGGTAATAGGATAAATTAACCAATAATATAAATTAACTTTGCTTTTTCCTTAAACTCGTTCGAATGTTCGAATTCCGACTAACCGTATAACAAAAGTATTACATAATTTCAATTTTTGGAGAACAATTAAAGCCACGTATATATTTTTATGTGTGTTTAGGCATAGCTTTTAATATATTACATCTCAATTTGCTGATTCTCTTATGTAGGTATATTTATTACGATTTTAGGTGGTCCTGTTAAATTTTGAGCCAAAATTATTCCAATTATGAACAAAATAAGTATCGTTCGGTGTTGCACAGGGCAATTTCTATAACATCCAGAAGAATGCTAAAATAAGATATTTATTACCCAGATATAAGAAAATAGAGTTATTAAGTAAATGAAGGTAGTATATTAAAAAGTTCTTGTAAAGGGCGTAAGTATTTTCATTTGAATAATTGGTCTTGCGTACTGTTCATTCAAATGTATAGTTGACTGTAACTATCATGATTTATGTACCTATTTTAATACATACAGTTTTTCCATTGTGTAAATAACAGCTCTCTAATTCTAATTTTCAGCTCTGTACGAATTAATGCAAGCTCGAATGTCTAACTTGACCGGATTGTTTGTGTCATTTTACTATACCTACACGTAATTATAATTTACTGTTTTTTTTTTATACAAATTACATCATAAAAGGGACTTATACGTCATTCGCAATTATTGGAAAAAGATTAACTCTGATACTTCATACGTAATATACCTTACTAGCTGACGCCAGCAACTTCGTTTGCGTTGCGAATTTATAAAACTCCCGTCTTAGTATGCGCCTGCACTTATTTTCATCGCTGAACGTGGATACTTTAAACTTGGAGGGTATGTCTCATCAAGTTTCAAGTCTCTACGTTCATAGATGGGGGCTGTACGTTGTCTGTAAATCGGTCAGTCATTTCCAAGCCTTATATACACCGTAACTTTTTAATTACAAAAATAACTTGAATATGCAATGCAGAAGGGGTACTATGTTGTATCTAGGCAGTCTGAATTTTGGATTTCTACAAAATGACAGAATGACAGCGGCGCGAGTGCGGCGCCCGAGCCGAACTTTTGCGAGCTGGCGTTACCGGACAATGACGTCAACGTTTTGGTGCATGGAACCGGCGTGCATTGATTTATTAGACGTAGTCACGTCGATAAAATGTACATATGACAGGATAAGCTAACTACTACAATCTATATTACAAAATATACTAAAGGAAACATTTGGGCCACCCATAGACCATTGCAAACGATTTATAGCTAAAAACTGCTCCAACTCGATACCCGATGGCAGCGTGCCGAGAATACTGGCTGCATTGCCTCTTTGTATTGCAAGGCTTATTCTTTAGCCGAAGTAGCTGCCAGCCCTCCGCGTATTTTATATCATTTAAAAATATGTAGGTACCTACCTACTTATTTGGATGTTATGAATAGAGATATGTATATCACGTTCAGATCCAATTATAAACATAAATTTTAAATTAAGCATTTTTAGCGCGTTTTTCAAGAACTTGTAGACACACCTAATTTTTTTTTTACACGCGAAGTGGTTTATTAGGTTTTTTGAGCACACTTTTAAGCTGTCTGCGACTTAGTCACAGTCGAATTATTATTTTTCTAACTTGTTATTTCTCACGGTATTTTATTTCAAGGATTCATCTCTTACCTTACGTCATCAGAAATAAGTGTGTAGGTAGATAGTTACCTAGAATTAGAAGGTGTATTAAGGCGAATATAATAAAAGGCGCCTTAAAATCTTGTCCGAAAGAACTTTTCCCTTAAATTACTTAAGGCGATGTGTTAAAAGGAGCCGGTGCGTTTCATGCTTACTCAGTAACGGTACAGGTTACAAATTTGATGTTAATACAGTGATTACTTGAAGATGTAATCTGATTCTAAATAAATGAAAAACAGAAACACAATTTGGTGGATAGATTTTTTATTTAAATCGGTCCTCATAAAACTTATTTAACACCAATCTACTGATTTTAGATAATATTTACGGTTTTTTATACTATTGAGAGGGTAATCACAGTTCTAAGCAAAACTATGTTTGAACATTTATTGTCGCTAACGATCTAACCTCTTCCCTTCTTGGGGTAAGGCGTGTATGTATATTGCGCTATCACTGTCTTGCAAATCGGCCGCTGTTATTACTGACATTTTAACATAGCGCCTTAACTTTTAAGTTTTCAAAGGTACCTATACATAAACTAAGATAAATTGTAAAGATTATCCAATAGTATTTCCCAAATCTTAGTTATTATCAAAATGGCCTTGTTACAAGCTGAGTCTGTACCCATTAGGACTCTTATACATACTATCTTGGTCTGTGGTCTTATCAAACAGAACGTACCGGTTCTATGCCCTTGACTCGATCAGGGTTCGCAAAAGATTGCTGTAAGCCACGTGTTCAAGTTTCTTAATTCTTTAATAAAAATAATTAACAGAGATAGTACTTTCTAAGATTAAGAAGATGCCACTTTATGCGAGAGTCTGGGGCCCAAGTTATTTAATCATAACAGTGTTATTTTAAGTTTAAGAAATTTATGGACTTTTGCTTTAAGTTTCAAAGAAGAGATAACTTTGTTAGTAAAAGAATATAACAATTTGGTTTAATACTGTTATGTTATATTCTTCTTTATCTCTACTCTACCCCTAACTTAGCGAAGGATGTCGACGGGATGGTCTAAAGATAAGTGTCCAGAATATTATTCTGGATCAAAACTCAGGTTTAATTCAAGCTTATATGGATCAGGCCACAAACAAAGAGTCTTTTATAGTTCTCAATAAAAACATGTCAAGAAACTGCTTGAGGCTCCATTTAAACTCGAGTTTAATTTAGAGCACGGGCCTAAAAAACTGCCAATTATGAACCGTGTAATATTGAAATGAGCATTGGATCGTTTAAAATCTTTGAAGAGCATCTTTTCAAAGTTTTTTCGACTCGGAATAACAAAACTTGAGATTTTTTATCTTAAAGTTGATGTCATCATTTCGTTTAGGTATTTATTATTGAGGCGTTTGCTCCAAGGCTATTAATTTAATGTAGTTCAAGTTAAATTATGATTGTTATGGGCGAAGCGTGCCAAATTTCTGAACGCTTTTTATTGAAACAATATACAGACAAGTATTGTTCCTTATTTAAACTCCTTATTTACTCTATTATTATACTCCTATTTTTTGTTATAACTACTATATTATAACCTGTTAAAAAGTTAGAAAATTATTTTAAGTAAAACATTTGCATTAATATAAGACCTTTTAATGACCATACTTCAGGCAAATAAATATCATTTCATTTCATAAATCAGCGGTTGAAATTTTATTAACTAGTTAACACCCTTCATTCTAGGACCCAGGTAGAATGAATCTCCTAGAATCTAGTTATTGCTAGATCCATTTACGGGAACACTGGTCCACACAAGCACATAACAGAGAGAACTAGAGAAAAGGGGGTATTCCCGAAAACCCCACTAGCCATCTCCACCAGTGGGGATTTCGAGAAAAATCCCAAAATCTCCACTACCAAAGGTGCCTACCACATTAAGGATTTACAGCTCCCATGGGGGGTTTGGTTTTAAGCTGAAAGAGAACATTGACTACCTACTTATTATTATCCGAGCGATGCAATACGCAACATACAGTCTTTAAAAACAATTTTTAGGCACCTACGCACCTGTTCACCTTGAACGAATGAATTTTCACACGGATCATATGTTCGGCGATTTTCTTTAATTTTTTGTCTTACTCGTTTTTGCTGTTATGATATCGACACGCTGTGTTTGGACGAATTTGATGCCTATCGCAATTGAAATAAAGTTTAATTTGTGTTTTAGATTCCACCTTTGATTGATGTATTGATACAATTGTACTTTTTGTGGGGGGAAAAAAGTTAATGGTTTATAAACGTCGAGTACCTATCTACATACAATAAATGTATTGTTTCTTGTTTTTTGGTAGATACTTACCTACTACCTATTTTTATAGGCCGAAATTAATGAGATTTCGATAGAAGAAGCATACTTATACTAGACTATTGACGAGTCTTCTTCTTCTTATCGTGTCACTAGTTCTTTCGAACCAGTGTGGTGAAAGGATTTAAAGTGCCTCGAAGTGGCTCCTTTCGTGCACGAATATACTCAAAACTCTCACAATTATCCCGGAATGCTCTAGGAAAAAATAATTAAGAAAATTTCCTAGATTTGTAATCTTGGCAGCAAAAAAACGGACAAAGGTAAAAAAATTGAAGTTTTGAAAACGTCCAGTAACCCAAAATCGGTGGGATTTTAACTGGGTACATATTTTCATTTCTGATCAGTCCTGAAGTCCCCCACCCGCAGCTGAAGGATTTTATCCACTCGTTACGCGACACCCTGTATATTCATTATAGGGAGATGTTTCTACTCAACATTTTCAATCCTTCCGTTTATTTTTGTAGATAAATATGTAACATATTGTTTTATTATTTTCAGGAAGACGAAAAAGTCGTCGAGTTGGTCGCCAAATATGGACCAAAGAAATGGACGCTTATAGCCAGGCATTTAAAGGGGAGAATAGGGAAACAGTGCAGGTAAGAATGGTACATACATAGAAGTATTAAAGTATCTATAGTGCGTATATAAAAAAAAATGCTTAATTTAGCCAATTTCCAGTACATTTGGTCAGATAGATAGATGTTTTCAAAATTTTGTGAGAGCGTCTGGTCGAAGCGACGCGTGATCAGAGGGCTGGCAGCTATCTCGGCCAAAGAATAAGCCTTGCTATACAAAGAGGCAATGCAGCCAGTATCCTCGGCACGCTGCCATCGGGTATCGAGTTGGAGCAGTTGAGCTACCTATAGATCGTTTGCAACGGTCTATGGGTGGCCCATTTTTTTTCTTTTGTAAATTTTGTAATATAGATTGTAGTAGTTAGCTTCTGCTGTAATAAATAATGGTGAGATACTATGTATAAGAGAAAAGAGATATATGTATTAAAGTTTAAGATTACTAAGCTTTTTAATTGTTAATTGAACTCCGTCGGTGTCATAAACAGTTACAAAAAAAAATATTTGGAATTCGAGCTATTTCTTATTATTTATTTTGTACTTTTAGGCGTGATTTCATACCTCTCATTTATTAAAAAAAAACATTATTTTTTCATGACAGTCTTAAAATTTTTGTTCGGTTTTCCGCCTCCATCTTGCTTGAATACTGTTAATCTTGGTGTTCTATAGGCTCACTGATTTCATCAATTCCAGAGAGAGATGGCACAACCACCTAAATCCTTCAATCAAGAAGACTGCGTGGACGGAACAGGAGGACAGAATTATCTACCAGGCGCACAAACAACTGGGCAACCAATGGGCGAAAATTGCGAAGCTATTACCCGGCAGGTTAGTACATAATACAGATTTTTTTTGAAATACTTTTGTCAGACGGAATCATTATTTTCTAAAAGATTAAAGCACTTTTTAGTTGAAAACTTTTTATTACGAGTTAAAATAATTTTTGGAAGAAAAATGATAATAAGTACCTACCTACCTACTTACCTGGAGTAAAATTAAAATCGTTATTATTTAATTATTAAAAACCATAAAAAAAATTATAAATTGTTTTAAATTGACATACTTAAATAATAATAAATAATATAAATGTGTTACATACCTATTGTTCAAAACCTCGGTCTGCCAGCCTTCTATTGTAGTGCCCTAAAGGCGCTCGCATGAGATCCTACCACTGTATGTGAATTACTGTTACCCTCTTACCATGTGACATCAATACAATTATTGAGTATTGAGTTGTATCGTGAGGGGGAGGAGTATCTTTATTGTCAACCGACTTCAAAAACGAGGAGGTATTTAATGCGATTGAATGTTTTTTTCTTTAATGTTTGTTACCTCAGAACCTTGTTTTCTAAGAAACGAACCGAAATAAACGAAATTGCGTATTTTGCTTTTTGCAGCCGATGAGTATCAATATGCATATGAAATTCTTTTTTTCGACAACATACACATATTTTATTTCATTTATTCAATCACAATATTTTCACAAATCGTATATGAATTCCTTATAAACAAAATCTTCCTTATAAATAAAATAAATCTAAACAAAATCGTTTCATAGCTTCATGCAAATGAGAGAAACATAAATATTAATGCTTGGACGTTACACACAATGCCATCTAGCCCTAAACTAAGCATAACCTGTACTTTGGGAACCACATAACTACTATAATAAATACTTATACCTTATTATAAAACTAAGTAATTTTCTCCCCAGGACCGACAACGCAATAAAGAACCATTGGAACTCGACAATGCGCCGCAAATACGAGCCCGACATGATCGACACGTTCGAGGCGCTGCGACGCAAGCGGGTAAAGCGAGCCTTCGAGCGCGAGCCCCAAGCGAGGGTCGCTGTGGCTTATAACGATGTTAGTGCTGCTTTTTATGTTGCTTTTACACTTTATGTTCTTAACGGTAAATAGGTCTATAAAAAATCTCGTTAGTCACTGAATAACCTCGTTAGAGTCACTGAATGACCTCGTTAGAGTCACTGAATAACACCGATAGAGTCACTAAATAATCTCGTTAGAGTCAAATTTGAACAATAATTAAAGAGTCACAACAGCGAAAGATATACCAAATAACCTTTAAGAGTCTGTTTAGTCATTAAAAGAACTACATCGACAATACGACGCATATATGAGCCGAACATGATCGACACGTTCGAGGCGCTGCGACGCAAGCGGGTAAAGCGAGCCTTCGAGCGCGAACCCCAAACGAGGGTCGCTGTGACTTATAACGATGTTAGTGCTGCTTTTTATGTTGCTTTTACACTTTGTTTTTTACGGTAAACGGATCTATTAAAAAACCTCGTTATAGTCACTGAATAACCTCGTTAGAGTCACTGAATAACCTCATCAGAGTCCCTGAATAACCTCGATAGAGTCACTAAATGATCTCGTTAGAGTCACATTTGAACAATTAAAGAGCCGCAACAGCGAAAAATTTACCAAATAACTCTGTAAGAGTCGGTTTAGTCATTAAAAGAACCACATCGACAATACGACGCAAATATGAGCCGAACATGATCGACACGTTCGAGGCGCTGCGACGCAAGCGGGTAAAGCGAGCCTTCGAGCGCGAGCCCCAAGCGAGGGTCGCTGTGGCTTATAACGATGTTAGTGCTGCTTTTATTTTCTTAACGGTAAACAGGTCTATTATTATTAATTATTATTAATTCATTTATTCTCAGACAATACATCCATATTATAGCACACGTAAAATAATTTAAAAATAAATGTCATACAAAAAAGATCTTAAGAACTAAAAATAAATGTTAAAATGAAATAAATTATGAATAAATAAGAAATGAATAATAATTGAATATTTGAATTTAAAAATAATTATTGTATGTCATTAATTTAATTTAATTTAATTTAATTTGATGAATTATAATAAATACCTACTTATTTGTTCAAAATTGGACTGCACCAAGCAAAACTTGCATCCATCTATTTTGGATGGGGCAGTCTAGGCGCGACATAATCATCTCTAGGATGCTGTTGGTGCTGGCTCGCGCACGCTGGAGTAGGGATGCGGCTCTCTTGCGCATAATCGCTTGAAAGCCGTCCGTGCGCGCCTCTGCGAACATTCCCGACGCGCTGCAAAAGCGAGGCAGCCGCATCAGCATCCTAAAGATGTTGTTATATTGGACGCGCAGTGCGCTGGCCGCCCGGCGGGTGTGGTTGAGCCAGAGGCTACTCGAGTAGAAGGACTGGCAGTAAGCCCTAAACAGAGTGATTTTCACTTCTCTCGAGCAGCGAGCGAACCTTCGACAGATCATATTTCCTCGGACCGCCAGCGCCCTGCGCTCCCTCTCAATATCATCATCGTCATTCAGACTTTCATTGACAATGTGTCCAAGGTATTTAAAGCTATTAACCACTTGTAGAGCCGCACCATTTAACATAATAGGCGGAACATGGATTGGTCTTACTCTACCACTCTTGAAAATAAGAACTTCACTCTTTTTAGAGTTATACATCAGTCCATGTTCCGCCGCGTATGTTTCGCAAATCCCTACGAGCTTCCGAATTGACCCCACTGAAGGGCCCAACAGCACCATATCATCAGCGTAACTGATGTTATTAACGCATACACCATATCTATAAAAAATCTTGTTAGAGTCACTGAATAACCTCGTTAGAGTCACTGAATAACCTCATCAGAGTCACTGAATAACCTCGATAGAGTCACTAAATGATCTCGTTAGAGTCACATTTGAACAATTAAAGAGTCGCAACAGCGAAAGATTGACCAAATAACTCTGTAAGAGTCGGTTTAGTCATTAAAAGAACCACATCGACAATACGACGCAAATATGAGCCGAACATGATCGACACGTTCGAGGCGCTGCGACGCAAGCGGGTAAAGCGAGCCTTCGAGCGCGAGCCCCAAGCGAGGGTCGCTGTGGCTTATAACGATGTTAGTGCTGCTTTTTATGTTGCTTTTACACTTTATGTTCTTAACGGTAAACAGGTCTATAAAAATCTCGTTAGAGCCACTGAATAACCTCGCTAGAGTCACTAAATAACCTCGTTACAGTAATTGAATAACCTCATCAGAGTCAATGAATGACCTCGATAGAGTCACTGCATAATCTCGATAGAGTCACATAAGCGAAAGATTTGACAAATAACCCTGTAAGAGTCAGTAAAGTCATTAAAACAACCACTGAAACTCAACAATACGTCGTAAAAAACGATGATACGTACGTTCGTCAGAGAATAACCTCGTCAGTCTTATTATAAAAATTAGAGACACTTCTGAGTAAGATCAATGAATAGCCTTGTGAGAACAAAAATCTTCCCGTTATCATATTATCACAATTAACAAGTTATTTTTCTTAAGATTTAATTCATAACCTCTTAAGAATCTTTAGAGAACCGCTGGAACTCGGAGATACATCGCAAATTGTATAAAAATATCACTTCCACGTAAGATTCACCTTAAAAGCCAAAAATACCTAAAACTTTATTCGACCTAACTATGTTCTGTGAAATAATCCTTTTTTTTTGTTTTTGTTTGCGTTGCGCCTGCTTGTAGTGTTTTCTACTGTAAATACATTATGCATTATCTATAAATTCCTTCATTTCACATAGTCATTTTGATACCCCTTCATTTTATAGAGTCAATTTTAACTCCTTTCATTATACATAGTCATTTTGATCTTCCTTCATTTAACAGAGTCAATTCCATCTCCCTTCATTTTACATAATCATTTTGATCTCCCTTCATTTCACACAGTCATTTTGATCTCCCATCATTCTACATAAACAATTCGATCTTTCTTCATTCTACAGAGTCAATCGAATTGGTCAGTCGATCCGTTCAACGAATCGACTCAATCCACCTCATCCAACACTAGCCAGCCATCCAAACAAGTGTTGCAATGTCGACAAGTATTAAGGAGTCAACTGAGCCAGCTTCAGAACTCTCCTCGAGAACCCTCGCCAGATAGAGGAGGGCTGGTCAACGCTGATGTGCAGATATTGGACTCTGCTTTTAAGTGAGTATACACCTTCAAGCATTGTGCAAGTGCAGTGCACGAAAGGAGCCTCTTCGAGGCGCACTTGAAATCCTTTCACCACACTGGTTCGTAAGAACTAGTGATACGATAAGAAGAAGAAGATCGTGCAAGTGCACGAAAGGAGCCTCTTCAAGGCGCACTGGAAATTCTTTCACCATATTTATAAATAATATAAATATGTTTAGTAATAAATCCGCTTAACTAAAAAATCCGCTTAAGTTAAGCGGATTTATTACTAAATATATTTATACTATTTATTAATATTTATGGATTTCCGCAAAGTAACGCCTGAATCAATCAATAATTAATAATATAGTTCTTAATGTAATAATAAAATTGTTCTGAATAAATAATTTTAGTTTTATTTTTTTATATTTGAAAATAATAATTAAATATATATTTCATGTGTTTTTCTATTTTCAGATTCGTGAACATTGAAACGTTACCATCGGACTCCCCGTTAAAGAATTATTTGAGCAAAGCTTCTGCGGACGATAATCAAAATGCAGGTATGGGTTTTTACTTTTAACCCGACTGCAAAGAAAGAGGGCTATTTTCAACCAATTAAAAAAAAATAGGAGGTTATCGATTCATTAAAAGCTTTTTTTATGGTCGTTACCTCAACTTTGTTGTTTATAAACCGATTTGAAAAGTTATTTTTTATTGAGAGGATACTTTCAAATTGGTCCTCTAGAAATGTCATGAAAATTAGTTAAATAGTTTATTTCTTAACCCTAGAGACCTAACCTTCGCGCTTAGTCCTTTATACCTAACCATACGTCGATTCGACGAGCAATTTTCGGGGCTTGTAATTACTAAAATCTGCAAAAAAGTACTAACATTAGTTATAAAAGGATATACACAAAACCTAACCATTCGTCGAACGACGACTATTTTCGCAATAACTCAAAAAATAAAGTACTTACCCACCGGATATCGGTGCCTCCCGAAAGAACATGACAAACACTGAGTTGATAAGTGAAGTCGCGATAATCGGCACCTGCGCTAAAAAATTACAGCATTTTTTTTTTGATATATACTCGTCGAAACGACGAAGGTTAGGTGTCTAGGGTTAATCAAAATATCTGACTAAAATAATGTCGTCGAAGTAAACGAAATTGCGCATTTTGCTTCCCTGTGACTATCCAGTGGTGCCTACGGTCACTAGAACAGTCCAATTGAAGTCGGTTGTTGTATGTCTTTGTAAAACCTTGATTATGTTATTTCAGTAACATACTCAGTTGAAGCTGAACCTTTGAAGGAGGTGGTCGTCCCTTCTGTGTACAGTTCTCCAAAGAAAAAACATTTAGAGAATAGCTCGCCGCCGCCAATACTCAGGAGAAGGAATAGAAAACCAACTCACACACCCAACCATAATGTGAGTTTATGTATTGTATCGACTTTTATCATTAAATTTAAGATAGCATAAGCATAATAAGCAAAATAAATCGATATACAGGGTGAATACTCCTGCGTTAAGTTTTTAAACAATTTAAATACCTGATTTCTGTAATTGGCACACTTTGCATTAAAGGGATTATTTAGATCATATTCTTAGACAAAAAAAAAATAAGTGTTCCAACAACATTAGATCCATTTTTGTTTTACAGTATTTGTTGGTAGAAGATCGAAATATGCTAAAAAAAAATATACCTTTTTTAATATACAGGATGGTTTTTTGACAAGGGCACTGATGGCCAAGTCCGAAACCACGAGAGCAAGAGAAAAGTCGTGAAAGGAGTCATGCCATGTCGATTTATTAGAAAACAATACCTGCATATTTAGTTTTTTCTATAATCTTTTACTTTTGACGAAAATCGAACCGAATGATTTTTCGAAAAAAAAACCCCCTGTATTATTGAACCAATAGATTCAATTGCTGATGAAGATCAATCTTCGCAAAAAATGTATTACTAAAAATTAAAGAAAATAGCAAATTTTAGACAACCCACAGCCCAAACCACTGAAATGAAGGTAGAGGATGTCAGATAGCATTTTACTAAAACTTAGCGCTTACCATTATTGTAAGAAAATATACCTAACATATATTTTTTAAGCCTTACTAATAATCATTTTCTTATTTCAGATATGGTCAGATTCAATATCCAAGGCACTAGACGCACAAACTGGTATAACTCCGATAAAGTCACTGCCGTTCAGTCCATCCCAGTTCCTGAACTCACCCGTACCGTTCAACCAGTTCGAATCACCGCTGCGACACGCCGCTCATTCTAAGGTATGCCTCCTAAACCACTGAACTGACTTTGCTCATCTACTAATTCCAAAGTCCTATTGAATTAATCTACCTTCTTAGATCTCCATGGATCGACAACCACAAACATACCAGGAGAGATGCAGTAGTGATAATGAGGCTCCGTACCGGACACATCCCATCAAAAAAGTTTGCGTTCCTCATGCGAAAGGTCACGACACCCAACTGTGACCAATGCGGTGTCCCAGAGGACCTTTTTGATGGAATGTGGCCGAAACAATGCCTTCCGCACTGATAAGTGCAAACACATTCTCAAAGAATCCGCTGATTGTAATATTATCTTAGTTAATCCTCATTCAGATGAAATACAACCTTTGATTACACTGTATAATTTAGCTTTTAACCCAGATCAGTCTTTGTAGGTAATCCAATAAACGAATACGGTAACTTATTGGTTTATTGGATAGGTACCTTTTGTCTTATGTAATTTTTTTTTTCAGTGTGTTTACTTGATATAATAGTGTACCAATCTATGTATGATGTTGATTAGAGCGACATAATCACATGTGATTAAGCTCTTTGAATAAAGATTTAAAAAAAAAATCTGCCTACCAGCCAAATTTTGTTAGGATTGGATAAACGAATAGAAATTAATTGACAAACAAACACACAAACACCAATTATTATGCTAAAATATTACTTCTTTCCTTATCGTGTAAGTCAGTAGCTTATTCAGACGCAAAATATAAAGTCACTGCCGTTCAGTCCATCTCAGTTCTTGAACTCATCCGTACCGTTCAACCAGACCGAATCATCGTTGCGACACGCCGCTCATTCAATGGTATGGTTCCTAAAGCACTGAACTGAATTTGCTCATCTATAAACGTCAAAATTCTATTGAATTTATCTAACTACCAGCCAAATTTCAAAAGGATTGGATAAAAAATAAAGTTATTGAGGAACAAACATACCCACAAACAAACACCAATTATTATGGTATCTAGATAAAAACCTTACATTGTTAAGTCAAATTATGTTCCTTATCGTGTAAGTCAGTGGCTTAATCAGACGCAAAATATAAAGTCACTGCCGTTCAGTCCATCTCAGTTCTTGAACTCATCCGTACCGTTCAACCAGTTCGTATAATCGCTGCGACACGCTGCGCATACAAAGGTATGGCTCCTAAACCGCTGAACTGATTTAGCTTAATTAGAAACATCAAAAAATCCTATTGAATTTATCTACCTACCTGTAATTTTTCATAAGGATTCGATGAGTGATTTAAAAGTTATCGTCAAATAAACATACACACAAAAACGCCGCCGTTTCGTTTAGTTTTTAGACCTTTTCATTCGTCTTATTGATATAAAACCACCAACGAAGATATGAAAATTATTATGAATTGAATAAAAAAGAAAATTAATCTCGAAAAAAAATTATATTATACTCATTAATTTACAATAAATTAGTATTCTAACAGTTATCTGGATACTCAAAAACGAATAGTTAGCTATAGTTCTGTTTAATTTAGGGCTGAATTTCGTTGTGTAAAAATATTCAAAAGTATAAACTTGTACAAAACGATACTTTATAGATTTTTTTTTTTCCAGGATTGGAATTGCAGTCCACTGTTGCACACGCCCACACCGACCAATCAGATTACGCCGATTAATAATTCAAGCAAAAACAATGGCACTCCTAAGTAAGTATTATTTTTAAAGTCGCTTAAAAAGTTACCAAAGTTAGTTCAATAAATATAAAAGTACCAAATAATTTTAGACTTTAGCCCACAAACCTCAGGATAGAAAAAATGTTGTTTTTAATAAATATAACTTTTTGTGTAAATTAAAAAAAAAACCTATGTTACTACTGCTTTGAGAGGCATTTTTTTCAACCGACTTAAAAAAAAGGAGGTTATTAATTCGGTTGAATGTTTTTTTTTTAAATGTTACCTCAGAACTTGGTTGTTTAAAAACCGATTTGAAAAATTCTTATACTATACTTCGAGATTGGTCCTATAGAAATTTCATGAAAATCGGTTCAGTACTTTGGTTTCGAAATCAAAATAACAAAAAAAAAGTCGTTGAAGTGAACAAAATTGCGTATTTAGCTACCTTGTGAATATTCAGTGGTGTTTACGGTCACTAGAACAGTCCGATTGAAGTCGGTTGTAGTATGTTTTTCAACCGACTTCAAAATTTGAAAAATTCTAAATCGGTTTAGTACTTTGGTTTAGAAAACAAAAAACCTGAAAAAAAAAGTCGTTGAAGTGAACAAAATTGCGTATTTTGCTTCCCTGTGACTTTTCAGTGGTGCCTACGGCCACTAAAACAGTCCAATTGAAGTCGGTTGTTCTATGTTTTTTATAAAACCTTAATTATCTTTTCAGAACACCGACTCCTTTCAAAATGGCGATGGCGGAAATTGGCAAAAAGTCCGGACTACGTTACCAGCCGTCTAGTCCCGGACTATTGGGTATTCTTGTAGAAGACATAACGGAAATGATACAACGGGAGGAAAACTCCGATAGCGCACTACAACTTAACGATTCGTTAATATCCGGAGCACCCGAGGAAAATGGACAGGTAAATATATAATTCGTTGCTATTGTACGTCAAATTGGTGCTATTCAATAAAAAAAACAGGTGGTATGAGAAAACATTGATGAGTGCTTCAGATAAGACAAGCTATTTGCTTCTATTCAACAAAATATATCAGGAGAATGGACGGGTAAACTGCTATTTTATTAAATTTGCTGCTATGGTGATCATCAATAGCTGCTACAGATGAGATAATTATTATGGACAGGTAAGTACACAATTGACTGCTATTATTTTGTCTGTTAAATTGATGCTACTCAATAAAATTAGCTGCTATGGAAAAATATTAACAGCTGCTACAGGTAAGACCAGATATCAGCTGCTATTCAACAAGATTAACAGTTACTAAAAGCATAGACATAGCAATGACGACACCGTGGCTTAGTTGGTAGTGACCCTGCCTACGAAGCTTGGTGTTCCGGGTTCGATACCCGGCCGGGGCAAATATTTGTGACGAACACAAATGTTTGTTCTCGGGTCTTGGATGTAGTGATGTGTTGTATGTGTCCATGCCACCTGCGACACAGGGAATCCTAATGCAGGGGTGTGAGTGTGTGAATGTTTATTGTTTATAGCTAATAGTAATAAACTGCTATTCAACTAGATAAATAGCTGCTATTTGGCGACATACAAAAAATAACTAATATCAGTGAGTATATGTAAGTAAGTCCCGGACTATTGGGCATTCTCGTGGAAGACATAACGGAAATGATACAACGGGAGGAAAACTCCGATAGCGCACTACAACTTAACGATTCGTTAATATCCGGAGCACCCGACCCTGGTCGGGTGCTCCGGATCCTCCTGAGAATGGACAGTTAAAAACATTAGCTGCTACTAAACTAATTCGCTGCTATTGTACGTCAAATTGGTGCTATTCAATTACAATTTCTGAATGAACTTAGAATAAATATTGTTAATATTGGTGCTAAAAGTAGTTTTTTGTCTTATCCAAGTTCAGTTGAGGCTAAAATTTTGTACAAACTTGTAGATATTTAAGTAGTTTAATTTGAGTTTATATAAAGCTGTCGTGAACATGTTGTTCAAAAGCCCTTAAAAATTGAATAAAAAAAAAAATCAAATCAATAAATAGCTGGCATTGAGAACATTGATAGCTGCAACACGATATACCAGAAGAATGGACAGGTAAAAACATTAGCTGCTATTTTGAATTTGATGTTATTTCATAAAATTTGCTGCTATGGAAAAATTTAAATAGCTGCTACAGATGAGACAAGATAATGTTCTGGTCATGAGCAGGCGATGTCTCTTACCAGAGGAACGCTTAGCTCGTCTCGTCACTTCAGCGGGGTTGACAAAAATAGATAATGTGAGCGCGATAAATACCCTTTACAATCTCAAAATTATGTGTGATAAACGCGTAAGTCTACAAAAGTTAAAAAAAACTGTTCGAACTGAGAACACCCCTTTTGTTGTCGGTTAAAAATAGAATTTTCTGTATTTACAGGTGAACGATTCCGGAATAGGCAGCCTCAAACGCCGCGCCTCCGAATCCTCAACACAAGGGAAAGAAAACGTACCCTCTCACAAGAAAGCGCGCAAAGCCCTCGCACGTGCGTGGGGACACACCAGCACGCCCGTCGCGCGCGCCGTGCCCGACGCCTCCTTCATGGCAGAGACGCCGGTACGTACCTACATACAGTAGACGCCGGTACGTACACGTACACACCAGCACGCCCGTCGCGCGCGCCGTGCCCGACGCCTCCTTCATGGCAGAGACGCCGGTACGTACCTACATACAGTAGACGCCGGTACGTACACGTACACACCAGCACGCCCGTCGCGCGCGCCGTGCCCGACGCCTCCTTCATGGCAGAGACGCCGGTACGTACCTACATACAGTAGACGCCGGTACGTACACGTACACACCAGCACGCCCGTCGCGCGCGCCGTGCCCGACGCCTCCTTCATGGCAGAGACGCCGGTACGTACCTACATACAGTAGACGCCGGTACGTACACGTACACACCAGCACGCCCGTCGCGCGCGCCGTGCCCGACGCCTCCTTCATGGCAGAGACGCCGGTACGTACCTACATACAGTAGACGCCGGTACGTACACGTACACACCAGCACGCCCGTCGCGCGCGCCGTGCCCGACGCCTCCTTCATGGCAGAGACGCCGGTACGTACCTACATACAGTAGACGCCGGTACGTACACGTACACACCAGCACGCCCGTCGCGCGCGCCGTGCCCGACGCCTCCTTCATGGCAGAGACGCCGGTACGTACCTACATACAGTAGACGCCGGTACATACCAACATATAGTAGACACACACCGGTACCTAACCTACGTACCAACACGTGACGCCGGTACGTACCAACAGATAGTAGACACATACACCGGTACCTAACCTACGTACCAATAAATAGTATACACCGGTATGTACCAACAGATAATATACACCAGTACGTACCTACAGATAATATACACCAGTACGTACCTACAGATAATTTACACCGGTACGTACCAACAGAATTTAAACAAACACCGGTACGTACCAACAGATAGTCGAGATATACATCGGAACGTACCAACAAATAGTAGACACCGGTACGTACCAACAGATAGTAGAGACACACATCGGTTTGTACCAACAGATAGTAGACACCGATACGTACCTTCATATATTAAACACCGGTACGTACCTACCAGAGATAGAAGAGACATACACCGGAACGTACCAACAGATAGTAGACACCGATACGTATCTACATATATTAAACACCGGTACGTACCTACCAGAGATAGTAGAGACATAAACCGGAACGTACCAACAGATAGTAGATACCGGTACGTACGTACCAATAGATAGAAAAAACACCCTTACGTAGCAATAGAACACCAATATGTACCAACAGATAGTAGACACACACACATACATACTTACAGATGGTATACATCGGTACGTACCCACTAACAGATTCGATAGTTGGGGAGTCATCGGTGCGTATCATTAAATAGAGAGCCAACGGTACGTACGTACAGACAGCGTCATAGATAAGTATCCCCCTTGCATTATAATACCCAGCTTCAAATCCCTTTAAATGATCGTCGCGGCGAATGTAGAAGTTTTGACTTTAGAAAATAGATTATATTTGTATAAATTTATGTAAGCCTAAAAATAATTTTGAGTATTACAATTTTTTGTAAGGATTTATAGCTGGGCGTCTTGTGCAAGGGGGATACTTATCTCTGACGCTGTCTGTACCAACATACAAGATTTGTCTAGCGAGTAAAGTAATTGCTTAGAAGCATTGACAAATTCGGTAGAACATGTAAACATAAAAGTTTTATTAATATGACTATTACTTGAATGTAACTTCATTTTTCTATTGTTTCAGAGCAAATTTCTAGAAGGTTCGGTAATGTTCTCCCCTCCATCAATCGTGAAGCATTCCCTTCTAGAAGAGTCTAGCAGCCTCCACAGCCTGATGGGAGACACGCCTGAACCACTGAAATATGAAGACGTAGACATTGAGGCCGTCATATCCGAGAAGACTAAGGTACAACACCGGTCCACTATCCTTACTAATCCTTTACCTAACCCTAACTATTATACGAGCTATGAACCAAAATATGAAGGAAACGATAGGCAGTTTGGGGAAAATGATAGACAGTTTGGAGAAAATGATAGACAGTTTGGAGAAAATGATAGACAGTTTGGAGAAAATGATAGACAGTTTGGAGAAAATAGTAGGCAGTTTGGAGAAAATGATAGACATTTTAGGGAAAATAATAGGCAGTTTGGAGAAAATGGTAGGCCTTTTGGGGAAAATGGTACGCCGAAATATGAGGTTTTGGAAGATAGGCAATATGATAGCGTTTTAGATAATAAGAATTATGAAAATCACGTTTACAATGAAGTATCCAATGAATCGAATGATACGCGATACAGGAATGGCGTAAATTACGAAGTTTCCGAAAATAAGTATGAAAATCACACGTACAAAGAAATAAACGCAAAATCGCCTCAAATTCAAGTATTTAAAGAAATACAACCGAATGAATCGAGTGACATCGAAAATAGGCAATACGAAAATAACGTTTTCAAAGATATAATCAATGTACAGTCAAATCGAAATAACGTTTTCAAAGACATAACCAACGTACAGTCAAATCAAAATCACGCTTTAACGAATGAAACAAGGCATCAAATATTCAAAGAAATAACTAACCTAGATTCACCTAGAAGTTTTTCACGACTTAACGCTGATAGGTTACGAACAATAACGAATTCTAACGATCTTGCTTGCGAGAATTTAATAGCACCTAAAGAAGTTCTAGCAAACGCTTTAGCAGATCACATTTACAAAGTGACCAATCAGAAGCCTTCTACATCGAAAATAGATGAAATTCTGTCCAATAAGATGAAGGATAATACTCAATGGTGGAATGTAGAGCGGGATACAGGACAGGGGCAGATTTATTCGAACGAATATTACTCGTATTCTAATAATATGCAGTGAAAATGAGGCTTAGAATTACCTATTGGTATGAGAAACATTAAAAAGCGTTTTGAAAACATCGGTATGAAACGAGCTCTAGAAGCGAAATGGTTGAGAAATAGCAAGAACACGTTATTTTTGCATTTATTAGCATTTGCGTTCATAAATGAATCGAATTCACATAACTTGTCGTAACGTTACTGCGTTATTACGTTATCACCTCGGTAAAACGATTGTGTAACAGTTAAATAACATAGTAACATAGTTTCTAACATAAATCAAGTTTTCAATGATCATGAATCACGTTTTAACGTTATATTATTTCGTTATGATTAAACGTTAGAAATAGCAATAACGAGTCACTTTTCTAACAGTAACTGTTAAGCTAATAACTTGTACATTTATTTCGCGTTAATATTATTTAAGTAAAAAATTGCACCAAACTAATTTAAGACGTTTGACGAGAATAGAGTAGGCCAAAGATGAACTCTTCATCAGATGAACTATGAGCGTTGTGAGATATTTTAATATATTGGTAAAATACATATTTTTACGATATGATTTGAAAATGGGCGCTTCAATGCATTTTCCTGTCCACTTGACTTATGAGGTTTTGGGCATTCATGAATTTGGCCCCTAGGTTATTATTTTTTTTCGTTTTTAGGCTTTGATAGCCGTATTATATTTTTGTTGTAAAACGTGCAAATCAATTTTGTAATTTAAAAATGTTTTAAATACCTCAAGTTTACCATGCACCAAAATTAATTTTAGTCTTTTAGGTTTAAAAATGATTTAAATTCGTAAGATTTTTCGAGTATTAATTCTAGGGTAGGTTCGTTTAATAAATGAATATGAAAAATATCGCTTAAAAACTACAATATTTTTTTTTAAAAACTGTTATATCAAATAACTACGTTATTTGCTTACATACTAATGTCAGTATTTCTAAAAAATGGCTGTATAAAAACTAAAATAAACTAACTTATCCTATTTATATCACCTTTCCTCTCCTTTGTATTTATTTATTGTAGAAATTCTATTAATTTTAGTACTTTGCTTTGTATTATGCATTGGAAATAACATTCCCTGTTCATCTTAAATGATTCAAAGTTGACTTTAAGTGAGTGGTTATTTCAATCACATTTTTGTTAAATGTATAACAATTTTAAAATATCGGCAGCTATACTTAAGGATACATTATTTGAAATAAATAAATGACATTTGGCCCTTATCCCTCCCGCCATTTTGAAGTCCGTTTCATCCTCTCCTATCCACAATATTGACAGACCAGTGTTGAATCTTCGAAAATCTTATTTATTAATTATGTTTGTTATGACAATTGTTTTTTTTTGTTACTATTTATGTTTTTTTGAAAATGTTTTAATTTATTCTGTAGCGATAGTCTTTTGTATTTAGATAACACTTTGTATTTACTTTGTGTTTTTTTTTTCTTAATTTTTAGTAGTTTAGTGTCTCTGTCAATATTGTTTGTATTCCATTGATCCACTCTCCAAAAAATCCGATGTCATTTTTTATTACAATAAATGTATTTTCACTTATTATGTTGTTTTTTTTTTCAAACAGTCTCAAGTGATATGAAAAGCAATACCTAATGCAAAGCAAAACCTGTTTTTTTCTTCTCAAAATCCCGTCACTTGTGTGATAAACTGATAAACGTTTTATACACTTGATTAAACTGATAATTTGTAAAAACGCAGTAGCAGATAAATAACAGTTATTCGTTAAATTGCCGTTAAGCATATTAATTATCTGTTAAAATAAGTAACAACGATAACCTGAAGTAATATCATGTGAAGAACACACAGCAACTTTATGATAGGTTAAAGGGACTTTCGTCTAAGATCATAGTTAGGTTTGTTATATTTACAGCTATTTATAAACAAACACTTCACATCCCATACATATTATGCCAATGTTTTTAAGATGGATGGTTGTTTGTAGCTCAATCTCGCCACTACTAAACCAATTGACCTGAAATTCAGTAAGAATGTTGACAAGACCCGAAAAACTACAGACTTCCTTTGCTCCGATACCCTAAGGCCCTTTTCACGTGCACACGGTTGCCGTCCAAACGGCATGGCGCCGCGCCGTGCAAGCTCTTTCACATGTATACGGTTTACGCTCGGTCGCCCGGCGGTGACTCCTGAATGCGTACAAATATACACAAATATAGCGGACAAATGACCCCCTGCGCTCGCCGCCGCCGTTTTAGGCCCGTGCATGTGAACGAGTCAATACCCGACTGCAAGACGGTTGCCGCGTCAAAACAGTGCCTATAGTGGAAAGCAAGGGTTACACACGGTCACGACACGGTCGCCGTGCCGTGACCGTGTCATGTGAAAGCTGTCTACCTAGCTCAGACATTTCTACTTTACACGGCAGGGCGACCCTACCGTGACCTTGTGCGTGTGAAAAGGCACTAATAGGCGGAAGAATCCCAGGAATCTGCGACCAAATGGCTTCCAATTCCTGGACTAAATTACATGCGATCGAAGACAATGGTGTCAATTCAGATTACACTATAACTAAACTAGGTAATTTGACAATTAAAAATAGACACATCGTTTTTTAGATAGGTGAGGAGACGTTAGTGCCCAAACGCTCGGCTGCCGTGAGATCCATCAGGTTCGAAGAGGTTACAGAGGAAGAGAATGAAAAACCCATCAACTTTATATTGGTAAGTAACTTTTATCTATTAAAGTATTATATAATCATACTGGAGTAGGTACATTGAAAACGCGCCAAAAAACGTGATCGAAATTAGTTTCTAGTACATTTTGCTTCGAGGCTAAATTTCGAAAAAGAGAAGTAACAGGGCTAGATAAATATTATATGTTAAAACTACTAGGCTTTTTTTTTTTATAAAACTTAATCGTAAGTAAATAAGTAAATAACATTATTTGAAAATAATAGTAGATTATGCACTAAGGGGATAAAGCGGTGTCTTATGTCGCGGGTGGCATATTGAACCCTGAGCTAACGAGGGACTCAGTTAACTCCTGAGCGAAGCGAGGGAGTTATGAAGAGTCCTGAGTGACGCGAGGGGTTCAAGCTGCCCAAGATGAAGACATGCTTTATCCCAGAGGAGCATACTCTACTTTTCACACCTACTGCGAGGCAATAAAAAGCCAGGGCTCCGACCTCAGCAGCCAACACCGTCTTTTGTTTCACAATCTTTGAAGTCGCGCCTCTTTTCTTTTTTTATGAGTGGCCAGTTCGATTTTAAAACAAACCTTTTTACAATGCCTTATGGGCGTTCTTTTACATAGAGTTTTCCACGAGTTTCCACATGAATTTGACGTTCCAAATTCAAATCACATTACTACCCTCGGGAGTTTCATACAACATTACCTCCCTTGGTAGGTAATGCTTTGCTTTACCTTGATGATAGCATGATATGTAATTGGATATTGTCGAGCAGGTGGTGTGAAAAGATATTTATTTTTTATTGACAGGGTGTCTGAAAATTTTCTTTCCTGTATTCTGCATACATTTTGGCTTGATACTGTCTATGTTGATGTTCTATAGGAACACCGTTATTAATCTATGATTGGCACCAAGCAGTAATGTATTTTGGTTTCAAAGACACTGTACCTATATAGTGAAATTCCTGGTGACCGTAAACACCACTAAATAGTCACAGGGAAGCAAAATACGCAATTTCGTTAGGGATCTAGGATTACGTATTTTTTCAGCTATATTGATTTCAAAACCAAAGTACTGAACCGATTTTCATGAAATTACTATGGGACCAATCAGAAAGTATTCAAGTAAGACTTTTTCAAATTGGTATAAACAATATTTTTTGGAGTAACAAAGATTAAAAAAAATACATTCAACCGAATTTATAACGTCCTCCTTTTTTGAAGTCAGTCGAAAAAAATTGTACAAGAACAATAATTTATTTTCAGGAAGACAATTGGGAGACGTTTGTATGTGGTCGAACGAAGGACCAATTAGACCTCACAGAATTGGCGCGACAATACCTCAAGAAAACAGCGCTCAAGCCGAGATCGCTCAACTTCTGACTCAATGAGTGATATCACTGTTGAGCTACTGAGTAACTACTACAATAAAGCAATTTTTTTTCATGAAACACCTTATCTAAATAATAATAATTAAAAATTGGCGCAGCTGTTATAGATTTTTAATATGAAGAATTTTGTTATCAAACAAAGGTTGTTTAACTTCTGACTCAACTGATCTTAGCTAGAAGGCAAATTTTAACTAGATTTTTTTTAACAAATCATCTACCATAGGAAAATCAAAATTGGCGCAGTCGCCATGGATTTTCAGTACATAATTTTCCAAAAAGCGATCTTTTGTCTTGGGTGTTTTCACTGTTAAGCTATTGAAGTAAATAGGTCAAAGGAAGCAAATATTTTTTCTTTATGAACAAGAACTCTAGATAAAATTACTATTTTAACTGGCGCAGCCCATATGGATTTTCGGTTGAAGAAATCCCTATTTTAATGATAGACCTAAATAAATTTCTTCAATGTAAACGTAATCAAAGTAAAAATTATATAGGTATTCAAATTGTAAACCTATGGTTTCAGGCATTTCTTGTAAATAAAAGTGTGATTTTAGAAATAAACTATGTTTTACTGTATATAGGTTTTAAGTTTAGCAAATAAGGCTGCAAAATAATTGATATAATATGAAAATCATGGTGAAATTGTTTTCTTTTTTGTAGAAGTTTATTTTGTTTTTTTTTTATTTCATATTGTATCAATCATGTTGTGTATAGCGTATTTTTTAAATGAAACAGTGCGATTATGAATTAAGTTACATATTTGTGATGTCTTTTTAAAATCCGAATGTTCGATTATATTACTCCGGTCAAATTAGACATTCGAGCTTACAATAATTTGGACAGAGTCTTATGTCGCGGGCGGCATATTGAACCCTGAGCTAACGAGGGACTCAGTTAACTCCTGGGCGAAGCGAGGGTGTTATGTAGAGTCCTGAGTAACGCGAGGGGTTCAAGCTACCCAAGACGAAGACAGGCTTTATCCCAGAGGAGCATACTCTACTTTTCACACCTTCTGCGAGGCAATAAAAAGCCAGGGCTCCAGCAGCGAACACCGTCTTTTGTTTCACAATCTTTGAAGTCGCGTCTTTTTTTATGAGTTCTGTTTATGGTGGCGTTCTTTTACTTAGAGTCTTCCACGTGTTTCCACACGATTTTGACGTTCCGAATTCAAATCACATTGCTACCCTTGGGAGTTTTATACAACATTATCTCGTTTTGGTGGTAATGCTTTGCTTTACCTTGATGATAACATGATATGTAATTAGTCAAAGCTTACCCCTTTTTTAGAGCTAAATTGACCGGAGTATATATCTCTTATCTATTTCAGAAATAAATTGAACAAAATAAGTCTAATAATGTTTCAAAGTTGTGTAAAGTTGATGTTGCAAATTCCAATTGCACTGTTTTGGTCAAAAGTAGGGCTGAAGCTGAACGTCTGGGTAACGTAATTTTTTTTAGCTTACGTGTTCTTTTGAAAATATATTTAATATTTTTTTTATAAAAGTTTTATCCAAGGACTCTTAAAAATTATGTTTAGTTATAAGTAAACTTTAGATGTATAAGTTAGTAAGTTATGTATGTAGATAAATGTAAGAGGCAATATTTATAGATGTTTTTAATAATATAACTTTATAATACGTTTTCTTTTGAGTGTCTATGGATTGGGTTCTTTTTATGTTTTTATGTATTTGGCCTGCTCATGTTTTTCATGTTCAAAATAAGCCGTACTGTAAAAATATCTGCTTACTTTTCAAAAATAAAAATATATTTTGATATAAGGTTAAAAAGTAAAATGGTTGGGCTGAAATAAACTTTATAATTGTCTTATAAAATTGTGATTTTATGAAAACATTTAATTCAGGTACATAAAGGTGCCTAGTTGATTTTGCATCCCCTTGAGTACTTATATCCTTTTAGGTACTTACATCCCTTTGGATACTATATACCCTCTTAGGTTCTTTATATCCTGTTAGGTACTATACACCACAAGTTTTTAATAAACGTTACTGAACATTGATATGGCAAAAATAAGTTAAAAATGACGACTAATTTGTTATAAAAAAATAATGGTAAAAATTGGACATATTGTTACCGTTTTTCGTTTTTTTATGGCCTTACGTCAATCGGTACAGACAGCGTCATAGATAAGTATCCCCTTGCATTATAATATCCAGCTTCAAATCCCTTTAAATTTCCATCGCGGCGAATGGAGCAGTTTTGCCTTTAAAAAATAGATTATATTTGTATAACCGTATGTAAGCCTAAAAATAATTTTAAGTATTACAATTTTTTGAAAGGATTTATAGCTGGGTGTCTTGTGCAAGGGGGATACTTATCTCTGACGCTGTCTGTACATATAATTGATAATTATGTAAGTTTCATTCATCGTTTGGCAAACCCGGGTACCTAGCTCGAGCCAGCTCGCCGCAGCTCGGCTCGGGCGCCGCACTCGCGCCGCTGTCACGCTTTCATTTTGTAGAAACCCAAAATTCTGACTGCACAGATACAACGCAGTTCCCTTTCTGCTTTGCTCAGTAAAAAAAATGGTAATTAATAACTTTTAGTATATCCTTTTAGGTACATTATATCCTCTTAGGTACTTTTATATCTTTGGATCCGTGCACTTACTTAGTACAAATTATGGTAAAAATCTTATACGATTTGATTTCATGTGTTTTTTTCATATAAGTATTTTTGCTTCGTGTTTTGAAGTTATTTTGATATAACTTCGCGCCATATTTTACTCAAAGACTAAGATTATGTTTTAACTCTCTGACGCGCTTATCTGTAAATTATGTTTAGTTTATAAGTGGAATAAAGGATTGAAAAAAAAACATCAATTTTTATTTTTTGCTTTTAGTTTCAGTGCTCTAGAAACCGAAAGTCCGAAACACAGTAATGCTTACTGCTCTCGGACGGAATATCTGGCACTGTGTTGTTACACATGTGGATGCCTACAAGCAGTCCACTGTTGGAAAGGTCGTTCTCATCCGCTGCAAAAGTTTCCCAATTGCATTCGAATCCATTTTAAATTTTGCTAAATTATAAAAAGCTTTTTTTTCTCAACCGCTGCAGAAAGTTAGTGTAATGTGCAGTCAACAGCGGAACGGTAACAACTTCAAAATGTAAGGGCTAAATAAAATAACGTTATACAGGCTCAGTGAGCCTGATCTTCGGCTCTTCTCATTCACCGTCTGCCAGGTATAGCGCGCAGATCATCGCTCCATCATTTGACAATATCGTCCAACATTACGCTAATGTTATTTTCATTTATTTATCTCTAGTCCCTTCCACAATATTTAATTTCTACAAATCAATTCATATCTATTGCACTATTGCAGTCCACTGCTGGACGGACATAGGCCTTTCCCAATGTGTATCTTCGGCTTTCTAATCAATTTGAATCTCCTACAAATCTAGTAGGTACCTACAATATTACAAGTTCTAAGTTCACTCATAGTTCAGAACCTAATGTAATCAAAAACTGAAACATCTTGAAACCGGCGCCGCCTCGCAACTGGGGCCTATTAGCATGAAGTGGAATTAAATTGTTAGAATCATAAGCCGAGGTTGTAGTAGTGAGCGGAGCGACAAGCGATAAGTCTGAGAATCTTTGTGGAAACTCGTCACCTATGTTATAAACATAAAGAGTATGGTGTTCTCTAAAATTCTCTAAAGTTCTCTAAAAGCTAGTTTACGCACGCTGCTTAGCATCAGGTCTTGGCCCGTGTAATATCGGGATAAAAAAGACACCATGTACTTTTCATCATCATTTTCAAGCTATAGCAGTTTACTGCTGAATGAAGGTCTCTCCCAAGGGACGCCACTGAGCCCGACCTTTGGCTCTTCTCATCCACCTTCTGCCGGCTATAGAGCGCAGATCATCGCTCCATCTAACCAGAGGTCGTCCTACACTGCGCTTGCCTAGACGCGGTCTCCACTCAAGAACACGTTTTTCCTAACGGTTGTCGATTCTTCGGCAGATTCGCTGGAAAACTAGTAAAGGCATAGGTCCTTTACCAGTTTTTAAACTATGCCCATACTAAATTTCAGCTTAATCGGTTCAGTAGTTTTGACGTAGTTGATGAGCAATAACAAACTTTTGTCTCTAAAATATTAGTAGGAATCTCAAACTTTTTATTCACTTTTCGGATTACTAGGCTATCTAGTTCCAGTAGTAGTTATCTAGTTCTAAGCTATCTAGTTGTGATAAGAAGTAAGGCAAAACAATATTACATTAATATCAAGTTACCCGCTCCCGCTACAGCTCAACAACGTAACCACAACTTAATATACTGCTAACGTCACCGCAGCACTCTAGATTGAACTCTCTACCCTCATTTTAAGGTCTAATATCCTTTGATCTCTACTCAAGTAAGTCGAATGGTTGTAAATTGGAGTAACAGAGCCCGCAGCAATTAAGATTGCATGTCGCTTCTAAATTTAGTTTTAGTCCAGTTCAATTTATCGCTCCGTTTGTCACAGCGACATCTATCTTATTTAGGAACTAACTTGAAAACTGTAGGCAAAAGTCCGCACCATAGGCTCGTTAAGATATATAACAATGTACCAGAAATGATAAAAAATGCTGTGAGCGATAATTTATTCCAAAAACAATTTAAATTATTCCTAATGGAAAAATGCTATTACAATGTAAACGAATTTCTATCAGATAAATGTTGACTGTCAATGATAAGTTTTTTTTTTGTTTAAGTGTAGGTACCTATATAAAATGAAAATTAATACTATTATTACTTATTTTTAGAAATTATAAAAATATTGACATTAAGCATATTTATTTGACATTAAAATTAAATTTGACATTAGAATTAACAATATTTAAAACTTGACATCACTCAAACAAAAATACAAATCACCTAACTAATGCTAATTTATCAATATTTTTGTAATACATAATTAATTTGACTATGAAATAAACATAAGTGAATTAGATGACTACCGAGCAAAAAATTAACTTAAAGTTGTTGCGCCCTTACAGGGTTCATGTGCATTGTGTACCTTTAAGCCACTTACACCTAAGTTATATAACCTGTATGCAAATGAAACAATAAATAAATGAATATGAATAAATGAATATGGAGATGTTTTGAGACAATTTGACTCTGGAGTCGGGGTATAAGAACAAAGGGTTAAAATATTTTTTTAACAATGTCTATTTTAAATGTTTTTATGTTTTTGAAATTTCTTTTATTAAATGTTTATATTCTGATTGTATAAAAATTGCTTACATTTGCTGTCCCCAACAGGGTATAAATGTACCCTATCCCCTAAGCTTTCTAACAGCTTTCGTAGTACATATTTGCAATATAAGTATTACTGAATCACTTTTTAAAATAGTCTAAATTTAACGCTATAAAAATAATGAGTTTTTTACTAGTAAAAATAGTGATTCTTCAACTTCTTAGTTTACTGTTAACTGTGAACTTGTAACTTGTCTTCAAACTTGAATCATGAAACTTGTAACTCGTAACTCGTAACTCGGAACTCGTAACTCGTACCGCGGCACTCGGAACTCGGAACTCGGAACTCGAGACTCGGGATTCGGGACTTAGGACTCGGGATCGGGACTCGTAACTTGGAACTCGGAACTTAAGGCTCGGGACTCGAGGCTCGGGACTCGGGACTCGGGATTCTGGACTCGGAACTCGGAACTCGAAACTCGGAAGGCGGAACTCGTAACTCGTAACTCGGAACTCGAAACTCGAAACTCGTAACTCGTAACTCTAACTCTGACTCTGACCCTGATCCTGATTCTGACCCTGACCCTGACCCTGACCCTGACCCTGACCCTGACCCTGAACCTGACCCTGACCCTGACCCTGACCCTGACCCTGACCCTGACCCTGACCTTGACCCTGACCCTGACCCTGACCCTGACCCTGACCCTGACCCAAACTCTAACTCTAACTCTATTTTTAACTCTAACTCTTACTCTAACTTTAACTTTAGAGTCCACATGCCAGTACTCACTTTCAGCTCTCGACGATCACATTCTCCAAGTTTCAAGTCTCTACGTTTAGCGGTATGGCCTGTAAATTATCTGTCAGTCAGTTAAATCTGAGCCTCTTATTAAATTTATGTTGTTTCACGCGCGTATCGACAAAAAAGCCAATAGCCATCTCATTTGCATACATTTACAAATATATCTATGACGGACGTACTATCCAACATGTATGGTGTGAATATTACCAAAGAATAAATAATATTATTACTTTATACAGTCAGTTTTCGTAAGATCGTTTCGCGAGGCGGTTCGCGCCAGCGCGACGCGACCTCCCCGTCCCGTAGTCTGAAGCGTACTCTGAAGGTCCGAGCCTGGCACGCCCACTTTAATTGCAAAATTACGTAAATTAATTCCTTGTGCCAAGAAAAATTAGCGTATTATAAAAAGCTTAATTTATTTTTTACAATTTGTTTTCCCCTAGATAATGGTATAAAAATATATAATATATTTAATGCCGTTTAGGAGAAGAATCGAAAAAACCATTCAGAAACAGCTTTGTTTTGGTTTTTTTTTTTTCATATTCAATAAGTGAATAAAATAAATGTTTCTCTATGATTTTCAAGATACTAGACCAAATAATATTATAACATTTTTCTTTTTTTTTTAATTATTAACCCCCCTTGATACTTTCGTTTTTTAAACCTGAGCATTTTGGCCACCCATCACAGATTACCAAGTTACAAATACCCTATTAAGCTTTTAAACGACTACTGGGCTCGCTCGTTTTTTATTTATAACTGAGTATTTATGAATAAGTTTATGTGATTTGGTAAGCCACATCCTATAATTTAGGTTTATTGATCGCACCAGCAGGCTTAGCACGGACTGGGGATAAAAATTTAGTCCCCCGTTTTTATCCACCTTCAAGGGAAAAAATTGACTGGAAGGTGGATAAAAACGGGGGACAAATTTGTTATCCCCAGTCCGTGCTATCGGTGCAGGAACTTATGAAATATTTTCCTCAATTTCTTAAAGGATATTAAAATCTCAATATTGTGTAAGCAAAGAAAAACAATATGGCTGCGTAGCGAAGCGAGGCAAGCTTCTCAGCGAAGTTGCGATACTTTTTTTGTTAGAAGACAGGCAGCTAACAACTCAGCCGACCCATTTCGCGCTTCAACGAACTGGCTGTAATGCGAGGGACACACCGAACGTTCATTTTTACCCGACTGCGAAGAGGAAGGAAAGAGGGTAATGTTCTACATGTGTATACGTATCTACGAGTATGTGGAGGTGAGCATTTTCCTTTGTTTTTTGCAAGGCCCTGAATTTTGCACGCCGTTATTTTATCACGCTTGTACTTTTGTACATTTTTGAAGTTATAAATTGACTGAGTAGGTATAAATTTCAAAAAGTGGAGCGATTAATTTATTACTAAAACCTCACGAAATGCTTCAGTATAGGTACTTATGTTTTGTTTTGATATGTTTAACATAAGCGAAGGAGATTGGGATAAACAGTTTTGCCCAATCTCCTTCGCATGGTTTTTTGTAATTTTTTCACATATTTTGGTGCCTTTCAGTCGCCATATTGGTTTTTTTTACATTTAAGTAGACTATAATAATGAACGACTCAGACGAATCCAACGACACCACATTTATCAAAATACGTTTACCTGTTCAGCGGTCAGGCGCATGCATGGCGTCAGTCAAACATATAAACTTACCTACACACAAACATACATACATACAGGCACTCGAGAAACAAAACCCTCCTTTTCCGCAGTTGGGTAAAAAGTAGTCCTCTGTGTGTCCTCAAATTATTTCCACTTATTTTCATAAACTCGCTATCTCCGCTCATAACGAACCCCCGACGTTCCCGCCCAGACTATTTTATTAAACTTTACAGATAAATTATTTATAAATCCACTTTTGTTCAGGAAAAGGATCCTGAAAAGCTTAGAAATTCTATGAAGTATTGACAAGGTAATGATAGAGATATTTCAGTCTAAAAATATCGCCTCCATACAAATAATAATAAATACCTAGTTATTAAATATTTTGGAAATTCACAAAACCATCTAGGCCCAAACTCAGCAGATTGTAGCCAGATAACTGATAAAATACCTACATACCTCTAGACTTTTGCGTATTTAATAATTAATATAATATACGATGAAGTAACTTTGGCAATTTTTGGACTCCCTCCTACCCCTTATAATGATGTCGTGAGCATCTCGAGTCGACCATCTCCTAATCTCACGTGAGATTTTTCAAAATGCGTATTTTAAATAAGTATAAGTAAAAATGGGAAAGTTTCTGTCTTCGTTTGAAACCTTTTTGAATTATCCTAAATGTTATTTTTTTTTTGCCTATAAAAAAGTACTTTGTTTTACTTAGTACCTGCCTAACTAGTTTATTTATTTGTTAATTTTTATCAACTTTTTTTTGACAAAAACACTAGACTTAATTTTTTTTTTGACATAATACCTATCTGTTTTTTTAAAATACTGGAAGGTACAATTAATTTTACTTTACTTTTATCTTCAGAAGCTTTAATTTCCATTTTCACTTGGAAAAAGATCATCAAAAAGCCATAACACACAAAGTTGCCACAAAGGGTTCCAACAGGGTTCCGTATTCAAGGCCCTGAGGTCGTTACCATAAAAGGGAATCAATCAAAAAGGTTCGCTTTCCTTTTCTCAACTGAAATATATACGTAGGGAAATTCTAATTCAGTTTTATATAAGCCGTAAAGATTTTTCAACCGACTTCAAAAAAGGAGAAGGTTCTCAACTCACTAGAAAGTCGTGATGTCTTACCATCTTACTGGCATCTATGAGGACGTGGTGGCCGAGTGGATGAGGCCCTAGCCTTTCGATCTGATGGTCGCGGGTTCGAATCCCAGTGGCAGTCATGCGTAAATGGGTTTTTTCGGTCGAAAAAATCTATGTATGCATCCCACGTCCTCGCAACAGTGAAGAACCTAAAGTTCGAAAAGATGTGTCGAGTGCACGAAAGGAGCCTCTTCGAGGCGCACTTCAAATCCTTTCACCACACTGGTTCGAAGGAACTAGTGACACGATAAGAAGAAGAAGAAGCACCTAGCGCGTTCTGTGCAATAAAGGACTTTGACAATAGGCCGGTGCAAGACTACTATATAGCGCTCGTCCACTTAGATAAATTTTGATGATCAGTCTCGAAAGCCCGGTAATTTCACTTGCTACAACACCCTTTAGACCGGAACATAGTATTGTTTACACAATACTGCTTTGGGTCAGAATATCTGGCACTGTGTACCCATCTAGACGGCAACCAGCAGTAAAAATATTTTTCCGTATGTAACCATAGATGAGAAGAGGTAGGTAACTACTGACTTACTTTGGAATCCTTTTGCCAGAGCAAATTCCTGAGGGACACTGTAATGTAAGTTGAATTAGCTTTTGCATAATAAAACAAAACACAATTTTTATATTATTTATAAGTTAAAATTACATTATTTGTTTTACATTGGTTTCGGGAATAAGCCTTTTAGGTTTACTTACGTATATACCCATCTAAATAAATCTAGCAGAAATTAAAAACAATACCAAAAAAAAAACTACAATTTCGACCACATTTTCAAAAAAATAATCTATTGTTAAAACCACATGAAAGGGCCAAGAAACCGTTCTGGATCAAAATAAACGGAGTCACTCAAGGCAACCTTTCGGACCCTTTCGTTTTCAAAGCGTTTCATATCATAGCGAAATCCATTTCTCCATGCGATAAGGTTCAAATCAACACGGAAAAGAGGAAAAAGTCTCTTATCGCCTTTGTTGTGAGTTTTATCGCTACGTTAGAGGTTTTTTTATTTAGTGCAATATGGTTACCCGAAACCGATGTTTAGAGAACTCTTTTATGAACGCTAAATGCGAATTTGAGGTTTATCATCAAGTAAATAAAGCTGCTATTTGAATATCTGACGTGTATCAAAGGTTATGTTGTTATGGATCGTTCTTTTTTATTATTATTATGCGACCGTTTGGTCAAAGAAAATCTTAAATAGGTACTTACTTATTTATGGTGACGGGTTCGGGGCCTGTGGATTCACAAGCTATTTTGTAAATACAATTATTATGTCTGAATAAATATTGTTATTATTACTAAGCACGTGGTCAATAACTGGGTAATTGACCCTACAACACGCAAACGCACTGAACTTCAGTGAAAGAGCCGGTTTCAGTATAGTAAAATCAATATTATACGTCGGTATTTACCAACAACTAATTTTTTTATTTTTTTTTGGCTATCCTTCATGCATGATTTAGTCGGTAATTTGGTACAGTATGATGCCGGCGATTCAGCTAAATAATGTATCATAACTGACATTTCAGTTTCACATACAATGTCTGTCCGCGGGTTTGTTTGACGATCCCAAAGAGAATATAACCACTACGTTTTGACGATCCTACAAAAGTCTTCGAGAATCTAGCCAAAGGAGATTTTAATGCAAGGCGTACCTCTCAGTTGGCCATATAACCTTCTTGGCCATTCACGTTAAATTAAACTATACGCTGTATTTGATAACTGTGTGCATATTTTAAGATAATGTGCGAGATTATTATAGTGTGCGTTTACATGAATAAGATTTTGTTAGGCGCGTGTGCAATGCGTGATTACCTCGTCCCCCGTAAGAAATGGCAGAAATGCAGAGAGAATGCAGATTCTGACGTTTGACGTCTCCTTTTGAAGACAAAAGTGGGCTAAAGGTTTCTGTCCACTACTCCTAAATTTACCAAAACATCCAAAACATCAAAACGTCACCCCTTGACCTACACGGAGAAAAAAAATATTTTTATACCTAGATACTAAAATTTTGTTTGAATTTGTGACAGCGAGAATAATTTAGTAACGATACAATAATAATAATTCTTGGTAACGAAATTTAGTAACGATTACAAGAAAATAGTTCTATTCTAACCATTAAACACCGAAAGTTTATTAAATAATTATTACTTTTACTTGTAAAAATAGTTTTAACGTGTGCAATAAATAAAGAATAAAAAAAGTTATTCAATACAAGAAAATATAATATAGTTTACTATTTTGGTCTTGCTATCCCATAATTTTTTCTACGTGTATACTTACTAAAGTGAAATTAATAAATCTATGTAAAAAGAAAAAGAATAGGAATTAAATAAAAACGTAATGGGTTTTTGTCCAATTTTAGAATAAACTATCATCACTATAGTTCGTTCGAGATGAACATCTCTAGGGTTTAATGTCAATAGCTTGCAACATTTTTACTCCAAAAAATGACATTTTCAAATCAGTACCTAAAATAACACCTTTGTTATTTCCGTTATATTTTTTTTTAGTACCTATATCTTTTTCGTATAAGATGTTGTGCGGACCGCGATGGTCATTGCATTTCTTAAGGTCGCTGTGGCTGCTATGACGAAAACAGATATGGGTGGAACACACGGATTTATCCCGCGCACCCCGCACGCGCACTACGTCTAACAGAAACAGACATCGCGCGGCTTTGCCATTGTGTAAGGTCAGATTCAGACAATCATTTGAGTAGTTAGAAAAGTTTCGTGAGGAGGTACATATTTTTTTAAAAAATAAATATAGGATATTTATTGAATACCGACTCACATACTGTTGCAGGCCGAAAAAATATCGTTCAACTTCTTACCTACCGACATTTAAACAAGATAAATTCAGAAAAAAATGCAAAGGCATTTACCTACATAGTTTATTCAAAGATAAGTAGGAGGTACCTACCTAATATTAACAAAATAGTTTATTCAAAGATAAGTAGGAGGTACCTACCTAATATTAACAAATACTACAGAACAGAATATTTTTTACTAATCGATCGGCACTCAGTCAGGTCCATACCTACCTACTAAAAATTCGCAAAATGGATGTTTGTTCCTCAATCAAGCCAAAACTACAGAACCAAAATTTGGTAGGTATGCGAATTATTTGGAAAACATATACCTAGGCTACATTATATCGTTATTTCGAGTTTTCGAGTGGTCGAGTGGCAAGTATGTTGGGGACTGCCACGTCCCGGTGTCGCGGGTTCGATTCCCGCTTCAGGAGAATCATTTGTGTGATGAACATTGGTGTTTGTCCTAAGTCCTGGTGTTTTCTATGTACTCTATGTATGTATTTAAAAAAAAGTAGAAACTCGAACTCAAACTCGAAGTCTTGTCAACGTCTTCAACTTATTCAACTTCTTAGTTAACTGTTATCGTGTAACTTGTAACTTGAAACTTGAAATTTGAAACTTGAAACTTGAAACTCGTAACTCGTAACTCGTAACTCGTAACTCGTAACTCGTAACTCTTTACTCGTAACTCGTACCGCGGCACTCGGAACTCGGAACTCGGAACTCGAGACTCTGGACTCGGGACTCGGGACTCGGGACTCGGGACTCGGGACTCAGGACTCAGGACTCAGGACTCGGGACTCGGGATTGGGACTCGTAACTTGGAACTCGGAACTGGAGGCTCGAGACTCGGGACTCGGGACTCGGGACTCGGGACTTGGAACTCGGAACTCGGAACTCGGAACTCGGAACTCGGAACTCGGAACGCGGAACTCGTAACTTGTAACTCGGACCTCGTAACTCGTAACTCGAAACTCGTAACTCGTAACTCGTAACTCGTAACTCGTAACTCGTAACTCGAAACTCAAAACTTGAAACTCGAAACTAGAAACTCTTAACTCGTAACTCCTCTAACTCTGACTCTGACCCTAACCCTGACCCTGACCCTGACCCTGACCCTGACCCTGACCCTGACCCTGACCCTGACCCTGACCCTGAACCTGACCCTGACCCAGACCCTGACCCTGACCCTGACCCTGACCCTGACCCTGACCCTAACCTAAACTCAAACTCTAACTCTAACTCTAACTCTTACTCTAACTTTAACTTTAGAGTCCACATGCCAGTACTCACTTTCAGCTCTTTACGATCACATTCTCCAAGTTTCAAGTCTCTACGTTTAGCGGTTTGGCCTGTAAATTATCTGTCAGACAGTTAAATCTGAGCCTCTTATTAAATTTATGTTGTTTCACGCGCTTATCGACAATAAAGCCAATAGCCATCTCATCTGCATACATAAATAAATATATCTATGATGGACGTACTATCCAACATGTATGGTGTGAATATTACTATAGACAGTCAGTTTTCGTAAGATCGTTTCGCGAGGTGGTGCGCGCCAGCGCGACGCGACCTCCCCGGCCTGTAGTGTGAAGCGTACTGAAGGTCCGAGCCTGACACGCCCACTTTTATTGCAAAATTATATATATAATTCCTTGTCGCAAGAAAAATTACCGTATCATAAAAGCTTAATTTATTTTTTTCAACTTGTTTTCCCCTAGATAATAGTATAAAAATATATAATAAATTTAATGCCGTTTAGGAGAAGAATCGAAAAAACCATTCAGAAACAGCTTTGTTTTGGTAATTTTCTTCATATTCAATAAGTGAATAAAATAAATGTTTCTCTATTTTTATCAAGATAAAAGACCAAATAATATTATAACATTTTATTTTTTTTAAATTTTAACCCCCTTGATACCATCGCTTTTTAAACCTAAGCATTTTGGCCACCCATCGAAGATTACCAAGTTACAAATGCCCTATTAAGCTCTTAAAACGGACCCCGAGCGAAACTAATTTGTGACCTCTGCTAATAGATCGTTTGCAACAGTCTATGGGTTGCCCAATTGTTTCCTTTTGTAAATTTTGTTATATAGATTGTAGTAGTTAACTTATGCTTTTAACCTAAATACCATACTCACACAAATAGTGAGTAAAATCACAGCGTCTGTTTTCACAGCAATAACAAACTCGCCAACTTGGACGACCTACATATCAGTTTGGATGACCGTCCCGTCCCGCAAACAAAACAACAAACTTTGGTGTCGGCTACATTAGTGACAACTAGCTACTGCCCACGGCTTCGCCTGAGTTGTAATACAGATACATTTAATACAACGTACTACGTGGCACGGCTACAAAATGCCATCATGTCAAGGCAGCATTCTGATTTTTTCGACCAAACCCGGGCGTCCGCGACACGCGACCGGCGACCGCGACACGCGGCCGCGCGACCCGGATGTATGTGTATGTAAAACAGTGGAACATACCTACATTTGTATAATAATGTCATGGAATTTTGCACGCCTAAGACTGAAGGTAGAACATACATAGGGAATCTATTAATTTATACCTGAGACAGTAATTGTCTGAACAATGTATGTCTTCCAAAATGTACAAATGCGCAAGCGAGATAGCGGCCCGGCAGATTCTCTGCCTTGTACAAAAACTTTATACAATCAAATATTGTTTTAATCATAGAGTACTTTAAAAATGCTTTATAACGAATCTCAGAATATACTTACGATACTTGTACAAAAGCGCTTGTATGTAATTATGTATGTTAGAACCAAGCATCTACATTGTACGGTAAACAACATCTTCATAACAATGGCGATCCATCGTTTCATTTTCAATTGTTTCAGAGAATGGAATTTTCACGTCTATCCGATACAAAGTTGTAGATAATGTAGGAGACTCCTCGTTTGTACGCACCAGAACTGTGTCAGCTAGAAGTGACTTGGAAATAAAAATATTTAGCTATATGTTTTTTAACTAATTTTTTTTTTGGTGTTTTTTAATTTTGAACATCATGTTCATGCCATTAAAATTTAAGTAAATTTTTCCTCTACGGATGTCTAACTAACTTTTCCGACATTGTACGTAGATAGTTGTCGGCCTAGCAGCTACGGCCTAGCATATTAGTTGCATGCTAGAAAATTTTCATTAGACATCCGTAGAGGAGCTACGGCGTAGATAAAACTACGGGCTACGTTGCAAGCTAGGATAATTTTCACTAAAGATTCAAAGAGGTGAAAAAAAATAAAAATTGTTTTATTTAATAACAAAAAACACAAATAATTTTCTAATCCTTACATGCTAAATAAAAGAGAAGTTATCTAGCATATCGACCACGACCAGTGCATTTCGCAGAGATATAAACAGACATATATGTATGTAAGTATGTATAATATAAACCCCTCCGTGTATTTACATTTACCAGTAGGTACATTTTATAGAAAGATTCAAACATATTCGTATTATATTGGTATTGTGGAGAAAGGTGCTACGGCGTAGATTCAACCACATGCTACGTCGCATGCTAGGATTATTTTCACTAGAGAAAGAGGTGCTACGGCGTAGATCCAACCACGTGCTACGTCGCATGCTAGGATTATTTTCACTAGAGAAAGAGGTGCTACTGCGCAGATCCAACCACGTGCTACATCGCATGCTAGAGTTACTTTGACTAGAGATTCAAAGAGGTCCTATGGCGTAGATTGATCTATCCGCACCATGCTAGGAAATATTCATTAAAAAATCTAAGGCAGTGTCCTAATAGAACGCGATGACGCGACCATCGCAAGTTCGCGCGAACGTCGATCGCGCGACGATCAAACGTACTAACGTCAAATAGGCGTCCCAATTGGCATCGCGTCGCGTCGCGAGATCGCGCGATTACCAATCGGGACGCCTATTTGACGTTAGTACGTTTGATCGCGGATTCGCGCGACGCGACGGTCGCATGATCGCGTTCTATTAGGGATAACGCCTTAGAGATACTACGTCGTATATCGATCTACGATCACTTTGCGCAGCAGCTAGTTCTTTCAAACCAGTATAGTGAAAGGATTTCAAGTGCGCCTCGAAGAGGCTCCTTTCGTGCACTTGACACATGTTTTTCGAACTTTTAGGTTCTATGATATGCCGATTTCCTCACGATGTTTTCCTTGGTATAAAAGCTTTGCTTACGTACAATCATTTATATAAAATGTGTATGTGTCTTTTCCATGAAATTTAGTTCTTCAACCAATATTGTCTTCTCCATTATGATTTCAAGTTGCGGTCCATTGAATTCGCAAACAAAAGATTTATCTCGACAAAATGTTACCAGCTTTGCTTTGTCAAAATAAATTAAAGTGTTATCTCAGTGTTTCACTTAAATTACTTACAGTTTTACGAGTTTTATTATCTTTAATCACAAATCTTGAGCGCTTTTTTACATTTATTGTCATGTTTTTACGATAAGTGCGCCAAATATATGAAAACTGACGGATTTAGATGCTAAAATTTGAAAAAGAGGAGTAAGTAACATAGCTACGAAGATATTGAAGTCTAAATTGACTAGGCTTTTTTTTGTAAAAGTTCCAAAAATTATTTCGAAATGGAGATAATATCTCATTTTGTTGACAAGGTATTTGTCGCGAAACATTCGTGATTCAAATCTATAAAGCGGAAATAACAAGATCTCATAGAGTAAAAAAATATTTTTGCCCTGTTTTTCGCCTTCATCTTGCTTTGATACTGTCAATCTTGGTGTTCTATAGGAACTCTGTTATTACCTAATCTAATGTAGTAAACATAAAACTAGATTCAGAAGTCAAACACAATTCATACAAATCTTGAAATGTAGGTATAATCAAATATCCTAAGCTGATTTTATCGGTATAGACCCTTCAAACGGCTGTATAAATAGGATTATTCCCCCAAATCCACTAAGGGTCTGTTCAGACGAACCACGTCCTAACCACTATTTAATTTGTGCGGCGTGCGAAGGTAGACTTACCATTAATAAATAATTCACTGCCCAAAAAATATTTTATTAAAATTAAAAAAATAGAACCCATTCTTTTGGCATTCCTGCCAAATTGCATGAAGTAAGAAGAATTACTGGTTCCAGAGCTATCGGCGGACAAACACACATAATGTATTAACATCACTGATAAAATTTATTCTTTCCAACGCACAAAATTTATTGAACAATCCGACATGTGCTTGCCATGGTTTGTTGCGTCCAAAAAGTTACATTTATCGTCACTTTTACATTTATGATATTGTTTGAATATTTGCGTAAGTGACTTAAAGTCCTGCGAAGCACTACTCTGGTCATGGGCATGCATGGTCAGGAGAGTCTCGTCACTTATTAACATAAAAAAACGAGCGACTTACAATAGTCGCATAAATATGATGTGTAACATATACCTAACATCTCATTTAAATTTGGAAAGATTATATTTACTTAATTGTTTTGAGGTTGGTACCATCCGACGGCTAATATCCTGTTACACACTTCCGTTACATTTCACGAAATCACTGCCTCAAAATGGCAGTAAGCGAGAAAAAAGATGTTACACATCTTAAAATGTGATTCGTCTAAACACTCTCAAAAGGGTATCGGGTTAAATATATTTCGTATTTCGATGCCTTTCTACAGTGACCTCCATAATTTATTTGTTATAGAGACAGGGTCGGGACCTCAGTGGAGTTCGGAAGACGTTTTTATGGAGCTGGAAAATGAATTGAACCCCAAATTTGGACCTAAAAGGAGTAATGTAGTTTTTATGGCTGTTATGTTAGCAGTACCGGGATTCATGTTGTCTTTTGAGCGTAAGGTGGTTTGTTCAATGTTCATACGCCATTCTTAATTTCAGATTTTGTTATAAATATATCATACTGCGTATTTTTGTAATAGGTACCTAGTTACTTGGATTGTTATTTTTGGTACCTAAGGTTGTTGTCTTTCGGGCGGAAGTTGACTGGTTCATGCGTCATTTTAATTTTATCAGAGTTTTTAGTTTCCGCTTGAATATAAGTAGATCCAAAATTATGATGAAAATAATGATGATTGTATATTTTCTATATCAAAGCATAGACACCTTTGTAGAAGTATACTATGTATATTATTGTTAAGTCCAACCAATAAATATGGTATTTACCACAAATGGTGTGTATATATGCTATTTATGACGATCATGAGGAATATTTTATTCCTGTTAATGAATGAACGGTTTATATCAAATGAAATTATTATGTTTTGTAAATAGGGTCAACTGAAATAAATCCGTCAATTACAACTTTTTGAAACTACTATTAAACTTTCCTATCATTATTACATATATTCTAATTTTTATTTTTTGATATATCTAAGCTTATTTTGTCGGTCAAATGTTGAGTTGATTTTTGCAATCACTTAGGTACTTTTATTATAATTTTGTACACTTTGTAGCTAGGAGGGATCCGGGTCATTTGCGCGAAAGACACGCTCTACGACTTATACTTTCTGAGATATTTGCAGTCGTGCAAATGTCCCAGTCGCACAAATGTCCAGTCGCGCAAATGTTCAGTCGCACAAATGTCCAGTCGCGCAAATATCCAGTCGCGCAAACGTCCTGTCGCGCAAATGTCCAGTCGCGCAAATGTCTTGTCGCGCAAATGTCTTTTCGCGCAAATGGAGTCGCGCAAATGTCTGTCGCGCAAATGTCTTTCGCACAAATGTCCTGATACCAGCTAGGAGTATATTGTACCTATCAATCGTCTCGCTTGAGCTGATGTACACGCACACTATGGTACCACAGAAAACCCAGCTGCAGCATCAACTGTGATGCTGCAGCACATGCTGAGTGGCGTCCAATTTTAGAGATACCTGTTAATTTTAAGTTTTATTTAATTGTCAATGTGTAGTGTTAAGGTAACTCAAAATATTTTTTTTTCTATTCTATTCTAAAAGTACAGCAGTCTGCCATTTTCACTAAATTTACATCACCAGATGGCAGACATTGCTGTACTTTTAATAGTTTTTCAGTTATTTCAAAAAGTCGCAATAACCACCCCACAAAACCAGATTTACCTTAGTTGACTATTTACAAACTTATGCGTCGATGACACTGGGCTAGTTTACAAGCTACAAGCCAGCAAGTTCGCTCGTAGGTTGTAAACTCGCCCCATGTCATCGGCTTTTTCACACTCTCTAGCTTTTAAACTCGTCGGCTTGTAGCTTTGTAAGCACTGTGTCATCGAAGCTTTAGTGTATAGCCAGGGAAGAAAAAAAAACAACCTTTACAAAAAAATTAAAAACCTAATATGATAGTTGAACGAACCACCGCCATGAAACCTCTTTTATACAAAGGCTTTAGTTTATTAGGCTGTAATTCAAGTAGACGTGTTTCATTGTAACGGTACTTTGGGTAAACAGAACTACTTACCGTTATTCACCGTTGGGAGGCTTCCCCTTCACGATTCCGTCTAGATGGGTACAGTAATGTGTACATTACTGTGTCCAGGTTTGAAAGGCACTGTAGTGAAGCTACTGGACTTTCGAGACTGACCATCAAATTGTCGCAAAGTGGACGAGCGCTAGGTATATCAGAGTTGCAACGTTGCAAGTGAATCAAAGTCCTGTGAGGGACTGTTCAGGTCGTGGGCAGGCTTGATCTATTACCATAAGGAGAGCGGCGAGCTTGACTCGTCACATGTTTACATAAAAAAGTCGACTGTTTGATCGATTAGACTGTGTTTTTTTTTATAAACGGTTTTTTCATAATGATAATTCTATGACTGACATAACAAAATATTTTGATGAATATTTTTGTAACTGATAAAGTCTGGATCTTAACAATTCGGTCCATAATTGATAAATAGATGCAAATGTATAACTTCATTCGGGTTTTCATATAGAAAAAGCATTTGTAACTTTAATTTATAGGACCGGTTTCAAACTTATGAAAATGATGATGCTTATATGAGTCCCATTAAAAATGTTTTCGCAAACTATTTAAGTACTACACAAAATACGAGTGGAATCTCCCAACCGTTAAAAAATGTTTTAAAACATTCGCAATTTCGTCCTGGAAATGTTTTTTTCAGCGCGTAAATATTATTTCAGTCGATACATTTACGTAAGCGCTCGCTTCGATTTAGTGCCTTGGAGCAGAAAAAATGGCGGGCCTATTCTGATAATTGTTATAATTTTGTTTATTTGTTGCAAATTACAGAAATCTCATAATTCGAAGGTTTGTGCTGAAGATGAATGGTGTCTGTCTAGTCTACTCATCTATTGCTCGGAAAATTTATTTATGAGTTACCTAGGTGAAATACCATTGCAAAAATTAAACAACTTATAGATTTTTTTTCCGCACTAAAAATGTATGTGTTTGTTGTACTAATGCTAATCAAACACAATAACATGAGTAAACTACTCATAGCTCGTTGCCTTTTACCTAAATGATTAAAGTCCTTTTAATTGATAAAAAATAATATGTTTATAAAAAATACATTGGTAAGTACACTTCTTGCTACGTAAAAAAATACAAAATTGTTTATTTCGTTCCAAAAACATACATACAAAGTTACAGAAACATACAGTAACTGTTTCCTGTTTTAGTTTTTATAAACTGTATTAGAGAATCCAGAGAAACACTACACTTTAAAAGATATATATATATAAACACCTAGGATGACAGGTACAAAGATGATTAGGAAGTATTTAATTATTTTTCAGTAGGTAGATTTCTACAATAGGTAACACAACTTTTCAAATATTCAGAATACCACCGCGCATTTCATTTCCATTAAACAGATTGAAAGTGGAAAAACACGGATCTTATGTCCCAGCAAGGTGCTTCGCGCAAACACAATTTTTAATTAACGTAGAAGCGTTGGACTTTTTAATTTTTTTCACAAACGTGGCGAAGTTAGGTGTAATTAAATTCCTACTGAAATAATACGCGGATAAATATCACAATGATCCTACTAATATCATAAATGCGAAAGTTTGCAAAGGTGGGTAGAAAATAAATGTACCTAATAATAAATAAATCTACAATACTTTTAATTTCAAGTAAATTAATAAAAGAAAAAGAAAACCTTTCAGTATCTACAAAATTATCTACAGCTTATAAGTATCGTATTTAGTTAAATAGTCTTAAAAGTTTCATTTTATAATTTTAGTCTTTTCATTTTACACTTTTACGTTTATTTAAACTTGTCGTGTTGCTTCATACATTAAGACCTTTATTAATTAATTATAATGTATCTTTAAATAAATAAATATTTTGGAAATTTCACACAACGCCATCTAGCCCCAAACTATGTTATAATATTATTTATTCTTTGCCCAAACTAAGCAGATCTTGTACTATGGGAACCAGATAACTGATAGAATACTTAGATACTTTTTTTGTAAATACATACATAGAATACATGAAAAACAAGCAGTCTCAAAAAAAACACCGATGTACACAAACAAGTGCTTGGCCTGAAGCGGGAACCGAACCCCTCGACCAATCGTGTCGTCAAAGATGAATGTTTGTCTCGACCATGCCAAAACTACTGAACCGATTGAGCTGAAATTTGGTATGGATATAGTTTATGAGCTTACTATGTGGGCAGTAGTGCCTCATGTGTGTGTGTGTGCAGTAGCAGCATCTAGTATTTTTAAACGACTTTAAATTTAATTGAAAGGTAATACTTTTTGAATTTCGATCCAATCGGTTCAAAAATTTAGTTTTTAAATCGAAATAACTAAAAGTAAACGACAATGTGTCTTTGCTTTCCCGTGAGTTTTCAGTGTAAATACTTCAAAAAATTACATCACCTAAACACAAAATACATTCTAGTTAGTAGTATAATCAATAGTTCAATAGTAGGTATTTATTGGTAACATAATCACACGTCGAAAATAAGCTAGGATTGTTTTAATATTGAATTTAGTGCGAGAATGGTCGATGTGCATCCGTAATGTACAACGCCGCCCGCCTAATCCGCACTCCAGGGGTCTAAGGTAAGCTGCACAGACATGAATAAATACACTCCGTCGCCTCAGTGCTTATTGTTAAAGGCTTCGTTTTCATCGACCTTCTTAATATTATTTTGGTGGATTTAAGTGTAATAACAATTGTTTCCTCTTGACGTTTAATGGTAGAAGAGACCACAGATTAAATACAAAATATTAGGCAATTTTGCACAGATGAATATTCATGTTTCCAACACTTATTCGGTCTATATGCAATTTTTTCGAAAATCTACTTTTTATGCAGTATTATTATGACTTAAATTTGAATCTTGTTGGCTGAGGAAAATTTAAAACTTTTGTCTCATAAAGCAACAAAAATATCATTTATATTTTATTTAATAAATTAAATTTACACTCAGTCAATTTATTTATTTATTAAGAATATATTATATTCTTTATGTACAAATGTGCGAGTGAGATAGCGGTGCGTAGGATTCTGAGCCTTAATATGAACATGGTAAAATTCTGTTACTCACTATTGGTAGTATGTTTGAACTTGGGAGCTCGATATAGCTGTGCGCTAATGGACGACGTCAAAGCTCGCTAAAAGCCCCGCAATCAACTCGAAATGTAGCAAATAGTGCTTTTACAAACGAAAATCGTACCGAGAGAACTAGTTTTTTATTTATAAACAGAAAAAAGTTCATAAATATGCGCACTTTAGCTGTTAAATTAATAATGCTGAGCCATAGATGAATAACAGTGTTCCTATAGAAGACCAAGATAGACAGTATCAAATCAAGATGGAGTCGTAAAACAGGCCAAAAAAAATATATGAAATATCTGCATTTTTAAATGATTTTTGTTAAATTTTACAATGGAGTTTTACTCGAACAACATAACCCTCCTTTATCACAGTAAAAACTTAGAATAAAACCAAAGTGACTAAATTACCTAGCTAATAAAAATAGCCTAACTAATTAATTACATAATTAGTAAAAGTAAAAAGCAAAAAAGTATAAAGCCAACACACAACACTGTCTCTCTATACTCAAAGGATTGCTCGAAGAAAACTCTTTTAAGGGTTAAGCTCGCCTATGTACATGCCTTTTATTAATTACGTGTGTTAATAGTTTTTATGTGTGCAATAAATAATTTAAAAATTTAAGAAAGCCTTTATTCTATTAAATTTTTATTAATTACAATTCATTCTTATTACATTACATTAATTTAATTAAAAGTCGCCTCTAGCTATCGCTATTTTCTATCTCTGGTCTGTCTCATCCAGATCTCATCCATTACACAATTACACCAAATCAATAAAGGAAAAAAACTCACTCAAATAATCAAGGTCATCTCTACTCTACTATTACTCTATAAATTTGTCCGAATCTAGCCCATAGCAAAGACCAGACGTAACCCAATCAACATAGCAATCACAAAATGCACACACGACGGTCACAAATCTAATTCCATCCGGTCCGGTCCGGTCCGGACATAAATCCCGGACAAGACGGAACGGAACATAATAAATCTCGCGCCGGACGCGGAATATTCATGACCAGAGACGGGTATACAGGGTGGGATTATTCAGTTTGTCTTTGGAAGGTAGAAGAACCATCACAGAAAAAAAAAACGACAGAGCCTTACAGTTGTCACATATTTTATGACATCTGACGTCTCATCTTGGCAATAACAATAAGTAAGCATCATTTACAATTTGGAATTATTTAATTTGCTTATTTTTTCTGAGGACATCCAACACACACTTCCATCTGTTACACACTTCCGTCCCATTTTCACGAAATTACTCCTTGAAAACTCCTGACAGAAAGCAAGAGAAAAAAAATTACCTACACATAAAAAAAACTCATATTAGAATGTGACATCCACCAATCCGCATTGGACCTCTGAGATAAGCAATGAAAACATTATATTATGGTTATGCATTTTGCTATTTACAAGTTTAAAGTGCTTTATAGTACGATGACACACGGCTTTTATACACGCTACACGCCAGCGACTTCGCTTGTAGCGTGTAATGTCGCCCATCGTCGTCGGCGTTTTCACAATCAGCTTGTTGACAATCCTTCCCAAACGCTAACACGCTCACACGCTAGCGTATAAAATCACCAACAATCAGCTTGTAGAAACGCTTGTGTGTCATAGTACTATAAGTGTGCACTTTCATAAGAAGGTTGTCTTCCACCCTGTATGAAACCTACGTTATTTTTTAAGTCGTATGGTAGCGGTCTCTAAATATGCTCGTATTATGAATACGGAACGACTGTAATAATTCTTCTGGGTCCAAAAGACATTTTGTCAAAATATACGACGTTTTTACCGATGTTACTTCAAATAAACACTCTATAACTTACCCGTATGACCGTCACACATTCGGCGAGCCAACAAACGGATATTCAGAGCTGATTACTATTTTTAATGCTTAATTTTTTCGTTTGTACATCATACATAATTATTGTTACTTAAAATCTTTTTCGAATCGAAAGTAGAGGCACTTCCCACTGGGCCAAAACGGCTATTATTTATGATGTTAATTAGTGTAAAAAAGACAGGAGAAAGGACTTAAAAATACTCAAAAGTATTCTAGTCCCGAGAACAAAAAGCGTTAAAAAAATTAAGGGTATGTTTTGTAGTTGAGAAACATAGACGATTACGGATTTATCATTATTATAAATTATGCATAACTATGCTTTGCATAATTTTATCCCCATTATGATTGTGATCAGTTATAAAGCGTGATGTTTAATGACAGTGTGTCAGTGCGATGTTAGTATTCCATACTCTATTCCAGTCAATATATAATATACATTGATCCTAGAGAGGGCCGTATAATTATGTATGAATAAGTGAAACTGGGATCTTTTGATAAATTAATTGATATTTCTATATCTTAGCCGCCATTTTGTTCCAATTATAATAAAGGCGGGCCCGCACGTTAGGAAGTGATTAATTCCCGCAGACTTGCAAAGTTTCCGCTTGTCTTAATTAAATAAATGAATTTGCCGCGATTCGAGTTTAAGTCGATTATTATAGTCAGTGAACTTCTGCTATATGGTTGCGATACTACAGGTTCTCGAATGGTTCTCGATTAAGAAAGTTGCAAACAAATTGCTGTATCAAAAATACGGCGCCCGCGCCGACATGACATTTCAAATTAAACTCGAAAATAATCTTAAAAACGCATTATGGTAAAATAAGTAAGTATCTTTTTCGTTTGGACATTTCACACAACGCTATCTAGCCCCAAACTAAGCAAGCTTGTATTATGGAAACCAGCTAACTAATACAATACATATATACTTTTGTTTTGTAAATACATACATAGAATACATAGAAAACACCCAGACTCAGAACGAACACCGATGTTCAGCACACAAATGTTTATCCTGAAGCGGGAATCGAACCCGCGACATTCGGCGTAGCAGTCCAGTCACTTGCCACTCGACCAATCGTGTCGTCTAAAAAATATGTCTGTAAATGTCTGAATTCTGTCAAGTTTTCGACTTTTCCAGTAAAATTGACCTTCTAACCCGCTTTCTTAATTTGTCCAATATTTTAATCTTTTGAAGTTCCGTATTTTGTGATGGGAATCTTTCGAGAACGAATAGTACTATTCGAATTAATTTTAATATGTCTAATCTTATTAACGAACTTCATATTCCACGAACAAGATTGCTTCTTCTGGGGAAATATACTTGAGTGAAATTATTGTCAATTTGTTTAATGGAAAATTTAATATTATTCATTAAATATGAGATGGAACTCGTGATGAAGAATATTCTAGATAGTTATTAATAATAATAATAAATCAGGAATCGCTCAAGATTTAGGTAGAACTAATTAATTATTTAATATTATATTAAAATAGTAGGGTATTTCTTCTTAACTATCTCTAAAATAGTACTTAATTAGTTTTGTATCTCAGAATAAGTGTAAGTTTGAATGTAAGAAACAGTAAGATAGCGCTGTTTTGGTGATAGGAGAACGCCTGACTCGTCTGGTCATATTGCATAAAAAAATTAGTTGTCGTAAACCGACTTTACAAGTTGGTTTACGGACGATAGTTTAACGTGACTACCAGCGTAACGGGACAACGAGCGTTACCGGACATTGACGTCAACATTTTTGTGCATGCAGCCGGCTTTCATCGATTTATTAGACGTAGTCACGTCAAAAACAGGTACTAGATTATAGCAGGGTTACGTTTTTAGCTAAGCCTAAATATGTATTATTGGCTTTTAGCCAATCTTCTGAATATTTTTGTGGATTCAGTAGGTAGGTACTTACGAGAAATTATCGTATTCATTGAATTGAGAGGAAAATACCCAAAAGAAATCAGTCAGAAGTATTACGACATCCAATAAATAAAATATTTTTCCAAGCTAAATTGAGTTGTTCATAAAGCCTCTAAAAGATAAATATTCGCTCTTCGAGACAAATTTAATAATAACGGTTTTCACAGCCAGATGAGACGAGACAAGATAATTTACCTACCTACATTGTACTGCTATATTTCATACTTGAAAGAAAGAGTTGAGTCGTTATTGTAATGTATTTATTTATTGAAAAGGATGAAGACACAGTAACATAACAAATATTAAAATTAGTTAATAATTAACTCATTTTAATGTTTGTTAACTTTGTTTTTGCTAAAATGTGCAATGTGCAAATTGCACGAAAGGAGCCTCTTCGAGGCTTACTTGAAATCCTTACACCACACTGGTTCGAAAGAACTAATGACACGATAAGAAAGAAAAATAAGCTACAATACTAAAGTTTTAGCATCAGTTTCTCGACATTTCTTATCAATTATATAGTCATATAGTAAATTTTATGTTGTGTATTATGTATTTGGGATTAGTATGTAGGTATGAGTGTAAATAATGAAATGTTACTTAGCACATTTGTTATAGACTGAAGTGTGACTCTGAGTTTCCTCCATTATGGGTAGCTCTTCTTTTCGAACGAATGAAGCTAGCTCTGATTTTCTGTGAACAGGGTATAATGAAATGTTACTTAGCACATTTGTTATAGACTGAAGTGTGACTCTGAGTTTCCTCCATTATGGGTAGCTCTTCTTTTCGAACGAATGAAGCTAGCTCTGATTTTCTGTGAACAGGGTATAATGAAATGTTACTTAGCACATTTGTTATAGACTGAAGTGTGACTCTGAGTTTCCTCCATTATGGGTAGCTCTTCTTTTCGAACGAATGAAGCTAGCTCTGATTTTCTGTGAACAGGGTATAATGAAATGTTACTTAGCACATTTGTTATAGACTGAAGTGTGACTCTGAGTTTCCTCCATTATGGGTAGCTCTTCTTTTCGAACGAATGAAGCTAGCTCTGATTTTCTGTGAACAGGGTATAATGAAATGTTACTTAGCACATTTGTTATAGACTGAAGTGTGACTCTGAGTTTCCTCCATTATGGGTAGCTCTTCTTTTCGAACGAATGAAGCTAGCTCTGATTTTCTGTGAACAGGGTATAATGAAATGTTACTTAGCACATTTGTTATAGACTGAAGTGTGACTCTGAGTTTCCTCCATTATGGGTAGCTCTTCTTTTCGAACGAATGAAGCTAGCTCTGATTTTCTGTGAACAGGGTATAATGAAATGTTACTTAGCACATTTGTTATAGACTGAAGTGTGACTCTGAGTTTCCTCCATTATGGGTAGCTCTTCTTTTCGAACGAATGAAGCTAGCTCTGATTTTCTGTGAACAGGGTATAATGAAATGTTACTTAGCACATTTGTTATAGACTGAAGTGTGACTCTGAGTTTCCTATATTATGGGTAGCTCTTCTTTTCGAACGAATGAAGCTAGCTCTGATTTTCTGTGAACAGGGTAAGATTAGCTGGGACCTAGGTCGTGAAGACGTCAAAATCAAATTCCGTAAACTTGATTACGCGACGCCGCCAGTTTGTTTATCTTTCGCGGCAGACGTCTTAATTTGGTAAAGGAAATAGAACTGAGAGTAGGGACTTGGAACATTTTCCTCCTTTTTTTATACTCTTATTATTTTACGCATTAGTTTATTAGCAGACTAGTTGTCAGTACAACTTCGTTTGCATTGCGAATTAATAAAATTCATTTCATATTACGCGCTTACTTTTATGACGAACGTAATCTACCCATAAAATAATGTTTACAATTTGGCCTGTGCATTGTCTGTCAGTCAGTCAATAAGGATAGGCATGAAAATGATTGCTACTTCTATTTCATCGTCACATGTCATCGTGATATTATTCAATTTTGTAACAGCTCTATAAGCGGTGATTTTATAACACATTGCTATTTTTCATAAACGCCTAAATATCTAAAGGCCTAATGTGACTAAAGTCATATAATTTGTTATAATAATTCACGCATGATGCGACGTCACGCAATCACTTCGACCAATGGTCAGCACACTACTGGTTGACTGTTATTATTATTTACGATACGATACTAATGAAATTGTGAATGGTGACATGTATCATGACATCACAGCGACCGCCGCCGGCGTACAAAATCACCTGCCGAGGCGCGCCGGGCGGATAGCACTGTTGATTTAGTACCAGACCTGGTCTCAGAATGATACAAGTGTTATGTGTGATCACAGTTCAGTTTTATAGCATGATTTATGACATGTTACTATGTATACTTGCCATGCCCAAAATAGTAATAGAACGATCAAATCAAATTACTCAATAATAAAATAAAAAATAAAAATAAAAATATTTTATTTCGGACTACAAGATCCATATTTCACTACCTTCACTTTATTATATTTTATAATACCTAAGTTCAAAGTTATAACCATAACATTATTGCGTGCCAGAGTTTACCTAACTCCTCTCAAGTGAGTTCCTTATTGATTTACCAAGGAAAGGCTCCGATAAGTTCACTCACGCTTGGCAGAAAATGCGATTACACGTAAGCGAGTTACAGTTTCTGTTATTGTGTCTCCAGGGATGTTCTTCCTAAGTATTATTTATGTACAGTCAGCTGCAACAACATGTATTGGTACACTCTCAAGCTTTCACTTTTATATTATAACATAATTACATTTGAAATGTACTCTCAATGTCAATTTTTATCTTCAAAAATTTACAAATGTGCGAGCTAGATATCAGCGCGCGGGATTCTGGGCCTTAAGAGGATGTGTGAAAATTTGGAGTCGCTGCGTTACATCTTACTCAGTAACGGTTCAGGTTACACACTTGATGTTAATACACTGAATACTTGAGGATATAATCTAAATAAATGTAAGACAGAAACACGACTGGTAAAACTTTTCTCGATAGAATTATTTTTGAAATTGGCCCTCATAAAATCTGTTTAATTTTTATACTTTTGAGTGATTAATCACAGAACTTAGGTAAAAAAAAAGTAAAATGATTTTTTTATAAATTCAATACTATTCCAGCAATACCTACGATGCTTTATCATTTGTCGCTTACGTCAGTTACTTTTGAGCGACAAAAATCTATATCTAACCTCTTTCCCCGGGGTAAGGTGTGTTATTGCGCTATCACTTTCTTGCAATTCGGCCGCTGTAATTTCTAACACTTTCACATATCCTCTTAATTAATGCCTAGATCACAGCTATCATAGTGCATAGAACATAGCGCCCACTGCTCGGCTGTGCGAGTGATGTAAGCCTTCACTGTCTCGGCCGAGTAACATTTTACTGTCTCGGCCGAGTACTCAGTACGTGTGATCTTGGCATAAGACATATTGATGGCCTCATCTCTCTATCCGGAAAACTGTGGTAGCTAAAACTCCCTCCCAAGAAAAGGTTTCAATTAATAGATTGTTTTTCCTCAGGGCTAGATGCGTGCTCCATGAATAAGGGATGAAGAGGGCCCTGTTTTTTAGGCGTGGAAATGATTGCTACTTCTATTTCATTGTCACATTGTGATATGATTTCATTTTGTAACAGTGAAATGTGATTTTCATCAGTGGCCTAAATGTGATATTGCCACATTTTGTTATAAAAATTCACGCATGATGCGACGTCACGCAATCACTCCCACTCACAGTCAGCACACTACTTTCTGACTGTCTGTTATAGTTATTTACGATTCGAATGAAATTCTGAATGGTCACAATTTCATTCGTATCGTATGTCAGTATCATGACATCATAGCGTACAAAATCGCCCACCGGGGCGCGCCGGGCGGATATCACATGTGATTTTGTAACACACTTGTTCTCATAAAGTATAACAAGTGTTATGTCTGATTAGTTTTATACCATGATAAATAACATGTTACTCGGTATTTTTCATGCCTACTGTTTTCGATTGTAGCTGCGAATCAAATATGGATCAGGGCGGTAGAATAATCAGGTGCTTGGTATTCCTTTGATAAGAGATTGATAGAAAACTCGCTTGCAAGGTGGAGTGACGATGTTACCTGTCTACAGTAATGCTAAAGAAAAGTTATGACTTCGCTACTGGTAGAGATCTTTCAGACTAAAAATGCACGCCCTTCTCTCGCGCGATAAGTTAAGTAAAGGCATTTGTTTAGCGACGATAGTAGAAGGACGTGCATTCTTAGACTGAAAGATAACTTTTACACACGGTTAGTAAATGTGAAAGTTTAAAGGATAGATAAGCCGATGCATGTTTTCGCTCGATTTTGCTGATATACAATATGGGCTCATAATATATCTACTTACTAATTCAATAATTAGTTTAGGAGCTGAAATAATAAATTAAGTACTTTTCATCCAAATAGTTGTATGAATATAAATAATAAGTTTGAAGTTGAGCCTAACCTGACGAATTGTCGAACCGATCACGTTAAGAAGGTTGGATTTTTGAGTTTACTAATATCTAGTTCTAAAATGCAGCTAGCTATCCTAAAAAGGTCATAGCTATGAAGCATCTAAACAGTATCCAAAAAGCCAATCCCACTAATCTTGATCCTTGCTGATCGATCGCCACTTCTATCTCGGATAAGTGGCCATCCATCTCAATCTTCGCTGTCCTATACTTCTTCTCGAGTTAAATATTTGATGTGGAAGCAACCAATTTAATTTTGAATATCGGCCCGTGTGAAAATTTGATGAGACATTCGATTTAGGGCTTTTCAGACGATCAAGATGTTTGAGGCGTGCGTACATCGTCGCGTCGACCGCATCGTCACTTACCATCAGGTGAAATGGTGGTCTACGCCCTTGCGTTTAATAACAAGTAAAAAAAAATTGGTTGTTTGTAAAGTTGGTTTACGGACGATAGTTTAACGTGACTACCAGCGTAACGGGACAATGAGCGTTACCGGAAAATGCGCGTTACCGGACGACTGATTTCAACGTTTTCGTGAATGCAGCAGGGCGGCGCGGCGGCGTTAATCGATAATTTCTAATACACATATCTACAAAATCTACATATGTGTATTTGTTTTTTTGATGCGGTCGTATGCGGTCGATACGTACTACGTATGGGTGGCAGTATTTAATTTTAGTAAGTATACTAAATACTAGTAGGTAATATTTTCCGTATAATATTATAGGGGGCATTTTATTTTATTTTTTTATTTATGGTATACCAAGCTTATTATGATGATTAGCTATTAAGGCCAATCCTCAAATCCGAATTCCATACAAAATGATTCGGACAAATACTCAAAAAGTACGCCGTATTATAGTAATTTCTTAACACTATTCGTTTCGTCCATGTTTTTTGATTTCGTCAACAAAAAAAGTAAAAGGTTTCATACTTTAGTTTAGATTTTATACGTGTTTTTAAGTTAGTAGGGTTAATTTTAAAACACGATAAAATCTAAATTAAAGTATGACACCTTTTACTTTTTTTGTTGACGAAATCAAAAAACATGGACGAAACGAATAGTGTGAAAAAAATACTATAATGCGGCATACTTTTTGAGTATTTGTCCGAAACATTTTGTATGGAATTCGGATTTGAGGATTCCCTTAATCATAAATAGAACGCGAAATTAATAAATAATAATATTATCAGACATAATAAGATGCTTGTTATTGAATACCAACCAATTTAACCAATTTTTTATTTTTTTTACATAACCAATATCGTAAAAAAAACGAAAACATAATCTCACCCTGGCTTCACTGATCATAACGAAAATATAGTATGGACCTATTTGACCATCTTCCAAGCTCAAAGCTACCAAAAAAAGTAAGTGCTTTATTGAATAGGTACATTTAAAGTAACTCAGGTAAGAAGGTAGGTATGTAAGTTCGTATAAAAAGGACAAATAGAGCTTGCAGACTGATTTCTTAAAAGCTACCTAACAGCCTACAATACGGTATATTTCGATGGATTTAACAGATCGAAATTCACTAGATGTGTTATTTGTAAAAGCTCAAAGTTTATAAAAGCGGTAAACTTGACAGCTAAAATACAGTTATTTAATTCTAATTCTAAACGGGTAAGGAGTTGCAAATGGTCTGCACTGACGCTATGGGGTGTAAGTATTGTACATTGACCCCTTTGTGTACTTCTTCTTCTTATCGTCTCACTAGTTCTTTCGAACCAGTGTGGTGAAAGGATTTCAAGTGCGCCTCGAAGAGGCTCCTTTCGTGCACTTGACACATGTTTTCGAACATTTAGGTTCTACGACATGCCGGTTTCCTTCACCGTTGCGAGAACATGGGACAACCTTTGCCTTTGCCCAACAATGGGACAACATAGGCCTATTGCTTTTCTGTAATATTAAGATGCTTGAAATAAATCTTTATTTAATAATAAAGATTTATTTCAAGCCTATACTAATGTATAGGCTGATAAAAAAATACTTCAAGCTCTTTCATGAGAAATTAAAGAACAACTGAAAAATTAATATCCGCCTCATCCAGTAAACTGTAGATCATCTTCCTCCGTCACTTAGTTAATGGATCGCCGACTGAGGAATTAATCCTCGCAAGGAATGGGGAGATTAATGGCTGGTGTATTTCATCCGAAACCGGAGTGAAGCTAAGATGTTCTGTAACGTCGTGTTCACACTGTCAGTCCACGCATAGGTCAGTTACTCACGAAACTGTCGCAACACACTGTCAGTCCACATTTTTGCCTAGATCACACACGTATAAACATAGCGCAGAGGCTCAGTTTAGCGAGTGACGTAAGCTGTCTCGGCCGAGTACTCGGTACGTATGATCTAGGCATTACTACTATTATTATAACTAAAAAAACAAGAGCGCCTTACAATAGTCGCACATGATGTGTAACATCTGATTGTAATTCCTTTTTTAAATTCCTTAATTTTCTTATCCTCCCCTACTCGATAGGTTTGGTAAACAAAAATCTGAACAAAACACATATAATATGTGAAAATAGAAGCCACGATCGAGAAGTCGTTTTCCCCGAAAAAACTATAGATCTACATATATGGCTTACCAAGTTCTACTATAATAGACATTCGTAAATTTATTTATAAGAACGTATTACTTTATTTATAACGTAGACCTTGGCTAGCCATATATGTAGATCTATAGTTTTTTCGGGGAAAACGACTTCTCGATCGTGGCTTCTATTTTCACATATTATATGTGTTTTGTTCAGATATCATTATTTTTTGTATATACATTTATTACTATTCAAAAGTATATAGGTTAGGTACCTACTATAATTATAATAGTTACCTACCTATTTGTTTTCCTTACTTACACACCACCATCATCGCCTCTAAATGTATGTAGGTAGGTAAAAGTACAATCAGTTAAGTACCTAACCTACCTAAATAGCGTAATATTATATATAGCGTTGATATTAAAGTAAGTACATAAAACGATAAAAACAACCTTTCATCATGGAAATGGAAATATCCTGCAAAAATTTGCAAGGCAATTGCTCTCATAATTTGCAAGGCGCTAAGTTTACCTCATAAAATCGAATAATTTGGAAAAAAAATCAAATCATATAAATTTACTGTTTTCTGATTTTTTCCTTTGTATACACACAATTACCTAGCCCGATGCCAAATTTGAACTTTCTAGGTCATCTGGAAGTGGGTTAGGTTTTACGTCTATATGTCAGTCAATCAGTGATAAAAATGACGATTTTTGAACGTCAATATCTAAATAACAGTTTAAGCTGTGTTTATGAAATTTGAGGTACTTTCTTAACTCCGGGCTTTCAATACATAAACCAATTTTGGTGTGTTTATATTGATTAGTTTTTTAGCTATGACAAGGTCAAAAGTGGCTCCAAATGGTTCGTGTAAACTTACACACAGTGCTACCCGCCAGTTCGCTGGGCCTGACCGTGGCTGGACACACTGTCGTGTGTCGAGATTTAAAAATACTTACAATTTAGCGCCATTTTAATATTTTCTTCCAAAATTCCATCTCAGGACACTCAGGTTATTGAGACAAATCTATCAAAATCCATCTACCAAAAACACTGTCGCATATACCTAGCACTGTTTTACTAATGAAACACGCCTTTACAGCTCGTAAGCCTTAATTTGAAATGTAATTAAAACAAAGCACTAAGCTAACGTTAAGTAAATCTAGGACCTACATACTGTAACTGGAGTAGACTAATAAATTAAGTGGGTTTTGTGGAATTTGAAAGCTGCAGTTTTAAATTAGATTGTCTTGATAGTAATAAAAATAAATTAATTAAATTATACACAATAACCTATGTTAGATAAAAGATAATTTTGATTTTTAATTAGGTATATTTCAAACTTAGCTGACCCAAAAAAATATGTCGTCGAAGTAAACCAAATTGCGTATTTTGCTTCCCTGTGACTTTTCAGTGGTGTTTACGGTCACTAGAACAGTCCAATTGAAGTCGATTGTCTTATGTTTTTGTAAAACCTTGATTATGTAAGTTCAATACAGCATTCAAAATAAACTGTAAATCCAACTCAACTGTATATTGCAAACGGCCACAACTCGCCGGGGAGTGAAATCGAACCATAAATTATCGGGAACAGATGTATCGAATGTTGCGAATTCAGTTTTTACGATTCCGGAGATTTTGCATTTTGCCGATTAACGGTCGATTTTATGAGTTTTTCCCTGAGGTCGTACGTTTAAGTCAACCGGAATTGGTTATATTTTAACCAACAGCCTAAAAAAGGGTAATGTAACAGACTAATTCTTACCTACTTAGCTATTTTACTTTTTATGACTCATTTTATTTAAAAATTCCAAGGGTTTCCTTGGAATTATATAAATCTAAAATGTCTGTTTTTGTTTGTCATTATTATGTTCTTTTCTTTAATGTAATTGATCAATCCGTGTTAGTTAAAGTAATAAATAAATACAAATAACTTGCAATGTCTACGGAATAACTAATTACTTCTTTTGATCGTCTTCTATGAAGCTGATTTAATTTAAAAGCGATTTCTTCTTCTTTTCTTCCGGTGACGAGAAGATTTTTTTTTGTGGTAAAAGATAGCGGTTTCTTTTCCCAGGAATATCAATTTGACAAAGAATAATTATAAGATAAAGTAAGGTATAGTTTATTAGCTGAGAAAGACATATAGACATTTATCTTGATACCACGCGGACGAAGCAGCAGGAAGCAGCTAATCAGATTCATTTGATTTACATTCAAACCGAGATTACTCTTTTCAGTAGCAGAAAGGTATTCTGTAACTAATCTACAAGATAATGTTGAAACAATTTTAGTCCTCAGAAGTCGCGAAAATTTCGTTAGTAAAATTTTCAATAAAAAGTTGTTAATGGATAGAATTTTCAGGAGAGTTGAACGAATCACTTTACCGGTCGATTTATGTGAGTTTTTAAATAAAGTGCGGCGTTGAACAGTCGCGAACGAGAGACGAGGGATTTATTTGATTTCTTCAGGGACCAACAATTAATGGACTTATTTTTCTGCGCGTTATAATAATTGCCGGAAGGATTGTTATACTGGAGCAAATTTGATAGTAGAATGTAGTAGATGTATTGAACATTTATACATCGTAACTAGCTGAAATCCAAAACTTCGTTTGCGTTGTGAACTAATAAAATTCCCTTTTTTAGTAGAGATGAATTTTAATTAATAAATGAATGAATGATTAATTCAGAAACTTGAAATAGGTAATTTTTTTACTTATTGTCGGTAAGCGCCTTTCTTGAGTGCTGGAGTACAGAAACTTTGGTATCTACACCAAAATTTTTAATAAAAAAAAAACTTAAATGGGTAATGCAGAAGGGGCACGTATGTTGTATGTGAACAGTCAGAATTTAGGATTTCTACAAAATGACAGAGTGACAGCGGGACGAGTGCGGCGCCCGAGCCGAGCTGCAGCGAGCTGGCTCGAGCTAGGTACCCGGGTTTGCCAAACGATGAATTAAACTTAAATTATTTTCAATTATGGGTACCGCCTGACGTAAATCTATAGGAAAACGACTAACGGTAACAGTTATCCAATTTTTATCAAATTTATTTTGACAAAACTTTGACTTACTTTTTTCAAGATTTTTGTCACAACTGTGTGTTTAGTAACGGCAACTGATTATGCGTTTTTTTTTCTGGTGATTAAAAATTTGCGGTGTAGGTATATGTAAATGGTGTGGTGAGTGTAGTGTAGGTAATTTCATGTTTTCGTTCACTGATTTGGGCTGTAGGTTGCCTATCAGTCAATCAGGATAAAGCTTTAAGGGTAATCCTCAAGGCAAATTTCCATACAAAATGTTTCGGACAAATAAATACTCAAAAAGTACGCCATATTATAGTAATTTCTTCACACTATTCGTTTCGTCTATGTTTTCCGATTGTGTCAACAAAAATTAGTAAGGTTTCATACTCTAATTTAGATTTTATACGTGTTTTTAAATTAGTAGTGTTAATTTTAAACCTTACTATTTTTTGTTGATACAATTGGAAAACATCGACGAAATGAATAGTGTGAAGAAATTACTATAATACGGCGTACTTTTTGAGTATTTGTCCAAACCATTTTGTATGAAAATTTGCCTTAAGGATTCCCCTTAAGGTATGTTTTGATTTATGCGAAGCTGGCTGGTAGCTATTTCATGACATGGCCATTCAAAATGTCCGGCCGACTGTTCCTCGATGGAACTGCGTCATTTGGTATTCATGGAGCTGCCTCCTGCCTTTAATTAGCACTGATTCAATAGGTACGTTACTGCTGGTGAATTTGATACTAATCAGATTAATGAACGACTACAATACTTAGGCCTTTGATTATTTATACACCGTAAATTTTTAATCACCAGAAAAAAAATACGCATAATCAGTTACCGTTACTGAACACAGATATGCAAAAAAACTTGAAAATTTAAGTCAATTTTTTAACAAATAAATGAGATTAAAATTGGATAACTGATACCGTTAGTCATTTTCCTATAGATTTGCACCAGGCGGTACCCTTTATTGATAATAAGTTAAGTTTTATTCATCGTTTGGCAAACCCGGGTACCTAGCTCGTGCTAGCAATGTCCAAACAATGTTGGGTTTTTTTTAATTTTTTGAAATTTTGCTAGCATTTCAAATCAAGGTGGTCTGTCTTAAAAGAATAAAATAAGTTCTGATTTATTTTCTACTAGCTGACCCGCGTGCGACTTCGTCACTAGTTAAATAAATTTTTATTGGTGATGTTGTTTGTTCCATCCGCGGAAGAAATGTCACAGAATAACAAAATTTCAGTCAGTACTGAGCAAGACAATCAATACATAAAAGTACTCCTAAATCCACTCTCTAACTAAAGAGATGTAGCATTATAAACATTCTAAACATAAACATTCACACACTCACACCCCTGCACTAGGATTCCCTGTGTCGCAGGTGGCATGGACACATACAACACATCACAACATCCAAGACCCGAGAACAAACATTTGTGTTCGTCACAAATATTTGCCCCGGCCGGGGATCGAACCCGGAACACCAAGCTTCGTAGGCAGGGTCACTACCAACTAAGCCACGGTGTCGTCGTTGGCATTATATATAGCCAATTAGCCAGTAGTATTATATAGCTTATACTTTTTCAGGCTTAGTACATAAGATATTGTAAAGTTTCAGTTAAATCCGTTCAGTAGTTTTCACGTGATGGATGCACACACAAACGAACGAAAAAATAAAGTCTTCCATTTAAAAATCATCTGAACACGTTTCCGTCAAAAAAAAACAAATATGTACTTACAGGAATTCGGGGCTACTGCTTTATAAGTAGGTATAGATATTATAAGGTTTACAAATTTTTCCGCATGAAATCAAGACTGTGATGTGTATAATTTTTAATAATTAATTTGGCTGCTATGATTACTTTTTTCAAATTACTTACTGAGCTGATTTTTTTTTGCAGTAAACATTAACAACATCGGAGGCACCGGTTTTCAACGAAGGTCATTTTGAAGCAATTTAAAGTTTTTGTTGTAAGGAAAAATGTGAAATTATCTCAGCCCGGCAAGCAAAGCACTTAAGAGGATTGTCCCTAATAAACGCGCGAAAAGGCACTTTTGGTTTGAAAAATATTGAAGAACTCTCTGCATTGAATGACACTACAAAAATATCTCAACTGCCTAGTAGACGAGTGTTCCCTTACACCGCGTGATATTTCTAAAATTATTCTTAATTTACGAGAAAAAAATTCTTCATATTGATCAAAAACATCGAAATCGACCTTTTGTATTTGAACTATTTAAGCTATATCATTGAGAATATTTGAAAATTCTTTGGTGTTATCGTAAGACAAAAGTATAAATATTTCAGACACCACGCCTTTTTTTCAGAAATTCCAACCAAAAAGCAATAATCCAGGCTTAAACATCATTGATTTTTCGATCCCCGCCGTCCATACATTTTAGTATGAAAAACTTGACTCGCTATAAAATAGACAACGTGCCCGCAAAAAATTCAGTACCCCCTTAGTATTCAAGGTGACTGCACGTCCGTTGAGATCAAACGTAGACTATGACTTATCTGTGGTTGGGATGCCACTAAGGGTGCGTCGCGACGTCAGGAGTATCGGACACAACTGCTAATATGTACCCTTCGACTAAGTAGACGATCTAGGTAAATGAGCTTTGTTATCATTTTTTTACGTACCTTAAAAAGCGTTACTAATTTTTTTCTACCCATTTCAGGTAGATATGGAAAAACATACGGGAAATTACACACACAAAAAATTAGAAAGAAGAAGAAAGAAAATGGTTTTTCTTTGCCAAAAAAAAAATACAAACAAATTACTCACTTAATGAATACAGTAAGCCTACTTAGTTAACCTACTTAGTCAGAAGTCTAAAAATTTATTGGCAAATTTGGGCTCAACTCAGCGTTGTGCTGGAGCATGAGGTTCTATGACCCCATCGATCCAGCGCTGATTTTCAGTTGATCCCAGTGTGAATGAAGACACGACCAGCCGGGAGTGGTCGCTGAGCCATTGCATAGATAATATAAGTAATGTATAAACAAGAGATAAAATACACATTTCATAAGAATTACATTATTGTTCACCCAGATGCAGTCTGAATTTTAAAAATCTAACATTGGGAACGTATAGGGCGTGTGAGGGTGAGATCAGAAAAACCTCGACTTTTCACCCCCTTTCACCCACTTTTGAGGTGCAACATGGTATCTCAAAAAGTGTAAGTCGTACAAAGTTAAAACTTTACCCACAGGTATATTATTTGTTCTAATTTAAAAATTTTGAAAAATCCAATATGGCTGCCATACAAAAACAAATAAAAAATTAATAAAAAACTTTAAACGCTTGTATCTCGTAAACGGTTGCAGCTAGAGGCCTGATTTTTGTACTTATTATTTTGGCGATATATACCTCCACGAAGCGAGGCAGTAACCTGAGTGTTCACCCCCCCTCGGGGTGCAATATGGTATCTCGAAAAGTGTAAGTCGTACAAAGTTGAAACTTTCACCATAGGTACTTTTATTGCTCCAATTTCAAAATTTTGAAAAATCCAATATGGCCGCCATACAAAAAAAAATCATTAGAATCTTTAAACGCTTGTATCTCGTAAACGGTTGCACCTAGAGGCCTGATTTTTGTACTTATTATTTTGGAAGATGTGCGTTATTGCAAATCCAGCGACTTCCACGAAGCGAGGCAGTAACCTGAGTGTTCACCCCCCCTCGGGGTGCAACATGGTATCTAGAAAAGTGTAAGTCGTACAGAGTTGAAACTTTCACCATAGGTATTTGGTTTTTTGGTATTTTATATTTTATGTTATTTTATTTTATTTTATTTTATTTTATTTTATTTTATTTTATTTTATTTTATTTTATTTTATTTTATTTTATTTTATTTTATTTTATTTTATTTTATTTTATTTTATTTTATTTTATTTTATTTTATTTTATTTTATTTTATTTTATTTTATTTTATTTTATTTTATTTTATTTTATTTTATTTTATTTTATTTTATTTTATTTTATTTTATTTTATTTTATTTTATTTTATTTTATTTTATTTTATTTTATTTTATTTTATTTTATTTTATTTTATTTTATTTTATTTTATTTTATTTTATTTTATTTTATTTTATTTTATATTATTTTATTTTATTTTATTTTATTTAATTTTTTTTATATATTTTTTTTTTTTTTTTTTTTTTTTTTAATAACGTACCTCGTCCAAAAAAATAAGTCTAAAAACCAAGCCTGTAACTGCAACCGTTTACGAGAAACAAGCGTTTAAAGTTTTGAGTAGAAAAATATTTATTTTTGTATTGCGGCTGTATTGGAGTTTTCAAAATTTTGAAATTGGAACAAAAACAAATACCTATGGTGAAAGTTTCAACTCTGTTCGACTTACACTTTTCAAGATACCATGTTGCACCCCAAGGGGGTGAAGAAAAGTGAAAATACATTTTTTCCCTGAACTCATCTCTACACTCCTGTACGTTTCCTATGTTTGATTTTTAAAATTCAGACTGCATCTGGGAAAACAGTCAGTCAGTCAGTGGTAATGCAGCTTTATTTTATAAAGTTTTTTCTCATTATATAAAGCTAACGAAACTAACTTATAAAAGAAAAATATTTTAATTCGGACTAATAAAGATCCAAGAATGAAAGAAAAGGAATGAATTACTACATTTTAATGCAACTGCAACTTGTTTACATATATTTGTAATTCAGTCTGTAGTCTGTAGTCAATAGTGTTTACTTATTTCTGACATGGACTTGTTGACAATATTATGACATAAGTTGATGGCAACATAATAATATGGGTGTTTTGGTGTGTACATATTATTGTAACTAAGTATGAAGACATAATTTTGAAAATGTCGATATGTGTACATACTATTGCACGCGACTGTACTTGACTAGTTTAACGTCCGCGACTTTGTACGCGTGGGGACCATTTTCGAGTCATTATTGTGTAACTAACTCTTTGTTGACTTTGTTTCATAGATTGAGATAATATCCAAAAATCGTACACTCTGACCCCACCCTTTGCCGCTGGCTAATGAGTAGTACTCACTACTGGCCAACGGGCGTCGCGATGTCAAGCTAATGACTCAATACATTGCGTCTTTTTTATGACATTCTTCAGCATCCTACAAAGATATAGGTGTTATGAAAATGTAACTTGTGCGTAGCACCGAAAGTATATTTGTTTCTTTCCAGGGTGGTATACTATGAGTGCGCGATGAGTCTGTATGAGTAGAAAATATCTATGTGTGTGTTCAATCAAAAGTTCCCACGCTTGCAGACCGGAGCCTTAAGACCCTGTCTCGTTGCTGTTGGAAGATTGTTTGCTTTAGAAATTATTAAAATATATGAAGAAATTGATTGTTTAATTCTAAAACAGAATTACTTTTAATTAAATTGTGACTGGTTCTGCGTTTCCCACGAAGTTTACTAGCTACTGTAAGTAACCTACCTTAAATATAAGTTAAGTAAGACTGTCGCGGCCGCATCATGTATTAAAACGTCAACGTCAAAATATTGTGCTTTCAAAACTGTCATTACTGTCACCCTATGTGTCAGTGCATTACGATGCAATTTTTGCCGCGATAACCACTTACTCTCTACGAACAAAGAACACCCCTTTTGAAAATTGTAAATAAAATCATCGTCTGAATAAACGAAAATATTTGATAAAACTTGAAGATCTCGTCATTTTGAACACCCCTGAGGAACCCCGTGAATGCCGCAACATAAATTGGACCTTCGAGCCGAACTACAAGGAACCGAAGCGCGCATGACCTTTGCGAGACCTCGAGGACGCACGGTGTCTTTGACGATTTTCGAAGACTACAGTGGATCGCAGCCTGAAAACACCATTTGCCGAAGAAACGGTACGGCCGCCACCCATCCTATCCAACGAACCCATCCTGTGCCTGTGTTAATTCCGTGGAAACTTTACATTTCAGTGATTGAGACGCAAGGAGCTACCGTTACGTTTGCCAAGTGTCTAGCAGCGTGCCATTGCCAGCATCAGCTGCCGCTTCAAACTGTGAGTACTCCACCTTTCACTGAATCTCCAAAATGAGCACAGAACCGATAGCCAGGGCTAAATCGCCGGTCAGATTGACCGTTACGGGCGATGATAATACGAATTCTTTGTTACGTGAACTCACCAAAAAACGTTCAATTATAAAAGGACGTCTTACTAAATTCGCTAATCATATAAATTTAGTAAAAAGTGATGAAATTTTGCCCAATGAAACTCGCATTGATCTAAAGTTACGCATTGAGAGCGCCGCTAGCATCTTCTCCGAATTTAATAGCGTTCAAAGTAAAATCGAAGAAACCGCTTTAGAAGTAGACCTCGATGAGCTACTAAACTATAGGCAGCTGATCGAGGATAGTTACTATGAATGTGTAGCTCGCGCCCAATGTTTGCTTAGTGATAGTGAAGTCGCTTCTAGGTCTAAGAAAGCGCCAAGTGAGTCAGTTAGGTTACCTACGGTGTCTATACCTGCCTACGAAGGTTCATACGAGAACTGGCTACATTTTAGGGACACCTTTCAGTCGTTGATACACAACTCTGATATACCCGATATCCAGAAGTTTCACTACCTAAAGTCGTCGCTCAAAAGTAGTGCAGCGTTGGTAATCGACTCGCTGGAGTTCTCAGCTGCAAACTATGCGGTAGCATGGGAACTACTTCTCACTAGGTATAATAATAGTAGGCTATTGGTGCATAATCACGTCAAGTCACTTTTCAACATCCAAACATTGACGAAAGAATCACCAGATTCGCTGCGTAATTTAGTAGACACTATCTTGAAAAATTTGCGGGCTTTGAAGTTATTAGGAGAACCCGTAGATAGCTGGGATACGCTCGTGATATACATGATTGTCGCTAAATTAGATAAAATCACAGAACGCGAGTGGGAACAATATAAAACCACATCACTAAAACAATCTGGTGATTCCAAGTCGAAGCTAAAGGTAGAAGACTTGCTGACGTTCCTTAGAGATAGGGCCGACATGCTGGAAACATTGCAAGTATCGCATAATATCACTAACACGAAAAAGGTTAACACAAACACGCAAAATCCTTTCAAAGTACACTGCAATGTTTCCACCAATAGGCCACAAACGCACAGTAAAAAGGGTTGTTTACTTTGTAGCTACAATCATTCACTTTACGCATGCCAAAGATTCCTCGACTTGAACTTAGAATCTAGATTGAAACTGGTCAAAGATAACAGTTTATGCGAGAACTGTTTGCGCTCAGGTCATAACGTAAATGACTGTAGGTTCGGGCCGTGTCGGAAGTGCGAGCGAAAGCACAACTCATTGATTCACAATGACAATGAAGTTAGCAATAGCGAAGCACCTACATCCGCGAGTGATATTAGCCAACCGGTTTTGGCGATGCACTCATCCCTCCTCGCTCCGCAGCCGCAGTTGAGCTGCATAGATAACACACACACAACCGTCAGTGACGTACTATGCGCGCGTTATCCCTGTGTGCGACCCGTTTTGTTATCAACGGCATTAGTGGAAGTTAGAGATAAGCATGACACCTTTCATTCAGCGCGCGCACTTCTTGATTCGGGAAGCGAAAGGTGTATTATCACGAGATCATTATGCGAACTATTAGACGCGCCAACAGTACAGTCCACTCAAGAAATACGAGGTGTAGGTAATTCTATTACGCAATCTACGCAAATATGCAATTTAGAAATAAAATCTCACACCAGCCAATATACGATGCGAATTTCATGTTTTGTGTTACCGCACATAACATCCACGTTACCAGCGATATCCAAAGAAGACGCGCAGTTTGGAATCCCTGATAACATTCAGTTAGCCGATCCCGATTTTCATGAACCCCAAGAGATAGATATCCTACTAGGCGCAGATATATTTTGGGATTTATTATGCGAGGGAAGAATGCGTTTACCTAACGGTCCGTACCTACAAAACACGCAGCTAGGATGGATCATTTCAGGTCCCGTTAATATAAAGCGTAAGGCGGGTCCGATTCACTGCAATTTTACTCAAGCGATAGAAACTCAACTTCGTCAGTTCTGGGAACTTGAGGAATTACCTAAGCTTTGTGATACGCGCACGGAGGAGGAACGTGAATGTGAAGATCATTTCGTCAAGACAACGACGCGCAATAGTGACGGAAGATTTTGCGTTCGCATTCCCCTTAAATCGTCACCACAAAGTTTAGGTGAAACGTATACTCAAGCCCTGAACCGATTTTTATCTTTAGAAAAACGATTACAACGTGATCCTGAATATAAAAAATTATACACAGATTTTATGCATGAATATGTAGCTTTAGGTCACATGACACGCATTGAATCTTACGCGACACCAAATTTTTTCATGCCGCACCACGGTGTCCTACGCGAACACAGCACCACGACCAAGCTAAGAGTGGTGTTCAACGCAAGCGCTACTTCGAGCACCGGGGTGTCTCTTAACGATATTCAGCTCGTCGGCCCCGCCATTCAGGGCGATCTTCAAGCTATTTTATTGCGCCTTCGTTTGCACAAGTACGTAGCATGTGCTGATGTGGAAAAAATGTATCGCCAATGTGAAATTTCTGAAAATCAAAGGCAACTGCAACTCGTGCTTTGGCGTGACGATCCAACTCAAAAAATAGGTATTTATAGACATGACCGTGTTGTCTATGGAACTGCTTCCGCAGCATTCATGGCAGTTAGGTGCTTAAAAGAAACAGTTGCAGAGGTCAATGACCCTGAGGTCAATGACCCCGAGGTCAAGCGCATGATTGACCCCGAGGTCAAACGCATAATTAACGAAGATTTTTTTGTGGATGATTTGATCACAACTCATGATGATAAAAACATACTTCTCGATTTATGCGAAAAAACATTCAAAGTTTTACAATCGGGATGTTTTCCATTACGAAAGTGGATTTTCAATTTTGACTGTGATCAGACATCGGCAAAAATATTCGAAGGAGTAAAACCATTAAACTTAAACGAAAAAAGTCAATGCAAAACGTTAGGTATCGGTTGGAATAACGCTACCGACGAACTTAACTATAAAACGGAATTTAAAAATGACAGTAAAATAACCAAGCGCTCAATATTATCTCACGTCTCGCAAATATTCGACCCGCTAGGTTTATTAAGTCCTACTATTATGATCGCAAAAGTTTTATTGCAACAATGTTGGTTGAATAAGACATTGGACTGGGACACTCCGCTACCAAGCGACGTTGCGCAGACATGGAACCGGTTTGCTACAAACCTAGCCGCGCTCGAAATCATTCAAGTGCCTCGCCATGTTATAGGCACTGACTATAGGTATATCGAGCTGCATATTTTTACCGATGCCTCGCAAACGGCATACGGCGCTTGCGCTTACATTCGCACGGTAACTGATAACGGGCTAACGGGATCTGTTAGGTTATTATGTTCTAAAGGGAAGGTCGCACCGATAAAGCCTGTAAGTATACCTAGACTTGAATTATGCGGTGCTTTATTAGGCGCGCGGTTGTATTTTAAAATACGTCAGGCACTTCATTGTTATTTTGAAAACGTAGTTTTTTGGACTGACTCCACAATCGTGTTAGGTTGGCTGCGTATGGCACCTAACTTATTAAAACCATTCGTGCAAAATCGAGTCGCCGAGATTCACGAACTCACAAAGGAGTTACCGTGGCGTCATGTTAGTGGGAAAGTGAATCCCGCCGATTTGGTGTCACGCGGGGTTCATTTGCCCGATCTGGCTTCCTCAGCGCTGTGGTGGGACGGACCGCCTTTCTTCCGTGATCCCACATTCGATTCTGCCGATTTAACTTCAGATTTAAACTCAAATACGATGCGGGAGGACTTACCTGAAGTTAAATCAAACGCCGTAAATGTTTTACTTACGGAACAATTTATGGAATTATTTCCTTTTTCCAGATTTTCTCAGTTCAAACGCATGAAACGCGCGTTTGCTTATGTGCTGCGATTCATAAATAATACACGCTATAAATTAAACCGTCGAGCAGGCGAGCTCACTGTTGATGAATTGAGAAAATCTGAATTAGGTCTTGCGAAATTATCGCAAATAGAGTCATTCAATGAAGAATACCATTCAATTTGCAAAAATCAAGCCTTAAAAAAGAAACCTAGTCTTTTTAAATTGAATCTTTTCATCGATAATTCTAAAATTATACGAGTTGGTGGTCGAATTCAGTATTCGAACCATTTTGACTATGACAAGAAGCACCCGGTTTTGCTCTCGTCACAACATCGATTTACCATTTTGCTCCTGCAAAGCGAGCACCAACGCCTACTTCACGCCGCTCCTCAAGCGCTGCTATACGACGTCCGCCAGCGTTGGTGGCCTGTAGGAGGGAGAAATCTCGCACGAAAAATCGTAAACGACTGTGTTGTGTGTAAGCGATTGAAAGGTAAAACTTTGAACATTATAATGGGTAATCTTCCCAAGGAACGTCTTATCCCCACTACTTATCCCTTCCTAAGCTGTGGAGTCGATTATCTAGGTCCTATGTATATACTTAATCGCAAGGGGAGGGGTGCTAAAACCATAAAGTCATACGTCTGTCTATTTGTATGTTTTGTCACACGCGCGGTGCACTTAGAACTAGTAAGTGATTTAACTTCTGAAGCATACATTATGGCTCTGAAAAGACTTATCGGGCGTCGTGGGAAGCCTAATGAAATCTTTTCGGATAACGCTACTACGTTCATTGGTACAAAAAATGAACTTCATAGATTTATATCAAATTCCTCTAATGACATAGTTGAATACGCAGCTAGTCAATCTATCAAGTTTAGAATGATACCAAGCTATGCTGCTCATTTTGGAGGTTTATGGGAGGCTGGAGTAAAGTCCTGCAAGTACCACTTGACACGCGTAATCGGTAATGCTCATTTAACATTTGAAGAGTTTACCACGGTGCTAACTCAGGTAGAATCCATCCTTAACTCTCGCCCTCTGTCCCCATTGTCTTCCGATCCGCAGGATTTCCTTCCTCTCAGTCCCGGGCACTTCCTGGTTGGTCGTCCGCTGACTTCACCGGTGTACCAGGACATGCGAGGCTACTCTGGAGGACTGCTGAACCGATACCAGAGGGTTGAGCAGATTCGCCATCACTTCTGGACGCGCTGGGCGAAGGAATACGTCTCCGAGCTACAGACTAGATGCAAATGGAGGGAAAACAAGGACAGCTTACAACCCAACACGATGGTCGTCATCAAAGACGACAACCTGCCGCCCTTGAGATGGAGACTCGGTCGCATTATTAGCACCGTTACCGACAAGCAAGGTGTCTCAAGGGTGGCCGACATCCGTACGTCCACAGGAATCGTGAGGCGCGCATATTCGAAGATATGTCCCCTGCTTCATGAAGAGGATACACGCAGCACTCTTTGAAGCCGGAGCTTCCAAGGCCGGGGGCATGTCGCGGCCGCATCATGTATTAAAACGTCAACGTCAAAATATTGTGCTTTCAAAACTGTCATTACTGTCACCCTATGTGTCAGTGCATTACGATGCAATTTTAGCCGCGATAACCACTTACTCTCTACGAACAAAGAACACCCCTTTTGAAAATTGTAAATAAAATCATCGTCTGAATAAACGAAAATATTTGATAAAACTTGAAGATCTCGTCATTTTGAACACCCCTGAGGAACCCCGTGAATGCCGCAACAAAGACAAAGGTTTAAAATTAAGTTAATTTTAATAATAAGTACATACCTAATTATGTATTTTAATAAATGATTTTGAGTTCAGTAGTCTTTTATTTATAATGTTTATCCAGCATCCAGAGGACCTCTTTTGGCTCTGACTGTACAAAAACATAAATTAAAAGCAAAACAGCCTTAGTAACTCGGTTCGGGGGAATCACTGAAAGGAAATAATATTTATTTTGAAATTCAGTGATTCCCCCATTCGTGCAAACAAACTTCGTGGGAAACGCAGAACCAGTCAAACTTGTTTTGAGAAATGATAATGTATTCTGAATATTATAATAATTATAAATTTTAGTTATGAATACCTTGAACCACGATACAAATTATTTATTATCAGTTGAAAACGGCATTTTTCTTGTTCCTTAATTCCTTATTCCTAAAACGGCATTTTCCATTTTTATCCAACCAACATACATAATTATGTTAACCCCTATTTTTACCAAGGAAAGGTTATGTTTTTCGCGCGTATCTATCTTGTATGTATGTATTTATGTAAATTTCTGGGTTACCTTCCAAACGGCTGGATAGATTCATCTCAATCTTGGATGGGATTAAAAAATAATAATCAAAATGGTGGATTTTTGGAGCTAAATAGTAAGTCGTTAATAATTTTTTGTTTACCAAACCTATCGAGTAGGGTATCAAAATGAAGGTATTTTAAGGAGATTACAAATATATACATAAGTTATATGTTTAAATTTAATTTTGAATAATGAATTGACAATGAATTTATAGTTATTTCGCTGTCGGGTTTTCAGTTTTTTAAACTTTAAGCTTGTTTAAGATATACCTACACAATCATGAATTAAATTTTGAAGCTAGATTGCTAGAGTCATAAACGCGAGTGCTCCAGAGTGCAGACTAATGACCGAATTCGCCCAGTGCCGCTTCCATATTCATGCGGTCCGTGTGCGCGCATTAGGTAATTGATAGCAGTGGACACTTAGTACCTACTACCTATAGTATAAAACGATCTATATCATGGATATCCTACGACTTAGTACAACAACCTACACAGGTAGGTGACAGAGAGACTGTCTCATCCACACCCGAAACCAATGAGCGAAGGGATTTTTATGCCCAATATACATTACTAGCTGGTGCCCGCGACTTCGCCTGCGCAGGTATCTCTATAAATTATAGCCTATGTGTTATTCTGATGTATGAGCTATATTATTGTAAAGTTTCATTAAAATCCATTCAGTAGTTTTTACGTGAAAGAGGAACAAACATCCATCCATCCATCCATCCATCTTTACAAACTTTCGCGTTTATAATATTAGTAGGATAGTAGGATAGGATATTAGTAGGATTATCTAATTTTGCTACTATGTTTTCTTTCTCCTACCGACTCATATCACCATAAAAACACTATACCCTACTCTACCACACTCTACACACGCACACACACTTTTTAAACCAACCACTCTAACAAACTCTACATTGAAACAAACGCTCACTTATAATAATTATATACATTGTGTAAAATTAAGAGTATTTTGAGTGTGTGGTGAGAAGAATGTTATAAATTCATCAAACACCGTATAATTAGCAGGTATATACAACGCCGTTTTAAACTATGCTGGGGCCCTTTGGCACACAAGAATATGGGGCTCTATAATTTCTACTATGTTCTTTTATTTATGTTGCGTTGCGCAAAAATCGCTAATAAACAACCATTTACTACCAATACAAAGTACCTAAGCTTATAGAATTATTTCGATTATATCATTTTCAGCTGTAACATTTTTTTTTGTGAAAAATAGTATCGTGCTCGACAAAAATATTTTGATAATAAATGTGAGAGGAATTGTCGGTTCATCGGGGCCCTTGTCAGGGTAGAGGCCCTGGGCACGGCATAGTAAAGACGGTATTGGATATCTAAATATCCAATACCGTCTTTGGGCACGCGGGCCTATATAAATAGGTTAGGTCCGAGTGGAAACAATCATCATGGAATGTAGAACAAGGATTATGCAATGTCACGGCTGATTTAGTGGAGATTAGGTAGGGTCTATGTCTATAACCAGATAACCATATACAGTGGTGGCCATATAATTAAGAACGCTTATTTATAGAGAAAATTTTATCAAACTAAGAAGTATAACTAACTGTTTGTATTTTTTTGTATTTCACTCGGTATCGCAAAACTTTACCATACTAGCCGTACATTCGTTTATACACATGATTTGCTAAAAAATGAATAGGTAAACTTTTTACATTAGATCTAAACCTACTATTACTACTTACTGGCTGGTCACATAATTAAGAACGCTGAAAAGTTTTTTATTTATTCAAATTTAAGAGAGTCTCTGTGGCTATGAGGTTGTAGTTCACTATAAATTCGAATAATTTTGGCGCCATTTGGTGCAGGTGATTGCTTCATAGAAAAAAAGGGGAAAAATACAAGTTGTGATAAATCTACAAGGGAAGTAATAATTAAACTTCGCGAGAAGGATTGGTCGTATAAAAAGATAGCCGACCACCTGCAATGCTCTAAAACGATGGTTTTCCATGCTGTGAAGCATTTTGCCACGCATCAAACTACCTCAAATGTTCCGCGTATACCTAAACAGAGAAAGTCATCTCGTCGAGATGATCGAAGTATCGTTCGTTTGGCAAAACATTATCCTTTTAAAGGGTCTAATAAGCTGAGAAAGGAATATTTTGGTGAAAACAACCCTTCAGCAATCTCGGCACGCACTATTCGAAGGCGTTTGGTAGAAGAAAACTTGCACGGAAGGATAGCAAAGAAGGTGCCCATGTTGCAACGATGCCATAGGCAGGCTCGGCTTGCATTTGCAAGAAGGTATGAAAACTGGACAGTTAGACAGTGGAAAAATGTTATTTTTTCTGACGAGACAAAAATAAACAGGGTATGTTCTGATGGAAAAAGATATGTACGACGCCCTCCGAATAAAGCATTTGACCCTAAGTACACAAAAGTGACATTAAAGCATGGTGGGCGAAATGTGAAAATTTGGGGGTGCTTTTCTGGGTATGGTATTGGACCTGTTAAGCTGATAGAAGGAAACATGGATCAATTCCAATACAAAAATATACTAGAAGAGACAATGTTACCTTATGCTGAAGACGTGCTTCCGGTTATTTGGACATTCCAACATGATAATGATCCAAAGCATACTGCACGCACCGTTAAGGAATTTCTCACATCGCAATCAGTTTTTGTATTAGATTGGCCAGCTAACAGCCCAGATCTTAACCCTATAGAACATCTTTGGTGCGAAGTCAAGAAGAAGGTTTCAAATAAACAGTGTGGTAATTTAAGAGAGCTGTATGACGTTTTCTTAGAAGAATGGAAGTCTATCTCTCTTGCGAAATGTCATAAATTGATAGAGTCAATGCCTCGCAAGTGTAAAGCAGTTATTAGAGGCCGAGGACATGCTACTAACTATTAGTTTTAATTTAAAATGTATTAAATTGCTTATTTTATATACGCACTTCATATTAATGCGATTTAATTTAATATGAGTTTCATATAAAACAACTCTCAAGCAGTATAATAAATCGTTCTTAATTATTTGTCCAGCTCCATTATTATTTGAAATTGTTACTTTTGCGAATAATTAAAGTTTGTTACAAAAATAGTGAGTGATTTTATTCTGTAGTCCTAATCCCGTTAGCTCTATTCTTGTGGCTATTTTATAACATAACTAGTTACTTCTAAGAAGCAAAAATAACTACACATGACATGCCTCAGACAAAAAAATTCTGTAACTTCAAGTCGTTTTTAATTATATGACCACAACTGTATTTGTATGTGTGGGAGTGCCACAATTCCTGCATGCCTCTGCATAATCCGTTTGCTTTTAAATATTTGACCATATTTACCCGACTGCGAAAAGGAGGGTGTTTTGGGGGCTTGCAGAATTATGATACAGAGACCTTTATTTTAAGTGTAAAGATTCATTAATTTAAATAAAGAAGATTTATTTTACTTCTTCTTATCGTGTCACTAGTTATTCCGAACCAGTGTGGTGAAAGGATTTCAAGTGCGCCTCGAAGAGGCTCCTTTCGTGCACTACTTATTTATTTTACTTAAACTATTTTAAAAAAAAATCTATCGAGAAAAGTTTCACCAATCGTGTTTCTGTCTTACATTTATTTAGATTATATCCTCAAGTAATCACTGTATTAACATCAAGTTTGTAAACTGTACCGTTACCGAGTAAGAATGAAACGCAGCGGCTTCAAATTTTCACATAGCCTCGAGATATTATTCAATGATTGCCTTCTGAAAACATAGAGGATACGTGAGTTTTTTTGCCATTACATTCTTAAATAATCTATATTAACTTCTTATTCAACAGATTCTGAGTTACTGGGATCTCATTTGTTACGATAAAAATTGCGAGTAAATATTAGAAAATAACTTCATACTTTGGAAGTAGGTACCTAGTTATTTTATTACAGCATAAGCTAACTACTACAATCTATACAACAAAATTTACAAAAGGAATCAATTGGACCACCCATAGACCGTTGCAAACGATCCATAGGTAGCTCAACTGCTCCAACTCGATACCCGATGGCAGCGTGCCGATATAGGATACTGGCTGCATTGCCTCTTTGTATGGCAAGGCTTATTCTTTGGTCGAGATAGCTGCCAGCCCGTCAGCAGATCACGCGTCGCTTCGACCCTTTGAGTATTTAGCCAAAGGACGTACTCCGTATGTATTTTTGACTTGCCTTGTATAACGGTCTTTGTTATATTGGTCAAATAAATGAAATCTGAAATCTGAAAATCTGAAACCTCTGTTGGCCATATAACCTTCTTGGCCATTCACGTTAAATAAAACTATACACTGTATTTGATAACTGTGTGCATATTTTAAGATGGTGTGCGAGATTATTATAGTGTGCGTTTACATGATTAAGATTTTGTTGGGCGCGTGTGCAATGCGTGTTTACCTCGTCCCCCGTAAAAAATAGCAGAAATTTATTTTGCAGATTCGGACTAGATTCTCGAAGCTGCGACCAGACGCTCTGACAACATTTTGAAAACTTTGGAAGTTGAATAAAATAATCATTGTTCTTTGTTATACTTATCCTTCTTAACCCAGTAGAAGAAAATACAATAACAAAACTTGGACCATTTCATTACTCCTTCAATTTATTGTCCAACTCTAAGAATTCCTAATTATAAATTCACAAAACAAACAAAAAACCCACTTTGGCCGTATTTTACCTTTTGTTCTTGAGCCACGGAAGGCAATGAAAAGAGCTACCGTGGAACTTGATAACTATGGAATACTAAAGTTGTAAAGTTAAAATTTATGAGATGGAGCCCAATTTTGTATTATCTTAATTGTTGCTAAAATCAATATTTAGTGTTGATAAAAGTGAAAATTCAAAGTAAGAATGTAAAAGTAGTAAGAATGATGCTACACTTTGTCGAGTATTTATGGTTCGGCGGTTTTGGAAAAATGGACGACCTAGTAACAACATTAATTTTAGCTTATACCACTTTTTAAGAGTCCTCTTCTAGACCTATTTTTTTGTAATAAGTACTTAATAAATGGCTAACAATAATCTTTTCCTTAACCATTTTTATACTCGTCGATGTAAATATTTATTATGGACAATGAAAAGTTGAAGCAGAAAAACAGGTATTCATATATTTGATGACACGAAAGTGGCAAGTGTCTTAGACTGCCACAACGCAAGTTCGATTCCCGCTTCAGGATATTTGTGTGATGAACACCTTCATATTTGTTTTGAGTCTTGGGTATTATGTATTTCAAAATATATTGTATTTAAGAAATCTATTAGTTATCTGGTTCCTATAGTTCAAGCTCTGCTTAGTTTGGGCCTAGATGGAATTATGTAAATATGTCTCAATATTTTTTTTTATTCATTATTTATTAATATCATTGTTTCACAGTTCTGCCTGCATCTACGTCTCTACCAGGGTTCCCATTCAAAAATCCACCCCGAGGCAGACCACTACCAATTATTATTGTAGCGAATGCAACAATAGGGCATTGTCCAGGCCTCTCTGGAATTAGCGACCTGTTCTCAATTCAGACTCCTTGAAATCCTTCGGGAATTTAGCGTAAACTTAAACTTTTCAGAAAGTTTACCGGTTTTTAAAAATATGGCCGTAACCACAGATCTCGGATACTTTCGGCTGTCGCCCCCAAAAGATCGGTTAATGAAAGAGATGCAAGTATAGCTTTTTATGATTAAGAGCAGTATAGAACTAAGTCACGTCACTCAAAACCTTTTGATACCCAGGAGAACTCGTCAGTTATTGTTTGTAAATTATTTTATCTTTTTACAATTATCTACAAAATTAAACCATTTTATTTATTTTAAAGAGCATGGTTAGTTGCTCAATCAATACGTGTGGCACAACGCAAAGAAATAACCCAGATAATCATCCATTTCACAGGTGAGTAAAGAAAATATTTGGTTTATTTTCGTAGAAAAAATTTTGGACAATTTTCTTCTACAATTAGTTATAAAATCGTTGTGCCTTGTGGAGTTTTGATTGCTCTTGCCGTGTGTACAAATGGTTCTTACATATATGGAGAAATAATAGATTTTTCATGTAAAAACAAATATTGCTTCGTTACGCTAGGGCTTGATAAAATGATGACGTCATGAAATATCGATAGTACCTAATGAGTAGGTAGTTATGCAAAGTGGTACAAAACTCTTTTCTTTTCTATCGTTAGGGTATTTTTACCTAGTTAAAATAAATTTACCACTTGTGTCATTTTGATTTTGTTTCTTAAAATACGAGTATTACTAATCGTTTTTACTTATTTAATTTCAGCTTACCAAAGGATCCGCAAAACAGAAAAAATGGTTACAAATTCTTCAGAAACAGAGCGATCATCAAAACAATATAAAAGTTTGCAGCAATCATTTTAAAAACGATTGTTTTTTTATTCAGAATACATTAACGTGTTTTGAAGAAAGGTTCGCTGCCTACGTAACATGTTCCAGTAAGTACCATGTTGAACAATGTTTCAATTCAGGCGTAAAGAATGTATTTTGTGACCTTATGCCGACTTGTACAAAGTTGTCAAAGCTCTTAAGCAATCTCGCTTAGCAGTTTTTAACGGTTCAGATTCAGACCGATCAAGATCTGTCAAGCGAGTGAAGTAATTGTTTAGAAATTTGGAAGTTTGGTGCAAGTAGGCATTAGTCAAGTAATTATTTTAGATAGGGACTTAAATCATAAATCAACCTCTTTCACAGATTCAATTGCAATTGGATATTATAGTACCTACCTTACCTACCTGAAACTAATAGGCTACATATATTATGACAGACAGATATACCTACATATCGTGCCTACATATAATGACAAAACTCAGAATTAATATCCTTAAATAAAGTATTTTTCAGTCATTGAATAAAACATTTGCATGGGCTTCATTATTGTTTATTATAATCAACCAATTTTAAAAAAAGAACAGATATATATATTATACACAATCGACTTTCTAGCTATTACAATCTTATTTCGAAGACTACCGCCTATTTGGATTGGTGAGTAAGTTGTAGGTAAATATTGGTAAGTCCTGCTACTATGTATTATGAATGTAAGTTGGTGAGGATGGATAAGTTTTTGTTCCTAAATAACGCCAAAACTTGGCTCTTTAGTCTTTAGAAGGTATCTAATAAATAATAACCAAACCCATCTCATTCCTTTGGTTAAAATCTTCATATGTACAGGTGGTGACGTAATCAGTGAATAATCTTTCAGCTGCGGGTGGGAGACTTCAGGACTAATCAGAAAATGAAAATATGTACCCAGTAAAAATTCTAAGTCCGTGGGATTTCTACTGGGAACATATTTTCATTTTCTGATGACCCCCACACGCAGCTGAAGGATTATCCACTCATTAACCCTCTATTAACAACATGATTGTGTAGTAGGCACTATTTTTTTCTCTATTAAGACTTGTGACGCAAAATGGGTAGGTACCACAGTTATCGATGTCGATAAAACATCTTATTGAAAGTATCACTATTTTTGAGCGACACATAGACAATCACTCGCACATGCTTATTATCATTTCTTGTATCGCATTTGAAATGTCATTACCCCTCTTTACATTCTAACTTTATGGCCGTAACATAAATTAAGAGCAAAACAGCCTTAGTAACTCGCTTCGGGGGAGTCACTGAAAGGAAAATCTAAGTATGCATCCCACGTTCTCGCAACGGTGAAGGAAAACATCGTGAGGAAACCGGCATGTCGTAGAACCTAAAGTTCGAAAACATGTGTCGAGTGCACGAAAGGAGCCTCTTCGAGGCGCACTTGAAATTCTTTCACCACACTGGTTTGAAGGAACTAGTGACACGATAAGAAGAAGTGGCTGAACATTTTCAGCCGGCTTCAAAAAAAGGAGGAGGTTCTCAATTTGGCTGTATTTTTTTTTAATAAGTATATATGTTACCTCAGAACTTTGTTATATAATAACCGATTTTATTTGAGAGGATATGCTTTCAAATTGGTGCCATGGAAATTTTACCCAAATCGGTTCAGTACCTATACTCCGATTATAATATCATTCAAGATTTTTTTTGTAAACATGAAGTGTCATGATATGTCACTGTAACAGAGACAGGTCAGGGTTAAAAACGAGTTTATACCACGGATCACTATTACTAGTAATGGTGCGCGATTTTGCTTGTGCGATAGTTTCCTATTTTACCTAAATAATTCTTAACCAAACTTATTCAGGTACTTCAGAACATTGAAAAGTAGGTAGAATAGGAAATAAAATTTGTGAATCTAAATTCTGGGATATTAATCATAATAATGCCAAGGTGCATAGCAGATACCTAACAAATATTCATTCGATTCACACAATTGCACACAAGAAGCGAAAAAATAACGCATTCGACTTCGTAAACGGACAAGAGACGAATAAAATTTACAAACACACGTTTAGGTCAAAATCCAAAAATTGTTTCAAACTTCTGTGATTTACTCCGATGATACCAATGTCTTAAAATATTTTTCGCTAATATTTTTTCGTCGTGTTATAACTTTCTGAAAAAAATAAAATAAAATATAATAATCAGTACAAAACCATTGCTATTTTCCATTATATGGATATTGACTAGAAAATAAACCGTACCATAAGTATTTAGGAAAATTGAGTAAACGTCACTTTGATAAGTATTTTTTTAGGGTGGTCACACCTTTGTTTACAAAAAAAAATCTTGAATTCTGAATCGGGGTATAGATTAGTTTTTAATCAAAATAACTGAAAAAAATATGTCGTCGAAGTATATCCTGCAGTGAACTGCGATAGGCTGATGATGATGACGATTTACATACTCGATATTCCGTATTCAAAACGTAATCAGTGAAATTTACGAATACTTGCCAGATTGCAATGATTTTACTCCCAAATCAAGTTACCCTCGTTCTGAAGCGAGCATCCAGCCTCACCCATACCTACCTAGCAGATATACGGACCGTTAGATTCACAAAGATACCCAAACTAGCTAATGGATGCGGCTTTGCCTGCGTAGTATCGAAATAAATAAATAAATCATAATTATAATAAATATTTTGGACATTTCACACAGCGCCATCTAGCCCCAAACTAAGCAGAGCTTGTACTATGGGAACCAGATAACTGATAGAATACAAAAAATACTTTTTTTGTTGTAAATACATACATAGAATAAATAGAAAACACCCATAAAAAAAGAATAAAAAGTGGCCTATATCCTTTTACGCGAAGTTAGCAGTCACAGAAAAAAAATATATTACCTACCCTTGTCAACTTTGCTACTTCACAGTACATACCTGTCCGATGTTCTGTATTGAAAACCTAATCAGTACATAATACTTTGCGATAAAGTTTTAATAACAACGAAAAAGCCTAGTCATATTAGAATTCCATACAAAATGTTTCGGACAAATACTCAAAAAGTACGCCGTATTATAGTAATTTCTTCATGCTATTCGTTTCGTCCATGTTTTTCAATTTCGTCAATAAAAAAAGTGTAGGGTTTCATACTTTAATTTAGATTTTATACGTGTTTTAAAATTAACCCTACTAACTTAAAAACACGTATTAAATCTAAATTAAAGCATGAAATCTTACAATTTTTTTGGTGACGAAATCCAAAAACATGGACGAAACGAATAGTGTGAAGAAATTACTATAATACGGTGTACTTTTTGAGTATTTGTCCGAAACATTTTGTATGGAATTCGGATTTGAGGATTAAAGTAAATTTCACGAGATCTGAAACAGTTATCCCATCTGTTACAGAAAAAAAATTAATAAGTGCCCTTTGCAATTGCTACATAAAAAAAGTCCATATGCCCTAGGTATTTCGTATTAAAAATAATCAGTGAAATTTACGACTACCTGCCAGATTGCAATGATTTCACTCCCAAATCCATTTAACCTCATTCGTTTTCGTCTGAGCATCCAGCCTTACCCATTAGCTATACGGACCGTTAGTTGTACAAAGATACTCAAACTAGCTAATGGATGCGACTTCGGCTGCGTGGTATCAATAAAATATGTACCACAAGTTTTTAATTACCAGAAATAATCGCTTGATCAGTTGCCGTTACCACCGTGCCGTTACTGAACACAGATATGGCAAAAAAACTTCAAAATAAATATGATAGAAATTGGACATACCTACTGATACCGTTTAGTCGTTTATTTCATGGACTTGCGTCAATCGGTATGCATTTTTGATAATTATTCAAGTTTCATTCATCGTTTGGCAAACTCGGGTACCTAGCTCGAGCCAGCTCGATGCAGCTCGGCTCGGTCGCCGCACTCGCCCCGCTGTCACTCTGTCATTTGGTAGTAACCCAAAATTCTGACTGCAAATGTACAATATTACCTAATACTTTGCGATAAAGTTTTATTAACAACGAAAAAGCCTTGTATTTATTCTTAACTTTAAGGTATATTTCACTAGCTATCTCTTTCGTACACAAATGTACTAGAAGTCGGCTAAATTGTCTAGCTTTATTGGCGCGTTTTCAATATACTACGGTATGATTCTATACAATAATACTTCAATGGATAGTAGTATATAGCACGTTTGGCTTGCAATCAGGAGATAGCTTGGCAAATAACACTAGTGGTTGCATGTGACTCGAAGCCTTCGGTGAAACCCAAGTAAAGTTTATTTTTTACCACATTTTCAACCGAATTCAGAAAAGATGGAGGTTCTCAAGTCTGTTAAATATTTTTTTTATGTTTGTTACCTCAGAACTTCGTTGTTTAAAAACCGATTTTAAAAATTTGTTTGAAAGAAATACCTACTTTCAGATTGGTCACAGAAATTTCATTAAAATCGATCAGTATTTTGATTTTTATATCAAAATACCTGAAAAAGATATGTCTTCGAAGTAAACAAAACTGCGTATTTTGCTTCCCTGTGACTTTTCAGTGGTGTTTACGGTCACAAGAATAGTCTAATTGAAGTCTATGTTTTTATAAAACCTTGTATTTTACCTCGATACAGCCGCGAGCCATACTAGAATCTAATTATATTTACGAAATAATGCACTTATTCTAGAATATTTTGTGGAAATTCTCTGAAAATCCAAAGACAGGCTGCACAGCTCTCGGCGCTTCAATAGCTCAAATAGAACGCTTCGTGTATTTACTTACTGTGAAACTCCGTAAATGCAGCGTATCGACTCGTGATTGGTAAAACAGTATAAGTAAAAAACATCCAAAATGGTTTGGATTTTTCGTATCGGCCTTCTGTAACTTTTGTACGAATGGAAGTATAAAGAATTTTCCTCTGGATTTTAAAACAATCGGACATCATCTAGTAATCAAAATCATAAAAAATATTATATTTTTTTTGATCAGCTGGATGACAAACCCCTGAAGATCACCATGAACTAGCTCCCATATCATCAAATAAAACACAACAATTTGAAAATAAATAAAAATATTGAGATATCAAATATTTTGAATGAGGCATTCTTTGATTTGAATAAACCAATGTAGTACCGAGCGACTGTAGGTGTTAAGTTTTTTTTTAATACCATTTGTAAAACATGCCGTTATTGGTATGCCGGATAAATTCATAAATCTGTGACTAAATCAATGCACAACATTCGTCCCAGTTAAAACCCCAATATTCTCAATGCGGTTGTATTTTTTTTTGTTACCGCTGAAGTATTTATCAACCGAATTGGAAAAAAACTTGTTATTCTCGAAATGTAAAGTAATTTCAGATTGGTTCCTTAAAAATCATCAAAAACTAAAAAAAAATATATTCAAGTAAAACAAAATGCGTATTTTGCTTTCTCGATCTCTTTACGGTCATTTGAATCCCAATAATAAATGAAGTCGATTATATTATTTTTTGTTAAAAATGTATTATTTTAAAATCAGCACTTACACCCTTTTACCACCTTAGTCCAACCATTGAACAGAACTACGAGAGTGGTTTCAGTTCTACCTCCCCTTCGAGAACCCAGTTTGTTTTCAGAGTTCCGCAGAGAGCTGTGCAAAGCCCTTTCAAATATTTAGCTGAAATGAAAACATTTTGATGTCCAAATTAATTGTCGATGCTTATACTATACATTTATTCTACCTATAACTGTTGCTTGCGACTTCGTTTGAGTGTTATTATGTAGAGCTCTTCTTTAGACCTTCAAATAAGGTAAAACATGGTTAGATGCCTCAAAAATATGCCCCTTTTCATAAAAACCTTACTCTCAAAAATTACACACACATCTACACGTTCAATCGTCCATTATTATATCTAACAAACTTTCACATTTTCAATTTTAGCAAACTTTTTATTGCCGTTAGCAATATTTTTTATCAAACAATATTTTATCACTTTTGTTACTGGCTATACCTACCTACATAAGTACCATACTACATTGTCGACACCGTGGCTTAGTTGGTAATGACCCTGCCTACGAAGCTTGGTGTTCCGGGTTCGATCCCCGGCCGGGGCAAATATTAGTGTCGAACACAAATGTTTGTTCTCGGGTCTTGGATGTTGTGATGTGTTGTACGTGTCCATGCCACCTGCGACACAGGGAATCCTAGTGCAGGGGTGTGAGTGTGTGAATGTTTATAAAAAAAAAATGACACAATTTATATGGAAGTTGTATGCTGCATACTACACTGCGCGGATTCCCGTCGCGGTTCACTTCCATATTAATTGCGTCTAGTGCGGTTCAGAAGCGGATTTCCGCGGCGGGAGAACTGCCCGTGTAGTATGGCACTAAGATGTACCAAGAAAGATCATAAATCATAAGTTAGAAGCTGAAGATGTAAACTTAGTAATGACCGATGTCTCTAACTTATAACGATCGGTGGCCGGACTCAGAACTCTACTCAGGAAATTGAAATTAAAGAATGAAATAAATGTTTATTACTAAGAAAAACTATTAGGTACATAATAATAAATATACAATATAAGAAATAAAGATCAATAAATTATATAAATATATTTAGTAATAAATCCGCTTAATTTCTAAACAAAGGTTTTAATTAACTTAACTTTAGTTCAACTAAACCAAAGAGTCACAGAACAGAAAACCAAAGTTTAAAGATACGACACGTGTTTCGCCTCTACACGAGGCATCATCAGGAGGTGTGGACTCGCCGAAGTTTGAAACGAGAGAAAACTTCACACACAACACGTGTCGTATCTTTAAACTTTGGTTTTCTGTTCTTTGACTCTTTGGTTTAGTTGAACTAAAGTTAAGTTAATTAAAACCTTTGTTTAGAAATTAAGCGGATTTATTACTAAATATATTTATATAATTTATTTATATTTATGGATTTTCGCAAAGTAACGCCTGAATCAATCAATTAATAAATAAAGATACCTAATAATCAAGTTTTGACAATAACAACACGGACTTCAATCGGACTGTTCTAGTGACCGTAGGCACCACTGAAAAGTTACAGGGAAGCAAAATACGTAATTTTGTTCACTACAACCACTTTTTTTTTTAGTTATTTGATTTAAAACATAAACTACTACACCGATTTTGATAAAAAAAAATATGGGAACAATCTGAAAGTATAACCTCTCAAACAAAAATAGAATTTTCTAAATCAGTTTCTATACAACACGGTTCTGAGGTAACAAACATAAAAAAATATGAAACCAAATTGATAACCTCCTCTTTTTTTAAGTCGGTTGATAAGTAAGTTTGTCTCCTAGATAATGGGTGCCTAGCTCAGTTCTAATGCTGCACTGTACTGACAACACTCTGCTAGGCCCTAGAGTGGAAAAAGTTATACTCAAAAGTGCCCCGAGTTACTTCGAGAAATGATTACTACGGCTGTGCCCACCCAGGGTTCCAATTTTTTACCCTACTAAGCTAAAATAAACTAATTGGTATTTTGTTACTGAAATAGGCCGACCAAAATTTATAAAATGACGATGTTAATTATTGGATTGGACCCTTATGTCTAGTTTTATTTAACTTATAAACATTTTGTTTCTTTCTGTATAAAAAAAATATTTATCTCATAATGGACATAGGAATATCCGACAAGAATTGGGTGAGAAAAACCGAAAACCAGGCTCAGCAGCTTACTTTAGGGAGGGATACGTTGAGCAGCAGATTGACTGATTAAATTCAATTGAATAATTTATTGTTCAATATTTGGTCGACTCTTACGTTACGGTATTATAAACACAGGCTAATTGGTATCTCTGTGACAAAAATCATGCTTTTAGTAAGGGTTATTTTTTGGATACATTCATGTTTATACTTCTAAATGAGTTCATCTCCAGTACCGACGCTGACGTATTCTTTGATAGTGTCCCCAAGTTTTATAATTTACTTAATTTATTTTTGAACAGTAATTCTAATAATTCTATGACATAAATACTTTAGGTTTAAATGACATGAATATTTTACCTTATTAACAATCAATAACATATTGTAATTTGTAAATAATAAGTAAGTTTAGCATTAAGTTTAAGTATAATAACGTTTGGGCGTTTTGGTGTAATCTGTGAGCCCTTCCTGTGTTTTCCTAATAAAATATGAAATATGTTACTCAGCAATTTTTAATTCAGCCATGCTACCAATTTATTAGCGTTTTTATAGTTTTTCGAGTGATTTTTGAACACCTCAATACGTCTCTGCAATTTCTCAAGAGTTACAAAAGTCACGTTCAGAAAATACTTCCGAACTCGAAGAAATGGAAGTCTGAGTTGAAGGCCGGGCTCGCAGGTTCGATGCTTGGCTGAGTATTTTATTAAAGTTTTGTGAAGTTAAGGAGCGATGAATGAATGAATGAATGAAAATGCTTTATTGTACACCATAAGACAAATAACAATGACAAAGAGAAGGAAACATTACAAAATATTGGTTGTAGACTAAAATAAATAAATATTATTGACACTTCACACAACGTCATCTAGCCCCTAACTAAGCAGAACTTGATATGAGAGCCAGATAACATTAACAATACCTAGATGTAGGTATATATTTTTTTTTATAAATACCTAGGTACATACCTACTAATAATGCAAGCAAATGAGACTTAGGCCAATTATAATAATAATAAGATTTTATTATATAAATAAAATAATTTAGATAAAATAGGGCAAGTTAAATTTAAATAGTTTTTTATAATAATACAAGCCCTGCTTAGTTCGGGGCTAAATTGGCGGTGTACGAAATATTTAAAATATTTTATTATTTATTCATTAATTAAATTAGAAAATAAAGTATGTAAAACGCGAATGGAGCCACAAACAACAGCTAGATAGTTTATAATTCAGTGAGGTCTCAAGGGAAATAGAGTACATAATGCGGCTACCACTCGGTCCTCAGTGGTCCAATGCACTACATTACCCGCCACGCTCTAAATCCTACCTATTCTGGTCTAGGGATCTCAACACGTAAAACTTTACTATAATAGCAAATCACAGAAATCACAGAAGTACCTATTAAAGTATGGAATCACTATGCAGTAGATTGAAAATGCGCCAAAAAAGGATCTAAAACATACAACAAAAATTTACTAGTAGAAGTCTACTAGTTCATTTTTGGTGTATGTTCGAGTCGCACTTGAAATCCTTTCACCACACTGGAAGAACTACTCTTTATATTTATAGCTAGTTAGGTATGTAATTTTAGTTTTATTATGTTTTAGGATTAAGTTAATAGTTAGGTTTATAAATCAATATTTATTTTAATGATAAATAACAAGATTATACTATGGGTCTTACCGGGTCTTACTGACCATTTAGCATACTCGTAGATAAGTACCAGATGACTTATATATATAAATCAGTCTTACTTAAACCTCTTATATTTAAAAGGCAAATTTTGTAAGGCTATACATCCATCTATAATATAGATTTTATAAAGAGTGAAGTACTTTTTGCGTGTTTGAGGAACTCAATCTATCCTTCGCTCCATCTTAATCTAAATTATAATAAATATCAATATAATATAAAAAGGTTTAGTCCTGCCTGACTTTACTGACTGAAAACGCACACACTACTGGACGTTGAGACTTGAAATTTTGAGGGTATGTTCGTAAGTTTGTTGCAAGAGGTAACTCTACATTGTACAATGATATCTCATGTCCCGTATATTATTTTATTTTCTTGTCTGTTATTATAGGGATAGCATATCAGTTATGTAATAAGGCCTACATTCTCCTAATTTATACGGGAGTGTGCGTTCGGAAACTGCATACGTCGCCGTTGCTTGTTCGGATTCTGGACTACGGAACGATACGTCCGAATACCGACCACCAGATACACAATAGAACTACCTTCTTATCTTATGTAAATCTAATGTCTAATTACGTATCTTTATTTGACTCAAATGTATCTACATCCTGACACTTTGTAGATTAATTAAAAACAGTAATTAATGTTAAGATTTTTATTTTTTAAATATTTCTAGCTAAGTGTTTGTAGGTACAGCTCGGCTCAGTAAATACATAATTACCCGGATCGAGTAATTGATTTTTATAAAATCTGAGTATGCAGTCTTAGTTTCCATCGAAGATTCCGAGATTCCGAGAGTCTTTGAGCATCTTTCGATATTCCCCGTGTATATTAAAGATATTAATATTATTATAATTACATTTTTTATCACGTAATTATCTACATAACTTAACATCGCAAATTATGACCACTTGTTAATGCTGTAGTAGTGAGTCCATAATTTAAATAAAATTATACCTACACCTAACTACTTATTTCACTGTTGAACGATTGGAATTACTGCTAGGTAACATGAGTTTACAAAAACATTGCGTGTATAATAATCATGATACTGCAAAAATATCAGCATAACATTTAGTTTCTTTGTGTGGGTTTGTTTTAAAATTGAACATTTGAATGTTAAAAATATAAAGAAACAAACTTGATAAACATCCAAACTTCTTCACAACTAAGGGCTCATTCGCACGAGTGACTTTTTAATGCGCGTTAAAATCTGTTCAAACAGAACAAATGGATTTCCGAGTAATGCGCTGACGTGGGAATAGCTAGTATTCTCACGTCAGCGCATTTAAAACGCGCAAAATGCATTGGTTCTGTTGGAAGGGACTTATAACGCGCGTTAAACAATCGCTCGCGAAACAGATACATTAAGGCTTATCCTCAAATCCGAATTCCATACATAAGTTAGTAGCGTTAATTTTAAAACACGTATAAAATCTAAATTAAAGTATGAAACCTTTCACTATTTTTGTTGACGAAATCAAAAAACATGGACGAAACGAATAGTGTGAAGAAATTACTATAATACGGCGTACTTTTTGAGTATTTGTCCGAAAAATGTTGTATGGAAATTTGCCTTGAGGATTCCCCTTAAGGGGAATCTTTAAAAGAGGTCGAAACATTAAAATAGCCGCCCTGTAAAATTGCCATTTTAGACATGTCAACTTGTTCACACCAGCCACGGAAGTGTTTCTATCAGTTATCTGGTTCCCATAGTACAATCTCAACTTAGTTTGTGGGGCTAGATGGCGTTCTGTGAATTGTCCAAAATATTAATTATATACATACATACATTATATATTCTTCTTATGACTAGAATTCTGACAAGGATGACTACATTAATTTGAAAATACTTGCGTACTCTTTTCTTTGCAAAATTATGAGTTATACCTACAAATGTAAAAGCTTGGGAGTGTATACATGTCTGTGCAGCTGACTGTACATTGTGCATTGAAATTAAAATTAAAAAATGGTACTTCTGTTGGTTCTTTACACGAATTTTATACATAGATGATTGCTCAACCTCGTTAAAACTACTAACTGAGTAGTCTGGAACTCAAAATAGGAATAGTTTAAAAAAAATGTTGTCTGTTAAGTTGTTTTACGGACGATAGTTTAACGTGACTACCAGCGTAACGGGACAATGAGCGTTACCGGACAATGAGCGTTACTGGACAATGACGTCAACGATTTCGTGCATGCAGCGGGCGTTCATCGATTTATTAGACGTAGTCACGTCAAAAATAACTTTTCACTTCGATATTACGCAGGCAAAGCGGCCGGCTTAGCTTGTATAACATGACTATGCGAAACAACGTTTGAAACAAATTTGTGATAAAAATACACTCGTAGTAAACATTATTAAATGGAAGTCTTAGTTCTTACGTAGTTAGATGTGAACAGCCGATGACAAAACAAGTGGGCACTCAATTGATAAAATTACTACGTAGTTTATTAAGTGTTGTGGCAAAGGAGTTTGAATTGAGATAGTGATATTGAATTAGCGAAGGTCGAAGTTAAGTGATCGAAAATGAAAACGCTACTTCTTGCAACTTGCCTAATCTTAAATTCCATCGAAGCAGCAAGAATTTTAACAGTTATCCCAACTCCATCCATAAGCCATCAAGTTGTATTCCGACCCTTGACTCAGGAGCTTGTCAAACGAGGACATGAGGTCACCATTATCACGACTGATCCAGTGTTTCCCAAAGGACAGTCTCCAGAAAACCTGACTGAGATTGACCTCCACGATTTGTCTTACAGCCTATGGCGAGAGTTCGTCTTCAATAGCAACGTCACCAGCGGGAATAGCGATGACATTGTAACACAAATAAGAACTTTTTTTCCAGTTTTGTCTGAAGTATTTGAAAGGCAGTTCAGGTCGAAAGAAATTCAAGGTTTTTTGAAAAGCAAACCAAAGTTTGATCTGTTGATATTGGAAGCATATTTTCGGCCTGCGTTGATATATTCGCATTTGTTTCCGAATATCCCTGTGGTGTTGGCAAGTTCTTTAGGAGGTTTCATGCGCCACTGGGATGTGATAGGGGCACCGTCTAGACCACCTCTTCTTTACCCAACGATACTGCGTCAGAGATTGATCAAATTGAGTCTTTGGGAAAAGATAACAGAACTATACAACCATTATTTGTTTGAAAACATCTTTGATGAGCGAGTGGAGAGGGACAGTGAAATGCTGAAGAGGCTTAGTGGAGAAGATACTCCAACCATTACTGAGCTGGAAAATAATGTAGATCTGTTGATGGTGAATGTGCACCCAATTTGGGATCTGAATCGACCCGTGCCTCCAAGTGTGGTGTATATGGGAGGCATCCATCAAAAACCGGCTAAGGAACTTCCAAAGGTACAATTTTCTTTCTTCTTCTTCTTATCGTGTCACTAGTTCCTTCGAACCAGTGCGGTGAAAGGATTTCAAGTGACCTCAAAGAGGCTCCTTTCGTGCACTCGACACATGTTTTCGAACTTTTAGGTTCTACGACATGTCGGTTTACTCACGATGTTTTCCTTCACCGTTGCGAAAACGTGGGGTGCATACATATATTTTTTCGACCGAAAAAAACCAGTTACGCATGACTGCCACTGGGATTCGAACCCACGACCATGCAAGGCAATGGCCTCATATATACTCTGCCACCACGTTCTCTTTCTGATTCAATTTATTTCTGATTTGCGTAAATGTTTTACATGAAAAACTTGATAGATTATTGTTTGATTTAAGGATCTGAAATCATACCTAGACAGCTCTAAACATGGAGTGATATACATCAGCTATGGAACCAACGTGAGTCCCTCGATGCTGCCTCCGGAGAAGATCCAAATACTGGTCAAGGTGTTCTCTCAGCTGCCTTACGACGTTTTGTGGAAGTGGGACAAAGACCAACTGCCGGGACAGTCCAAGAACATCAAGATATCGAAGTGGCTTCCACAATCAGATCTACTAAGTAAGTTTATGTTAATGATAATTTCCAAATAAAACCTAGGGTATTCAAGCCATTAAATGCTATGTTGTGTTATCTATGACATATTTTTGGGTGGTTCCCACGATGGACGGAATGGATCAGCCCGCACTACTGCACCATAGGAAGAGTAGCGTCCGTGGTAGTGGAGATACATTCCAGGAAGCGCATACATGTCTGTCGCGGATCCGCGGTAGACGGTGAATGAGAAAAGCTGAAGATGATGGTTAGTGGCGTGTTTTAGTAGAGACAATTTGATGAAATTAAGATAACTGTTACAGTTAGTCGTTGTCCTATGGATTTGCGTCAGTCGGTACCCATCATCGATAATAAATTCAGTTTTATTCATCGTTTGGCAATCCAGATCAGATCCCTAAAGCTCGGCTCGGGCGCCGCACTCGCCCCGCTATCACTCTGTCATTTTGTACAAATCCAAAATTCTGACTGCACAGATACTACGCAATACTTCTTCTGCAATGTGTTTTTGGTAATTAAAAATTTGTGGTGTATAATTTATTTATTTCTTCAGGGCATCCAAAACTCAAGCTGTTCATAACCCAAGGAGGTCTGCAGTCTACAGACGAAGCCATCAACGCTGGAGTACCTCTCATCGGGATGCCCATGCTTGGAGACCAGTGGTACAACGTGGAACAGTACGTCTACCACAAAATTGGAGTGCGACTGGACATGGAAAACTTGACTGAAGATGGATTCAAGACAGCGATTAATAAAGTGGTGAATGATAATAGGTGAGTGTGATGGGTTTATCATTATCATTATCTTGAGATTCAGTCGCAATCGGCCTGTCGTACTACTGCTAAGTATGCTATTATTGAATATGTATTTATATATATTTCCATATATATATATATAAGTTAATTAAAACCTTTGATTAGAAATTAAGCGGATTTATTACTAAATATATTTATATAATTTGTTGATGTATATATACGTTTATTATACATTTTATTATATTATAAGTATTTATATTATTATTATTTTCTTTTGTTCAGTTTTAACTTTACTCGTTCTGTGCACCCCCGACCATCTTGTATTATCGTAACCGTATCCATACTCGTTGTCTGGAAGAGATCGCTTAATAGCGATAAGACCGCCCATTGTACTAAATATTTTGTAATGTTTCCTTCTCTTTGTTATTGTTACTTGTCTTATGGTGTACAATAAAGCATTTTCATTCATTCATTCATTCATTATTATCAATATTCATACTTAGATACATAAAAGGCTTGGACCTCACTGACTCACTGACTGACAGACAACGCACTCACGAGTTATATTAGTTAGACGTAGAGACTTGAAACTTGGAGAGTGTGTTGAACAAAGGGGATTTTGAAAATTTACAGCGCTAGAAGTTGCTAAAGTCCACTAGAGGGTATATTATATATATATATATATATTTATATATATATATATATATATATATATATATATATATATATATATATATATATATATATATATATATATATATATACCATACTTACATACACCAACAATACCATATATATATAACATAGGTACATACACCACCAATTATTAATTACCAAAAAAAAAAAATGGGCAATGCAGACGTGGTACTACTATGCATCTCTGTAGTCAGAATTTTGGATTTCTACAAAATGGCGGAGTGACGGCGGCGCGGGTGCGGTGCCTGAGCCGAAGTTTTGCGAGCTGGCTCGAGCTTGGTACCCGGGTTTGGCAAACGATGAATAAAACTTAAATTATTATCAATTAGAGGTACCGCCTGACGCAAATCCATAGGAAAGCGACTAACGGTAACAGTTATCACATATTAATCAAATTTATTTTGACAAAAATTCGACTTATTTTTTTCATATTTTTGCTGTATATGTTTGTGTTCAGTAACGGCAAATGACTATGTGTACTTTTTTTAAGGTGATTAAAATTTGACCGTGTATAAAAGGCTTGGACTTGACTGACTGTCAACGTAAAGCCAAACCACTGAATGTAGAGACTTGAAACTTGGTGGGTGTGATCGTCAAAAAGTTCATGTAAGCGCGTACATACTATGAAAGATATTTTATACTAGTTCATAATATTTTAGTTATATTTCAAGGTCAGTGTATTTTTTATGGGGAAGTGGCAAAAGGGGTGGTTTTGGCGTTTTGGCTTTACAAAACAAGAATGAACAGATACTAAAGCGTCGCTTTGTAGCTGGCTTGTGCCAGCGAGTTCGCTTGTAGCGTGTAAAATCGCACAGTGTCATCGGCTTTTTTACTATTTGCTTGATGACAATCCTTTCCGAAAGCTGACTCGCTCACACGTTAGCTTTTAAACTCGCCAACAGGCAGCGTATAAAAAAGCCGTGTGTCATCGATGCTTTAGCACACTGATCAATACTCCTTTTTAAGAAAAGGAGGAGGTTCTCAATTCGTTTGATGTTTTTTCAATGTTTGTTACCACTGAACTCTTGTTTATAGACTGATTTTAAGTGATTACGGTCACTGAAACAGTCCAATTGATGTTGGTTGTAGAATGTTTTTATAAAACCTTGATTAAATCAGTTCCGTGTTTGGATAATTTTAGTAATCTCACGACATTTGGTTTTACGCGCAGTGTGATGAAGTTTAGACATAAAAATAATTAGCCTCTGATAACAGCATCACTTAATAAATTAAAGATCACAGAATATCATAGTTCTCCGTTTTAGTAATCTTCTTAGATAAACAGACAGTCACTAGGCAAATTCTTGCGTATTATCATTGTAAGTTAGTGATAAAATTTTCATTGTCATGTAGTTAAGGGGCATCCTCAAATCCGAATTCCATACAATTTTTTTCGGACAAATACTCAAAGAGTTAAAAATTAACCCTACTAACTTAGAAACACGTATAAAATCTAAATTAAAGTATGAAACCTTTCACTTTTTTTGTTAACGAAATCAAAAAACATGGACGAAACGAATAGTGTGAAGAAATTAATATTATACGGCGTATTTTTTTGAGTATTTGTCCGAAACATTTTGTATGGAATTCGGATTTGAAGATTACCCTTAAACTAAATCCATCGTTGTTTAAATATTGTTTTAGCTGGTTAATAAAGTGTCGTGTCGTTTTAATTGTTAGTTTTAAACTCAAGGTAATGTTAACAATAACCTTGAGTTAAAAACCGAAAAATATTTTTTTGTTATATAGATTGTAGTAGTTAGCTTATGCTGTAATAAACTCACAAGATAATAGTAGATTATGCACTAAGGGGATAATGCAGTGTCTTATGTCGCGGGTGGCATATTGAACCCTGAGCTAACGAGTTCACGAGGGAGTTATGTAGAGTCCTGAGTGACGCGAGGGGTTCAAGCTACCCGAGACGAAGACAGGCTTTATCCCATAGGAGCATACTCTACTTTTCACACCTTCTGCGAGGCAAAAAAAGCCAGGGCTCCGAACTCAGCAGCAAACACCGTCTTTTCTTTCACAATCTTTGAAGTCGCGCCTTTTTTCTTTTTTGTATGAGTTGCCAGTTCGATTTTAGAACAAACCTTTTTACAATGCCATATGGGCGTTCTTTTACTTAGAGTTTTCCATGAGTTTCCACATGAATTTGACGTTCCAAATTCAAATCACATTACTACCCTAGGGAGTTTCATACAACATTACCTCCCTAGGTAGGTAATGCTTTGCTTTACCTTGATGATAGCATGATATGTAATTGGATATTGTCGAGCAGATGGTGTGAAAATATTATTATGTCACTCTTCTAATAAGTTGTTTTCAAACCAAGAGTGCCTACATAGGAATATTAAAAAAAATAGCACGTTATGTTTCAGCGTCGCAATCGTGACTTTACGTAAATTTATAACTGGTAAAATAAGTTTTTCAACAGACTTCAAAAAATGAGGTCATAACCTCCTCATTTGAAAAGATATATGTACTTTCAGATTGGTCCCATACAAATTTTATCTAAAACGGTTCAGTAATTTAGTGTTTAAATCAATCCTGAAATAAAATATGTCGTCGAAGTAAAGAAAATTGCGTATCATGCTCTCCAGTGATTTTTCAGTGGTGTTTACGGTCACTAGGACAGTCCAATTGAAGTTGGTTGTAGTATGTTTTTGTAAAAACTTTATTATGCACCACAATTTTTTTATTACCAAAAAATCTTAAATGGTCAATGCAGAAGGGATACTACGTTGTAACTGTGTATACCGAATTTTGGGGTTCTACAAAATGACAGAGTGACAGCGGCGCGAGTGCGGCGCCCGAGTCGAGCTGCAGCGAGATGGCTCGAGCTAGGTACCCGGGTTTGCCAAACGATGAATAAAACTTAAACTTATTATAATTGATGAGTACCGTCTGACGCAAAACCATAGGAAAACGACTAACGGTAACAGTTGTCCAACTTCTATCGAATTTATTTTGCCAAAAAATCAACTTAATTTTTTCAAGTTTTTTTTGCCATATCTGTGCATAACGTGTACACAATTAGGTATGTGTATTTTTTTTCAGGCGATTAAAAATTTTCGAAATTGCCATCTTCTTATCGTGTCACTAGTTCTTTCGAATCAGTGTGGTGAAAGGATTTCAAATGCGCCTCGAAAAGGTTCCTTTCGTGCACATGAAATTGATTTTTTGTCTGGTGACTAAATATTTTCGAAATTGCAATCTTCTTCTTATCGTGTCACTAGTTATTTCGATCCAGTGTGGTGAAAGGATTTCAAGTGCGCCTCGAAGAGGCTCCTTTCGTGCACTGCACACCGCCATGGTTACTCCCTTATACGTAGATGGAATCTTACAAGACAGAGATATTTATCGTGATTTCTTTCCAGCTATCAGAAGAACGTCATCAAGCTTCGTACCCTAATGCACGACCAGCCGCAGTCAGGTCTGCAGCGCGCCGTGTGGTGGACGGAGCACGTGCTGCGTCACGGCGGAGCGCGGCATCTGCGCGCGCCCGCGGCTAACATCTCCTGGGCTGAATACCTGGATGTGGAACTCCTGGTTGCTTTAGGAGTCACTGGAATTACAGTTGTAGGAATGGTTGTTATGCTGTTGTATTTGTTGCTTAGTTTTGTAAAGAAGAATCTTTTGAATAGTGGGAAAAGAAAATCTGATTGAGAGTGTGTTATTGTCTTATTTTAAGTAGCCGTCTTGTCTTGAAGACAGGAGTTTCAAAATAAAGCTGCAAGGATGGCTTTCCAACAGGGATGTGTGAGAAAAATTTCGGTTTTCGATAAAATTCCACAAAGATCGTTTTTTTTATAATGTTTAGTGTATTTTAATATAAACACTGTGTAGTATTTTATGAAGTATTTTTAGGCTTTTTCAGTGTTAATAAAAGTTCATCGTAGAAAGTTATAAAAATATTTCATTTATGTTGACCGGGTGGTTTTTTTTGTCCCGTTTTCCAACTCTATCTTGATTTAATACTATCAATCTTGTTCTCGTTTTTAATCTACAATTTCAACCGTAGGTATTACTGAAATTCCAATAAAAGTGAAATAACTGGGTTATACTACTAACCATTAAAAGTGGACGATTCACTTTTAATTCCTTGAAATCCTTTCACCACACTGGTTCGAAAGAACTAGTGACACGATAAGAAGAAGAAGAAGAAGAATAAGACGAGAGCCATAGCAGTATTGTTACCGGCTTATGTAAATGTCAGTCCTGTGTAGGACTGTCTGGTCATGGGAAGAGCGTGATCACTTGTTATCAGAAGAGCGCTTGTCTGGTTTCGTCAAATGTTTACATAAATAAAAACAATTATGAGTTTATGTACATTATACATTAAAACACGTAATGTATGTTTGTTGATAAAATATAAGATGTATATAAACATAATAAAATAAATACAACCTGTAAGTACCTACAAAATGTTTCTATGAAATAAACTATTATTTATAAAAACTTTGCTAAACTACAGAATGTAGAGACTTGAAATTATGTGTTAAAGTTAAAGTGTTAAAGTTTCGGTTGTGGGTGTCAGCTAACAATAAGACCGCCTTTGTACTATTATTTGGAATATGTAAAGGCGAGACAATAATTGTTATTTGTTCACCAAGGGACTCAAACAAGACATTTTATACGAGACTTTTACTTACTACAAATAATCTTCTTATAACAGATTTTATAAGCTAGATTTTATAAGATATTATATGAAAGTAGAATGGATTTACGAGAAGAGGAAGACCAAAGAAAAGATGGATGGACTGTGTGAAAGAGGATATGAACAAAGCAGGTGTGAGTACAGAGATGACGGCTGATAGAGACGAATGGAAGAAGAAGACATGTTGTGCCGACCGCACCTAAGTGTGGGATAAAGGCAGGGAGATGATGATGAACAGATTTTATAAGCAATCACTATGTTTCCCTAGAGCCCAAAAATGCAGTTTTACTTTTTTACTGGGGAGTAAAAAATTTCAAAATAGTCTTATTGTACGCTTAAGGGGACTAAAGTGCACGAAGTTGAACTTTACGAGCAGAGAAGTGAAAATAATACTTGATCTGATTTTGGTATCTATCTTGGTAAAATGTGCAATTTTATCTGCAAGCGACAGTAATAGGTTCCAACTAGATTGACGATCTATCGATAAACTGTCTTGAAAACTATTATAAATTACTTTATATTTTGTAGAAAATCAACTCTATGTCAAGAGGAACAAGGGTTATCGAAGTGAAAAGGTAACGCTGTCAAGATGAAGTGGATCAGATAATAGATGGGGTGTCATAGTCACCGCCGAAAATGTTCTTTCGCTGGTTTGTAAGTGGAGAAGACATGGATAGTAGAGTGGCAAGTGTGTTGGACTGCCTCGCCACGAATGATTTTGCCACTCAGAAACTTATCACGTAAGTTTCGAGTCGAACTTAACAGTTTCAAACCCTTTTTCACTCTGGATATAATTTAGCTCAAATTTAACAACTTCAGCTTATACAAATATCTATTAAAGTCTTAGTTCTCACTGACAGACAACACACAAGCCAAAAACACTGTACTTAAAGACTTGAAATCTCGAGGGAATGTTCGTCAAGAACTGTATGTGTGTACTAAGAAAATAATTTTGTTAAATCCCAGCACAAATTAAGTTGTAGCTGTTAAGTAATTTAAAAAAAATCAAATCTGAAATAAATCTATGTCACGCTGCTCTGTCTCCCTAGGGTGACAGATGGGACAAAAAAGTTACATCTGTCCCACCGTTTCTAAAAGGGGGACAGATGGAACTTTTATTAACTTTAAAAGTCCCAATCTGAACCTGTCACCAATAGGGGGGCAGATAGAACTATTTGTTCCGCTGTCGCGGGTTCGATTCCTGCTTCAGGACAAACATTTGTGTGAAGAACTGACTATGCGTATTTTTTTCTAATGATTCAAAATTTGCGGTTTGTTTTCTATATTCTTTGACGCAGATGTAAAGTAGAAACGCGTTTCAATTACCCCCGGAAATATTATCATCCATGAAACTGCTTTATTATTCAAAAACGGGTTAAAACTGTGAGGGTAGTCGGAAGTTGCCTCATTTCGGTGAATCTGCAAAAAGGGTGCTGTAGGTGTAAAAAGCATAGTATAGTGTATAATGTAATTGTAGTATAGTGTAAATAAAATACTTCTGTATCAACGAAAAAAACAACGTAGTTTTAGTACATAGAATGCTGCAAAAAGTATTTTTATTCTAAATTTCCATGTGAAATAAAATAATCTTTTAGTCAGAATATTTAAAAATTCAGAAGAAATATAAGACACAAAATATTTCTATTGTATTTTTACTATCATATCATGAAAAAGAATGCACGTTCTTTCAGTCTAATGGTGGCTTCACGCGGTCTGTGGCGCGGCTCGGCCCATGCTAACACGGGCCATGAGAAGCCACCATAAGTATGTACGTCTAAAATATACCGATTGTAATAAAACTACTCCCGAAACGGCCGTATTTTCTATTTTTTTAATGTTTATTTTTCATTCGTTATGCTTTTTAATCCATTTCTATTATGGGATAAAGTATCCCAACCCGTGTTCTGTTTCCGGAAGCAAAATTACTACATCCTGTAATGACGTCAAATTCGTCGATCGACGCGACGTTCAAATTGAATAAAGTAACTTACAAATACCGTTTTTTACAGTTTACCGTTTCGAGGCGTCCCCAGAATGCTGTCTAGATGGTTACCAACACACTGCCACATATTCTGTCGCAAACCAGTAATGTGTAAGCATTACTGTGTTTCGATTCGAAGGGCACTGTAGCTAATGAAATTACTGAGCTTACGAGGCTGACCATCAGAACTAATTAAGAATTAATTATTTCTTTCTTCTTTCTTTCAGTAAAATAACATCAAAATTATTACTAGAAAACCCGCGTTTTAAACTCGAGTTCTTAATTTAGTCGTCCCTCAAGTTGAGTTTACGTCAAACTGATTCCTGAAATCAATCAAAGGGCAGTTTGAGAATATTAACGCATTTAACGAATTTTTATTGAAATTGGCAAAACTAATGAAAAAATTCAGCTATTCGCCCTCTAATAGTACAATTAGAGGGCGAATAGCTGGAAAATAATTGGTAAGTTTATTTATTATGTGTAGTTATATTATTTATATTGAAGTGACCAAAATTTGTAACTCTGTTTCTACTACATCCATTTTCCTAAATAAAAATAATATAAGGTTCAGTATAATACGTTTATCGTGCGTTGTCGAGTTTTTCATCAGACTTCAAAAAGGGTTCTCAATTGGGTTGTTTCTTTTTGTTTGTTACCTCAGACTCAGAAGTTCGTCATTTATCAACCGATTTGGTTTTTTTATTTGAAATGATATTTTGAATTTAGCCTTCTTTTTTTAATCAAAATCGGTTCAGTAGTTTAGTTTTTAAATCAAAATAATGAAAAAAAATATGTGGTCGAAGTAAATGAAATTGCGTATTTTGCTCCCCTCCTATCATGTGACTTTTCAGTGGTGTTTACGGTCACTAAAAATACTTAAAATAAAATAAAAATCTTTATATTTCCGATAACTCGATAGAATCCCTAGAAAAATCGGTATATCCGGTAAATAAAGGCCGCCCTCCACTGCGGATATTAAAGCTGTGTCCTCGCTTTGCGATTGCTCAAAAAGCGCATCTCAAAGGTTCATGAAAATCTAATCGTCGTGTGATCACACAAAGCCTGCCGATAGCTAGGGCTGTCACTGTTGATGCGCTATTATGTTGGTGATAAAAAATATCGCACTTCGGAATTGCGTAGAACTTTGAATTATTTTACTAAGTTCATTTACATCAAAACATCTTCATCATTCCCTGTTCTTATCCGACTTAAGTGGGTACACTTAAATTTGTTTAGGTCTATGCCACAGAAGTATTAACGTATAGAAACACAATTAAGTACAATGAAAATGCGTCACAAAAAAGGGAGCCATTGGCTACAAAATGAACTAGAAGTTAGCCAAAGAAGAAAAGTAGAAGTCCGAGGCTACATTTCGAAAAAGAGAAGTAACAGGGCTAGATAAATATTATATGTTAAAACTACTAGGCTCCTTCATTGTTAATAAAGTTCCATCGTAAAAAGTAACAAACATTATTTGAAAATGGAGATATTTCATTTTTATTGACAGGGTGTCTGAAAATTTTCTGTCCTTATACCGCATCCATTTTGATTTGGTACTGTCCATTTTGGTGTTCTATAGGAACACCGTTCTACATCTATGGTCTATGCATATTTATATTTATTGTGACTGACCTGTAACAATTTGTTGCCAATAAAAAACTATGAACTATGACGTATCTGATAACTACCTATTTTATGGGCTAGAAAGGTGCTACTTTTTATACCCTAATACCACGGAAGCAAAGCTGCGGGCAACCAGTTTCAAACAAAAAAATACTGGTTACCTTGTGTATTTTTTTCAGATATTGTTTCGTATGTTAATCAAAACGCGCGACAGCCCTATCGGGCAATATTCGCGGCATGCATTATTCAGTTTCATTACCGAGGCCACTCCACGATGAATCGCGGGAGTTATTCATTCTACATCATCCTATTTTTTCAATTTTATTTTTGATAGGTTCTCGATATCAAAGAGGGATGAGTAGGGTTGTACGGGGTGGTTTGCAAGTACAAGTAGCGGCACGAAACTTTAGCGCTGACCGTTATAGGTACCTGAGGGGGACTACACATACAGTAATCATGCGCAGTAACTCTCCCGCGTATCGTTCAGCGCTAGACTTACGTGCCGCTACTTATATCAAGATTTTTATTGGTCTAAAATCCGAACGCTGAAATTTACCTACATTTTAGAAATTGAAAGTTTGTAAGAAAATACCCAAAACATTGATCATCCACGCCGCTATCAAAGCAGGTACAAACATAACTTGCTCATAGGTACCTCATCGTGAGAAAACCGGTATGACGTAGAACCTAAAACGTTCGAGAAACATGTGTCAAGTTCACGAAACGAGCCTCTTTGAGGTGCACTTGAAATCCTTTCACCACACTGGTTCGAAAGAACTAGTGACACAATAAGAAGCTAATTTTATCTCTATGTAGGTATGCTGTTGATTATCTATAAACAATAAAGAACCTAATTTCTACCAACTTGTAGAAAAGAGACTCGACCAGAGATGTACAAAATGTTTTTAAAAAAGCATTTAAATGCAAAATACTTTTTAGATTTACTATTTCAAATGCAAAATAACAAATAGTTTTTCGTTTTGTATTTCAAATGCTAAATGCAAAATAGGTATTTTCAAAATACTTTATCAAAATAAAATACCTTTGACCAAATCTCAGACATTTTTATTTATATTAGGTATTTATCATGAAAAATAGAGACAATATTTTGCATTTTGAAATGAATATTAAAATCGCAAAATACTTACATCTCGAAAGGTATTTCAAATAAAATACAAAATGTTTTTTTACTAAAAGGTATTTAAATGCAAAATACAAAATAGGTATTTTGAATTTTGTATTTGCATTTGAAATAGAAGTATTTCAAATAAATCGCAACTCTGGACTCGACTACGTAAGTATGTTTGAATCCGCTGAAACGCAAACATAGTCAAACACGTTTCTACTTACGCAATATCCTTATAGAGAAAGAATTCTTCTAATTGATTCCGAAGCCCGAAAGGACTGAGTGTGCATTAACGTTCTTATACCATTTAGCTACCTTGCACAGAATGAATAAATATACTTGGCAGTTGCTAAACTCTTGAGCACAGATTCCGTATCCGTTCTCGCCAAATAATTTCCACTTTACTCATAGAATATCGTCGTTGCGCTTGGCAAAAACGTTATGTGTTTTTATCAAGTTTTCAGGAGAGACAAAAAACTGATTTAAAAAATCTGTATTTGTCGTATAGAAATTCTAAAAATGCAGTTATGGAAAAAAAAATATCGGATCTAATCATATAAAAATTGAAGTTATAATATTGCTTGTTTTCTACAAAAACGTCAATAACTTCATTTTGTTACATAATTATGCATTTACATAACTGTTTTTGACGTGACTACGTCTAATAAATCGATAAACGCCGGCTGCATGCACGAAAACGTTGACGTCATTGTCCGGTAACGCTGTCACTGTCCCGTTACACTGGTAGTCACGTTAACCCTTTTCCGCATACGAAGCCATTCGTGGTTTCGTAAGTTTCTGATTTTATTTACCAAATCGTGTACAGTCGGCTTTGTAATGGTATTTAGGTATACTTAGGTAACACTCACACAAACACATTGTGTGTGTGTTTTAATCACAGGAGAACACCGGCTTAAGTTGTTAGCTGGGTGTAAACTATTATAGAACCGACCCTACCTCAACCTAAGTACCTAAGTAGGTATTCAATTACGATTCGCGTGTGACGTGATAAATTTAAAATTTTGAATTAATCTTGAACTTTCCCATCTCAGTTTTTTTAATGCACTTACTGATTATAATTTATAAGTCTCTTGTGTCTTTACTGGTACTGAATCTACTCATTCTGTGCTATAATGTACGGAGAGATTTGTTTTCCCATTCGATAGAAAAGAATCCGTAAGAGCTATTAAGTTAATCCTCTTACCTTAACAACGGCACAAAGAGGATCGAGTCAATCGCAATGAACACAAACCATTGCGGGATTTCTTTCAGAACTTTCAGGAGCACTTCTTCACCACAAGGAGACGTCCCTTACAGTTTTCCGACTTGGTACGTACATACGTATTACGTACTTATACGGTGCAAGATATTCTGCTGCCAAGCAGTGTGTGCATTACTGTGTTCCGGTTTGAAGGGTACTGCAGCAAGTGAAATTACTGAGCTTTCCTTCGTTTTTTTTTCGGAACTGACCTCAAAATGTGTCAAAGTGGATGAGCACTATAAGCAGTAGGTATATTGCACTAGCTAGTGAAATTCCTGAGGTTTTGAGATAACTATCAAAGATGTGCACTATTATCGCAGTGTTGCACCGGCTTACGTTTTTTAAAATCTTATGTAGCACTGTTCTGGTCATAGATAGGCATGATTTCTTACCAACAAGAGCCTTGCTCGGCTCGTCACCTCTTAACAAAAAAATGCTTGGTACAGACGCGGCAATGGTTGAAGAGTTTTGATATTGTAGTGTGGAAATAAGATGTGATTGGTTAATAGTAAGAGAAAGTTAAGAAGGGTGCAAAAATGTATACTCAGCGATAGTCGACTGTGCCATATTTATGTTTGTGTGGTTTTAGACTGCTTATAGCTTATAGCATAATACAGTAGAGTGTGCAAAAATTGAAACTAAATATTTTACATGAATATTGAAAGAATTAATATATTAATGTTTGTTGCTCAATAATTTCATTAAATATGCTTTTTTTTATTAACCTATCTGATATATATTATATTATATTATATATAATATCCCACTTTTGGGCAAATATACTTAAATAAATAAATAATATAAAATATATGATACAGTACGTATACACACACACCATCATTTTATTTATTTATTTTATTTTAACACTTTAACACTTACATAAGTGAGGGAGGACTTAATGCTATAATAGCATTTTCTACCAGTCATTCATACACACATATATACACATACATACATACATGCTTACTGGAGGCATAGTATACTTCTTTTCTTCGATTCTTGATGTGTCCGTAGTTTCTCCATTTTTTTTTATTAATTTTAATTTGATTTAATGATGTAGGTATTAACCTACATAATAAATATAGTTATAAGTACCTATATTTTGGTCTGAAATATTTTGCTATAGCAACGCAAGGGAAGATGTGGGTTACAACTAGTTTTGTAAATGGTGTGTCTAACGATAAACTATCAAACTAACCGTATTTGGCTGATGTATGAAACCACGGCAAGATAAATCGTTAAAATCAACAAACATACAATTTCAATGACAAACACAGATTCCGTTTGAACGGATCAGAAACGGATTCTGAAATCCTTAGGGATGGAATGAACACTGTCATATACAGAAATATGGTATTAATTGTGGGTTCTACTTTTCTGCCTTATTTCATAATAATGTAGGTAAATGTAGGTAGTTATATAAGTTTCACTTTCTGTGCAGCTACCGAGCTGATTACATGGTCTACCAAGAAAACATGTGTTTCCTTTAATATCTGGACATAATAGTGGCGACGTTTGGAGAAAAGTGTTAAAAATGGATGCAAAAGCAGTGAAATTCGATCAGTTCAACCCACAAACGGACAATTGGGACATTTATCTCGATCGGTTAAAATTTTGTTTCGAGGCGAATGGCGTCACGAAGGACGAAGCCAAAAGAGCAAATTTCGTTACAGTTTGTGGCTCGTGGGTGTACGAAACTTTACTTGCGTTGATTACGCCAAAAAAGGCGAGTGATGTGGCTTTCGACGAAATACAAAAAGTTCTAACTAAACATTTTAGCCCAAAACCTAATGAAATATCGGTGTCTTTTAAGTTTTATAAACGAGATCAGAAACGTGACGAATCAGCGGCGGACTATATCGCTTACCTCAGAAGACTGAGTTCCGGGTGTAATTTTAAGGACTTAGAGCGAATGTTACGTGATAGACTTGTGTGCGGTATGCGTGATGAACGATTACAATACGAACTGTTGAAGCGGGACACATTGACTTATCAGGAAGTGGTGGACGCGATATTATCATCCGAAAGTGCAGGGCGAGACGCTCGAATGATTCAAGACTTGGCAGGAGGAACTAGTCTCACGCCGCCGAGTACCTACTCGGCGCCGCCGCCGCAGCCGCTGCCGCCCCCCGGCGGCGCCGAGCCGATGGACATCAATGCGGTTCGACCAAACAACAACAACACTCGATTTTGCTATCGATGTGGCGACCGACATGCCGGAGAGTGTCGTTTCGTCAATGTCGTCTGTCGTTATTGCAAAAAAAGAGGACATTTAGAGAAGATTTGTTTGAGCAAAAAGAATAACACTAATCGAAATGTCAACTTCGCAGAGGAGGAGCGTCTAAACGGTGTTTACTGCGTACAGAGCTACAGTCGCGTGCCGCCGTACGAGGTGGAGGTGTCGCTGGCGGGCGTGCCCGTCCGCATGCAGGTGGACTCGGGCGCCAGCTACTCCATCGTCAACGAGCGCACCTGGCAGTCGCTGCGCACGCAACTGCCGCGCGACGCGCTGCGCCCCGCCGCGCTCTCGCTGCGCACCTGGACCGAGACGCCGGTCCGCCTCATCGGGCGCGCCACGCTGCCCGTGCGCTACAACCAGCGCGACACACACCTGCCGGCCATCATCGCCAATGGAGACGGACCGAATCTTCTCGGACGCGATTGGTTCGCTCCGCTCGACATATCGATGAACATCAATCACGTCGATGACACGACTGCTTCAGAAATGGACAGATGGACATCCAGACATCAAGAGGTATTCCGGGACGGACTCGGTACTTACCGTGGACAACCGGTAGCTATTCATCTCAAGAATGGAGCGACGCCAAAGTTTCTCAAAGCCCGACCCGTTCCTTATGCCATTAAGGAGAGACTAGAAAAGGAAATTGACAGATTAGAAAACGAAGGCGTCTTACGCCCGACATCATACTCAGAATGGGCTACACCGGTAGTACCTATAGTAAAGAAATCAGGAGAAATTAGATTATGCGGAGACTATCGCAGTACAGTCAATGAAGCGACTGAATCGGATACCTACCCGATGCCAACAGCAAACGAAGTCTTCGCTACCGTAGCCGGAGGAAGATTTTTCACAACATTAGACCTAGAACGGGCTTATACTCAGGTAGTAGTTGATGAGGACACTTCAAAACTGCTCACGTTGAATACATGCAAGGGTTTGTACTCCGTACATCGACTGGCGTTCGGTGTAAAAGCATGTCCGGGAATTTTTCAACGTTTGATGACATCCTTGCTGGCGGGCGTTCCCGGAGTAGCCGTCCTGATCGACGACATAATCGTCAGTGGTCGTACGATGTTAGAAATGCAGGAGCGGCTAGACTCGGTGCTGGGAAGAATTGGACGAGCAGGACTTCGGCTCAATAAAAACAAATGCAAGTTCGCCAGGAAACAAGTCGAATTTCTTGGATTCATTATTGACTCGGAGGGCATCCATCCGGCACGCAGCAAAGTGGACGCTATTGTGAATACGCCTGAGCCCAAAAATGTTCGAGAACTGCAGGCATTCCTCGGCCTATACAACTTCTACGAGAGGTTCGTACCACACAAAGCGACTATACTAGAGCCGTTACACAGGCTACTGGAGACGTCTCAGGCATGGAAGTGGACAGAGCGTGAACAAGACGCATTTGATACGGCGAAACGTTTCATAACGTTTGACCTGACGCTGGTGCATTATGACATAAATAAGACGCTGGTACTTACTTGTGACAGCTCCGAATACGGAGTCGGCGCAGTGCTATCTCACGAAGGGGAGGACGGCCAGGATCGGCCGATAGCCATGGCGTCCCGGACACTGCACGTGCATGAACGTAGATACTCACAGCTGGATAAAGAAGCGACCTCCATTATGTTCGGCATCACAAAGTTCCACAATTATCTGATGGGAAGACATTTTCGTATAGTGACCGACCACAAACCACTACTGGGATTATTCGACCCCAAGAAACCGATGCCCAATATGCTCTCGCCAAGATTGACGAGAATAGCGATTGCATTGACTTCGCATAGTTATGAGATAACTTACAAGCCAGGACCTCAGATTGGAAATGCGGACAGTTTGAGCCGGTGGCCACAACCGGTCCCTGATGAACCAGAACAACATTTGGGCGAAATTTTGTTGATGGCTGAGACGCCAGAAGACTTCCCGTATGACGTTGAAAACATTGCGTCCGAAACCAGGCGGGACAAGACACTAGCTCAAGTCATGTTCTACATACAGCGTGGTTGGCCTGCAAAAGTAACCGATAATGACTTACGCCTATACTGGCTAAATCGATTAGAACTATCGTTGCAAGAAGACTGCATACTACTGGGTTGTCGCGTGATAATACCACTGACATTACGCCAAGCGGTGTTAAGAATGCTGCACAAAAATCATACGGGCATAGTACAAACTAAGGCGTTGGCCAGGAGTTACGTGTGGTGGCCACGCCTCAATGAAGATATCGAGTCTTTGGTGAGCGGCTGCACTAAGTGCCTGGAACACCGGCACATGCCTCCAAGGACCAGTCACGAATGGATAACGCCAACAAGACCTTGGTCAAGAATTCATATCGATTTTGCCGGACCATTCCACAACAGATACTTTTTGATTATCGTCGACGCATACTCTCGTTGGCCAGAATTATTTATGGTGAACAATGCTACATCGGCCACTGTCATCAAACAGTTGAGAACCGTTTTTGCAACTCATGGCCTATGCGAGGTATTAGTGTCTGATAATGGCACCTCATTTGTATCGAGCGAAACGGAGCAATTTCTAGCAGCCAACAATATTCGCCATGTGACCACAGCACCGTATCACCCAGCAACGAACGGGTTAGCCGAACGTATGGTTCAAACCATTAAGGACAAACTGCGCAAAATGGATGATTTATCATGGGATGTTAGGATTCCTAACTTATTACTAGGTCTCAGAGCCACTCCATGCACCACCACAAACAAAACCCCTGCAGAGCTTTTGATGAAAAGACGCCTACGGACGTTGTTGGACACGATACACCCAGAAAATCTGCAAAATAAAAAGTTTGAGAATCAAATTCGTAGTAACAGTCAGCAGAATACAAGGCAGACAAACGTGGGCCAAAACGTAATGGTTCGAAACTACAGTAACGTGGGGGCAAGATGGTTGCCAGGCAAAGTTGTCAACAAGAGTGGTCCATCAAGTTACCGGATTGAGACAGACGATGGTGCAGTGGTTAGTCGTCATATCGATCAACTTATAAAAAAGAAATCTGTTGAATCCAGGCCAGAGGAGGGAGAGAAATCAGCTACAGTTCCAACACAAGAAGAAACTGTAGCTTCGGAGATTATTGTTAGCAATGATGAGATGGAAATGCAAGAAGCCAGTCAGCCTGATAATATCATACAGATTCCCGATGCTAGTGAATGGGCTGAGATGTTAGGTATACCGCCTTCTGAGACATCTAGCACCAGTGCAGGGAAGATGAAGAGTAAGATGACTGAGCATTCCAAAACTCCATATCAGAGGCCTCATCACTCTAAGGATAATCTGTACCTGTCCTAATTGTAGTTGATTAGTTATATGATTTAATTATTTACGCTTCTTCTAAGCAAATTATGTTTACTTAAGTTTATCATCATGTGTTTGTATTTATCATACTTAAGGGGGGAGATATGTCATATACAGAAATATGGTATTAATTGTGGGTTCTACTTTTCTGCCTTATTTCATAATAATGTAGGTAAATGTAGGTAGTTATATAAGTTTCACTTTCTGTGCAGCTACCGAGCTGATTACATGGTCTACCAAGAAAACATGTGTTTCCTTTAATATCTGGACATAATAAACACAAACTACAGTTGTGAACAGGAAATGTTACACATCAAGCCTTTATACAAAGGGAAGAGCGTAGAATTTTGGAAAAGAAAAGTTACAGAATAAAAAAAGTGCCTACCTGTGGAACTTCAATCTTGTCACTAAGGGTCACCGCACACGGGCCACAGGCCACAACCACAAACGCCGCCACGAGAAGCTAGACGCAGCTACAAAAGTTCTTGAAGCGCGCGACGCGAATCACCTAATACTAATGGTCGCGAAGCTAAAAGTATCTAATCTATAGGTATTCAATACTATGTACGCATGTATGAGTTTTCAGGTAAATGCATAAACATAACAGTGGAATGGTAGGTAGTGTAAATATAAAATTATGTCACGGCGCGTGATGTCTCGTACGCCACAGCATCGTCCAGCATGATGCGAGGATGAAGATATCGACACGACGACCGACCATGTCGCGATGTGGTGACGGTTATGAATTTGAGAACACGAAGACCCGGTGTGATGTTTTGTAGATTGGATCGAGGTACCTATATCTAGATATATGTCTGAGCATAGTCTCGGTCAGACCATGTTACTTCCGTAATTATCTAAGCACCTAAAAGTGAGAACACACTGAGCTGAGCGTATCATCGGAACTGGTCGGGCGTTGTAGTAATCTGGGTTGGGGTTAAAACCCCACGAATGACCTGCAACCTCCCTTTATTAAACATTTTCTTACCTCACAACATAACGTAAATGTCCTTATTTACCAACGCACCTTAAACCTAAAGTATCACATGAGACCGGTCACACAACAGACCAGTAACGCAACTGAGTGTAGCATAACAGTGTATCGCCTGATAGATCTGTGTAACGAAGTTGATTAACACAGTGAAAAATCTGTATAACGTAGTTGTGTAACGCAGTGATAAACCTGTGGAACGTAATTTACCTACGGATATGATATAAAATACGCCACTAATAATGCCACGTAATTCGATCGAAACGTATGTACTTACATTCTAATACACAACGAAAATAGAAACACATTAATCTTATAGATAGCAACATGCGTGGACGGTGTCACTACCGAACACGTTATTAGACATCAACAAGAACATACGAACTTATAATGTAAGACACAACACATAATAGTAATTATAGCAGTGATACCTATGAACGGCATAATTACCGAACACGTTATTATAGGTACTTATAGTAAACCGCGACATACCGTGAGATACCTACAGATGCGTATTGCGCTTGCATCTAATAGTAGGTACCTACCTAAATGTATTGTGAGCGCTTTACACATATACCTACACAGTACATTCCTTAGCCCAGGGCGCTAAAGCAATCCTTTTACACGTGAATATCTAGCATATGCCGGTGAACACGTGAATAACAGGATTATTATGAAAGTTATACCTGTAGGATCTGTTAAGAACTAATATCTAGCACTCACCAAATATCCTGAGGTGAAAACACTGAGCACTGAACACTGACTTGATAATTCTGCGAACAAAACCCACCGAGAACTGATCACGCCATTCGAACGTACCGGCTAAACCGGCGCAAGTCTACCCGCGCTTGCCGCTCACGACAGACTGGCGCCGAGGCTTGTTACTACTCAAAGTGGTCGGGCCGGTGTTGCTATTTTATATCTTTATCTATAATTCTACCTGTGTATACGTCTACGTCGTCGTATCACTCGCTATGAAATGATAATTGCGATTACGTTTCGCGACAAAGCTGATATTTGGCGAGTTTAAAAGCCAGCGTGTTAGCTTTCAGGAAGGATTGTCAACAAGCAGATTGTAAAATAGCCGATGACACTGGGCGAGTTTACACGGTACAAGCGAACTCGCTGGCTTGTAGCTTGTAAACTAGCCGTGTGTCATCGACGCTTTAGTCCAAGTAGGCATTAATAACTGACCTAAATCAATTAATTTATACTTCTCCCGGTAGAAAATTGAACCCACATCTTCTACCCAACTACATTTTTTATTTACAAAACTTTGCGAGTTCCGCTCAAGTCGTTTCTCAGTCGTGGTGGGGACCCCTAAATCACCAACTTTGCCTCATAAATAAATTCAACCGTTGAATTAACGTTAAAACTACGTTCCGCTACGTACTTGGGAAGGGTTTTTAAAGGATTAGCCGTAAAGAGGATATATTGAACATTAAAATCCATTAGGGCAGAAACATTACGCTCGCAGTGTTTTAAATTGTTTTGAAAATTTTGAGAATTTCGTTTTTGTGAGCTAAACTTTCTCTTCTAATTTTTTAACAAATCAATATAACGAGTTAAATTGAATTAAATATTATCAGGGTTTAACAAAAGCATAGATGCCATAGAATTTCAATTAGATTGATTAAGTGACCGTAAACACCACTGAAAAGTCACAGGGAAGCAAAATACGCAAATTCGTTTACTTCGACGACATATTTTTATCAGTTATTTCGATATAAAACCGATTTCTAAAGGACCAATCTGAAGTATATCCTCTTTTTAAATCAGTTTATAAACAACAAAGTAGTGAGGTAACAAACATAAAAAAAATCCAACCGAATTGATATGTTTAAGATATGTTTTAAATTATGAACATACCTACTTTGATTAGTGAAAAAAAAAGGGAAAAAAAGCGTAGGTCTGAATAAAAACAACAATAATCTGATACTTACTTCAAACATTTATTCCCACGTTCCTAAAAGTCATACTTTTATAACAAAACTTCACTACGAGTAGGTTGTAGAACTCTGTCAAAGTACACAACGTCTCAATTGTTACCAAGTAATAATTACTGGAGTTTAGATCTTAGAGTGATATTACCAAACCATTGACTGAAATTATGGATAAAGAAAAAGGTTCTCCGGAACTGAACGATCCAGCAATTTGTCTGTAAATATCTATTCGAAAACTATGCGAACAAAATTTTGTAATATAGGTATTAAATTTTTTCAATGTAAGAAAATAATAGTTTATTTATTAGATTTGAGGTAAAAATACCGTTTCTTATTTGTAGTTTAGTTTTGAGTGCACCCGCTATTGCAGTCAAAATCAAAGTGATTAAAAAAAACTCATAAACCTGCAAAAGGTGTGATATTTAAGTTTAAAGATTGAAAAAGCACGGTATAATTTCGCGAAACCCAATATTCTACTTACGTTCAAACTAAGTCTTACATAGTTTGATTTTTATCACTCTTAGGTTTAAACAGACAAAGTTCTAGCTCCCGAGGGAAGATGTTGCCAGTTAATTAATAACAATTTTGACACAGAATTCGTAAGTTATTTATCTAAGTTAAATATTATATAAATCAGTCTTTTAAATTATATTTAAAATGAAATGTATTTTGACTGATCAAGGTAACTTACACCGACAAGAGCGAAGCTCTTAAATTTGATAAAGTATGGAGTAAAAATATTTCTATAAAAAAATTGGCAGTTTCTGAGAATTTATTCGGTAGTACGAAATTGGCAAGGGCACTACCGTACCCTTAAAAAATTGTTATCTTAATAATAAACATAAAATATATCTTATATAACATATTATATAATTATTATATAATTATAGGATACCAGTATCATATACTAAAAAATTTTTTTTAAATAGAAACCAAATATAGGTATGTAAGTTTAAACAAGGGCAAACTTCTAAAACATATTTGGTCCAAAATACAAAGCAATTCAGACAATAGATACTAAAAATATTTCAATACTTACACTACACTATTTCTTTGGATATTCAAGGTTTCAAAGATACTTATTAATACCACCAAATAGACGTACAGTCAACAACAAAAGTTTTTAAAACAGTTTTTTTTAAAAGCTTTTAACAATCGGTGCTGCTACATTTTCGATTTTCAGACTCGCATTTTGCTCCAAAACAATTAGTGGGTATTGTACGTAGACTTTTTTAATATCAAAAACACTTTTATTACCAACTGTACTTGTCTTGGATATAAATGATATGCTTACAATTAGTTTACTTTAAGTAAATGATACAAAGTTTTTACATTTTGATATTAATTATTATTAATTAATATTTTAGTTGTTATCTGTTATGGTGTGGTGTCCTGCAATGTCCTGTAACAATAAAATTGTTTTTTTTTTATTTCAGATTTTGCTATTGATTTAAATATTTTAATTTAAGCGTGTTTGACGGTTTGTGTGTTTAGACGGATACACTTATAGACGATTATGAGGTTAGACGGATAGACGGTCATGTCGATCGATGTGGCCGAGTGGATGAGGCCCTTACCTTGCGATCTGATGGTCGCGGGTTTGAATCCCCGCTTCGTTCGAAAAAATATATGTATGCATCCCACGTTCTCGCAACGGTGAAGGAAAACATTCTGTAATTCTTTATTGTACACACAAACATATTAGAATACAAATCATAAAAGAAAATACATGTACAAAGGCGAGCTTAACCCTAATAAGAGTTTTCTTCCAGCAAACCTTCTGAGGTTAGAGAGAGGCCATGGAAAGTGTGGGGGCGTGTACAGTAATATAAATAATAATGGGTAAATTAAAATTATGAAGAAGAAAATATATATAATGTTTGAATAAATATATCTAAATACATATAATAAATACTACTAAGATATATACTAAATAAACTAGAATTAATACCTATACATAAATAAATATATAAGTATATATATATATAAATATAAATACTAACATAAATACTGAATATATCACAGTGATAAGTAGTGCTCTTTGACTCTGCTTCTGAAAATGTTTAGTGACTGACTGGCTCTAATAGTGTGAGGAAGAGTGTTCCAAAGTTAGACAGCATGGACAGTGAATGAATCACCGTAGCAGCGGGAGGAATGAACTGGGGTTCTGAGAAGAAGGGACGTCGTAGACCGGCATGGCTGACCGCGAGGGACAAGATAGTTAAAACGCTCACGGAGGTAAAGAGGAGATAGAGGATTAAAAAGTGTGTTATAAAGAAGAGTGAGAATATGAAGGTCACGTCGACGACGGATAGGGAGCCATTTTAACCGAGACCACCGGAGACCGGAATTGGGAAACGTGATCAAACTTGCGCAAACCGAAAATGAAACGGATGCACAGGTTCTGAAGGCGTTCCAGTTTATTAACAAGTTCCTCCGTGGCATCAAGGAAACAGACATCAGCGTAGTCGATGATAGGTCAAAGCAAAGATTGAGCGAGATAGACTTAGTCTCAAATGGAAAAACTTTTGGAGACGCTTGAGGGATTGAAAAGAAAAATTCACACGTTTGCTAATCTGATTAATGTGAGAACCCCACGATAGCTTCCTGTCGAAAATGACGCCCAGATTCTTAGCGTTGCTAGAGAATTCAATCGGCACACAGTCATACACAACTGAAGGAATGGAAAATTGTTCTATTATGTTTAACATATAGGGAGTACCTAAAATCAAGGTTTGAGACTTTGTAGGATTGACATCGCGAGGAAACCGGCATGTCGTAGAACCAAAAGTACGAAAACATGTGTCGAGTGCACGAAAGGAGCCTCTTCGAGGCGCACTTGAAATCCTTTCACCACACTGGTTCGAAAGAACTAGTGACACGAAGATCGACGTATAGATGAATGCACGGGTACACGGATAAACGGTATACAGAGATAAACGGTTTAATGGATTGATATGATAATTAATGCACGGATATACTGTTAGATGAATAGACAGATATACGGTTAAACGGATTTATATATATATATATATATACACGGATATACGGTTCAACGGATGGATAAATACACGGATATACAGAATCAGAATCAGAATCAGAAAATATTTATTGCTTAAACTGTAGTTGGTACAATCAAGATCTTATGTAAATAGGTACAAGTAATTTTACAGTCTTATCCATTACGGATGTACAATAAATTTACTTTGTTAATCTGCTAACAAAAATAACAAATTAAGGTAAAACTTTTGGGCAAATCACATTTTGCTTATAGGTAGGTACTTATAACTTTATAATATTATTAATCCCTATTATAATATTCATTTAAATTATAGAAAACTTTAATTATTAACCACTTTCTTAAAATCAATTTAAAGCTCATTCCTTCCATAAGTTTTACATCAAGAGGTAGATTATTATATATTTTGATAGCTGTTACAAAAGTACTTCTATGGTACATTGAGTTATTACTCTGTTGTATACATATGTTGTGTTTGTGTTTTTCCCTGAAACTTTCAGTCCGAATCGATTTTTTTTCAAAAAACTATTGCTGATTATTCTTTACAAACAGGCAAATTTCTAAGATATATAAAGAGAAACTGTCAAACGAATAGATATATACACATTATATACGGTTAAACCTTCGAGAATCTAGCCAAAGGAGATGTTAATGCAAGGCGTACCCCTCTGTTGGCCATATAACCTTCTGGCCATTCACGTTAAATAAAACTATACGCTGTATTTGATAACTGTGAGCATATTTTAAGATGGTGTGCGAGATTATTATAGTGTGCGTTTACATGAATAAGATTTTGTTAGGCGCGTGTGCAATGCGTGTTTACCTCGTCCCCCGTCAAAAATGGCAGAAATGTATGTTTGCATATTCTGTCGTTTGACGTCTCCTTTTGCTAGATTCACGAAGGGTTAAACGTATAGATAAATACACGGATATACCTATGGTTAAACGTAAAGATAAAAAGACAATACTTACGTCGCGGCACAACGTTCACTGTAGCTTTTGAAGTGCTGTCACTGTCATCGGACTCAGAGCGAGCCTGGAAACTCGTTTCTGTAACAGAATACAACATTTATGCCTACTTGCACCAAACTGTCAAAGACCCTAAGCAATGACTTAACTCGCTTGACAATTCTTAACAGTCAGAATCTGTACTGTTAAGAACTACCAAGCGCGTAAAGTAATTGCCTGGGGACATTGACAGTTTGGTGCAAGTAGCCATTAGACCTGACTGAATAATTATTTTTATAATTTTTACAATAATTCAATAAATCATGTATATTCATTAACTTGACCACGTTGCGATAATTTTAAAAAAAAACACGTGAAACAAAGAGTGTTTTTTTTTTATTTAGAGTTCTTCGCTAAATAAAAAAAAAAAAACATTTAGACCTTCGATCACAGTATACATTACTCATAGAAGTAATATAGTATTATAATCACAATGCCAAATAAAAAGGAGCCACATTGGCTAACTTCTAGTACCTACATTTTGGTCCGAAGCAAAATTTCTAAAAGAGAAATAAAAAGGCTAGATAAATATTATATGTTAAAACTACTAGGCTTTTTCATTATTAATAAAACTATATCGTAAAAGTAACAAACATTATTTGAAAATAGAGATATTTCATTTTTATTGACAGAATGTCTGAAAATTTTCTGTCCTGTATTTCGCATCCTCGGTTTGATACTGTCTATCTGGATGTTCTATAGGAACACCGTTAGTAGTAGGTAGAGGGGTGTAAAATATAAGCCAAAATCACCCACGTAATTAATGGGCGTTTCCTAATCGATGATACCTACACATATTTTTTTTTCCGTAATTGAAACAAAGAGCCAACATTTCCTATACAGAGCAAGAGTAATCCATCAATTATTATCTGTGAAGCATAAAGTTGCGATTCCGAGGTCCAAACTCCGTGGCACAAAACGCCATCAATTTTATTTAATAAGATCAAGATAAATGGGTTTTGGAGATGGACTGATGCCACAGAGTACACTGGGTTTTTAGAGTTACGTAAGGGTCAGAGTGGTACAAGGGTTGCCCACGGGACCCTATTACTGAGCTTTCGATGAAAATAGGTTGTTTTATTTAATGTTTGTTACCTCAGAATTTTGTCTTTTATCAACCGATTAGATTTTTTTTTTTGTTTGAAGGGATACTATACTTTTAGATCGGTCCCATATATTTTATTAAAATCGGCGGCTTAGGTAGTTTAGTTTTAAAATCAAAATAACTGAAAAATGAATGTCGGCAAAGTAGACGAAATTGCGTATTTTGCTTTTTTCAGTTGTATGTCACTAAACAGTCCAATTGAAGTAGGTTGTAGTACTTCCTAGTAGAGTTGTAAATGTTATGTAAACATTTGAAAGGAAAAACTAATTTATAGTCGCTATAACGATTCTTTACTCTTTATGATAACCAGAGGAATCCAATGTGACCCCTTATCAAAATTTTTGTCAAAATCCATCGTGTGCGCCAAAGTTACAGACTCACACACCTATACACTCTTGAAAATCATTATCCACTTTCCTTTGAAGTGGAGTAAAATACTACCTAACAGCATTCATAATTTTTTCGAGATTTTTTTCCGCCGAATCGACAACTTTCTTTGATAATGAGAGCGTTTGAATTTTTTATTACTTGCCAAAGATTTCTCGAAGCAATTAAACTTCGCCCAAGTTTTGGTCCAAATTAAAAAAGATAATTCATAAAACTTGAACAATCAGAATTAATTAACATAAAGTTGAAGGAAAAAGGCAAGTTTTAATCGACTTTTAGATGGTTCTAGCATTTTGTCTAGTTTTTGCAAAGCACTGGTTCATGAAAAATAGTAATTGCATTGGGTTGAATCACAGATATATATGTAGCTACGCATGGATCTAAGGGTTGAATTAAAAATCTTGTTTTTGTTATACCTACTTCATAAAAAATAAGTTCAAAATCTAAAGACTAGAAAATACTTCTGATTAATTACGCTCTAAAAAGTATCAAACAAGAAATTTTCTTATCGCGGCTTGGGTTTGAATGACGGTGTAAGTCATGTGTCACATTTTTTTTGTGTCGAATTAACATTTTAAATTAAATTAAATTAAATTTTAAATTACACTAACTAACTAACTATAAGATAAAATACAATAAATTTTAAATTAAATCAGTAAATTTTTATACTCACCGGTGTCGAATCTTGGTCTATTGGGCAGTCTGCTAGGCAAGTCCTGGTTCTCGACGTGGTCGAACGTTCGGAAGCCGAGCGCGAACTCGGCGTACGGACTTATCTCGAACATTTCTAAACACAACACACAATATTGGCCGCAAGTGAAATCACCGGTGATTTTGTCACTGGTGATTTTTCATCAGTTGCCTGATGTGATAATGTCACATTTTGTTAAAATAATTCACGCATGACGCGACGCCACGCAATCACTCCCACTCACAGTTTACTGACATTATGTTATGTTAATTACGATACGAATGAAATTGTGAATGGTGACAAGTATCATGCATGACATCACATCAGCGTACAAAATCGTCTGTCGGGGCGCGCCGGGCGAATACCACCGGTGATTTTGTAACAGACTTGGTCTCAGAAAGTAACAACTGTTATGTGTGATCAGTTTTATACTATGATAAATAACATGTTACTCGGTATAATTTCCATTCCTAGAAGGAACATTTTAGACTGAGTATGCTTTGCTTACCACTTTTCCCCCCTTTGACTTGATGCGCAGGGGAAGTGTATATCCGGGGGGCGGAGTATCTTTCCTTCTGCGCTTGTGACGTCACGCTCTCGTGTCTTGATTTCGCGTCTTCAGCTATCGAGTGCCGATATTGAGACGAGAATGATTGCCTATGATATAAAAAAAACATTATTCTCACGTCAATCCGCTGCTGTAGCCATGACAAAAATCATACTTCATATTTAAAAAAAAAAAACTTACCGATGCCTCTTGAAGAGTATGCAAACGAAGGCCGTCAGACAGACCACCAGCAGAACAGAACTACAGATTATGACCAGCATATTCAGGTCTAGAAACTCTGAAGGTGGCCCGATCTCCTCTGTCACAAAAAAATATATTTTTGAAATGTCATTTAAGTAGGTACTTATTTAAATTATTTGGGTAACAATTAACAAGCTCTGCTTAGTTCAGTTAACGTTCTTTTTATCGTGTCACTAGTTCTTTCGAACCAAATTTATGATTAGAAATGAGTAGGTATATTAGAGGAAGTCTGAAAGTAGCGCCAGTGACAGATAAGTTGAGGAATAACAGGTTATCGTGGTATGGGCACGTGATGCGGAGGGATGAATGTCATGTCACTAGAATAGTGTTAGATATGAAAGTGGATGGATTTACGAGGAGAGGAAGACCAAAGAAAAGATGGATGGACTGTGTGAAAGAGTATATGAACAAAGCAGGCGTGAGTACAGATATGACGGCTGATAGAGACGAGTGGAAGAAGAAGACGTGTTGTGCCGACCCAGCCTAAGTGTGGGATAAGGGCGATGATGAGTTCTTTCGAACCAGTGTGGTGAAAGCATTTCAAGTGCACCTCGAGGAGGCTCCTTTCGTGCACTAGACACAATGTTTTCGAACTTATTAGCTTCTACGACATGCCGGTTTCCTCACGATGTTTTCTTTCACCGTTAAACACGTGTTTTAATTCACACATAGATTTTATGAACAGAAAAACCCATTGGTTCCGACCAACCATCGATCGACCGACACTCGGCCAACACGGCTCGATAACATGAGAAATATCCAAACAAGCTTCGATACAAATACGCTTGTCAAAAAGCTTGGTGACGGGACTGAATAACAATGTTTCTAACTTTGATAACCCTGATCAGTAAGTTCGAAAAGCAAAAATTTATGCATAATTTCCCGACATTGACATAGCACAGAACTTAAGAGACGTTTTGTCAATCGAAACTTTCGTCATTAAGCTCAAGACGGTACGAAATTACGTCGTTAATATCACCAAAGTTGGAGATGTTTTGACGTGGTGACATGGAATAAGTACTTAGTAACAAAAGTAACAAACATTATTTGAAAATGTAGATATTTCATATTTCAAAATCAAAAAATCAAAATATATTTATTTCAATAGACACACATCTTAGGTCTAAAAATTTTTTTACAATTTTGGTAGCTGATATCTATATATATTTAACCAAGCGGGGTCGGTTTTGTTATACACTCTGAACTAGTTTGGACAACTGTATCTCGGAGCGTATAACTAGCCGCCTCGCAAGGTGTGCTGTTTTACAGATTTGTGCACTTCAGTGTGTGTACTGTAGCAGGTATTAGTACTGTGCCTAAGTTATGAGTATGTGTGTTTGTTGTGCAGTGTTTATATTATTTTACAGAGTAGGTATAGGTATAGGTAAGACCTTAAGTACATATATAAAAGAATGTGTTCTTCTTCAGCCCTACGACATTCGTCTTGGGTTCAATTAGGTACTTAGTTTAAGTACCTAATTGCTGAAGGACATTTCTTGTAAGTAGGTATGTAGTAATACATGTACTTATATTATGTTAATCTAACCTAAATATAAAGTATAATTTAGCAACATTAAGGTGTACAATTATAAGATTTAGTACTTAAGTTAAAATAGTGTAGTAGTAATGTAAGATATACATAGAATGAGGATTATATATAGTTATATATAGTTGTATGTAAGCATATAAATGATTTCTCCCTCGATAAATAAAGCACCTTTAATATAGTTACTCAGTGTGTTTCATTAATTCTTCTGTCTGATCATAGGATAGTGATTTTAGATAGTGGGTTATAGTTTCTTTACATTGGTGGTGTGACTTATCTTTCAGCTGACATTGCCTGGATATTTTGTTATAAATAATAGGACCTAGGTAGGGGAAGAAGTGATGGGTAAATCTTGTTCTGAAATTTGTTAGTGCGTAAACATTATCCTGACGGCGCTTGTTTGTTAATATTACCGGTATTTTATGCTGTTCGATAATAATTGCCTTAATGAAGCATTGCCGAACTGTTAGTATCGGTAATTCGGAATACAGCTCGTAAGTTGGGTAGCGGAACGGCTTGAAGGTCATTACCTTGAGTAAGGCCCTTTGGGCTCTTTCAAGTGTAAGTAGGGATGTTTTTGGGCAACCCCCCCATGATTGTATGCAGTAGGTCAGTAAGCATTGACCAAGGGCGAAATAAATTGTAGTTAATTGACTGACATCACAAACATGGCGCAAGGATTTGAACACATAAATAAGTTTTCTTAGTCTACCGGATAATGTTTTAATGTGCGATTTCCAGTTGAGATGGCAGTCTATTATTACGCCAAGGTATTTAATTTCTCTAGTTGGAAGTACTTCCAAGCACGATCATACTTCTTCTCTTTCACATTGGTGAGATATGATTTTAATGACAGATGAGGACGGCTGACTATTACTTTTCATGCTGAATGGAATGTATTTAGTTTTTGAAATATTGAGCGTAAGAAGGTTTTGGTCTAGCCAGCTGACAACCGTTTTGAAGCCTCTGTTTGCGACTGTATTTGTGGCTTAGTATACACCACAAGTTTTTAATTACCAAAAAAACTTGAATGGGCAATGCAGAAGGGGTACTGCGTTGTATCTGTGCAGTCAGAACTTTTGGTTACTACAAAATGACCGAGTGACAGCGGGGAGAGTGCGGCACCCGAGCCGAGCTGCAGCGAGCTGGCGCGAGCTAGGAACCCGGGTTTGCCAAACAATGAATGAAACTCAAATACTTATGTAATTATCAATTATGCGTACCGATTGACGCAAGGCCATAGCTAAACGACTAACGGTAACAGAAGGTACCTATGTCTAATATTTATCGTATTTATTTTGAAATAAATCGCATTTTTTTTTTAAGTTTTTCTGGCAAAAGTATCAATGTTCAGTAATAGCAACTGATTATGCGTAATATTATTTCTGGTAATTAAAAACTTGTGGTGTATTTGTTTAGATTTATTTTTGTCGGCGTCGTTGACAGCTGTGACTCGCAGCTGGTACCAGCTAGCTGTCACAACATCATTGCACTCTGCTCACCTCCATCGTCGAGCCGGCGTCGTTGACAACTGTCACAACTACTCACCTCCATCCACAGTCTTGGTGTACACAGTTGTACACAGTGGTGGCTGAGCCGGCGTCATTGACAACTGTGACATCTACTCACCTCCATCCGCATTCTTGGTGTACACAGTTGTACACTGTGGTGGCTGAGCCGGCGTTGTTGACAGCTGTCATAACCACTCACCTCAAACGACATTCTTGGTGGCATAGCTGTACACAGTGGTGGCTGAGCCGGCGTCGTTGACAGCTGTCACAACTACTTACCACCATCTGCATTTTTAGTGGCAAAGCTGTGGTGGCTGAGTGATGTGTATGCGCCTACGTTTAAGCATAGCCTATAAAGTACATATTATGTAACAGTGGTGCGGCCATCTTGTGACCCCTTTGTCTGACAGTAATAAACGACGTATCCTTTCAGAAAGTTGTTTACTAACATATAGACCACTGAGCCGGCGTCGCTGACAGCTATCACAACTACTCACCTCCATCCACATTCTTGGTGGCATAGCTGTACACAGTAGTGGCTGATCCGGCGTCGTTGACAGCTGTCACTCGCAGCTGGTACCAGCTTGCTGGTGCGAGGTCGCCCACAGCGAATGAAGTGGGTGTCGACCTTAATGGAGGTGCTTGGTAATGGCCTTCTATGTATGACCAGCCTAAGTGGCTTTCTATGGGCTGTAGGAAAAGGTACACGGTTAATACAATGTTATAAACTGTAGCATGAATTAGATAGTAGGTATACACACCAGAAGTTTTTAGTAACCACAAAAACTTAATTGGGCAATGCAGAAGGCGTATTACGTTGTATCTGTGCAGTCAGAATATTTGGTTACTACAAAATGTCAGAGTGACAGCGGCGCGAGTGCGGCGCCCGAGCCGAGCTGCAGCGAGCTCCGAGTAAGCTAGGTACCCGAGTTTGCCAAACCATGAAAGAAACTCAAATTATTATCAATGATACGTACCGACTGATGTATCAAAAGTCATAGGGAAACGATTAACGGTAACAATTATTATCAAATTTATTTTGTCTAAAATATTACATAAATTTTCAAGTTTTTTTGCCATATCTGTTTTCAGTAACGGCAACTGAGTGTGCGTATTTTTAATCTCTTGATTAAAAATTTGCGGTTTGGAATAATAATAAATAGAATATCGAATAGTTTTATCTCAATAACACGTAAGTACTACTCGGGCGAATGAACATGACACCTGGCTGACACGTGGCTCGGAACTTAATGCGTCCCCCGCTGCCCCGCGCGGCGCCCTCCGTGTTTCTTCTTCCTCTAATTGCGAAGCCTTATCATTACTTATCATTACCAAGTATTGCAGGACCTGTTCTCTATCAAGATTATCCAATTCCACGCTGTACTTTGCACAAGCGTCATTCGAGCCAGGTGTCATGTTCATTCGCCCGAGTAGTACGGACAGCAGCTTAAACCACTCACCGCTTTATTGTCAGTTCTGATCCACATTGTAGAGCCGAAAGGGCGGTAGTCGACGTCCCATTTTGTGACGTCACATCCGCCGTCGTCCCATCCGCTAAGCTGGATGTAGATGTGAGTGGCGTTGCTCCAAAGCCAATCGGTGGATGGAGGTGGCACAGGGGCTACGAATTAATGGTTATTTTCACTTCTCATGCTCATAAAGTTCAATTTTACGAACCAAAACGGGGGGTGAGAATAAACTTCATTTTAGGCCCTAGAGCAAAAAAGTGATTGCTTATAAAATCTGTTCAAATAGGTTCAGTTTGTAATAGGTTTCATACCGGAAGTCAAGAAGTTTATTCACATTTCGAACTTCCAACACCAAGGGCCTGAAGCAAGCCATTTTATACGAGACTTTTATCAGGCGAAGTCGAAGGCGAGGAAGGATATTCAAGTCGAGTATAAAATGGGCTTCAGGAACGTGGTAGATAGATACATAAGATTTTCTACTTGAATTGCGAGGAAGTTAAACAAACTAAGACTGAAATGAGCGCCCATTATGTAATTCAAAAACAGAGACAGCCACTCAATATTACCACGATATTCGAAATTAGTTATACTAAGGATCATAATACCCCGATCTATGAGTATTATGTAGGACCGAAGTTCAAAATTAGAAAAAGTTACCTATTAACCTATTACAAACTAAACCTCTTTGAACATATTTTATAAGCAATCACTTATAGCCCTAGGGCCTAAAATGCAGTTTTACTCCCCCTAAAGCAAGCATGAAGTTGAACTTAGCTAATAACTGATTAAGTTAACAACCAAATACCCTACCACAGAGTACTAAGAGATACACAAACCCTACTAGTTTAGTGACTTATTCCCAAACGATCCCAAAGTATTCTCACCTGATCCCAGCGTAGTCACATCAACATGCGCCGGCGCAGAAGTCCCAATATTATCTGTAGCGGTTACCCTTATGGTATACTTGGTACCACATTTAAGACCTGCAATCGTATGCTGATGGGTGCCAAGTAGACGATTCTCTTTGTTCATAGGCCACGCTTCCAACCATAGGCCGTCGTTTTCACGGTAAGTTAGGTTATAGGCTGAAAAGGCAGATCATAAAACTTAATAAATAGTATAAATATATCCTATCCTACTTCCTACTAATATTATAAACGCGAAAGTTTGTAAGTATGGATGGATGACGCTCATTGTCCGGTAACGCTGTCATTGTCCGGAAACGCTGGTAGTCACGTTAAACTATCGTCCGTAAACCAACTTTTACAGACATACTTTTTTTTTTAAATCGGTTTATAAGCAAAATATTCTGATGTAACAACGATCATAAAAAAATTTAACTATTATTGATAACCTCATCATTTTTGAAGTCGGTTGAAAAATCTTAAGAAACGTGATTCATAAATTAAAGCGCAAAGTGCGCAGGCAAGTTCTCATAAATACTTACTAATAGAATTCATTGACTCATTTCTCCTTATCTCTTCCCACTCCACTTGTATACAATCTCTATAAGGCGTGGCGCGTAGTGTAGGAGGTGATGGTAAGGGCAAAGCTCTTACTGTGTACACAACTGAGTCAGAACCGTACAGGTTTTTAGCTAAGCACGTGTAGTTTCCACTTAGCGATTGATCAATACCTGAAAAAAAATCAGAGCTACAGACCTGAAAACGACAACCCAGACTATGTATCTATCGTTATTAAACTTTATAAAATGACAGTTATTTCGAACCTTTCTTTTATCAACAAAATTAAGGAATATAAAGTTTTGTCTTTCTATGTATAAGAACTTGTTACACAAAATTTGGATGTGATGATTTTTTCTTCTTACATTCAAAACGATTTTTTGATGTGTGAACATCTTTGCTTTCGCTTTCTGTAAATTTTTCGGAGTAATTTCATGAAAATGGGACGGAAGTGTGTAACAGGAAGTGTTACCAATGTTATAATTATGAAAAATGTATGATAACCTATCTCAGAAAAATATAGCAAATAGAATCATTCCAATTTTAAATATTGCTTAATACCAAGGTGAGATGTCAGATGTTACACATGACATCATATGCGACTACTTTGTTTTATCAAACCCTAATTTTTTTTATTAAACCCTGGGGTTTGAGTGAAATATAATTTCAAATGCAATAAGATTATTGTGACTGTCGTCACTCGCAAGAATCCATAGTACCTCAACTATAAATAAATCGTCAAAGTTTTAAAACTTATTGTTCCGCAGATAAAGTTTATTTTGCATTGCAAATTGTGCTGCACTGTTTTGAATGTCCAGATAAGTTTATGCATTTCTTATTATAAAACTTTTAGCTCGAGAAGTTTGTTTCGAACTGCTTCAGACAGTGCTCAAGATTCAGACTCACAAGTTGAGTTATAATAATAAATTTAATTAAAACATTAAAGCAAGTATTTTAAAATGTATAGGTATTTATCTTAATACTTTAAACAGTATTGTTTTTGTTTGAGAATTCTTAAGAAAACCTAACTGAAACAGTAACCTAACAACAATACTTAATATTAGATTAATATTAATTGTTTTAGGTCTGTACTTTAATAAAATAATTCCCGTCTACATGATGTAATGTCATGATAAATCGTTGATACCATTCGTATTACGGGGAAGCCATAATGGGAAAATCTGAAACAAATTTCAAAATTTGCTTCCGATTCCTAGGTCTAAACAACAATAATATCAATTAAACTGCACTTTCAGTAGCATACGCTTACGCTTAATCTATGTTTAAATACGGTATTGCAAACTGGGGAAAATTTCATTCGAATAAAATATGTAAAAGCACTTACTTTTGATGAGTAAACTGTCGTCTCGATTTCTGTTGAACCTCGGATGGTGGGTGATAATGTTCTGGTTGTGATACCACACGGTTCTAGGTGGTGGGGAACCTACGCTCCTACATTCCAGAAGTAGAGGATTCCGCACTGGCACAGTTATTATTCCACCTAAAGATGCTACGCCCGCTACAACTAGAAATAAACTTATTATCAGCTTTCGATGGTTTTGAACACACAAACATACACATAATAAGATGTGTGAAAATTTAAGTTAAATTTATTGATTACTAGCTGGTGCCCGCGACTTCGTCTGCGCAGCTATCTTTATAAATTGTAGTCTATGTGTTATTCTGATGTATAAGCTATATTATTGTAAAGTTTCATTAAAATCCATTCGGTAGTTTTAACGTGAAAGAGGAACAAACATCCATCCATCCATCCATCCATCCATCCATCCATCCATCCTTACAAACTTTCGCGTTTATAATATTAGTAGGATATAAAATAATTTTCCGTTGGGAGGTATCCCCTGCAGGATGCCGTCTAGGTAGGTGCCACTACAGAGCCCGATATTATGTCGCAAATCAGTAAAGTGTTAGCATAACTGTGTTCTGGTTGGAAGGGTAATGAAATAATGTAGCTAATGAAATTACTGGACTTTTAAGACTGACCATCAAAATGTCTCAAGGTGGACGAGCGCTATAGCAGTGTTGCACTGGCTTATGTTAATCAAAGCCCTGTGTAGCGCTGTTATGGTTATAGGCAGGCGTGACCTCTTACCATCAGGAGAGCGCCTAGCTAGTCTCCCCACTTGTTAACATAAAAAACGCATCGTTAGAATTTTGCTCCATTAAGACCCAATATATTTAAAAGTCAATCAGACTCCGCACTGATAATCCTAAAAGTGCAACTATCTACTTATATGAGCTAGACTGACCTCTTTGCAACGGAGTGTTGGTAACTCTCCGACTCTCAGGGCCCTCCCCCACTGCTGTGCTAGCCGTCACCCAAACATCGTACTGTCGGCCTTCGACCAATCCCTTCAGCTCGATCGTCTGGGCGTCAGTGGAGTCTGCGTCTACACGTAATCCTTGCGGGCCGTCGTTGCTATGGGAACGAAACGCCGAGGTAACACGAATCAGACCTCTCTACAATGATACTGATCTCAGTTATCATCATCATCATGTCAGTTTCTGGACTGCCTATCCTGGATAATATGGCCTCCTCCATAGACACCACGATGAGCCTACTTCATCCTCCAAAATTTCACGACTGAACAGAGATTTTACACGAGTATAGGTAGAAATGTTTATGCAGAAATAATACGGCAGATATAGAGAGTTTTAATGTACGATATATTTAATACACATTATTATGAGTATTTAGAATAATAATAATGGATAACCTACGATTATAAACACGAGGAAATTCAATTGAATTAATAAATTATCTAATCTATCTAATAAGATAAATATTAAAATTCGTTATTGAATGCAAGCTAAATTAAGAGAAAAATACAAAGGAGATCAGTTAATTTTTTCTTCCTTGGTATTTTTCGTTGTGTAGTAATTTTCCTCTTTTAGATCCCGTTTCAATATAACACCCAGTCTGAGTGTTATGAAATATACAATTTCAACCAGACTTAAAAACGAGAATCCTAAGAATAGTCCGAGCAACCCTCCAATATTGGCTAGGAAGTCAGTCAACCCGAACAGCTCCGAGCGACGCATCGATACAAACTCAGGTTTCTTGAAATACACATGTATTTTTGAGAATTTTGTTGAATCGTAGAAATTACCATAATTTGGATAATATTCTTTCATAACAAAATTAACATTGTAGGGTGTCTTGAGAACTTCTGCGTCGTATTCCACAGTGTTGCACGCTGGCAGACATCGGCAGCCCTCATTTGATTTCATGAGATCCAGTTCAAGCTCTCTTTTTGCCATATATTTATACGCACCTTTGATGCAATAAACGCGTCTTTCAGCACAAATTTGACTGCTGTTATCGTGCGGCATATAATACCCGACGCAGTCACATTTCTGAAATGTATAATTAGACAAACATTCCGCACGACAATTTTTTGAGGTATATATCTTGAAATATCGCAGCTGCTTGTCTTTAGGAAAATAGCATTGTCGGATTTCTGGTGGGTAATCAGAGAGCTTTTCAGACGTGCTCAGCTTATGGAAGCTAGTTGCCAACAAAGAGACTTGATCGTCGAGCGCTGCGTAGTAATGTATCGATGATTGCGGGAAGTCAGCTGGATGTTGGATGTATATTTTATATCCAGAGTTGAAACCATTACATAACGAATTTCTGTCAATTACTTTAGTAAACATCACGACTGTAAGATCAGGATACGCACTGTTCTCACCACCACGGTATGGAAAGGGGTCCGTTTCTGTGGCTGAATAACCATCTTCTAGAGACCATCCACGCGTTGGCGTATCTCTTTCTGAATACTTGTAATCTGACTGCACCGTATCACGAAACATTTCCTCAGCTGATATGCCGTTCATGTTGAAACACAATCCTTCAGCTGTGTATACTTTTCTAAACAAATTGTCACAAGAAAAGTTAGAGTTGTGCTGCCAAAAACACGTTTTCAAAGAATAAGGTGCTACTTGATTAATGTGGTCAATGATGCTCGCATTAGTGAAATTTCTGCCCGCGTCTAAGCCATATCTTTTAAATGAACTATCACAGACAATTCTAACATCATTGAACATTTCTTTTTCATCATCGGAAATGCTTTCACTACTATTACGCCTATTTTTGAATTCAGTTTCTTTTGCACTTATATTGTAGACGGTAGCTCTGCTCTTGACCTGCGGGCAGATGGTAATGGAGGGGAAGGGAACTTCGCCGACGGACACGAGCCGCTCGCTGACCGTCACGATGACGGGGCTCGTGCGCCACTTCACGTACACGTTCCTGATGAGAAATGAGCATAGCCCGACGCTGACCGCGAAGGTGGTGATCCAGAACAGCTTCTCGAGTAGCGTGAGTCCCCGCTCGGTGACGTAGCGCAGTCCGTGCAGCGTGGAGTTCTTGGCGTAGTCCAACAACAGCTCAACGATAAGCAGCTTGCGTCGCTGGCGTCGTTGCTTCTCTCCATTTTCTATCATTGCCAACTCGGTGTTCATTTTCAGGTTCGCGCTTGTGCACTGTTCGGTGGCGGAAAGTTCACTAAATAGTGATGATTCTACAGCCTTTTTCTGGAGTAAATTAATGAAAAAATATCTTAATACGTTAGGGAACTAGAAACCATCAAATTAATGATATAGCTTTGCCCTAATTGAAGTTAACACAATTAAAAAACACGCCTCCGTTTGTATTATTAGGTTAATTGCAGACTTTTAAGGACAAACTAGACACTCACAGGACCTAGCTTGCATTGTATCACAAGGATTTGAACTAAATCTGTATTAAATTTTAACATTTATCAGGTGCGTGATTTTGGCGTTATTCACTATCAAACATTCGTCCATAATTTTTTCTAACATCCTCACAAACTTTCACTTTTTTATTACGAGTATTGATGATAATATTTATTCATATATGAACTCGTTAGTATTTATTTCTTTAGGGAACTCTTTAATTAGTTGATTTATTGCTGTAAAACAGAAGCCCTAGTTAATTAGCTCACACAAATTGTATTAGGTGTAGCGTTATTGTTAATAAATTATTAGGTACTTTATAATTAGTTAACGATGTTTACACAGTGTTATTAATATATGTATATGAATAACGGAAGGTTCCCACCTTTTCCTAGACCAAATAGAAGGTGGGCTGATGATATTACACAAGTAGCAGGCAAGACCTAGACATCCCTCAAACGCAAAGAATGGAAGAAGCTGGAGGAGGCCTTCACCCGAGGAGGGATCCACATCCAAAACAAAGACACTAACCAACTAACAACTAGCTTAAGTAACAACTAATACCAATTTACTAACATTAATGTAAAAAACCATTTATGATGTTGAAAATAAAGGCTATTTTTTATATGAATAACGGTGTTCCTACTTCCTATAGAACACCAAGATAGACAGTATCGAACCAAAATGGATGTGGTATATAGGACAGAAAATTTTCAGACACCCTGTCAATAAAAATGAAATACCTCTCTCAATTTTCAAATAATGTTTGTTTCACTTTCAGCTCCTGATCAATACATCCACCAATTGATGTGTAACATCTTTTGTTTTCTGTCAGTTTCTGGCGGTGACTTTGTGAAATATAACGGAAGTGTGTATCAGAAAGTTAGTCGTCAGTTGGTACCAACCTCAGAAAAAATAAGTAAATAGAATGCTTCCTAATTTAAATGAAATGTCAGATGTCATCATATGTTGCTAGGTTCTCGAATTATCATGCGATTACTGTAAGTAGTACTTAGTCTTATTACATAATAATAATACTTAGCTATGTTTTTTTTTCTTTAACGTAGAACGTAAATGTGTCACACATTTACGTTAAAGAAAAAAACTGCTACACAGTTCTACTGTAACATAGTTCCTATATATGTATGTTCTGTTCTGAATAAATAAAATTTAAATTCTGTTTTTTTTGTTTTGTAAGTCAAGCTCGCGGTTTTTTTTTTAAATATCTACTTCCACTTCTTTAGACTATCTATCTGTCAGTCTAAGCCTTTTGTGTATTGATTGATTTAAATGTTAACTTACTTGGAAGTAGGCTTGCAATACACGGTGTAGTGCAAAAGTCTGCCGTTGGGTTGTTTCGGTCTCTTCCAGCTAACCAGCAGAGTGTTTGACGATTGAGACAGCAATTTGATCTCCGCCGGCGCTTCGGGAACTGATTTATGAAAAAAGATTTTTTAAGAACAAATAAGATTTTCTTAGAACAAAAAAGATTTAATTAGAACAAAAAAATCTTAGAACACAAAAGATTTTTATGAAACAAAAAGATTTTCTCAAATGAAAGCGATTTTCATAGAACAGAAAAAAAAATTTGAACAAAAAAGATTTTCTTGGAATAAAGTCGATACGTGAGGAAACCGGCATGTCGTAGAACCTAAAAAGTTGTAATGTCTTTAAGTAAGCAATGTCACTGTCAAAGTTGACAGTGACATAGCTTTGTGTCCGTCAAATTAACATTGAAAGCAATATATGTATAAAACAATTGATTTGACGAGACGAGTTGTTTTTGAGTTGGATTATTAATATGATCTTCGAGGTGCACTTGAAAGCCTTTCACCACACTGGTTCGAAGGAACTAGTGACACGATAAGAAGAATTTCAGTACAGGATAGGATTACAGCTGTTGCTGCATATAAAAAAAAGATTATGACCAACTGGACGACACGGTTTGCCACTCAGGCAAGTGTGTTGAACTGCCACGTCGGTGTCGTGAGTTCGTTTCCCGCTTCAGGATAAACATTTGTGTGATGAACATTGGTGTTTGTCCTGAGTCTGAGTGTTTTCTAACTATTCTATGTATGTATTAAAAAAACGGACTTAACCATTCTATCAGTTATCTGGTGCCCATAGTACAAGTTTGCTTAGTTTCGGGCTAGATAGCATTGTGTGAAATACCTAAAATATTTATAAAAATAGAAATTAATACTTACCATCCTGAAGTGTAGCGCACACTATGGGATACGAAAACGGTCCAAGTCCATAGTTGGAAAATCCAGCCACTTTGATTGTATAATTTGAGTATTGTAGCAAGCCTTGCAGTCTCAGCTCCGTCACTAGCGACGTCGCGTTATTCCAATGTCGACCTTACAACACACACAATAAGGTCTAAAATACAGACAAGCTAGTACAGATCGAGACAATAGTGTCACTTTGATTGTGTAATTGGAATATTGTAGCTAGCTTTGCTGTTTCTGCTCTGTCACTAGCGACGTCGCGTTGTTCCAATGTCGACCTTACAACACACACAATAAGGTCTAAAAAACAGACAAGCTGGTAGAGATCGAGACAATAGTGTCACTTTGATTGTGTAATTAGAATATTGTAGCTAGCTTTGCTGTTTCTGCTCTGTCACTAGCGACGTCGCGTTGTTCCAATGTCGACCTTACTACACACACAATAAGGTCTAAAATACAGACAAGCTAGTAGAGATCGAGACAATAGTGTCACTTTGATTGTGTAATTGGAATATTGTAGCTAGCTTTGCTGTTTCAGCTGTCACTAGCGTTGTTCCAATGTCGACCTTACAATACACACAATAAGGTCTTAAATACAGACAGGCTAGTAGAGGTCAAGACAATAGTGTGAATTTGATTGTGTAATTGCAGTATTGTCTCAGCACCCTCACAAGAAACGGCGCATGGTTCCAATGTCAACCTTACGTCAGAAACAATAAGGTCGAAAGCAGAACTGACTCAGCAAAGTAAATGAGGCTTCTTATACTTATACCTAAGTGGCACAGAAAGTAACTTGGTAATTATCACTTACAATTTTTTTATGTGTAACATCTTTTCTCTCGCTTTCTGTCAATTTGTGGCAGTAATTTCGTGAAAATGGGACGGAAGTGTGTAACAGGAAGTTGGCCGTCAGATGGTACCAATCTCAGAAAAATGAAATAAATAGAATTATTCCAAATTTAAATATTGCTTATTACTAAGGTGAGATGTCAGATGTTACACATCATAATATGCGACTAATTTAACGCACACTCGTTTTTTTAGTCTTTTTTTTTTTCGGATGGACGTTGAAAAAAAAGGAGCAGGATAGACAAGGAACTAATAACACACTAACCTTATGCCTACTTGCACCAAACTATCTAAGTTCCTAAGCAATGACTTTACTCGCTTGACAGATCTTAGCGGTCTGAATTTGAACCGTTAAAAACTACAAAGCGAGTAAAGTAATGCTTAGGAGCTCTGGCAGTTTGGTGCAGGTCGACATTAAGGGGAATCCTCAAGGCAAATGTCCATACAAAATGTTTCGGACAAATACTCAAAAAGTACACGCTATTATAGTAATTTCTTCACACTATTCGTTTTGTCCATGTTTTTTGATTTCGTCAACAAAAAAAGTGAAAGGTTTCATACTTTAATTTAGATTTTATACGTGTTTTTAAGTTAGTAGTGTTAATTTTATAACACGTATAAAATCTAAATTAAAGTATGAAACCTTTCACATTTTTTTTTGACGAAATCAAAAAACATGGACAAAACGAATAGTGTGAAGAAATTACTATAATACGGCGTACTTTTTGAGTATTTGTCCGAAACATTTTGTATGGGAATCGGATTTGAGGATTAGCCTTAAACTCGTTATCTCAACTTAGACATAACTTAGCGTGAACTTCAACTTATCCGAAGATATTTGCATGACGAACTTTCAATGGACCTTCGAGTTTGGGATAACGTTGATTGTGTCCGTGGCTCAACTTAGCAGTAATTTTGAGTTCGGCTTTGACAAGTTTGTTTCAAGAGATGTGTAACTTTGGTGAGATTTTGAAAGCATTACGGTCGCCGCAAACGAGGCACCGACCACAAGTTGGCGACCGTCAGTACACATACATATTGTCACTGTAGCGCGCTCGTTTGATGCCAGTCTTGCTCACAAAACGGTGAAGAAAAACATCGTGAAGAAACCGGCATGTCATAGACAGAGGGAATAAAATGTTCAATGGCACGTGACATCCGCCAATCCGCAATGGGTCTGTGGATTAAGAACCATTTGCTCTCCTATCCGAGAGTAGGCCTGGGTCCCAGCTGTGGGAAAATTATAGATCCTTATTCCTTATTTTTTTTGTATAACATACTGCCGACAAAAAAAAAACAGCAGTGTCGATTAGCTGATTAATGTAGGACTAACATTTTAGAAACAGCAAGTGTGTGTGAAATTTATTGAGTGAGTGAGAAAAGTGGGCGAGTGCAAAAGTGAATGAGTACAAAAGTGATTTAGTGAGTTAAACAGTGAGTGTTTAAGTGAGTGCGTGTTGAAGTGAGCGAGTGTAAAAATGAGTAAGAGTCAAGCGAGTGAGTGTAAAAGTGAGTGGGTATAAAAATGAGTCAATGTAAAATTGAGTGAGTGCAAGAGTTAGAAGTGGGTGAGTGTAAAAATGAGAAAGTCTTAAAGAGAATCCCTAAAGATGTAAAAGTGATTGAGTATAAAAATGAGTCAGTGTAAAATTGAGTGAGTATAAAAGTGAGTGCGGGTAAAAATTAGTGAGTTACAATTTCCACTTACTCTGCGCAGCGTACAATATGGTGTAGCCAATCAGGGCCCCGGCTTGTTTGTGTGGTGGTATGGGTTGCCAACTAACCCGCAGTGCAGTAGAAGTCACTGCACTGCACTCTACAGAAGTCGGTCCTTCTTCCGGTGCTAGAAAAAGGTTATTTATTATAAAAAAAAACTGTTTTTTAAGCAATATTATGAAATATACAGGGTGAATTTTTCCACTAGACTAAGATGGCCACATTCTTAAACATTCACACACTCACACCCCTGCTGCACTAGGATTCCCTGTGTCGCAGGTGGCATGGACACATACAACACATAACAACATCCAAGACCCGAGAACAAACATTTGTGTTCGTCACACAAATATTTGCCCCGGCCGGGGATCGAACCCGGAACACCGAGCTTCGTAGGCAGGGTCAGTACCTAGATCTATGTCTGTGGTCAATACCAACTAAGCCACGGTGTCGTTAACACTATTGAAAAATGCTCAAAGGACTCTCGTGAGCGGATTTTTGTGTAGTTTTTGGACTCACGTGGGCGGATTTTCATGTAATATTTTTTTTAAAGTATAAATGGATGAGATGGAATTTTAAGGCCCTTGCCATGCATGTTAGTAGGCTTGTGATCAAACGAATATATATTTACATTTGACAAACATTAAAAAGCTTAAAGTTTAAAAAAAAAACTGAAAACCCGAAGGCGAAATAATTAGGTATACCTACATTAATTGTCAATTCATTATTCCGTATTAAATGTAAACATATAACTTATATATATTTGTAATCTCCTTTAAAATACCTTCATTTGATACCCTACTCGATTGGTTTGGTAAACAAAAAATTATTAACGACTTACTAAGCTCCAAAAATCCGCCATTTTAATTTTTTTTTTTTAAATCCATCTAAGAACACTCGGGTGATTGAAACACGAATCTAACGATACCTTAACTGTCAAAATCCATCCAGCCGCTTGGAAGATACGAGGTAACCCAGAACTTTACATACATACAAGATACGCGCGAAAAAGGTAACCCTTCCTTGGCAGTTGGGTAAAAAGATAAACCTCTTCTTTGCAGTTGGGTAAAAAGATCCGCCTGTTATACGTAATGGTATAATATCAAATTTGGCTGCTACAAGACGCCATTTTTAAAAAAGGTGATAAAATCCCGCGAACAAAGTTCACATTTTTATTTTTAGGGGAATGGAGGAGAATTGGGTGAAAATTGTCTCGACTTTACGAGAAATTTAAGATGGTAATTTGAGGACGACCAAATATATTATGAGACTTAAGTTTTGCAGTTGAGGTTGTACGAAAAATAACTTGTTAAAATATTTGAATGAAATTACAAAAGTTTGAATCATTTATGACCGAACGATTGTATATAATCATTTATGATCAAAAAAATATATTACAGAGCGAACTATCAGTCACAACTTCGGTATTTTTTTATGTTTCTTCTCACTTTATGTAAATTTGTGGTAGTGATTTCGTGAAATGCAATGGAAGTGTGAAACAGGAAGTTAGCCGTCAAAATTAAGTGAATAAAATCCTGCCAAATTCAAATGAGATGTCAGATGTTATACATTATTATACGACTAGGTACTGTAAATCTCCCTTTTTTATATTATTTGCGATTTTTAATTAAATATTAAACATAAACATTCACACACTCACATCCCTGCCCTAGAATTCCCTGTGTCGCAGGTGGCATGGACACATACAACACATCACAACATCCAACACCCGTGAACAAACATTTGGGTTCGTCACACAAAAATATTCGCCCCGGCCGGGGATCGAACCCGGAACACCAAGCTTCGTAGGCAGGGTCACTACCAACTAAGCCACGGTGTCGTTCGTTATCAATACTGTACTTACCTCCTTCCATCGTATCTTGAAATAACGGGACAGAGTAAGGTCCATTCCCTGCACTATTGTAAGCCGCCACAGATACTGCATATCTACGGAAAAACACACTGACATTAATCTGTTTCACTAATCACGTCTCACTATCACACTACGACGACACGATTGGTCGAATGGCAAGTGTGTTGGACTGCCACGCCGGTGTCGCGGGTTCGATTCCCGCTTTAGGATTAACATTTGTGTGATTGACATCGTTCTTTGTCCTGAGTCTGGGTGTTTTCTATGTATTCTATGTACGTATTTAAAAAAAAAATGTATATAAGTATTGTATCAGTTATCTGATTCCCTACAAGCTCTGCTTAGTTTGGGGCTAGATGGCGTTGTGTGATATGCCCAAAATATGTATTTATTATTTATGTATTACTAATGCCCCCTCACACCGATGTCGAAAAATCTAATCTCACGTGAGATTTTTCGAAATACATATTTTTAATGAAAATTATTTAATCTGTGCTTGATTGCATTCGATTTTTGATTTATTAACTGTTAATAAATATTTGTTAACCTACTTCATATACAGTTAAAAATATTTATTGAATGTTGAAAAATATTTACTCAACAATATTAATAAAAGGCTTGGACCTGACTGACTGACTGACAGACAAAGTACAGGCCAAACCGCTGAACGTAGAGACTTGAAACTTGAAGGATGTGATATTCGAGAGCTGAAAGTGGGGACATACTAAGAAATAATTTTCAATATTGGCACCCCAAGGCGCCAAACGGGGGTCAAAATTTTAACATAAATGCCGTATATCTCTGAAATCACTCATTCTAGGACCTTGAAATATGGCATGTAGACCTATAATTAATAATTGTGTAGTGGATTTATGTTATTATGTTTTAGTATTTATGTCTACATATTGTAAAATAAACTACACGGAGAAAAAAAACTCGTTATGGTTACTAAAATTCTAGTTGAATTTGTGACAGCGAGAATAATTTAGTAACAATTTACAATAATAATAGTTCCTGCTAACTAAATTTAGTAACGATTACAATATAATAATTCTAGCTAACAAAAGTTAGTAAAGGGTACAAGAAAATATATTATCGGTTTCTATTTTGTCTAGCTATCCCATTTTTTTTCTCCGTGTATTTTTTTTTGTACTTATTTACATTTTTCACTCAAATTGTAAATAAACATCAGACTCTAAAAGCACAGTCAAAAGTTGTTGATCAAAGTGTGTCGCAGTTAAAAGCACATTAAATCAGTATTAGCAAGCCTCGCTTCACTTGCAAATTGAGATTTACATTCCAGTTGGAAATGGGCCATGAAGTTATTCAGACATTATTTTCAGTAATGGAAACATCTTTGACGTAAAAAGGTCAGACGGGAATAAATAGTTCTATTTGTCCCCCTATTGGTGAAAGAGGGACAGATGGAACTTTTTTAATTGTAAAAGTTTTAAGTTTAAGGGACAGATAAAACATTTAAAATAAAAAAAAGTTACATCTGTCCCCCTTTTAGAAACAGGGGAGACAGATAGAACTGTTTTGTCCCATCTGTACTCCTAGGGGGACAGATCAGGGTGACAGATGGGAATAATTAAATAAATAGACTATATAATTGCGGTCAGTGGTTTTGGCTGCTTGTCATCGAGACAAAACTGCCTTTGTACTCTTTCAGGTCTTCATTAACTACAGCCTTATTGGTTTAGAAGTTTCGGTTTGATTGAGTAAATACCTACCTACGCAATTTTGTTCACTTCGACGACTTTTCTTTTTCAGTTATATTGATTTAAAAACTAAAGTACTGTACCGATTCCGATAAAATGTATATGGCACCAATCTGAAAGTATAACCTCTCAAAAAAAAAATTCAATTCGGTTTATAAACAATCCGGTCCTGAGGTAATACACATAACAAAAGCATTTAGCCGAATTGATAATCTTCTCCTTTTTTTAAGTCGTTTGAAAATATGCATCGCCGCAAACTTTTTCATTTATAATGTTAATATTAGTAGCGTTTTTTGTATGAAAGTGGTATCAGTAATAGTTATTAATGTGAAGTATAAAATAATTATTTTATTATGAGATGTAAAATATAGAGCTACATTTTATAATACCTCACTCCTTTAAGCAGTCCTGCAACCGTAGTCTCTTGTTTGGCGTAAAGAGAAGCGGTCTTAACAGTTTTATCACTTGTCTCCTCTGCTTCTGTTGAATTTGGATATAGCATTGATTCAACAGTGTACAGTTATGGTTAAACGAGGCGAAATGGAACACGGTAAGTAAGCGGTTTAACAGGCTAAAGGGTTGATGGTGGGGTAATACAAAAATTGAGAATAAGATATGACAGAGTATGATAAAGATAGACCTGAGAATTGACTAAGGGGTGAAGCTGGGCCTAAGGAGTGAAGACTGGACTTGGAAGTGGAGATGGAACTACAGAGTGAATAAGGTACTAAGCGTGATTCAAAAAAAGATTCAAAGATTTATTGATTTAGATTTTAACAATACAGTAACTATTGCAACAAATCGTTGTATCTATAAGTAACAGAAAAAAAAACAAATACCCACAAAATAGTACAAATACAAGACAAGACAAAAAATTGTACAGATTATAAACAGAAGATTCTCTTAAAAAAAAGTCTAATAAAAAGCTGTTTTTACTCACTGCAAGAATTTTATGAGGCTCAAGCAGACAAAAAATATTGTAAAAATAAATAACTATTATTATGTTAATAAGCAGGAATATTTTCATAGTTTGTTTTATTTTAGATGTAAATATTTTGTAACAGATTTTATTTTGTAAAAGCTAAGTAGGTATTTTGTGCAATTATTAACATAATTAAATATAACATAATTAATTGACATACGAGGTTAGCGCGATAAATACCCGTTATAATCAAAAAACTATGTGTGATAATCGCGAAAGTCTACGAAAAACTAACATAATTTAAGTTCCTTAAACCTTTTAAAGTATTATTAGGCACCCCAAGGCGCCAAACGGGGGTCAAAATTTTAACATAAATGCCGTATATCTCTGAAATCACTCATTCTAGGACCTTGAAATATGGCATGTAGACCTATAATTAATAATTGTGTAGTGGATTTATGTTAATGTTTTAGTATTTATGTCTACATATTGTAAAATAAACTACACGGAGAAAATGAAATGAAATGAAATATTGAAATATTGTTTATTTGCTAGAACATATGTGTTTACAAATAAGGTCTTAAATAGATTGAGTCCATTTTATGTCCTGCCGTAATAGGCATGCAAATATTAAGTCTTATTAACTAAGTAAGTATAACTATACTAAAACAAAAGAAAAATCTAATCTACTATGAATTCAAGTAACTCGTTATGGTTACTAAAATTCTAGTTGAATTTGTGACAGCGAGAATAATTTAGTAACAATTTACAATAATAATAGTTCCTGCTAACTAAATTTAGTAACGATTTCAATATAATATTTCTAGCTAACAAAAGTTAGTAAAGGGTACAAGAAAATATATTATCGGTTTCTATTTTGTCTAGCTATCCCATTTTTTTTCTCCGTGTATTTTTTTTTGTACTTATTTACATTTTTCACTCAAATTGTAAATAAACATCAGACTCTAAAAGCACAGTCAAAAGTTGTTGATCAAAGTGTGTCGCAGTTAAAAGCACATTAAATCAGTATTAGCAAGCCTCGCTTCACTTGCAAATTGAGATTTACATTCCAGTTGGAAATGGGCCATGAAGTTATTCAGACATTATTTTCAGTAATGGAAACATCTTTGACGTATAAAGGTCAGACGGGAATAAATAGTCCCCCTATTGGTGACAGGGGGACAGATAGAACTGTTTTGTCCCATTTGTACTCCTAGGGGGATAGATCAGGGTGACAGATGGGAATAATTCAATAAAAAGACTATATAATTGTGGTGAGTGGTTTCGGCTGCTTGGCGTCGAGGCAAAAGCTGCTTTTGTACTCTTTCAGGTCTTCATCTATAAGTAACAGAAAAAAAAACAAATACCCACAAAATAGTACAAATACAAGACAAGACAAAAAATTGTACAGATTATAAACAGAAGATTCTCTTAAAAAAAAGTCTAATAAAAAGCTGTTTTTACTCACTGCAAGAATTTTATGAGGCTCAAGCAGACAAAAAATATTGTAAAAATAAATAACTATTATTATGTTAATAAGCAGGAATATTTTCATAGTTTGTTTTATTTTAGATGTAAATATTTTGTAACAGATTTTATTTTGTAAAAGCTAAGTAGGTATTTTGTGCAATTATTAACATAATTAAATATAACATAATTAATTGACATACGAGGTTAGCGCGATAAATACCCGTTATAATCAAAAAACTATGTGTGATAATCGCGAAAGTCTACGAAAAACTAACATAATTTAAGTTCCTTAAACCTTTTAAAGTATTATTAGGTAGGTAAGTACTTAGTTTTTAAGATTTTCTTTATAATTTGTTGTGCCCTAACAGGGCGTATGTTTGAAACAATATTATGTAAGATCTTAATGTACAACATACTATGCAAATAAACGAGTATTGAGTATTGAAAACTAAGTAACTAACAAAGACAAAAAATAAAATAAAAACAAAATTATTAAATAGACAATAATATTAATGACAAAGAGCCTAAGGAGTGAAGAATGTACTTAGCATAGTGAAGAGCCATAAGGGTGGAAAAGGGACTCAAGAGGCTAAGGATAAAGGATCACTTACCGTTGATTCCGTGTAACTGCGGCACGGCCCGTAGCCTGTATCCTACAATCAGACCATTGTGCGTATCGGCCGGCGGGGGGAGCCAGCGCACTCGCAGCTCCCCAGGGGAATCCGTCTGTTCCAGTTGTATACCGAGTGGGGGTGAAGAAGGGGCTAAAAGAGGAAAAGTGACACAATTTTAAAAGATACCATTATTTTTTATTTGTATATAATTTTTAATGGAGAACGTGGTGGCCTGGTAGATGAGGCCCTTGCCTTGCGATCTGATGGTCGCGGGTTCGAAACGCGGTGGGAGTCATGCGTAAATGGGTTTTTTCGGTCGAAGAAATCTATGTATGCATCCCACGTTCTCGCAACGGTGATGGAAAACATCGTGAGGAATCCGGCATGTCGTAGAACCTAAAAAATTCGAAAACATGGGTCGAGCGCACGAATGGAACCTCTTCGAGGCGCACTTGAAATCCTTTCACCACACTGGTTCGGAGATACCCGATAAGAAAGAATGGAATCTGTTATTTTAGAAGAATCATTTTTTAATTAATATAATGGGTTAATCCGTATTGATTAAAGTTAATAAATAAATACAAAATACAAATTTAATGTTACTTCAATGATACACGGGTTTAATTCTCGCTTCAAGACATACATTTGGGCGTTCGATGAACATCGGTGTGTCCTGAGTCTAGGTTTTTTCTATGTGTTCTATGTGTATATTTTTTTTTAAATAAAATATAATTTGTCTGTTTCCCATCGTAAAAGCTTTGCTTAGTTATGGAAAAGATGACGGTGTGTGAAATGTCCAAAATATTTATTCATTTAATCCTTCGATGATTCGTTCAAAAGTCCTACCTTCTTCAGTAGTACTAAATCTCACAGGCGTGGAGTAGTGACTGAGATCAGCCTGGTTTCCTCCAGCGACCCTCGCTGTGTAGCTAGTAGCCGGCTGCAGGTCCTCAATCTCGATTGAATGCCGGATTTCTTCTAACCTGTCCGTCGGTGAAGAGAGGGAACAGAATGAGTCCTAGGTTTGTGCCTTGAGGTAACTCAGTGAGGAAAATATATTATTTTAATATACAAAGGAAATGAATAAGTGCTATTTGTAAATTTGAAAAGTAAGATTGAAACGGGTTGATTAAATTAACAATCAAAGAATAAGCAAGAAAGGAAATAGATTAATTGGATTAGAAAATTCAATTTACGCTTTCCAGAAAATCTGAATTTCAATTTCACTTATCAAAACACGGCACAAGTGTTGCCTGCAATATTTGCATGTCATCAATCCATCGGGCTGGTGGTCGCCCGACGCTGCGTTTTCCCTCCCTAGATAGATAGATAGATAGATAGTAACTCTTTATTGTACACCCCGAGGAAATATACATTACCCCTAGGCATCTCAACTCTTTTTATTACCTGCTAATGTTGATAGTTCTAGCGCTGCTCCACGCGAGCCGCTGACTGCTAGTGATTTGGAGACTGTAGTACTGCGCCAGAGTTCGAGCCATATCCCGCCACGAGAGCTTCACTGAACGGCTTTTGAGGGAGTCGATTGACAAGTCCGATGGAGGTAACGGTGGTTCTAGAGAAGGTAACTGAATTTGAATTAACCTTTTTTTTAAGCTGAACACATCGGTTGAAGATATGTTGATATTGTCAATGGAAGATGCATAAAAGATACTCATGATTCTTGTAAGACATTCATTTATTCTGCGGTGAGTGTCCAAACGTACTGCTTGGCACCTACTTTACAACTAATGGGAGTGTAGTAGACTTTAGTCTAAAAATTACTGTGTTTGCTTAAGTGATCCTGAATCGAATTAAACAGTGGAATTCAAGTGGAATAGTTTCAAAAACATACAAAGAATATCAAAGAAACATCCATAGTCAGAACTTACAAAAAAATTGATCAACTAGCTGACGCTGCAACTTTCTTAGTACTCTTTTTTAACTCTTGACGAACACATCATCCAAGTTTAAAGTCTCTACATTCAGCGGTTTGGTTTGTAAGTTGTCTGTCAGTCAGTCAGGTCTAAGTCTTTAATTTATATTGATGATAACGAAATTTAGGGCATAAGGCAGTGGCATATGTTCATCTTCATGATGATAAAGATTCTTATCTTACCCAGGATAGTGAGGTAGACGCTATAAACGTCCGCTCCGAAGGGATTCCCTGCCCTACATTGGTACAGAGCACCGTCGCTGGTTTCCGTTTGAAGCAACTCCAGGACATTCGTCATGCCGTCTTCCGATTTCATTTCAGATATTTTTACCCTGAGATTAAACGCATATTATATATATATATCATATATTATATATATATTTATCATATTTTCACACTAATTAAAGAAAGCTGAAATTCAAACTCCAGATGTATTTGGAGAAAATAAACTCCACATGTATTTTTTAAAGCAACATTATACAATTTCGTTTACTACGACGACCTATTTTTTTCAGTTATTTTGGTTTCAAAACTAAACTACTATACCGATTTTGATGAAATATCTATGAGAAAGATAGGTACATCCTCTCAAACAAACACACAATTTGTCAAATCGGGATATAAACAACAAAGTTTTGTACCTCAGAACTTTGTTGTTTATATCATACATATAAAAACACTTCTTGATCTTACCTTTGAGTCAGTGGGTTGATAGGCTTCCCATTACGAGTCCACATGATCCTTATAGGATCGTCACCTTTGGCTTGACATACTATCGTCACTTGCTGTCCGAGTTTTGCCGTCATATTTCTTGACATCACGTCAAATGTCACCGGTTCTACAAATGTGCAAATATATTGATTCATGTCGAGAACCTAATGGGGTTAAGAACACTAGAACATAATGATGAAGAAGAAAATGATCCCAATTCATAACGATGATGATGATGTATATTCGCAAGAACATAGTTTACAGTCATAATATGATGTTAAAATAGTATTTGTATCTTATGTTCTACCATTTATGATGGGTGAATTTTACAAATGAATGAATATAATAATGAATGATACTGAAATATTAAGGTTAATCATTTAAATTTTTCGATACTAACTATATTAAATAGCACTATACACTAACAGATCAGTCGTAAAAACGATGATAATAGTAATGATATCGATGGTATTCATCATAATAACTAAGATGATTAATCTTTTTATGGTTATCATAACGATAATGACAATATTTGGAACAATGGTGACAACGACGAGGTTCTATGAAAAAACATTAACTGATTTAGTGATAATGATCATAATCATCTTTATAATCAAAATTTTAATGATAATCATAACGATAATGATAATATTTAAAACAATAGTGACAACGACGAGGTACTAATGAAAGACTTACTATTGACAGATATCCAAACAGTTTTACTCAGCGCTTCGCCTACACCATTCTCAACATGGCAGGTATACAATCCTGCATCAGTTAATGCGACTGCATCGAAAATGAGTGATCCATTTGAGAGGCTTAGCACTCCTCCACCAGCTATCTCTAGAACTGGTCTCCAAGTTTCTGATACCACTGGAAGAAAGCCTTACGTAACAAAGATGAAAACCACATCCTAAAGCGTTGATTACACAGGGCTAGTTTACAAGTTACAAGTCAGCGAGTTTAAAAACTAGCGAGTGAGCAAGTTAGCGGTCCGGAAGGATTTTCAATTAGGAGATTGTAAAAAAGCCCGCACGGGGCGAGTTTACAAGCTGCTAGCTTGTTACGTGTACAGACTGCTACATCAGCAGAGCAACAGCGTGACCTTCACACGTTGTAGCTTCTGCAGCGTCAGCCCTTACGTGATGATCCACTTTACGAGAACTAGAGCACGGCGCTCGATATTCACTTCCGTGTCATACTTCGACCGGTTGACACTAGGTTAATTAGTTATTAAGTTATATTAAATATCTTGATTATAAGTTTTACAGGAAGAAAGGCCTTTTCCTGCAACCCCCGGTTGCCTCATATATAATTAGGTAACTCGCTGGCTTATAGCTTGTAAACAAGCGTCGTGACATTGAGGCTTAAGTTAGAAAGAACTAATGCCCTGGATGCACGAGGCTTGTTTTACAAGCCAGGCTAGCAAGATAGTTAAGCTTAAATTAAGCTAGCAAGGTTCTCTGCTCTGGCTTCGTGTAAACAGCAGTTTTATTTCTAGACTAGTAATCTGTGAAAAATTAAGCTATTTCTGTTTACACGAAGCCAGAGCTGCTAGCTTACTATCACTTTCTCACAAGCTTACTAGTGAGTAGAATAGAACATATCAGGGAAGCTTAAAATGGACAGAAGACATCTTTTGGTGACATTTTTGAGTCGGATTAATGAGACGGATATATTGTCATTTCGTTAGCAATACGATTGCATGTAAACTCCGCCATACGTATATTGATTGGTTTAGAAGTCCCAGTATACACTAGTAAAAGAAGTTCTAGGGGATGGACAAAAAACAATTGAAATTCTATGGTCTATCGATAAAAACAGACAAGAACTCACCATCTTTCTTCAGCCAGTGCGTTTGCGGTTGTGGATAGCCGTTTGCACTGCACGCTATATGCCCACTCCTGCTTAGTAACAATGACGTATTCTGCGGCTCTTCGCTCCATTTGGGCGCCACTGTAAATGAAAATCCAGATATAAAAATAATATACTCGTAGATTAAAAATCTAAAAAAACACGTTTACTATGCATTTGCTCTATCTCGCTTATTTTACGAGATAAAGTGGTTTCCTTCGTTTTTTTGGTGCTAAGTCGGTTTTTTTAATATACCTAAATTTTTATTATATTATTTAAATGGATTTAGAAAACATTGTCACCGACTTGTTACCCTGAAAGTTTCAGCCGGATAGCTAATCGGGAAATTTGAGTCGCAAGATTGCACCAAAAAAACTGCTGTATCTCGTACAGGAAGCGACACAGAGCAAAAGTATAGAAACAAAATTTTTAGATTATCTAGTACAATCAATATTTTTACCACTGCGAAGGCAAACAACGTATTTGCATATATTACAAGAACTTACAACGACTTTTTTAGGAATATCTTAAATTACAAGAGGTTACAACACCTCGATTTTAATTAAACTGTCGAATAAAGTAACTGGATCGTGTCTCACGAATTCACTGAGAAAATGGTAATTTCAAAGGTCGAGTGTAGCTTATATTCAATTTCCGTTGTTAATTAAAAATCTTGAAAGGTGTCGTCAGGGTGAAATTGTAATTAGAACCGAGAAATTCTTCCAAAGAATATTATTTCAATAATACGAATTATCAAAATATTATTTCAAACTATGTAGTTCACAGCCGCAACTTCTTTTGCGTTGCGAATTATTAACAAAATTCCGTTCTTATTACGCGCCTACACTTTTTGACGAATGTACCCCCCAAATTTTCAAGTCTCTACGTCCAGTGGTCCAGTGATCCAGCTTGTGCGTTGTGTGTCAGTCAATCAGTCAAACCGGACTAAGCTTTTTATAAATATTGATTGATTGATGCAAAACATAACAGTCTGTCACTATCTACCGATGAATCGAGAACCGTTGGGGTAAACGAGTTCTTGAGTGGCGATTGCGTCTAGGCAAGCGTAGGGTAGAATGATTTATCTTACCGTTGATATAAAGGTTGACAGTCCGATTGACTTTAGCCACATGGTTGGCAGCCACACAAGTGTAGGTGCCACAGTGATCCAGTGACACATTCTTGATTATAAGCACACTAAACACTTCTATTTATTTTACCATATTATACCTCTATTTTATCGAATTATTTATCTTACCTTTGATATAAAAGTTTACCGTCCGATTGACTTTAGCCACATGGTTGGCAGCCACACAAGTGTAGGTGCCACAGTGGTCCATAGTCACATTCTTTATTATGAGCATACTAACACTTCTATTTATTCTACCAAATTTTACCTTTATTTTATTAATTATTTATCTTACCTTTGATATAAAGATTGACCGTCCGATTGACTTTAGCCACATGGTTAGCAGCCACACAAGTGTAGGTGCCGCAGTGGTCCAGAGAAACATTCTTGATTATAAGCACACTAAACACTTCTAGGCTTCTTTCCACTATCTGAAAGAAATAATTGAATAAATACACTCACAGGCGCGATCTCTTACCATCAAGAGAGCGCCTAGCTCGTTTCATCGCTATTTTACATTGGAAATCATCGCATTATGTTCCTTAAGGCCTCATTTCTTATGATTCCCGCCAAATATGTTAAAGGGAAGTTTAAACATTGCTAGTCATATAAGACTGAAATATTAAGCTTCCGAGTTTAAAAGCTAGCGAGTGAACGAGTTAGCTTTCGGGAAGGATTATCAACTAGCAGATTGTATAAAGGACGATCACACGGGGCGAGTTTACAAGCTACAAGCGAATTCGCTGGCTTGTAGCTTGTAAACTAGCCATGTGTCATCGACGCTTTAGAGTAGAGGTATTTATGTTAAGTATGTCTATATTTTAACCTAGACAAAGCTCAAAAAAGTGATGAACTTGTTAAGAACCTAAAAATGTTGCAAAGTTTTTTTTTAATTATTATTATATTATTGCAATAAAATAACGATTGCCTTCTTCTATCTCATTATACCTAGAAAGAACACAAGTCAGAAATAGAATCACAAAACCTACTAAGTACAATAAATTGTGTTAAGTTCTAATAACATTAGCTACTGGCTATTTGAGCTGGGTTCGTGTAAATAAGCCCTTAGTATTCGAGGCACGCAAAAAGGGATTCTTAGGGAAATTAATTCAGCAAACAATTTCCTTCATTAAGACACAGTAAACATAATTAATCAGTAAAGTAACTAGTATTCTGAAGATTTTAAAAATTGCCGGCAAAATATTTACTCAAATAATTACGTTCACAAGTAGGTATAAAATGTTGTTAGCCTATCTAAACATTTTTTTTTGTTTATATTTGAGTTTATGATTGATATAGGTATTTTGTCTATTAAGGTTTTAGTTAAATAAATAGGACAATCATAATGAGATGTTAAATCTCATTATGATTCTCATTTAACATCTTATTTATAGGTTTTCATAATGAGATTTAAAAAAAGAAGTAGGTATACATACTTATTTAGACTTTTAAGTGGCAAAAAAACAATAATATTAATATTTGCATATTCAACACGTTATCGAGTCCTAAACTAAGCATTAAACACGATTAAAATAACGACGATGAAGAGAGTCGTAGATTGAGCCGTGTTGCTCATCTTATTGAACTCCAAGCAAAAGCCTTCAATTTTTAAGCGGGAGCCGCGAGCCCGCACTTGTTCATCATTTCAGCATTTGATAGTATTAGTGAATGTTCTAAAAAAGTTATCACTAAACTTCGTCGTGCTCACTTGAAAATAAAGGACACCTCGTACGGCATCTGAGGGTAACGTAACTTGTAAATTATTGTTCATAAACTTTTGTAAATTCTAATCAAACTGTAAATAAAGCTGATTACAAAATTTTAACTACGCCCAAAATACCTAATTCGTGTTTAAAAAAATTAAATTACGTTTTATCTTGTACAAAACGTAATAAAGTAATAACAACAGACAATTACAAGATACCTAGTTTCTTGTACCTACTTACTTAGTTTTAAGTTTAAGAATTTGGTATTTTTGACGGTCCTAAGCCCGCTAAAGTAGAAAGGAAAATTTGTAATCAATTTTTTGCGAATAAAGTCTAGTGCATGTAAAAAGACTAATCACCTAGCTACTAGCTAGGGCGCCCGCGTGCTAAGCGTGAGCGAGAGAGAGCACCGCGTAGACGCAAGGGTGTGTGTTCGGCCGGAATCTTATTCTGAATGTTTTTGATGGCTTATTCCGCTTCCTCGAAAAACCATTTCTTCAAATATTCGGCTACTCATTCAATGTGAGATTTGATTTATGGTATTAGGGTTACCTCTCCCACGTTTACGTGACAACCGAAAAGATGGGAAGATGACCTGCCCAAGGGATGGCGCAGAACCTGTTTGGACCGAAGGACCTGGCATAATCTGGAGGAGGCCTATGTCGAAGGACAACCTGACTTAAACTAGAACAAACAATAAATAAACCATAACATAAACTTAAAGTCTCTGTACAATATGAGTCAGCGAATAAAGGCTTATTTAATTTTATTTATTTTATTTTATAAGGGTGACTTAGTATACCTACTACAATCGACTGTTCGAATACCGCGGGAATGCAAAACTACATTTTGTATTATAAGTGATGATAGAAAAACAATTTTCGCAGCAATAAACGAAGTTTTAATACTGTTATTTTTCTTTTTTGTGGCAGGATTGTGTTAGGGGCAAATTCTTTTGTTTACCCTTCTCCTTGTTTGTCTTGGAAATGTCGACGATATTTTAAGATACTTGTAAAATGAGATTTATGAGTAAAGTGCTCACTTGTTAAGATAATTTAGAATCTTAGAATTATAAATAAGATTTTAATTTATATGAATAATGCTGTAAATGAAATATAACAAAGTGCTCAGCAGTGTTTCTATCTATCACCATTACAAGATTGCACTGAGGAAGTCGCGTTTAGCGATAAGGCCGCCAATAACTTCGTTCAAAGTTATAGTTTAAGTCGTCGTTATAAAAACTTGTCTATACCTACGTATAATCCCTACTTAATATGATAAATTTGAATGTACGTTTGTTTGTTACGCTTTCAATCTTGTACACATATTCTTGGAGGTTATTAGAAGTAACATATAATACTTAAAAAATATTTAAAAAAATATCTGATACCTACTTATTTAATGGCTTCAATGCGAGCAAAGCTGCGGGTAAAAGCTAGTGTATAATAAATTAAATAACTACATATACACCACAAGTTTTTAATTACCCAAACAAACTAAAATGGGCAAAGTGTCAATCAGTACGTATCATTGATAAATTATTTAAGTTTTATCATTGTTTGGCAAAACCGGGTACAGACAGCGTCATAGATATGTAACCAGCTCGCCGCATTCTTAATTTTCTCTTACCTTCAAATGATTAGGTATCTTCTTGCCATCTTTCAGCCATGAATAATAAACGGGGGAATCCCCACTCTTTAGGTTACAGTGTATTTGCACTATCTGACCTTCTTGCAGATCCGACGCAAGTAATATCTCTTCCAATTGGGGTGCTTCCACCACGAGTAACTCGAATGATCTAGAAAAAAAAATTCTGTCATATTCAAGTTAAAAAAAAAGACAACAACAGACTTCAATGGAAAATAATTTAAAATTAATCTGACACTCCGTTGTCACTCTTGCTCACTCTCGCTACGGTCAACTTACCACCATTTGGCCGTCACGTCACTTTATTTGTTAGTCGTCATGATACGTTTCATGAACTCTTAAGCTTATTATCATTTGCTTACCTTTTAGCCACCGCGCTTACCATTTCTCTCGATGGTCTCTTCACAACACAAGAGTAAGCCAAGCCGTTGTCACTCTTGATCACTCTCTATCGTCAACCCACCATCATTTTACCCTTAACTTACAGTCATTTGCTTACCTTTTAGCCATTTTCCCCGATGGACTCTTCACGACGCACGAGTAAACCATTTCATTGTCACTCTTACTCACTCTGGCTACCGTCAAAACACCGTCATTGGTCGTCACATCGTGTTTCATGCTTAACCTACAGTCATTTGCTTACCTTTTAGCTATTTCCCCTGGTAAACTCTTCACAACACAAGAGTAAGCCACTCCATTGTCACTTTTGCTCATTCTGTTGTCAACTAACTACCATTGACCGTCACGTCACTTTATTTGTCGTCATGATATGTTTCATGAACTCTACGCTTCATTTGCTTACCTTTTAGCCATTTCCCCCGACGGACTCTTCACAACACAAGAGTAAGCCACTCCATTGTCACTCTTGCTCACTCTCGCTATCGTCAAAACACCGTCATTGGTCGTCGCATCCCGTTTTCCTCTTAACTTGGGCTTTCGTCCGAATATTTCACCAGATGCTGGGTTTACGGTACGCTTGTACCGATTATCAGAGTTAATTTCTTTGCCTTTGTACTCCCATGTTATTTCTCTGAAAAATTCATACGCATGTTTTGCACTAGAAAATACACGCAATAACTAAAAATCTATTTTTGCGCCAGTTTTGGAATTAAATGTGAAGAGCGAAGTGTACCATCACAAACGCTTTGCAAATAGATTTGTTAAACATTTTATTACCATACAGAACATTTTGTTACCTTACAAGACATACGGCACATTTTATTACCATACGGGACATTTTGTTACCTTACAGGACACTTTGTTACCTTACAAAACTTACGGGACATTTTATTACCTTACAGGATATTGTATTACCTTACGAGACATTTTATTACTCAGGGCATTTTGTTGCCTTACAGGACAATTTGTTACCATACAAGACATTTAGTTACCTGACAGGGTATCCATAATATGGGCATCTAAGTGTCACTGTTTGACCACTTTGTGCTTTGAACGGTGGTAGAGTTCGAATGTATGGTGGACCTGAAATAAAAATAACCTTTTATATGGCCATTGGCCACATTACAGGGTAGGGTTTTTTAATTTAATGTTAATCTTATTCTTTAGGCTACGGATAATGTGTTTGTCATAAAAAAGGGAAGTACCTAGGTACCTATACAACAAATTACTTTTTTATATGTTCATAATGATTTTTACATGCTGTTGAGCCCAAAAGAAAGTATTAAAAAAATGGACTTGATTTTTCCATCACGTATTCACAAAAATATTTTTGTGTTTTCGCGATAACTAAAGAAAACTAAAGAAAGGCTGATTAATATAGAAGATAGTTTACTATTTTGATCACAAACTTTACAAACTAAAGATGATTTGCATAACCTTTTTTTTTCAAGGCACACAAGACCCACAAACTTACCATAAACATCGATCCTATCATAGTGTCCTACACTGTTCTCTCCATGATACGCTACATAAGAAAACATAAAAACCAAAAAAAAAAAGACCGAAACAGCAAAAAAAGGCCGACTTAGATAGAATGAATGAATGAAACGGTTACGGTAATATCCTTGAAAAACGGTGATATAAAACATCATTAAATAGCTTTGCTTTGTGTTTGTATTACAAACACAAAGCAAAGCTATTTAATGATGTTTTATATCACCGTTTTTCAAGGATCACCCACAAACTTACCATAAACATTGATCCTATCATAGTGTCCCACACTGTTCTCTCCATGATGCGCCACGCAAGAGAACAGACCTCCGTCGTCTACCCTCAAATGAGATATATTTAATTGAGTGATAACACCGCCATCTGGTGACATTATTTGACCCGTAGAGTATCTGAAAACGTTGCCTCTTTTAACCGCTCAACCTTCTATTGTGTTACACTTAATAGTTATTTGTACAGCAAGGGCCTGAAGCAAGCAATTTTATCCTCGACTTCAATATCTGCCGGAATCTCGGGGTATTGAGCCTCGGGTTGATAAAAGTCTCGTATAAAATGGACTTCAGGAATGAGGTATACACAAGGGTCTTCACTTTAATTGCAAGTAAATTAAACACAAACAGCCATCCAATTTTATCACGATATTCAAAATTACAAAATAGAGTATATCAATATAATCCAATTTTATCAATGTCTATGGGTATAATGAAAGAATGAAGTAGGAATTTAAAAAAAAAACTCTCGACTTCCAGCGTGAAACCTGTTACGAACTGAATCTGTACAGATTTACTATGCAATCACTTTTTTGCCATAGGGCCTAAATTGCAGTTTTACTACTCCTGTACCAAACTAAAAGTTGAACTTTACGAGCATGATAAGAAAACGTTTTTAATAAGATTTAATAGGCAAGGTAGTAGTAACATCATTGAAATAAAATTGGTCATTGAAATATCTTACAGGTCTTGGATGTTGTATTGTCATATGTTACCTTTCAACATAGTAGCAGGTAGCAGGTAATACCTGCTGCTACACAGATAATAATAGTGCAGGGGAATGAGTGAAAGTGTACCGTACCTCGAATCTGAATTCGATGAAATCACCATTCCATCTCTTTCCCAGACGAACCTTGCTGGATGAGGTCCGCTCACAGTACATTGCAGACTTATCTACAAAACAAAAAAGGCACTTTACTACTCCAAATATAAAGTCTATAATCGCCACGCAAGACATATAGTCTCATTGCTAGTTAAATTTAAGCTCAAAATTCAGAGCATTTAAGGTTGGAAGTCATTTAAAATTCCGGATAGGTTGTAAAATGTGTGTTATTGAAAATTATAATGTATTCCAAAGAGGTAAGGTTGAAAATGTTTTGGAAAATTGTCACAGAGGTTCTGGTGGAATTCACAAAGTTTCAGGTTGTAAATTTCGAGCAAGCAAACATATTTTCAGTGGATTTTATTGCGTTATATATCTGTTTACTGTCCATTTCGGTGTCCTGAAGCGTATTTTATCTGCATTTGTGAATTTTCGTTTGTATAATATTGTGGAATAAACATTATTTGTACAAATTTCTGTAGTAAATTTAATTTTATGTTTCACAATAAAGAAATAATTCAATGTAACCCACATTGAATTAGGGATGAAAAATACGGTTTATTTAAGAAAACTACTTTTTCATCAATATGATATGAATCATTTATACTTATTTGTAAATGAAAAGAATAGATACAATAATATTATGTTAGAACAAAGCATTTAGTCAAAGTTTTAGCAAAGCGTTTAAGGTTAAAAGATAAGAGTGGCAGAAAATATACAATCTTTTAAATGTAACTGAAAAAATCCTTCAAAATGAAACAAACCAGACGAGAATCAAACCCATTGAGATAAATTTCAATTTCTCAATTTGCCACCCTGTATACTGACCTTGTATTATGTTAAAGTATTACAACAAAAAAAATATAACTACTAACAAGCTTAAATTTTCTAAAAACTGAAAATCAGACTGAAGATTTGACACTATAATTTTGTTTTTAGTCATATCCGTGACTAAAACGAATCCAAACATACCTTCATTTACCGCAATCCATCAAGTTTTGATGATTTTTTATTATTTTTTCACTCAATTTGGTGCCTTACATTTGCCATATTGGATTTTTTGACATTTAAGTGGTAGTAGACTATGACAATCGTGAGACCTAGACGAATTCAACGACACCTTATTCATCACATTTCGTTCAGCCGTTTAGCCTGCAGGGCGGCGCATAGGGTCTGACATACATATACAGGGTCATCCAAAAAGTGAAGTCACTTTTTTTTTAGATTCCTCACACCTGGGTGTATCCGAAAATACCCCATGTATGTTCCGCGATTTTTAGTAGTTTAGAAGTTATGATTTTTTTAATGTGTATTTTCGAATTTACTTCCGGAGCAGCTTAAAAAATTGGATGACCCTGTATACATTCATACACTCGAAAAACATAACCCTCCTTCTTCGCAGTCGGGTTAAAAAGGACACAAAAAAGGGTAGATACTTACGTCAACTCCCGGCATGACTGTAGTTTCGGTGAAATGGTGGGAAAGCACCATCTGGACACTTCTTTTTGCACGGAACTGTACCTTTGAATCTGGAGAAAAAAATAAATGAACAAGAAACCATTTAAAAAATACTGTAATTAGATAAATACATTATCTTTTGTATGGTGTATTTTTGATATATTAATGATATTAATCATCATCATCCATCATATTAATGAGGTTTTTCAAAAGAATGAAAATTAAATATAATATTAACTTATTTATAAAAAACGTTATAAAAGACCACAAAGCAAGCAAACAATCAAAGAAATTAATAAATTTTTGCGTTGTTTCTAATCTAAAAAGTGCGTATCTATTTTAGATTTTCACAAAAGACTTGATTACATTTTCTGAATATTCTAACATCGTATTTAAGCTTTATGCCTTTTTTCAATTCAAATAATAAAGTTTACATAACAAACTTATTTCAACAAAACAAAAACATTCAAAAAGTCAGGCATATTTCTTTTAATCACGTCTACAATCACAATAAAAAAACGAGCTTATTAAGTTATTTCAATAATATCCTAAAATAACTCACCATTGAATACATGATCCCACCAAGCGTCGAATTCCTCAAAAGCCTTATTACCCTCGTTATATAACGACCTGCGAAAAAAGCGTTATTAAAACAACCGTTACTGAAACGATATTGAAAAGCAATTATTTTTAATGGCTTGTAACCGAATACTTCGGATAATGAGAGTCGGCGAAAGGTATTGAGTTTCTTAAACACATTGTTAGGATAAATTATGACTGGAGGCATTTATGGGAACTGAAAATACCTACGTACGCGGTTTCAGCTGCAAGGTAAAAAAAAACAAGCTTAAAGTTTAAAATAACTGAAAACCCGACTGCGAAATAATTATACATTCATTGTCAATTCATTATTCCAAATTAAATTTAAACATATATAACGTAATCTCCTTTAAAATACCTTCATTTTGATACTCTACCTACTCGATGGGTTTGGTAAACAAAAAAATATTAACGACTTTCTATTTGGCTCAAAAAACCAGCCAATTTGATTTTTTTTAAAACCACAATCTAAAACACTCGGGTGATTGAAACGAATCTAATAAAATTAACCCTACTAACTTAAAAACACGTATAAAATCTAAATTAAAGTATGATACCTTTCCCCTTTTTTTGTTCACGAAATCAAAAAACATAGAGGAAACGAATAGTGTGTAGAAATTACTAAAATACGGCGTACTCATGAGTATTTGTCCGAAACATTTTTGTATGGAACTCGGATTTGAGGATTACCCTTAACTGTCAAAATCCATTCAGCCGCTTGAAAGATACGAGGTAACTCAGAAATTTACATACATACAAAATACGCGCGAAAAACATAACCCTTTCTTGGCAGTCAGTTTTTAAAGGATATAGTACAGCCAGCTGCAAAGACACACACTCGCAAGCTTTACATTGACGACACTGTGGCTTAGTTGGTTGTAACCCTGCCTACGAAGCTTGGTGTTCCGGGTTCGATCCCCGGCCGGGGCAAATATTAGTGACGAACACAAATGTTTGTTCTCGGGTCTTGGGTGTTGTGATGTGTTGTATGTGTCCATGCCACCTGCGACACAGGGAATCCTAGTGCAGGGGTGTGAGTGTGTGAAAAAAAAAAAAAAAAATATATCATACTCTTATGCTTACTTGCACCAAACTGTCAAAGCTCCTAAGCAACCACTTTTCTTGCTTGCCATTTCTTAACGGTCCGAATTCAGACTGTTAAGAACTGTCAAGTGAGTTAAGTAATTGCTAAGGAACTTTGATAGGATAGTTTGGTGCAAGTCGGCATTAATCTTGCAAAGACATTATTTTTCTAAAAAGAATTCTGACATGTAAGATAATAACATTAATTTAAAAATGCTTGCGTGTACTTTTCTTTACAAAATTAAGAGTAATATAAATGTGAAAGCTTGGAAGTGTATACATCTGTGCAGCTGACTGTACGTTACCCATGACTTATAGTATAAGTCTTTTAGTATACAGGGTGTGTCGTAAAGAGTGAATAAACTTTTACCTGCGTGTGGGGCACATCATGACTGTTCAGAAAATTCAAAATTTACCCGTAAAAACTCCATGGTTTTCGAGTTATTGAACGTTTTCAAAATGTTCATTCTTTGTCTACTCTTTTTGATGCCAAGATTACAAATCAAGGATCTATCTCAATCTTTTTTGGCTAGAGCATTGCACAGTTACCCAATAATTATTTATTTACTTCTATACTTATTCATATTTATATTTCATTTATTCAGACGGTAGGTATTAGAATATACACTAAGTCAATTTGTCATGTCTTAAACTATTATTAAGTTATGGTTATTTAATATCTGCTGAGCGAAAATATATTATTTTAATATTCACTAAGAAAATTGATTGATTCAGGCGTTACTTTGCGGAAATCCATAAATATCAACAAATTATATAAATATATTTAGTAATAAATCCGCTCGATTTCTAAACAAAGGTTTTAACTCTCGTTTCGAACTTCGGCGAGTCCACACCTCCTGATGATACCTCGTGTAGAGGCGAAACACGTGTCGTATCTTTGAACTTTGGTTTTCTGTTCGTTGACTCTTTGGTTTATAATATAGTAATATGTACTAAAGTTCTAAACTAAAGTTAGGTTAATTAAAACCTTTGTTTAGAAATCGAGCGGATTTATTACAAAATATATTTATATAATTTGTTGATATTCACTAAGAAATCAATGCCTTAGAAGACAAAAATAAAACGCTGGAATTCTCTGGGTCAAACAAGAACGTCGACTTGTACGGTTCAAGAAAACAAATTGAATTTGTAGCTGGAGCGACAAATCAGGGACCCTTGTATGTTATACCTACACAAGTTATAAATGTTATATTCACTACGGTATTTGTGATTTGGTCTCGGGAGCTCCAATTTGTATCACTGTTTTTACCCGACTGCCAAGGAAGGGTTATGTTTTTCGCGCGTATCTTGTATGTATGTAAATTTCTTTGTAACCTCCAAACGGTACTTGTAACTTGTATCTTCCAAACGGCTGGATGGATTTTGACAGGTATCGTTAGATTCGTAGGGTTTAAATTTGCGGATTTTTGGCGCTAATTATATTTTTGGGTCTTTAAAAAATGAAGGAAATTAAACGGAGATTACAAATATGTATATACCTATAAAAGTCATATGTTTAAATTTAAATTGGAATAATAAATTGGCAATCAATGTAAATATAATATTATCGCAGTCGGTTTTTCAGTTTATATAAACTTTAAGCTTGTTCAAGTTTATATTTAGCCTTTGTCATATCATATCACACCATAGAGTAAAAACTGTGTTCCTATAGAACACCAAGATTGACTATATTAAACCAAGATGAAGGCGACAACTGTACGAAAAAAAATTCAGACACCCGGTCAACAAAAATTAATTATCTCCATTTTTTTTTATTATTTTTCCATTAAGTTTTTCAAGTTTATATTTAGCCTTTTTTATTTAAATAATCTGACAACATGGAGTAAAAACTGTGTTCCTATAGAACACCTAGATTGACTATATTAAACAAAGATGGAGGCGTAAAACAGGACAAAAAATTTCATACGAGGTCAATATAAATGAAATAATTCAATGTTTTATTTTTTTAAAACCCTAGTTTCTATGCTTCAGGGTTAAAACTCTCAGAGTTAACCCCTAGAAGACCCAATTTTATTCCTGACCCGAAATACCTTTTATCAGATCAGTGACTCAAAAAAGCTTTGAGGTGGAAATAGCCTTTGAAGTGACTTAAGGGTTCAGACGATCAGACCCTCAAATCGGATTGAACATTCATAGCTTTCTACAATTAAAGGGTCGAAGGGTTTTTGGAAATACAAGTAATTTATTTGGACTTGTTTTCTTATATTTGTGAAGTAGTTAACTACTTTAAATACTAATCACTTTCAACAAACAAACATATTATATATGTTTGTTGAAAGTGATCTCTAAAGACGCTTCTTCTTCTAATCGTGTCACTAGTTCTTTCGAACCCGTGTGGTAAAGGATTTCAAGTGCGCCTCGAAGAGGCTCCTTTCGTACACTTGACACATCTTTACGAACTTTTTAGGTTCTACGACATGCCGGTTTCCTCACGATGTTTTCCTTCACCGCTAAGCACTGTTTTAAATGCACATGATTTTTTTGAATAGAAAAATCTTTTGGTATACTACCACCGGGTTCGAACACACGACCTTCGGATCAAAAGTCGAGGTACCTCCCACTCGGCCAACACGGCTTACATCTCAAGACGCTCATTCGATTATTAATAGAGTTTAAACCGATATCAAGCAAACTCAAATTTCGTTACTTTTAAGACAATTTCATTTCCATTTCGTTTATTTCTAAGACGCATAATCTTAAAATTTCTGGAGTTGTAATCAAATAAAGAGACCAGGTGGCAGTTAAAAAGAAATCAAATAAGAAACCACTTGAATAATATAAACGCGGGCATTATTTACCCCGGGCCGCTTGAGTGGCGGTACGTCACTCGTTTTATTGTGGCTATAAAACCCTCTGTGGTTGCCCCTCGTTTCCCTCGGGCTATGAGCCCCTACTATGTATAAAACTCGAATGAAATTCACTTTAGGCTTTTATAGTTTTTTGAACGTTGTCTTATAAGTGTGGGTACCAAACTATACATTCGACTAACCGTTGAGTACCCCTGTGCTGTTGCCCCATCCTAACTTTAGCCATGTATTCATTGAAAAACAATGTTTCATGTGATACACTGTTTCTGAAACATCACGTAGAATTTTACAGAATTTTTATAAACAAATGTTTCTCAGTGAATACAAGGCTAGGTCGAGTGTCTTCATCGCTCACCGAGAGTCCGGTGACGTAATAACGGCCATCTACGGCCAACTGCATGCAAAAAAAACCCCGGTACATCTCAGTTATAAACTGGCTACTGAGCTTTACGGTCGTTTCATTGCTACTCGACATACTATCTGGCGACGAGGATAGGATTACCGACAATTTTTCGGAAAATGTCGAATTTTGTAAGCTTTTGCTTTAGTTGGTTGGTGCTCTTGGTTTAAAATTGAGACGCTTGGTACCTATAGCAGTATAAGAAAACTGGAGGGTAAATGGTTTTGATAAAAATGGAACGTTTCGTTCTCAGGCATCATCATAACAATATTTTACTATTTTTTTATTACATTTCTCAAAATACAAAGTATTTTTATAGTGCAATTTTCATGGAGTCGTAGTCGACCATACCTTACCTACTATACTTTAAGATTTATAAAAAGCTCTACGAAAAATGATTTTTCATAATGGCATGGAATGTAGGTATACATTTTAACATGGGTCATTTTAACTCGGAAAACCAAAAATTATTTGTTAACACATAATGTTCTAGCAAATAAACAATATTTTATTTCATTTCAAAAAAAATTTAGTGTTTATTTTCGAGTTTTCTTCGAGAACACACGGTAACCATCAACGTTATGTCTCAGACAATCCCCGTTGGTTTGACCCCACTTTCCCTCAGTGTTATTATTGTGTCGTGCGCATTATATCATATTATAAGTGGTATTAAGCCTTTACAATTAGAGATGTTTATCTTTATTTTATATTGTTTGGAATTTGAAACAGAAAATAATACAATAAAATTTTGGACATTTCACATAACGCCATCAAACCCCAAACTAAGCAGAACTTATACTATGTTTGGCTTTAGAAAACCTTTTTTTTTTTGGCAGTCGGGTATAATGGCTAAGTAGGGACAGTTATTGCCGGATAAATAAGGTAAAACCGTGTTAGATGCCCCAGTATCCAGTACGTATCCTACATTCTACGATTTCTAGTACGTATCCTACATTCTACTCAAAAAAAAACTGTTGAACTTACACTTTGTTGAACCGACCTGCCAAGTATGCCAAAAGTACTGGAAAGATTTTAAATGAATACATATTTGGGCCTGGAAAAAGACCGGAGATCATTTTTTTTACCCCGATTCCATAATAATACATTTTAATACTACTTAAATTAGAAATAAAAAATGTACAAACATATTTATACAATATTATTATGCTTCTACAAAAGCAACTCGTTTTCCAACCGATTGCACATATTATTTTGACCTCAGCGAAATTATATCTCGGTTGTGCGAACTCATGGTTTTCTATATGAAACGATAATAAAAGAAATTTACAGAAATCAATCTATAGTATGTTTCATTTTCATATTTCTTTTTTTGTATTTTGCACCTATTACTAAAGGTAAAATTGAGTACCTACCTACATTAAACTATAATTATTGACTTTTTATCAATTAGTTAGTGTTTTGACGTGACTACGTCTAATAAATCGATTAACGCCGGCTGCATGCACGAAAACGTTGACGTCATTGGTAACGCTGTCATTGTCTGGTAACGCTCATTGTCCGGTAACGCTGGTAGTCACTTTAAACTATCGTCTGTAAACCAACTTTACAGACAACCAATTTTTTAGTACCAGCAGAGCTACTTTGTAACTTTCCACCATGGTGAACTTTATTGCCGAATGTCATCGAGCAAATCAAGGTCTTTGTAACGAGACCAAATAGAATTGTTTTTTTGAGGACGTGGTGGCCGAGTGGATGAGGTCCTTACCTTGCGATGTGATGGTCGCGGGTTCCAATCCCGGTGGCAGTCATGCGTAAATGGGTTTTTTCGGTCGAAAAATTATATATATGCATCCCACGTTCTCGCAACGGTGAAGGAAAACATCGTCAGGAAACCGACATGTCGTAGAACCTAAAGTTCGAAAACATGTGTCGAGTCGAGTGCACGAAAGGAGCCTCATCGAGGCGCACTTGAAATCCTTTTACCACACGGGTTCGAATCGATGGAACTAGTGATACGATAAGAAGAAGAAGAAGAAGATTGTTTTTTTTTAAATAAGCATCATGCCCCGCTTGTCCAGCGGGACCTAGCGCTTACAACTCAAAAGAACCACTGAAAATCCAATCCAAGTAATTTTTTAAACCAAATGGACCAACAAAGCCACTTGAAGCTGAAGCTAGACGAAGTTAATTAAGCACTTAGCCTTATAGTCTAAGATCCCGCTGCAGGATCACTACGTTCATCGAGAAGTTCGTTCGTACGTTCCTGATGACATTAAAAAATTGCCAACAAAAATGTTTGTAAGTAAATTTAAAAAATGGCTTATTGAAAAATATTTTTATAATGTAACAGAATATCAAAATAAAAAAAATAATTAAATTAAATTTTTATATAACATACCTATTTTATAAGTTTATTTTTTTCTATTTGCATGCTGTATGTACGGTGAAGAGTGCGAGACCAAAACTAGTTTAAAACCTTTAATGTAACCATACTTCTAGCAAAATAAATCATTTCATTACATTTCATGAAGACGCTTAAAACCCATTTTGTACATAAATGTATGAATAGGAGCGTATAAATCTACCAGGGTGCTAACAAAATCATACCTGTTTACACCTGGCTGCGTAGAAGTGCCTGCTCTTCATACATTTATTTATTTATTTATTATGTACATAAATGAAATGAAATCGTTTATTGCATGAAGTATGGTATACATCAATATGAATCAATATCAATATGGAATAATCAAGGTTTTACAAAAACATAGACAACCGACTTCTATTGGACTGTTTTAGTGACCGTAAACACCACTGAAAAGTCACAGGGAAGCAAAATACGCAATTTCGTTTACTTCGACGACATTCTCCTTTCTTGAAGAATCTGAAAGTAAACTCCTCTTAAACAAAAAAAATAATTTTATAAATCGGTTCATAAACAACAAAGTTCTGAGGCAACAAACATAAAAAAAAAACCAAAACAAAAAAAAAACCTTTAACCGAATTGATAACCGCCTCCTTTTTGAAGTCGGTTGAAAATAGGTTTTGAGCGTCTACTCGATGAATGTAGTGATCCTGCAGCGGGATCTCGTACTATTAGCAAATAACCTGAAACTTCTAAGTTACCTCTCGATCGCTGCAGCACTTGAAGTTGGCTCGACTCCACTCGTGATTATTGTACCTGCAAGAGAAAGTTATATTAATAACGTGGGTAAGTTAATAGTGGCTAACATATTGCTAAACCTTGATTATATGTTCAAAGTTTTACAAAAACATACTACAATCTACTTCAATTGGACTGTTCTAGTGACCGTGAACACCGCTGAAAAGTCACAGGAAAGTCACAAAATACCTATGAAAAGTCGTTTACTTCGACGACATTAAGTAGTTGTTTCGATTTAAAAATAAAATACTGAACAGATTTTGATTGAATTTCTTTGGGACTAATTTGAAAGTGTATTCTTCAAAACAAAAAATATATAAAAAAATTGGTTGTCTGTAAAGTTGGATTAGACGATACGTGACTACCAGCATAACGGGACAATGAGCGTTACCGGATAATGACTTCAACGTTTCCGTGCATGCAGCCGGGCGTATGTAGAAGTACCCTATGTCTATTTCGAGAGTAACCACAGTAATTTTACTGCCTTCAGTGCCGTTCAAACCGGAACACAGTAATGCTTACATTATATTTTTTTCATGTATATACAAATTTGAATTACTGCTTTACGGCAGAATATCAGGCACTGCTTTGGTAACCATCTAGACAGCATCCTGCAGCGGATGCCTCCCAACGGTATAGCTTGATACATAGCGTACATAATTCAGCAAACCCTGTATACATAAATGTGTACATTTGAGTGATGAAACATGTCGCCTATTCATATCTCGGCTACGTATGATAAATTTGGACAGTCAGCCACGTAACTTCTTATTACTAAAATTTATAGACACAGGCTGCGAAACTTGGTTTCCGGGTTCGATTTCCGGCCGGGGCGAACTTTGACATAACTTTGTTTGCGTTGTCTATATCCAAAATTTATTTCTAATTTTCAAGTCTCTACATCCACTGGTTTAGAGCGGTTTGAGACTAGCGTATCGTGTTTTATTTTTATGTGCAGCGCGCCCGTTTACGCGCGTACACGGACGTACACGCGCTTTTTGCATTCTTTGCGCGTTTTTTGGTAACGAGTGTCAAGTAATTCTAGAATTATTATATTGTATTGAGTGGGTTGAGGTAAAATCGTCATTGGGTAAAATGGTCATTATTTAAAAAAAACTGGTGTAAATTGGTCATTAATGATATTTTTTTTAAGGTAAATTCGTTATTGTGGATTCTAAGCCTATAAAGTACAGTCAGTAAAGATCATGTACAGTGTATTACGTTTAATTTTATGTATTTACGAGTACCTAAACTAAATCCTGAGTAACAGAAATACATCTATAAGTAAGTTATTGTTGATACTTTCCAAGTTTTAGTTTTTGAACTAGTCCGTGCCGGGAATCCACAGGGTATATACAAGTCTATGTAAGTACTAGACATTCCTGTGTCATAGACCAACGGTATCTCTGTGCACTTGTGTAGGCGATAAGGTATAGGCAGGCACATAGTAAATTGATAGCAGCTTGGCAGAAATTGGCAAGACGATGGCAATCAAAGCCATGATGTGGTTAGAATCGATAAAGCGGTATGTGATGTTCGCGCTTGCCAAGATGACTATGAGTTACTCCTATATTCTTCAACTTTATAGGATTTTTAGAATTGTTTTCAAAATTTACTTACAACTATCTCAAGAACACGTCTGCAAGTGCGGTTTTTAAATTACCTTGTTAACCGAACGGACTCGCCGCTCGTGTAAGGCGTTGTCCTAATAGAACGCGATCACGCGATCGTCGCGCGAGCAAGCGATGCGACCGTCGCGCGATCGAGCGATCAAACGTACTAACGTCAAATAGGCGTCCCGATTGGCAATCGCGCGATCGCGCGACGCGACGCGATGCCAATTGGGACGCCTATTTGACGTACGTAGTACGTAGTACGTTTGATCGCGTGATCGCCCGATCGACGTTCGCGCGAACTTGCGATGGTCGCGTCATCGCGTTCTATTAGGACACTGCCTTATGTTTTTGCAGCACGTTGTACGCATGTGGCGTCAATCGTACGAGTTTTTGCTTACGGGCCCGATCGCCCGCGTCATTACGACACTCGCTACAAAAAAACCGGGCGTAAACGATGGTGTAAGCCCGTAAACGCTTGTATACGGGCGGGCTGCAATAAATAAAACACGATCGGCAAATACGCTAGTCTGCAACCGCTCTAGGCAGTTTCACACCGAAGAAAGTGAACAGGTACCTTATCACGAAACTACAGTCTTACATACTGTTGACTTTTATACAATTTATAATTTTTGGACCCTTCAAACAGCGTCATCTAGCCCCAAACTAAGCAAGCTTGTACTATGGGAACTAATATACTTTTTTAAATACATACTTAGAATACCTACATGGAAAACAACCAAACTCAAGACAAACACCGATGTTCATCACACAAATATTTTTCCTAAACGGGAATCGAACCCGCGACACCGGTACGGCAGTCTAACACACTTGCCACTCGATCATCCGTTTGGTCAAAAAAACCGTGTATGATTTAGCCGCAAAAGATACATACATACATTGTATGTATCTTTTGCGGCTGACTGTACTTATCCAGCAATTTCGCTTGTTTTACCTGACCTGGGAGCTATTGCATTGCGTTTGTTATATGACATTCAAATGTGATTCTGGAAATCCAAGCCAATTTCAGTTCAATATGGAGACAGAGCTACACGCATTAGGTAAGCACTGTGTTCAAATCATTTCTATTGAGATACCTACATATGTCAGCCGTTGGAACTGAACTGAAGGATTCCGTCTAGTTGGATTTCTACACAGATACTGCCGCCAAGCAGTAATGTACAACTCTGGCGAATGAACATGACACCTGGCTCGAATGGCGTTTTTGCAAAGTACAGCGTGGAATTGGATAATCTTGATAGAGAAGAGGTCCTGTAATACTTGGTAATGATAAGTAATGATAAGGCATAAGAAACACGGAGGGCGCCGCGCGGAGCAGCGGGGGAAGCATCAAGTTCCGAGCCACATGTCAGCCAGGTGTCATGTTCATTCGCCCGAGTAGTAGGTATATTACTTTGTTCCGGTTTGGAAGGACCTAGCTACAGTGCAATTTGATCTTTCTTTCCTCTTTTTTTGGAAAAAAAATCTACTTAACCTATCAATCTGATTGGTCTGTTTTAAAGAGAATGGTACTTGTGTTCACAAGTTTTCAAAAGTTAATAATGAATCGGTTTTTAAACCGTTAAATTTTACATTAATGGTCTTTACAATTTTACGTTGACAAATACGTACAGTCAGCTGCACAGACATGATTGTATACACTCCCAAGCTTTCACATTTTTATGCTGGTCCACATTGTCCACGCATGACACTAAAATTTAACAGGGTCATATGATATTACGATTTTTTTTTCGACCGAACAAATCGCCAAATCGACCTGAAATTTTCCATCAAGCCAACGACCGACAGCATTCAATTGAACAGCGCCATTTAACCAAAAGCCTAGGCGTCTAATTGAACAGCGCCATTTAACCAAAGGCCTAGGCGTCTAATTGAACAGCGCCATTTAACCAAAAGCCTAGGCGTCTAATTGAACAACGTCATTTAACCAAAAGCCTAGGCGTCTAATTGAATGGCTAATTCAACCAGTTGGATGATGTCTATTAGGCAATTATTATTTAAAATGATCATAAGATTATAATAATGGAGATCTGATGATTAAGATATTGATAATTTACATCAAATTTAAAAGCTTTGTATGATTAAACCAGCCGTCTTATTTCTAGCTGTGTAGGTATTTGTACCCCGAAAACAGATTGCTAGTGGAAAATGATCGAATATCATTTACTGAATGAATGGCTTTTCGGATTAATTAGAGCGGCCGAGATATCGTGTTTGCTATCTTTACCAATATGAGTATGAAATACCCATAATTATAATTATAATGTAATAATAGGTTTAAGATACCTACAATGTAGGTATCTTAAACCCAATGAGGGTATACAATAACCATATAATACCCAATAAGGGTATACAATAACCATTAATTATAGCGGCCGAGATATCGTGTTTGCTATCTCTACCAATAAATATAAAATATAAAAATATAAATATAAAAATACCAATATGAAATACCCATATGCTTATAACGTAATAATAGGTTTAAATACCTACCATGTAATACCCAATGAGGGTATAAAATACCTATGTAATACCCGATGAGGGTATAAGATACAAATGTAATACCCAATGAGGGTAAACAATGACCATGTAATACCCAATGAGCGTATACAATAACCATGTAATACCCAATGAGAGTTACATATGCAATAACCATGTATTTTTTCAAGAATGATAGGAATTATTTATATTTATTTATATTTTATATACATATAAGATACGATAATTTATTTATTTACTCGTAATTACAACCACTTCTTAGGTAGAAAACTTATAAACTATGACATAAAAAGTAAACAATAAGGTAGTAGTAAGTAAGTTAGTAATAAGTTATCTACTGTACGTAGGTAAAAAATATTTGTTGTTACATTATTATTGCACTGTAATTGTCACTAAAACATAAAGTATGTAGTAAGTAGTATACAGGGCGTCCCACGGCTATGCTACATGGAGGGAAAGTACCTTGAATATTGCAGATAGAACATTTTACTGAAAGAAGACATTATTTGAATTTAAAAAACAATTTGAACTGCATTCATAGATATTTAGATAATTACATGGTTGAACCGGGAATCGAACCCGTAACACGAGAAAAATGATCACCTGTAGCTTTATCATACCGATCAAAACGCTTCATCATAAGGATTATTTTTTGGTAAATAACATAGTCTCACAAATAAAAGGTAGACCATGAATTTTAACATTCATGATCATGATCATTTTTCTCGTGTTACGGGTTCGATTCCCGGATCAACCATGTAATTATCTAAATATCTATGAATGCAGTTTAATTTGTTTTTAAATTCAAATAATGTCTTCTTTCAGTAAAATGTTCTATCTACAATATTCAAGGTACTTTCCCTCCATGTGGCATAGCCGTGGGACGCCCTGTATATTTATACATCTTTATAAAAAAAAAAAATTTTGGTTAGTTTGGTGCTTATACAAAATGTAGTTTTAGTTGCTTGGAATAATGACAAAATAAAAAAATAAGCCATTCTAAGGTAATAAAAGTCCAAGTTTTGAGGCACAAAGAGCTTCTTCGCACTTACAAGTTGCTATTCAGAGAATTCTGTACAACGTTATCTAGGTTACATCTCAGCTTCAGAGCGAGTGCTTAGCTCCGAGCATTTGAGAGCTTGTTGTTACTGCGTTTCGGATAAAATGGAGATTTCAAAAAGCTTTTTTTTATATAAAAGACTTATCTAAGGAACAGAGGATATAGGAAAGCGGAAGTTTAAAAATATATTTGGATGTTTGTAACTTAAGGGTAATCCTCAAGGCAAATTTCCATACAAAATGTTTCGGACAAATACTCAAAAAGTACGCCGTATTATAGTAATTTCCACACTATTCGTTTTGTCTATGTTTTCCGATTGTGTCAACAAAAATTAGTAAGGTTCCATACTTTATTTTAGATTTTATACGTGTTTTTAAATTAAGTAGTAGTGTTAATTTTAACGTAAAGTTAAAACGAATAGTGTGAAGAAATTATTAAATTTTTTTGGAAATTTGCCTTGATGATTACCCTTAATAACTCACTACCTCAAACTTACAGCTGGACAGCACTGGAGAAGGGTAGCACAAGACAGAACCCAGTGGAAAAGGGTTAGAGGAGGCCTATGCCAAGAGGCACACAGAACTGCGGGACAACCTTTAATATAACCTGAACTTATAACATTACAAAAAACATGTAAACCCAAAGTTTGGAATAAACGGCTTATTAATATTATTAACTTAATAACATAGGACATTCTTAAACTACAAATACAATGGAGAAATACGCTTTACATTTAGTACTGACAATACGTACATATTTTAGAACTTAATGTCCCACGCAATAGAGCCTAGGGGAGTCATTTGAGGGGTAGGAAATCAAGAGATTTTTGCGTATGTCATGTCGTGAACCTGGGCTTAAGGGTAGCCCAACTTTTTTACAAATTGTATTAAAACAAACAGTATAAAAACAAATAAGATGTCTTTTGATTTTTTTGGGAATAAAGGCTAAACCACCTTTATAAAATTAAAATATCCTCAAGGCAAATTTCCATACAAAGTGTTCCAAACAAATAATCGAAAAGTACGCCGTATTATAGTAATTTCTTCACACTATTAGTTTCGTCTATGTTTTCCGATTGTGTGAACAAAAATTAGTAAGGTTTCATACTTTAATTTAGATTTTATACGTGTTTTAAAATTAATCGAAATTCATGAAAACTCACGACTACTAGTTGGCAACCATGTGACATAGATGCGCTGAACGCAATTCTTAGGTCAAATTGGTTCTGCGCATCTTTGTCACGTGGTTCGCCAGAGGACAACTTGTTTGACGCTTAGTATACACGCGCTGCAACGCTTTTTCGAGTCACAAATACTTTAGCAGATAAACAGATGGCAGCATTAAACTTAACGAATTGGTTTGTTGGGCAGATGGCGCTATCAGTACCTTATGTGCAGGGGCAGTCCAAACTCGCGTATATCATATTAAGATGCGATGTATGATGATCATGTATCATATTAAGAAGGGGATTTGAGGATGCCCCTTAATATACATTCTTCTAAATTCTAGTGCTAGGCTCTCTGTTTGCGACACTGTCCCGGCCGGACAGGCGGACATAACAGTAAAACTTTACTGTTTTATCAATATGTTATTCGAATGCAGTTAGGATATCAATTTCCGGATCAGCAGCAGATGCAGCTTCTTTGTACTTATTGGAAACATAGTTTTGTTTTCAACTAGATTTAATTGATTAGGACGTGGTGGCCGAGTGGATGAGGCACTTGCCTTGTGATATGATGGTCGCTGCTGGTTCAAATCCCGGTGGCAGTCATGCGTAAATGGGTTTTTTCGGACAAAAAAAATTATGTATGCATCCCACGATTCCCACGTTCTCGCAACGGTGAAGGAAAACATCGTGAGGAAACCGGCATGTCAAAGAACAGAAAAAAAAATGTTCTATGGCATGTGACATCCACCAATCCGCATTGGGTCCGCGTGGTGGATTAAGATCCATTCGCTCTCCTGCCGAGAACAGGCCTGAATCCCAGCAGTGGAAACATTATAGTGTGATTATTATAATTGATTTTATGATAAATGGTTCTGTTATTAGGCTTTTAACTAATTTATTTTATAAAATATATGAAAAGAGTCTTTTTAAAGAAACCTTTTATCAACTATATATTTAAAAAAAAAAGATTGAAATACCGGTCTATAGGGCATTATTACTAAGTATACCTTTTCCGTTACATCCCAAAACTTTTCTTATTATACATTTTAAAGGTCAACATCAAAACTCTAGAGAGTTTTTTAAAGTATCCAGGAGTAAAAAAGGGTAAACGAGAACATCCCAAATAGAGCATTTGAGGGTCAAAAGTAATGTTTTCGAAACCCCAAGGGTGTTTGCCGGAAACTGTAACAAGCAATACTCGTAAATGTTTATGTTTAATAGTTATATTAGTGGGGTAGTGTTATAGACAAATTACATAAGTTTTTAAGGATTTGTGAAAAGTGTAAATATTAATAAGCAATTAATTTCAAAGGAAATTAGGTACCTATGTGCCGTAGGTGTTGTACTCGCTTGGATTAGATTTATACCAATAAAACATAAATTGATATTCAACAATCCATCCACCATGCCGGTGTCCCCAGAGTCTGATCCCCACAGAATATATCACATCTCCATAGAGTACATAAGCATGGAGGATGCATCCTATATTTATTGTAAACACTACACCTATGTTTTTGAAAATACGATGTTTTGTTCGTAGCAAAATGGGAATGTTTTTTGAACATCTATTTTTCATTGTTAAATCTGTTAAGTCACATACAACTACTTATTTGGCACTTACCTACCTATCGCAAAAAAAAATTGTGATAAAAAAACTTTTTTTTTGCAATTGATCCTATGTTCTATCATGAACGTTTTATATTAGCTCATCTAGAAATCATGAGAGCAATTTATTATTGCTTTCAACTCTTCAAACATAACCCATATATATATATCCATTTATAGAGCAGAATGTTAAATGTTTTATACAATTTCAAATGTTAAACAGATTCTGGTCTAAAAATATGAATACCTACAACTTCTTATTTCTTAACAATAACAATACAGCAAGTGTATATTTTGACATTCGAAGATCTCTGAGACTTTTGTGTTATTTTGAAATAAGTAAGAAAATTTTAGACGGTGTAAATTAATTATTTATAATACTCACCAAAGAAAAAGCAACAAAAAACCAAACATAGGCCCCAAAAATCCATTTTGCAAGTTTTTGGCACAATCACAAAAGCACAGAGTATCACAGCTTCACATCAAAACTCATTTTCAACGTGATATTTTTCGAGTTTCAAATACGATATCGAAAGTTCGCGGTATTTTGTATCAACAGACGTGCGGTCTGCTCCGCGAACCGACTCAAACTGAAGGAAATTGAGGGGTAGCTCGTTTCAGAGATTTGTATGATACACACGGAGGAAAAATGTGGACAACGTGTTGGGCAGTAGCATAATTAAACTATGATGTAATGAAACTTTTACTGAAAATAGTTACTGAATACAGCCTACTCATCATCACCAACAACAACCATTAACAATCAACCACTGGAAGTAGGTCTTACCCAAGGTACGGCGGGGCCGGGTTGTCCAGGTGGGACATCCCGGGCCGTCCGCCCCATGAGGGGCGGCGGTGTCTCCTGCCAATGTGGGAGATCTTGCTGGGTTCGAGAGCGGTCGGAGTGGGGGCTCTGGCTGCATTATACTCGAACCCGGGACGGCTGCAGTGCACGGGGAGGCATGCACTGCAAGCGGAGCTCGGGGTCGGCGCAAGCCTTCCCTGGGATGGGCCTCACAGTAACGTGCGTGAGGGACACCGGTACGTGTTCTTCGGATATCCCGGGGTCCCTCTAATGCGCAGAGGTCGGCCACCATGGGGTTTTAGTCGGTATGAATCCGACATAACCCTCCCCCGTCCCCCAAGGGCGGTGGGCACCCATGAGGATTTCCCCATGTAAAAAAAAAAAAGAAAGGTCTCACCCAAGCAAGCGTATTAGTATAGTACCTATAGTATAGCATAGCGTATAACCACCTCAATTGGTAAGCGAATGGTGTGATCAAAAACGAAGCACGTTGGGCTAGAAAATAATGTCTGAAATATGTCTAGAGAAATAAAGGTCACTATCGAATGGACAAGTTTCGGTAATCGCTTGTTTTCCCAAAAATAAGAGCGCACCCAATACGAACTGACTGTCAGCGTCGACGTCGTTGGCTCAGGACCAAATTACGAGAACAAAAAAGTTGCAACACCTTCACGCCCGTGTGTATCAAAAGCAACTTTACTACGTGAGTATGATGTGCTGATGAAACATGAAAGTGGGGTGGAAAAATTATGTAACTTGGCAAGTTCCAAGTTATCCAGATGTTTTACATTTGAGCAGTTTTGTTACTTTCCGCAACATGTGTTTTTCTTGAATGACAAAGTTTATGTGTGGCAAAATGTTTGTAGTTCAGCTACTAAAGGGTTTCTAATTAATTTGAAAAAAATGCGTCTTATTATCCTAATTTATACATGAATTGGTATCGCCTAATGTGTACCCCATTACTTGTATTGCATTAAATTCGATATTTCCTTGGAGAAACATGAAAAATAGGAAATGATCTAGGTTTTCAAAATATATAAAAAAAAAATTGACAATATTATTTTTTTATAAATTTTAAAAATATTTTCATCTAATTTCATAAGATTTTCATAATTCGAAAATCGTTACACTTGTGATCGAGAACTAATGGTAGCGCCGTTATGTATCCCAGTCGAGTTCTTAAGAAGATCATCTTCATAACTCCCGCCTGAATACAAGCGATTATGAAGCTTAGCTATTACTACTTAGGGTGCTTATTTGAAAATCATATAAGTTAATATTTCAATCAATTATGAGACTTTTACATTGGATCTTGTTATTTTATTTAAGAAAAACAAATTTCGCACTTTGTGAAAGGTAAATGTATTTTTTTGTGATAGCTGCTGTTTAAGGGTGCCTTTCCACCAGAGATGTACTATGTAGCTATGCTGCGAAGATGTGAATTGTACGATACGAAAATATGTGACCGTTTCCACCAATACCTACTAAGCTATGTAGCTGTGCGAGGAAGATGTGCTATGAAGATGCTACGCCGTAAAGTAGCTGTGCGAGAAAGATGCGCAGGTCGAGCTATGCGATGTATCGATAATAATAATAATAATAATAATAAAAAATCTTTATTGTAAAAACACATGCAACAATGTACAATTATTGTTTTACAAAAGGCGGTCTTATCGTTTAATACGATCTCTTACAGACTACCTACCTAAAACTAAAACTAACCTAACCTAATACTAAATGTAACGACTTTGCCGTTGGCCCAGCGCAGTGATTAGTATGTCAGTTGGGCATCTCCCTCCGAACTAGTCGGAGACTGTATCTCAGAGGCCGATGTCCACCTTCAACACTTGCACGGCTGTATACCATCGGCAAAGTCATTATGTTCTTGATAGTATCGATAGTATAGGGAAGCGGCGAAGGCAGCGCGGTGAGTGGAGATATTTGGCCCATAGCAGGCATCCATAGCACGCATCCATAGCACACATCCTTCCATATAAAAAACATAGCTTAGTTGAATCCGTTTCCACCAGTGCTAAGCTATGTGCAGAATCCGCGGGAGCACCAACAACATCCTGCGCATGATAGCGGACAAGTTTGATGGTCCCCTATACAGACACTGCATTTCTGTACTTATTAAGTAACTCCACCATAATAATGTTAACTAACATAGATTTAAGATTTAATCATAAAGTATATTAACTCAATTATGGAGCTGTACTTGTACTGTGTTATCTAAAAATAAAAATTATTCTATTCTATTCTAAACACATCCATAGCAACGTAGCATAGCACATCTCTGGTGGGAAAGCACCCTAAGACTGCTGTCTGCATGCTATCAGCTCAAACAGTTTAATACTTTTGGCGAGATTAAGGAGCAACATTCGTTTATTTATCCATAAAACTGATCAAACTTTCAGCTTTTAATATAAGTATAACTTTACTAGTTTTTAAAATACTTAGTTAAATTATTACCTTTAAAGTATGTGAGTGTGTTGCTATCTGTACTTAAAATGTAATTGGAACCGTTAATATAAAGTTAAATCTCATAATTATGTTGACTTACAATATTAAAATTTTATTTTTGTTTATTTCAATTTAATTAAATTCAATTATTTGGGTCATCGACAAAATTTATTTATTGTATAATTCATAACTTAGTGCCTTAGTTTTTAAGATAACATAGGTATGTAAATGGATATATGGATTTTCATTTTACGTGTTTTTTCTATAAAATAAATAGCCAAAGCTTCATAGCGTAATGCTACGCTGTAGAGGGTCTACGCCGTAGTCTCGTCGTTACAATAACGGCTACGACTTCGGTACGCCAATCGCTACGGTAATAGGCAATTACGTAGATCGGAAACTACGATGCTTAGTTTTATTTCTGTTATTTTGATTCTTATTAGTAACATAATAAGAGTTAAGAACAACGTTATTTTATAAGACGATTCGATTTTAATAAATCGAAAAGTTTGATCGAAATTATTTAGGTGTGTAATATAATAACGAGTAGGATAGTTTGAATGAAGAAGGCTAGTATTTCGTTTTTTTTTAATTATAATTTAAAGTTATCGAGTAATTATGATTAATGAAAAAATCGATATTTTAACAAATATCGATTTTTTATACTCTAAAACAATTATTAAACCATTATGTTCTGAAAACTGTCCAAAAGCTCAAATAGAACAGTCGAATTCGATAAAAATAATAAAAACAATAATGTGACACATATCGATATTTTTATGTCACCCATTATCGATAGAACATCAAACCGGGAAACGCATTTTATCGTGACCCCCGACTTTTATGGCGCGTAACAAAATGGACGAAAATCATTTTGTCGATATTATCCTACGATGGGAAACCTACAGATGATTAAGGTTAAGCAGTGTATGAAAATAAGTAGCTTCTGTCTGTAGCTTAGCTTGTGTGAAATCAGCACAGAAGTAATCTCTATTCTTGAGAGTCTCGTCCACTTTGAGATATTTTTAACCGACTTAAAAAAAGGAGATTCTCATTCATCAGTTTGTTACGCGTTTCACACATACTTTTAAGTCTGTGCCAGATATACAACCAACTTCGACAGTCAAAATGAATGATTAACCGAGCAAGAATAGCAATATTACTACAGGCCCCGTGCAAAAGGGGGGTAGTATCCAAATCGTCGAAGAATCGAAGTCGGTTGAAGTATTTTTTGTTAAAAAGTTATGTTATACATCAATCTCGCCCAGTCTATGAATGAATGAATGAATGATTTATTACAGAATCTTAATTTAGTTATATATTTACTTATTGTAGGAAAGTACCTGCTGGAGTACAGAGGTATTAATTAGGTACCTAAGTGGTAAGTTTGGATTGGAGTGTAGACTAGGTACCAACCAACAACAAAGTAATAAAGCATAATCACACTAGCCCCCACACTAGGATTCCCTGAGTCGTGGGTGGCTAGTCTCCTCCGCTGGTAGTAGGTACAATACGTCCACACAAACAATACGTACCCATTGGTACTGTTATCCACGACACTTATTAGATGTAACAATATTATAAACTTTAGGCATGATTCGCAACTCAGCACGGCTTTTTAACTGGAATTGATGTAGGTATTAGGTAAGTAAGTACATTATCTTAGTTGCAAACAGTAATTACCTACGTAGGTAGGTATGTAAGCCAGTAAAGAATTCAAACAACAACAAGCTAGAGCCCCTTTAAAACCAGAACACAATAATAGTAATGTACAGTATTCCCAGAAAACATAACGTCTGCTTAATTTCCCGTCACTTGTGATAATATCGACCAAGCTCGTCTCAAACTGGAACGCTCAAGTGCCCTCCGATTTTATGAACCACGTAATTGTATAGACAGCGCACACGAGCTAAGTGAACGTAGAAGTACCTCAGGAAACTGGAGTGAGCAGAAGCCGTCCAAATCGTACACATAACGCTTTCTTCTGATTAAACAAGGCAAAACATTCATTTGTCGTACTAAATGTTAATATTATTAATTAAGATAAAAGATAAGGATAAAAAACATTTAATTCTTGTAGGTTTTATAGTACGTACAATGATAAGTAACAATTTTTATAAGTATAAAATAAAAAGACTAAAAGTATAAATTAATGTAAATATTATAGGTGAAAAACTATTATAATTTTTATTGTGAAGACCCGAATTAGAAGAATCTTTGAGTACCTCGTTCTTACTAAGTGTAACTACTTGTAAGTAGAGACGAGGGATCCGAATTACATAAGTACATTAAATAAGATCAAATACCTACTACTTGTACAAAAAAATCAATGATTAAGTTAAAATAACCACCTACTTATATACATAACAACTGATAAAATATACTATTTTGGTAATTTCTGTAGCTTGAACATTTGCCGAAAGTCAAAATCTCGTCATTTTGAACACCCCTGAGGAACCCCGTGTCTGGCGTAACAATCACTCTATCAGCATAATATGTGGTTTTCAAAGTCGTCGTAACATTTTTAGGGGTCCATAGGACGGTCTCTATTAAATATAAAAAAACCTCTGAGTACAGTACGTACGTAATCTCTCTGTAGGAAATGACAGTCACAGGTGCGCTTTCCGTCGCGAACTGCTAATAGCTTTTAGACAGCAGCCGTTGGGTAGGGATGGGACACGTTTCTATAAAAAAAAATTTTTTTTTTAAATAAAATAGTCTTGTGACATTGAGGGCTTAGGGTATTTTTTTTTTGAATAAAAGTTGTTTTTTGTAAAAACAGACTGTTACCGAATAACAAATATTTTAATCTATTTTATGAATACTTTTATACAGGTACTGTTACAGTATACTTAGTAAATCTTTTTTTATTAAAAGATAAAGTAGTTGTTCGTTTGTTCTTGTCATACAATAGAATTAAATTAAATACAGATAAATCTCACCCGCGATTTACGCTATTTGCATGTCAAACACAAAATCGGTGTTCTTGATTGGTCGACGCGTGCGTGTTGACAAAACGACATAGTGGAAATCGCGACATATACCTTATATACATTGCATACAAATCTAAGACATAAAGAAAATCGTGAATCTATCCTAGGATAATAAAACGGAGCAAGCTTTACAGTAGTCGCATATGATGTTCCACGTCAAAAATTGACAATCGAGCACCATTATTTTTATCGATAATAACATATATTTTATCGATATCACGACAACCCTATGTAGTTACCGAGATGACATACAGTAATGGCACCATCTGGTGCTACAGGGGAATTAGTTCACACACGATGTCTTTCAAAACTGGTAGGTACTTCGGTCTAGTATAGGTTTAATTAAATAACGGACCGATCCAGGGTCGCGCGGTTACATACAAAATATGGTTATTGGTTACATAGAAATAGGACACTAAATAACATTTGAATTATTCCCATCTGTCACCCTGCACTGTCCTCCTCGGGTGACATATGGGACAAAAACTCTATCTGCCCCACCGTTGTTAAAAGGCGAACAGAAGGCACTTATATTAACTAGTAAAGTTCTATCTGTCCCCCTGTCACAAATAGGGGGACAGATAGAACTATTTATTCCCATTAATAAATAGTATAAGTATTAAATACCTATATTAAGTAATAAATCCGCTTAACTTCCAAACAAATACTGAAATTCTAAACTAAGACCTTTGATTGGAAGTTAAGCGGATTTATTACTAAATATAAATATTTATACTATTTATTAATATCTATGGATTTCCGTAAAGTCACGCCTGAATCAATCAGTTATCTATTGATCCTCCATTAAAAAAAAAGTTTTGTGCTTCAGACCACACGACAGAAGTGAAAACTTCTTCAAAGGACCGTGGCACAAGCGTGGCCTTATCGTAAGTCTTTCTCAAAATGGCGGAATTTTAATTTTGCTTAGATACCTACTACTGTAAGTAAAGGGGTCGCTTATCTCGGCCTCAGGTGTACGGACGGGCTAGATAAGTACCTACTAACACTTAGGGACTAGAACTTTTATACTTACTTAGATTAAGTTAGTATATTCTGTGAGTAGGTTAGGTATACCTTACTAAGGCTGATCACTTATCTAATTACATTGCCGAAGCGCTACGCTGCGTATGTAATTAAGTTAAGTTAAGCTACGTTAAGGAGAATCAATATTTGGATGGAAAGTTACTAACTTAATAAATAACTAAGTTATTACATCATGCGAAATCAGTACAGTAAATTAAGCGTGATGGAGTGACAAACCATCAATCCATTCGTCAAACTTTACTAAGTTTTGTATTTATAAAACGGCTTACCTAATAATTTTTCAAACGACTTCAAAAATTGAGGAGGTTATCAATTCGGTTGAATGTTTTTTTTTGTTACATCAGAACTTTTCAGATTGGTCTCATGCAAATTTAATCAAAATCGGTTCAGTAGTTTAGTTTTTATATCAAAATAACTGAAAAAAATATGTCGTCGAAGTAAACGAAATTGCGTATTTTGCTTCCCTATGACTTTTCAGTGGTGTTTACGGTCACTAGAAGTCCAATTGAAGTCGGTTGTCTGTGTTTTTGTAACCTTGATTATTTATACTCATCATCATCATCATCAAAATATAGCAGTCCACTGCTGGACGTAGGTCTCTCCCAAGGCACGCCACTAAGCCACTGAGCCCGATCATCGGCTCTTCTCATCCACCGTCTATGCCATCCTTCGAGAATCTAGCCAAAGGAGATGTTAATGCAAGGCGTACCCCTCTATTGGCCATATAACCTTCTTGGCCATTCACGTTAAATGAAACTATACGCTGTATTTGATAACTGTGAGCATATTTTAAGATGGTTTGCGAGATTATTATCGTGTGCGTTTACATGAATAAGATTTTGTTAGGCGCGTGTGTAATGCGTGTTTACCTCGTCCCCCGTAAAAATGGCAGATATTTATGTTTGCAGATTCTGACGTTTGAAATCTTCTTTTGGTAGATTCTCGAAGATAACATCATATATATGTATGTAGGTAATTATAGTCTAAAGCTTTCATATCCCAACCTAATTCTACTCCAATGGATTTTTATCAAACCATTCCATCAGTAGAAACCATCAGTAAAAGCACTAAGAATATTAAAGTAACTTCGAAAGTCTTTAAAAATTCAATTCCAATATCTTAAAAGGATTCAGCGATTCAACAGTTTGAGCTGACTTTCAAACATTTGGCTCTGACATTTTTCTAGAACTTTACACATACCTACTTTCAGTTAGATCGGCCTTTTTTTACCCAACGAAAAAAGAAGGGTATTGATTTCCGAGTGTATGTATGATTGTTTGTTTATCTGACTGATGAGATAGTATAGCGAATTTTATGGTTTTTTTTAGGTTTGTGTTGTTGCTCTTGATTTGACTTCCCGTTGTGGTACAAATCGGACGTGACGTCAGTCAGCCAGTGCGAGTGCCTCTCGAACGTCGCGTTGGACAACTTCACGGATGTCTGCGAGCGCAACGAAGACAGGGCCATTCTTTTACTAGCCGTCGACGGGGCAAGAAGTAATAAATAAGTACTCACGTTGCCAGAAATAATGACTCTACATTATTTCGATAGTATATCTTGAATTCTATATAATTAAGGAAGATTATTTTAAAGTGAAGTAATTAAGTGTGTAAATTGAAATAAATTAAAAATTAATATAACGTTCTTTTATTTAGAATCAAATTTTTTATTATTTAAATGGATTAAGAATGCATTGTCGTTGAGTTGTGAGCTACCCTGTAAGTTTTAGCCGTATTCGGCTATTATATATATAGCTATTGCTAATCGGGAAGTGCTCGCAATTTGAGTTGCAAAATTCCACCCGGAACGACAAACAGACAAAGAAACAAGAGAAAGTAAGCATGGAAATTATTGCTTCTATTTCACTGTCACATGGTGATATGATTTCATTTTGTTACAGTGAAATCACCAAAATTTTCATCAGTGTCCTAATGTGATAATGTCACATTTTGTTAAAATAATTCACGCATGACGCGACGGTTCGCAATCACTCTCTCTCAGTCAGACACTACTGACTGTCTGTTATTGTTATTTACGATACGAATGAAATTGTGAATGGTGTTAAGTATCATGACATCACAGCGTACAAAATCCCATGCCGGGGCGCGCCGGGCGGATATCAACGGTGATTTAATAACAGACTTGGTCTCAGAAAGTAACAAGATTAATGTGTGATCACTTTTATACTATGATAAATAACGTGTTACTCGGTATATTTTTGCATGCGTATATGATAGTGACTTAAGAGGATAAGTGAAACTGTCAGAAATGACAGCTGCCGAATTGTAAGACAGTGATAGCGCAATTAGTGATACGCGACACCGCGCGCACGTCATTGCCCCAGTGCCAGTGACACGCTAATTGATAAGTTTTTATAAATATTTATGTTAGTCTCTACGGTATATATCATATGGGCCCTAGTTAAGCTACATTGTACTTTTCTTGTGCCTGAAATAAAATTATTATTATATCATTTATTTATATTTTTCTCTCATTAAAATTATTATTATTATTAGACACCTTACGCCGAGGGAAGAGGTTAGATATAGATTTTTGTCGCTCAAAAGTAACGGACGTAAGCGACAAATGATAAATCATCGTATTGCTTGAAAAGTATTGAATTTATAAAAAAAACCTTTTACATTTATCTAAGTTCTGAGATTACTCACTCAATAGTATAAAAATAAACCGTAAATATTCTCTAAATTCGGAGGATGGATGTAAATCAGATTTTAAGAGGGCCTATTTCAAAAAATAAATCTATCGAGAAAAGTTTCACCAATCGTGTTTCTGTCTTACATTTATTTAGATTATATCCTCAAGTAATCACTGTATTAACATCAAGTTTGTTAACTGTACCGTTGCCGAGTAAGAATGAAACGCAGCGACTCCAAATTTTCACATAGCCTCTTAATAAAAACGTGGTAAAATTCACCCTGTATAGCTGGCAACACAAAGCTAAACAACCGCTTCAATAAATCCGATATAAAATACGAAACGATGTTTACCTTGTTTTCTCTTATATTCTCAAATTTTTGTTTGTTGTTTATCTCCTAAACTGATTTTCTCGTTGATGTTAGCGCATTTACTATTGTGGAGATACCACATAAATCAAACCAATAATATTCACATAATGTAGGTCACACAGGACATGTGGTTCGAATCAAGCCATAATAATACAAAATAAAATATAAAATATACAATTTAATAGTGTAAACGAGAATTTAATACGTGTAAATGTGGGGCTCGTTAGCCGCATGTACCCGAAGAGGAGAGAGCAACACTAGCCACTCTCTGGATACCTGAAGACGAACGGCGGCGTAGGGGTCGGCCGAGAAAGCGTTGGCGGGACGATCTATACAGATTCGAGAGGGAATGGTGGAAAGCCGCAAAATACAACAAAATGCGACAAGTGGAAGGATTTGGGGGAGACCTTAGCCCAACAATGGGACACCACAGGTTAAACAAAAAAAAAATGTGTAAAAAAAAACATGCGATGGACTGTGTGAAAGATGATAATGAACAAAAGAGGTAAGCGCACAGAGATGGCGGCTGATAGACAAAAATGGAAGTAAGAAACATATTATGACCCTCCTAAGTGGGATTAAGGCAGAGCAATATGATGATGTAGTTTATAAGCTGAATAAGGACATCAACTTTTATAATCCGACTGTAAAGAAAAAAGGGTAATGTATTTTCACGAATCATGTATGTATAGTATCTATCCAGCCAGGTTTTCGACACTTTTTACCCGAATTCGCATTCGGAGAGCCACGTTTTTCGAGTGTAATAATTAATAAAGCATAAAAAATATGCTAAAAACTTGACCTATTTTATTACTACCATCTAATTTTCAAAAGTAAAGTTTTTTTAGGAAAAGGGGCACTTATCCTTTTGGGGAATCTAACCCTGTTTTTTAAGTTCTAATACAAAGTCCGTAACACGAATGCTGGAACAGGTAAAATATGTATGAACTATGAATCGAATAAACTGAGCGTTGGATTGTTTTCACTGATTGGACACCCGTATTTCACCCGTTTGATATTCCAGGGAAATGGACGAAAGATATTTCTGGCATATTCGTTTTTTGGACAATCGAGGCTAAATGAAGCGAAAGAGGTGTATTATTTTTTAATTCCTTTTTCATCTGGAGAAAAGTGTTTTTTTTTTACCCAGCTGTGAAGATGGAGAGTTATGTTTGAAATCGACTTTAAACAAGCTTAAAGTTAAAAAAATCTGTAAACCCCACTGCGAAATCATTATACATTCATTGTCAATTTATTAAATGTAAACATTATAACGTATTATCACAGAGTACTAACATAGACACTATTATATACTTATATTTGTAATCTCATTTAAAATACCTTCATTTTAATACCCTACTCGATAAGTTTGGTCAACAAAAAATTATTAACGACTAACTATTTAGCTCAAAAGATCCGCCATTTTGTTTTTTTTTAAACCCTTTTTTACCCCCCAATTAGTAGTTTTAATTTTAAAACACGTATAAAATCTAAAGTAAAGTATGAAACCTTACTATTTTTTGTTACCACGATCGGAAAACATAGACGAAACGAATAGTGTGAAGAAATTACATTATTACGGCGTACTTTTTGAGTATTTGTCCGAAACATTTTGTATGGAAATTTGCCTTGAGGATTACCCTTAATGAGACGACGCTATTTTGAAAAGTTGTCCAAATGCTACAAAATGAATGAAAAATAAAAAGTTTGCCAAATGTCATTTTTGCGTAGGTATCAACTAGGGTTACGAAATGCAACGTCGCCGTTGTCCAAACGGGATGTAGGTAGCCGTTATTTCAACACTACGAAAGCACCTAAATTAAATTATTACTAAAGGTTCTAATAATATCTAGTCAAATATACGTAGGTACGTATATCAGGACAATATTCGAATATGGCGTTGATAACATAATTTCTAGAACAATAGGCCGGAACGGCTCGCAATGTTTAGACTAAATCCTCTTAGTTCGGTTTATTTACAGTGTAAGGGTCTGATAACAGTAACAACAAGCTTTAAGTTTATAAAAAATGAAAACCCGACTGCGAAAATATTATAGGTAGGTACTTACATTGATTGCCAATTTATTATTTCAAATTAAATTTAAACATATGACTTAAATTTAATTTTGTAATCTCCGTTTAATTTCATTCATTTTGATACCCCACAACATATCAAGGTTTGGTAAACAAAAAAATTTCAACGACTTATAATTAGCGCTAAAAATCCGCCATTTTGATTACCTATACATACTTTTAAAAAATCCATCTAAGAACGTTATTGAGACTAATCTAACTGATAAAATCCATCCAGCCGTTTGAAAGATACGATGTAACCCAGAAATGTACATACATACATACAAGATACGCGTGAAAAACATAACACTTTCTGGGCAGTCGGATAAAATTTGAATAATAAAAAAATCCTGTTTGTTTGTTCTGTTTTGGTCATGGGCACGCGTGATCTTAGGTTGTTATTTCATAATATCGCTTCGCTTTGGTGGATACCAGGCCTTACATGAAGTCTGTTTACAGCTAAGTAATGGCATATATAAATTACCATGTACACTTCTGCTCACTCGGACCAAAACGCTCACTGTTTCAGGAATTAGTTTCTGTAGGTACTTATATGTAGCTACCTTGTTTATTGAGCTAAAAGATGCTGTTAAACATTCACTTGTAACAGAACTTCGAGTATTTCCCGTTTTCAACCGACTTCCAAAAAGTAGGATGTTATCAATTCAGTTGAATGTTTTTTTTTATGTTTGTTACCTCATAACTTTGTTGTTTATTAACCGATTTTGATATTGATTTATTAAGGATTTACGTTCAATTTGAAAGTATATCCTCTCAAACAATATTTTTTCAAATCGGTTATTATACAACAAAGTTATGAGGTACTTAGTAAAGGTTTAAAAAAAAAATAACTGAAAAAAAGTCGTTGAAGTGAACAAAATTACGTAGGTAGGTATTTTGCTTCCCTGTGACTTTTCAGTGGTGCCTACGGTCACTACAACAGTCCGATTGAAGTCGGTTGTATGTTTTTGTAAAACCTTGATTATTTTATCGAACTGAACAACGAACAGAACCGAACATTATCGCGATCTTCGCCTTTTTATCGTGTCACTAGTTCTTTCGAACCAGTGTGAAGAAAGGTTTTCAAGTGCACCTCGAAGAGGCTCCTTTCGTGCACTCGACACATGTTTTCGAACTTTTTAGGTTCTACGACATGCTGGTTTCCTCACGATGTTTTCCTTCACCGTTGCGAGAACGTATCCCACGCTACATAGATTTTTTCGACCTAAAAAAACCCATTTACGCATGACTGCCACCGGGATTCGAACCCGCGACCATCAGATCACAAGGTAAGGGCCTCATCCACTCAACCACCAAATCCTCCGCGTCCACGTCCACGTTCGTATTTAAGTCCTAACATAAATCACTATTGTTTAACAAAAAATATGGTCTAAACATCTCCCCCATGCCTTCAGGTATCCTTTGTATATTATGAAGGTTCACTAACTCCACTGGGGGCGCTATTCTGGAGAATATGCACGAGATGGTTGTCATTTCGGTAGAGATTTATCGAACGATCTTTTAAGAAGTTGTCAATCTAATGCTGTTTTTTACAATCTAAAATTTTCGAGTAATTTTGAACCTGCTACGTCTTGGCTAGTCCAAGCCATGCTCCAACTTAGTTAAAATATGTAATACCTAGGTTTGTAGCAGTACATAGTCGTAAATGTTAAACTCATAAAAAAATATGTGGAAATTACACTAAATAAGTAAAGGTGTCATAGAGGTTTTAAGATCATATGACAAGTGAAAACTTCACCAAGGCAACTTTAATCAAGGCCTTGTCCATCAGGGGAGCGTCTAGCTAGCTCGTCTCTTTACTTATTCATAAAAAAAAGAATTCGAGATATCGGGCACATTCAATAAACCTATCACCATTCGAGAAATCGAGCACCATTCGAGAAACCGAGCACCATTCGAGAAATCGAGTACTATTCGAGAAATCGAGCAACATTCGAGAAACCGAGCACCATTCGAGAAACCGAACACTATTCGAGAAATCGAGCACCATTCGAGAAACCGAGCACCATTCGAGAAACTAAGCAGAATTCGAGAAATCTAGCACCATTCGAGAAATGGAGCACCATTCGATAAACTGAGCACCATTCGAGAAACAACACCATTCGAGAAATCAAGCATCATTCGAGAAATCAAGCACCATTCGATAAACAGAGCACCATTCGAGAAACCGAGCACCATTCGTGAAATCTAGCTCCATTCGAGAAATCGAGCCCTATTCAAGAATTTGAGCACCATTCGATAAATCGAGCATCAATCGAGAATAGGACCTCAGGTACTTCACTCTTATCGACTGGAAGCCCCCATCCCGTATTTCAATCTAAGATAAAGGGTATTGAGTGCTTAACGTTTTAGAGAATTCACATCTACCCTAACTTAACTTCACTCTTATCACAACGGCATAAGATTGAATTTCTCTTGAAAAATTCAGATTGTAATTTGTTAAGTGACGTTTTTAGCAATTTTGCATTTATCGTTCTAATGGACCTTAATCGCTAGGATATAAGGGTGACGTTTTGTAATCTGTGATGGCAATAATACGTTTGCTTTTTCCGTATCTGTAGAGAAGACATGACAATAGCCTTCTGTTTTACCGGTCGTCGAACGTATGAGGTGAGGACATGGTGCATAAGATGAAGCGATTTTTAGGACACATGAGACAGATGTTTCTCTAGATATATACTTATCAAAAAATTAAATACGGTAGTGAAGAGCCAACTCTACTTAAATTATTAAATTAGAAACTAATCACCAAATTGAAGGCGCCCGCTTCCACTGGCGCTTAAAAAAAAAGTGAAATCCACTTTTTATATTCTGACTTTTGTACTAGGTGCATTGCATACGATCGGTAAGGAATAAAAAGTTGCGTTCGTCAACACTGTTAACGAGTGGGACTTTTTTTCCTATCGTCAACAGTGTGGACGACGGTTTGTTACCGACCGGGAATGATCCAGTAAAAGTACAACTTACCAGAATATTAAGTATTTTTAAAACGCTGCCTCCTATGAACATGTCCTCTACCTCTCCCGTCCACCCTCTTCATTGAAAGCGGATTATCTGCAAAGCGGACACATTATCTCATTTATTAGCTAACTTTATTACGTAGTTACGTAGTTAGAGATACACGCTTAGTTACCTAAGGGATATTTAAAAGATAAGAGATAGGTCCTCGTATAGATAAAATTAATAAAAAAGAACAAAGGTAATTGTATAAGTATAGTTTTTCATAACAAATACTTATTTTCTCTTAAAGTAAATAAACATAAAATAGATAGATAGATAGATAACTATTTATTGCACACCACAAAACAAGAATTTAAAAAGGAACACAAACAATACAAAAAGTGAAGCACAATGGGCGGTCTTATCGCTAAAAGCAATCTCTTCCAGACAACCGTTGGATGGATCTGGAAATGATGGGAATTGATAATGACGGTGGCGTGTTTAAATAACTTATATACATAAACCTACAAAAACATAAATACTTATATAAATAAATACTATACGTAAAAAAAGATAATTATTATTATATAATATAATACTATAATATTCCTACATATACATAAACTAGCTGGTGGCCGCGACTTCGTCTGCGCAGGTATCTTTATAAATTATAGCCTATGTGTTATTCTGATGTATAAGCTATATTATTGTAAAGTTTCATTAAAATCCATTCAGTAGTTTTAACGTGAAAGAGGAACAAACATCCATCCATCCATCCATCCATCCATCCATCCTTACAAACTTTCGCGTTTATAATATTAGTAGGAAGGATTAATAGGAGACATCAACTTCTTGGTAGTGAAAGATAATGAGTCTGCAACTTTTTTTTGAAAGTGGCTATCGTCTTAGCACTTCTGATATTTAATGGGAGATTATTCTATAGTGAGATAGCTTGTACAGTGAGGGATTTGCGATAGAATGAAGATGAGTAATGAGGAATTTTTAAATACATAGTCTTACCGTGCCACCAGTTCTTTCGAACCAGTAGTGTGGTGAAATGATTTCAATTGCGCCTCGATAAGGCTCGTTCCGTGCACTTGACACATGTTTTTCGAACTTTTTATGGTTCTATGATATGCCTCACGATGTTTACCTTCACCGTCAAGCACGTGTTTAACGCTCACATAGATCTTTTGAACAGAAAAATCCATTGTTTCGGGTTCGAACCCACGACTTTTCAGATTTAAAGTCGAGGCGCTTCGATTTGACTATAATTACAGTCGGCTCTCTAATTGTCTTTACACCCAGCTCATGCCAGTGGCAGTGTTCTCCTGTGATTAAACCACTTGTAGTTTATATTATGGTTTCATCACAGGAGAACACCGGCGTAAGCTGGGTGTAAAGACAATTACAGAGCCGACTGTACCTCTTTTTACCGTTGGGAGGCGTCCCCTCCAGGATGCCTTCTAGATGGGTACCAACACAGTGCCAGATATTCTGCCGCAAAGCAGTAATATGTAAGCATGACTGTGTTCCAGTTTGAAGGGCACTGTAGCTAGTGAAATCACTGGGCTTTCGAGACTGACTATAAAAATTGTCTCAATGTGGACGAGAAAAAAATCTCTGTTAAAATACCTACTAAATACATTTACTCAGAGCGGTAAGTTAATATATGAACAGACAGACAGCCCTCTTATACAGGGTGTTCGTTTATAAATTGCATTTGGAGGCGTTTTCGTAAAGTGCTTCGTTCACAGCCCAAACACGTTTGTGATTGATCGGGTTTAGACACACTGGGCTTTGGACCAAATTATGTTGAAAAGGTTAGAGACACACCAGGGTTTTTGTCACTGTTAGGGATACGAGTCCGATTTTTTTTTTACGCTATTTGCTTTTGTTATTTTGATTTCAAAACTAAACTACGAAACCGATTTTGATAAAATTTCTATGGGACCATCTGAAAGTATATCCACTCAAAAAAAAAAATATTTTTTTGTGTAAATTCTGTAGTGTAACAAAAAAAAAACAAAAAACATTCAACCAAATTGATAACCTACCCCTTTTTTGAAGTCGATTGAAAATATTTATTCTGCTTGTCGTAAGAAAAAAACATAAACTGTAAAGAACTTAACATAACAAAAATTAAGTTCAAAGATCGATCTTATAGATATGAAGCGATATTTTCAATACTTACAACCAGTATGGAGAAGAACAATGTGAACATTGAAAAACGACCCGTTTAATAGTAATAGAAACCAGAACCATTTTTCCATTTCATAGCACATTCACAGTGTGTTGAAATACACCGCTATCCATTGCAAGATCCATCGTTGAGCTACCAATCTAACAATATTCTAGGGATGTGACGGTCGATCGGTTATCGATATCGATTACTTCTTAGATTACTAGAACGATTTTATTTTCGCATTAAGGTATTGGCATAAAAAGTCTCCTGTCCCACAATCTCCTGCATACGATAACGCCTGTGCACTTTTCTATTGAAATAAATAGTGGCTTACCCGTATGTACTTTCCCGATTCCTAAACGTGTAGATAAGTACCAAATTCAGCTCAATTGCTTAAGTAGTTTTCGTATGATTAAGCAACAAGCATCTAACCATTTAAAAATACCACTCTCAAAAACTATCGTCATCTACCACCCGTAGTTTAGAGAAAAAAAACAGTCCAGATATTTATCGAGGAAACCAAGACCATTCATCTATCAAAATATTCTTCACCTGAGTGTAGGTATAGCGTCAAAACTCACAATCTACACTGCCATTTGCCTTGCCAAAATTAATTCATCGATATTTTCTTTGATAAAACTAAATCATTTTCCCCTTCCTACGACACTATCAAAATATTCATAACCTGAGTGTATAGCGTCACAATCTACACTGCCATTCCTTTCTGGGTGTCGTTGCGATTCTAGCGAGTTTTCTTTTTCAATTTCAAACTGTCTCTCTGCTCGGGGCTGCGAAACAAGTGCGGAAATAAGGGTTGAGACGGTCTTAGTATTGACACACCCTGTATATATATATATTTTTTGTACAAATACCTTAAAAAATGATTTTTTTGGAAATTGCTTAAATAATGTATAATACAACCTACTGTATGCTTGGTAATGGTTTTTTAAAAAAGCTACTAATTTAAACATTTTATAAATGGATAGGATAGCCCACCTGTACACACCTTTATTTATATCTAATTCTTATTTACATAATAAATAAGTACCTACCTAACTTATTAGTTCATTCAATCCGACCTTTTCATAAAAAAATGTATTGCTGTTGTATACATACATTTGTATATAGATAGTCCACAGACAAAGTTCAAATGCCCACCCAAGTTTTTGCATGAAGGTAAAAAATAGAATATTTAAAGAAGTTTTATCCATATCTTTATTTCTCCTATAAAAGCAAGGAGGACGACAGAAATTTGCTATTATAAGAAGAGTGCCTTACAAAACGACAAAACTGTAGCCGCTAATGTAATACAAAGTTATACAGCTATTTTAATATTGCAGTTTACTCCTAATATTGACCTCACGTGTCAGAGGACGTGGTGGCCGAGTGGATGAGGCCCTTACCTTGCGATCTGATGGTCGCGGGTACGAATCCCGGTGGCAGTCATGCGTATATGCGTCAATAGGTTTTTTCGGTCGAAAATATCTATATATGCATCCCACGTTCTCGCAACGGTGAAGCAAAACATCGTGAGGAAACGGCATGTCGTAGAACCAAAAGTTCGAAAACATGTGTCGAGTGCACGAAAGGAGCCCCTTCGAGGCGCACTTGAAATCCTTTCACCACACTGGTTTGAAGGAACTAGTGACACGATAGAGAAGAACCTCATGCGCCAAAGGGGGCGTCCATAAATTACGTGAGGTGTTTTTTTTAATTTTCTGTCCCTCCCTCCCCCCCTGGTGAGATGTCGTGAGATTTTATTCAACCCCCTCCCCCATCGCCCAATCTCACGTGAGATTTTTCAAAATGTGGGTTTCTTACGTAGGTAAACGCGTTGGATTGTTATTTTAAAAAGAAAAATCAATATTGCTGTATAACGTCGAAGTATGAATGAAACTATTTTGGTACTTTCGAACGAATTAGTGAATGATCTTAATCGTATTACGATTGCGCTTAAGATTAAATCTTAAGCATGTAGGTCTTTTTTTGTTTCAATCAGAAACAAAAATTGCGTGATATTTGCCGAGACCCCCCCTCTCTCCAACGTAAGATTAGATGAGATTTGACTCGACCCCCTCCCCCCCTTAAACACCTCACGTAATTTATGGACGCCCCCAAAGACAAATCCTGGTTACGGGTTCGGATGACCCTACAAGGAAACTGGAACCTGCCATCAAACCAGGGTTCAGCTCTGCAATTTTGTGGACTTGGGGCGACTGGGGTAAAGTTTGTGTAAAAAGGGGTCAATGCACAATACACCCCATAGCGGGATTCAGTGAAGACCACTTGTAGTCACCCCTTATCTAGTCTCTCTATCTCTAACTAGATCTCTAGCATGATCGTAACCCCTTACCCAAATAAAGAAAAAAAAAAAGCACATAATGGTATTAGGGTTGCCTATAACAACATCTTTAAGCAACTAATGGGACTAGATCGTTACTGCAGTGCCTCTGGTGTGTACCTAGAAGCACGAGTAGATTCCTTTAATGCCATCCAAAGGAACAGAGTTGCTAAATTTATGTCCAGAGTTGACAAGTGTAAAAACTCTATTATAGCGAGTCTGGCCGACAGGATTCTCTTATCTAATGTGTACAGACGATGGGTGCAAATTGCATCCTAACAAAATTTTACTTTGTATTTTATTATATTTTATTGTTGTATTTTTGTGTGTACTTACTGTGTACTTACTGTGTAATGGATCTTTGTGTCTGAATAAATAAATATTATTATTATTATTATTATAAATAAGAATTAGACCTTGTGTGCCTCCTGTCTCCAAAACCCTTGAACAAATCTGGCTTATCTACAAACTCATATAAATCAATTGGCTAAACAACTCATTAGTAAATCCTACAACAAAGTGGTCGAAGAGGAGACAATGTTCTCTTCAACCTGTTGAAAGAAGAAACCGGGACTAATGAGTCCGCATATTAAAATCCATCACCAATCAACCAATCGGCTCATAGTCAGAAGACTAATAGCACATATAAATAGAAAAAAAAAACCTTCAAACTCAAAAAATTTTTGATCCAATGGCCAAATTACATGAAGATTGGTTGAGTTCATGGGTTATTGTAACACAAACATAAACACCGATTTGTCTAGTAACTATACTCCTAAAACTTTCATCATCATCATCATTAACCTATAGCAGTCCACTGCTAGACGTAGGTATATCCCAAGGCGCGCCACTGAGTCCGATCTTCGGCTCTTCTCATCCACCTATCGCCAGCTATAGCGTGCAGATCATCGCTCCATCTAGCCAAAGGCTTTCCTACACCATGCTTGCCTTGCTAGACTCCTCTCCACCAAATGTGTCGACCAGCACTTTACTGAAATGGTGCTGCCAACAACCCAGTATCCTGCTCTGTTACTTCAAGGAGCTGGGACAGGGTTAATTGAATTTTCAGGGGGGCAATGCACAATGCACCCTTCAACGAGACACCCATGCACACTGCTGTACCCCCTACACAGCATAAAAATGAGAACTATGCTTGCTTAGACGCAGTCTTCACTCAAGAACACGTTTATCCCAACTTTCAAGGATGGCACAAAAAGAAATAACCATAACCTTACTGTCACCCAGCTTCTACCTAGTTAGTTTTGACCTCTAGCTCAGCGGTTGTTGACCTCTAGTACACGCTTACATTGCTTGACGAACACACCCTCCATGTTTTAAGTCTCTACGTTCAGCAGTTTGGCTTGTCCATGTCTGTCATTCAGTCAGTCAGGTCTAAGCCTTTTGGGCTTTGGTGCCTTTGGTTTTGCCTCTGATATGACTTTTATAAAACGGTTATAGCCGAGCATGACAGCTTAACGTGTTCTCTTAAGAACGGAAGCCTGTTGTTACACCCTCAAATAAAGTTACTATTAATCCAACCCGTTATGATAGTGTAGATATGCATCACGAAAGATAGAAGTTTAAGTAGATACAAATATTAAGTATAACCTAAAACAAAAAATTATATCTAACCTTACCTTGTTAGAGGGGTCAGTTTTGTGTTATATTTTAATTTATGCATGAACAATAAAAAGAGCATCTAGAAAAGAAATCATTTCATCAAAACAATGTCACTTTTTCGAATCAAAATTACTTTGTTAACAAAGTTTTGTTTGACAACAACATTTTCAGCTTTAACTGTCAAGGATTGTCAATGTCAAATCACGAATTGCGAGCGAGCTGGCAACGTCGCAACAAAATTACAACGAGATAACACAATAATAACGCTGTAAGTAAGAATGAGCTAACATTATTTCCTATAGTTTCTCTTTTAAAACGCATCGCTCCGCATGGATATCGAACTAAAGTTCGGTACAATAGGGTGACGAATAATTGGTTATTACTACGGACAGATTCTACAAGGTAGCTAAAATAATATTTATAACGCAAAATCTTGAAACATTTCAAATGTATGTTATATTATGTAAGTGTCTACGGCACAAAAGGTAGGTAGGTACTATTGCAAATACGTGTGCGTTATTTTATTGATTCTAGTCTTAGTCTAGATAAGAAAGCTCTACTTGGTGTTCTCATCTTCATCGGAATTAGATTGATCTTGGTGTTGTCTAAGGGAAGTAGGACTGCCTCCTAATATCATTTCATCGTCTTCAGTGTTTAAATCAACTTCAACATTGCTATCGAATTCTATTTTCACTCCTAGTGGATCATCAGTAGTATCAACATCTGTGTTGGTATTGGTGTGTTCAGCATCCGTTTCTTCTTCGTCTGAGCTATCGCTGACTGGCTGATCATGAGGTCTTTGTGATTGTGATTTGGTTTTATAACCGAAAATCTTAGAGATCGGACTTGCTCCATCTTCATTCTTTCTGTTATTCATAATCCATTGTACAATATGACAACCGGTTCCCCAGTTCCTACATTCCTGCTCTTTCATCCAGCTTTTTAGTTTCTTTTCTACAGTTTTGAGAAGTTTTGGTTGTTCTGTCGTTGGGTGCAATGCCATCTTTAGTGATTTAGTTGACAATTTCTTAATCTCATCTAGCGTCCTGCGGAATAAGACTTCGTTTTTGGGCTCAACTAGTATGCAACGAGGTGGACCAAAATCCATGAAAATTTTAATAACTTCAATGGTTATTTCTGCTTCTGTTATAGTATTTAATGGCCTTAGTTGGACAAAACAGTTTCTTTGGTCTTGGTATACGAGCAAATATTTATAGCAGACATCTGGATTATGCGTTAAGTTTAAAATATCTAAACTAACCACGTATTCAAAGTCTGCAGTAGATAAAAGAGTACTTTCGAATACCGGAGTTATTTCTCCCTCAGGAGGGGAAGGTAGAGGTACATTTCTTTCATTACATGCTGAACAGAGTTTGAAATAAGCTGGAATGCACAATTTATTAATCAGATATTGAGTACCATTAAGCCAATCTTCCATTTCTTCGACCGAACCGTGGTTAGTCGCAACGTGTGCTTTATGAACTATATCATAGGTTTTTTCTAATGGAACAATTATTTTTCCCGGAGCGTCTGTGCCAGGCACTGGTTTCATTATCAACACATGTCTACCCTCCCTGTGATCTACATCGTATGTCTTCAACGTATCTTTAATAGTCTTGTGCAGTCCCCCGTCTCCTTCACTTTCTATAACTAATAGAGCTGAATGTATTCTCTGTCTCATAATTTCCACCCATCGGATAGTCATCATATCCTTTGGTGGAACTCGTTTGTTGGCTATTTTTAAGGCTTCTAAGGCTTTAAGATAAGCTTCAAGTTCCACTGACACCGGTTCGGCTTCGGACGCGGACGCCATTTTGCGTTGTAGGAACGAACGTTGTGCGTGTCTTGCCGGTCGCGCGATTACTACCGCCCGTGCCCCTCGTTTTTTACTCTTCCTGCCGCCCGACCCGCTGCAGCGGCTGATGCCCTGTCCGGTTCAGCCGGTCTGGCAACGCCGCATCAGAGTGAGATATCTAAAGCCACTTGCTGCGCGTGCGAGCGCGATAAAATAATATTTAAAGGGAGCGAAATATAAAAGATATTTTTTAAGATAAATCCAGTGAACGCAGATGTTATTTTCCTTCACTGGATAAATCAACATAATAACAGAAAATCATTAGGTAGCTTGATTAATAAGATTGGATGGAAAAGCTAACTTTTTTCATCTACTTTTGGAAATCGAGGAGTGTTTACTTTGAAGTCAGGGGTTTGATCGGGTAATATTAATAATATATAAAATATATAATATATATTTTATATATAATTATGTATAAAAATTGATTTGCACGCTACCTATAAAGGCTAAATATGGAGACACTTTCATTGCTATCATCACCTGTATCCGAATTACCCATGTTTTGCAAATAAAGATATCGATTGATTGATTGATTAACTTACCCCATCATTACTTAGGTAGGTAGGTACCTTATCAAGTTATTAGAACAATTAAAAACTAAGTTTAAATCATAGAGTAGGTGTAGGTACTGGGTACGACGGACATCTACCTCAAAATTAAAAAAGGAAGGTAATTAATTTACCTATCTAAGTACTTTCTTCTTTTAATTTTTATTTAGACCATTACCATTATCTACATAGCAGTTATTGCACCATTTTGGTACAGAAGGTAAGAATTAAGGTACACTAAGTACCTAATAAAAATAATTATTAAGTAAGTGCCTAAGTAAGTAAGTACATACCATAATTATTCTAGAAAAAATAAGTAAAATACCAGTTTAAGTAAACAAATTTTACCCAACAATAGCCAGTCCAGTAGGTAGGTCCAGGTACCTACCTACACAAAGCTATGTTGCGAGAATGGCTAAGAGCGAGTAGGTAAGGTGGCTAAGGGGTAAAATCCTAGCAACTAAAACCACGGTCCTCCCCTATCCATTTACTAAAACGCATTCCCCAAAGGATGCACGCTACCTAGGTAGGTACTTCATCACAGAAATGAAAGCTTTTGAGATTGGTGGCACAAACGGATCTCATAACAAAGGATATTGTTTGGTGTGAAACTGTGAACTGTGAGATCCGATTTCTGGATAAACATGAACACTGGGAGACATTTTGCTTATTTTAGAAAGCGATAGTAAATACGTAACGGCTATTCTTAGGTAGGGTAGGTAGTAGGTAGGTACTGCCTAATATTCTGCTTGTCTTTGTTCGAAGTTTGACTTAAAAATACCTACTTCCTGGGCAGGGTTATTTAGGTAGTAACTTAGTTCCTATTAACTTACCTACTTATGCCTACTTGCACCAAACTGTCAAAGTCTCTAAGCAATTAGTTTACTCGCTTGGTAGTTCTTAACAGAACAGATTCTGACCGTTAAGAACTGTCAAGCGAGTTAAGTAATTGCTTAAGAATTTTGAAAGTTTGGTGCAAGTCGGCATTAGAGAACTAACATTTATACCTAAGTAAATGTAGGTAAGTAAGTAGGCTTATTCCCAGAGCTCTATGATTATATGTACCTACCTATATACTTAATTATTATTCTTTGACTAATACTTAATTACTACATACATTGATATAAATAACATAAAATTCAATTACCTTTAGCTTCAATGATAGCGTTAATTTTGTTTTAAATTGTTTTAAATTTTGTGACGTTTCCTTTTCTAAGTAAGTACCTACCTACCTATATTTTTTTTTTCTTAAGATTCAACAATTTAAAACAATTTTATTCACTCATTGAATTTCACATTAAAAAAAAATTCTTTAAGAGTTAAATACCTATTGATGTTGAAATTGAAAACCTCTATTTTATTCCGTCGGTTAACAATGCACGTCGCAAGCAACGTAACCACTACTACACTAGACAGACTCAAGCGGCACTAGACGCGTCTGAATGGGCCTCAAGTGCGGGACAAAGCTTTGATCGCCAGATAAAACGGTAAAACTTTACGATAAAAGTAGATCGTTTTATCGTAGGTAAGTACCTACTTACCTACGATAAAACGATCTACTTTTATCCTACCTACCTAGGTAGGTACCTAGAACCTACCTACCTCTACCTATTTATAGAAGAACTTCTAGCTATAATTAACGGTGGTCGAGGTTCGAGAGCACTAGGACTAGACTCTAGTCTTATTCTAGTCACTAGCCCGTGAGAACGTGGTGGCCGAGTGGATGAGGCCTTGCGATTTGATGGTCGCGGGTTCGAATCCCGGTGGCAGTCATGCATAAATGGGTTTTCTCGGTAGAAAGAATCTATGCATCCCACGTTCTCGCAACGGTGAAGGAAAACATCATGAGGAAACCGGCATGTCGAAGAACCTAAAAGTTCGAAAACATGCGTCGAGTGCACGAAAGGAGCCTCTTCGAGGCGCACTGGTTCGAAGGAACTAGTGACACGATAAGAAGAAGTCACTAGCTAGAGTATCAAAGCAATATGGAGGCGGAAAATAGGAAAAAAATAATACTGACTGACACCCTAATAAACATAAAACATAAAAACATAAACATTGACACACTCACACCCCTGCACTAGGATTCCCTGTGTCGCAGGTGGCATGGACACATACAAGACATCACAACATCCAAGACCCGAGAACAAACATTTGTGTTCGTCACAAATATTTGCCCCGGCCGGGGATCGAACCCGGAACATCAAGCTTCGTAGGCAGGGTCACTACCAACTAAGCCATGGTGTCGTCAAATAAAAATAAAAATTATATATAACTTTATCTACGAGAACTACCTACTACTAGCCATAATACCCCATCTATTTCTCTATGCATTACTGTCACTGAGTTCCATCACGAACTCGGTGATTACTGTCCATGGTGCATAATGTGCAAACGGTTGCCTGGAAGAGATCGCTTTTAGCGATATAAACGCCCTTTGTTTTAGAATACGTACTTATATCCAATTGTTAATTCCTTGTGGCAAACAATACATTTATTACCTATCTATTGTATTTACCATTTTGTATTGACCATTCACCTATTTATTTAAAAAGATAGTACCTACGTCTACGTACCGTTTTTAAACAAAAGTACCTAATAAATTCTGAATAATATTTCTGATTTTATCATGAAATATATCCATATGCTGGTACTTATTTACCTATCTTTCTATCTATATCGCACAAGCCAAACCGCTGAACGTAGACATGAAAATTCGCGGTCATATTCGAAAAATGTAGGTGTGTATTAATAAAATATATTTTATTAATTCACAACGTAAACGAAATTGCGAGTGTCAACTAATGCTTACATATTACTGCTTTGCCTGTCACGTTTAGCCGTTTTGTATAAAATTCCCGCCCCGGGTTCTAGACACCAAGAATGTAATCTGTATATTGCGTGCTCAGCAGATGTTGAGCTTATTTGACGTGAAACAAAGCAGCATTGTTTGTTACAGCGTTCGATCTTGTCGCAGTGGAGATTTGGAAATCTTCGTAGACTTTGGAATTTGCTAATAAAACAGTGACAGGCGCTTAATATAAGAATAATTACGGTTTTTTGTAGATACGAATGTATTTTATTATGTGTAACATTTACCTTCTCACTTTCTGTCAATTTGTGGCAATGATTTCGTGAAATGTAACGGAAGAGTGTTAGAGGAAGTGAGCTGTCTGACTGATGGTCAGTGATATGATATTGTCATCAGTCGGTATAGATGCGCGAAGGTAGATAGGTAGGTAGGTAGTACCCAGTTTCAGTTTGACGTCATCAAAACATTTCAAGTTATGCATAATCCCACCTAAACGGTTCGTACAACGTTAGTCTGTTTGCTATGACAGAGCAAACAACGACATACGGCGAGCGAGAATCATAGGTGCAGTCAGGGTAAAAACCTAGTCTATTGAAATTCAATTTTGAATGTATCGAAATTTCAACATTTTTGGCTGAAAATCTTTTTTTGAACCCCTGTTAAAAATATGTTAGCAATGTCGTACTTGCAGTATTGCTCAATTCAATGAGGTAGGAGTAATCATTTTTTTGCCGTTGCGAAACTTGCAAGTCGTTCGTCTGTTATCCTGATGGTATCTATTCACTATTATTAGCCTTGTATTTGTTATTTTCCATGTGTACGATAAATAATTATCTATCTATCTATTCTGGGGATTATAAATAAAATTTTAAGTTTATTTTGTTATATTCAATTATTTTGCCAGCTAATACTTAGTTTCCGCTTATTTCCACGATGGTACCTCCTCGTAACTGGGACACGAGATCTGCATGCTTGCGCAAACACCGAGCGAAGCTTTGCACCACAAAATTCTGTAATGGAACAAAAAATAACAAAATCCAACGTTAAAATAAATGAAATGCATACCGATGCGGATGCGGATTGTCGCAATGATGTTCTATTTGCAGACTAAATTAAGTCAATAAAACACGTTACTGAAATAAGTAAAAAAGAAATAATATTATGGCCTAGACTCTACTAAAGCTAGACGACTAGATCTAAAACCCGATTTACACGAGACGTCAAGTGGTTAGGGGCGCGGATAGTCAGTCATGAAACGATACTTTGATGCTCTATGGACTCTGGCTTCTAAGGGAAAAGTCCATAAATTACGTGAGGTGTTTAAGGGGTGGAGGGGGTCGAGTCAAATCTCATCTAATCTTACGTTGGAGAGAGGGGGGGTCTCGGCAAATATCACGCATTTATTCATTTATTTGTTACCTCGTATCTTCTAACCAGCTAGATGAATTTTGACAGTTAAGGTATCGTTAGATTCGTCTCAATAACGAGTGTTCTTTGTTGAGTTTTAAAAAAAAAATCAACCGGGCGGATTTTAGGCGTTCTAGCAGGTCGTTGAAAACTTTTGTTTACCAAACCTATCAAGTAGAGTAGGTATCAAGGTAATTAAAAGGAGATAACAAAAATATATAAAAGTCATAATTATGATTTAATTTAATTTAGAATAATAAATTGGCAATCAATGTTTAATTATTTCGCAGTCTGGTTTTTTTTTTAATTTTAAGCTTTTTATTTGTTACAGAAGCGATTTTTTCTACTCGTCTTTTAGGTAGGTTTGTATGTAGTTAATATTCAAAACTATTTAACACTGAAAGTGGTCTAGCGGCCGGCCGCTCCGGGCCGCTGCCGGCCGGCCGCTTCCATCCCAGTGGGAGTTGATAGCATCACTGTTTGCTTACCCTCAACTTAGCTCGTTTTTAATAAAATTCTAGTGAACGTTTCAAACGCTCCACACACTTTATTTGCACGGATGTGGATAAAGTTTTATGAAAAGCAAGTCAAATACACTTTGAACTTTTTAAATGCAGTTTTTGTTTGAGATTATGCTTATGCTCCACTGCAGTGAAAGCTACTCTAGCTGTGTCAGATATTTTTGACTCTAAAATCACAATTATTAGCTGCCTACAAATTTGCTTGGGGTTTCGGGACCTTATTTGACTCCTTTTCTAGCTTCTGAAGTACTATGTAGGAGACATACAGTTTCAGCTCTATAGCTTCAGCAGTTTAGGTTTGATCGAGCCACAAACAACCTTTAAACTGGTAGATACTGCGTTTTTTTATTAGGTACACCAGGGTCTTTGCAGTTTTTGTTACACCTATATTATGTTCGTGCACTGAGTTTTTTGGTACCTTAACAACGAATTTGGTCTTGTTTCGTGCATCGTGATTTTGGGTACCTGAACCTTATACTATGGTCCATAATATTACTTACCTACCTATTATTTGCCTACAAAACGAATTCATCTCGTTTTGTGAGTTCTGCAAAACTGTTAAAAATTGTATAAATAAAACCTACACCTACCCAATTGATACGGATTCATGATCTTTTGAAGTAGGTACATTTCAAACAATGCCATAGACCTACAAACATTTGTTGCCGACATGTATTTATATATTTTTTTTTTTAAATCTACCTGCTGTGTCCCATTGTTGGGCAAAGGTCTCCCCCAAATCCTTCCACTTGTCGCGATCTTTTGCGGCCTCCCACCAAATATTAATTATAATATAATATATTTTATTATATAATATTTATATGTTTTTTTTTCATTGCAATACTTTATTACAGCATAAGCTAACTACTACAATCTATATATAGGTATATTACAAAATTTACAAAAGGAAACAATTGGGCCACCCATAGACCGTTGCAAACGATCTATAGGTAGCTCAACTGCTCCAACTCGATACCCGATGGCAGCGTGCCGAGGATACTGGCTGCATTGCCTCTTTGTATAGCAAGGCTTATTCTTTGGCCCAGATAGCTGCCAGCCCTCTGATCACGCGTCGCTTCGACCAGACGCTCTGACAAAATTTTAAAAACGCGGAAGGCTCCCATTCCCCATGGACCTAGGGTCTCGACCCCAAAGGGCTCAAACATGTACGACCTATCAAGACCTACATATTTACGCCGCTTGAGATCTTCAGCAGAGTTTGCCGCCGCACCAGCCCTAACTTGCGTCCCTGGCAAATGAGAAGGTGCCAAAGTGTCTACGCATGTAGCGTCCCACACCAAGGGCCTGCCCATTCTCCATGGGATAAGCGTCATATCAGATATCATATATCATCATATCAATCATTTATATGATTATATTATTATAATTATCATTATTTTTACCTACAGGCCCTTTTAATGCAAATGCAAAAAACACACGAAATAAACCGTACATACCTACAGTATCTACATAATCATTTCTATGCAAAAAGGCAAGAGAATTGAATTATGACGTCACATGTGGAGCAACCGTGACGTAATCGCATTAACGATCTCACATCATATTCGGGAAAGCATAAATTTAAACAATAAATGTTATAGCAGTAAAATAAAATTGTTTATTGTGTTCTTAAATATGGATCGGGTACATTATAATGGATATCATGGCAGGCTTATCTTAAATTCCAGATGTACCTACTGGAGCTCTGTACCCTACACTAGGTCTCCTCAAGAGCCTGTATTGTAGGGTTACAGTGACTCGGTTCGGACTCTACATTATAATAAGTACTAGATCTTGCAGTATTTCTACTGCATGAGAGGTGAAATCGTAGAAACTTTTTCACCTCTCATGGCACAGTTATACCACTTTATGTTAGGTATAGTATTTATGGAGGGAGTAAAATTTTAGGGGCCGTCCATTAAGTGAGGCGTTAAAGGGTGGGGGAACCAAATCTCATTTAGCCGATATTTTTTCTCATTCAAAAGCTTAAGCAGCCATCGATCGATGCTACCACGATAATGGAAATTCGAATCAGAATCAGAATATTTTGGAATATTTATGTTTCAGCAAATTTGTTTAATGTACCGTCAAATTTCTTGTGCTCAATAAACAGGTTCCTTATAGTTTATTAATAAATAATTATGTTCGGTCCCCCATAATACCCTGATCTATGGGTATTATGAAGGACTGAAGTTTGAAATTTGAAATAATTCTCAACTTTCGGCATGAATCCTCTTTGAACTGATTTTATAAGCAATTACTTTTTTGCCCTAGGGCCTAAAATGCAGTTTTACTCTCCCTGTAACATAGAAGCATGAGAAGGGAAAATTACTATAAAATTTGGTAGATCTGATAAACAAAGTTTATACCAGCGGTTTTGCCTGCGCGGTAGGTACCTATTTTAGAATAGACTTAGATAATTATAGGTACCTAGTACCTACTGAATTTGAGCTCTTTATTCATACCATCGAAAATTAGCTCAATGGTTCAGTTTGATATAGATTCAGAGAATATTCAAGTTCTGTGTTGTTTACTGATAAACTTCAACACTGTGCGACTTAAAACAAATTTCCCCCAAATTCTAGTAAAATTACCTCAAATTGTGGAAAATGAATGCGGACTTTTAACTCAATATCAAGTTGGGACAACGCAACGTTTTCATGATTATATTATAAAACATTTATTGTGGCATTTTTTTAAAGCCAGTTATTCTATTAAAATAAATTGTGATGCACCGAAATAAATTCCTTTAGCACTGTTTAGGTCATGGGCAGAAATGACACACCAATTTTCAAAATAAATAAAAAAATTGTTTCGTAAAAGATTCTATTATTTCTTTACCATTGGGAGGCCTCCTCTGCAGGATGCCGTCTAGATGGATACCCAACACAGTGACAGAATCAGATTTTCAGTCGCAAAGCAGTAATGTGTTAACATTACTGTGTTCCGGTTCGAAGGGCACTGTAGCTAGTAAAATTACTGGGCTTTCCAGACAGACTTTAGCATGCGTTGCACCGACCTACGTAATGTTCGTGGAGCTCCTGGGAATAAGCCAATCATAGTCCTTTGGTCCTTTGTAGCACTGTTCTGGTCATTTCACTAGCAACAGTGCCCTTGTGTGTACACAGTAATGCTTACACATTACTGCTTGGTAAAAGGATACCTGGCACTGCGTTGGTATCTTTCTAGGCGAATCCTGGACCCCTCCATGATTATGGACGCCTCCCAACGGTTATGCCTAGATCACACGTACCGAGTAGGTACTCGGCCGAGACAGTGCTCTCGGCCGAGTTCTCAGTACGTATAAATATAGCGCCGAGTGCTCGGTTGAGCGAGTGACGTAAGCTTTCACTGTCTCGGCCGAGTAACATTTTACTGTCTCGGTCGAGTACTCGGTTCGTGTGATTTAGGCATTAGATAGGACGGTAGGTAAGTTATATTATCTCGTTTTAAAGCCAGTCTGAGGGTAATAGATGACCTGTCGATACGAGGTTAATCTCTTACCTCGTTACCGTCACTCACTTTTAAAAGAAGCGAGAAACGACACGCCATTTTTAAGTCGATGACGTAGTTTGAAAGAGTGATTGTGCATTTTTAACCAAGCAAATTGAAAAGAAGAGGGTCCCAATTTACCGCTTTATATTTTTTTTATCATCATTATTTTTATCAGCATCATCTTCAATCTTCATTATTGATTATCGCTATTCTATAGATAGATGGGTTGTTCTCAATTATTATCCCAGTAAAAAACCTTTTTAATGGAAAAATAAAAGCCAAAACAAGCATTTATTACCCCACAAATAAGCGAGATCTTGTTATATTGGGCCTAGACTGGGACTCTATTTATCGTAAACTCTTATTTTATACAATCATTCATTGTAAGTTTGTAACAGTTGAATTCAGCTTTTTTTTTCATTAACGTTTTATAAGGGCTATATACTTACATAAATTTCAATTTCGGCGTCGTGTGAGTGAGTGAATGTGTGATAAAACAGTGGAACTTTGGAGATGGATATCTCTTCGGAGGCACTGCCGAGCCTCCAGATATCTGAGGCTTTCCAAAAAAAAAATCCGTGAACTTGACACATGTTTCTAACTTTTTAGGTTCTATTTCATGCCGGGCACGATGTTTTTCTTCACCCTTTTAATGCACACATAGATTTTTTTGAACAGAAAAATCCATTGGTCTACGACTCGAACCTACGACCTTCGGATCGAAATTAGAGGCACCTCCCACTTAGTAACATGCTCGCTGCGAATGGTAGGTACATTACGATCTGTAACACGTCACCTTTAGATGCTATTGAACTCCAATATCAAAGCCGGGTGAAGTCCGCTGGTGTAGCCCAAAATCGTGCATTTTGGGAAATGGACCCGCACCGGACATGTTACATGCTTCAATCACAGAGCACTCTCTGGAGAGCTGTATTTACTCTGTACGTAGTGTTTGTTTCCAATGTTTAATTTCATACGACTTTTTCTCGGATGAGAATTTCCCCAAGGCATACAGGGTGGTTTGGCTGCGATGTAGAATAATGAGTAGTTTCTTAGCTTTGATGCATCTAATGAAACTTATTTCGTAGGTATAGTTAGTCGTTCTGTTTTTATATTTGGTGTTTTTTCCCAAATTCCTAATTTACATAATCATCGTTCATAGTTTTTTATTGACAACTATTTGTTACAGGTCATTCACAACAATTTTAGTGTGTAATCATTTACCTTCACGTGCTAACAATTCATAGCAATAATAGAAATAATAATAATAATAATAAATAATGTTTATTATCTCAAAAACAAGCAAACTGGTACATATTAAGTTACTAAGGTTATTAACCTTATATTATAAAAAATAAAATCGTACCACTAGTGAACCATGTTCCCCGCACTAGGTCTAGAAAGCCTGTATGGCGGGGTCACAATGACTAGCCGTCGGACTCTCTTTTAAAGTAGATTATTAATACATCAATATACGTACAGTACAGCTGATATCGCAAACGGGTAAGTTGGCAAGTAACCAATTTATGCATATCAGATGTAGAGAAAAAAAAATAATAAAAAAAAATAATAATAATAAAAGTTAGAGAGATATTATGAGCGAGCGTTATGTGTACACAGTGTGTATGTAATATGTATGTATGTTTGTGTTTTGTATGTGTATGTGTATGTATGTGTGTACCTATATTATGTATGCGAATGATTTATATAAGTACTTAGGAGTATGAGTGTGAAGTAAAATATGCGTGTGCAAATGTAGAGATGTGCGCATTTCAAATTAATGATAGAGTAATGCGATGAATTTGAATTTAATATTGTAGAGCCATTTTTGTAGAGATATTAGTTATTTAATTATTTTCAAAAGTTCCTCAGTTTCTTTATAGTTTAGGTTTATCAGATAATTTATTAATGTTTGTTTTAGTTTATTGTAGAAAATAATCATAATGCATTTAGAAAAAATAGTTTCTGAAATTGAACTTCATAGGTAATTTTATTACGGTGTCAGTGACTGACTGACTCAACGCACTGATCAACGTACAGCGTAAACTACCATAAGTTAAAGCATAAAATATATGTGTCGTCTATCTTTCCACCCTATCACAATGAATTATAGGTACTACTCGGGCGAATGAACGTGACATCGGGCTGACATGTGGCTAGGAACTTGATGCTTACCCCTCCCGCTGCCACGCGCGGTGACCTCCGTATTTCTTCCTCTAATTTCGAAGCCTTATCATTACTCATCATGACCAAGTATTACAGGACCTCTCTCTATCAATATTATCGAATTTCACGCTGTACTTTGCACAAAAATCATTCCAGCCAGGTGTCATTTTCATTCGCCCGAGTAGTATGTCGATGTGATTGTGGAACTGGTTGACATGACAACGAAAGGCAAGCTTCTAAAAATGACGTGAGATAGTGGAAACGTACCGCTTCCCTTGCAGCGCCGAGTCAACATAATGGATGAGCATTGCATTTGGCTCCCTCCCAAATTTACTGCCGGATGCTGTGTACGTACATTGCAACTCTGTCTGTACCTAACGTTAGATAGGAATTAACATAGATTGGAATGACCTAGATTTACATTGATGGATTGATGTTACCAGCTAATTATCAGTGCTTAGGATTCAATCAATGTGTGAATATTATAGCCTGTTACCGCCCGCAACTTCGTTTGCATTGTGAATTAATTAAATGCCTTTTTTTTCTTGACTAACACACCGTCCAAGTTTCAAGTCTCTACGTTCAGCGGTTTGGCCTGTACGTTGGCTGTTAGTCAGTCAGTCAGTCAGTCAGGTCCAGTGCACGAAAGGATCCACTTCGAGGCGCACTTGAAATCCTTTCACCACACTGGTTCGAAGGAACTAGTGACACGATAAGAATAAGAAGTCAGGTCCAAGCCTTTTATTTATATTGATGACATGATTCGTCGAGTGGTAAGTGTGTTGGCCTGCCGCGCCGCACGATGGTCCATATGCAAAAAAAAAATAGTCATCACTACTAAATTGGAATTTTGATCGGCTTTTTTTATGCCAAATCTAAAGTTTAATATTTTTTCTGGCACAAAATTTGACCTATGAGCCATGATCTTACATGACCAAAAAAATTTACACCAAAATTCTAAGAGAAACGTTTTTTTTACTTTTCGCGTGCGGCGGCTAGTGGCGGCACGTGATATAAACTTAGTTGCATAAAAGAGACCCTAGGCCACCACCTACTATAAGTCAAAAGTGGGGCAAACTGACTCAATCATCATAAAAACATAAAGTGTATTTTTCCCCATACAAAAAACACCAAGTATTATTTTACGCCAAAACTAATCGCTCCACGAGTTTAAGTTATAGAACAACATCATTGGAAAGTCATTATCTATCTTTTTCAGATCGAAATTCCAATTTAAGTAGTGATGACCAATTTTTTTGGCATATGGACCATAGTGCGCCGGCTGGTGTCGCAGGTTCGATTCCCGCTTCAGGACAAAGGTTCCCTTAGCTCTGCATATTTTGGGGTTTAATGGCGTTGTGTGAGACGGCCAAAATTTTAAAGTAAATATTATTATCTATGGAGTTCTTTCTCGCTTTTCGAAACATAATCTTACCTAACTTAGATATTACTACAGGTTTTATTCTACAAACGTGCAAAATACAGTAAGTAGAATAATAATTATTTAAAACGATTCGAGTTGAAAATCTTCCAGATTCTTGTTATTTATTAAAAAATTTAATGCTTGATATTAAAAGAATATTTTTTATTTGATTTTAGCGCCATCTATGGAAAACACAGAGAAGCTTGTTACAAAAACCTTCTCAAGCAGTGTAATGAAGTTAGGTATTATAGGTAGCGCTTGCGGCGCATATGAAGTACAAAAGTAGTCGAATAGATGCCGCTTTTCATGAATAAAAAAAATGAAATTAACAATTGCGTTTGGTTTACTTCATATTCTTTGACTGGGGAAAGAATCAGATCTTTTACTGATGAATATTAAAAACGAGACGGTTCCCGGGTGGTTTGCTTTGTGAAATATTTATTTCTGTAATGAAATTCTACTCAGTTACATAACTGCCATCTGTACAATTTTTTGCGAACTTTTTACCTTTCAGAACCTTCAATATTGCATTATAACTTTCTCAGAGGGCGCTTTCACAACAAATAAACTTTTTAAAAACAAGTTTTCAGAAAGATGAGTTTTGCAAGGTCTTATTGTCTGTTTATTTATATACTAGCTGACGACTTTCCCAATTTTGTTTGCATTGTGAATTAATAAAATTCCCTTAAAATTCCTTTCGCGCCTACACTTCTTGACGGTCGCACCCTCTAAGTTTCAAGTCTCTACATTCAGCGGTATGACTTGTAGATTGATTGATTGATTGATTGTCAGTCAGTCAATCAGGTTCAAGCCTTTTATACGTAGGTATACTTAAACAATATACATAATCATTTGCCGTTACTGAACACATAAAATTATGTGGCATAAAAACTGGTAAAATTATATCAAATTTAATAATTAATTTGATTAAAACTGGATAACTGTTATGTATAGTCGTTTTCCCATTGATTTGCGTCAGGAGGTACCCATCATTGATAATAATTGAATTTTTATTCAACGTTTGGCAAACCCGGGTACCTAGCTCGAGCCAGCTCGCAAAACCTCGGCTCGGGCGCCGCACTCGCGCCGCTGTCACTCCGGCATTTTGTAGAAATCCAAAATTCTGACTGCACAGATGCAACGTATTACCCCGATTGCATTTGCCCATTTAATTTTTTATGTTAATAAAAAATTAGTGGTGTATATCTAATCTGTTCTAAGATGGAAATCGATTTGTCTCGGTGTAAGGAGTGCCTGACCAAGACAAATTGATTGACACCACAATAATTCAAAAAAAATTACACTTTTGTTGCTTTGGTTAGAGCCGCCACTGGATTTTTTGGCATTCAATCATCGATGTTAACCTACACCAAAATTGTTAATCACCGGAAAAAAATTCCTACAGAAATCTTGAAAAATTAAGTGAAATTAAAAAAAAATTAGAAAAATTTAACAATTATTACCGTTATTCGTTATCCTATGGTTGCTACATAAGATATGGTATGGGATGTTTTAAAAAAAAGCCCAGTTGGCTTAGTGGGGTGTTCTTCGACTTTCGATCCGAATGTCATGGCTTCGAACCCGAATATACACCAATGGATTTTTCTATTCAGAAAATCTATGTGTGTGTGCATTAAAACACGTGCTTAACAGTGAAAGAAAACATCATAAGAAAACCGGCATGACATAGACATATGACTGGCTATGTGTAATTTATAATTTTGAATGTGTGTTACTAACCTTAGAATAAGCCTTATATTAACAAAATATGGTGAAATTATTTACTGAAATAAAAGATTTGATTTGATTTGATTTGATAGAACCTAAAAAGTTCGAAAACATATTGTGTCAAGTGCATGAAAAGAGCCTTTTCGAAGCGCACTTGAAATCTTTCACTACACTGGTTCGAAAGAACTTGTGATACGATAGGAAGAAGATTATCATCATTTTTGCCTTTGGACTTAGGACGTTAGGCATTCCCGAGTCATTCGTCATGTCAAATCAACCATGGATCAACTGACGAATCCAAAAAATGTAGGTATTCGTCAACAACAACATACACACATTATACAACCTCATTTTACACACACACGGCCCACACACATGTTCACGCACACCACTCACACACACACACACACACACACACACACACACGCGCGCGCACACCACGCAAACACACACAAACACATACAAGGCAGTAAAAATAAAATAAAAAAATAACAATCTATGTACTCTTATTTAAATAAGATTTAAATCTACTCCCGTGTCCTAAGTTTTGATTTATTTTACCTTTATATTTTATGTATACGGTATTCTGCTAATTTCTCTACTATTTACCTCTTATTCGATCAAACACAAAAATTTAATAAAAATATTACTGTAGAAATCTCCTGAAGCTAGCTGAAGCAGCGATCCCTCGTTCCTACTTACAAGTCTAGTCTTAGTTAGGACGAGGTACTCAAAGATTCATCTGATTCGGGTCTTTACTACATAGGTAGTTCTTTTTTATTTTAAGTAAATTAATAAAAGAAAAGAAAACTTTCAACTCATATACAGCATACATTAATTATATACCAACTTAGTTAAAATAGTCTTCAATTTTATAGTTTCATTTTGTAATTTTAGCCTTCATTCATTTCTTTCTTCATTTTATACTACGTTTACTTAAATTTGTACCTACCTTTATACTAAGACCTTTGTAAAATAAATGTTTTTAATCTTTTTTTAATCTTAAAAAACTCATCCAAATATTTTTTCTTATCAGTTTATACCTATTAGATATTTTCAATTAGTAACATCGATAACAAAAGTGTTACCTACCTACCTAAAGAAATATATTATTTTCTATAAGACGCAACCAAGAGCGGTCTTGATTGAGCCGCCTCTATCCACCACCGTCTTCGAGCGACCGCAACAATGTCATCGGTCCGTCGCGTGAAAATAGGATGATGCATCTTAATAAAAACAAAAGAGCGTGGATTTGCAAGGGCATTTATTTACATATTATGGATTATGGATTTGTGTTACTTATTAAATTGGATTAGGTACTTATTCAACAAGCTTAATGTTTAAAAAAAAACTGAAAACCCGACTTCGAAATAATTATACATTGATTGCCAATTTATTACTCCAAATTAAATTTAAACATAACAATGACTAGGTTATTTATAGTGTTTTTTTATATTTAGTGTTATTTATTATTAATCTCTGTTATAAATATAAGTATTACAATGACTTAAATATATTTTGCAATCACCTTTTAATTTTCTTAATTTTGATATCCTACTCGATAAATTTAGATCTCGGTAAGTTATTTAGAGCAAAATATCCACCATTTTGTTTTTTTTAAACCCATCTGAGGATACTCGGGCTGTCAAAATCCATTCAGCCGTTTGGAAGATACGAGGTAACAAAGAAATATAGGTACCTACAAACCTACATACATACAAGATACGCGCGAAAAACATAACCCTTCCTTGGCAGTCGGGTAAAAAGGGTCTCAAGGCCTGCAATGCTTTTAAAAAAAAATAAACCCTATATGAACTTTTTTTTTTAATTAATCTTAATTCAGAATGACCCTAAGGGTATAAGGTTGAAAAAGCATTTCCACAAAACTATCGGGTCGCACTTAATTAGAACTAGAGATACGATATCAATATATGGAATAAGAGCGAAAGAGATAGTTGTATGTTCTCTTTCACCGCTTCCTGTAACTCAAATATTGATACAAAACGTCCAAAAAGTAAAGGTACCTACTCAAAGAAGGTATGATTCGCACTCTCAATGATACAGAGTTGATAATACCGTTGCTTTTTATGATGTATAATATTTTTAAGAAAACCTTAAAGTTTCTTAAAATAATTAAAACTCTTAGTGCACCTTCAAATTAGAGGCGTTAGGAAGCGCTTCTTCTTATCGTGTAACTAGTTCTTTCGAACCAGTGTGGTGAAAGGATTTCAAGTGCGCCTCGAAGAGGCTTCTTTCGTGCACTAGAGACATGTTTTCGATTTTTTTAGGTTCTATGACATGCTAGTTTACTCACTATGTTTTCATTCACCGTTAAACACTTGACGTGTTTTATTGCACACATAGATTTTTGGAACAGAAAAATACATTGGTGTACGACCGGGTTCGAACTTACGACCTTCGGAATTGCTACTGTGGCACAACTGTGGCGCTTCTACTAGTTTTCATACCATATCTAGACGCGCAGGTGTGTAGCGCCACTATCGTGATATATTGGCGCGTCTAGATATTGTAAAAAACTTAGTAGAAGCACCAATGTGGACCCACAATGGCGCTTCCTCACGCCTCTAATTTGAAGGCGCCCTTAATGAAGAATTGCAAATGAAATAGTTAAAATTATAAGGAAAATTAAATGTATAATTTTTAAAGTCGTTATTTAAGGAGATTTCAACAAGAGATGAACAAGTCTAGACATCATAAAATAATAATAAATAGTGTAATTTATAAGCGTTTAAAATTTATGGCTTGTTTAAATTTATTATTTTATCTAGCTTTCTTGCATTTCTCTCAAAAAAATATTCTAAAACTATTAAATTAGGTCGTAAAAAATCGCAGAGTATAATACTTAAACATGAATTAAATTGTATCCGCTCCTTTTTCATAAGATCATCATTAATTAGTACCTAACACCATTTTCATTAAAAAAATTACGAGTAGGTATTACAAAAATTGAGCGGATTTTTGGCACTAAATAGTAGGTCGCTGTAAAGTTTTTGTTTACCAAACCTATCGAGTAGGCCCTAAAAAAACTTAAACCTACTGAGTAGGGTATCAAAATGAAGGTTTTTTTTAAATGAGACTATAAAACTACCTATTTATAAGTTGTATGTTTAAATTTAATTTGGAATAATAAATTGACAGTGAATGTACATATAAATATTTTGCAGTCGAGTTTTCAGTTTCTTTAAACTTTAAGCTTGTTTATCATTTATTACTTTATTTTGCGGCGAATATACATTGATATCATAAAAAAAGTTATTTGCTATAGGATTCGTTAGGTTTGACAATTCAGTCGATTGAAGTAATTCTAATTATCTATCATTCAACGCACAATACGATTCGATTGAAAAGGGGATAAGACGGATTCGAAATTTGAATAGCCATTCAGACGAACCTAAAATGTAAATTTATTTGACCAATAGAATTATCTGAGGATAAGGGCCAAATAATATTATCAGACGCAACGCACGCTGCTACCAGCAACTTACGTTTTTTTGAGATTCGTTATCGTTAGTGTCTTGCGTCAAGGTTCAAGTTTGAGCATAATTATTAGTCCTGTATTTTTGATAATAGATTCTAAATGAATCATAATTAAAGTTCAATTTTTCCGCATAAATTTTTTTTTTTTTTTTTTTTGGTAATTTCAGTAATTTATTTATTGCAATAAATATGTACACTTACACCTTAGGGCTATGGTACTATATTCACCCTGTTGGGCACAGCAACTTAACTAATAGGAACTTAAGTTTATATTGTTATTTATATATTATTTATATATTAGTTATTTATATATTCAATTTCTTATTGATATAACGAATTTGTATCGAAAGTGATGTCAAAAAAAATCAGAATATAGATAATTATGTAGAAACATAAAGCCCTTTAAAGTAACCACTGAATGTTGTCCCGTTAATGTCTATATTGATAAAGTAAACCCAAGCAATGCTTTGCGATTGAAAGTCGCGACTAAAATCGCATTCAAAAGTCGCGTCTAACAGAATAGTTTTCAGCTTCTGCGCTCTCCCATCTTATTTATATTCATTAGCTTATTCGGATAACGTCACTTTGATGAGAAAGGGTAATAGGAATCCGTGGTTGTTATTCATAATGCTATCCGGGAAATTCTAGTTTGTTACAAATACATAATACTTATTCTTGGAAAATATGGAATAGAAGTAGACTACTATTCTTCAACTTTTGATCCAAAGGTCGTGAGTTCGAACCCGGACGTGCACCAATGGATTTTTCTGTTAAAAAAAAAAGATCTATAAAAGATCTAATCTAACCATACCTTAATTGTCAAGATTCATCCGACCGTTTGGAAGATACGAGGTAAGTAACAAACAAATTTACATACATACCTACATACATACAAGATACTCGCGAGAAACATAACCCTTCCTTGGCAGTCGGGTAAAAAACAAAATACGTACTAGCCTATGTCGTTCTCTCTTATTGCGAAGCCTTATCAGCACCAAGCATTCCACGTCCTCTTCTCTACCTAGATTATCCAATTCCACACTGTACTTTGCACAAACGTCATATAGTCAGGTGTCATGTTAATTCGTCCGAGTTGTATTTAGTTATCTATATCTACACAGAATTTCAGTAATTTCAGTTTCGGTTCAGTCGTTTTGGCGTGATTGTGTTAAAACCAAAAGATGAATGACTGTCAAAAAGGTTTTTTGCTCGATTAAATTGACAGTTCAGCAGTGACAGTTTTTCGTAGACTTTCGCGATTATGACGCATAGTTAGATTGTAACCTTTAATTATTAATTGATAAATACACGTTACTATCTAATAACTAATATCTGAATGATTAAATTTAGAGTTACATCAAAATTGTAACGACTGGCTAAAAGTGACAGTCCATTTTTCAGCTGTCCAAAAACAAAAACTGCGGTGTTAACAGCTCTATACCATTCCCAAAAGCCTTTCTACACAGCCTCCTCGAACACTATCTCTTCCGGGGAGTATAAAAATGTACTGCAATTGTACCGAACCATCACTGTACCGGTGAGCGAACCAAGCACGGCCGACATGAAGACTATCGTAAGTGCATTTTTGTGACTTTTCAAGGACCAAATTTGGAGCATACTTTGGATACGAAATTACATATGGATCATAGAAACATGTGATTGTGAATATAACACGAAAAAAGTTTTTAGGAGAAAAAAAGTGCTATAATTTGCCAAGGACATCGTAGGCTGATAAAAAACGATTAAACTAAAACGATTAGATTTTTTTTATACAAATAAACCTGTGACTCGTTTTGTCGAGCAATCAAAAGTGCAAAAGTGATAAACTAAATTTAATCAAACAAATTATCGAAATTGCATTTTTGTGACCTTTCAAGGATCAAATTTGGAGCATATTTTGGACACAAAACTTTATATGAATCATAGAAACATGACGTGGTTGTGATTATAACACGGAAAAAGTTTTTAGGAGAAAAAAAGTGTATAATTTTCCCAGCTGTGGGACACCATAGTAGGATATTAAAAAAAATTAAAACAATCTGAAAAAATAAAATAAACAATAAACAAAATTGTAACTCGCTTAGTCAAGCAATCAAAAGTGCAAAAGTGACGAATAAATAAAAAGAATTATAGAAATCTTTATGTTATTGTGGTGGTGTGAAATTAGCATTTTGCTGTGTTAAAATTAAAGAGTGAAGTGATAATTATAATACAACGTATTTGCATAAAATTGAAATGATAATGCAAATTAAGTGATTAAATTCAAAAGATTTGTGTGTTGTGACTCAATCAAAGTCACTGAACTAATATAACAGATTTTTAGTACCTCCTTACTTATTTTCAAGTACTGAAATTCACTTTTTCAGAAAAACAAATATCTCTTACTATGCAGGCTTTCGTATACCGTGTCCTTAACAGCAGCTAAGATAGGTACACGTTCAAATCCTGTAGAAAATATTCGTAAATGCATGAGAGGATAATAATAAGTAATTATATAGAGTAGGTAACTGGTTAGTAAAGGAATGTATAACTTGCTTATGGGACAATTAAGTACTTACATTCACTTCTTGTTTGAGAAAGCTCTTACTTAGCACATTGCGAATCAACTTGTGCTTCCGTAAACATTCTAAAATGTTTCTTAATTACTTTATTATGTAGTTCCTACTTAAGTAACACAAGTAGGTAAAGGAGAGGTGACAAGGACTTATTGTGGGACATTAATATCTCCCAGACAACCATAAACGAGAGTTGTTGCGAACTACCAAACTAGTACGGTAGTACCTAGAAACAATAACGAATAAAAATGTACTCAACTCAAAAACTCTTCAAATTCCTTAAAATGTAAAATGCAACATTGGCGGAAGCAAAATTAACAAAAGTTATTAATTTTATTTTCCAAAAAGCATGAGATAATCATCGAAAAAAAGATAACATGAAGATAAAAGTGCATTTTTTGCAGTATCAAACACATTACGTACACTGCCGAATGCCGATCCAATTAATACTGCGAGTTAAAAAAACTCATAAAAACAAACTAGGCCACACCTGTCGTATTGCTTTACATCGCTAATAAGATAACTAAGACCAACCAATTCACTCGTACTAAATAATCAATGGACCGGCAACAGAATGAAATGGTCGCGATACGGTTTGTTGGTTTGATCCCATTATGCCATTGAACTTACTGCTACAATGCCATCGCACTTTACGTAAGGAAACGTAATTTATTACGTGGCTGAAATTGTGTCAAATCATAAATAATTATCAAAAATGAATTTCATAATACATTCAACAATAAATATAATAAACAAATTTAATCAATAAAGCTTAATCCTGACTGACAGACAGTTTACAGTTTAAACCAATGGACGTAGAGTCTTGAAACTTAGAGCATGTGTTAGTCAAAAGCTGAAAGAAATGTAATCAACTTTTATCAAAAATTAACTGACGCCTGTAACTTTGATTGCGTTACGAATTAAAAAAATCCTTTCTTAGTACTTGCCTACACTACTTGACAAATATATCCTCCAAATTTCAAGGCTCTACGTTCAACGTTTTGGACTGTACAATATCTGTCAATCATTCAGGCCCAAGCCTTATGTACCTAATTGAAAACAGGTGCCTGGCAACTTCAGTTGCGATGCCAATTAACATTTTTTTTCTTAGTATGCGAACTAAGAAATTAACCATTTTGACGTGACATACGTCTAATAAATCGATTAACGCCGGCTGCATGCACGAAAACTTTGACGTCATTGTTCGGTAACGCTCATTGTCCTGTTACGCTGTCAACTTTTTGAATTTTTAATGACAAACGAAGTTTCAGTCGTTAGTTAATTTTAATGAATTAGGTTATTACAAATATGGTTCGTTTGTTTGATTTCATTATGTCATTGAACTTCCAGTAACAACGCCATCTTTACGTAAACGCAAAGGAACGTAAACGTAATTGATTACGTGGCTCAAATTGTGTCAAATTCTTTTGTAATGTTGTGCTTTGTTCCTGATGTTCCTTTGTTTTATAATAGGACGATTGTGAAACGAATTAGGTATTACCATTTTCCTTTTATTGTTATCCATTCTGTTATATTATTCGACATAATTGTAATTATTCATAATTGAGACAGATTTATAATTATATTATAATTAAGAAAAAAATTAAAACTAGAATGAAATATAAAAAAACTAAATGAAAATTAAATAAGGCCCAGAATCCTGCGCGCTTCATAATTCTATGCTGCGGCTAGTAATAATTATTAACAATAAAAAAAATACAAATTAAAATGGAAGACAACGTACAGGCTAGGCCACTTAAATCTACTTTGTAAGTAAACTGACTTAAAAAATTCGAGCATAAATTATTCGTCAAAACTGTAGGCGCACTAAGAAAGGATTTTCGTTAATTCGTAATGCAAACGTAGTTGCAGGTGTCAACTAGTTAATATAACTTAGTCCAAAACTTCAAAATGAATGCAAATTATAAAATATAAGCTAAAAAAACATTTCAAAATTTCATTTTCAACCGCTGAATTGTACTACATTAAAAAATTAATTAAAAGCACCGAAGCATTTTATGACATCCATTCATCTTGTTAGAACTCAATACCGGTTTCGAGTGTCGCAGACAGAATAAAACCACAAACTTTTTAAGGTCCAGAATCCAGTGCGGCGCTATTTCGCTCGCAAATTTGTTCATTTTTGAAGATATAAATTGACCGAGTACCTATAAATTTAAAAGTCAGCAAGGGACACATATTATGCCCTATTACCTTCCTTGTTAAACATATTACAGCAAAAAAAAAAATACCTACCAAAACAATTTGTGGTGTGTCGTAACAAAATCAACGATCCACTTGAAATGTATACGCAATCAATTTATATTTTTAAAAATGTATAAATGTGCGAGTGAAATAGCGGCGCGCTGGATTCTGGGCTTTAATTCCTAAATTGGTTTGACATAACCAGATTACATTCTTTTTCGATTGGATTGGCAGAGTAAGAGGTGAACGGGTGATATGGAGAAAGTAACGTGTTTGCCGTACATCCTTTTTTTTGTGGAGCGTATTTGATTATGTCACATGCTATTATAACTTTATTGACGTGCAGGTAGTACTTTCAAGTGTTTTTTTATTTACTTTTAACAGACTGTTAGTCTGAAGTTACATAATAGTTATTTGTACACCAAGGGCCTGACGCAAGCCATTTTATACGAGACTTTTATTCTGAGCCAAAGGAGAGAGCTGATATTTAAGTCGAGGATAAAATGGGCTTCAGGAACAAAGTGTACTTCAAGATATTTCACTTATATTGCGAGGAAATTAAAAAAAAATAAACTGAAGTGAGCGCCCATTTCGTTAATAGAAAAACAGGTAACCTATATCAAGGTTGATAACTTTTTTCTAGATCAAGGACAAATATCAATAATAATCTACCTATTGAATCTGCAAAGGACCAACTGAAAATAACATAACATTGCCCAAAAATACCTAATTGTGATTATCATATAGAACCACTTCATTTACTTTTGGATTTATGCTTCATGTTCTTAGACAGGAATATAAATAAATAAATAATAAATAAATACATTTTGGACATTTTACACAACGCCATCTAGCCCCAAACTAAGCAGAGCTTGAACTATGAGAACCAGATGGCTGATATAATACCTAAATACATAGAAAACACCCAAACTCAGGACAAAACCGATGTTCATCACACAAATGTTAGTCCTCAAGCGGGAATCGAACCCGCACCGGGCGTTGCAGTCCAATACACTTGCCATTCGACCATCCGTGTCGTATCGAATACATAATGTATTTATTGTTACAGGTCTGTTTACTTCTGGCAGCAGCCAGCATCGCTAAAGCCGGGTTCATCGGAGGCTACTCCAACGAGATATCCGGCGAAGGTCATGACTCCGGAAACCAGGGCCACACCATAGCCTTAGCACAAGGCCACGACTTTGGGGGACAGCAAGGCCACGACTTTGGCGGGCAACAAAGCCACGACTTTGGCGGGCAACAAGGCCACGACTTTGGCGGGCAACAGCTCCTTCACGGATTCGGCGGGCAAGAACAAGGCCACAGTTTTGGCGGGCAAGAACAAGGACATAGTTTTGGCGGGCAAGAATTAGGCGGACAAGAAGGCCATGGATTTGGCGGTGATTCCTACCTCCAAGCTGCTCATGATTTAGGAAGCCAGGGTCATCAAGAAGGCGGGCATGGACAGCAGCTGCAATCTTTCACACTTGAAGATGCCGGCGGTGACTACGGTCATGGAGGAGGCCAGGAACAAGCAATTTCCGTACAGGGTCACGATTTGGGCGGACAAGGCCATGGTTTCGGACAAATCCACGATTTCGGCGGGCAAGAGCAGCACGATTTCGGCGGGCAACAACACCACGACTTTGGTGGTCAAGAAGGCCACCAGTTTTCCAGCGAAGGCCAAGACTACGGCCACGCCCAGGCTATTCCAGTTGGAGAACACGTTGACGTAGAAAGCCCTGTCGCTGTACCGCTATACAAGCATGTAACATACCCTATCCACAAGCCGATTCACGTCAATGTCCCCAAACCAATCCTGATCGGAGTTCCCCAGCCTTACCCCGTCAAAGTCCCCGTGCATAAGCCAGTTGCTGTCCCTGTCGAAACTGAAATTTCCATTCCATACGAGAAGGTTGTACCTTACCCAGTAGTCAAACATGTACCTTACCCAGTGGAGAAGCATGTACCCATCAAAGTGGAGAAGACCGTGACGGTCCATGTTCCCCAACCTTACCCCGTTAAGATCCCAGTCTACAAGACCATTCACCATCATAAAGACCATCATTAAGGATGTACTGTGCCAAATTTTATTGTAAATATTGTTGATTAATTTTAAGTCATTTTCAACTGTATTCATGTTGTAGTTGATTTATTTATTGTGTACTTGTTGTTATTTGATTAATAGTGAAATATTTTAAAACACCTTTTAGTTTTTTTTGTTAGAAAAATTGGTAGATCTAATTTAGAAGCTTATTGTCCGACTTAGGTATCAGAAAAAAATATTAGGTATCAAAATATTTTGGATATTTCTCACAGACCCTAACCCACTTTTTTAAGCGCGCTGATTTTGTGGGTATTGAATGAGACTGAGCCGTCACGCTCAGCTATGTAACGCTCGTTTGGGTAAAGTCAGCTCGAGCCTTGATGAAGTTTTCACTTCTTTCTTATAGTTTTTTTTTATAGTCAAAAGCTGTGTTAGCCGAGTGGGAGGTGCCTCGACTTTCGATCCGAAGGTCGTGGGTTCGAACCCGGTCATACATCAATGGATTTATCTGTTCAAAAAATCTATGTGTGTATTAAAACACGTCGTGTTAACGGTGAAGGAAAACATCGTGAGGAAACCGGCATGTTAAAGAACCTAAAAATTTCAAAAACATGTGTCAAGCACGAGAGGAGCCTCTTCGAGGCGCACTTGAAAGAACTAGTGAGACGATAAGAAGAAGTAGAAGTCATAAGCAAACTCCGTTTTTTTCTTATTATTATAAGAAGAGGCTTAAATTATTCATTTTTTCATAATAATTCTGTCACTCTTCCGTTGTATAATTTGGGAAAACATATTCCTCCTTTGTTATTTCTGTTTACGACTATATTTTCAACAGAGTGATAAAATTTACGAGCGCCATGAGAATAATTCTTTGAGTAAACAGCGGAACCCAAGGAAATTAATTTTCTCACTGCGCTGGTGACGTTTTATTATTGTGCCCTGTCTACTACGGAACCCTGTAAGACGGAGTTCCAAAGAAACATAAAAACAATAAACAGGTTTCAAGATATATGATTCAATGGAAGGGACAAACCAAAATAACGAGTACATAATATAGTACATAGATAAAAGAAAGATAAATGGACCAAAATTATAACCTAATGGTACCCTAGAGAAAGCAGGCGAAGCAGAGGAAGACATACAAATGAAATGAAATGAAATTGTTTATTGCATGAAGTATGGTATACAGTTCTTAAATTATAATATTTGGTTTCACATACTCCACCGTGTGACGGCGTGCAAAATTTATCATGCATTATATATATATCTAATTTAACAATCTGATTTAATTATATCGTATGTCAAAATTATAATCTAAAAAGTCACTTATTTTATAAAAACATTTTTCAGCCAGCCATGCATAAAGCTTTGCCTTGAATTGTCGAGTAGGTAACTCTCGAATGCCTTTTGGTAATCTATTAAATATGTTAATGGTCATTATGTAACAATTCTTTCTTTTTAAAGCTGATTTAGATCTGGGTAAAATGAGAGAAGAAAGAGATGGGAAGATGATTTTAAGAAAGCAGCGGGCCCAGAATGGTTACGTATAGCAAAAGATAGAGACAAGTGGAAAGCCTTAGAGGAGGCCTTTGTCGAAAGACAAGCTGTTGTGAGGGGAGAACAAACGAATGCCGACGATAGCACCTGGTTAGTTTAAGTATATTTTTTTTCTTTAAGTTCAGCTTGTAATTTACTAACCTGAGGGTGGGTGCTGATGCCTATCATACAGGGTAACCATTATCCTAGTTTAGGTATCAGTAGTTACACTAAAACTGAACCTTTTTTACCTTTAAGCTATCTTTAAAAACTAAATTGCTTTTGTATTCTATCCTAAATGTAATAAGGTGCCAATAAATCATTTATCATTTATCATATTTTGTTACCTCTACTAAACTTTCAAAAATGTTTTGTTTATTACGTTAAAAGTAACAGAAATAAAGGCTTATTTTATTTATTTATTTTATAATATAGTACATAGAGTAGGATAACAAAAAAAACACAAATTTTGGAAAAAAAAGTTCGAAAAACATGTGTCAAGTGCATGAAAGGAGCCTTTTCGAGGCGCACTTACAATCCTTTCACCACACTGGTTCGAAAGAACTAGTGACACGATAAGAAGAAGAAGTAGTCTTATCGTGATTGAGTATGAAACTTTACATAACCCATAGACAGCCGTCAAGATATGGAGCGAAATTGCCCACACCTAATTCTTCTTATCGTGTCACTAGTTCTTTCGAACCAGTGTGGTGAAAGGATTTCACGTGCACCTCGAAGAGGCTCCTTTCGTCGCACTTGACATAATGTTTTTGAACTTTTTAGGTTCTATGACATGCCGCATTATAAACCGATTTGAAAAACAAAATATTTTTGTTTGATAGGATATACTTTCAGATTGGTACCATACAAATTCCATCAATACGGTTCAGTAGTTTAACTGAAAAAAATATGTCGTAAAAGTAAACGAAATTGCGTATTTTGCTCTCCTGTGACTTTTCAGTGGTGTTTACGGTCACTAGAACAGTCCAATTGAATTCAGTTACATACAATGTTTTTGTAAAACTCTGATTATTTTAATGAAAAAAACCATTGGTGTACAGGTTCGAACCCACGACCTTCGGATCGAGAGTCGAGGCATCTCCCACTCGGCCAACACAGCTTTACTTAATTGAGACTATGTATTTAGCAGACCAGACACTTCACTCTGTTTACATTCTCTGCAATCGGGCCAAACTTATTTCCTGATTACGTAATGTAATAGCGACTGTAATGTCGTAAGATATAGACCAACAGTCACGATTCCAACTCGTGGGAAGAAAGAAAAGTAATTGTTTGTTAAACTGCGATTGTTTTGCAGGGTAAGTGTAAACTTATCCCAAAGAGTTGGTATGTAAACGTAGAGGAGCAAAATCGTCTTAGGAGTTTAAGCGCATGAGGTTTTTTGAGTAAAACTACTATTACCTAGTAAGCAGGTAGTAAATTTAAAAAAAATAAAAAATTAAAAGTCGTTTATTTCAGGTACAAGTCCCATAGTTCTAACAAAAACAAGATGAAATAACACTTAAACTAATTAATTACATACACGGAGAAAAAATGGGATAGCAAGACTAAATAGTAATCTATAATAATATTTTCTTGTACCAATAAATAATTTTTGTTAGCTAGAACCATGATATTGTAACCGTTACTAAATTTCGTTAGCAGGAATTATTATTATTGTATTCGTTACTAATTTATTCCCCTGTCAAGATCCCAGTGTACAAGAATCGTTACTAAATTATTCTCGCTGTCACAAATTCAAACAGAATTTTAGTAACTATAACGAGATTCTCCGTGTAATAGGAAAAAAACCTACTAATGTTTTGTTAAAAAAATGCAATCCAAAATTTATAGTCTCTTTATACGAGGCCAGAGCTTACTATCACTATCTTGCTATCCTGGCTTTATCCGTTGCGCCCCAAAATGACCCTCTAACACCTTGCACCACGTCTAACAAGACGTTTACTCAGTTTGAAACGACCAAATTTGAAAATCATTGTGGGAACATTCACGGGGCATTGCTTGCTCAACAAACATCTGCACTACATTGGAAGCACAGACACTCCACTCTGTGAAGGCTGCTTGACCGAGGAGGAAACGCCCGCCCATGTAATCATGGAATGCGTGGGAGTGGCAAAACAATGAGAAGAAATTCACAAAAAACCCGAGATCACTCCTAGTACGAGATCCCACTGCAGAAACAAAATCATACCTGGCTAAGAAGAAGTGCGGCCAAGTGTCCACCAGGCAACCATGATTTTTTAAATTCTTTACATATATTGCTGTGAAGTGGATGATAATTTATTTAACAAATATATAACTGATTTTTATCTAAAAATCAATAAAAAAATATTTAATTACTAATACTTGCGGCCAAATTTCGGTAGGCACCCTGGTAGATACTCTCCTATTCATACATTTATGATTGCATAAAATAGGTTTTAAGCGTCTACTCGACTGAACGTCCTCCTGCAGTGGGATCTTAGACTATCCATAAAGCCTGCGAAGAACCCAGGAAACTTCTGTGCTTCTGAGCGGAGTTAGGCTGGCTAAACTATGAGTCAGGATATTCGACGGACAAAGGACCAACAGGAGTCCAAGTGCGGAAAAAGGGAGTTTATTTACATCTTGCTATCCTGGCTTGAAAAACTAGCCTTGTGTATCTCGGGCATTACTAATTTTTAATAGCACACTAAACTACTGAACCGATTGAGACGAACTAACACCGTAAATATAACGACAACACTAGCACTGGTTAATGCAAGTAAAGTAATAAAATAATTTTCCGACTCATAAATTCCAAGTTTGCCAACTATAATATCTCTTATTATGTCGCCAAAAAAAAAAATGTAACATATTCTTTCCTTTTTCCGCAAGCGGTGATAAATGTGCCTTTGTTTAATTTACTATGTTGTTATGAAAGTAAAGGGAGATAAAAGAAAATGTTTACTTTTACACGATTTGTAAGTATCTCTCATAAGGTTGGTCGCACGTTGTTAGATAAATAATCATAGAATAATACATACAAGTGTGTGTATACAAGCTTAAAGTTTAAATAAACTGAAAAGCCGACTGCGAAATAATTATACCTACATTGATTGCTAATTCATTATTCCAAATTAAATTTAAACATAATAATTACTTATACCGATATATTTTTGTAATCTCTTTTTATTTCCTTCATTTTGATACCCTACTCGATAGGTTTGGTAAACAAAAATGTATAACTTGATTATTAAAAAAAACCATCTAAGAACACTCGACTGTCAAAATCCGTCCAGCCATTTGGAAGATATGATGTAGGTAGCAAAGTGAGCGCATACAAGATACGCGCGAAAAATATAACCCTTCCTTGGCAGTTGGGTAACAACTACAACAAAGGATTGGCTTCCACACAGTCTGTTATAACTCATTTTATTAGCTTAATTAGGGAGAAAAGCCATGAAAGAGATTTATGGTAATGGCGCAATTTATCATAATTAGAACCATGCACCGAAAATATTATTTAACAAGCTTAAAGTTTATCATAACAGAAAAACTTTTATCTCATTATATTTATCAAATACCACCATCATATCGAATTTTTGACAGCATTAGTCCATGACTGAAAATAATAACGATTGAATTATTCTTTAAAATGCATAGATCAAAGATAAATATCGGAGTTCCTATAAAACACCAACATAGACAGTATCAAAATGGAGTCGTAAATAGGGCCAAAAAAAATTCAGCAAACTCGTCAATAAAAATGAAATATCTCCATTTTCAAATAATGATTGTTACTTTTTACGATAAAGTTTTATCAACAATGAAAAAGCCTAGCAGTTTTAACATATACAATTTTATCTAGCCCTGTTACTGCTCTTTTAAGAAAATTAGCTTCGGTCCAAAATGTACTAGAAGTAAGCTAATGTGGCTTCTTTTTTTGTCGCTTCATTTTCAATGTACGACATTGTGATTCTATACTTTAATACTTCTGTGCCATAAATGAATTTCATATATAAGTCCCATGTATATTATAATATACTTGTATATTATATAGTAATAATAATACATAGATTAGCCCAATTTCTCATAGCACAAGATATATTTTCCCAAAAGACGGCTTAAACTAGGTAATTTTACACCAAATTACTTTGCCCGTAACATAATTTTCAAAGTTACAAATCTTATCACCCTTACTTTGAAAAATTCAAAAGTAAGAAAACTTTCCTCAGACTAAATTAATTTTAACTTTTGTTCGATGTAACAGATTTTTAACCAAAAAAGATCACAGTTTTTAAGTTTTTGAAGATCATACTACAGTTTTACAAAATGTACCTACCATCCAAAAAAAATATACCTAACCTCTAACCAGAAAAAATGTCATTAGTCATTACTAATATAATAAGAAAAGTATTACAAATAGGTAGGCGTAAACTATTAATAAAAAAATTGGTTGTCTGTAAAGTTGGTTTACGGACGATAGTTTAACGTGGCTACCAGCGTAACGGGACAATAAGCGTTACCGGACAATGACGTCAACGTTTTCGTGCTTGCAGCCGGCGTTCATCGATTTATTAGACGTAGTCACGGCAAAAAAGTATATAGAACGAAATGCACACGATTTTGCAGACTCTCATCCATCACCGATTTATCCTGAAAAATATTTGTTATAATAACCAATTTCTTATCCTAAAAACTCATTACTAAAATGTTCTGTCAGCAAGGTTTCTACATCCATTAATTTCCGACTATCTTATCTTATGGCGCCCTATGAATAATGTTCTACATTAATGGTCTAATGTTCTACAATAATGGTCTAGTACAATCCTGTGTGATTAGGACATATTTATTAGTAAACTAGCTGCTAGATCTTTCTTATATAAACATCCATCTCTTCATATATCTAGCCATCCTAACAAACGTTTATAATATCTTTTATATTTATAATAAAGTCAACAAAAAAAAAAGGTTTCATATTTTAATTTAGATTTTATACGTGTTTTTAAGTTAGTAGGGTTAATTTTAAAACACGTATAAAATCTAAATTAAAGTATGAAACCTTACTAATATTTGTTGGCACAATCGGAAAACACGGAGGACAAATAAGTGAAGAAATTACTATAATACGGCGTACTTTTTGAGTATTTGTCCGAAACATTTTGTATGGAAATTTGCCTTGAGGATTCCCCTTAAATAAATATTTAGGACATTTCTGTGTCACTAGTTATTGCGTGTCACTATTTATTTCAAACCAGTGCGGTGATAGGATTTCAAGTGTGCCTCAAAGAGGCTCCTTTCGTGCACTTAAGTGCGAAAAACATGTGTTAATTGACACATGTTTTTCGAACTTTTTAGGTTCCATAACATGCCGGTTTCCTCACGATGTTTTCCTTTACCGTTAAGCACGTGTTTTTAATACACATATAACAGAAAAATCTATTGGTGTACGACCACCGGGTTCGAACCCACGACCTTCAGATCGAAAGTCGAGGTCCCTCCCACTCGACAAACACAGCTTATTAGGAGAGCGACCAGAAAAGTAGAGTCAATTTCTCAAAAATAAAATGAGCAAACCAGTATGTATAAGGATTACAAAACTAGCCAAACACCTATCAGTACCGTCAACAGATTCAATTTACCCGAAAAAATAAATTTCCTTGAAAATGGGTTCATATTTTTCCATCCGATTTCACTATTACGTTCTTAACATCGATCTCAAATTTGAACTCTATTATTATTAGTTTAGGAATAAGAATGCTTAAGCAGGTAAACCGTAAGGTTTCAGGATATATTTTATTGCAATAGCAATTTCTTTAGCTACTTGAAAACTGGTAGCTCGCCTTAACAGTGATATAACGATATGATCGAATGTTAATCCTACTTGGTAATTAAAAAGTTATAGGCATATAGGCTATATCTACAGATAGATAGAAAATGCTTTATTGCACAAAGTAAAAAACAAGTACATATGCGAACATAATGCTAGTTAGCTTTCTCTTCCAGCTAACCTCTGCGTATTATGGAGATGTGGTAGTTCTAGATGTGTGATTGAAGAAAGAAAATAGTATAAAGCTTATTTATAGTAACATAATACTTATCAACAAATTATATAAATATATTTAGTAATAAATCCGCTTGATTTCTAAACAAAGGTTTTAATTAACTTAACTTTAGTTTAGAACTTTAGTACATATTACTATATTATAAACCAAAGAGTCAACGAACAGAAAATCAAAGTTCAAAGATACGACACGTGTTTCGCCTCTACACGAGGCATCATCAGGAGGTGTGGACTCGCCGAAGTTCGAAACGAGAGAGTCTCTCGTATAATGATGTCGTGTAAATTTGTTGATATTTATGGATTTCCGCAAAGTAACGCCTGAATCAATCAATTAACATAATACTTACTATATTGTACAAAATACACTAATAAATCATAAATAAAATGCTCAAGTATTCTGGAGTGCCAAGTAGTGAGAAGATAGTTTGGATTTGAAGACCCCAATGGAGGTGAAATTGCGGATAGCTACAGGAAGAGAGTTAGTCGGATCGCGCTGACTGTAAATGAGTTGGTATAAAAAGAGGTTTTGTGGTGTGGAACCATAAGGAGATGTTGAGAACTACGCGAAGGGCGATCCGAGGTTGATAAAAGAGAGAAACGTTCTTCAAGATAATCTATACCTATGATGTGAAGCCAAAACCGAAGAAAATAAAGTTCTTCGACAAAAAAAAAACACATTTGCTCAGCTTAGTTAACTGTGTCGGTGTAATTTTTGGTAAAAATTATATTAAACTAAATTTTAATTTTATTTAAGAATTGGTTGATCACACACCCTTTTATTAGGTAGCGAACTGAGCAATAAATCTTAGAGATTAATTTTATCCCGATATCCCTCGTATGTGAAAGTGTTTACGTTCGTGTTGTTGAATAGATTATCTGTTTGTGCTTTAAAAAATAAGTATATAACCTATATTCATTTAGCATAATCAGCCATAATGTTCACACAGCTGGGACTCAGGCCTACTCTCAGCAGGAGAGCGAATGTGTCTTAATCCACCATGCGGATTGGTGGATGTCACATGCCATAGAACATTTCCTCACGATGTTTCCCTTCACTGTTGCGAGAACGTGGGATGCATACATAGATTTTTTCGACTTAAAAAAATTATTTACGCATGACTGCCACTGGGATTCGAACCCGCGACCATCAGATCGCAAGGCAATGGCCTCATCCATCCGTCCTCGATTTATATATTCATTTACTTTTACTTATCCTATATTTCAATCTTAAAACGCACGCCTCTCCACAGCCGCCAGACCACTTTACATATTTCAAAGTAGGTAGATACTACTATTGGGTTGAATCGAGTAAAGTACTTGCTAACGTTTTTTTAAAATTTCAGTATGATAGGTGAGTTTGACACTGTGTGTGTTTTTGTGAGTTTTGTTTATTATTTTGAAAACCAAACCACGAACATTCAAATATTCACAGTAGCATTGGCTAGTGCGACAGATGGTATCATAGTGATGTGCTGTTTGTTTATCGATATCGATGTTTTAGTGTCGATATTTGTAGACAATAGACAGCTGGATCTGCCAGTGCAATAATAGTGTGAACGTTGACTGAAGCACAAATCTAAGACTGAAGATAGTAGTGTTGTAAAGCAAGATCGGTTTATCGATATCGAATTGAAACAATGGACTTACTAATTTAATTCATTTGCATTCACGAAAAGCGCTTACAAAGCCGTTCGAATACAATTTCAAGTTCCTACTTATTTTCAAAAAGAGGATTATGAGAGGATTTCTTTGCATAATTCCGTCTAAATAGGTACCAACTACCAACCAATACAGAGCCAGATATGCCGCAAAGCAGTTACGAGTAAGAATTACCTACCTGTGTTCCGGTTTAAAAGGCACTAAAGTAGCTAGTGAAAATAATGGGTTATTCAAACGGACTATCAAAATACCATGAAGAGAGCGCAAAACTCGTGTCACTTGTTTACATAAAAAAAATTATCAAGGATTTACAAAATCATAGTTCAACTGACTTCAATTTGGCTGTTGAAGAGACCGTAAATCCCACTGAAAAGTCACAGGGAAGCAAAATACGTAATTTCGTTTTCTTCGACGACTTTTTTTTAAGTAATTTTGATATAACTAAACTATTAAACTGATTTTGATGAAATTTCTATGGAACCAATCTAAAAAAATATCCTGAATTTTTTTTTAATCGTATCAATATAAGAGTTACTCTGAGGTACATAAAAAAAACAACCGAATTAAGAACCTCCTCTTCTTTTGAAGTCGGTTGAAAAGTAAGACTGATGGATTTACCAAGTCCAACAACAAAGACACGAAATCTTTGATGAATGGATTTTATATTAAAATTTCATATCAGTAGAACGGTCTATATTTTCATTTTGTAACTGAAATTGGCAAATAGAATGTGCCAAAATTCCAAAGTAAGTAATAACCTTTTCGCTACGTTTGGAAACTTTCTACTTATTAAATTCTTTATTCAATAAAATGCCAATCTGATTCAATCGTATCGAATTTATTAGATTGATTGATCGTCGCGAGATTCAATAGAAAAAATTCAGAATGGCGGCCGAGAATTTCGTTACATAATAGATATGAAACTACTTTGTTTAAGAGTATATTTTATTTTTATTTTAGTAAATGATTTGCTGTTATGTAAAGGTTTTTATCAGAACTAGCTTACGCATATAATTGTAGTTATAGTTTATTTAAAAACAATCGAAAATTACTTTTATGATACATTTTACGCGTTGAACTCTAGAAAAACATATCCTTCAAGTTTCAAGTCTATGCGTCCACTGGTTTAACCTATAAGCTGTCTGTCAGTCAGTTAATCAAGACTACACCCGTATTCTAAGACGACTTGTACACTGAAGGAAATACTTACTTATATTGAAATTTGACAGGTGACAGATGAAACTGTAAATAAGTAAAGCGGCAGCCATGTTCTTTACTACTTACGTAAGGTAAGTTTGAGGATAAGGACTGAATTAGAATACAGGTGTAAGCTTTCTAAAAAAATTTATTGATTAAATGGGAGATAATCAATAAACTAGATGATATATCTAATACTACTGGTCAATATTTTATTTTTACATTTCGATGAAAATAAATAGGTACGTCCCTATCCGTTGCATTTGCACCCGATTTAAATGCGGATTTTATTTAAATTTGGTAGATACACATAACACCGAACAAACCGACTTGCATGTAGAGTCATCTGCAAAAGTAATACATATTAAATGTATGTATTTTTTACTCACATGGAACTTATAAGAAATAAACTTTCAAACAGAAATTCTCCTTTCTTTCTGATCAGTTTTTTGCTTACACTAAGGTCCAACAATTACTTATAAATATTAAAATAACTAAACGTTTGTTTTGGCATAGTAATTTGTTTGGTATAGTAATTTGGGGGAGACCTTTGCCCACCAATGACACACCCAAGGGTTAATGAAAAAAAACGTAAATTGTTTTAATTAACTGTAGATATTTATGTATTTATGATAGTTTTATTTGAGTAAGTCGTTTTTTTTATTCAAATTGTAGTAGGTATTTATTGTCTTAAAATAATTAAAGTACCTAACTGTATTAAGTATAACTATAAAGGGCCGGACACACAGCGAGAACAGAGACATGGGATCTGATGGAGGAGGCCTTCGTCTAAAAATGGACATCCCAAAATAATAGTAAATAAATAAATCATCATTATATAAAACAAAGAAATAAAAACAAAATAAGGTATAAAATATTGTATTAAGCATAGATACTTGTACTAAAATAATATACACTGCATGATAGATTAATAATAGCTCTACCAATTTATCTTTAATTAAGTTAAGTTAACAACACAGACTTTTCGTACGAAACCGGAAACTAGAAGTTTTCATTAAATGCAAATGCATCCTTATTTATAGAACATTAAAATTTTATATAAGTAAGTTTTTTGGGACTTTGTACTTATATTTTATATGAGACTTACGTCGAGAGCTCAAAAGTTTAGTTGATTTTTTACAGGGACTAATAATTATGTTCCTAAAAACCCTTAGATAGAACTACATAGCTTTAAATTATACTTAATTTGTAAAATTATGCCAATCAATATTCAGAATGCCGCCAAAAAAAAAATCTACTTGATTTTTTTTTTCAGAACTTCTTTTAGTACCTTACTGTAACAAATCCTAGTTATGAACTAAAAATTGAAATAACTCATGAAAATCCATTGAACTGTAAAGCCTACAGAACGCAGAAAAATAAAGATGGGTATATGTTTTTATTTTGAACTTCAAAGAAACATACATAAATATGTAGGTAAATATTTATAATTAATATTTATTGTTAATATTTATAAAACATAGTACTCTTTTTTTTCAAACAGTTTTTTTTAAACCTGCCCCGCTACTTCTATTTCAATCCTCTCCAATGCCTGTTGGTTGCCTGGAAGAAATCGCTCTCAGCGATAAAGCCACCATTTATACTCATTAGTTTTAAGCCTTGTATTTGTTATTTTTCATGTTTACAATATATAATTATCTATCTATCTATCATACACCCAAAACTATAAGAGTCATCATCATCATCATCAGCCCACTTTAGTCCACTGCTGGACGTAGGCCTCTCCCATAACGCGCCACTGAGCTCGGTCTTCGGCTCTCCGCATCCACTTTTTACCGGCTGCCTTTCGTAGGTCGTCGCTCCACCTGGCCGGAGGGCGCCCTACACTACGTTTGCCGATACGCGGTCTCCACTCAAGAACCCGCCTGAAAACTATAAGAGTCATCGTTTATGAATGCACGCCCCTTCAATCGCGCGATAAGGGCGCTACTATAACGGCGATATTGAAGGGGCGTGCATTTTTGGCTAAAAGACTTCGACCCCTACGCAGTCGGGTAAAAAGGGATATAACCTCACGTATTTGTGGAAAACTAAGGGATACGCTTACGGTTGCTGCAAACGAGCCGACCACAGCGAACGGCCGCTGCCGGCAACAATCAGTTTACAATGTAATTTTTAATAGTATCAGAGCCGGAGGTGTAATATAACTGTTATCCTTGATAGTCGTATGATTATATTACTGGATCGTATGATCCACCACCTATATGCCAAATTTCATGATGCTGGGACCACGGGAAGTGGCCTTAGATGTTTGGATGATCTGTCAGTCAATTAGTGAATCGGTGCTAATTAATTTTAGCATTTTCCCCGGTCTATATCTCCGGATCCATTCAAGCTACGTTAATGAAATTCTGCTGTTTTAATAAAGACTCGTATTAGATTGTTTACGCTAAATTTCACAAATGTATCTCTATTAGATACAGGTCAAATTGGCTCGAAGCGTGTCGTGTAAATAGTGCACAGTGTGCTTCAGGCTTTGATTGGAGCTGTTGATGGTGATGGTGACTCGTTTGCGACTAGCCTTTGTATGTCAAGCGATGCACGCAGCGTGTCCCTGTTTATAACACAGTTTACGCGTGTCATTATTCAGTATCACGAACGGGAGAAGGCGTTTAGACACGCTCCGTACAGCCGATACTAGCGCATAAAACATGCTCATTTGAGACAGACTGCTGAGAAAGCAAAACTTAGGTTGGTGTTTGAAAAAAAAGTTACAACGAGTGACTTGACGGGTAGGATGGAAAAGTAAATTAGTAGAGTAAGTAAATTGTAAAAAGCCGATGACACTGGGGGACAAGCTACAAGCGAACTCGCTGGCTTGTAGCTTGTTTAAAAGCACTGCGTCATCGACGCTTAATGTACCTACCCTAGCTCTTTGATAAGGAGCTTCGTAAATAATAACTTATATACGGTGGAAATCATCGTCTTTGATGGTAATAAAAAATATCCAAAGATGTGTATTATAATATGTTCACTGTTCATAATAGTGGGGTTTCAAGTCAAAAATATTCCCGAAAACCCCACTGCGGTTGGTGATCGGTGTTGGTGGGGTTTCGAGACTTTTTTTCCGAAATCCCTACTAGTGGAGATGCTTGTGGGGAAGTCGCTTAAGACGCGATGGGAATAATGTTCCACTATTTTCAGAGTCAATTTATTTAAGTATTGTACCCGTAAAATATATTTAAGATATGATTTTGGTCGCTTTTTTTTTTAAATAAGTCTATAATGTTCCCACTGCTGGAACTCAGGCCTACTCTCGGTAGGAGAGCGAATGGGTCTTAATCCACCCGCGTGGACCCAATGCGGATTGGTGAATGTCACATGCCGTAGAATATTTTTTCTGTCCTTTGACATGACGTGGGATGCATACATATATTTTTTCGACCGATAAACCCATTTACGCATGACTGCCACCGGGATTCGAACCCGCGACTATCAGATCGCAAGGCAAGGGCTTCATCGAGTCAGCCACCAGGTCCTTTGTTCGCTTAATATTTTTTTTATTAGCAATAAATAAACATAGTTTAAAATAAGTACCTACTCGTTTTCCGATCCCGGAAAGTTCTACCAATAAACTAGGAACTGAAGCAACATTCTCTGCAGTAGATAGCAGCAGATTTTCTTGAGATATCTCAGGATTTACAGCAAAGAGGACGGCACACAATCAGTGATAGCAGAACAGCATAAATTCTGCCTCAAACAATGCTTACCTCATGTCACAGTCGAGGGAAACTTAGATGGTTTTCGAAACGAAGCGAAAATATGAGTTATATTATATTATGCACAGACATGTATACACTCCCAAGCTTCAACATTTATATTACTCCCAATTTTGCAAAGAAAAGTGCTTACTACTTGTCAGAATTATTGTCTGAAGAAGAATGTCTTTGCAAAATTAAGAGTAAGTACAGTATAAATGTGAAAGCTTGGTAGTGTATACATGTCTATGTAGCTGACTGTACCTAATACAAATAATTTAATACAATAATCTAGATAAACTATACCTCAGTTAATTATTTTACAAATAAATAAAAAATAATAAAAGGTTGAGTTCAATGGTATTCTTTTTTAGAAGACGTGGTGGCTGAGTGGATGGACATGACTTGAGATCTATAGTTGTGGGTTCAGATCTCGGAGGCATTAAAACTTTAGTTTTGCAAACGCTTTGCTAAAAAAACGTGCACGACGAAACCAAACGCACGAATATGTAAAAAAATAGATTACCTACATTTTTAACAAAAGCCCAGTACACCAGCTTCAGTACAGTGCTCTTTAAACCAGAATACAGTAATGCATACACATTTTACCTGCCTGGCGGCAGAATCACTGACACTATATTATTTCCCACCCAGACGACATCAGTTGATTTCCAGTATTTTTAGTTGCGTATGTGAAGTTCACTCAATCGTTCTTCTTATCGTGTTACTAGTTCTTCCGAATCAGTGTGGTGAAAGGATTTCAAGTGCGCCTCGAAGAGATCGTTAGTTAGATTAGACGGGTTAGTGGACATTTGCCACTGTAGCGATTTGCCATCGTAAAAAATTGGTAGCGATTTGCCACCGCTCAAAATATTTTAATATTTTTAGTAGCGATTCGTCACCGCTGTTTATCGTACCACTAAAGTACAGTCAGCAGCACCATGAAAAGCTTTCAGTGCTTGGACTTAATACAATTTTAGAATGAATAATAATGGTTGGGTTTAACAAACATTTCCCACAACGTACAACCTTAAACTGAACTGTACTGAAATAGGTAATTTGACTAAGTAATTGGCAAAATGGATGACAAAAATATACATACCTTATAAACTTGATAAGTACTATAAAAATAAAAACCATTAAAATCCTCTCTTTCATAAAAAAAAACTTGACCTACTTAAATTACAGAAACATTGTCAATTTATACCTGGACATTTACAAATAGAACCAACGACGTAACTTGATTTATGAATTGCAATAAAACCATCTTATCGGTTTAAGGGCGACAAAATTAGGCTTAAGTTTTTTAACAAAGACAATGAGTGGCGGCATTTCAAAACACCTACTCAGGGGTGGTTTTCTCAGAATGCATAGTATGGATTAGGTAGTCGGAATTCGGTTTTTAAATAGCAAGGAAGATTTGGAGCACACTTCTACAATAAAAGCCGCTTATTGTTCCAGCTAAAAATCTGTTGATAATACTGTTTTGAGTTTTCTGACTGGGAGTGGGTTATGGGTTATGGTTATGGGATTTACAAAATGGGTTAGTCTGCTTTTTACTTTTGATCAGCAAACAGTTATTACGTGTTGTGACAAATTATAATTGTGACATCTCATCTTATGAACTCTGGTTTTCCCTATGGACTCGATGTATTTGGTTTTTGATGCGTAAGCATTTAAATTGAAATGGATCAAGCCCCCAAGTACCAGTACAGGACAAAATAGTGTAAGTTTATACATGTAATTTGATATTATTTTGTTTTTTTATTTCCAATTATTTAATCCTTAAAAAGAAATTCTCATTCATTTCAAACGTATAAGTTTTTTCAATTAATCAATTACTGATCTTGATAGTCTAAGTGGGATGTAGGTAGTAGGGAGTTGTAGCCATCACCCCGATTGTGGCCATTTACGACTTTGAGGGTCTCTAAATAAGTTATAGAAAACCGTCTGGTTTTAAATATGTGCTTAAAAAAGGCTATATTTATAGCTTATTTTGACAAGTAACAGGTGGGACACAAAGACATTCGGTTATTATTCTATGAATTTAAAAGTGAAAACATTACGAGTTTTCTTAATTTCTTAGCGAAAACAGTGAGCATCCATCATCATATCATCATACGTAATTCTTAAATAATAAACATATATTTTTTAATTTCGATTTGAATTTGATTGAAGCATGCATAATAAACATGCAGGAGACTAACTAGTCTCCAACAAAAAAACAAAATAACCTCTAAACTTAGAGGTTATTTTGTTTGTACTTGGATTTATTGTGCTGGATCGAAGGGTGGCCACAACTAACGCATCAAATCAACCTTTTGCATGGGTTGTGGCCATGCTTGTGGCCACAACTAATTTCAAAGTAACACCGTTTTTGGCCCCTTGTTTTTTCTTAGTTTGAGATTTCATATTACTTACTGTTATGATTTTAAATGTTGCTTTATTGCTTTAAAAATGAAATGGAACCATAAAATAAAAGAAAAAGATACATATATGAGGAAGTTATTCACATATTCACCATCAAGCTATACGCGACGGTATCGAAGTCCCTACAGTCGATGAACCTGTAAAGTACCACGGTCCACGCTACGAAGCAAAATTTTTGAACCAGCCAGGTGTCAGGGTGCGTAGGGCCACCAACAGTCCTTGTCAGAAACATAAAAATATGTTTTAGTTACGTGGGTGAAGGAGAGACACGAGTCATGAGCTGGCTTCCAATATAAATTAAAAGTGCTTATAAGATTATCTTAATAAAATTTAGTTTTTAAGTGGATTAATTCATTTTTTTTCTATTTACTTTAGTGGCCACAACTGGGTCATTACTATGGCCACAACTGGGGTTGAAGTGGCCACAACCGACTATTTCGCACTTATTTATTTCCAAAATTAATTGAAAAATAAGTAATTGTTTTTTAAAAAATTAATTTAATAAATCCAAAAGGTTGATAAATTATCTAAACAAAGGAATTTTCACTAAGATATAATATTTAAAATTGTGAGAGGTACGAATTTTCAAACATCCAATTTTCCTTAAAGTGGCCACAACCGGGTATCCTGCCCTACATTCGTTTTAATAACACTTGTTGATTCAGAATATACAATTATCACCTATTTAAAGATGAGGTTTTATTTCACAAGCTTTCCTTGCTAACTGTACCAAACCATGCGATGGACCTATCGGTGGCAAATCGCTACTCCAAAAAATATTTTATTCGACGGTGGCAAATTGATACTCAAAGTATGGAACTTAAAAGTAGCACAAAAAATGGTGCAGTGGCAAATCACTACTAACCCGATTAGACGAGCCGTTCTAAAAAGACTGCGTGCATGCATTGGCCCAGAGACTTTAGCTAAGCTCCCCAAATAACTGCTGTACGATTTTCAACCTTATCCCATTGTCATAAAAGCTAAGTTGAACTAATGTTCTCATGTTAAATTTCATGATTTATGCCTTCAACTGCACTGCAGTTGGGGCAATTTTTTTTCTCTGCCTTTGTCAAGGGAGTTTTTGAAATGCTTTGGAATTTAGATTTGATTGGTCTATATTTTTCACTTAAACGCTGAGGACGTGGTGGCCGAGTGGATGAGGCACTTGCCTCGCGAGCAGATGGTCGCAGGTTTGAATCCCGGTGGCAGTCATGCGTAAATGGGTTATTTCGGTCGAAAAATCTATGTATGCATCCCACGTTCTCGCAACGGTGAAGGAAAACATCGTGAGGAAACTGGCATGTCGTAGAACCTAAAAAGTTCGAAAACATGTGTGTCGAGTGCACGAAAGGAGCCTCTTCGAGGCGCACTTGAAATCCTTTCACCACACTGGTTCGAAGGAACTAGTGACACGATAAGAAGTAAGAAGATTTAAACGCTCCAATTTCAAAGGTTGGTTTATTTATTGGTTGTTTTCTTATGTTTCTTCCATTTTTTATGGATTTTCCTTCCAAATCTATAACTTCAGTCTTCTTCTTATCGTATCACTAGTTCTTTCGATCCAGTGTGGTGAAAGGATTTCAAGTGCGCCTCAAAGAACTTCAGTTTCAGGCTTATATTCAAAGTCTTCACGACAGAAGAAAACTATATCAAATATTTTTTTCCTACTTGACACGAACGAGCGTTACAAAGCCGAGCGTGACGGCTCAGTCTAATTCAATACTCACAAAAAACATTCAACCGAATTAATAATAAATAAATAAAATTAAAAAAATATTTATTCTGATCACTACAATTCATTCATGTCAAAAATCATACCAAACTAATTAGTAACCTCCTAATTTTTTTACGTCGGTTGAAAATAAAGTGCTCAGCGCGCATAAAGAAGTTTTCACTTAAAAATACAGTTCAGTATATCACTTTTAAAACACTTTTTCAAAAGTTCAAAATATGAAATTCAGAACTATTTAACTTCCAATTAAAAATCTGGTTCAGTGGTCTGAAAACGAGTTCAGAGATTAAAACGACATTTCCCAAAGCAATTTCTACTTTTAAAATTAAAATTGCCAGTTTTGAAAATCGTTGAGAGGCGTGTCATGCAGGATATAGCCATCTCCCATCCAGCATGGTACTCAGTATTATAGTATATGGTGTGAATGAGGCCTTTGCCTTGCGATCTGATGGTCGCGGGTTCGAATCCCGGTGGCAGTCATGCGTAATTGGGTTTTTTCGGTCGAAAAAATTTATGTATGCATCCCACGTTCTCGCAACGGTGAAGGAAAACATCGTGAGGAAACCGGCAAGTCAAAGGTCAGAAAAAAAAAATGCTCTATGGCATGTGACATCCACCAATCCGCATTGGGTCCGCGTGGTGGACTAAGACCCATTCGCTCTCCTGCCGAGAGTAGGCCTGAGTCCCAGCAGTGGGAACAGTATAAGCTGATTATGCTATAGTTCATCAATTTCTATTTTACTTATACCCGACTGCCAAGGAAGGGTTATGTTTTTCGCGCGTATCCTGTATGTATGTATGTATGTAAATGTCTATGATACATCGTATCTTTCAAACAGCTGGATGGATTTTGACAAACTCACTCGCTAGCTTTTAAACTCGCCAACAAGCAACTTCTAAAAAAGTCGTGTGTCATTGATGCTTTAGAATTCATACGTGAGTCATAGCTACAGTGTATATTCTGCCGCCAAAAAGTAATGTGAAAGAATAACTGTGTTTCGGTTTGAAGGACACTGTGAAATAACTGAGCTTTTGAGGCTTAGATAGGTGCTCAAGAGAGTCCCCAGGTGATAATTAACATTTCCAAGTCACTAAATTGCAACTTGGACGAGCAATTTGAATAACTTTCTGTAGCGGGCAACCTACTTTTGTCGGGCAATTCGCAATAAAAACCGAAAATAGTGTTGTGCCAATGCCAAACAGTTTGGAAGAGCCGAATCGGCTTTTAACTCAAGAAACTCGTACTATTTAAGTACGGTGCTGTGTTGGGAGATTTAACAAGAGTGTCTAAGGACATCGATCCTACTAATATTATAAACGCGAAAGTTTGTAAGGATGGATGGATGGATGGATGGATGTTTGTTACTCTTTCACGTAAAAAGTACTGAATGGATTTTAGTGAAACTTTACTACAATACAATTTATACCTGATTGATACCCGCGCAGACGAAGTCGCGGGCACCAGCTAGAATAGAATATTGGCACTTTTTAAAGGTAGATATTCGAACACAAAAAAGTTACAATCACGAAAGACTATTCGTTTGTATAATCCAATGCAGACAGATAGGTTAAGTTCTAGTTAAGGTACCATAGCAATTTAATTGTGGGGGACTTATAGGTGCTGGTAAAATATCGAATAACCTTAATGATAGGAAGGATCTTGCTCAGCCAACACAGGGTAGATAAAATATAGCCACCTACCTCTGCCACTTCCACTTGACACTCCTGATGCAGACCAGGATGGCTTCGGCAGACCAAATCCAGGGTATTATGATGGTAGCAAGTCAATCAGCACAACAACATAAGCACAATCACTATGAGAACGTCTCACGCGGCATGCGATGAATGAATACGTGTGGTGTATGCGACAACCAAAGGGCAACTGGTTGTGTCAGGCTCTAGCCGTAGGTGGCGCCGCGAGCAGGTTTGCCGATGCAACATTTTGAAAATGACGGTAGTCGTAGAAATGGCGGATGATAAACAAATTAGCCACTCTGCATTTATAAACTTTTTTCCAGTTTTTCTAATTCTTCTTATGTAGGGTTTTAATATTGTTTTCCTTTTAAAGCATGATGCGCGGTTTAAGTCGCCTGGAAAAGGTTAAAATCACGATATATTCTATCTTCTGAATCGATTTGAACCTCCTGTTTTTTTTATTACACTAAATATGTACAGTAAATTGTCCATAATATCGCTACCTTTCTTCAATACAAATGTGAATGTGTTCAAATTAGTTGCAGCCCAATTTTCGACAAAAATTTTGCCAAAGCCGAAAGGTTTAGAGGTAACCGCGCACAACTCTATGAGCTTTATTTTCATAGCCAATATTATCATCTCGAATTCAGCATCTGGACCCGACCTTCGGACAACTTTGGTGCTTTCGTGTCTCTAATAGGACTCTTTTGAATAAAGTTCTGAGACGCATTTTCACTTTATTTGGGTTAAAAGTTTTCTAATCCACCTGAATATGTCTCAAGAAAAATCTTTAGACAGCGTACCTAGGTACTTTAGCAAAGGATTTTTTTTTAATTGGATTAGAAAACTTTAACCCAAATAAAGTGAAAGTGCGTCTCAGAACCTTATTATATACTATTTATTACGATTTCGATAACATTATCTACCATTAGATATAATATTTATTTTAAAAATGCAATTTCCTCACTATATTGGTAAACTGACCGCTCTTATTCGCCAATGGCTCACATAATTTCATCTCGCCCATTTAGCACCAATAGATTGACTAGAACTTCGTTAGAGCCGGGACCGTCAGGAGTATTTTGTGACATGAACATCAATAAAAAATGTTTTTTCTGGCCTAATTTTTTTAAACCATTTCAAAGCTATCTTTCGAAGCACGGACAAGCAATTAATTCCTGCAATCTATAACTGCACAAACCCTCGATACATTAGAGACCACGTCCGTTGGTAATTCTGCTGGATTCCAGCAATAAATTGCATCTGGCTACTATCACCTGCCGAATGCCACAGTTCTGCGGCACCCGAGTGTGCAGGATAGAATAGTCCTGCGGTTTGTTACAAGATAGAATAGTATTACTACTGAATAGTTCTGTTTCGCCATTTTAGAACCTAACTCCATTTTTATAGTCCTACTCAGTCATTTTAGAGTCCTACTCCGCCATTGTTAGTCCGGTCCCGCCATCATAATAGTTCTAATTCGCCATTTTCTAACCCTTTCTGCTATTTTAAAAAGTATTGCCAGGACAACGTTAGCGAAAATGTACCTCCTCTCCCTGAGGTAGCCCCAACATTGTAAGTGGCTTGCAGTTGCAGACTCCATGCATTTTTTTAAGATATCTGTAAAAGTACAAAAGCTATATAAAAATACAAATGTTAGTCGCTGTTCGTGCGTCGACATTTTAGGTAAGCAATAAATTTGGTTGCGTTTGCGACATGCTGAGCTGACTCTCAGTATCGGCATAAGAGGTAGTATGTGTTTTTTTTACTAAAAGCTTTATATTCGCACCATTAATTATTACCTTCTGAGTCGAAATAAATGCTGTTCCTCGTCTCAGGCATTGTCCTAATAGAACGCGATCACGCGACCATCGCAAGTTCGCGCGAACTTCAGTCGCGCGATGCGCTCGCGCGACGCGATGCCAATCGGGACGCCTATTTGACGTTAGTATGTTTGATCGCGGATTCGCGCGAACATGCCTTGGTCGCGTGATCGCGTTCTATTAAGGCCATCTAGCTTGATCAAAATCTTTGACCGAGACACTGTAGAACGGCAGCAGATGGCTGCTATGCAAATGCAGCTACAAATTTAAATTCAACCAAATTGCGCTCGATACTTTGGAATTTACAATTGGTTTAATTTAATTTAATTCAATGGTTTTTATACTTTTAAGTCGTCTTCTTCTTCTTATCGTGTCAGTAGTTCTTTCGAACCAGGGTGGTGAAAGGAGTTTAAGTGCGCCTCGAAAAGAGTCACTTCGTGCACTTGACACAATACATGTTTTCGATTTTTTTATGTTCTATGACAAACCAGTATCCTTTATAGTTACTGTTGACGTTATATGTGTTCTTGAGGGATGTGATTTAATAGAATAATATCTGGCTATAGAAGTATTAAAGTATAGAAGCACACTGTAGTACATTTAAAACAGGACCTAAATAAGCTCTAGTTCGTTTTGGTGCGATGCTAAATTTCGAAACAGAGAAGTTAACAGGTTATTACAGCGCTAGCATAATATTATTGTTAAAATAACTAGGCTTTTTCATTGTTAATAAAACTTAACGTACAATATATTTTAAAAAAAATGTGGCTGACGATAATTGTACCTAAGCTCTGCAAAATAAATAAATATGCAGTAATTAACTTATCAGTAAACTACAATGAGGTTGGGGTAAATTCGTCATACCATTTTTTATGCTTATATTTAATTCCATTCCCCAGCTGTAAAATTGACATCGTCGAATAAGATACTAATTTTTATGGGTAACTTCGACATCGGTTCCGTCTATCGAAGATTTTGTACAGACAGCACGAACATTATGATGATCTTTGTTTAAGTCTAGTATATATTTTAAATTATATATAAAAAAAAGTAACTGTGAGTCATATTTTAAATAAATAAAACTAATATTTTTTTAAGAAAATATATTTAAGTACAAAATAATCAACATACATTTGTGTAGGTGTATTACCTACATACAGAGTACTAAGCTAAACACAATCAACATTCACAGTAAATGTTTAGTAAAATGTACAAACACAACAAAGTAAAATAAACGCTTCATAACTAACAAGTACCTACTAAAAACTACACAAATACATCATGGTACTTACCTAAACTCTGTTTATTACAGCATAAGCTAACTACTACAATCTATATATAGGTATATTATAAAATTTACAAAAGGAAACAATTGGGCCACCCATAGACCGTTGCAAACGATCTATAGGTAGCTCAACTGCTCCAACTCGATACCCGATGGCAGCGTGCCGAGGATACTGGCTGCATTGCCTCTTTGTATAGCAAGGCTTATTCTTTGGCCCAGATAGCTGCCAGCCCTCTGATCACGCGTCGCTTCGACCAGACGCTCTGACAAAATTACTCTAAACTCTAAACTAACTCTAAACTCTTAATTAATAAAAATGGTGACAATGAATAAACTTATCAAGTATCTTACTAAACATTTCAAGATACAAAATATGTTTAGTTATAAACTGTGCTTCAGTGTGAACACACAAAGTTTGTCGCTTCAAACTTTAGAACAACCCGGATGTTTAGCTTAAACCCGTACTCTGTACTAAGTTAGGTTTGTGCTTAATTTACCTGTCGAATAAACCTTCGAGTTAGTTAACCGACGAGGTATGATACCTATATTACCTAGTGACCTAGATACACAGTATTCTAATGGTAATAATGTAATAATGGAAATAAATAAATCTAATATTTTTTTAAGAAAATATATTTAAGATAGGTACAAAATAATCAACATACATTTGTGTAGGTAATTTCACAGACTAGCATCCAGTCTAGCATCTAGCTTATTATCTACCTTAACAAAATAATAAATAATATCTAATGTACTTACTAGTTAATTTACAAGCCTTTAGATTTTCAGCCGAATCAGTTCCGTTGGTTCAGTGTCATCAAGGAAAAAACATTATATTTTTGCTGTTGGATTAGATAGGTTCAATTAATATATAAATTTTCATGACTAAATTCAAACATCTTAAAATTTCCAGTTATTTACTCCTAATTTTAGGGTCAGTGGTCTGAAAATAAATGTTTGTTATTTTTATTTATTAGAAAAATGAGGTGTTATAATCACAAAACAACGTCATTATTTCAACAGCACTCAATAACAATGCAAGTGTAAAGTTTTGAACAATCTGCAAGCATTAACAGGCGAAGTTAGATAACACACGAAGCCAGGCGTCCGTTACACATTCACGCTGGAGTTTACCGAATTATCAGCTAACGAAGTGTTTACACAGATTAGGTGATAAGTTCATCACATTTGCACATAACCAAAATAGTGAATTGCAAAGTCTAAAGCTTTCTGTCCACTTGGCTGCTGGCAACTGGCTTCTGGAGTCCTACTCTAGCATATAGAATAATAAAACGCATCGAATACTGAACTTCAATCAGAATGTCCGATTCTATGGGTATATTGCACACTGTGCGTCGCGTTCCATGCAATTTTACATTTTGTTAGTGCTAACACACTCCGTGTATGATACCCAAGGGATAGTGGGTAGAAACCTTTATGGGAAAAACTAAGCTGTCTACCACCGTTTTACTATAGGGTAATTACCAATTTTTTCCAAAAATAAGCATTTGTTACTTTTCATTTTTGGGAACCATACCATACCATACCTAATTTACTTTTTATTGATTGTGTAGAAGAGATTCATAAATAATAATATATGTTAGATGTCGTTTTTTATAAGGTAAAGTAAAAGTAGCAGGTTAAATGATAAACGGATACACAGTTTAGGGAAATATCTACGTAAAATTAAACATAATATATATACTGAACAATGTACAGTAATGTTCTTTGCTGTCTGTACTTTGACTCAAAACCATTAAAGTCAATCTATTTTATTTAAAACATAAAAGATTTTTAATATTCATAATGGTCACTATAAGATGTTGTTAGGTTAGCTAATACGTAATAACTAAAGACAGTAGGTCCCTTAAGTAGGGACTTAATAAAGTAACCGGCTTGGTGTTACATGGATCTGACAAATTTTTACGGTAGAAAGCGAGACTTACAAATTTTACAAAATTGGTTTTGATGGCATCGATTTTACCCGACAAGGCCGATAGGACCCCGTTGATACCTTTTAGGTGTGACACCCTAAAATGATTAAATAACTAGTATAATTTAAATCTTTAGAGTTCTTTAGAGAACCTTAAGACCTTATAGTTGACTAAACTATTATTTAATACGCATACAAAATGAGTCTAAGTTTTTAGTTGACTAATTAATTCACGCGCACGCCGTTATCTCAGCCAAGTTGCGAGGGTTGGATGCTGGGACGGTGTTGTGCGGAAGGAAACCACGCTTATTATGCAAAGTGCATAATATAGGGTTTATGCAGTTTTTGCTGACAAAATCTAAAACATAAAACTTTAAGATAAGCTAGTAGCAGAGATTAATTAATTAAATACTTGCTACGTGTCGCGGCTTCGATTACCGCTTCCGGACAAACATTCGTGTGACAAACATCTGTGTTTGTTCTGAGGTTGGGTGTTTTCTTTGTATTCTATATAACGTATAACATTTTTCCCCCGTGAATGTATTTGATTTAAAATTTCTTTCTGATTTAAATTTCAATTAATTAATTATTTTTCTGTTTTATGTTCAAAAAAGTATATAAGTAGGTATTCTTAAGATAACTGGTTCTAGTACAAACATGCTTAGTTTGGGGCTAGATGGTGTCCGAAAAATGAGCAAGCCTTAAATTAGTCGTAGATATATGATGCGTAATATCTTACAAGACTTCTCACCTTGATAATAAACAACATTTAAATATGGAAGGATTCCATCTCTTTTAACGAAATAACTCCCACAGATTGCAGATGCAAGAGAACAGATATTACACAAAAAAAGTAAAATACCTCATTTTACTGCTGACGTATCGCATAATACCATCCAAGGCGATCGTCTCGAGCGTGCTTTATCACGCGGCTCGCAATTAAAGCTGTGTTCAGCGATACGCCGTCAATGTAAACGCTGCTTTACTTCAACAGATGATTCATAGCGGGTGGGGTAATGTATGGGCTCGTATCGTTTACATTTCATCGTATTACATTCTAAAATGTGTACTGAAAGGGATATTATAGAAAATTCGTAAAGCCTTTTTTTAAAGCCGTATGGGACGTGCCACAACTTGCGATCCGAAGGTTGTGGGTTCGAACTCGGTAGCACACCAATGGATTTTTCTGTTAAAATCTACACACACTTCTCACAGTGCATTCATTTTTTCTTTGGCCTTCCTCTGCTCTTATATCCGTTCACTTTCATACACTCTTCTAGTCACATGACATTCTTCCCTTCGCATCACGTGTCCATACCAAGCTAGCTAACTACTAGCTAGCTAGCTGGTATAGCGAGCTAGAATTTTGATGTTAATAAAGCGATTTAAAAAAAAAAAATTGTTTGACAGGATAATGTATTTTCAAATTCATTCTATATAACAAGTTCATCAAAATCAGTTCAGTAGTTACGTCTTCGAAGTAAATGAAATTGCGTATTTAGCTTTCCTGTGACTTTTCAGTGGGGTTTACGGTCACTAAAACAGTCCAATCGAAAACGGTATGTTTTTGAAAACCTTGATTATTTGAATAACGTAGTATATCCAAAGTTTCATCAGGAGTTTTGGCGGGAACATGAAAAATGGCGCATTGGTGGCATTAAATTAATTGACAAAACTTGTATAACTTTGAGTGTTTAAGTGTATAAACGGTGGTTTTTTATCCATTAAGTGCTCGTGAACGTGTATGAGTGTTGGTGAATAGTGTAATGCTGTAACACGTGACTTTTCGTGTTGCCTCCAAAACTCCATAGAAGCCTCTAGTAAAGTTGCAACCACCACTACTTTACAGGGGCATGACTTGACTTATCGACTCTGACTTATGACAAAATAATCTCTCCAATTACTTGACACTGGCTATATACCTTTGATGTGAAGCCAAAACGGAAGAACTTAGGTTCTTCAAAAAAAAAAAAAAAAAGTTTCATCATCATCACCAGCCTATCGCAGTCCACTGCTGGACATAGGCCTCTCCCAAAATGCGCCATCGCGCCACAAAAGGTTTCGCTAAACGGAAACACAGAAGTTGCCCGCAGTATAAATAGCGCCAAAAGGCCACATTTGGCAAAAATAAAATTAGCAAACCAACACCCAACTAAAATGAAGGCTCCAACTTCAAGCCCAAAAGTTGGACAGTTTAATTTGTCGAATGGCGCACTCTAGACGAATATTTGGGACGTTTTGAGCTCGTCGCTAGCAAAGGGGCCAATTTGTAGCCTTATAACGTTGTATTGCCCTATAATGCTGCCGTAGAGGTAGGAAGATACATGGTGTTCCAATCTTAATGGATAGAGGCGAATTAAATAAATAAGGTATAGACATTCTGGTATTTGCGCTCACCTGATTGTGAAATACTTATGGCTATTAAAAAAACAGTATTACAAAGACCGGAGTAGCATTACTAATACCGCTCGTCAAATTCGAGAAATTGACTACACTGTGGCTTAGTTGGTTGTGACCCTGCCTACGAAGCTTGGTGTTCCGGGTTCGATCCCCGGCCGGGGCCAATATTAGTGACGAACACAAATGTTTGTTCTCGGATCTTGGATGTTGTGATGTGTTGTATGTGTCCATGCCACCTGCGACACAGGGCATCCTAGTGCAGGGGTGTGAGTGTGTGAATGTTTACTTCAACCCCAAAAAGTTGGACAGTTTAATTTGTCAAATGGCGCACTCTAGACAAATATTTGGGACGTTTACGAACTAGCGCCAAGGGATCTTTAGTTAGGAAGGTCTTTGCTAGCGCCATTGTTACTGTAGATGCGCCTCTAGTTTCAGTTTCCATGATTTCATAACTCTGTGGTTCAGTTTCACGAATTTCAGTTTGATGGTTCGTTGTCCGCAAGTTTGTTTGTTTTCAGACAATATTTTTGTTTTCCTGAAACATTTTCCGGAAATAGGCGCTTGGTAACAGGAAATGTACCATCGGTGTATTATTTTTCAATTATGCACCCCAATTTGTGTTTTTGTGTCTAAAGAGCGAAAACTGTCGTGTAAATTTTGTAAATAACCACTGTTATATTTCTCTTGTACTACTGAGATGTTACTACACTAGTGCTCGGAAGGAGCCTCCTCGAGGTGCACTTGAAATCCTTTCACCACACTGGTTCGAAACTAGTGACACGATAAGAAGAAGACACTAGTAATTTGCCGCGAGCGTACGTCTTCTAAGTATCCCCTAAACACTTGAACCGACTAAGCTCAGCTACAAATAGAAATTTCTTGTGAATTCACCTATCCAAGCAATTTTTAAAAGGAAAAAAGTGAAAGGTTTCATAATTTAATTTAGATTTTATACGTGTTTTTAAGTTAGGAGGGTTAATTTTAAAACACGTATATAAAATATAAATTATAGTATGAAACCTTTCACTTTTTTTGTTGACGAAATCAAAAAACATGGACGCAACGAATAGTGTGAAGAAATTACCATAATACGGCGTACTTTTTGAGTATTTGTCCGAAACATTTTGTATGGAAATTTGCCTTGAGGATTCCCCTTAATATGGTCTACCAACAGCTATTACACATTAGTACTTATATTTAGCTTAAAATAAACAGTCTTAAGCTGTGTGTAATCATAGAACAGCGCTTTCTATAAGGGAGCAATGCAAATTTAATTATCAGTTAAATATATGGATTTTTGACCGAACCAAGTGAAAAATACATGAGGAATATGAAAAAGAAAAAAAAATGTAAATATTGGGGATTTTAAATGCCCGGAAATGATGAAATATGACTATTTTTATATAATTTCATTTATAGTGTGTAATAGTAATATAAATATGACTAAGTAATATATTATCACTTAGTTTAATATACCTTTTACACATACCTAATATAAATACGCCGATTCGTCTCTTGACTATGAAATCTTCAATTCGTTAGGTCAAAAATTCCTACTAAAATTCATTTTTAGGATTTTGCCTGTTCCCTATTTTACTTAGATGATTAACCTGCAAATAAATTTGAATCTTTTTCTCTTACATTCTGCAAGTACACTTCTAACAAAATAAATGGCAAGGGTATGAAATTCACGATGTCCTGCTGAGTGGACCACACTTCCATTTTTTGTGCCTCTGCAAGATAAGCCCTGTTTTATCGGTACGTTAATTTATGTGGGTCGAAACCGCAACGAGGTTTTAATGTCCTATGGCTGAAATTTTTTGACCCCGGAGACTTTAAATTTGAGTTTTCTTTTATGGTTTGGGACTTTTTATCGTTTCCAATATTTTAAAGGGTATCTATTAGGTTTAATTCTACTATTGCTGTGTCTGGTAGTTTCAAAGCTAAATAGTAGGTACCTAACTAAGGGCTTATTTCAGTAGTTAAATGTTTTGCCTACATACTAGTACAAGTAGGTAGTGACAGACAAAAGTAACAGTACCTAAATTTTAATGTAGATTCATTAATAAACTCCTTGAACTCATTACATAGTCGATTTTCAACCGACTTAAAAAAATGAGGAGGTTATCAATTCGGTTGATTTTTTTTTTGTAAATGTTCGTTACCTCATAACTTTGTTGTTTATAATCCGATTTGAAAAAATATTTTTAAATCGGTTTATAAATATTATAATTTTATTTGAATGCAGATTCTTCCAGTCCCATAGAATATTTCATGAAAAGCGGTTCAGTACTTTGTATTTTAAATTACCTAAAGGTATAGATAGAACCTAGTAATATAGCACTCTTTTATAGCCTAGGTATTAAAATGGACTTGTCTGAAATAAACGATTATTAGGTATACGTAGTATTTTATTTCTCTGTGCCAAGTGATGGAAATATAAGTGATTTTCTATCTTATTTTTTTAAGTATGTAACGACAATTGTTTAAAAATAACTTACCTATACATTTTATTGCCTAGATATTTTTACCACGCGAGTGAAGTTACGTGTATCTGCTAGTAAAAAAATAGAAGTCACTTTCTATCATTATTTACTTTAGTTTTATAACTTCATTTAAGTTTTTAACCACATAATGATCATTACTACGCAACTATGTAGTTCAAACCACAACGTATTATTTTGTTCATGTACTAACTTACCTGTACTATATTTATGTATTTATGTACTGTAGTTTTAAACTGTCTTTAAAAAAAGGGAATTATTAAATTCAAATTTTTTTATGTTTTTAACTTTAGATCTTCGTCATGTAGGTATCAAATAAACAATTTGTATTTTTTTTTTTATTTGAATGTCAAAATGTGAGACTCAACTGTGAATAGTTAAGTTTTTTTAAATCAAAGTACGTACTTATACCAACTTATACCTGGAAAAAATGACATCCAAAAAAACAAAATTGCGTAAGTACGTAGGTACTTTATTTTCCTTCAAGTTGTTTTTTTTTTGTAAAAATTCTACAAACTTATTTTTTAAAAACTGCAATAACATCGAAAGGTCACATTTACAATATAAGAAACAGTTGTTTTGGGACAGTTCGATCGAATAGGTAGGAGTTTTTATCGCTGTTATGGGACTTTGAATTGCATTGAGCACTATCAAGCGGACTTCCCGCGGGATATAAATGTCTCCTTTACTATTCCACTTTTATCGTTTTTTTTTTTAGTTTTGGATTAGTATAATATGATAAATAAATAAAAAATAAACTAAGCAGAGCTTGTCCTATCGGAACCAGACAACTGATAGAATAAGTATTTAAGTAAATACCTACTTTTTGATGTAAATACATACATCGAAAACACCCAGACTCAGGACAAACATCGATATTCATCACACAAATGTTATCCTGGAATCGAACCCGCGAAACCGGTGTGGCAGTCCAATATACTTGCCATTATGACATCCGTTTCGTCATAATAATAACAATAATAACGTTAGTAAACATGCTAAGTATACCGAGTAACATGTTATTTATCATGGTATTACAAAATGAAAATCATATCACCATGTGACAATGAAATAAGTAGAAGTAGCAATCATTTGCATGCCTAAACGTTACAATATTAGGTTTATTAGATAAGCATAAAGTATGCGAGATGTGGCTTGCATTTGTTATCAAATTCCGGCTGCATCTCACTATCTCATTAGCTAATTTTAATTTATTCATACATTTCTGCATAATCTACGTGTGCAGGTTTAGTTAAAATTGTTTCTGCAATGTAATCCTATTTCGTTACGTGTAGTGCAGCATCCATTGAGATTACATCTGATTACATACTTGCTTTTCAACCGACTTCAAATAAATCAAGGTTACAAAAACATACAACAACAGACTTCAATCGGACTGTTCTAGTGACCGTAGGCACCACTGAAAAGTCACAGGGAAGCAAAATACGCAATTTTGTTCGCTTCAACAACTTTTTTTAGTTATTGTGATTTAAAACCTAAACTACTGAACAGATTTCGATAAAATTTCTACGGGACCAGTCTAAAATTATATCCTCTCAAAAAAAAATTGAAATCGGTCTATAGATCTCAACAAAGTTCTTAGGTAGGTAACAAACATTACAAAAAAAAAGACATTTAACCGAATTAATGACCTCATCCTTTTTGAATTCTTTTTTTTTCTTCTAAATGTATTCTCTTTCAATTTGTTTTTCTAAAGAAATGTTGAATAAGGCTATAGACGTGCCCTCAAATAACTTTGACATCGTGAATTGAAAACTCTTCAATAAACCACTACATCAGATCGCATTTTTTCTTAGTAGGTAGGTACTACTACTTAGGACTTTTTTCTTAGTAGATAATCTACATCTTATCTCTTAGTGAACTTTGTGATCGGCGGCGTGTGAATGGCGTGCCAAAAATATTGCATCGCGCACTGAGTTGCGTCGCGTGCATTAACGGGCACGCATGCTTCGCCATCCCTGACTATTCATTAGAGATTATTACCAATGAATCACACTGTTACTTGCAGGATTTTTTTCCCAACAAATCACACTGTAATTTGAGATTTCTTCCAATAATTCACACTATGACTAGGGATGACACAGTAATGCTTACATATTACTGCTTTCTGGCAGAATATCTGTTTTACCCATGTAGACGGTACTTCAAGACCAAATTTAAATAGAACTTATCCTAAATCTTAGTGAAGTGGGTCTACAATCACGTCGTGAACAGTAGGCAATGTTCAATACCTCATTTTGTTCAGATTAATGTGAATGGATTGAATACTTAGCTCGAGTTATGGACTTGGTAACATACGGCGTTCCTTTACTCTGTTCGTATAAAAATGATCTAAAGCGAACTAGCTGAATATAACGACACGGATGGTCGAATGGTAGGTAAGTGCGTTGGACTGCAACACCCGGTGTCGCAGGTTCGATTACCGCATCAGGGAAAATAATTGTTTGGTGAACATCAGTGTTTGTCTTGAGTCTGGGTGTTTTCTATGTATTTTATTCTGTACTACTCGAACGAATGAACATGACACCTGCCTCGAATGACGTTTGTGCAAAGTACAACGTCGAATTGGATAATCTTGATAGAGAAGTGGTTCTGTAATACTTGGTAAATGGCGCCGCGGGGCAGCGGGGGAAGCATCAAGTTCCGATCCGAGCCACGTGTCAGACAGGTGGCATGTTGATTCGCCCGAGTTGTACCTACTTTTCCTAACTACTAGTACTTACTACTCGGGCGAATGAACAACATGCAACCTGACTGACACTCTCGCTCGGAACTTGATGCTTCCCCTGCTACCCTGCGCGGCGTCCTCTGTGTTTCATCTTCCTCTAATTGCGAAGCCTTATCATTACTTATCATTACCATGTATTGCAGGACCTCTTCTCTATCAAGATTATCCAATTCCACGCTGTACTTTGCACAAACGTCATTCGAGCCAGGTGTCATGTTTATTCGCTATAAGTAATTACCTACTAAATGAAACATAGATAGTAGTATAGTAATTTATTTACCAATACTAAGTTAGGTTATTATTTATTTCAACAGTATTTTTTAAAATACACAGTATTTTGAGTAGATATACTCAACAAGGTTCCTAACGCCTAAATAGAAGTCAACATTATGTTTTTTTTATTATAACATTGTTATTTTTATTTATATTTCTGCCCCAAAATCTACATCTTCATCTTCTTCACTCTCCTCTGCTACTGAAACATTTTCTTCATTTTTGGAATCCTTCTCTTCTTCACTCATTTCTCCTACTTCTACATTTTTTGATCTGACATCTTCTTCAAGCGATTTCTCTATCTCTTTATCAGATTCTTCTAGCTCATCTAAGTCAATTTCAACGATTTTCTTTTCTATTTGTTTTCTTGTTTCTTTCTTTTTTTTATAACCTGTTACTTTTTCAATGTCTTCTATTACTTTTTCCTTTACTTTATTAGCTATTTCATCTTCTTTCTCATCCGTCGAATCTTCATTAGAAAATTCAATTTCTTGAACATCAACATCCGTTACTGTATCTCTAGATAAACTTTGTCTTTCTTCTTCCCTTTCACATTTTCGTATATGTTCACTTGAACTGCCAACCTGTGTGGTTTTTGATTTCAATTTGAATGAGTGGTTAAGTCGATTAGATCTCTTTACGTAAACGCGCTTATCTTGTTTCTGTAGGGTTGTTGCTAGTTTTTTCTCAGCATTGGTTTCTTTACGAAACTCTGCAAGCACTTCATCAAAAGATTGTATAGCTCTTTTTCTTCTCCTTTCATCTTGTTCTGTTAATTTGCTGCTTAGTTTTTTTTTTCCTTTTCCGGCAATTTTTCTTTCATCGGCCAGCGGATCCAGTTCATCATCAATATTTAGTCTTCCCAAATCTATTATCTCGTTAGAACTATCATCTTCATAGAAACTTGCTAGCGGGTCTGTAGTCCTCTTTGTACGAGTTTGGTTAACGTAAACCAAAGGTTCGTCATCAATCACTGGCACTACGCTTTTGACCGTCATCTTATTATCTGCGATGGTACGACCTATTCTGGAATTGCTTTTGTTCCTTTTCAGTATGTCATCATAATATATAGAAGGATCTTTAAAAAAGAGCTCATGCGCTGTGACTTTTACTTGAATTATTTCGTGTGTTTTGCCTAGTTTCAACGTAGGTTTCGTCATCGTATTAAAATCATTCTGTATTAAAAAGCATCCTAATTCCCATAATGGGCTTTTGGTATCCTTCATCCAAGATGTAATAGCTCCCAATACCTGTTCTCCGATAATCGATTTTTCGTTGGTTTCCATTATTTTGACTTGAGGACACAGTTGCTGCATGATATTCTCGATCTCGACAATCAACGATGAAATAAAATGGCTATAAAATACAACTGTCTCTGGCGGACCGAATTCCATGAATATCTTGAAAAGTTCCATAGCTATTTCTAAGGCAGTCATTGAATGAAGTGGTCGCAACACAATAAATTCTGTGTCTTGGTCTTCATATATCAACAGGGAAGTAAAGTAAGTGTCTTTTCTTACCTCTATTCTCTTCAAAAAAGAGACTTTTCCTATTCGCGCATCGTTCATCGTTGATTGTGGAGGCAGGCCTTCTACTTTACAAACGTTGCAAGATTCTTGAACTAGATCACAGCATAGACCTGAAATCTTGTATCTATCTTCAATAGCGCTTAGCAAGAAGGCCCTACTTGTCAAGTGCTTATTTACAACGTGTAGATCTATAAGAACGTCAAATGCATCCTCGAACGTCAGCACTTCTATGACTGGGTCATCTGGCTTACATCTTTTCATTATGAGAATATATTTTCCATTCCTTTCAAACATTTCATATGACGTATACTTAGCTGATTGCTGAGTCGTGTGATATTGACTGTCTAAAACCAGGTAGTTCTTAGCTTCGATTAATTCGCTCGCCATGTGAATACACACTCTATTTTTCACATACATAGAAGTGTAGAAGTACCTTTTTATTAGCCCCATATAACTATTTTTAGATGTCCAGTGACAGAAAGCGGTTTTACTGTCATTATCTCTGATAGTTGGATCCATTTTGTTCAAAATGGCAATGTAAGTTTTGAACTTACTGAATTATACTAATTAATTCAATCATTCACTCTTTCCCCGCGTTGTACTTAGTTTCTTTAGAGGAAACTGAAAAAGAAATAATCAAGATTAAAAAAATCCTCAAATCCGAATTCCATACAAAATGATTCGGACAAATACTCAAAAAGTACGCCGTATTATAGTAATTTCTTCACACTATTCGTTTCGTCCAGGTTTTTTGATTTCGTCAACAAAAAAAGTGAAAGGTTTCATACTTTAATTTAGATTTTATACGTGTTTTTAAGTTAGTAGGGCTAATTTTCAAACACGTATAATATCTAAATTAAAGTATGGAATTCGGATTTGAGGATTCCCCTTAAACATAAACACACTACATACAACCGACTTCGTTTGGACTCTTTTAGCGATCGTAAACACCACTGAATAGTTACAGGGAAGAAAATACGCAATTTCGTTTACTTCGACGACATATTATTATATTAAATTAATTATTTTGATTCAAAAACTAAACTACTAAACCGGTTTTGATAAAACTTCTATGGGATCAATATGAAAGAATATTATCCTCACAAACAAAAAAAAAAGGTTTATTCAAATCGGTTTATAAACAACGGAGTTGTGAGGAAAAAAGCATAAAAAAAATCTTCAACCGAATTGAGTACTTCCTCCTTTAATTTAAGTCGGTTGAAAATAACAGGTGCTTGTTCTTGTCATTCCAGATCAGCTGTGCAAAAATGGAATGAAAAAAAAATTAATCATTCAACACTTCACAAAACTACTCCCACAGATTGCAGGAAAGCGAAAGGAAAGATAATTCATAAAGTTTACTTAGTTAAAGGTTTCCTTATAAAAAAAAAGTTTGATCATAATTATTTTGGTTGTCTAATAGTTCATGCATACGTACGAAATGCTTTATGATAAACTATTTTTATTCAAATAAGCCAATATAAAATAAGTACGACCAATCGCCCACGCCCTGAGTCCATCCCAAATCAAAGTCCTGGATCCGTCTCTGAACTGATATAATTAAGAAGCAAAGAATAAGTACCTAGGTAATATTAAGTAGGTAGTACAACGTACGTGTAAGTATCGACGTTTGCGATCAGATCACCACAGTCAAAGTGTACCTAAGTAAGAACCTACCTACTTACTTACATAAATAAAGAAAAAAAATCTACTACCTAACCTTCCAAGGAACGTTGCAAAAGAATATTCGTAAGTACTTACCTAGTACGTACTACGTACTTATAGAGAACACTAGCAGTTTTTACATTATTGGTTTACGATACATTTTAAAATAATAAGAATTTATTATAGGTTATAAAAAGCGTAAACAATACACTCACCGGTACATCGGATTCCCCTCTGCGCGTGGCCTTGGCAAGAAGCGATCCACTATATGTGCCATCTCTGTCTGCCTCCCGCTAAATGTGTTATCGTCTCGCTCGCACAGTCGGTGACGGCCGCTTCCAACCCCGCGCGGCGGCATACTAAACTAGTAATCTATTTGTTAGTGTGAAGTGAACACGCGGAATATTTTTTACAATAATTAAATAAAATATGTACCTACTTATAAATAACTAGACCACGAATGCGATAATTTTACTTGACACTGGTTTAATAAGTTAATATGTGTGTGGAGCCAAATGCGAAGTTCTGAGGTTAAAAAAAAAAAACTGAACGCGCGCGATTCTCAAAATGGCTGCCACGAATCAAAAACGAACTTCGGAGGAATTCACCTGCAATTTCGAACTTTCAAAGGCAGAATATTTCAGACTAGTGTGGGAATTGTTCGACAAAGATTCAACGCACAGTGTTACCAACATAAAGAAGACTATTGAACAGATGAAAGCTGAGCCTGACTGTCGTTTTTGGAGGTTTTATGAAGTCTCTGTATCGGATGGACGCGAAATTCTGATCGAAAAACGAAAATCGGTCGATGACCCCATGGTTCGAGTGTTGTCTTTTGATGATATTTTTGACATTTTTTTCAAACACCACGTTATTAATGGACACAAAAGAGTTAAATATGAACTAGGGCTGGGAAAGAATAAATTGTACGAATTTCCTACTGTTTGTTTGTCTCTCATAAAAAAAAGTTGTAATGTCTGTTATTCTGAAAAGAGGACTGAAGTTTTGTATAGAGTAGGTTGTGTGTATGTTACAGTTGTGTTCCAAAGGAGGGTGGAGCCAGCATTCCGATACTTGCTAATTTATATGGATAAGGCAACTAATTTCATTGTACTTAGGCCACTGAACGAGAAATCAGAACTAGAAATAGCTATGGAGATTTTCAAAATACTGATGCAATTCGGTCCGCCTCAGAAATTATGTCTGTACGGATACAATAGAGCTATAAATGAAAGGATAGCTTTTTTGTTAAGGAAAGTTACACCCATGTTTCAATTTGTAATCGATCTCAAAAATGCCGATTTTGATCCAGCAACAGTTGTGATCGAAAAACTACGGAGATGGATGACGGAAAACGAAACTGATGTTTGGGAGATCGGCTGTTCCGTTGTTCAAAGAGAGATGAACACGAATGTTCAGCATAGGCTTGAACAAAAGAAAATGAGAACCGCAAAAAGCTTACAACGAGATTCTCCGCATAATCTTTTCTTTGGTACACCTGAGGTAGAAATATACTTTAAGAATGAGGAAGAAACACCTGCCAAACATAATATTGTAAGTTTACAAGAAAATATGCTAAAAGTAAAGGATGGTAGAGCTGAACATAATGATGATTTTATTGAAATATCAATACCAAGTCCAGAAAACTTAGCATGTGATCCAATCGGCCTACTAGAAGACTTCGAAGGAATAAACAATCCTTCAGATGGATATCTTCCTAAAGATCTTTTTTACCACATTAAATCTGAAGATGAAAATTTAGAGGCAGATGGTGACAATAAAAGTCTACTGGTAAGTCTTAAAGATGAGAATATTGACTAGATGAATTTAGGTTCCTACTAAAAGAAGACAGAAAACGAAGACTTTGCTAAAGAAACCAAGAGAAGAGTGTAAAAGAGAAAAATAATGCCATAATAAATAGACTAAATTTATATTTTAAACGTATACCTTTACGAAAATAAATTGAAATTTAAACTAGGTACACTCTGATTTTTAATTCAAGTAGGTATATTTATTTCCCCATCCAATTAAATTACCGCGACGCTGTATTAAATTAACAAGGTAGAGTGTATCAAATTTCCATCCGATACCTATTGATAACTGATCTTCTTATCGTGTCACTAGTTCTTTCGAGCCGGTGTGATGAACGATGTAGTTTTATAAACAATGGAAAAGCCTAGTAGTTTTATCATAACTATAATGTTTATTTGGCATGTTACTTCTCTTCGAAAATTATCATCGGACCAAAATGTACTAGAAGTTAGCCAATGTGGCTCCCTTTTGTTAGATGGATTTTCAATGTACCTACTACATTGTGTTTCTATATTTTAATACTTCTGTTTTCCCAGTAGGTACCTAGTACCTATCCAATTTCTAGTTTCCTAGAAAAATTGCTGACCGATTGCACAGAAAAAATAAACACGCAGAAAGTACATCACTAGTATCAAGTAGTAATGGTATAGGCAGAGTAGCTCATAAATCGCGAGTGCTATCGCTTTCCGAGTGAGTGGGCCGACCATTGGAACAATTTGTGGTGCTAGGGCTCTAGGGTGCTAGTGCGTTCATGTGAGTAGGTTTATTCTATAGCTTGCTGACGACACATGTAGAACTGCATTTGTGTTGCGAATAATAAAAATCTTAGTAGGTACGCGCGCTTACACCAACTTACACTTCTTGAACAATATTCCTTTGAAATTACAAGTTAAATAAAATAAATAAAATTCTTTATTTCTCTCAGGTACTTAGATTTTAGTATAAGCCCTAGTTACCAAACTAAGTTTGAAAAAACTTGTACTATGGTAAATAGTGCCTTTCAATATTATTATTATTTAACAAGTACAGACTAAACAAACTGATAAGAACTTCTGGACATATTAAAAACGGATACCTAACTACATAACAAAGTTTTTGTTTATGTATTAGATTAAATTTAACAACAATTCCTATAATTTAATTAATAAAATTAAGATTGCTGCATATGGTAGTGTTTTATAGGTAGGTATATTATTACAATTTGGAACCTGATGGGTATTTCATAATTAATCATATCATGTACATTACTTTATAATTTAAAATAATTATATTATATTTTTATATTTATTACATTTCGCATTGTTTCATTTCATATTCATAAACAAACAATTATTTAGGTTCACTTAGGTTTTAAAGTTTTTACTGAAAATAATGAACAAATGGTAACAATCATATAAAATAAACACCAATTAATTAAGATAAAATTTAGAAGTAAGCATGCAATTTAAATTAAATTATTAATAGGTTTATTTCATGTTTAGTCATTTGAATGCCGTTTTGTGTGAACCCTAAATTTCCGTAAAGGTTTTAATGTTGGAAATAATCAGTGTCCTTGTTAGTTCTTACGAGAAAAGCGCGTTCTTGTAATGTAGGCTAAACACTTTTTTTCTGTAGCGCAAGATGTGCGTTTATAGGTAGGTAAGATTATCCACGAAGGAATAAATAATAGTTTAGCCTAACTTATAGATTTGCTAACGCAAAAATGTCAGGCGTCAAAATTGTACATTAATAATGATGTAAGTTGATACTTACCTACTAATAAGTTCAGTAAGTAGGTACAGTGAGCTGCACAGACATGTACCTATACACTCCGAAGCTTTCACATTTATATTACTTATGCCTACTTGCACCAAACTGTCAAAGTCCCTAATCATTTACTTTACTCGCTTGGTAGTTCTTAATAGTCCAGATTCTGCCAGTCAGCCCGTTAAAAACTGCCAAGCGAGTAAAGTAATTGCTTAGGAACTTTGAACGTTTGGTGCAAGTCGGCATTAATTTTGCAAAGAAAAGTGCACGCAAGCATTTTGAAATTAAGGGGAATCCTCAAATCCGAATTCCATACAAAATGATTCGGACAAATTTAAAATTAACCCTACTGACTTAAAAACACGTATAAAATCTAAATTAAAGTATGAAACCTTTCATCTTTTTTGTTGACTAAATCAAAAAAACATGGACGAAACGAATAGTGTGAAGAAATTACTATAATACGGCGTACTTTTTGAGTATTTGTCCGAAACATTTTGTATGGAATTCGGATTTGAGGATTACCCTTAAGTAATTAAGTACATAGGTAGTATTTTCTTATACTTCTAACCCATGTTACGAAGTGCACGTTCACAGCACCCACGCCTCACGCCGCCTCACGCCTAGAAACTTGGTCTTCTCTTCCTCTAGGAATGCCTTGAATACTAAACTTAACATGATCCAAGTATCTGCTCATTTCCATAAGCCCTCTATAGGTATTAGGTAAACTGAGTTTACTATAAACTCGGCATCATAGTACCTAAGTACAATGTAAGGTGCATCGGCGTAAGAACAGACGGTTTTTTTTCAAAAAGTGATTGTGTTGCAAAATATTTTTTTTCTCGTCTCTGTTTTATTTTTCCTGAATGAAAATTTCATAAAATATAAATAAAATAATATCGCTTTACGTGATAATTTTGATAATTATCTAAACTCTATGGTTTCAGAATATTTTTTGAAAATCAAGGAAAAGTCCGGACCTTGACGGGGTAAGATAAGATCGGACTTCGTTCTAAAACCGCCTCTAGTTAGTTCTACAAAAGGAAAATATCCGATCTTGTCCAAGCAAAGACCTACCTACATAATGTACCTATATTGTTTTTAAGAGATAATTGTTCAGAAAAAATAAATATGGCTAAAACTTTTTTTTTCCTGTTGTGAATCCTGTCTTAGATAGATCGATAGATGAATACTTTATTGTACATCAACAAGAACAAAGCAGAGTAAAACAATAGAACAAGAATACAAAGGCCTAAAGGTAGGTAGTACAAGGGGCGGCCTTATCGCTGTGAACGATCTCTTCCAGGCAACCTGTCTTAAAAGGTAAGGTAAGTTCTTAAAAGGTCTTATACCTATGAATTAAAATAACGTAAAATAACCATAGGCCGCAAATCAGTAAAGTGTAGGTGCATTGCTGTGTTCCGGTTTGAAGGGCATATCTAGTGAAATAACTGGGCTTTCGAGACTGACCATCAAAATGTCTCAATGTGGACGAGCGCTTTAGCTAGCAGTGTTCTACCGATCTATGTGAATCAAAGTCCTGTGTAGCACTGTTCTGATCATGAGCAGGAGTGATCTTTTACCATCAGGAGAGCGCTTAGCTCGTCTCGTCCCATGTTTACATTTAAGTAAAAAAAAACTTAATGTAGTTCGTTCTATTAAAATTCTGTCTAATTCACTACCAAACCGTATTAAAGTAAAAGATCTATTTAAGTTAAATAGACATACTTTCCAAGTTCCAAGCAAAGGATTAATCAAAAGGGCGTTTTACGAGTGCAATTACACCGTGTCGTAACACAAGTCCGACCGGATTGACTAATTACAATGAAGTGTAACGTCGGGAGAGTAGGTAATTCTGATTTCACTGCAGACTCAAGGGTTATTTATAAGAGAAAGCGACGGAAAAACAGAAATTATAAACGTAGGTAGAACTTTAAAAGGGGTAAAAGTATTGCTAAATATTCAATTATAATTATAGACTGCGAAAGAGGTCTAAATTAGGGTAGGAAAAATGGAAATAGTGACTGAAAATACCTAGATTTGAATTTGGCAATTTTGTAGGTAAATAGGTCGGAGACTACATTTACCTTATTAGGGTTTAAATTTATAAATTAGTGCTCAAATAAATGGAAATTCACTGTTTGAAAATGGATCGGAAATTTTGACATTTCACGAAGAAATTTTCTCAATATCATTTCATCCGTTTAGCTTACAGACTGCCACAAAACGTTAAACAAAAATACATACATACAATATCTTCACTCGATAAACATTATAACCAACTCCTTTCTTCGCAGTCGGGTAAAAACTAAATGAAAACTGTTTTTATTTGTTAATTTTTAATGATTGTTATGATAAGAAAGACCCCTAAGTAACACCAGCACTGAATTCTCACCGATGATTATTGCTCAAAAGTAGCCGGTTCAATTCCCGCTGTCTAGTTAGTCGCTAGTTTTTTACTCGGAGAAGGTACAATTTCTCGCTAGGTCGGGTTACACAATTAGAGCAGGGTCCCTGACTGGACAAACATGGATGGAATTGCCGCCACCATGCGTGACCGGCTGTATTTACACTGTACTGTAATAATATTACCTACATTTTTTTATGTTAACATAATAACAAGACGAACTAAGGCGTCCCCTAGACCTACAATAACATTGCACAATATATTTATTGTACAATAGGATTTGAAAGAAAGAAAGATTCAATATAAACCCAATAAGGTCAATAATATTGCAAAATTTGACATATTGCGCAATATAACTGATCGTCTTAAATAGCTCTAAGCGCTCTCCAGATGGGAAGAGATCACGCCTGCTCATGACCAGAACAGAGTAAGTACCTTCTGTTTATATCGTACTTTGGTATTTTTTACCCGACTGCGAAAGAATATATGAATTTATAGTAATTAGTAGTAAGTTATGTAATTCGAATATATGAATATTTTAATATACATTTATGTATGTATGCAGGTTTGCAGGTCTATGTGCTGACCTGCATGCTAAATGACGTAACGGATTTTGATAAATGAGATGTTGTTGGATATGTCTAGGTCACATAAGTAACTTTTTTTCGTCTACCTTAGATGTCAAACCATCCAATATGGCGGCTGTAACGCACCAACATGTGTGAAAAAATTATAAAACTCTACTGATTTCGGTAAATGAGGTATGTTTAGATTAGGTTTGGTAATGGGCGGGTATAGAACAAAAATGAAGTGTGTTTTTATTCTATCTCACAATCGCGAATTCAGTTTTTATCATACTAATATCGAAGTTTATCATACTAATATTTATCAAACAAATAGTATAAATTATAGTTTTATAAACTTATTTTAAACTTGCTCTTTCATTTTTGTACAGATTGTATCTTATTACCGTTCGGTGTGATAGCGTTCAAGAACTGAATTAGCTAGAAGCTAGAGCAATCAGAATACGTAGGCTCCTTATATGTTGAAGCTATTGCACACTTGTTAGGTAACCTACGTTACTGTACTAATTGGTACGGTACTATTTTCTAGGTTCAAGGATTTGGGTCTACAAGGCGAATCTCCATACAAAGTGTTAGAGTCTTACACACAAGAACGCCGTACCTATTATAGTATTTGTTTCACACTATTCGTTACGTCTATGTTTTCCAATGGTGTGAACAGAAATTAGTTAAGTGTGTTAAAATTTAGATTGTAAACATGTTTTAAAAACAGTTCTATATTCATGAAAACTCACGCCACATTATAGGTTTTCAGTTTTGTATTAGGTAAATTCAATGTTTCAGTGGGTAAAAAGAGGGTTTCAAAATGTGCGAGTATTGATTGACTTGCTTAGTATTGAAACTTTGCTATTCTGTGACATTTCTTCCGCAGGTGGAACAAACAACAATAATAATGTACTTGTCTACAAATACCTAGGTAAGTAAGTACTTAAAATTTTTAACGCTGCACTCTTAAAATAAGTTACAGAATTTTATTTTTCGAATCGCGTTTTTTGCATACAAGATAGTATTAACCTATATCACAATAAGTAAGAATTTTATAATAAGCCAATAAAAAATAGATGAAATTAAAAAGGTAATTAATATTGGATTATTTATATCTGATACTCTGCTCTGTCCGCCTTGGGTGACTGATGTGACAAAAATGTTCTATCTGTCCCCCTGGTGTTAAAAGGGGGACAGATGGAACTTTTAGTAATTGTAAAAGTTATATCTGTCCCCGTCACCTATTCACTATTCCTAAAACTTATGACATTATTGTAACCGACTTACAATGAAACGTTAAGTACTAGCTTTACCGAATATTCTGCTGTTATTGGAATACCCTCGGATCCAATTGAGATCTTCTTATCACCGACAATTCACGATTTAGTGCGGTTACATCTGAAGCTGACACAATGGACCATAGACCGCAGACATGGGCGTGTTTTAGTGTTGGGAAAAGTACTTCGAAAATTATAATCTTGCCGACGTTCATTAAAGGAGTTCATTAAAGAAAGAGTTACCAACCTATTCCAATTAAAATTCAAATAGGTAGGTATGTACATAATTATGTATTTCAGACTCTTAGTCCATAGGAGTATAAGAAAACATTTTACAATAATTAAAAATCCTAAAAGAAATAAACATCTCCTAATCCTCAAATCCGAATTCCGTACAAAATGTTTCGGACAAATACTAAAAAAGTACGCCGTATTATAGTAATTTAAAATATTTTATAATTTAAAATAAATTAAAATTAACCCTACTAACTTAAAAACACGTATAAAATCTAAATTAAAGTATGAAACCTTTCACTTTTTTTGTTGACGAAATCAAAAAAACATGGACGAAACGAATAGTGTGAAGAAATTACTATAATACAGTGTACTTTTTGAGTATTTGTCCGAAACATTTTGTATGGAATTCGGATTTGAGGATTCCCCTTAAAGATAAATTCACACATAAAAAGTAAAGTAAATATAATATAATAGGTACAATAAATATAAATGATATATTATTAGTTTGGACACTTTATTTAATTCAATTTGACGTCATCTAGCCCCCCTAAAATTATGAGTAGGGGAGAGGTGTACAAAACGACATAGGCGGACAAAACGACACAGCGGTCTTTTCTCCGAAACCACAGGCTATTTAGTTCCCATATCGATACACAGAGGCCGCCTAGTAACAGACAGAAAACTGTCGCAACCCCAGTCACGCCCGCACGGCCGTTTGTCGCGGACGGCGTTTCGCAAATTTCATACCACCACGAGTTTAGTTCCGATGGATTTTGTTTGGCGGTAAAAGTAAGTTTTTTTTAAAACTTTTATTTGTCTTTGATGTGTCTATTTGTTGTTATTGAACTAAAAAAGTGATATGTTGAAAACTCATAAAAATAAGTGCACTTTTTGTTTTTGTTACTGAGGTTGTAAATTTTGAAAGTGTACATAATGACATACCCCTTGCCCGGGTAAAATGGTATACTATGTTGTTTGACCCACCTTTTTTTTCTTCTTTCAGATCATAACTACAAACATCCACACATCATCATATTATGTCCGAAAATCATGCCTCGAAATTATGCTAGAAAAACAGACCGACAGGGTTGGGATAAAACCTCCATGATAAAGGCTATTGAAGCTGTGAATAAAAATTAAATGGGTGGCTGATGGAAATTCTAAAATGTATGGTGTTCCACAAGAAATACTAAGAAGACACGCACTAGGCGAAAATAAAATCTTAGCCCAACCACAAAGGGTATGGGAAGATACAGAAGTGTCTTGGTTCTTCTTTGCCCTTGCATCTATTGCAATGACCTGTACTCTAGGTCCAGGCCAAAGGAAGTTTGGTTAAAGTGCATGAGCTGCAAGAAATGGGCTCATGTATCATGTGCACACGTTCCAAAGAAGACGAAGTCTTTTATTTTCGAAACGAAAAATTTCCTATCCTATTATTTTGGTATACCATTTTGTCCACATGATGTATGTCATCTTACCCGCACAGGGCGGACAAAACGGATTTTGTCAATGTTTTTTTAAATGTTCTTTAAGTTTTTTGTTTTATTATTAAGTTGATTGATCTCTTTAATTTCGATAAAGTACTGAACCAAGGTATAAAAAGACTGATTGTAATGTTTAAAACAATTAATAAAACAAGATTTATGACTGATTTAGCAGAGGGTGTGTCATTTTGTACGCCTTTCCCCTAGGTATTACATAGTTTCCAAAGAGTAGGTAATTTGTATAAAAAGTTTCTGTATGTAAATAAAACTATTAAAAAAAAAAATATTTACGAGCTGTTGTAAAAGGCGGATAAAACGTGTTTCTAACTAAAAACGACTTAAATATTTTCTGGTAAAGATTACGAACTTTTAATACAAATACTGTTGGGTTCTAATGTCATTTACAAATCACCGTTACTGATGCCATTATTCTTATTTCAAGAGCCGAAAAGGTTGTAATTGAGAGTGTCGTAAAACCATACTTATTTCCACATAAATTGACATAACAATTGGCCTTCTATTGTCCCTTTGATAACCTCTAAGGGTATAGGAGTATTATTGTATAGAATCATAACCTATTAAATTGAAAACGCGCACAAAAAGTTGGTTAAATTGGTTAACTTCTCATACATTTAGTCCGGAGAAGTGACTAGTGATATAATAAGCATTTTTTAAATAATAACTTTTGAAGGCTTGGTCCTAACTGACTGACAGACAATGCCCAGGCCAAACCATAGAAAATAGAGACATAAAATTTGTGTATACTTGTCAAGAAGTGTAAGCGCGTACAAAGGAATTTTGATAATTTTCAACGCAAACGAAGTTAATTAAAATCTGTCGTAAAATGTATGGAAAAATATTAAAAAAGTTGAGATATTTCATTTTTATTGACACGGTGTCTGAAAGTTTATGTTCTGCTTTAAGACTTCTTCTTGCTTTGAAGCTGTTTATCTTGGTGTTTTCGCAGAAACACCGTATTAATCTATGTCTAAGGGTATCTTCAACTATAATGGATCTATATTCTTCTAGGCAGACCCAAAATAACTCTTACCCTTCAAGAAATACGGAAAGTAATTGAACTTCCAATAAGTTTGTAAGGAGACACTAGATGGAGTTTAACAAAGTACAATATAATGTTCTAATAACGGCCTGAAATAAGGTTATTTTCAATAAGTTAAAGTTGGGCTGCGTTGTTTTTACAGAGTTATTTTTATATCAAATTGGATGAGTTTCGGTCCGTTACGAGATCGTAAATGTTTCGCAAGATGTTTACGAAATCATCAGGCTACATTGTTTTCTTAAATTATAAAAAAATAATTTGTTTGTCTGTAAAGTTGGTTAACGGACGATAGTTTAACGTGACTGGTAGTCACGTTAAATGGCGTTACCGGACAATGAGCATTACCGGACAATGACAGCGTTACCAATGACGTCAACGTTTTCGTGCATGTAGTCGGCGTTCATCGAATTATTGTTATGTGTTAGGTGACTCTGTTTTCCGCAATTGGACTCGTTAGGCGGTCCTTTTTGCGTGAGCAAGTTGCTGCTGGCTACGGAAGTAGCCAGCCTAACTCCGTCCAGAAGCGCAGAAGATTCCTGGGCTCTTCACAGGCTTCGCGGAGCGACCCCGGTTGCCCGAGGGTTTCGTGTCGTTTTGCTGTTACTCCCACGCATTCCAGGACTACGTGGGCAGTTCATCGAATTATTAGAAATAAAGAAATATAAAAAAAATTACTTTATTCTAGCTGCCCCCGCAACTTCTTTTGCATTGCGATTTTCCAAAATTCGTTTCTTAGTACACGCTTTCAGCTCTTGACTAACACACATCCTCTAAGTTTCAAGTCTCTACGTCCACTCGCTTAGCTTGTAGGCTGACTGTCAGGCAGACATCAGGCAGACATCAGGCAGATGAATGGAGAATGGAACATATGCCGCTGAGAATGACCCCTAATTTTCAGCTGCAACATAAGCAAGTGCTACAATTCTGTTGTTATAGCCAGGACAGACTATATAAAGGAGTATTCGAAACGAAACGGTTTCCTATTTTTATGAAAAAATGGTTCGAATCTCAGCTCAGGTGACAAACAAAATACTTATTTCAATAGAGTGGTACTCGTCGTGAAACGAAAATGCGTTATAATATCTTTTTACGATATCGTTAAAGGGACTTGCAAAGGTTTCTCCTCGATTATTGTTGGCGAAAGTCACAAGCGAAGAATACAAACCTGTACAGCTCATTCACACGAGCGATTTTTAACGCGCGTTATATTATTATTATCTGTTCAAACAGAACCAATGCATTTTGCACGTTTTTAATGCGCTAACGTGCAAACAGCTACTTGGAATAGTAGATTATGCACTAAGGGGATAAAGCAGTGTCTTAGGTCGCGGGTGGCATATTGAACCCTGAGCTAACGAGGGACTCAGTTAACTCCTGAGCGAAGCGAGGGAGTTATGTAGAGTCCTGAGTGACGCGAGGTTCGCTCAGGAGTTATGTAGAGTCCTGAGTGACGCGAGGGGTTCAAGCTACCCAAGAAGAAGACAGGCTTTATCCCAGAGAAGCATACTCTACTTTTCACACCTTCTGCGAGGCAATAAAAAGCCAGGGTTCCAGCAGTGAACACCGTCTTTTGTTTCACAATCTTTGAAGTTGCGCCTTTTTTTTTATGAGTGGCCGGTTCGATTTTCGAACAAACTTTTTTGCAATGCCATATGGGCGTTCTTTTAATTAGAGTTCTCCACGAGTTTCCACACGAATTTGACGTTTCAAACTCAAATCACATTACAACCCTTGGGAGTTTCATACAACATTATCTCCCTTGGGAGGTAATGCTTTGCTTTACCTTGATGATAGCATGATTTGTAATTGGACATTGTTGAGCAGGTGGTGTCAAAATGCATTTGTTCTATTTGAAAGGATTTTTCACGCGCGTTAAAAAATTGCGCTTGTGCGAATGAGCTCTTATGCTAATAAAATATTTAACATTAGGTATCTACCTAATCGAAATACCTAGATGTTTAGCAATAAGTCTGCCTATTGTACTTCATTATTATCATCAGCCTATCGCAGTCCACTGCTGGACATAGATCTCTCCCAAGGAGCGCCATTGCGCCTGTCTTCGGCTTGCCGCATCTATCTTCTGCTGCAACCTTTCGCAGATCGTCACCCCATCTGGCCGTAGGGCGTCCTACACTACGTTTGCCTAAGGCGTGTTGGTCGAGGGGAAGTGCCTCGACTTACGATAAGAAGGTCGTGGGTTCGAATACAGTCGACACCAAATTCTCTGTTCAAAAAATCTATGTGTGCTTTAAAACACGTGCCTAACGGTAAAGGAAAATATCGTGAAGAAACCGGCATATCTCAGAACCTAAAACGTTCGAAAAACTGTTTAGTTTTAGCTGTTTTGAAAAAGTGTCAAATGCACGAAAGGAGCCTCTTCAAGACGCACTTGAAATCCTTTCACCACACTGGTTAGAAAGAAATAGTGACACGATAATAAGAAGACTACGTTTCCCGATTCGCGGTCTCCACTCAAGAACTCGTTTACCCCAGCGGTTATCGGTTCTTCGGCAGATATGGCCAGCCCACTGCCACTTCAGCTTGCTAATTCTCTGAGCTAAGCCCGTAACCTTGTTTCTCTGTTGGATAACCTCACAGCGGATCTTATCCTTCAGAGAGACTCCGAGCATAGCCCGTTGTCTATTTAAGATTGATATTATTCAACATTCGTTAATAATTTTGTGATCCAAAAAGGGTCCTGATTTATCTATTCATTGTCTTTTATTTAATGAAAAAACAAGTATTCGTCCTACATTATCGAAGCCTTTATTGCTAACTGTACCAAGCAAAACCATGGACCACTGGGGCGGGAAATATTATTTATTTTAAAATACCATAGTCCCGTTGGTAATCAAAGTATGAACCTAGTTTTTTTGATAACAATGGAGTCGTGGATTTCCTGGGAATAAGCTTTCCATAGCATGCTGAGCAACATTGAACTGGTGGACTAGCCATTGTACTTGACATGTTCTTACATTTGATTGTCAAAACGATTAAACTGCCCAATAAACATACGTTATTTTTAGTCCGCTTACTTCTTATACTTTGGACAGTGTTTAGTTGTGCTATTTGCATTAAAATTTAATAAAACCAAGTATATTTAATTCGTATTTCTGTTTATCACCGTAAAAGTTCATGAGGTACCTACCTACAGTACTGCCGGGCTCGTTTAAAGTCCTGAAAAGTTTTTATTACTTGCCCACTTTTGTGTATAGGTACGTTACGTACCCCATTTTGTGTTGTCTGTGGTGTGTAGATCTAGTAATCTAGGTAGATCGATAGTAGTTTATTGGTATTTTATGCGTCCTTTACTTGTATGCTTATGGATTCTTCTTCAAAAATAGGCTTTGCTACTTTTTAAACTATTTTCTTGACACAAAGTCAAAGTTTTTATGGTTATTTTTATAATCTGTCGGTAGTAACTACTTGTAGCTAATTCCCAGAAATGAAATGTACAGTAAGCATATAAGAAAATGTATTATTACGGACGATAGTTTAACGTGACTACCAGCGTAACGGGACAATGAGCGTTACCGGACAATGACGTCAACGTTTTCGTGCATGCATCCGGCGCGGCGGCGTTCATCGATTTATTAGACGTAGTCACGTCAAAAAAAATGTATTCGCACAAAGCGCTTTGCTTCCACTTTCATTATACGAACCGCCAAGGAATGGAATGCTCTGTCTGCCTCAGTGTTTCCCGATCACTATAATTTGGGTGTCTTCAAGACAAGAGTGAATAGGATTATTCTAGGTAAGCGTGCTACATCGTCGACCACATCGTCACTTACCATCAGGTGAGATGGTGGTCAAACGCAAGCCAAAAAAAAAAACAATCCTAACTAACTCTGTTTTATCTTACCAAACCTAAACACTTGTAAATTCTGTACCAAATAATACACACTTCCTACCACAGTAACAAGTAAAGTAAAAGCCAATATTATAGCTATTAATACAAGATCCAGTTGTAGGTATTCAGCCCAGGAGATGTTGGATGCGGGCGCGCGCAGATGCCGCGCTCCGCCGTGACGCAGCACGTGCTCCGTCCACCACACGGCGCGCTGCAGACCTGACTGCGGCTGGTCGTGCATCAGGGTACGAAGCTTGATGACGTTCTTGCGGTAGCTGAAATGATAATAGATCAAGGAAGTACGTTTTTCAGGAGATGTTGTCGAAGAGACGCAGTCCAAATGTTTCCATTTCACGCCTATTAGTAGTCTAGCTTAGGAACATAGATAAAAAAGCCGTGTTGGCCGAGTGGGAGGTGCCTTGACTTAGGATCCGAAGGTCATTAGTTCGAACCCGGTCGTACACCAATGGATTTTTCTGTTCAAGAAGATCTACATATGTGTGCATTTAAAACAAACATCGTAAGAAAACCGGCAAAATATGTCATAGAACCTAAAAGTTCGAAAACATGTGTCAAGTGCACGAAAGGAGCCTCTTCGAGGCGTACTTGAACCGACACACTTTTTTTTTTTTTCACCACACTGGTTCTAAAGAACTAGTGACACGATACGAAGAAGACATCGCCTCTCAACAGCTTTGAAGCTTTGCTTTTTTCCTTATTTACTTAAATTGTCATTATCGGAACATTATACCTACCTATATACGTATGACAAGGTCTTACCTTTCATCACCCAAGACTTTATAAATCGCGGTCTTCAGCTCAACTTCTTCCAAGTTATCCATGGTGACTTTAACACCGATTTTGAGAACGACGTACTTCTCAGCATTGAACCACTGGTCACCAAGTAATGGTATACCAAGGAGAGGCACTCCAGCATCTATTGCTTCTTCAGTTGATTGCAGACCGGCTTGTGTGATGAAGAGTTTGATTTTTGGATGTCCTGAAATTTTAGAGATTATATTTTTCATAAAACCTTATGGATTTTGATTTTTTGCATTGATTCTTTACAGGAATTCTAGATGATCAACGCATTGGGAGGGCTTTTGTCACCAAGTAATTATTCGTAAGTAATACTATACTACTTGGAAGATTAAGGTAGTGTACAGGCATTCTATAGCAATGCAATGGATTCCGTTGTTTCAAGTCCTGTTCTGTTGCATAGCATGCTTTCGTTTTGGTTATAAGTTTTGCAATCAGAATATCATCTTAAAAATTTGCTTCTGTTGCGTTTCCATGCTTTGGAGAAAACGTGCCGGTTCCAATGTAGCCAAATCAAATAAGTAAAATTAATATTTTAAGTCTATTTTTGAAAACATTGTCTAACTTTTCAGCTATTAATTTATATTCACTTGTTATGCTGACTCACTCAATAGATCCGATTGTGGCAGCCATTTGAAGATTTTGATGTTATCCGTCCTTCCAGGCAGTTCGTCCTTATCCCACTTCCAAAGAACGTCGTAAGGTAGTTGAGATAGAACATTAACCAACTTAATTATCTTCTCTGGGGGCAGCGTAGAAGGACTGACGTTGGTTCCAAAGCTAACATAAACTACTCCATTTTCTGAGGAGTTGAGGTATGTTGCTAGATCCTGTAAATTAAAAAGAGCTGTGCAAAGTAAGATGTCATTTAGGCAGGCAACATTAATTAATATTAATCAGCAAATTGAAGTGGGAGTGTGCCGGCCAACGCCGTGTGAAGAACCGACAACCGTTGGGGTAAACGTGTTTTTCACGGAGAAAAAAATCTCGTTATAGTTACTAAAATTCTAGTTGAATTTGTGACAGCGAGAATAATTTAGTTACGATTAAATTATAATAGTTTTAGCTAATTATTAGTTATTAGTGCAAGAAAATATATTATAGGTTACTATTTTGTCTCGCTATCCCAATTTTTTTTCTCCATATTGAATGGAGACCACGTCTAGGCAAGCGTAGTGTAGGACGACCTCTAGATAGATGGAGCGATGATCTGCGCGCCCCTTCTGCCAGCTATAGGCCTACGTGGGAGAGACCTACGTCCAGCAGTGGACTGCTTAATATTCATTAATGTAGATAAAATGATGAATTACCCAATTGTTTTATTGTATGATCTTGTGTTTACCTAAAATACAAATAAAGTGACTTGTATGACTTTGGAAGGTGGATGAGAAGAGCCGAAAATTGGGCTCGCCTTGGGAGAGACGTACATCCATCAGTGGACTGCTATATGTTGATGATGACAATAATAGTAGATTATGCACTAAGGGGATAAAGCAGTGTCTTATGTCGCGGGTGGCATATTGAACCCTGAGCTAACGAGGGACTCAGTTAACTCCTGAGCGAAGCGAGGGAGTTATGTAGAGTCCTGAGTGACGCGAGGGGTTCAAGCTACCCAAGACGAAGACAGGCTTTATCCCAGAGGAGCATACTCTACTTTTCACACCTACTGCGAGACAATAAAAAGCCAGGGCTCCAGCAGCGAACATGCACCGTCTTTTGTTTCACAATTTTTGAAGTCGCGCCTTTTTTCTTTTTTATGTGTGGCCAGTTCGATTTTAGAACAAACCTTTTTACAATGCCATATGTGCGTTCTTTTACTTAAGGTTTTCCACGAGTTTCCACACGAATTTGACGTTCCAAATTCAAATCACATTACAACCCTAGGGAGTTTCATACAACATTACCTCCCTAGAGAGGTAATGCTTTGCTTTACCTTGATGATAGCATGATATGTAATTGGACATTGTCGAGCAGGTGGTGTGAAAAATTAATTTTGACATTTTAATGATCATTGATGTAGGTAAAATGATGAATTACTCAATTGTTTTATTGCATGTTCTTGTGATTATCTAAAATACCTACTACTAAAGTGACTTTGACTACAAATGTAGGTATTATTTATAATTCGTTATCTGATAGATATTAAATAATAATCATTATTGTTTCTCTTAACTGATATCCGTTGTATGTACGGAAATAGCAAATGCAACAAGATAAAAGTTCGAACAATGCAAATACTTCTACATACAATGAAAAAGAGCTGATAATTTTCAAAAAGGTTTGATAGACTTTCACAATACCTACATATTTTATTATCGACACTTGTTTTACAAATAACTGTTAAGGTCTGTCTCGAATGACCTGAAGTACCTAAAGTATTTGATATATCTATCCATCTATCGATCCAAATAGCTGTATACTAAAGTACCTTAGACAATTCGTTTTTCGGTTTTTGGTATATTCCTCCAATATACACTACACTAGTCGGCACTGGTCTATTCCCGTCCCAAAGCGGATGGACATTCAACATCATCAAATCTACATTCCTTGACAACTCACTCAAAGTTGGCATATCACTGAACATCTTCTTCAACTCTATATTTTCGGTTTCCTCCTGTTGCTGAAACGTTCTAGCCGAAACAAAGTAATTGTACAATTCTGTGGCTTTCTCCATCATCGTAAGGTTGAAAATCCTTTGTTGAGAGCTGATAGGATACAGCAGTGGGTGGATAGGCGCTCCCATGCGTTCGTAGTTGTCGAAAAATCCACCTAAAGAACTAACTTGTATAACAGGCGCTTTGAATATGTGAGAAAATACCAGCGCTGGTCTAACGCACGCCTCAAGAAGTAACAAATCAAAGGTTTCATTGAAAAGCAACTTCACTTCATCTATTTTCAGCTGCTCTAGAACTATATCTCGTAAAAGATTCACTGATGTTTTCAATTGGGTTAATAAATCGCTCTTCGTTCCAGTTGATGTCTTGAAAAACTGTGTCCATATATCGTAGGATATATCATGAACATCGATTTCCCTGAGATTTGGCGGAGTTTTACCCTCTTCAAAAGCAGGGTCTGGTGTTATGACTGTTACTTCATGTCCACGTTTTGCGAGCTCTTGAGTTAGAGGACGGAAGACTACTTGATGACTGATGGACGGAACAGGCCACACAGCTAAGATTTTGGCGGCATCAACTACAGCGAGCGTACTAATCACAAGTAAGGACAACATGTCGACTGGAGGTAATTTGAATTATTTTCTGTTTTTATATCGTGGATAAGATTTGAGTCACTCGTCTCTATTGGCTGGTTCTGGTGTCAGAGTTTTTATACCGCGTATAGATTCCAAATTTGGTTCAACGATTACAGCTTTATTGTTAAAGACGAGACTTACTTAGTAATCGTGAGTCATTGAAACTAGCCCTGAGTTAGTCCTTTTTGATTTTTATGACTATTTTTTTTTATTCTATGTATTTTTTTAAGGCACAAAACACATCATAACCACAATTCTGAACTTGATTGCGACTTTAACATAATATGTACGCACAACTAAATAAAATACAAAATATCGAGCAGACTAACTACTTAACTATAATACCTACCTAACTTATAAAAAAAATGCTATTATACAAGAATGTGTATAATCTTGAATATTATTCGTGTATTTTGTACATACATATTACAAAAAAACCTTGACGGAGTATAAAATTCCACAAAAATTTAATATCAAATTTAGATACCTAATTAGTTACATGATTTGTGTAAATATAAGAAGGCGATAGGTATTTAAAACTAGCATGTTAATTAAAATAAGTCTGGTTTATAAGGATAGGTTTCATAGGCATTTTTTAAATAAAACCCACTACGTGATAACGGTTATGACATTGTTACGTGAACCTAAGACTACGTCTCCACTGAAGTGTGAAAATGACACACGGTTTTTTTACACGCTGCTTGTGGTCGAGTTTAAAAGCTAACGTGTGAGCGAGTTGACTTTCGGGAAGGATAGTCAACAAGCTGATTGTAAAAAAAGCCAATGACACTGGGCGATTTAACAAGCTACAAGCGAACTCGCTGGCGTGTAGCGTGTAAAACAGCCGTGTGTCATCGACGCTTAAACGGGCTAGATGGATTATGTATGACGTTGAATGAAATATCCAAAAGTATTTATTATTATAGTTAGGTATATTCAAAGTGTGTCTCTATCATTCCACCGTCAAGCTTGTGTTCTTTTCCCCGCCTCGCCTCCCCCCGGTACAGCGGTTCCGGTCAAACCATAGTTAAACATTAGACTAGACATGTATTGATCGCCTTGGGAGAAAAACATTATAAATAATGACGATGTTTATATTAAGTTTTGAATATTTATTATTGTATTTAAATATTGATTTTAAAGAAAGAGCGTTAAAAAGACATCGAAATAATTGTGATAAAAATTTAAATTCCAATTTTTCTTACATGCAACGGGCAATGACGGACTTTGATATTTAGATAGATCATTCTATATTACTGAAAAAGCTTGAAGTCTATGGTATAAGAGGCAAACCACTTGCATTACTCCAATCATATCTTAGCGATAGGACGCAAAAAACAGAAATTGTTAAAATCAATAAAATCAATAAGGTCCAAGATAAATATTACTCAGATTCCAGAACAGTAAAATATGGAGTGCCTCAGGGTAGTATACTTGGTCCACTACTATTTCTTATTTATATAAATGACTTCCCTAAAGCTACTACCTACCCAATGGTTTTATTCGCTGACGATAGTACTGCTTTATTTACTGATTCTCACAATTCTAAAACTAACTATGAAATGACAATAAACAATTCCCTATGTGACATTATAAACTGGTTACATGCGAACAATCTAAATATAAATATTGACAAAACGTGTATCATCACATTTAAAAATAAAAATTCTGTACCTAGTAAATTAACGATAATGTATATGGATAAAGAAGTTAAGGAAGTCGAATGTACTAAGTTTTTAGGTATATATATTGACTCCAACCTATCATGGAAACCGCATATAGCAGAAATATCGGCCAAGATCAGTCAATGCTCATACGCACTTTACATGCTAAGAAAGGTAGTAAGTAGAAACGTCCTCTTAAACGCCTATCATGCGTATGTTGGGTCAATTCTCAAATATGGAATTGTTTTCTGGGGAAACTCTACAGATCGAGATATTGTGTTCAAGGCTCAAAAGAAATGTATAAGATCTATTTGTTATTTAAAGAAAACCGACTCATGTAAGCCACACTTCAAAACACTACATATAATGACAGTACCTTCTTTATATATCTATGAGTCCGCATTATTGGTCAAAAGTGATCTAGCAAACTACGACACTCTGTCTAGTAAAAGACATAAGAGTCAACTATGCGCAATTCAGGCAAGAACAGCTTTATACCGTAAGAGTATATTTTGTATGGGAGTTCCGATTTATAATAGGCTTCCAAATGAAATTAAATCTATTGACAACTTACAACAATTTAAAAATAGGTTAAAGACATATGTAATTCAAAAAGCTTATTATTCTATTTGTGACTACTTAAATGATAAAAATGGTAATTAGTAATTTTAACATAATTATGTATAAAAATTGATTTGCACGCCACCTATAGGCTAAATATGGAGACACTTTCATTGCTATCATCACCTGTATCCGAATTACCCATGTTTTGCAAATAAAGATATTGATTGATTGATTGATTGATAAATGCATTGTACTTATTTTTTTTTAAATTTAGTTCATTGACATCTAAGTCATGGTGGCCGCGTCCTTATCAAAATACTCAGAAAAGTCAGAGCTCCGTTCGACTCCTAATTACAGTTCGTAAGTTAATAAAAGTTGTAGATAAGCGAGCCGGTCCAAAGTACGGTTGATACTGATCTTAATGTGGGAATATGCCACAGTGCTCTATAAATGGCTTATGCATCACACTTCGAGAATCTAGCAAAACGTTAGAATCTGCAAACATACATTTCTGCCATTGTTTACGAGGGACGAGGTAAACACGCATTGCACACGCGCCTAACAAAATCTTATTCATGTAAATGCACACTATAATAATCTCGCACACCATTTTAAACTATGCACACAGTTATCAAATACAGCGTATAGTTTTATTTAACTTGAATGGTCAAGAAGGTTATATGGCCAACACAGGGGTACGCCTTGCATTAACATCTCCTTTGGCTAGATTCTCGAAGTGTTGAAGGGATAATAAGATCTCTCTCGGTCTTCGATTTTCGATTACAATTTGATCAGTGTGAAATGAGCTAACTGTTATTCTTTAAGCTGTGTATGAGAAAGAGACTTGAGCACTGAAACTATTTGGATAGTTGCCCCAGGTGTTTAATCTATCGTTTCTTGGATCTGAGGTAGAAAAATAAGTATTATTTTACGTTCTTCTTCTTATCGTGTCACTAGTTTTTTCGAACCAGTGTGGTGAAAGGATTTCAAGTGCGCCTCAAAGAGGCTCCTTTCGTGCACTTTTATTATTTTACCTAACAAATATCAAATAAAATTTGACTTGGTTTGTGTTTTTCATCTTTCCTCTCGCCTTATGTCAATTTGTGTATGTTACCGAGTACTCGGCCGTGACAGTGCTCTCGGCCGAGTACTCGGTATGCGTAAACATAGCACCGAGTGCTCGGCTGAGCGCGTGACGGAAGCTTTCACTGTCTCGGCCGGGCGGCCGAGTAACATTTTACTGTCTCGGCCGAGCACTCGGTATCTACGTGTAATCTAGGCATATACCTTAGTGAATATAAAGCTTCTATGACCTGCACCTACTAGCAACCCTACCTCAAAGTTCAGTGAATGAAAAACCGTGCAATAAAAGAAAGTATGAAAAGTTTGAACACGATTTTCATCGTGAATTCGAGATTTATTGCGAGCATGTAGAGGAGTATTCTTTTGCGAGTCACGTCCTTTTAGACAAAAGCGCACGTTTCACGTCTGTTGGATTCTCCTGCATTTTACAAAATGAGGTTGCTTTTTAGACGTGGTGGCAGGGTAGAAGAGGCACTTGCCTTGCGATGTGATATGTGCGGATTTGAATCCCGGTGGGGCACTAATGCGCAAATACAATTGAAAGAAATAAGTTCCCACAACGGTGCAGGAAACATCGCGTGAGGAAATCGGCCTGTGATAGAATCGAGCAAGTTTATAAAAACTGAAAACCTGACTGCGAAAATGTAGCGCCCAAAATCCGCCATATTGTTTTTAAACCTATCTAAGGACACTTGTTTATTTAATTTTCTATTTATTAATTCATTATCTATGGTTTTTGAGACGAATCTAACGATACCTGTTAAGAACTGACGAAATCCATCCAGCTGTTTAGAAGATATGAGGTAACATATTTTACATACACATAGGTACAAGATATGCGCGAAAAACATAACCCTTTCTTGGCAGTCGGGTAAAAACATAAATATTCTGTGGCATGTAACATTAACCAATCCACATTAAGTCCACGTGGATTACGTACCTACGAGTAGGTAATAATTTCTACTTGTATATTGCAATAAACATAATATATTGCAAAAAGAACTAAGAAATGCTACTACTAGGGCTAGTCCACCAGTTTAAGGTCGCTCAGCGAGCTATGGAAAGAGCTATGTTAGGAGTTTCTTTGAGGGATAAAATCCGGAACGAGGTTATCCGACAATCAACCAAAGTGATCGAGTTAGCTCTCAGGATAAGCAAGCTGAAGTTGCAGTGGGCTAGCCATGTATGCCGAAGAACCGACAACCGCTGGAGCAGGCGGGTTCTTGAGTGGAGACCGCGTATCGGCAAACGTAGTGTAGGGCGCCCTCCGACCAGGTGGAGTGACGACTTACGAAAGGCAGCCGGTAAAAAGTGGATGCGGAGAGCCGAAGACCGAGCTCAGTGGCGCGTTATGGGAGAGGCATACGTCCAGCAGTGGACTAAAGTGGGCTGATGATGATGATGATGACTAAGAAATGGCCATAGGTTTCCTTAGGTAATAATAGCACATTATTACCTAAGGAAATAATGTGCTATTATATCCAAAAACTTCCATGGACTGGTAAAGTCCTCCAATGCATATTCTTCTTCATCAATCTTGAACGCGAAGTTCCGCCCCATTAGGAATTTCTTTAAAAGGCAACTACGTTGTGCTCCGTTCACACGACTCGCTCACTAGCTCATTGGGTATATAAGTAGGTAAGTGGTACATTACATAAATGTCGAAAAGTTAGGATAGATAAGTATTTTATTTTAGAATTTTAGTTAGTCAAAATGTTAATTATATATATTTTTTTTTTTTTTATTTTTTTTTTCTATCTATAATATCTTTTTGGTACACCCTTTATCCACTGTAATTTAAATATTTTTTTCTGTGAACAATAATTCTTATCTGGTTGTCTGGAAGAGATTGCTATCTAGCAATAAGACCGCCCTTGTAATTTTAGTTTATTTTTCTTGTTATTATTTATTTTAAGGTGATACAATAAAGCATATTCTATTCTATTCTATTCTATTTTGTTAGTAGATCACCTCTAAACTAAGTTAATAAACATTTTATTCGAAAAAGAAAAATAGGCTATTATATAGTAATAGCTAACAAGCTGACATAAGGTAGATTTCTGGCAAAATCAGAGGTTAGCATTCAAAGGAATCTGTGGAACATTCATTGGTAACTGACCTGCTCCAGTAATATCCTAGTTGTAAACTTATGTAGCTACAAGCTGATAAAGTTAGACTTCTGAGAATATCAAAGAAATCTGTGGAAAGTTCATTGGTTACTGACTTGCTCCAGTAACAATTCATTGGTAAACGACTCGCTCCAGTAACATCCTGGTTGTCAACGAGGCTCCTAGCTTTGTACACATGGTGTCATGAGATTGATTGATCGCTGGCTATTATGGTTAGAACGACTGTACCGTAGAATCTACCAGTTTGTTATAAAACAATTTAGAACAAGATTGTGTTAGATCGATTTTATCATTTTCAACCAACTGCGAAGCGAAGCTGAAGGGTATATGAACCTGGTACTTCATCATAGTCATCTAGTGGTTATTATAGGTGCTTAAGATAGAGCTAGCATAGTAAATTAATGAATGAATGAATGAATGTAAACTCTTTATTGTACCAGGAAACTTAAAGATAAATACAAGATAATTAGTAAGCATGTACAATGGGCGGCCTTATCGCTAAGCAGCGTACTCTTCCAGGCAACCTTGGGATGGAGAGTGAGACCAAAATACGAAACGTTGGCTAAAGAGTCTATTTCCTCTATTTAGTCTATTTATATTATTTATATTTAAGTAAATCCTCTACTTCAAACGCTATTTCTATTCAAGGTTTCAACACAAGCAATCTTGATCTACTGACCAAGGCCCACTTGCGCCAGGCTATGTTTACACGGTTAACTCAGAGTTAGATACAACTCTGGAGTTAAATTTTTAACTCTCTGATTTGGGAGGATTAAGGTCTGTGTTCACCAATGATAATCGGAAGATTAGGCCTCTTCGTCCGTTATCTTTGACATTTAATCTATGAAAATTCTGGTCTAAGACCAGAGTTCACAAACAGATGGTTAAGTTTTAAACAGTTGTTTTGACGTTTTTGATACGAATTTTCATAGATTAAACGTCAAAGATAACGGACGAAGAGGCCTAATTTTCCGATTATCGTTGGTGAACACAGACCTTAGTCAACTAACTCTGGGTTAGTTATGTCAAAAATGTCTGAATAGAGATATTTTAGGTTATGATAAGTTAGTTGTGTTTGACTAAGCCTGAGTTAACAAACCTCGTGTTATTTACTTAAATGCAAGTTTTGGCACAAGTGGACCTTAGACTCTTGGCACTTCAGCCAACTTTTATACGGAAAGTTTGTTACTAATATAATTTCAATCAATTAATTAAAATCAATATATAAAAAAAAATTGTTTAAGATCTTGCAAGCGAATGATTATGACAAGAATCGGAGGCCTAAACTAGGCATTACGGGCCAGAATTCGAGAAAGTATGCCCTAGCTATTTAGTGTCTGCTTACAGCATGGTATTGAAATTTAAACACACGATACTCAAGGATATAAGTAAACATATTGCCGACTTCAAAGCACGAATTTATTCAAAGGTAAGGCCTGTAATAATGGTCAGCTTTTTGCAAAAACAAAAGTTCGAACCAATATTCTTGCTATCCAAATACCCATCGAAGCAGGAAGTGTGTGAGGACGTGGTGGCCGAGTGGATGAAGCCCTTGCTATGCAATCTGATGGTCGCGGGTTCGAATCCCGGTGGCAGTCATGCTTAAATGGGTTTTTTCGGTCGAAAAAATCTATGTATGCATCCCACGTTCTCGCAAAGGCGAAGGAAAATATGGTGAGGAAATCGGCATGTCGTAGAACCTAAAAGTTCGAAAACATGTGTCGAGTGCACGAAAGGAGCCTCGTCGAGGCGCACTTGAAATCCTTTCACCACACTGGTTCGAAAGAACTAGTGACACGATAAGAAGAAGGAAGTGTGTGTAGAAAAGTAGCGACGCAAGGCCTGAAGGTACGAGTACCCTACTCGCCCCTTATACCCAGATGTAGTTTATAACTAAATAAAAATCAGCTTCCGATTCACGTTTCGCTGATGTGAATTAGTGGCGGAAATAGTACGAGTTTTTCCGGGATAGAAGCAATTTTCCGTAGATATTTGCAAGACGGAAATAAAACTGTCAAAATTGTCTATTTTGTAAAACGTAGAAAGGTAAACAGTCTGTGAAAAAACTACGCTGAATTATTCACAAAACTTTTTTAAGCTCTCATTTTATAAAAGTGATAAATACCCGTATTTACAAACTATTTTAAACCATACGGTGAAATATACGTGTATTTACTATAGACATTTATATCGTCAAAGTATGCAAGTTAAAAGAAGCAAAACGGCTTTTATACAAGTGTTTGAGATAAAATAAATGTTTACCTGCGTGTTTTAATAAAACAAACCTAAGTACAATCCTAAACGATGGCTTCTGTAGAAAACTCCATTAGCTGATACCTACTTAGGTATTTAAGTAGGTTTTTTATTAAACTTCGTACTTATGAAGTCTAATAAAAAACACTTCGGTCTACTTCTTACTGTTAGTTCGCCACTTCATGACGTCTAAATGATTCGATAGTGCACAAAAGGAGCCTCTTCGAAGAGCGCACTTGAAATCCTTTCACCACACTAGTTCGAAAGAACTATAGTGACACGATAAGAAAAATAATTATTCAATATAGATAAATAGATAATATTTCTTTATTGCATAAGTTAACAATAAGCACATGAAAAAAAAACAATACTGAAGAAAAAGTACTACAATCGCTTAATAGAAAGTATCATTAAGAGCGATTTCTTCCAGGCAACCTTGAGATGAACGCGAAACATTTGAACAAAGAGAATCAATTTATGATTTGTTTGCTGAAACAGACTGATTTCTACACGGAATTGTTTTGCCAATGGCAATTCACTTTTCAATTTTTTTTCAACTTTTCACCACCCGAAAGATTTTTCACAAATCTCATTAACAAGAACAGAGCAACAGCAGCTGCTCCGACAACAGAAAAACAAGCTAAAGTTATAACAACTAAGAGTTCCACATCCAGGTATTCAGCCCAGGAGATGTTAGCCGCGGGCGCGCGCAGATGCCGCGCTCCGCCGTGACGCAGCACGTGCTCCGTCCACCACACGGCGCGCTGCAGACCTGACTGCGGCTGGTCGTGCATCAGGGTACGAAGCTTTACGATGTTTTTGCGGTAGCTGGAAAAAAACAGTGGAATAAGTCATGATCATAATGCTCACTGCCAGACAATTTGTGGATCATACTATTCAGCCCTTTTTTCTGTCCTATAGTTTTACCGGGAACAGAACCGATTCAGTTTGATCGGAACGTTGATCCGTGCTAAATGCGTTTCTATTATTCCACCGTGAACACTCTATCTCGTGCTCTTTTCCTCTCCCCTCTACCGATGATGATGATGGCCTCCACGACGTATCCGTTGACGGCGAGCCTGAATTTTAAATGGATTACCTAAGTTTTGCGTTGATCTGCGCGGATATGGCACGCAAGCCCAAATTTAGTTTTAAATGTCCTGTTGCTGGACGCAAAGAAACCTGCCCAGAAGAGTTATACGAGTTTGCATAGACAGGCTTTGGCTTTATACTGGCTTTAGGAGTCTTCTAGACGGCTTTCTATAAAGCTCGTGGCTGATTTGTGAACGGTTCAATTCCCTCCGTAGGCCTAAACATATTCTAGGCGACCCAGATGACGACATCACCGCCGCCAATCCGGTGGCGGAAATGCAGTCATCTCGCGACAGACGTAACACTCCACAATTCGCTTACCGACCGCGCCAGCGCGGTAGGAATCTCTCTTACAGGCCCTCTACATCGTTAGGTTCGATTCCTAACGGTGCCTTGGGTCAATAGTCCAATCATCCCCCTGGCAACAGTCCAAGCCGAGGTTCGACCCACCGTTGGGTACCCTTGTGCTGTTTGCCCCAACCTAAATTTTAAGGTAGAGCGCCATCTGCGCTCGCCGAGAGTCCGGTGACGCAGTAACAGCCATCTGCGGCTAACTGCATTAAACGTCCATCCGAAAAAAAAAAAAAAAAAAGTCGGGTCAATGCCAGTCAGCAGACCGCCTTTGCGCGAGCTCTGCCCACCCGTCATGTATTATATTGCAAGATTCACGCCAGCCCCGGTAGGTACAGCGATTTCGATCAAACTATATTTTTCTGTTTATTACCTGTCATTATTCAGCACAGTGTTGACAGCATTCAAAAATGTGGCTTCCGTGATTGATCCAAGGTCTAGTTTTAGTCCAATCTTAAGTCGGACGTACTGTTCCACGTTGTACCACTGGTCTCCGAGCATGGGCATGCCGACGAGGGGAACCCCAGCCGTTATGGCTTCGTCTGTTGACTGCAGACCTCCTTGGGTTATGAACAGCTTGATTTTAGGGTGCTCTGTAACAAAAATATTTTTGTGAATTCATCAGTCAATCATTTATTTGTGTAATAAGGGTTCTTAAGACTTTACTACTTAATGGTGGTGCCAACTTACATGGTGAGGTATGTTGAGGGCACAAATTGCCACTAAATTTTAAAACCTTTATTTGTTAAAAAGGTAAAGATACACAGACACAGACAGTTATTTCAAAAGCATCCAAACGTTAGAAATAAATCATGAACTAGGTCATCAATCATGAACTGGACCATCAACAATGAACTAGGTCTTCAATCATGGACTAATTGGTCATTGGTCTTATGGATCAAAAAGTCATGCAATTACTTACTGAGTAAATCAGCCTGTGGTAGCCACTTTGATATCCTGATATTGTTGGACTGTCCTGGCAATTCATCTTCGTCCCACTTCCATAAAATGTTGTATGGTAGTTTTGAAAATACTTTTACCATTATCTTAATCTTCTCCACTGGCAAACTCGCGGGTCTGACGTTAGATCCATAACTGATGTATATCACCCCATTTTTAGAGGAGCCTAGATAAGATTGAAGCGTCTGAAACAGTAATAGCTCAATGCATTTGAGCCGAGTGGATGAAGCCCTTGCGTTGCAATCTGATGGTCGCGGATTCGAATCCCGGTGGCAGTCATGCGTAAATGGGGTTTTTCGGTAGAAAAAATCTATTTATGCGTTCCACCAAAGGTTCCACGTTCTCGCAACGGCGAAGGAAAACATCGTGAGGAAACCGGCATGTCACAGGACAGAAAAAAATGTTCTATAGCATGTGACATCCACAAATCCGCATTGGGTCCGTCGTGGATTAAGACTTTCACTTTTTCACTCTCCTGCCGAGAGTTGGCCTGAGACCCAGCTGTGGGAACATTATAAGCTGATTATGCTGATGCTTATGCTATTTGAGATTAATTAATAGAGGTCAAAGTAGGTAAGATACCTATTAATTGGTACTGTCTTGTTCCGTGAAGGGGCTTCTGGTAAAAGATAAACAGTTATATTACAAAGTGGGTAAAATACGCCTCTAATTGTGGCCTAACCTTGTTACAGGCTGGTTACTATTGCTGGTAAACAAATAAACAATAAACTTAACGTAAACTTGTTTCCCATTATTTTCTTCTCTTCATCAAATGTATTGGCACTCGACAATTTTAACCTAATTTACATACTCACATCTGGCAACGGCTGCAATTTTTTCTGGTGTATACCACCAATATACTGAATACTGGGAGGGACGGGACGATTGAAGTCCCAGATCGGATGCACATTAAGAAACAACATGTCAATTTTATCTTGTAATTCATCTATTGATGGCACATCTGTTCCAAAGAGCCTCTTCATCATTTCTTCATCTTGTTTTTTTGCCTCTAACCACGTTCTTTCTAAAGAGAGATACGTATACAACTCACTTATTTTATCATACATACTCAGACTATTGAGTTTTTGTTGCAAGGTTGTTGGATAAAGAAGCGGAGGGTTAGTTGGGGCTCCCATAGCATTGAAGTTATAGCTCATTCCACTGTAAGAACTGACTTGAATAACGGACGCGTTCTTGAAGATATGTAAGAGTCCAAGTGCCGGGCGAAACCAGGCTTCTAAGATCAACAGATCGAAGTCTTTCTTCAAAACGTTCTGAAATTTTTCAGAGATTACTTGCGTTTCAAATGCTTTCGATATTTTAGGTAAAGACATTTTCAGCACTGAAACAGTATCATGTGGTTCCCCACTAATAATTCCACAGGTTAGTAAATCTTCTTTCCATGAGCCATACGAGAGATCATGCATATCAATCTCCGTAAGGTTTTCAGGTGCCTGTCCCTTGGAAAAGGCTGGGTCTGTAGTGATTATTGTGACTTGGTGTCCCCGTTTTGCAAGTTCTTGCACCAATGGCCTAAAGATCACTTGGTGGCTTATAGATGGTGATGGAACTACCGTCAAAATTCTAGCTAATTCTACCACCGTTGCACTGAAACTCAGAATCAAGTATATTATCTTCTTCATTATGTTCGTTTGTTTAAAATTGTTTACATATAACACTTTTAACTAAGTTTTATCTCATGATACGTCTACGACTGTTCACAATGGCACTTCGTAAAATGTTTGAACAGAATTCATTTTATTGATATGTTTTAAAAGTACCCACTCAAAGATATGAGCAATTATTACTACGAGTGTTTCAGAGCTTCTACACTTGTTCTATGAGCAATACTAATAACTGAATTCTTTTGATAAATTAAATAAATAGACAAAGTCCATTGCACTAGGGTTCCCTCCCTGTTCGAAATTGAATATGTTTTTTTATTAAATTAAATTGATAAAATCATCATGAATATTAATTGTCTATTATACTATTAAATACTATTATATATTATATTATGACTATTAAATACTTACTACAATTTTTTTTCTATTATTTGATTTTTCGAAAAGTTTTTTTTTTGGTTTTAGAATTTCGAATCATCTAGTGGACTCCAAAAGGGTACTTTTATAAGCCAGTTTAAAAAAAATAGGTCGCTGAAAATTGGAACCCAACCACAGTGTGCGGTAACAATATGTAGGTACCTACATATGTTAAGCTGTTTCATTATTTGTAAAAAGGTCTCGAGTAAATTTCACACAATAGGTATTAATTAATAAAAAATATGTTTAAAAGTAAATAATTTATACAATTTACTTAACTAGCTGACGCCCGCAACTTCGTTTGCGTTGCGAATTTCGAAATTCCACAACAAAATTCCTTTCTTAGTACGCCGCGCCTATACTTTTCCACGAACATACCTACCCTTGAAATTTCAAGTCCACTGGTTGGCCTCTACGTTTTCTGTCAGTCAACCAAGCCTTTTATAAATTTTGATGACATTAGGAAAACAATGGGTTTAAGAAATTCAAACAGAAAATGGAAATAAAATTATAATACAATTTTTTACCTATTCAATTACGTATGTACAACTGGTATTTTGAAAAAATTTCGAAATAAAAACACGCAATAATTGAGAAAAATGTGTGATTTTGACAATTGTTTTTGGCGTGTTTTAGGGCGCTGTTTTTCTATGTACCTGGGTATTCATTACTTTACTATTATTTATCCATTAGGTATTCCTATAACACAGAAACATTATCATCCTATTTCGTCCTACAAGTATAGGTACTAACCACACAGGTGTTTTGACTATTAAATAACGAGTCTTATATAATAATGTGTGTTTTGAGTCTGCATGTTTTATGTTTTCATAGACTAGTAAACAATACCTACTATTAACGTTATAGAGATCTTTCAGTTTAAGAATGCACGCCCCTGTACTATTACTGCCACAGAACTGATCTTGCAAATACAAACGAACGTGCATTTTTAGACTAAAAGAAAGACCTCTACCATAGTATAAAAAATCCAGTGCCCTTCAATCCGGAACACAGTAATGCTGACACACCACTGCTTTGCTGCAGAATATCTGACACTGTGTTGGTAACTATCTAAACGGCATCCTGCAGGATACTCTTTCCAATTGTCTGTAGAATCTATAGATCTACGATTTACCTTACGAGGGGAATCCTCATGTTTTTTGATTTCGTCAACCAAAAAAAGTGAAAGGTTTCATACTTTAACTTAGATTTTATACGTGTTTTAAAATTAACCCTCCTAACTTAAAAACACGTATAAAATCTAAATTAAAGTATGAAACCGTTCTTTTTAAAACTATTTTTATTTTTAAACTTTTTTTGTTAACGAAATCAAAAAACATGGACGAAACGAATAGTGTGAAGAAATTACTATAATACGGCGTGCTTTTTGAGTATTTGTCCGAAACATTTTGTATGGAATTCGGATTTGAGGTTAGATATAGCCTAGATTACGACGTTGTAGAAGAAATAATAAAACCGAAAACTAAGAAACAAGGTGACAAACATAAAAAAATAATGGATAATGAAGAAATAAACAAATGTCTTTTAGAAAGGAAGCATCTCATTAGTAAAAACCAAAAAACCAAAGAAGATAGAAGAAGAATAGCAGTCCTGAGCAAAACAATACGAGAGAGAATTAGAAAACATAAGGAACAAAACAGACAACAAATAATAGAGGACCATATTATGAAAACGGGAGGTATCAGGAAAGCGCAAAAATATTTAACAGACAAAAAGGAATGGATTCCAAAACTGAAAGATAAAACAGGATCTGACAAGAGCAAAAGACGAGAAATACTCAATATAGCTACAGATTTCTATAAATGCCTTTATAAAAAACAAAAAGATGAGGAAGAGGTCACCCTAGAGAAAGACAATGATGACATACCTGAAATATTAGTCAGAGAAGTTGAGAAAGCAATTGAAACACAGAAACGAGACAAAGCACCTGGGCCAGATAAAATATCAAATGAAATAATATTACATAATAAAACAGTGGCAGCCAAACTCCTGACGAAAATATTTAATGAGGTCATAACAACAGAAAATGTACCTTTACAGTGGACTACATCTGACATCGTGCTTCTATTCAAAAAAGGAGACAGCCTCAATATCAACAACTATAGACCTATCAGTCTCATGTCCAACATCTACAAAATATTTGCCAAAGTACTCCTACGAAGATTGACCAATGTATTCGATGAAAACCAACCAATTGAGCAGGCGGGCTTCAGAGCCGGGTATTCTGTAATTGATCATATCCATGTGGTTAAACAAATTATAGAAAAGTACAACGAGTATAACAGACCACTATACATCGCTTTTGTAGACTACAGTAAAGCTTTTGATTCGATCGAGCACAACTCAATATGGCAAGCACTGCAGGAGCAAGGTGTTCAAAGCAAATACATTAGGCTGCTAAGAAACGTTTATACAATGAGCACAGCTAAAGTTCGCTTGGAGAAAAAGGGAAACAGCATTAAAATAGAAAGGGGAGTCCGTCAAGGTGACCCTATATCACCTAAACTTTTCTCAGCAACACTAGAGCATGCATTTCGCAAACTAAACTGGGAAAACATAGGAATTCTAATAGATGGAGAGAAGCTGACACACTTGAGATTCGCCGACGATGTAGTACTTTTCTCAGAGTCGCCACACATACTAAAGACAATGCTAAAAGACTTACAGATGGAAAGTGAAAGAGTTGGCCTCACCATGAATGCTGAAAAAACTAAGCTATTAACCAATCGAGAGGAAGTGGAAACGATCATTAACAACAAGACAATATACTACCAAGAAGAATACATATACCTAGGACAAGTTATTTCCACAAGAAACATAAATGAGAGAGAGGTTGATAGACGGATAGCTAATTCATGGAAGCGGTACTGGTCACTAAAAGAGGTGATGAAAAGCAAAAATTTCAGCATCAAGCTTAAAAGGAAACTCTTTGACTCTTGTATCTTGCCAGTATTAACTTATGGTTCTCAGACCTGGGCCCTTACCATCGCTCAGATTAATAAATTGGCAATTTGTCAACGAGCCATGGAGAGGAGCATGTTAAGTATAAGAAGGAGAGACAGAATCAAAAATGATCACATTAGACACAAAACTAAAGTAACGGATGTAGTCTGGAAAATAAGATCCTTGAAGTGGAAGTGGTCTGGACACACAGTTCGTGGCACAGATAAGTGGAGCAGGAGAATCACAGTCTGGCAACCGAGAATAGGAAAAAGGAAAAGAGGAAGGCAAGTCAAGCGATGGCGAGACGATATAGAAGCTGTAGGTGGGAAACACTGGACAAGGACAGCAATGGATAGGGGCGCTTGGAAGGAGTTGGGGGAGGCCTATGCCAAGGGGCACACAGACAAACCATGCCGGTGTTTAGATAAGGATAGGGATTAGTTAGGTAATATTAATAATAATAATGAAATCTTATCTATCAATAATTACTAATTGTTAAAAAAATGTCTGAATAAAAGGCTTATTTATTTATTATTTATTTATTTATTTATAGCCTAGATTAGTGTGAAAACATAGATTAGTTCAAGATGTTCAATTAATACAAATATCCTTCAAAGTTGTTACATTAAATTTGAGAAATACTCCCATCAGTCATATTGAAGTTGGTAATTGGCAAACTTTGTGAGCAAGTAATTGATAACACAGATTATTAAAATACGAGTTGAGTGATCATTGGAAGTTCTAATACCTATGACCAGGAAAAACGGAATTTGACACAGATGGTCGAGTGGCAAGTGTATTGAACTGCTACGCCGTGTGGCGGGTACGATTCCCGCTTCAGGACAAATTTGTGTGATGAACGTGGGTATTTGTCCTGAGTTGGGGTGTTTTCAACCGATTAAAAAAAAGGAGGAAGTTATCAATTAGGTTGAATGTTTTTTAATGAGGCTTCCGTCGATTGGGACCACTAGGTTTAGGACCGCGGTCCCAATCGCCGGAACGATTAAATTTTATTATTTTTCTTCCGTCGATTGGGACCACTCTCGAAATGAATCAAAAACTCTATTATTCCAGTCAAATACAGTACAGTCAAAGGAAAAAGACTCTCTTAACTTTGTTGTTTATGAACTGATTTTAAAAGTTATTTTTTTGTTTGAGGTGGAATTCTTTTATATTTTTTTTTTGAAGAACCTAAGTTCTTCGGTTTTGGCTTCACATCAAAGGTATGTAGCCAGTGTCAAGTAATTGGAGAGATTATTTTGTCATAAGTCAGAGTCGATAAGTCAAGTCATGCCCCTGTAAAGTAGTGGTGGTTGCGACTTTACTAGAGGCTTCTATGGAGTTTTGGAGGCAACACGAAAAGTCACGTTTAACAGCATTACACTATTCACCAACACTCATACACGTTCACGAGCACTTAATGGATAAAAAACCACCGTTTTTACTCTTAAACACTCAAAGTTATACAAGTTTTGTCAATTAATTTAATGCCGCCAATGCGCCATTTTTCATGTTCCCGCTAAAACTCCTTCTTTTATATTGACCAATAGTAATTTCATCAAAATTAGTTTGGTAGTTCAGTTTTAATAACAAAATAACTAAAAAAAATATGTCGTCGAAGGAAACGGAATTGCGTGTTTTGCTTCCATGTGACTTTTCAGTAGTGTTTACGGTCACTAGAACAGTCCAATTGAAGTCGATTGTAGGTACTACTACTGGTCTAGACCTCTTTGCGGATACTTGGACGAAGATTTTGTCGGAATGTTTGAGGTTTTGTGAGCGAGATGTATGAATGTTAATTATTAATTTATTCAGTTTTATTTAATTCTTTTTAACTTTTCCAAAATTATTGTTATCAATTTAACTTAATTTTATATTCCACTTTTCTTCAATTTTTTTTTCTTCAATCTAAGCAGCCAGAGGTCGTTCTATACTACGCTTGCCTAGACGCGGTCTCCACTCAAGAACACGTTTACCCCAACGGTTGTCGGTTCTTCGGCAGATATGACCGGCCCACTGCTACTTCAGCTTGCTAATCCTCGAGCTTGAGTATCCTGTGTATGCTTCGAGAATCTAGCCAAAGGAGATGTTAATACAAAGCGTACCTTTCTGTTGGCCATATAACCTTTTTGGCCATTCACGTTAAATAAAACTATATACGCTGTATTTGATAACTGTGTGCATATTTTAAGATGGTGTGCGAGATGATTATAGTGTGCGTACCTACATGAATAAGATTTTGTTAGGCGCGTGTGCAATGCGTGTTTACCTCGTCCCCCGTAAAAAATGGTAGAAGTTTATGTTTGCAGATTCTGACAACTAAATTAGATTCTTGAAGTGTGTATGTATTTGCACAAAAAAGTAGGTATTTGAGTATTCAATCAGTTATCTGCTTCTGAAGTATCTATAATGACGAGTTCAAAAGTGGTCAATCAGTTATCTGCTTCTGAAGTTTAGTATCTAATATGACGAGTTCAAAAGTGCCTCCAAATGGTTCGTGTAAACTAATACACAGTGCTACTCGCCAGTTCGCTGGGCCTGACCTGACCATGGCTGGACACACTGTCGTGTTTATAGACAAACATAAAAAAACAACTAATTTGAGAACTTCCTCTTTTTTGCAGTCGATTGTAAAAAGTTTTTTTCTAAATTTGTTTAACCTTTACGTTTGTGTTATATTTCCACACTATTCTCCACAAAAGAAAAACCACTGCGCCTATGAAGATCAATACAGTGGCTAAAGCTAGTCCTAGTACTATCAACAGTTCCACATCCAGGTATTCAGCCCAGGAGATGTTAGCCGCGGGCGCGCGCAGATGCCGCGCTCCGCCGTGACGCAGCACGTGCTCCGTCCACCACACGGCGCGCTGCAGACCTGACTGCGGCTGGTCGTGCATCAGGGTACGAAGCTTGATGACGTTCTCTCGATAGCTGTGGAAAGAATCATGTGAGGCAAAGAATATATTATTTTCTAGTGTTTTTACCCGACTGCTTACGAAGGGAATTAAGGGAGTGTACCCGAGTGTTCTTAGATGGGTTTGAAAAATAATAATCAAAATGGCGGATTTATGGCACTAAACAGTAAGTCGTTTATATTTTTTTTTTACCAAACTTATCGAGTAGGGTATCAAAATGAAGGAAATTGAAAGGAGATTACAAATATAATAATATATTATAATATAATATATAAATTAAAAGGAAATTACAAATATAATTATTTGTAATCCCCTTCTAATTTCCTTTGTATATTATAATATACAAAGGAAATATGAGTAATATCTTTTAATTTAACTTGGAAAAATGAATTGGCAATCAATATACTATAATTATTTCAAAAGCTTGTTATAAATGTACAATCTTCCTATAATCGTATAATCTTTCTACTGTTGTGTGTGAAAGACTAACTAGAGTGATAGGGTGGGTGGGTCAGGTCAAAGAGGCTATCTTCATTTTTCAACCGACATTAAAAAAGAGGAGTTTATGAATTCGGTTTTTTTTTATGTTATGTTACCTCAGAACTTTGTTGTTTGAACCGAATTTAAAAAATATTTTTTTGTTTGAGAGGATATACTTTCAGATTCCCATACAAATTTCATCAAAATCGATTCAGTAGTTTACTTTTTATATCCAAATAACTGAAAAATATTTGTCGTCGAAGTAAACAAAATTGCGTATTTGGCTTCCCTGTGACTTTTCAGTGGTGTTTACGGTCACTAAAGCAGTCCAATTAAGGTTTTATACTTACTCTTGCTCTAGAAACTGATATTATGAATAATGCTCATTACTTGGTATTACATTTCATATTATTGGTAGTATACCTACGAACCTTTGAAATTATTACTTATCAGTTTTTTCTGCCCTTAAATATACCTTCGTATTGCAAACAGATTCAGTGGTGTTTGTATCTATCTACTGCACTAAGTACATAGATACTAAGATAAGGAAATTCTTACCTTTTATCTTCAACTACGGTTCTTATAGCTTCAAAGAAAACGTCTACAGTAAGACTTTCCATATTGAGACCTATTCCCAGTTTATGATGAACATAGTGTTCGACATTGAACCACTGGTCTCCTAAAAGGGGAATGCCGATAAGTGGTACGCCAGCAATCAATGCTTCATCGGTAGATTGTAGGCCTCCTTGTGTTATAAACAGTTTGATATTTGGATGTTCTGAAATACACACAATAACTGATGTCATTTTATCAATTTCGTCGTTAATTAATAAGTTTCGGTGAAATAATAAGCATTCATTTAAAACATGGCGATTGAGTTTCTACCTTGAGTACAGCAAGCATAAGCAAAGATACAGAGAAAAACAGTTTTACCCCATTTCCTTTGCTTATGTTAAACATATCAAAACAAAATATATATTAAAACATATCATGAGGTTGCAGTAACAAAATGACCAATCCACTTTTTTGAAATTTATACTCAATCAATTTATATCTCCAGAATGTACAAATGACCGACCGAGGTAGCTCCAAATCTAGAATCTCAGCGTTGAGGAATCAGTCAACCAGGACAGTTATTTTATTGTTACTACTCGGGCGAGTAAATATGACACCTGGCTCGAATGACGTTTGTGCAAAGCACAGCGTGGGGTCCTGTTATACTTGGTAATGATAAGGCTTCGCAATTAGAGGAAGAAGAAATACGGAGGGCGAGGCGCGGGGCAGCGGGGGAAGTATCAAGTTCCGAACGAGAGTGTCAGCCAGGTCATGTAGATTCGCCCAAGTTGTAAGTATAGATGGACATGTATTGCAATACTTACTTAGCAAATCTGATTGTGGTAGCCATTTCTCTATCTTTATATTCTTGGCATTTCCCGGAAGTTCATCTTTGTCCCATTTTAAAAGAACATCGTATGGTAATTTCGAGAGAGTTTTAACCAATATTTCTACTCTGTGTGCAGGAAGTTCTGACATCATAACGTTGGTTCCAAAACTAACGTATATAACACCATTTTTGGATGAATCTAGATATAATTTCAATTCCTGAAAATTTAATTTTTGCGCTTAATCACAATTGCCTGATGCAATTTTGTCTTAAAATAATAAAAAAAAATGTTTTTTTATTACCTTAGGTAATGTCTTCGGTGGGATCTGATGTATACCGCCAATGAAAACCACACTTGGAGGTACCGGTCTATTTAGTTCCCAAATTGGGTAAATATTCAAAAACAACATTTGAACATTATTTGCCAGTTCCTTAATATCCGGTGTGTCAGGGCCAAATAATCTCTTAGCTATTTTATTTTCTTCTTCTTCTACAGCTTTATACAGTTTCATTTTCGTGTACAATTTGTAAATTAGTTCTATCTTATCAAAAATTGTTAGATTGTACACGCGTTGTTGTATACTATCTGGGTACATCCATATAGGATTTTTTGGAGCTCCTACAATGTCAAGGTGATCTCTCATCGAACCGAATGAGCTCATTACGATAACTGGAGCTTTAAACACATGCGAAAGAGCCAACGGTATTTTAGAAATCGTTTCTGCAATAATAAGATCAAAATGGACCTTATTTTTAATAAGATTTTGGAAATCCTCAGATTTTACTTGCAGTTCTAAAGTTTCACCTATGGCTGTGAAAAATAAATTTAGTTGTACTTGCAAATCATCTTTTGTCCCTGTTGTTGTTTCTGGCCTTAGAAATTTTTCTTTCCAAAGCTTGTAGGAAATAGCATGGACGTCGATTTCAGTCAAATTTTTAGGAGCTAGACCTTTGGGGAATGCTGGATCTGTAGTCACTACTGTCAGTTCATGACCTCGTCTTACCAATTCTTGGGTCAAAGGTCGGAACACCACTTGATGGCTTATGGACGGCACTGGGACGTAAACCAGAATTTTTGCAGCTTGAAGCGTTGCGATGTTTATAACTATTAACACAAGGTCTCGGCTGTCCATCTTGGTTAGAGGATTAGTACTGAACTACTACTATTCGTATTGTTAGATTACAATGCAAAGTCACCCATTTGACGGTTATCAGATTTCATCATCTTCTGAAATTATATTGTTTTATACTAGCTGACTTCACAACTTCGTTTGCATTGCGAATTAGCTAAACTCCTTTCTTAGTACGCGCTTACACTTCTTGACGCAAAGTCTCTTCGTTCACTGGTTTTGCCTGTACGTTGTCTGTCATTTAGTCAGTCAGGACCAAGCCTTTTGTATATATTCATGATTCAGATGAGTTATGCTGATAAATATTTAAAATGTTAATGTGAATTAAAATATTACTTTCTGGATTCTTATTCTTTTATTAAAATTCGTATTATTATTTTAATAAATTCGGTAAATTTTTACTTAGTCAATTTAAATCTTCCAAAATATATGTTTGTGCGAGCGAGAAAGTGGCGCGCGGGATTCTAGGCCTTAAGGGGAATCCTCAAATCCGAATTCCATACAAAATGTTTCGTGTTTTTGAGTTGGTAGGGTTAATTTTAAAACACGTATAAAATCTAAATTAAAGTATGAAACCATTCACTTTTTTTGTTGACGAAATCAAAAAACATGGACGAAACGAATAGTGCGAAATTACTATAATACGGCGTACTTTTTGAGTATTTGTCCGAAACATTTTGTATGGAATTCGGATTTGAGGATTAGCCTTAATAGGTTTTGTAGTAAATTGCTTGATATGGTCGTGTCGGTCGTCTTAATTGAGTAAATCGAAGCAATTTAGTTGCCTGTGTATTTGCAAATAAATATAATCTAACTTTAATTGTAAGTAAATAAATACATTCTATTTATAAGTTTTTATTTCAATCCCCTAAAGATATAGAGACTTCACTTGAAAAGGAATATCAAGAAGAGCAGACACGCCGCCGCGATTTGGTCTAAGTGATAGAAGACTTTAGAATCTAAAAGATTTTTTTTTACTATAACTTGATGTAAACATCTGTATGTGATTAGCTAAAAACACATGTTTCGAACCTTAAAATTAAAATTTCAAGGTTGTTTCTTTGGACATACATTATAACAGGTAATGGATGGAAAAAAAATGTTTCTTGTGCAGATAAAGATTCTTCTCATTGTTTATTGGAATGATCATAATGATGATGTGTAAAAACCAAAAAATACGGTTATTTTGTGTTATAGTTTTTTGATTATAACGGGTATTTATCGCGCTAACCTCGTATAATCAAAAAACTATGTGTGATAATCGCGAAAGTCTACGAAAAACTATTTTGTGTTAGACCAAGCACGTTGTCGACTCCTGAGTCATAAAGACTAAAATTAAGATCTTAATTTTAATTACCAAACTAATTTTAATGTTGAATTCAACCAGTAAATTTATTGGTAATGCCCGAGATACACAAGACCAGATTTTCAAGCTAGGATAGCAAGAATGTGTAGTAAGCTAGCAAGGTAGCAACTCCGGCTTCATGTTAACAGAACTAGCTTACTTTTTCACTTTACTGCTAGCTTGCTAGCTCACTATCATGCTATACTGGCTGGCAAAAATTAGCCTCGTGTATCTCGGACATGGCTTCTCAATTTTATGGAAGAATTTAATGCCTAGATTAAAAGTACTGAGTACTCGGCCGAGACAGTAAAATGTTACTCAGCCGAGACAGTAAAAGCTTACATCACTCGCTCAGCCGAGCACTCGGTGCAATGTTAATACGTACAGACAGCGTCATAGATAAGTATCCTCCTTGCATTATAATACCCAGCTTCAAATCCCTTCAAATCACCACCGCGGCGTATGGAGAAGTTTTGCCTTTAAAAAATAGATTATATTTGTATAATCGTATGTAAGCCTAAAAATAATTTTAAGTATTACTATTTTTTGAAAGGATTTATAGCTGGGTGTCTTGTGCAATTGGGATACTTATCTCTGACGCTGTCTGTACCGAGTACTCGGCCGAGATAGTGGTCTCAGCCGAGTACTCGGTACGTGTGATATAGGCCTACATGCTATTGTTCTTAATGCCAAGACTAATCTAATAACTAGTTAAACTTATCGGAAAAGAACGCTTCATCTCAAAATTTGCACCATCAAATTCAGTAATAAGTCAACGTCACCAACAACTTGGCCCGATATTTTGGACACTTTCGTAAAGCATCAATTTCGTATTCTAAATGTGCTAAATTTTCCTTATATTTATTTAAAGAGCGCGTTCGAGTCCCGTATCAGGGCAAACATTGACTATATTTTTATTTAATTTTTTGGTAGTAACTTTTCTTATATGAGCTGGTAACACTATTCACAATTTATGTTTTTGTTTGTATTCCTTTTTCTTGTTTCTAGGTTTAATTTGATCTCTTGTTTAAAAAGTTACTTATATATGTGATCTTGCGTTGTTTAGTGTAAGTACCTATATTTCCGACACAATATAAAAATTGTTTGAGAATAAATGTAATGAAATGAAAATCATTTGTATGATGAACATCGTTGTTTATCCAAATCTGAATTATTCAAATCAAATTAATTTATTTATCAAATAATTAGGTAATACAAATTATAAACTAATTAATAGTACATTTAGCACTATTGGTTGTACACATGTAGGATACCATTACAGTAGGTAGGTGACGGTGAGGCCCAAACTAAGCTGAGAGCTTGTAACTTGGGCCTCTAAGAATATAATTAATGCAATGAATAATATGAATATTATTCATTCTCTTATCTGTTATCTGGTTCCCATAATATACATTTTTATCTGCTTAGTTTGATGGCATTGTGTGAAATGTTAAAACATTTTTGAAGTGAAAACTTCTTCAGGCGCACTAAGCAAAATATTTCCTGGGGGGGATTGGACTGGGCTACTGGGCTCCAAACGCTCGGACGTAATACTTATGTGCACACAACTTTATTTATTTAATACTAGCCTGCTTAGAAATAAAACTTTGCCATTTTGTTGGATTCATTTAATATTCCGTTAGGAACTCTGATTGTTTCTGAAACCTCAATTTTGAAGTACTAACAAAGTTATATTACATTAATTTGCTTGACATGGATTGATGTCGGCGAATGGAATAAAGCGAGACATTCACACCGAGGCATGGCTCTTCAGATTCACATACATTTCAGCAGTCGAATCCAGCGCTGGAATGCCACTGGAATACTGAGTTATAAAATTGGAAAAAGAAAAAGTGAATTATAAAAAACAAACACGTTTGAAAAATATATTTTTTCAAAATATTTATAAACAAAAAAGCTCTGAGATAACAAACTTATAAACACAAGCGAATTGAGAACTGCCTCTTTGTTTAAAGTCGGTTGAAAAAAAACCAGTAGGTATTTATGTATGTATTCTTTAAATTTTCTGGATCCTATAGATAGCAGTTTTCTAGATCCTATAGATAGCTTTGCTTAATTTGGGGCTAGAATGGAGTTGTGGGTCCAAATTTGTTTTTATAAATCGCGTCGTGAATAGGTTGCTTTATTCCGCACATTAGATAATCCTATATTACAAGATTTGATGCTCATCTGATGTGTACTGATTAATATATTCCTACAAACACGACGGTAATGGAGGTCTGGAATTACTCACTTATCAATGATGGTACATTTTCCACGTAAAATTGATTACCTTTAGCGTAACGTAGGTAGTTATATACTTAGAAGTGAGTGGCACTTATACACATCAAGGTTTTGATTACCAGGTAAAAAAGGCATTATCAGTTGCTTAGCGTGTCACTAGTTCTTTCGAAACAGTGTGGTGAAAGGATTTCAAGTGCGCCTCGAGGAGGCTCCTTTCGTGCACTCGACACATGTTTTCGAACTTTTAAGTTGTACGACATGCTGGTTTCCTCATGATTTCCTTCACCGTTGCGAGAACGTGGGATGCATGCATAGATTTTTCGACCGAAAAAACCCATTTACGCATGACTGCCACCGGGATTCGAACCCGCGACCATCAGATCGCAAGGTAAGTGCCTCATCCACTCGGCCACCACGTCCTCTATGTGTAATATCTGGTATGGTAATCATCATCATCATCATCATCAGCCAGGTAGGACCCACTGCTGGGTATAGGCCTCCTTTCGCTTTAACCAGCCTCCACGATCTTGTGCATCTCTGATCCAGGTAGTCCCCGCGACCCTTGCGACGTCGTCGACCCACCGGGCTGTTGGCCGACCCGGGTTTCTCTTTCCTATCCTTGGCCACCATTCGGTCAGAGCCTTACTCCACCGGCCATCACCGCGTCTAGCCAGGTGTCCTGCCCAACTCCATTTTAGGTCCGCAACTCGGCTACCGACGTCATAAACTTTCGTCCTACGTCTGATCTCCGTATTACGGACTCGGTCTTGAAGTTTGATGCCGAGCATGGCTCGCTCCATGGCCCGTTGTGCAACTCTTACACGGTGCACAGTTTCCTTAGTGAGCGTCCATCTCTCGGCACCATATGTCATTGTTGGTAAGACACACTGGTTAAAGAGACGTGTCTTCAAGCACTGTGGGATCTTTTTCGACCGAAGGACATCTTCCAACTTGCCAAAAGCAGCCCATCCAAGTTGGATTCTTCTAGAAATCTCCTTGTTAGGATGCTCTTTACCAAAAGATAGAACATGCCCAAGATAAACATGTTGTTTGACCACCTCTAACGTTTCACCTCCAACCGTAACAGATGGCTGTGAACCGCCAAAGGCACTCAACATAACCTTCGTCTTTGACATGTTCATCCTTAGGCCCACTTCTAAAGACGCATCATATAGATCTTTAAGCATGCTTTCGAGATCTCTAGGGCTTCTAGCAAACAACACTAAGTCATCCGCAAACCTTAGGTGCGAAAGGTAGACGCCGTTGATGTTTATTCCAAATCGGTCCCATGCAAGCTTTTTTACCACGTCTTCCAGGACGGCAGTAAAGAGCTTGGGTGATATGGTGTCACCTTGTCGCACCCCCCTTTTGATGTTGATAGGTTTGGTTAGTGTATGCAGTCTGACTTGCATGGTTGCCGTATCATATAGCTCCCGGAGCACATCCACGTATTGAGCGTCGATCTGGCAGCGATGGAGAGAGTTAAACACAGCCCAGTGCTCGACACTGTCGAATGCTTTCTCGTAATCGACGAAAGCTAAGCACAAGGGCTGGTTGTACTCGGAACTCTTCTCCATCAACTGCTTCACGGTGTGGATATGGTCTATGGTGGAATAGCCACTCCGGAAACCAGCTTGTTCTACGGGTTGGCATTCGTCCATTTGTCTTGTGAGGCGGTTGCAGAGAACTTTGGCAAATAGTTTATAGATTTGCGAAAGGAGGCTTATAGGTCGGTAGTTACTGAGTTTGGAGCAGTCCCCCTTTTTATGTAAAATTGATACTATTGCATTTTTCCAGACTTCAGGTGCTTTGCTCTCAATAAGCACACTGTTAAAAAGTTTAATGAGAACCTTCAGTACTGGTTGACCACCAGCTCGTAGCAATTCAACCGTGATCCCATCATCACCAGGTGACTTATCGTCTTTCATTTGGGAAAGAGCTTTTTCCACCTCGCACGATAAAATTGGAGGGAGATGTTCTGCTGAGCGTTGTTCTGTGGGCGGCGCTCTTGGGTCATTCACTGGTGTTGTTGGTGTCGCTGTGGTTGTAGCGTAGAGATTCCCATAAAATCTTTCAACAATTTCCAACATGAAATCTCTATCAGTCTGAAGCTGTCCGTGTTCGTCTGTTAATTTAACTATTTGTGGCCTACTTTTATTTATTTTATGTCTGAAAACTTTTGGTCCTCTATGTCTTTCAATAGTCTCTGTTATAATTTTTGTATTATGTTTTCTTACGTCTCTCTTAATTGATTTTGAAATTTGCCGGTTTGTTTTCTCTATTACTCTCTGGTCGTCAATAGTATGATGTTTCAACTTTCTCCTATCTTCAATTAAAGTTAAAGTTTCAAGGGACAATTTCTTTTCCTTTTTTAGGACTCCACCAAGATGTTTGTGTGTGGTTTCAGTGATTGCCTTGCACAGTTTTGCGTTTAGTTGATTGACGTCTAAATTTAATTCCTCTAGACCCGCAAATCGATTGTTCAAATCTATTTCAAACTCTTTTTGAACGAACGCTATGGACTGTTTTTCAAACCTACGATGTGATCTTATCATCTTCGTCCTTTCTTTCTTGAAATCAAATTTATACGTCGCACGAACTAAGCGATGGTCGCTTCCAGTCTTAAAGCGAGCGAGGACAGAGACATCAGTGACTATATGTTTATGAGAGCTAATTATATAGTCCACCTCGTTTTTGGTCTTACCATCAGGGCTCGCCCAAGTCCACTTCCTCGAAGTCCGCTTTTTGAAGAAGGTATTCATAGCAAATAATCTTTTCTGTTGGAGGAAGTTGACTAGTTCTTGCCCTCTCTTGTTTCGTGCGCCAAGGCCATAATTACCGATAGACTTCTCATCTATAAGATGTTGACCAACTCTAGCATTAAAATCACCCATTATGGTGGTGAAGTTGGATGGTTTTTCTGCAAGAGCCTTTTCGATGTCTTCATAAAAAGACTCAACCTCTTCGTCTGGATGTGCAGATGTGGGAGCGTACACCTGTATGATCTTCAAGGTATATTTATCATTTAGTTTGATGTTTACGAAACAGACGCGCGTGGAGATGCTTGTAAAGTTTTGGATTTTGGAGGCAATTGCCTTATGCACGAGAAATCCAACTCCACCGTAGGATGAGTCTTCGTGGCCTTTGTAAAAGAATAGATGGCCAGATGTTAATTTTATGAGGTCTTCACCTTTGCGTCGAACTTCTGAGAGGCCTATCAAGTCCCATTTAATGGATTCTGTCTCAGTTTCAAATTCGGATAATCGGTCGTCCGTGCGCAACGTCCTGGCGTTGTAACACGCCAGGGTCAGGGTCGTTGGGTTGTGGCAGCTGGGACTCTTCCAGAGATTCTTAGCACCCTCTGCCCCGCCGGAACCGGAGCCGCTGCCAGAACTCGGAATAGCGGGGCTGCTGGGAACTGAGGGCCGGGGCTGTTTGTCGTGATTCATAAGCGAAAGGGTTTTGGCCTTAAAACGCCACGCCGGCCAGTGCGTCTTGGCGAGTTGTCGTCAGAGCCTCGTTCGTCTGTCAGCAGGGGGTACCGCGTGCAGGTGAGGTTGACTTGAGTGACTAGGTGTTGTGTCACCCCTTACCCCCAGGTATGGTAATAAAACTTTGTTAATGTACTACATTGTGATTCTATAAGTACTTTAATACTTCTCTGATTCATAACATATTTATGCCAACTTGCATTAAACTGCCAAAGTTCTTAAGCAATTACTTACTCGCTTTGCAGTTCTTAACGGTCCAGATTCAGACGGTTAAGATCTGTCAAGCGAGTAAAGCAATTGCTTAGGAACTTAGACAGTTTGGTGCAAGTAGTCATTAGTTAAATTAAATACGTAAGTATTCAGAATTCGTCTAATTTTGTTTAATCTTTATCTTTGTGCTATACCTCCTCACTGTTCTCCACAAAAGAAAAACCACTACAGCTATGAAGATCAATACAGAGGCTAAACCTAGTCCTAGTACTATCAACAGTTCCACATCCAGGTATTCAGCCCAGGAGATGTTAGCCGCGGGCGCGCGCAGATGCCGCGCTCCGCCGTGACGCAGCACGTGCTCCGTCCACCACACGGCGCGCTGCAGACCTGACTGCGGCTGGTCGTGCATTATGCTGCGGAATTTGGCTATGTTCTGACGATAACTGGAAAAAAAAAAGTCCAGAGTCTTGTGTCAGTTATTGTGATTCGTTTTCTAAAGGACTATAAGGCCGTAGATGGCAATGACTGCGACACCGGCTATTTGGCAAACGCCGAGGGCGCGCGAACTTACAAAGCTAGTTTAAACTCCGGTAAATTTAGCTCTAAGGTAAGGTTGCCATAATTTGTACAGAGCTGAAAATTAGTATGAATGTTGAGGACACTATTATTAATGAACTATGAAAAGTCCCAAAAATCCCACATGAGCAAAAAAAGTCATAAATCGGTTTTTCACGATTTATCGCCTGAGGACTTTTCGTACCAATTTTCTGCTCTGTCCGAATTATTGCAAGTTCGAATGACAATTGACCGGATTATGGCAACGAGCACAAGTGTTTCTAGGTTTTGGCCAAAGTTGACAGCACCAACATAGTTCAATTGAAAAGAGCCCTACACTATGTAATAATATTACTTATTCTTTGCCCACACGGGAAGTCGAGGCAGGCGAGTTTGCGATTGGTAGGTAGCAGGTTCAAGCCCCATAGTGAACGAAAATTTTGAAAACAAAAAGCATTGGGATAAGGCACGAAAGCGTGGGTTATCGCTTATGCAAATACAAACTACTACTTCCATAAGATTCTACACCGAAACTACACGAATTAAGTTTATTTTTTTTGGACTTTCTATACCTCTTACCCTCATGATGGATTCTCCTCAATCTGGCACAAGGAATAAGGCTTGCTTTAGAAAGAGGCAATGCAGCTGGTCTCTACATCACACTGCCATCAGGTATAGAGTTTGACCAGTTGAGCTACCAACACAACGTTTGCAACGGTCTATGGTTCCTAGTAGTTACCTTATGATTCAATAAATTAATATTCTTCGGATTTGACTTGTATAAGGTACATCAGAGTTAGAATAGAATAGAAAAAAAAATGAGTTACGGTTAGATGCCCCAAAAAGATAGTGCCCTATTTCCTAAAAACTTTAATTTTCGAAAATCAAATGAAAGTAATAATAAGTAAAGTAATAAGTCAAACTTTGACGACACGGATGGTCGAATGGTAAGTGTATTGGGCTGCCACGCCCGGTGTCGCGGGTTCGATTCCCGCACAGGACAAACATTTGTGTGATGAACATCAGGTGTTTGTCCTGAGTCTGGGTGTTTTCTATGTATTCTATGTATGTATTTACAAAAAAAAAGTATTTAAGTAATCTATCAGCATCTAGTTCCCATAGTACAAGCTCTGCTTAGTTTGGGGCTAGATGGTGTTGTGTGAAATGTCCAAAATATTTATTTATTTTTATTTATTTAAACTTTACTTATTATTCCAGGATATGATTTTCGAAAGAAGGGTTTTTACGAAAACTTTTACAACTACTTTTATCCTTTTGGGGCATCTAACCCTATTTTACCTCACCTCTCATCTCCAATGATAGATTCAATAGCATCTTTCAGCTCCGCTTCAGTTAGCGTACCCATCTCAAGTTTCCGTCCTATCTGGTACTTCACATATTTATCAGCATTGTACCACTGGTCTCCCAGAAGAGGTAATGCTAGAAGAGGTACTCCTGCGTTTATGGACTCGTCCGTGGATTGTAGACCTCCTTGGGTGATGAAGAGTTTGATTTTTGGATGGCCTGGAAGGAATAAATAATTTAGTGCTGTAAAACGTGTCTTTTCGTGTTGCCTCCAAAACTCCATAGAAGCCTCTAGTGAAACCGCCACCACCACCACTTTACAGAGGGACATGACTTGACTTTGATAATAATAATAAATATTTCACACAACGCCCTCTAGCCCCTAATAAATAACCTTATTTTATCCTTTTTTTGTAAATACATAGAATACAAATGCAAATGTTTGTCGGGAATCGAACCCGCGACACCAGCGTCGCAGTCCAACACTCTTGCCACTCAACCATTCGTGTCGTCGTAATAGACGTTATACATATTTAATACTCGAAATTAGAAATTCATTCACTTTTTCAATTTTGACTGTACTTGTGTCTTTTCTTTTATGATTTGTATTCTAATATGTTTGTGTGTACAATAAAGAATTAAAGAATTACTTATCCTACAAACTACAAAGTAGGGTATAGATAGATAGATGCACACTTTATTGCACACCAAAAAGAACAAAGAAAAATAAACCAATAGAAAAAGTATTATAAAGTAAACTTACGCAATAGATCAGATTGAGGCAGCCATTTAGCTATGCGTATATTATTAGTTTTTCCTGGTAGTTCGTCCTTATCCCACTTCCAGATAACATCGTAGGGCAGTTGAGAGAAAACCTTCACGAGGATTTGGATCTTCTCCGGTGGAAGTGATGAAGGGATTGCATTGGTTCCAAAGCTGATATATATGACTCCGTGTTTGGAAGAATCGATAAATGTCTTCAAATCCTTGAATAAATACATTTGTTTAAAGTTCAAAGGGTAAAATTGGGTTAGATGCCCTAAAACCTAAAGGGATACATGCCCCTTTTCCTAAAACCTAACACGTGCTTAACGATGAAGGAAATATCGTGAGGAAACCGGCATGTCATAGAACCTAAAAAGTTCGAAAACATGTGTCAGGTGCACGAAAGGAGCCTCTTGGAGGTGCACTTGAAATCCTTTCACTACACTGGTTCGAAAGAACAAGTGACACGATAAAAAAGTAGAGATATATTTTCTGTGCAAAACTGAAAAATATCATTTTCATTTAGTACCTAATTACTGAGGTTTGTCTAGGTCATTAGTTCTCTGAACTCAAATTAAGGTTTGTTTAGTTTCGTTTTCATACTAATATGGTATGTTTGTCCACAAATATTTGGAGATCGGGAAATTCGTTTAAGTGAACATGGGTTTGTTTACTAAATTATTTGTCAACAAAACTGCGTTATTTATGGCACAGATAACTACTGTCTACAGTCAAACTATTTTAATAATAATTAAAGGTTTCTTTAATAAATAAATAAATAATAAATAACACAATTGACATTTCACACAACAAAATATAGCCCTAAGAAAGCTTGTATGATGGGATGGAAACTAAGATAACTGATAGAATACTTAAAATACCTACTTTTGTTGTTTTAAATACATACATAGAAAACACTTAGACTCAAGACGAACACGGATATTGGTCTAAAAAAATATTTTTCCTCAGCGGGAATTGAACCCGCGACCCCGGCACGGCAGTATAACACAATTACCACTCGACCATCCGTGAGTACGTTGAACTAAGGAAACACCAGTTTAATGCATACTTGCACCAAACTGTCAAAGTCCCTAAGCAATTACTTTTTTCGCTTGGTAGTTCTTAACAGTCCAGATTCTGACCGTTAAGAACTGACAAGCAAATAAAGTAATTACTTAAGAACTTTGAAAGTTTGGTACAAGTCAGCATACGAGTCAGAAATATTATCAAGTGTGACACTTTATTCCCATCGAATATGCCACCGCTGGGCTTATTCGATGGGAATAAAGTGTCACATATAACATAAAAATAATAACATACCTTTGGTAACTCCTTTACTGGTTTCTGATGAATACCACCCATATACACAATGCTGGGAGGCGCTGGCCTGTTATCATCCCACAATCTATGACAGTTCAAGAACAACATATCAACATTCTCCTTCAGATCACTTAACGGAGGAAAATCCGCTCCAAAGTAGCCCTTCAACATCTCATTTTCAATTTCCTCTAACTCATTAAAATAGAAATACGCCACTTTATAGTACCTGTATAGTTCCCAAACCTTTTCATACAAAGTGAGGTTGTACGACTTCTGTCGAATCACTCCTGGGTATAAAATTGGGTGTACTGGTGCACCCATCACTTCGTAGTTTCCAAAAACTGCTCCAAATGAACTCACTTGTATCAAAGGTACTTTGAAAACGTGACTTAGAGCTAGCGCAGATCGGACACACGCTTCAGTCATGAGCAAATCAAATTCTCCATGCTTGAGGATATGTTTCACTTCATCAGTCTCCAATTGTATCATGAATATTTTCGCTATTATGGAAAATCCTACTTTCATCTGCTCTTCCCAATCATCGTTGCTGCCCGTCGATATCGATACTAAATCGTTCCACGCTGTGTACGAAACATCATGTATTTCTATTTCTGTTAGATTCTGCGGTGTTTTTCCTCTAGGATAAGACGCGTCTGTTGTCACAAGCACAATTTCGTGTCCACGTTTTAGAAGCTCCTGTATTATTGGCCGGAACACTACTTGGTGCGAGATGGAAGGAGTAGGGAAAAATGCTAAGATTTTAGCTGATTCTACACTGAGGCAGAAAAGGAGTAAAATGAAGTGTAATTGCATGATTGCACTGATCGAATGACGCTGCTAAAATGATCCTATCCTTATATAAACGCAGATGTTGTCTTGCGTAGTACATACATATATGTATTATTATAATATTAGTAGGATTCATTCACAAACAAGATTTAAATCTAATCTCTGGTTGAAAGTATTTAGTGGAAAATGGAAACAGGTATTTTTGTAATGTTTATCTTACATTTGACCATCAAAGTTCGTGTTTTTGTAAGTAACAATGCAATTTGTAAATAAATACAATAACAATATTAGTCAGTCATTCATGATATTGACCCCAAAGTCAGTCAGTCAGTGATAATTATGTACTGATAAGATCACTTTTTAGTCTTATCAAAAAAATATTTTAATAATCTATCGGCTTATGCTCTAGTGGATGCGCCCGTATTTCAGACGTACATATTACACTGCACCAGGTTCCACATAAATAAATAGGCATTTTTTTTTCGAATTATTCCTTACTAGCTGGTGCCCACGACTTTGTCTGCGCAGGTATCTTTATAAATTGTAGCCTATGTGTTATTCTGATGTATATGCTATATTATTGTAAAGTTTCATTAAAATCCATTCAGTAGTTTTTACGTGAAAGAGTAACAAACATCCATCCATCCATCCATCCATCCATCCATCCATCCTTACAAACTTTCGCGTTTATAATATTAGTAGGATTCCAATTAGTTCTGTGGTTTAGACAAGATGAGTTTCATACATCTTGCAGGAGTAAGTAGAGTACTTCGGATTTGAACCATTTCATTTATTTTTTATTACCTTTCCTTGTATTATCAGGATTTAAAAAGTCTGGCCGTCGAATACCAAAAAAATCAATTGAAAAAAATTTAAGTAAACTAACTCTACCTATGATTGTATATGTATAAAAAAGAAAGAAAAATATTTTTATTATCCAGTAATAAAACTAGACAATACAAAATTAATTTATAATTACTTATATATAACTTATATTATAGGTAGGTATAAAGATATGCTATTGACCTAGATTAAATTACCTACCAAGAGCACTTTACTTCAATCACTAAAGAGCACTTTATTGATTGATAAAAAATAAAAGCGAATCAATATTCAAATAATAATAATAATAATAGTAAAATTTTGTAAAAAAATTGATATGTATTTTAGAGTAACTATACAATAAGTTTTTGATTATATATAAAATGAATACAGACGAGATAATAATAATAATCAATACTCAATATTTTATTTGCATTGTATGTTGTACATTGTACATATCTATGACTAACTGACGCCCATAACTTCGTTTAATTCCTGTCTTAGTACGCGTATACACTTCTTAACGATTATACTCTCGAAATTTCAAGTCTCTATACGTCCGGTGGTTCGGCCTGTACGTGTCAGTCAGTCAGCACTAAGTCTTTTATATATATTGATACCTGATCTAAAAAGGTTCGCCTATTCGATTCCATTCACATTCCGAAAAGCTCCAAAACGGTACTAAAAGAGTAAACTGCTGTTTGAGATCAACTCCAGGTATTCCTTCATTTAAATTGGAGTTCGGATCGGGAAAGTTACGCTATCGTGACATTGATGACGTCAGATCCGGGATTTATACGTCGCACTTTCGACAGTTATCTGAATTACGTGGAATTTGGCTTTGCAAAGAATGAATGAATGATTTAGTCTGATTCTGAGAGGACAGTTGACTGAATATTTTTTATAATTTTTACTATAATTCCATAAAACATGTGTAGTGTCGCGGACCCACCACGCGGATAATGCACCTACGGTCAGAGCACTCGCGCTCATCAATGAATTTGCACCAGCAACCAGCATGTCGATATATTTAATGATAAAATTAGAAATATTTTCCAGGTTTTATTAGTTTTTTAAGTTTTAGTTTAAGGTAGTAAGTGTTTTGGTTAAGAACTGTAAGCTTCTATCTTTTTAAATAAATACAAATAGTAAATAGCTTGACCACAAATACGATAAATTACTGTGTGTAGCCAAACGCGAAGAATAACAATTTTTATAAAAAAAAATTGGTTGTCTGTATGTAAAGTTGGTTTACGGACGATAGTTAAACGTAACTACCAGCGTAACGGGACAATGAGCGTTACCGGACAATGACGTCAACGTTTTCATGCATGCAGCCGGCGTTCATCGATTTATTAGACGTAGTCACGTCAAAAAAGTGATTATGGGAAGACCAATAGTCTATGACCTGTTCTAGTTATTTAACTAACGGTAGGTATTAATTACTTTTATAAATTTTACTTTAATTTCTAGTCTCTAGTCCAACTAAAGTTTGCCTGGAAGATTTTGTTTTTCGTGATAAGACCACCAATTGTCTAATATTTTGTAGCATAGTTTTTGTTCATTTTGGTGGTGTGCAATATAGAATAATTATGTGTTACAAATGCAAAAAAAATGTGGATGGATGGGCGTGTTGCTCAATCAAGCCAAAACTACTTAACCGATCGGGCTGAATTTCGGTTTGGATATAGTTTACGAGCTAATAAAGAAGTAAGCTGATTAGGCTTTCTTTGACAGAACTAGTCAAAAACCATAAAAACCATGTATTTAAACATAACTTTATTCCGTAATCAAATCATAATTCAAGTGCTAAGATTGCAAGAATCTCACAAGGTTCTTCAGTCTCAAGAAGGTAATACTATCGTCCACCCAGGTTCTTAGTGCCGAGACCTTCGCGTAGACTCCTGGGTAGTCGGGTCTTGCGCATCCGAGACCCCAAGAAACCACCCCAGCAAGTTTGTTATTGTAAACTAATGGACCTCCACTGTCACCCTGGAAAAAGAAAAAAGGATTTAGCTGAACATCTTTATGTGAACATCGTATATACCTACATAGATGAATAACGGTGTTCCTATAGAACAAGATGGACAGTACCGATCCAAAATGGATGCGGTATATAGGACCGAAAATTTTCAGACACCCTGTCAATAAAAATGAAATATCTCTATTTTCAAATAATGTTTGTTACTTTTACGATGTAGTTTTATTGACAATGAAAAAGCCTAGTAGTTTTAAAATTTAAAAGTTATTTAGCTATTACTTCACATTTTCGAAAATTAGCATTGGACCAAAATGTACTAGAAGTTAGCCAATGTGGCTCCCTTTTCTTGGTCGCATTTTTAATGTACCTACTACATTGTGTTGTTTTACTTTAATACTTCTATGCATATATAATTTACAGTCTACAGGTCGTATATACGAATCGTATATCGTATGTCACAGTCGAAATTCATTGCCGGTCAAAACCAATATAGACCGCGAAAAGCAGTCAAAATCGATATTGACCAGTGGAACAGTGGACTACTTGGTACCTGACAAGCGTCCTTTCCTCCTTCAGGCACTCCCGCGCACAGCATCGTCGGCGAAATGCGGTATATGGATTTGTAAGCAGAATCACATACATTCTCGTTCACTTTAGGGACCAGAACTTTTTGGAGAGTTGGAGGGTAGCCGCCTTCTTCCTGAAAAATGAAACCTCATTCTATAGTAGGTTGAAAAAAACATCAGTTTTATTAAACGAGTAGTTACAGTATAAGATACCTTTGGGAGGCATACCCTGCAGGATACCGTCTAGATGAATACCAACACAATGCCAGATATTCTGACGCGAAACAGTAATGTGTAAGCATTACTGTGTTCCAGTTGAAACGGCACTATAGCTAGTGAAATTACTGAGCTTTCGAGAATGACCATCAAAATGTCAGCTATAGCAGTGTTGCACCCACAGATATATGTAGATCTATGGCTTATGGAATCACAATCCTGTTCTATCAAGTGATCTCTTACTATCAAGAGAGTGCTTATTTATTCCCGCTTATTAGTCCCGCCACTTTTTTTAAAAAAAAGCATCCTTAATAGAATATTTTTCTTCAGCAATCTTGGTCAGTACTACTCGAGCGAATCAACATGACACCTGGCTTACACGTGGCTCGAAACTTGATGCCGCTGCCCCGCGCGGCGCCCTCCTTGTTTCTTCTTCCTCTAATTGCGAAGCCTTATCATTACTTATCATTACCAAGTATTACAGGACCTCTTCTCTATCAAGATTATCCAATTCCACGCTGTATTTTCCACAAACGTCATTCGAGCCAGGTGTCATGTTCATTCGCCCGACGAGTAGAAGGTAAGGTCAGATAAGGACCCAAAGATTTTAATTCTTAACAGATTTTAATTCTTAACGAGAAATGTAGATTCCACGTGCCATGTTTTTTCTTTTGCTCTATCTCGCTTCTTTTGAGTGTGTGAGTTTGTTGTGATTTATTATTATGCTTGTTATGGAATAAATGAATTATGAATTAATTATGAATTCATAATTCATTTAATAATTTTAATTTTACTAGATATAGCTGTTTATATGGTTTTAGAATGCGTTGTCACTAGTTATGAGCTATCCTGAAAGTTTCAGCCGGAACAATAGACTGAGCAGCAGACAAATAGACACTGTGATAGTAACAGTAATTATTTCGAACCAGTGTGGTGAAAGGATTTCAAGTGCGCCTTGAAGAGGCTCCTTTCTTGAACTACTTATAAAAACCGTACCTTATTAAATATACTCCTCATTGGAACTACTCAATAGCTCTTACTAAATAAAGTAAATTAGACTATTCTGCTAACCTATAGTTATTTGATTGTAACGGGTATTTATCGCGCTCACCTCGTTTTTGTTCCCGACGTTTCGACTGTATTGCAACAGCCGTGGTCACGGGCTGACGAAACATCGGGACCCAAAAACGAAAAGAGCGCGATAAATACCCTTGTGTTCCGGGTTCGATCCCCGGCCGGGGCAAATATTTGTGACGAACACAAATGTTTGTTCTCGGGTCTTGGATGTTGTGATGTCTTGTATGTGTCCATGCCACCTGCGACACAGGGAATCCTAGTGCAGGGGTGTGAGTGTGTGAATGTTTGTTTGAATTTTGTTTGAATACCCGTTACAATCAAATAACTATATTCTACTAACCGCCATGTTACCCCATCCAGTGACAACCGTCATCGCCCCATCAGCAATCTCTTCACCAGCCGCCGTCATCGTCACTGGTTTTATAGCTTCTCCGAACTTCAAAGGCCAGGAGAGCCATAGAACAGCGATGTCACTGTCCATCTCTGTGTAGCTGAAATCTGGGTGGAATATCATATCGCCGATGGGGGCTACCACTCCACCTTGAAAGCTGGATGAGGAACCAGCTCGGACTTGGAAGTCTGATGGTTTTGCTCTGAAAGAAATATAGGGGTCAATTGGTATGTATTTAGTTTCTGTGTGAATATGATAAAGGGGAGTGTTTTACAGCCTGCGTACATTGGCGTACGGTAGGGCAAAGGATTTTATTTATCAATTGAATTGAATACTTATTCAATGGATTATGTTTCCTTATGTACATTTAAGAAATACATGGGTAATTTTTTTTGTATTTAGTTTTTGTGTGAATATGTTAGAGGGAAGATTTATGGCCTGCGTACTTTGGCGTACGGTAGGGCAGAGGATTTTAAATTTATCAATTGAATTGAATACTTATTCAATGGATTTTGTTTACCTTATTTACATTGGATAAGTATTAAACATTCACAATAAATGATAGGATCCTTGATAAATGAATTTAATACCTATCGATTGGAATATATTGTACCTAATTTCCATTGGATAAGTATTTAATTCAATTGATCAATTTAAAATCCTATGTCGTACCGACACGCTTATGAGCGCTAGCCAGTGCAAATGGGTGGTTAGTAAGGCAAACACCCCGAAATAAGTAGATCATTGAGTCGAAATTTAGTAAGTTAATACTTAAAGTTTTTACTCACAACTCTATTATTATTTTATTGTTAAAAAGTTATGAAAAGAGGTGCACTTTTGATGGTAAAAGATCACACCTTTCGTATCTGGAACCGCGCTGTACAGGACTTTTAAAAAAATGTATGAGATGAAATTATAAACTATAATATAAAAATTCACACACTCACACCCCTGCACTAGGATTCCCTGTGTCGCAAGTGGCATGGACACATACAAGACATCACAACATCCAAGACCCGAGAACAAACTTTTGCTTTCGTCACACAAATATTTGCCCCGGCCGGGGATCGAACCCGGAACACAAAGCTTCGTAGGCAGGGTCACTACCAATTAAGCCACGGTGTCGTCCACACACAAAGGCTAGTGCAACACTGCTACGATGCTCAGACATATCACTTAGTAATTTCACTAGCTACAGAGCCCTACATGTGCAAGAATGCGCTTTGGGCAAGAACAATTACTGGCACTGTGATAATAACTTGATATAATCTAGCTAGACGAAATCCGCCCAAACGGTAGACATTATTTCTGTGTCGAATCTCAATGTTTCTAGCAATATTCCTAGTATAGGGCGTTAATTTTATTTTATTATTATAATTTGTATCATAAATGTTCATGAAATATGCCATGTTTATGGCCTAGGCTAGGGAAAGCCGTCTCTATATTTATGTCTGTTTCGGAAACCTTTATTATCTAGGACCAGCTATACATTTTCCACCTAGGTACACATAAATGGCCAAGGTTGTTGCCCGTAATAATTATTGGCCGGTCAATGACCTTTGCCGGAGATACAATCAGTATGAAAACTGAAAAATACTGAATACACACTTTTGAAATTTAATTGGGTGCATCATACCTACGACCCACAATAATTATTATCATTTCACATGTCAAGACTAATTTTTTAAATTTTATTTCGATTTACAGTCATATTTATTGATCTTTCAAGGCCCACTCAAGACTTCGAGTCCCTCTTGAGCATTTCTTCAGAAATTTAACCCAGTATTCGACTTGCTTAAAACCATTTTTTTATTTTTTTCTTATTGACCCATGTTAACTTTATTTATTTAATTTAAAAAAGTGTTCTAAGGCACACTCTACACTGGACAAACCACTGCTATTCTCATAATTGTTTCTTATATAGAAAATAATTGAGCCCTTAGGAACCTAGAGTCGTTTATCCGTCGTCGCTTCTACCAGATAAAAATTAAAGGTTAGATATTTTAATGTATTTTACAGTAAAAATCACCTCTATACACATACAACAAAGTAATAATCTTGCGTTAAATTGAAGTTCTAACGTAGATTCTCATACAAAAAGTTACATATAATTTTGGAGTTTCTCAGAACTTTTTTCATCGTCTGTATTAAACGCTAAAATGGAATGGGCTGCCTCCGCTCTGCTTAATTTACCTTACAGAAAGTACATTCAATATCAGAATCCCTTGTGTAACTTATTTCTTATTCGGGTGTTGACCTTACTGTGAAATATCTCACGACCTATGATTACAGTTCTAATTAATTTCATGATTCCTAGGGGCCTTGCGATCCATTAAATTGAACTGAACTTAGCTGCAAATCTACAAATGCTTTTAATGGTTTAGGACTTCATAAATATTTAGGTTTGACTTATCTATACTATATACAGGGTGTGTCGCAATGAGTGGATAATCCTTCAGGTGCAGGTGGGGGACTTCAGGACTGATCAGAAAATGAAAATATGTACCCAGTAAAAATCCCACGGATTTCGAGTTACTCGACGTTTTTGAAACTTCCATTTGTTTTCAAAGATCACAAATCTAGAAATTTTCTTATTTTTTTTTGTTAGAACATTCCTGGATAACTGCTATCGAATGGTATTTATGGTTTTTGTGCCACAGATACGGTTTCTTTTATACAGCATTATTTTGTAAAGAAAATGTGCTTTGCTCATATTTTCCAAAAGTTTCATCTCCTGTGGTTTAAAAAAATGTAAAGTGACTTGAGTGATCAACTTGTGAAAAACTTGCCTACTTCATTGGCATTCCGAAATGGTATAGCACTTGGTGTTTCCAGCTAACAATTCAACGAAATTTCCTGTTTAGTTTGATAGTGCAACACAGGACTTTACACGATGTCTCTACGAACGATAGTTCCCCCGCAAGTGTGTCGTCCCCGGTACATCACTGACACTTGGTATGGTGGCTCTGTGATGTCTATTTTGTTTATCAAAAATATGTAAATCCTCTCATTGCTTACCCAATAACACAATGTGCAGCTGTGATGACTATGTCTCAACGAACGATAGTTCCCCCGCAAGTGTGTCGTCCCCGGTACATCACTGACACTTGGTATGGTGGCTCTGTGATGTCTATTTTGTTTATCGAAAATATGTAAATCCTCTCATTGCTTACCCAATAACACAATGTGCAGCTATGATGACTATGTCTCTACGAACGATAGTTCCCCCGCAAGTGTGTTGTCCCCGGTACATCACTGACACTTGGTATGGTGGCTCTGTGATGTCTATTTTGTTTATCGAAAATATGTAAATCCTCTCATTGCTTACCCAATAACACAATGTGCAGCTGTGATGACTATGTCTCTACGAACGATAGTTCCCCCGCAAGTGTGTCGTCCCCGGTACATCACTGACACTTGGTATGGTGGCTCTGTGATGTCTATATTGTTTATCGAAAATATGTAAATCCTCTCATTGCTTACCCAATAACACAATGTGCAGCTGTGATGACTATGTCTCTACTAACGATTGTTCCCCCGCAAGTGTGTCGTCCCCGGTACATCACTGACACTTGGTATGGTGCATCTGTGATGTTTATGTCGTCTCCTCCCACGATTCGGTCTTTGGGTGGTGTTGGGGATGTTCCTGAAGAAGAAATTAACCACTTGAAATTTTGCTTTGTTCCCATGCCTGGGATTATATTTTTTAGCGTGAATGTAAGTTTTACTTTTAGGCGCAACTTGTACGCTAAACGGCTTGATTTATTTAGACAAATGTCGTGACACTAAATAAGAGTGTGTCATGAAATCCAACACGGCGGTTATAAGCTGCCATATTTTTACTGTGCAAACATAACAGTAATATTCTATTATATTGGCTTTTACACCAGACATTTACAAACGATCTATTAGGTAGCTAAACTACTCCAACTCGATACCAGATGGCAACGTTATAATAATAAAAATAAATACCGTTGTTAATATCTTCAAACCACACCAATACCATAATTCGGTACAGTGAGGTCATAGTGGGTATCCAATGACCTTTTCCCATGATTTGATATTTCTTATATCTTATTTTATTCAACAGAACGGAATAAAATTAAATATATTTAAACAGAAAATTTTATGTTATTATGTAGTGTAAATTCAATTTATTTATATTTCTCTATGAAAGGTGTAGAATTTTGCATGCTCCTGTTAGTTTAAAAAGTTGATACTATTTTAATAGTTTTTAAAACAACATTGTAACACTTGTTTTTTGCAAATAAAAGAATAGAAATTATTTTATTAAAATTTATAAACCATAACGTCCTATATTCTGTACTGTTTAAATTTAGTCAAGCCCACAACTTATTTATTGTAATCAAAACTACTAGAACCATCGTAATCGATCTTGCATAGAAAATTCGATTTGTAATAGAATTTATTATTCATTTACCTACGATAAATCACACTGTCACCTTTCTATTTTCAACTGACTACTAAAAAGGAGGATGTTCTCAATTTCGTTGTTTTTTATGTTTGTTACATGAGAACTTTGTAATTTATCAATCGATTTGGAATAATATTTTATAGTTTTAAAGGATATATTTTCAGATTGGTTCACAATGCGTTTGTATATTTTTTTATATGTGTTACTTCAGAGCTTCATTATTTAAAACCAATTAATCCAATTAATAAAAAAAACAATTTGCAAAATTACTTTTATTTAAGATTATTTTTTACTTTAAGATTGGTCTTGCAGAAATTTTATCAAAATCAATTCGGTTTTTTTTTGTTTTTTTTTATCACTAGAACGAAGTCGGTTGTAGTATGTTTTTGTTAAAAACTTTGACTATTTATTAATTTTTATTTATATTGGTTCTTATCAACGCAGTGGGAGGTGCCGCGCCTTTCATTCCGAAGGTCGTGGTTTCGAACCCGGTCGTACACCAATGTATTTTTATATTCAAAAAATCTATGAGTGCATTAAAACACTTGCTTAACGGTAAAGGAAAACATCGTGAGGAAACCAGCATATCTTAGGAACCTAAAAAGTTCGAAAACATGTGTCAAGTGCATTAAAGGAGCCACATCGGACGCACTTGAATAAATTTCACCACACTGGTTCTAAAGAATTAGTGAACCAATAAGACGAAGAACCGAAGCAAAGGTAAATAAGCTAAAGCTAGACATCACAAAGAAATTAAATACTTCATAAAACTAGTAATAAAAAATTCTTACCAGCTATCCCAACCAGTAGAAATCCTAGTAATAGTGGCACCATCTTGTCTAAACTAAGTACTGGCCATAGAAACTAGACTTACTCAATCATTTATAGAGGTGGGTTACAAAAGATTACATCCTTTATCTGATATTTTGAACCTTCACACTAATTTCTGAAGGAGTGACTGATAATAAAATGTTTGTTTGAATCAAGTGCTAGATTACGCACGAGAGATTAATTTAACTAATTACCCGACAACGAAGAAAGAGGGTTATGATTTTCGATTGAATGTATGTATTTAAAGACATAAAGAAAAGGATAAGAAGTGAAATGGAAGTGGGCGAGATATATCTGCAGATTAGAAAATGTAAGGTGGACAAAATGAGTTACATAATGGATCCCAATAGAAGGGAAAGGAAAACAGGGAAGACCAAGAAAGAGATGGAGCGACATTCACAACGATGATGCGGACCGGAATGGATGAGGAAAGCTAGGGAGAGGGACGTATGGAGGAATTTAGGGGAGGCCTTAGCCGATTGAGGCGACTTCTGCAGAAGAATTAGATAGTTTTAAGCATTTAAGCAGTTTTTTTGTAAGCAGTAGCAATAAAGACTATTTTATTTTATTTATGTAAAGACATAGAAGAAAAATCCTAAAACTGGAGAATTTAGAAATATGTATAACCTATGCTCATTTTATAGCTTCCAAAATATTTTATTTATGAAAAGATCGGTTTATGTTTCTAACCTAACAAACCAAAAGTCATTATTTATTATTATTAATTATTTAATTAATTAGAACGGTTTTACACCACTTACTCTAACTAATATAATATATACATTACAGAACAATTCATTACATATAGTCACATATAGACCCCTTAGCGACGGCAACGATATGGTCATGAAACGTAAGTTTCCGGTCAAATGTAACCCCGAGATCCTTCGTCACAATTGACCTACTGATCACACTACTGTTTATAGAGTAATCGAAGGATATCGGTTGCCGCATTCGACCGAAACTCATCGCGGAACATTTGGATGGATTGAATTCCATTTTATTTTCCATGCTCCATCGGCAAACCGCATCTACGTCACGTTGAAGGGCTTTACAGTCTTCCATATTTTCTGATTCTGATTCTGATTCTGATTCATATCGTCGATGGCTGTGTACAGTTTAAGGTCATCGGCGTACAAAAGGCATTCCGCACGCTCAAGTACCTCTGGAAGATCGTTAACCATTAATATAAAAAGTAGAGGCCCTAAGATAGAGCCTTGGCTCACACCCGAGCGAGTGTGATACGGTGCAGATTCGAAGATTCCAAGCCTGACATACTGCTGGCGGTCGCGAAGATAGTCTGCGAGGAAACGGAGGAGGTTAGATGCAAATTCAATGTCATGGTAGGTTATTTGCCCTGCAGGCTAAACAGCTGAACGGATTTTGACAAATGAGGAGTCATTGGATTTATCTAGGACACGAATGTGACCTCTGTTATTTGAAATATCAAAAAATATAGCGGCTGTAAGCCAGTGAACGCAAATGCGTTCACAGCTGTAAACCAATAGAAACAGATAAAGAGATGGTAGGCAAAGAAATATTTATAATGAAAATAACTACCTATTGTTGGTTGATACCTACTGATAAATTAAATTTTCAATAATTATTTCAAACAGTGACTTTTTTACTTTACTATTGGAAAACCCTTTTCAACTGACTTCTAACAAGGTTGTACAAAAACTTCTCCGGACTGTTCTAGTGACCGTAGGCACCACTGAAAAGTCACAGGGAAATAAGATACTAAATTTTGTTCAATTTGTTTTTTTTTTCAGTTATTTTGATTTCCAAAACCAAAGTACTCAACCGATTTGAATGAAATTTCTATGGGACTAATCTAAAAGTATATTTTTTCAAATCGGTTCAAAAAAAAAAAAGGTCAGCTGAGTTAATAACCTCATCTTTGTTGGAGTCGGTTGAAAATGAAAATCACTATTGTTTGCATGTAGCTTGATACTAATTAATTTAAAAGAAAATTTAAAATTCCAATAATTATTTCTAATTGAATGAAAACTGCACAACTGTGCACAAAAAAAACAACAAATCTGAAACTTTTTTTATTTTACTTTTGGAAAACCGTTTAATGCAATAACGCTTTACTTTCTTAAAAAATCTAGTAGCTCTACATTATTCAGTTCATTTAAAAGTTTAAATTGTGCAATTTTTTATTGAGTGCACACATAAACTTACTTACTAATTAAGTAATTACATAAATTAAACAAACGTATCAATTTCTTGATGATACTTCAATTGGATGACTCTTTAAAAGATAAATAAACCAATGCTTTTGTTATTATTACGCTTGTTATTAACCGTCCGTTTTTTATGAACTTGGTTTTAATTCCATAAAATATGTATTTTTTTCAATAATTTATTAACAATTTACAGCAATGCAGTTATGTAAATAACTGTATAACATTAATAATAATAATGATAGTAACCATTTTTAATAACCATTTATTTCAGGAAACAATATTACAGGAATGCAATAGGCCCATAGAAATATATACCTTACACTTTTTCTTCTTCTTATCGTGTCACTCGTTCTTTCGAACCAGTGTGATGAAAGGATTTCAATAGCCTCGAACATACAATAATTTAAACAAATTAATACCTTCATTATCTTATAACTGAGTAGATTGAGATTTGAATGGGGTTTGTAGATGAATTGGGTTAAGTTGGGCTTCAAGTTCCTGGCAGGATAAGTGGGAAAGAACCATCAGGTTTAAAATATAAAAAGCTCACCACCAAAATAAGCTGAGAACAACTTGTGTCTGCTAGTGAGTTCTTTCCATAAAATTTTACATACTAGGTTTAGATAGGTACTTAGTAGTTGTAAAATTTTTCATACGTATTATACAAAATTTAATTCTGTACTTGGCAGTTTTGTGTACGTGGCACGACCCGTTCACAAAGGCATTGATAATTGAGAATGTCCCGCCTTCGCTTGCAAGAGATTTGCGGGAGGCCTTTGCTCCGGAGAGAGACGAGAGATAGTCAAGATTCAAAAAAATACTTTTAATATGAAAAAATATTTTTCAAAATTGTATTACAAAATTTTCAACCGACTTCAAAAAAGAAGGATGTTATCAATTCAGTTAAATGATTTTTTTTTATGTTTGTTACCAAAGAAGTTTGTTGTTTATAAACCGATTTAAAAACTTCGGAAAATTAGAAATAATATCAATATTTGTTCAATAGTTTAGGTTTTAAATTAAAATAACTGAAAAAATATTATATTCGTATTTTGCTAACCTTGATCATTCACATCTTATTATCGTGTCACTAGTTCTTTCGAATCAGTGTGGTGAAAGGATTTCAAGTGACATATGTTTTTCGAACTTTATAGGTTCTATGACATACTGGTTTCCTCACGATTTTTTCCTTCACGGCTAAGCTTGTGTTTTAATGCATATATAGATTTTTAAAACAGAAAAATCCATTGGTGTACGACCACCGGGTTCGAACCCACAACCTTCGAATCGAAAGTCGAGGCACCTACCACTCGGCCAACACAGCTTTTTTACATTTTACTATTCCTTTGTAGTTATGGTTATGCCTTCTTGCACCAAACTGTCATAGTCCCTAAGCAATTACTTTACTCGCTTGACAGTTCTTAACTGTCAGAATCTGGACTGTTAGGTACTATCAAGCGAGTAAAGTAATTGCTTAGGGACTTTGACAGTTTGGTGCAAGTAGGCATTCATGACTCATGTATAAACAATTTCTCACTAATCTTATCTATTACAAAATTAAGTTATTTTTTTTATGGAGTTGTAATCGCCTTGACATGGATAGCTCTTATCAGTTAATGTTACCTTTGTAATTATAAAATAGTTTTAGGTTAAGGTCAGATAATGACAACTATCAGAGATAAAAAGATGACTTCTCTATCGTGCCACTAGTTCTTTCGAACCAGTGTGGAGAAAGGATTTCAATTGCGCCTCGAAGAGGCTCCTTTTCTGCACTTGATATGATTTATGATTGTCTAATAAGGTATGTATGCAGATTTCACTACGATAAGTTACAAAAATATACTTTGATGGGAGACACACCAATTACGTCAATTTACACATTCATTTAAAATGGAGGACAGATAGGAATAAAATAGTTCTATCTGTTCCCCTATTGGTCAAGGGGGACAGATAGAACTTTTTTGTCCTATTTGTCACCCTAGGCGGACTGAGCAGGGTGACAAATGGGAATAATTCCTAGTATCAGCTATTTATTTAAATCGTAGCTGATACTAGGAAATAAAAATATTTTGTTAAAATCAAAATAACCATGAGGTAATATTTTGATCAAAACCTTAAAACTCGATTCCCACTGTTCTTCCCATTGAAATTTAACAAAAAAATAAATAAAATATCGCCTTATTAAACGAAAAAAAATTTATAAAAATTTATGACTACAAATCTGTAATAAATACGCTAACGCTATAAATAAGTCTTGAATTAACTCGTTAATTAGTTCGTTATAGATTTTATAAACATAGGATATGCACCACAAATGTTTAATTACCAAAAATACTTAAATGGGGAATGCAGCAGAGGTATGTACTACGTTATATCTGTAAAGTCAGAATTTTAGGTTTCTACAAAATGACAGAGATACAGCGGGGAGAGTGCGGCGCCTGAGCCGAGCTTTTGCGAGCTGGCTCGAGCTAGGGAGCTAGGTACCCGGGTTTGCCAAATGATGAATAAAACTTAATTGTCAATGATGGGTACCGATTGACGCAAAACCACAAAAATGAGTAAAGTTAACAGTTATCCAATTTTTTACATATTTATTTTGGAAAAAAAAACTTGCATCTTTTCAAGTTTTTTTGCCATATCTGTGTTTAGTAACGACAACTGATAATGCGTATTTTTTTCTGATGTATAAAAATATGCGGTGTTTTTAGAAGGTTATTTTAGAAGTAAACGCCACAGGTCCGCAAAATATTATGTAATAGTTTTATGTAGTTCAACAGGATTTTAGTCTTAAAACAAAAGTGTATCCTAACTAAAATTTTACTGTGCCATAAGGAAACTCGGAAAGAAAATCTCATCTAAATCACTCAGTAATTTACGATGTAGTGACCTTAATTTAAACCACAGCTTAAAAAATGCAGTTGGTTTATTCTAGAAATCTGCCCCGAGCGAAAACCCCACTCTCCGCCTCCTATTTGCAAAACTTCTAAACCAATTTGCCACACCTACGAACTCAAAAATATTTTTACCCACCCCGCCAGCCAAATTTCATAGAGATAAGCGGTTTGAGACGCAAATTTATCTAGTATTTAGAATCTGAACCTTATTTTCGATAGTTCAATTAATTTCTGTAGACAATGATAGTCTCTCAAAATTTCTAGGTCTCCTTACAGACATAATTTTCCCACTTCAGGACATACGTTTGTGGGTTGAGCATCAGTATTTGTCCTGACTCTAGGTGTCTTCTATATATTTTATGCATGTATTTACAAAAAAAGTACCATAATACAAACTTTACTTCATTTGGGGCAAGATTACGCTGTGTAAAATATTTAAACAATTTTTACAGGTACAGAAAGCACAGGTGATTGGTAACATACATAAGGCCGTATACACGGTCCATTTTTTTATAAAAAATGGATAACTGTTACTGTTTATAGTTTTCCTATGGATTTGCATCAAGCGGTACCCTTTATTGATAATAATTTAAGTTTTATTCATCGTTTGGCAAACCCGGGTCGCAAAAGCTCGGCTCAGGCGCCGCACTCGCGCCGCTGTCACTCTGTCATTTTGTTGAAATTCAAAATTCTGACTGCACAAATACAACGAAATTTAAAAAAAACTAATTAATTAATAATTAGTGGTGTATATTTTTAAATACACTTGTCTAGTTTGACCTAGCTGTTTATCCATGAGCTATAGCTGCAACTAATCTCTATTCAAGTCCCGTTTGTCATTTTGAACTTTGGTTTCGTTTTAGGGTGTTTCTATAACTTGGCAAGGATGGTAACTTTCTCTTTCGATTGCTGGAAATTGCCTTTCAAAGTTTTTATTTGTGACACTTTTATTTCCTGTAGGTAGGTGTCGAATAGCGTGTTTACTTTACGTAGCGTAGATATTTCTATTATGGTAGTCTAAAATTAGGTAGGTTCCTTTATTAGTCTATAGTAGATCTTACGCTTCTTAATAAACCAAAGTAAATATTGAACCAAATAATGTTTAAGATAAATATTTTTTATAGCTAGAAGTAATTTTAGTTTTATTAGATTTATGTATTTAGTAAATTATTAGTAAGATGTGTAAATAAATGCTTATGTTTATTATTGACAAAATAATTGTTGAATTAACATTTTGTGTTGTGTGACGAAAGTTTGCTCCTACCAGCAGCGCCATTTTTAATAGTTTTAAAATGAATAAAAGCAGAAAATTATAACCACTCAAAAGGGTTTAGAAAAGGCTTATTCCCAGAGCTCTATGATTCTATTGTTTCTTATTTCCCACTGGCTCTACGAAAAAATATATTTAAATATTCATACATTAACTCCCAATAGCTCTATGAGATTTTACTAATGTACAGTCAGTTTATAAAACATCACAAGAGAGTGTTTCATTCGTTAGTGAGTCTTCATGCCATTAGAGCGAGAAGTTTATTAAAAATCATAATTAAACAAAAAAATAAGAAGCAAAAGCATAAGAATTGAGAGAAAACTAACCGATGCACTTACACATGCTCTGAAAACTAAATTGCTAATGTAAAATATATGCGTGGAAGAAAAGGCTATTTTATTTTATAATAATTAAATCAGATACTTAATTTACATTGAATGAATGTATCTTGATCAAAGACGACCAAGATTCTACATAACAAAACGCGTACAATGTTAACCCATGTCTTCTTGAGTTTCAAGGACCTTTCACATTCATTAACTTTGAGGTGGCGAACCCAAAACATTGTAGAATTATGTGAACCCAAATTCGTTCAGCATTCTTGCAGTTGAACTTTAATTATACACCGTAAATTTTTAATCACCAGAAAGAAAATACGCATAATCATTTGCCGTTACTAAACACAGATATGGCAAAAAAACTTAAAAACGTTAAGTCGAATTTGAGTTATATTAAAAAATTGTGGTGTACATATAAACGATTTTATATGTTTTGTTATATGTTTTATTTTTTTTTTTTCGCCGCGGTCTCTCAACAACAGATCACCTTCATGCTATCAACTTACTAATTGAAAAATACTCCGAATTTAACATACCTTTGTACTTAGCATTCATAGATTATTCAAAAGCTTTCGATAGTATTAAACACGATGCCCTTTTTGAATCCCTCTCTAACCAAAATATAGATCCAACCTACATCCATCTCCTTCGAAACATATACAGCTCTAGCACAGCCGCAATCAAACTATCGTCATGCACCGGCTCTTCCTTCCGTATTGAAAAAGGGGTAAAACAAGGGGACCCACTCTCCCCTAAACTATTTACAGCCACACTAGAAGAAGTTTTCAGAACACTGACACAAGAATGGGCAAATAAAGGGATTGTCATAGGCGAACGGCGATTGACGAACCTCCGCTTCGCTGACGACATTGTGTTATTCTCCTCTTCAGCCGCAGAACTAGGCTGCATGCTCAACGACTTGAACCAGGCCAGCCTCGTGGTTGGACTTGCGATGAACATGTCGAAGACCAAGTTGATGACCAACAGCACCAAAACCAAGCTATACGTCCAAGGGGTTGAAATTGCATATGTCTGTGAGTATGTGTATCTCGGCCAACTAGTCTCCTTCCAAACACGACAAGAGAAAGAAGTCACACGTCGTACAGAAAATGCCTGGAGGAGCTATTGGTCGATGAAACATCTAATGAAAGGCACACTTCCACTATGCCTCAAACGCAGGCTCATGGACATGTGCATTCTCCCCACACTCACATACGGCGCACAGACTTGGTCTTTGACGCTTCAGCAAAGGTCCAAACTCGAGGTATGTCAGCGGGCCATGGAGCGTAGCTTATTAGGGGTTAAACTCACCGACCGAATAAGAAACTCTGTTTTGCGCTCTAAAACAAAAGTTCAAGACGTTACCCAAAAATCAGCCCAGCTCAAGTGGGATTGGGCCGGCCACGTTTCCCATACGGGAAACGTGGCCGGCATACGCCATACGAGCTTTGGGCCAAAGCCACAAACGATTGGGTACCCCTCAATGCTAAAAGGCGGCGTGGCAGACCGAAACGAAGATGGCGTGACGAGCTAGACGCATACCAACTAGACTGGCCCACTGCAGCACAGGACAGAAAGTTGTGGAAACAAGGGAGGGAGGCCTTTGCCCTGCAGTGGGACGATACAGGCTAATAATAATAAATAAATAATAATAATAATATAAACGATACAATTGGTTGAGTGGCAAGTGTGTTGGACTGCTACGCCGGTGTCGTGAGTTCGATTCCCGCTTTAGGACAAACATTTGTGTGATGAACATCGATCTTTGTCCTGAGTCTTCATGTTTTCTTGTATTCTAAAGCGACGAGTTTAGTTTACATAATACAAGCCAGAGAGTTTAAAAGCTAGCGAACTCGCTGGCTTGTAGCTTGTAAAATAGCTATGTGTCATCGAGGCTTTAGTATGTATTAAAAAAATGTTTATAAGTTTTTTTATCAGTTATTTGGTTAGTACAAGCTTTGCTTAGTTTGGGGCCAGAGGCATTGTGTAAAATGCCCTAAATATTTATTTATTTATTATGTAAATAGCTTTTGAGAAGACAATACGAGTATTTTTGTTGCCTTCAAAATATCCCCAAGTCAAATATTATTTATTCTTTGCCCAAGTGGCACATTTTTTTTATCATGCTAATATAATATAAGATACACGAGGGCGTAACACTTTCATTGCCATTTTCCAAAAACACTAACAAATATCTGATGCAAACATAAAATAAAAATCTCTACCTAGGGATTACCAAGGTTTTTTGGGGTTTATCTATCAATTTTATTATTTTACAATGGCCATTTTTTTCTTTCGCTGGTTTTCGTCATTTCAATCAATCACGGATTAAAAGTGAACGGGCGGTATGGATCGTGCTCAGAATTATCATTATTTTTCCCGGATTTTGGGAAATTATTTTGATTTCAGTCGCAGACACATTCGGCGAGGTGAATTTACCTTGAAACATGTAACAGCTTTTGCTCGTGGCTTTACCCATGTTTGTTAGTCCTCTTCTAGCTCATACTTATATCAAATACTAAAAATACGCGGTAAATTTTTAATTACCAAAAAAAATTAAATGGGCAATGCAGACGGGGTACTACGTTGCATCTGTGTAGTCAGAATTTTGGATTTCTACAAAATGGCAGAGCGACAGCGGCGCGAGTGCGGCGCCCGAACCGAGGTTTTGCAAGCTAGCTCGAGCTAGGTACCCGGGTTTGCCAAACGATGAATAAAACTTAAATTATTATCAATTAAAGGTACCGCCTGACGCAAATCCATAGGAAATTGACTAACGGTAACAGTTATTCAATTTTAATCAAATTAATTTTGACAAAAAATCGACTTTATTTTTTCAAGTATTTTTGTCGTAAATGTGTTCAGTAACGGCATCTGACTATGCGTATTTTTTTTAATGGTGATAAAAAATTTACCGTGTATAGATAAAATAAAGATTTATTTCTTATAGATTATTATATTGACGACACCGTGGCTTAGTTGGTAGTGACCCTGCCTACGAAGCTTGGTGTTCCGGGTTCGATCCCCGGCCGGGGCAAATATTTGTGTGAAGAACACAAATGTTTGTTCTCGGGTCTTGGATGTTGTGATGTCTTGTATGTGTCCATGCCACCTGCGACACAGGGAATCCTAGTACAGGGGTGTGAGCGTGTGAATATTAAATGTTAATGTTATGAGATTTATATTTTACGTGTACTTTGGATGTTTTGTATGAAATAACTGAATTATTAATTTAAAAAAATCTTTGGGCAAGTTTTACACGTGAAAACTTGTTTGGATTGAATTGTATTTTTTACTGCACCTTTGTAAAGTTATTTTCGAGATCTTACAGGTTTTTTTTCAATTGTAATTTATAAGTAGTCGTTTTTTAATCGGGCGAATAGGGGCACTATTACAATTCTTTATTTTATTACATTTCACACAACGTGTACTATGAGATCTATTTACTTTTTTGAAAATAAATAGAAATAAAATAGATAGAAGACAAACATCGATGTTAACACAAATGTTTGTCCTGAAGTGGGAATTGAACCTGCGACACCACACTGGCGTGGCAGTCAGGCGTGACAGAAAATCAAACATTCATATTTATTTTTATGTTGTATTTATTTATTTTAATCAGTACGGTACGGTCACAGAATACAATTACAATATATGTATTCCAAAAAGGTTCATACATAATAAGTGTTTAACCACAGACCACACTTACACTTATTAATTATTATTAATGTAATTAACATAAAAATTATACAGCAATTATTAAATAATTAAGAGTCACGTTCATAAAATTATAAACCAGCAGTTTTCAATTACCAAAAAAAGTGTACATGTGCAGTCAGAAGTTTGGATTTCTACAAAATGGCGGCGCGAGTGCGGCGCCCGAGCCGAGCTGCAGCGAGCTGGCTCGAGCTAGGTACCCGGGTTTGCCAAACGATGAATAAAACTTGAATATTATCAATGATGGGTACTGCCTGACGCAAATCCATAGGAAAATTAATAGCGGTAACAATTATATTTTTTTTTATCAAATTCATTATTTCAAAATTTCGACTTAATTTTTTCAAGTTTACGCAGATGTTATGTGTTCAGTAACGGCAACTGAAAAAGCGTATTTTATATCTGGTGATCAAAAAATTGCGGTGTATATCAGTATTCATTTTAGAAGGAAGTTCCTAAATTATCATTATCTTATAAGTATTTAATTATGTTGCTCTTCATAACCGAAGCCAGTTAAATTGTTATCTAAATATTCCGAAATAACTTAAGGTATGTTCTTTGGAAGAATTTCAGGGTAAAATTATGTTTATCAATATTTCACATACCCAAGGCGCTGTGTTCGAGATATCGTATCGTAAACTTTTTGCTTGGGAAACTGGAAAATGTGTTTTGTTGCGGAAAATTTATTGGTTGCTTATCTTTTCGATAATAAAAGCACCTAAAATACCAATATAAATGATTGGTAGCAACTGGTTTTAATTTGTTGAAACTCAATGAGAATAGATAAGTATTTTTTTTTTCAATGCTGCTTAATGTGAATAAGCAGTGACAAAAACATTTCTTTTAATTTAATTGTAAAAAAAAAATAATGTGATTGAATACATTTTTTGATGACTGCTTTTCATCATCATCGTCCTTATCCAGTGTTTCCAGTCACACTGGACACTGGACAAGGACAGCAATGGATAGGGGCGCTTGGAAGGAGTTGGGGGAGGCCTATGCCAAGGGGCACACAGACAAACCATGCCAGTGTATAGATAAGGATAGGGATTAGTTAGGTAATATTAATAATAATAATGAAATCTTATCTATCAATAATTACAAATTGTTAAAAAAATGTCTGAATAAAAGGCTTATTTATTTTTATTTATTTATTTTATTATTTATTTCATCATCATCATCAAGATCATCCTCAGCCATTATCAGCCCGCTGCTGGGCATAGGCCTCCTCCATTAAATGTTAATCTCGTCTGTGCTGTGCGGATTTATACCAGGTGTTGCCTGCAATATTGCGGATGACATCGATCCATCTGGCTGGTGGCTGGTGGCTGCGTTTTCCTAGGCATCCTGACAAGGCCCTACTCCACCTGCTGTCACCACGCCTTACCAAGTGTCCTGCCCAGCGCCACTTCATTTTCATAATTCGGATGCCAAGGTCTTGGACTTTAGTCCTTCTCCGAATTTCGGTGTTTTTCACTCTGTCTATAAGGCGGATGCCTAGCATGGCACGCTCCATGGCCCTTTGTGCAGCTTTCATGCGTTGCACAGTTCCTTAGTGAGCGTTCATGTTTCGGTTCCGTAGGTGTAAGTTGGCAGAACACATTGGTCGAAAAGCTTGGTCTTTAGACATTGCGGTACCGGTTTTAGGACTACGAAAAGCTGATTTTACAAAGTCTGAAATTCGCTTAATATTAGTAAAGCCTAAAAACTTAAATATTTGAGATAGATGATAAGGGCACTATTTTAGGTTTTCTTTTTATTAGTAAGAACTATAAAAAATGTTATAGCTGCAGCGAGCTATTTCGAAAAAGAACTGTTGGTTTCATACAATAGTTTTCTACTTGAAAGAACACAAAGGAGTTTTATTTACTTTTTCACATAACCGTCAGGTTTTTTACAGTCCATAGAAAAACCCAAACTCAACAAGCGTGAGGCGATTCAAACTCAACAATTCTTATAATTTATAGCCACCTCATATTTCCGGTGTTTGTAAGTCGGGTATTGTACTTGACTTCCGGAACCTTATGGCGGGTTTTTTAAGGGTTCACCTGTTTATGACCTCGTTTGAATGGTTACAGATTTTTATGCCTTACTTTACCTTACGCGACGACCTACGTAAGGTCTGATTTATACAGTATCGGCATAAGGCGAAGGCACGGCGCAGGCGGTACAAAAATATAATCGCATGACGCGTCGCTGACAGATTTTGTATGAAAAATATCGTGCCTTCGCCTTATGTCGCTTCTGTATAAATCAGGCCTAAGACAGCTAAAACGTTGATGCGGAGCCGAAGACCGGGCTTAGTAGCGCATAATGGGAGAGGCCTACGTCCACTTTTAACGCCGGAGAAGCAAGAATATACTGTCAAAGATAAATATAAGATAAAAAATATGTTTTAACACTGCTAGTTAATATATTACTATTGTAGGCAAGGTATAGGATTTCAATAGTAATATTCGTCTATGGTAATATTAACCAGTTATAATACAGAAATTTACTTATTTATTGATAAGTAAATAGGTATGATCGAACACATAAATTGTTTCTCAAGTAAATATTTAGGTAGTATTCTAGATCAGAGAAAAGTAAATAAATGTAAAGACAAAGAAGTAAATATGAAAATTAGAAAATTAAAAAACATTAAACCGAATTGAGAACTGCCTCTTTTTTTGAAGTGGGATGAAAAGGTACTTAAGTACTTATTTATGGTTATATCTATAAATAACATTTTATTTTATTAAAATGTAGTCATGGGAGAAATTCTTCGGCATAATAATGATCAAGGTCTTAAGAGAGGAGTTTGTGGCCCGTGAAAACTTGAAGGCATTCCACACGATCGAACCTTTTTAGTGAGCAGGCCTTTTCGTGACCCGTTCTGACCTCTTTTGCATGCACAATGTGATCTTGAGTATGTTAATAATTATGAAAGAAGGAAAAAGAGTGTATTCAAGTACAGATTTTTATTATTTTTAAAGTTCGAATGAGGTGCGTGAGGTCAAAGATCGTTTATCGTTAAGTCAACTAGTACTTACTTTATATTTTTAGTAATTTTTTTTATAGCAAAGTTCTGTAGCAAATACGGTCGTTGATATAAATGACTAGCAGCAGCTGCTTACTGATGAAAACGAGATTACTGTGGAGCCAAACACAATTTGAAGTAAAAGATGTAACATCTTAATTACAGTATTATTTATGCGTTTGTCACCAGAAACCACACTTCTTAAAACGAGACGCGACGTGAATTGAATACTATTGAAAATGAGGCTTACCGATGACTTTACTTACAGTTGTTCTAAATAAAAAAAATATTGATTGTCTATCGTGTGGCAGGTCATAACGTAAACTTGCCTATTTATGGTCCGTGACGCTTTGTTTAGTGCTGTGATGTATGAGGAACTTAGGTACTACCTTATTTTATCGTAGGGTAGTTTCCCAAGTTGGCAAAGATTAATGACCTAAGAAAGATAAACAAAAACACAATGTACCTACTCTGAAATAGCTGGTACCGCTGGAAGGTATAAAAATAACCAAGGAGCCTTAGAAGCTATTCACACATATCAGGGCTATCCGTGTTCAGAGTCGTTTGTTTCAGTGTTCCCGTCAGGGACGTGCCATCCGTCACCCGTGTTCACACATATCAGGAAAATTGGTATCAGTGTAATCTGTTTCTTTAGCGATACGCACATAACATTATATTTTTCTTCGTATAAGTCAAATAATGATGATTTGAAGGATCGTGAAAAATATTATTCTGTCGTACAAGTTCTATCAACCTCTCTGTGTTCATGTTGTCGTCAACGTACCTAGATAAAAATTGGATAACACTGACAGAGCATCCGTGCGTCCATATAGCGTATAGCCAAAGAATAAATAATATTATTACATAAAGAAGCTGAACTCTTTTGATCAAAGTACGATATTTTGAGTGCAATTATCACAAAGCTAAAGTTCATATTGTTTTACTCGTCAGAAGTTTTCAATGTTTAGTTCAAATATAATTTTATCTTTTTACTAATGACAAATCATATTTATTTCAAGAAAACGTCAAACAGAGTATGATGAACGCTGCGCGCCGCTGAACCGCGCAAGCGCGCCGCGGCTGGCAGCCCATACATTTTTGTACAGTCTGCTGTACACGAAATTGTAGGTATATATCGCCGAACCAAGCGCGAGTTACGGAGCACTGGTATAGCGCTAATATCCCGGGTGCGCAGAGGTCGGCCACCATGAGGTTTTAGTCGGTTAAGCCCGACATAACCCGTCCGCCCTCCCCGTCCAAGAGCGGTGGGCAATAACACTGGGTTCGATATAAACTCAATGGGCATTAAGAGGATATATGAAACTGTCAGAAATGACAGCTTCCGAATTGTAACAGACAGTGATAGCGCAAATAGACACCTTACCCCGAGGGAAGAGGTTAGATATAGATTTTTGTCGATCAAAAGCAACGGACGTAAGCGACAAATGATAAAACATCGTATTGCTTAAAAAGTATTGAATTTATAAAATAAATCTATCGAGAAATGTTTCACCAATCGTGTTTCTGTCTTACATTTATTTAGATTATATCCTCAAGTAATCACTGTACCGTTACCGAGTAAGAACATAATGTACTATTATAACACTTTTGCTCGTAAAGGGCCTATTATTTCACCGATTTCAATATCGTATTGTATCTCATTACGCACTAGTGTTATAAAACGTCGTATGACATACGTGCGCTTTGATAATTACAGCCTCTACTTTCTTGTAGCCTTCACCTACGGCTCGGGCTAGCAATATCGCCTCGGCTGTAATTATCAACTTACCGCACTTATATCATTATGTACTAAATCATGTCACTCCTACTTCCTACTCCTCGTTTTTTCTTTTCGTTTGTTAAAATAACGTGAAAAGACTAAAATCACACTAAAAAGTATTGACACAGCGAGCAACAGGTTTTTCCAGTCCGTCAAAATGGTGAAACAGTTTAGAAAAATGTTTTCATTTTCAGCTGTTATTGGACTTTTATTTTGAGAGTGGAATTTGTGAAAAAGTGAGCAAAATAGCTTCAAGTGTATTAAAACTTAAAGCCTGACTGCCAATTCTGACTGACTGCTAATTTTGGATTAACTTTTATTCTTTAACACTCCCATGATCTAAAGGATTAAAATCCATGGAGTTTTTATGGATTTTGCCACTTTTTTTGCACATTTTGGTTTTAGTATTTACATTTTTAGTATTTTTACAGCCGCTATAAAGAATTTTTTGATATTTTATAAAGCCTATGTAATTTCTCAAAATAGCCGTTTAGCCGTTGAGCCTGCAGGGCGCCATTAGAATCGGAAAAACATAAATACATACACTCGAAATATATAACCATATACATAGAATGGGAACCCTAATGGATAGAACTAGGTTATTTTTACCAATGTAGATATTGAATCAAATAATATTACTGACCTAAAATAACGGGCTTTAAAAGCATGGGGTTTTTAATTTTTATCCAAACACCCTAAGAGGTAATCAGTAAGAAAATTATAGGTTTTAGCACGTACCTAAATTAGTAGGAAAATATATAATTCTTACATAATAAAAACAACTGTAGAAGAATTGTTTCAATTATCTTGGACAAAGAAATAGTCTTCCTTCGAGAATCTATCCAAAGAAGATATTAATGCAAGACGTACTCTGTTGGCCATGATCACGTTTAATAAAACTATACGATGTATTTGATAACTGTGCATATTTTAAGATGGTGTGCGAGATTATTATGGTGTGCGTTTACATGAATAAGATTTTGCTAGGCGCGTGTGCAATGCATGTTTACCTCGTCCCCCGTAAAAAATTGCAGAAATGTACGTTTAACGTCTTGTCGTAAACAGACAAGTAGGACTATTTTAAACAATTTTAATTTTAAAGGAAAAGATGAAACTTTAATACATTTTTCTTACAAAACTTGAGTTTTTGCTATCCCTGACGGCATTGAGTGAGACAATCTTAAAACTTTTGCATAATAAGTTAGGTGTTGAGTTATTATGCACAGATTATCCTCTCAAGTGCCCCGTTCTTTGTCTCTTGTAAATCTTTAGTCTCAGGTGTGCGGGCCAAATTCGTTTCAACGTTAATTACAAGATTTTTTTTCTTAAAACTTTATTCATTTTTGAGGCAGAACCCAAGGCAGTTTCTTGAAAACTGCTATTTTGTAGAAGCAAAAGACGCTCCGTGATTTTTTATGAATTATTCCCATCTGTCACCCTGCTCAATCCGCCTAGGGTGACAGTTGGGACAAAAAGTTCTATCTGTCCCACCGTTGCTGATAGGGCGACAGATAGAACTATTATGTGTAATTCCTATTTTGCGCTTACAAATTTTGACAAAATTGCTTCATATAATCATTTTTAAATTTTTATTTTGAACTAGCTGATGCCCGCAACTTTGTTTGCGTTGGGAGTTTTCAACATCGGGATAAAATATCCTATGTCCGTCACCTGGTTCTGAGCTACCTCCAATAGGTTCAGCCGTTCTTGACATATAAATAGTGTACCTAACTATCACGACTTTACTCTATTTTTTACTAGCTGGTGCCCGCGACTGCAGACGAAGTCGCGGGCACTAGCTAGTAAGCAGCAGCAGGTATCTTTATAAATTGTAGCCTATGTGTTATTCTGATGAAGTTTTTATTAAGCTATATTATTGTAAAATTCATTAAAATCCATTCAGTAGTTTTTACGTGAAAGAGTAACAACCATCCATCCATCCATTCATCCATCCATACGAACTTTCGCGTTTATAATATTAGTAGGATAGGATAGGATTGATTGGTGATTGATGATGACATTTTAAAAACATTTGTTATTTTTTACGTTCTCATAGCCAGCCATTGGTTTAAATTAAACAAGAAAACTGGAAAATTAGTTTACTGAAAAGACTGTTATTTTCATATGACCAGTAAAGTGCTTTACAGTATTTACTAGGTAAAAGCAAAGTTAATAAATTAATTGATACCGACAACTTCGTTTGCGTTGGAACTCCTTTCTATAATACGCACTTCAGTTCCTTACATCGTTACATACACAAAGTACCTACAAGTTTCAGTTAATTATAGTACGATACACACGGCTTTTTTACGTTTGGCCGCTAGCGTTTAAAAACGCCAACAATCAGCTTGTAAAAACGCTTGTGTGTCATCGTACTATAAAAAGTTTCAAAATATACAGGGTGTAAATCCGAAACAAATATACGGTATTAGTCAAATAAAACGGTACTCAGGTTAAGCTGCAAGTCCAGAATTATTCATCACCTGGCTGCGGTCCCAGGATTTGCGATGGCACTCCGGGCGCTTAGCATTCGGTAAAGTGTAGTGGCCGAAGTGAACTGAACTAGTTCTAGTTTGTACTATAAGAAGTGATTTCCTTTTTCTTTCGGAAAACGAAAATCACTTCTTCGGAGTTTCTCACTCTTTCGGAGTCACGTACTCCGTCTAATAAATCGATGAACGCCGCCGCGCCGACTGCATGCACAAAAACGTTGACGTCATTGTCAGGTGGTAACGCTCATTTTCCCGTTACGGCCCGGTAACGCGCATTGTCCCGTTACGCTGGTAGTCACATTAAACTATCGTCCGTAAACCAACTTTACAGACAACGAATTTTTTTATGATTATGATCACTCTGTTTCTTCCATATTTCCCACTCCGATTTCCCATTTTGTCAAAACTTGATGTTTTTGAAAATTGGTTCTACTTAAGTATTATTTCAATATGGATGGTTCCCACGAAAATGGTTACAAATGGTTAAACTTTATCCGCAATTGAATCAATTGATAAGTTATTCGGTAATAGTTATTTGATTACATACTATATTCGCTCTATTTGAGTACATAAATTAGCTGTTGGTACTCAAATTTGAACTAAATACACGATCAGTAATTTAAATAAATTTTCTGTTTGACTTCTCGACACGATCAAGCTAATGATGTGTATAACAAAGTTACCAAGTAATTATAAAGTTAAAAACTTCAACTTACTACCTAATCCATCTCTCATAGCTTATTTTCATTAATTCAATTTATTTGATAACTATGATTGAATGTTGTTGAATTTAGATTTTCTTTTATAATACTTAATTTAAAAAAAACTTCTTTCAGTATTTTCTTAAAAGCTGTTATTGTTTAAATATTCTGAAGATCATTGTCCGAATACGTGGTTTTCGTCTTCGAGATCGTATTATTACACCCTGTATGTTAATATATGTATGATAGGTTCTAATCTATGCTAAGTTCTACATTCATTTTACAATCATACTGTCACTTTTCACTGTCACATTTTAACAATGTCACTTTCTATCAAATTAATGAAACCAAGATGAATCAAGATCTTTTGAAATCATGAAAACACGGTTTATTTTATAAAAAAACCTCTTTCATATTAGTTATGAAGCGCCTACAAATTCAATGGTGAAATGGAAGCGATATTCCTGTTGCTTTTAACGAATTTTGTAACATTATTCTCTGTGGGTGAGTTTCTTATTCGTCCCCGTGGTATCAAGATATAATATACCATAAGTCTTTTCAAATCATAAACTGTAACCAGGCAGAAATTCAGCTCAATCGAGTCAGTAGTTTTGGCGTGGTTGAGCTACAAACATCCACCTATCCATGTATCCTTTTCACCTTTTTTATTGCAAACAAGTGACGTAAAACAGTTTTGTGTGAGCGTTACGGTGTTCCAGTTTGAAGGGAACTGAAGCTGGTGAAATTACAGGGCTTTCGGAACTGGAAATCAAAATACCTCAAAGTAAATGAACGCTATAACAGTGTTACAACCGACTCCGATCGGACTGTTCTAGTGACCGTAAACACCACTGAAAAGTCACTGGGAAGCAAAATACGCAATTTTGTTCACCTAAACGACGTTTTTTTCAGTTATTTTGATTAAAAACTAAACTACTGAACCGATTTTAATAAAATTTATATCGGACCAATATGAAATACTTATAAGTATCAGTTTTTAAACAGAGGACCACAAACATAAAAAAAACAACAACAATTGAGGACCTCCTCATATTTTGAAGTCGGTTGAAAAAAACAGCTATAACAAATAAATAAATAAATATATACTTTGGACATTTCACATAACGCCATCTAGACCCAAACTAAGCAGAGATTGTGTTCTGGGAACCAAATTTCTGATATAATACTTAAATACTTTTTTTTTTGTAAATACATACATAGAATACATAGAAAACACAGACATCACCGATGTTCATCACACAAATGTTTGTCCTGAAGCAGGAATCGAACCCGTGACACCAGTTGTGGCAGTCCAATACACTTGCCATTCGACCATCCGTGTCGTCTTATAATATAATAAAAAAAAAAAAAAAAAAAAAACATTCACACTCTCACACTCCTGCACTAGGATTCCCTGTGTCGCAGGTGCAGGTGGCATGGACACATACAAGACATCACAACATCCAAGACCCGAGAACAAACATTTGTGTTCGTCACAAATATTTGCCCCGGCCAGGGATCAGGGATCAGGGATCGAACCCGGAACACCAAGCTTCGTAGGCTACCAACTAAGCCACGGTGTCATAACAATAAAACGCTAAAACAACTGTAGAAGCTTTTCCAGATATCTACGATGATGACTATAGTGTGCGACGGTCTTTAGCTGTGACTCTAAAAGACCTGGAGTTTGAACCAGTGGTGACCATCAACAAAGATAGAGAAAAGGTGGTTCTTACTAAGAACCTAATTTGTGAAACTTTCTCTAAATACGCTATGAATTGTATTTTGGAGTCTGCGTTGATATACAACTCGAGTCGAAAGTCACCGCCGATGCCTGCTAAGATGAACGAATGGTGTCGGTATGTTACCTTATAAATTACTAGCTGGTGCCTGAGACTTCGTCTGCGCAGGTATCCTTATTAATTAGCCTATCTCGACACACGACAGTGTCTCAAGCCACGGTCAGGCCCAGCGAACTGGTGAGTAGCACTGTGTGTAAGTTTACACGAACCATTTGGAGCCACTTTTGACCTTGTCATAGCTAAAAAACTAATCAATATAAACACACCCAATTTGGTTTATGTATTAAAAGCCCGGAGTTAATGAAGTACCTCAAATTTCATAAACACAGCTTATACGGTTATTTAGATATTAACGTTATAAAATCGTCTTTTTATCACTGATTGACTGACATATCCAAGGTCTACGTTATATAAAGTAATAAGTTTTTATAAATAAATTTACGAATGTCTATAGTAGATCTTGGCAAGCCATATATGTAGATCTCAAGTCTTTTTTCGGGGTAAACGACATCATAATCCGGTCCATCGAACCGTGGCTCCTCCATTTTCACATATTATAAGTGGTTTTGTTCAGATGTGTTATTCTGATGTATAAGCTATATTATTGTAAAGTTTCATTAAAATCCTTTCAGTAGTTTTTACGTCATAGAGTAACAAATATCCATCCATACAACCATCCTTACAAACTTTCGCGTCTATACTTTACTAGCTGGTGGCCGCGATTTCGTCTGCGCAGGTATCTTTATAAATTGTAGCCTATGTGTTATTCTGATGTATAAGCTATATTATTGTAAAGTTTCATTAAAATCCATTCAGTAGTTTTTACGTGAAAGAGTAACAAATATCCATCCATCCATCCTTACAAACTTTCGCGTTTATAATATTAGTAGGATTTGTTATATATTATAATGTTATATATATAAATTTAAATTACATAAGTAAAACAATTTTCAAAAATTCAAGCAGTTATCTCGGCCAAAGAATAAGCCTTGCAATACAAAGAGGCATTGCAGGGAGTATCCTCGGCACGCTGACATTGGGTATCGAGTTGGAACAATTGAGCTACCTATATATTGTTTGCAACCGTCTGTGGGTGGCTCAATTGTTTCTTTTTGTACATTTTATAATATAGATAGTAGTACCTAGTAGTAAGCTTGTGCTGTAATAAAAAATATATTTTTATACTTAAAAAGTTACATAATACGTACGTGACAATTAGAGTGCCCATAACACTTACCATAAAATACCCCCAATATAATGTACTTGTATAAAAGAAAGAAATATAAATTAACAGAAAAGAGAAAACTAAAATAGAAATACTAAAAGCTATAAACTAAAGTTAGATAGAGTTAGCAAAACTTATAGCCAAAGGAGCCCATGGTATGTTTTTTTTTGTATACGTAGGTACTAAAGTAACTAAGCAGGGAATGAAAGGATCTCTTTCATCAGATCTTTCAGGCAACCTTGGCGAGTAGGCATGGAAATGATTGCTACTTCTATTTCATTGTCACATGGTGATATGATTTCATTTTGTATGAAATCACCGATGATGTTTCATCTGTGGCCTAACTTGATATTGTCACATTTTGTTAAAATAATTCACGCATGACGCAAACTTCACGCAATCACTCCCACTCACAGTCAGCACACACAGTTATAGTTATTTACGATACGAATGAAATTGTGAATTGCGACAAGTATCATGACATCACAGCGTACAAAATCGCCTTCCGGGCGCGCCGGGCGGATAACACCGGTGATTTAATAACAGACTTGGTCTCAGAAAGTAACAAGTTTAATGTGTGATCAGTTTTATACCATGATAAATAACATGTTACTCGGTATTATTTCCATACCTATTGGAGAGTGAATCTAAAATATGAGATGTTGGTTAGGGTTGCACTAAAGAGTCAATTTTAAACTTCTCTTCGTCTTGTCACCTTATAAACTTAAAAAAGCCATTTCTTTTGTGTCAGAGTTTCACAATTTTTTCAGAGCAATCCGACACCTCACAAATTGCGCCATAGACTGGAACAGTGAATGCAAAGATGTCACCGAGAGTCACTTCAATGAAGAGGGCATTAAGGGCCATATGCATGTAGTCAACAACGTGTGTGATGACGAGTGGTTCCTCTCATGTAATTTCAATCCTATTCTGATATCTATAAAGTCCAAAAATGCACGGCACATGTTGCAAAATTTAGGCTCTGAATTCGAACTCTACCTCGCAGACTTTCAACCATATCCACGAGTACTTAAAGTCGTTTATCTCTTAGCAGATTCTTTTGTTTACAAGTAAATTCGTATGTGGCTGATTTTCAACTCTATGCTAGATAGGATAAGGTTGATAGTTCAGTGGTAAATGGAGACAGAGGATCCTGGCCGCATTCGGACCCTGTATTCATTAAGGCTATTAGTTTCTGTGGTTGTTCTGTGGGTAGTTTTCGATATTTGTACCTACTATTATTGCTGCAAGTTAGGTTTTGTTATAAATGAATTTGAAAATCACAAGAAAATTAAACTCAGCTTTTTCTACACGAACTTTTAGAACTTTTACATAAAAAAAAATGTGAACTAGGCACTGCGTATATTGGAAAACGCACGTACAGGAATATAATTAAAAACAGAATAGAAGAGAGCGAAATAGATGATGAAGGGCACAAAAAAAGAGCAGAATCAAGGTTTTTCAAAAACATACAACATTTATATACAACCAAACTTTTATTGGACTGTTTTAGTGACCGTTAACACCACTAAATAGTCACAGGGAAGCAAAATACGCTTGGATGACGTAATTTTTTCAGTTATTTTCGATTTCAGAACCAAAGTAGGTACAGAACCGATTTTCATGAAATTTCCATGGGACCAATCTAAAAGTATATTGTTTCAAATACAAAAAAAGTTTTTTTCAAATCGGTTTATACCTATGTATATCTACAACAAAGCTCTGAGGTAACAAACATACAAAAATATCAACTGAATTGAGAACCTCTCCTTTTTTTGAAGGCGGTTAAAAATAACTAATGAAATAATCGTTGTAGTGTACGATGACCTGCCCGAATGTATAGAGAAAGTGAGTGACATCTGGGAGACTTGCTACATGAACTTCAAAACGATTGTTGATCGCCAGAAGAATGCTACACAGGACTGGAGCCACTACGTCACGCATTTCAATTTATGTTGGTACGTTCAGAGTTGTATTATAGTCTTCTTCTTATCGTGTTACTAGTTCTTTCGAACAAGTGTGGTGAAAGGATTTCAAGTGCGCCTCGAAGAAGCTCCTTTCGTGCACTGTATTATAGTTTAAAGCTTTGATGACACGGGGATAAGCCAGCGAGTTCCCTAGCAGCATGTAAACTCGCCCCGTGTCATCGGCTTTTTACAATCTGCTAGTTGATTTTCCGATTGTAAATGTCGACACTCTCTAAAGCCTAGATGATACATAGCTAGTTTATAGGCTTGCGTTTGACCACCATCTCACCTGATGGTAAGTGACGATGCGGTCGACGATGTAGCACGTTAACCTAGATATTCCTATGCACTTCTGCCTTGAAGACACCCAAATAGATATTACCTATATCCACAGAAGTATTAAAGTATAGAATCACAATGTAGTATCTACATTGAAAATGCACCAGAAAAAAGGGAGCCACATTGGCTACCTTCTAGTACATTTTGGTCCGATGTTAATTTTCGATAAAGAGAAGTAACAGGGCTAGATAACTGTTAAACTTATGATAAAACTACAAGGTTTTTTTATTGTCAATAAAACTATGTAGGTAGACAGCGTCATAGATAAATATCCCCCATGCATAAGATATCCAGCTTCAAATCCCTTTAAATCAGCGCCGCGGCTTATAGAGAAGTTTTGACTTTAAAAAATAGATTATATTTTATAACTAAGTAAGCTTAATCATAATTTTAATTCATTTTTTAAAGGATTATAGCTGGGTGTCTTTTACAAGGGGGATACTTATCTCTGACGCTGTTTGTACATCGTAAAAGGTAACAAACATTATTTGAAAATACAGACATTTCATTTATATTGACAGGGTGTCTGAAATTTTTCTGTCTTGTATTCCACATCTTGGTGTTCTATAGGAACACCGCTATTCATCTAAGTCTATATCTACAATTTTGCTCTTCATACTTATCCTTGTATACTTTTTGTTAAAATTTAATATAATGTCCTATATAAATAAAAATAAATAAAATAAGCCTTTATTGCTAACCTTAATAAGTTTACATGAACATTTTATCTTTATTTGTTAGCTTGTCCTTCGACAAAGGGCTCCTCTAAGGCTTTCCATTTTGTTCTATCCCTTGCTCTGCGAGTCCATACGGGGCCGGCTATTTTTCTCAAATCGTCCTCCCAACGTTTCGTTTGTCTACCTTTATTTCTTTTGCTGCCTCTGGGGTACCACTCTGTTATAATTCTTGTCCACTTTTCTTTTTCTTCCCTTAGCATGTGCCCTGTCCATCTCCATTTTAGTTGTTTGTATACTTGTTGTATGTTTTTAAATTTTGTTTTGCTTTTTATTATTTCTAATCTTACTTTGTCTTTTCGTTTGACTCCTAATACACTTCTTTCCATACCGTTTTGGCAGACTTTCATTTTATTTAATTGTTGTTCTGTCAGTGCCCATGTTTGGCATCCGTAGGATAGGCATGGTAGGAAGCATGTATCGAATACTTTTCTTTTTTCTTTAATAGGCATATCCTTGTTTTTCATGATTTCACTTAGTGTGCTATATATAATGTGGTAAATGAATGTTTGAATATGTTTATGTATATATTGATTGATTGATGATTTTCAGCGCTCGAGCACAATTCCGTCGCTGCACACTGGATGCGCTTTTTGATTCAGAGTCAAAGTGCAGACGCGAGCACGCGGTGACTCTACAAAAGTACTCTGTGATTGTATCAGAAGGAGATGTCTTTCAGGTAACTTTAAAATCTAGGGCACAAAAAGCCAGCCTTTAAATCAATAAAATTTGATCGTAAACTTATCAATGTAATATATAAATAATGTAAACTCATTTTTCAACCAAATTAAAAATAGGAAGATTCGCTCAATTCGGTTGATGTTTTTGTTAAGTTTGTTGCCTCTGATCTTTGTTGTTTATGAATCGATTTGTTTTTTTTTTGAGAGGATATATCTTCAGATTGGTCCCATAGAAATTTCATCAAAATCGGTTCATTAGTTTAGTTTTTACATCAAAATAACTGAAAGTTCAGTGGTGTTTACGATCACTGTTTGCTTTTTATTGGAACACAAATTCTATGGGGTACAGCGTTACAGTTAAAATTTTTCATTAATTAGCTACCGACTATGAAATAAATATATAGATGCCTACAGACCAAAAATTAACTTAAAGTTGTTGCGCCCTTACAGGGTTCATGTGCATTGTGTACCTATAAGCCACTTACACCTAATTTATACATATAAAACCTGTATGCAAATGAAACAATAAATAAATGCATTTGAATATGAATATGATTGTTTACTAATAATCAAGGTTTTACAAAAAAATACAGCAACCGACTTCAATAATTACACATTTTCTTCTGAAGATTCCAAAACATCCACCAGAGGCAGCACCAGAGAGGGTTCATCATTTTTGATTTCACGATTTACAGTAACGTTAAACTAACAAACATTTTCAATCCCTTTTTTACCCGTTTAAACATTGGATTATAATATCACCCATACTTAAATGGAGTAATTTTGTTCCCAGGATTGTGACCGAAACATGATGTACCAGAACTGCCCTGGTGGAGATCCAAGACCTTCAGGAAGAATGCTGGCGAATTTGATGAACGCGGAGGCAGCCAATACCGCGGATGTGTTAAGCAGCTTGCGCGTTTTGTGTTGCACATTACTGTTTTTGATGTGGCTAATAAAATGACAGTACAACATTTTTTTTTATTTATAAAGAACGTTTCTTCGCTTTTGGCTCCAATTATAGTGTTATTAAGCAAGTGTCATGTAGTCTTGGGAAGCATGTCCTGTCTGGGTGTTTTCTATGTATTCTATGTATGTATTTACAAAAAAAAAGTATTTAATTATTCTATCAGCCATATTCTGGTTCCCATAGTACAAGCTCTGCTTAGTTTGGGGCTAGATGTCGTTTTTGAAAAGTAAAAAAAAAAATCGCATTCGTGGTCAAGTTAGTTCATGCCCCTGAAAAATGGTGGTGGTGGCGACTTCACTAGAGGCTTCTATGGAGTTTTGGAGGCAACACGAAAAGTCAGCATTACCCTATTCACCAACTCTCATACACATTCACGAGCAATTATGAAAATCGCTTCAGTAGGTACCTACCTTTTTTGTGAATCCAAAATAACTGAAAAAAAAAGTCGTTGAAGTGAAAATCATTATGACTTCAGTCTTCTTATCATGTCACTAGTTCCTTCAAACCAGTGTGGTGAAAGGATTTCAAGTGCGCCTCAAAGAGGCTCCTTTCGTGCACTCGACACAAACATGTTTTCTAACTTTAGGTTCTACTAGATTTCCTCACGATGTTTTACTTCACCGTTGCGAGAACGTGGGATGCATACATAGTTTTTTTTCGACCGAAAAAACCCATTTACGCATGACTGCCACCGGGATTCGAACCGGCGACCCATCAGATCGCAAAGGAAGGGCCTTATCCACTCAGCCACCACGTCCTCATGATGACTTCAGTGGTGCCTACGGTCACTAGAACAGTCCGATTGAAGTCGGTTATTGAACGTTTTTGTAAAACCCTGATTATATTGAATATTGGGTAAACTACTTTTTAGTTTTCGTATAAATAATACATAAACATAAACTTAATACAAAACTTAACCCACTTTCATAAAACTGTCGTTATGTACCTAAGTTTTAGGACTAACACGCATATAAATTTTCTTTACGAAGTTGCCTTTAGTTTCACTTTACATAAGAAATTAGCAAACTTTGTATTGTTTGAGAAGATAAATGAATAATGTGTTATCTTTTATTTTGAAACAATGTACAGTCAGCTGCATAGACACTCCTAAGCTTTCACGTTTATTTTTCTCTTAATTTTGCAGGCATGGCGCCTTTCAGATTTTGTATGAAATGTTTTGCTTGCGTTGCGCCCGTGCCTTTGCCTCAAGTCGCTACTGTTTAATTCAGACGTTATCCAATTCAATTCAAATTATATATTTCGGTTGTTCACCATAATTGTTAGGGCAGTTACCTTTAAACTATGTAAGTCACCATAAAACAGATTTCAAAATATTCTTGTCACATAACTTCAATTCAAATTAATTATTATTATTACCAAATTAAATTAAATTCATACTACTTAATTAAATTAAGTAATGCAAACGCAATCTCAAAAATGTGCGCTAGATGTTACTTAAAAAAAATGCTTTTGATATCAACAAATTATATAAATATATTTATTTATATAATTTGCCGAAGTTGAAACGAAGTCGTTTCAAACTTCGGCGAGTCCACACCTCCTGATGATGCCTCGTGTAGAGGCGACAAACGTGTCGTATCTTTAAACTTTGGTTTTCTGTTCGTTGACTCTTTGGTTTAGTTGAACTAAAGTTAAGTTAATTAAAACCTTTGTTTAGAAATTAAGCGGATTTATTACTAATTTTTTGATATTTATGGATTTCCGCAAAGTAACGCCTGAATCAATCAATTATGCTTTTGATGTTGGACTAATGTGTAAATAAGTATAGAATAAGAATAATAATATTTTATTGTCAAAAACTGTGTGAATTTGTACAAGGTGGTAGAGTAAAAAAAGAAACAACAGCTTATCCTTTCGGACATACAATAATAACATAGAATTAAATATAAAATAACGCCTAATAATCTAAGTTAACTTCTATTTCTAATATTTTGTTTTCTTATTTTCTTAGTACCTACATAAACTAACTTTGCACAGCTCAATTGCACTTAAAAACAATAGGTACCTACTATCTTATGATCTACTCAAAGTACTCCTTTAAATTATAATGGGCTTTTTCAATTAGCCATTTTTTTAATTTGTTCTTAAACTCATGCCCTTTGAGTTGTTTAAGATTAATTGGGAGATTTTTATAGACTCTGATTGACATACAATAAGCGCTCTTGTGGAAGTATAGTCATATTAACCTTAGAAGAGACTAAACACGATTATTAACCTCTAATCCGAGGTAGATCTACAGAACCCTCATGCAAGCTCATACTCCTGAAAGCCGGGACTCAAGAATATATTAAAGGATCTGAAAGAGGTCGAGCCTTGAATAGGACAAAGACATAGTATAATTCGGAATTAGAAATGCAATTCTAATACAAACGCAATCGTAAGAGTGTGGTCTAGATGTTAAGAAAATTGCTATGGATATTAGACTGATGTGTTAATAGTTACCTATAATCAAATTATCCTTAGAAGATAGACCGGGGTAGATCCTCAGAATACTCATACATGCTGATACTCCTGAAAGCCGGAACTCATTATCATCAGGAATCTATTAGAGGCTCTGAAAGAGGTCGAGGCTTGAATAGGACAGTGACATAGTATAATTGACAATCAGAAGTGCAGATTTATATTTAAAAAATGATGTGATTAGCAATACTTTTTACCGATGATGTTACCTAAGAGATGACTCCTGTCCAAGATTTAGTTTTTGTCCGAAAACTAAGTCCGGTGCAGCATGTTTTGCTGGTCTTCCATTTGACCTATTCTGTCTACTTACTATTCCTAAACTGATCTGTTATGAAAGCCCAATAATTTGACATTTCTATTACTTATACAAGTGTATATTACAAAACAGGTATCTACCTAATTGTGAGATTCATTTTAACTAATTAAATTTAACTAAAATATTTTATTTCAAGGAAATGTATGTTTAAAAATGTGGGCGCGTTCTAAGATAGGAATTTAGTTCATTCATTCAACGCGAATGAAGTTGCAGATAACGATTAGTTAGATTTATTTTACATTATTTAACACCCTGAATATCTGGCAGTACAAAGTTGAAGTACTCAAACTAAACTATACTATGGTAGTGACATGGCGTGGGATCTACGTAAGCCTTTGCTATTGTGCACTAACGATTGTAGACTGAAGTTGAAGCAATAATATCCTCGGTAACTTAGAATGGTGAACAGTAACAAAGAAATGGGATATCGAGTTACAGCATTTTTTGGTTTTATGGGAATAATATCGAATTCATCGCTATTTTTTTTATTAATATTTTGGAAATTTCGCACAACGCAATCTAGCAGAGCTCACACTATGCAAACCAGATATCTGATAGAATACTTAAATCCTTTTTCTTTTGAAAATACGTATCTACATGGAATATAATACCTACCTAGATACATTTTTTTATTTAAGTTAAGCGCTCTTATAAAATAATGGGTTTTTATGGCCTAACATAATTTTATTTTATTGTACCTATTTATTCATTATTTTCCAAAAAAAAGGGAGGTGGTGGCCGAGTGGATGAGGCCCTTGCCTTGCGATCTAATGGTCGTGGGTTCGAATCCCGGTGGCAGTCATGAGTCAATGGGTTTTTTCGGTGGAAAAATTCTATGCATGCATCCCACGTTCTCGCAACGGTGAAGGAAAATATCGTGAGGAAACCGGCACGTCAAAGGACAGAAAACGCTCTCCTGCCGAGAGTAGGCGTGAGTCCCAGCAGTGGGAACATTATAGGCTGATCATGCATTAATTATTTTCAGTCGACGAAAAAAATTGGGGGGTTCTATATGTACAACGCGATTTATTTATCGTTACTATGTTTTCACGCCGCTTTGACTGAACTGATAGAGAATGAAAAGAGAGGACGAGCACATGCCCATGACCAGAACAGTGCTACACATTTTTTCAACGCTCGTCCACTTTATGACATTTTGATAATCAGTCTAATTTTACTAGCATAGTAATAATATTTTTCTAGTTACAGTGCCTTTCAAATCAGAACACATGTGTGTTTTGAAGTTGCTAATGTATTTCTCATGTAAGCACCCAATTTGGGTTTAGAACTGTGGTTTTACTGTTAAAACCTTACACAGTTCACATATTGTTGTAAATGTTTATTTTTACAAAATTGGTAGGTATCTAATGGTTTTATAAAACTATTTCATAATACCATATATTAAAAAAATATTTACACAACTAACTACTTACAGAGAAGAATCATAAATTACACTTAATAAAATAAAATAAAATTATAAATAACCTTAAAGGTTTTTTATAAAAAAAAATTAAGTCGGTCGTTGCCACCACCGGCAACGTGCCCAGAACGCTGGCGGCATTGCCACGTTGAATGGCAATGCTTATACGCTGTGCAAAGTAAAATCCGGCATTCTGGTCACGAGTAGACTCTTTTAGCCTATCAGCTAGATCTTTGTAGATTTTGTGTGCCCCTGGTCCCCAAGGGCCTAATGTCACTTTATAGATGTTGGTAAAGCCAGTAAAAACGGTTGTAAGCCGCACGCCTGTAAATATCTGAGAAAGAAAAAGTGTGAAACAAGCTTAAAGTTTATAAAAAACTGAAAAGCCGACTACCAAAATATTATACATTGATTGGCAATTCATTATTCCTAATTAAATATAAAACATCCTGTATTCTTGAACCAATAGATTCTGTTGCTTCTTCTTCTTATCGTGTCACTAGTTCTTTCGAACCAGTGTGGTGAAAGGATTTCAAGTGCGCCTTGAAGAGGCTTTCGTGTACTATTAACATTGTACATTCTGTTGCTGATAAGGATCCTTCTTTGCAAAAAATGTATTACTTAAAAATATAGTCCGTATATGCGTAACAAAAACACGCTTGTCTGACTGAAACCGCACTAAAGCGATGACATAGGGCTAGTTTACAAGCTACTAGCCAGCGAGTTTGCTTGTATATATATGTAGCTTATAAACTCGCCCCGTGTCATAGGCTTTTTACAAACTGCTAGTTGACAATCCTTCCGGACCGCTAATTCGCTCACTCGCTAGCTTTTAAACTCGCCAGTTAGTCAGTTAGTAGCTTGTAAACTAGCTCGCTCGAAGCGTGTTAAAAGAATTAAGTTTTAAACGTAGTTGAAATTTTGAAAAACTACGCCCTATACTAGTTTTAAAAACTCAAACTTTCTAGAGCTCGTAACAGCCTGTGGAATGTATGAAATTTCCATTTTCACTGAATTTGAAGTTTTCCTCTTTGGGTTACGTTCGTAAAGATCGCAAGTTGGGTGACAGAGTTTATAAGTCGCCCATAGCCTTAGATATGTCACCGTTAGTTTGTAAAAACCGTAAGTTTACAATCTAACGGTTTCCAAAAACGTAAAATTACAAATTTTCTAAACATTTAAATCACTATGAAAGTCAGTTAGACTAATCAAAAAACCGTTAACAAATTGATGACTTTTGATTGAATTGTTGATTTCCGCTTCAGGACAAACATTCGTGTGATGAACCTCGGGGTTTACCATGTTTTCGATGTATGTATTTACAGAAAGAAATATAAGTATTCTTACATTTATCTGTTTCCCATAGTATATACATAGCTCTGCTCTGTTTGGGACTAGATGGCGCTGTGTGAAATGACCATAATGCCATGTTTTTTTGTTTTAATTATTACGTATTTTATAAAAATTGAGATGAAAAACTTTACCACTTTACTTTAAATTGCATTTCCACTTTTTTAATTTGTTACGACTTATAATTTGTTTGAAAATGTAGAAAAGATTGTTTTCGATTTACAAAAAAGCAGTTAAAAACTCTGAACTTTTCCAATACCGATAAATATTTGTTCATTCTAATGTGTTTCGTCTGATTTTGGTCTTGGGAAATCCACAAATTTATCGCTCTACCATCTCTACCTACAAAGCAAGTTAAAATTAAATAAGCTACATTCTAAAAGGATGGATAGATCAATTTTTTGACGTGACTACGTCTAATAAATCGATGAACGCCGCCGCGCCGGCTGCATGCACGAAAACGTTGACGTCATTGTCCGGACACGCTCATTGTCCCGTTACGCTGGTAGTCAAGTTAAACTATCGTCCGTAAACCAACTTTACAGACAACCATTTTTTTTTAATGTAAACAAGTGGCAAGACAAGCTAAGAGCTCTCCTGATGGTAAGAGATCGCGCCTGCCCATAACCAAAACAGTGCAGCACATAACTTTCATTCACATGGTCCGATGGCACACAGCTATATCACTCGTCCACTTTGAGACATTTTAATGGTCAGTGTCGAAAGCCCAATAATTTCACTAGCTACAGTGCCCTTCGAACCGGAACACAGTAATGCTAACACATTACTACTTTGCGTCAAACATACAATTGTGGATTTCCATAACCAATTTTACTGAATCACCCACCAAACTTTTTTATTGTCCATTCCCAAGTTTTTTGCAGAAAAACGCCTTCTCCATACTTTTCCATGTTCCAACATACATATCGGCTAAAACTATTTGTAATTTCATAGAAGACAAGGGTTCCCTGGTGAAATTTGACCACTTAACCCAGACCCCTCTCAGTATTAACATCTGCTGGTTTTCTTAACGGAGAAATTATTAGTATTAGTTCAAGCTGAGCTGGTCGGTTGAAGACAGGTCATGTCGGTATTGTAGGGTTTTTGTAAACCTCAAGCGATCATAAGTATTTTAAAATATCTGACGACCCTTTGGAGGTAAACAAATTAAGGTTTGTTTAGTCATTTAAACCGTATAATATAAACTGTAGAGGTTAAGTTAAGTCTTCTTCTTATCGTGTCATTAGTTCTTTCAAACCAGTATGGTGAAAGGATTTCAAGTGCGCCTCAAAGAGGCTCCTTTCGTGCACTTGACACATGTTTTTCAAACTTTTTAGGTTCTATGCCAATGGTTTTCTCTTCCTTAAAATACTATAATCACGATATAAATCCTAATAAATACATATATTTATAAATAGACAGAAAGAAAGAACAATGTTTTATTTGCCAGAAAATTATAAAAAAAAAATTATATAAAATAATTGTTTGACCTAAAACAAGCTTCCTCACTTACCTGCAGTTATGAATTTATATAGAGAATTATAAAGTAGGTTACCTATTTATAAAGTAGTAATAAAAACAAAAAAAAAGTAAAAAAAAACATCAAAAACGTAATTTAATATTCATACAAAAATCAGTGAGGATGGATGGATGTTTGTTCCTCAATCACACCAAAGCTACTGAAACGTTTGGCCTGAGATTTGGTAGAATATAGTTTACCACTTGAAAATGAAAAATACATGGGCACAAATACATACAAGTCAGTCAGAAATGTTATTAAGCTTAACCCTATATTAACCCATAAATTGGATTGCAAAGGTTGATTTCAATCTAAGTCGCATTAGTAAGGTACGGTCAGCAACAACTTAATTGAATTTGTAATTCAATTTAAATAAGCTACATCAAATTTCCACTAAAAATCCAAAATAGAAATGTTTGACCACAAAGGGTAAAGTACACTAATTGAGAGTCTAGAATCTAAATTCAAACAGTGATTAAATAATAATAAAAAAAATTGGTTGTTTGTAAAGTTGATTTACGGATGATAGTTAAACATTACTACGAGCGTAACCGGACAATGAGCGTTACCGGACAATTAGCGTTACAGTTTCAGATATTGGAAAACATTACGTTTGTGATACAGCAATGTTAGGCGAGTTTAGGTAACCTACAAAATTTACCTTACTGCGGAGAAGGAGGGTTATGTTTTCCCAGTGTAAGTATGTATGAAAATAACTAAATGTAAGTTATAGGTAGTGGGAAACAGACGAAGGTAGAACGTAATTAACGTAATATGACGTAATGACACGGACTGAGTTCACCCATTCAGATAGCGCTCGGTAAATCACAGGTAACTTTTGTGCTGACCCTACGCGATATGTGGAATGCCGCGTCATGTCGGGCGTTCACGGGTCTTTCATGGGTCTTTCATGGGGCCTCGAGATTCTATCAGAGATCGAAGACCCGAGATTGCGAGGGTAATTTTTGTGATGATTCAATAGGGATTTGGGTTTTAGCAGTGTGTTATATGCCTTTTTACCCAACTGCGTAAAAAAAACCCGTGTTGGCCGTCTTTCGATCCGAAGGTCGTGGGTTCGAACCATGTCGTACACCAATGGATTTTTCTGTTCAAAAAATGTATGTGTGCATTAAAACACTTAACGGTAAAGGAAAACATCGTGAGGAAACCGGCATGTCATAGAACCTAAAAAGTTCGAAAACATGTGTCAAGTGCACGAAAGGAGGCTCTTCGAGGCGCACTTGAAATCATTTCACCACACTGGTTTCAAAAAAACTATTTTACACATAACGCCGAAACAGACAAATATATAATGAAACATTCAACCTAGAGCGTCGAGAGTATCTACTTACGCGTACTTACTATGATACAATACACTAGACGCAACTTCCGTCAAATGTGCAAGCACCCTAAGGGTGTAGACTGTAATATAATAGACAATTCTTTATGGTACCTACGTTACTTGACAGGAAATTCTTACTCGTCTTTCACTAGTGTTTTCATAAAAAACATAATGTATCCAGTGAATGAAAAAAGCGTTCACTGTATGTATCCTATTGAAGAAAAATAATTGAATCTCTGTAAACAAAACGCCTCTAGGGATGTTTCAGCAGATTTTGAAATGATTTACTTATAAATTGATTGGAAGATCTTCTACATCAACATGGCCAACCGTGTAAAATGAAACATGCGGGCATGTCCGTCTAGTGAGTTCCCCGCTTTACTTTCGCTGAAGTCTGAAATCTGAAAACTTGTCACTTTTTATAAATTTTGGTGGTCGACAGCAGCCCGCAGTAGCTATTCAACATTAAGGCCAATCCTCAAATCCGAATTCAATACAAAATGATTCTGACAAATACTCATAAAGTACGCCATATTATAGTAATTTCTTCACACTATTCGTTTCGTCCTTGTTTTTTGATTTCGTCAACAAAATAAGTGAGGTAAAGGTAAAGGTTTCATACTCTAATTTAGATTTCGTAGATACGTGTTTTTAAGTTAGTAGGGTTAATTTTAAAACATGTATAAATTAATGTATGAAACCTTTCACTTTTTTTGTTGACGAAATTAAAAAACATGGACAAAACGAATAGTGTGAAGAAAATACTATAATACGGCGTACTTTTTGAGTATTTGTCCGAAACATTTTGTATGGAATTCGGATTTGAGGATTCTCCTTAAACTGATACTTATTAAAGCTGACTTAGACGAATGAGCCATGTTAAAGTGGAAAATCTATAAAGACAAACTATTTGCTATTCATCAGGCTTTCAAAATGTCTCGGTGGACTAGTAAGTGTGTTCTTTTAGTTCTAAAGTGTTCTAACTGCTCAATCACATCGAATATTCTAGATGCTGACTTGAAAATTTAGTTCTAAAAGGGTCGGTTCAGTAAGGTTTGTTTTAAATATGGAATGAGACCTAAATCCTGAAAAAGAGGTACGGTAAGAGATCACGTCTACTCATGACCAGAACAGAGCTACACAGTGATTTTGTAGTGAGTGAAATTTATAAATGAAGGCTTTGAAATTTCAAATGGTACCTAGTTACGAGTACTTTAAAATATACAATTCATAATACAATTTTAATTAATAATACAATTTTATTATTTAATCATAAAAATGGTTTGATATAATATCATAGATATTTATTTGTTTTTTTTTTACTGGCTATATATTAACACTTTAATTGAAAATTTCATCATTATTCAGTGGTCAGATATACATACACCACAATTTTAAAATTACCAAAAAAACTTAAATGGCCAATTTATAATTGAATACTATGTTTTATCTGTGCAGTCAGAATTTTGGGTTTCTACAAAATGACAGAGTGACAGCGGGGCGAGTGCGGCGCCCGAGCCGAGCTTTTGCAAACTGGCTGGAGCTAGGTACCCGTATTTGCCAAACGATGAATGAAACTTAAATTATAATCAATTATGGATACCGATTGACGTAAGACCATAGGAAAACGACTAACGGTAACAGTTTTCCAAATTTTATGAAATTTATTTAACTTAATTTATTTCAAGTATTTTTGCCATAACTTTCGTTCAGTAACGGTAACTAATAATATTTTTTTTGGTTATTAAAAGTTGCGGTGTATTATATAATGTGTGTATTAGAATTAAACAAATAAATATAAAAAAAAAATCAAATTATTTTTAGACCTATTTGCAACTACATTTAAAATAAACAGAGTGTACGAGAACAAACACCAGTTCCTAATGAAAATTATTTTGTGGAGTCCCCGCGCCCGCCCAACCTCCAACCCAAACGGTAGAAAGGATAATGCGGTCAAATTATTTCTCTGCCTTTAGCTTTTAATGTAAAAACATCTTGTAAAAACTTCTGCTACTTCATGAATTATAAATTACACTTTATTTTGTTTTGTAAAAATTTTAAGGTGTTTTAAAAAATGAAAGAGAATTCAAGTATAAATCGATGTTCTGGATTTGGCTTTAACATGAAAAGTGTTTTTTTGATAATATTAAGATAAATATAAACATTTTTATTTTGCACGAAACACGGTAGGTTAGATGGTAGGTAACAGAGTATGTACATACATAATATATGTCTCACCAAGAACTGGCATACAAAATATTCGCGTACAAACGCAAAACAAAATTACAATTTGAGTATCGGATAAGATTATAACTATTATTAATAAATTCATCAGTTTAGAACAAACACACATAGACATATTATCAAATAATAATATTTTACCGTTTTCAAGTAATTATTAAATCATTTTTTTTTTAATAATTTTTAGTGTAATTTATGATTCTTCTCTGTTAGTAGTTAGTTGTGTTAATAAAAATCCAACAAAAAAAATGTACTTACCTTTTATTTTTGATCAATTTTTTCTCATTTAATTGTATTGTATTGTAGGTATTCATTTATTTCAGAAAACCTTATTAGCGCCTAAAACATTAATAAGAAATAACATCAAATTAAATCACGTTATGATTGATCGATTTGAATATAGAGGCGTCATTAGATTCGCTTACACTTCTGATATGACATAGATTTATGATAAGGTTTTTTTGGCCAAATCGCTGTAAATGGGCATAATTTACTCTTGCACCAAACTTTACAAATTCGTAAGCAATTATTTTACCAGCTAGGGAGATCATTATGATCCAGATTCTTTGCACCAACGATAAAAAAATATTTTATGCCTTAAGAATCCCTTAACTTTGGGAGTCAGTTTTTCGACCTCATAGACAAATGTCGTAAATGTTACAATGTCGCAAATAATAGTAATTTTTAAACTGATACCGCAGCTCTCATCAACATTAATTACATAGGTATTATAGATTCAAGTTAATAAGAGATCTAGACAATCCTGGTATGGTTTAAGGACGCCCTTAGAATAGACACATAATGGTGTCTGTCATTCAGATGTAGCCAAAACTAAACTTAACTAATTTGACAGCGCTAAAAATGTTGCTGTCCCTTTTATAAAGATCGAAAACAATATTTTTGCAGTCAAATTAATTTAGTTTTGGCGACATCTGAATTGACGCAATTGTTAACTTTTTGATGAATATACAATACAAACACAAAATACAGACTAACAATTTCGAGAGTATGTTTTTCTTCAACTGGTAACGCAAGTTCGTTTATAATTGTGTGTATTCTAACGTGATTTTATACCTGCTTTTGTACGAGGCAACTACACTGCAAACTGGCTTAACTTACTGGCTTAACTTAGTGGCTGCAATAAGCACCAAACAGGTGTAGGCTACATAGCTGTCGTGAGCTAGTTGGAACATAAAAAAAACCTAGCGCAAACGCTTCATGCTACTTCTGGCCACGTGCCAAATGGTGGCAACACTTCCTTTGAATTTTAAGTCTTATCTAGTTTGTTACCATTGTATTATAATACGGAAAAGTGTTACGTGATGTACAAAAACAATCATGGAAATGGATCTTCTATTGTGTGATTTATATTGTTCTTGCAAATCGGAAGTGCGCTTTGTTTTGCGTCGATTTGCGTTGATTGTGTTTTCACGCCAACGAGTGATGTGATGAACTAGGCACTTCGATCCCGAGACGACTGCAGTGCACGGGGAGGCATGCACTGCAAGCGGAGCTTGGGGTCGATGCAAGCCTTCTCTGTGATGGGCCTCACAGCAACGTGTGGGAGGGACACCGGTGTTCTGAGTATATCCAGGATCCCTCTAATGCGCAGAGGTCGGAAACGATGGGGTTTTAGTCGGTTAGAATCCGACATAACCCATCCTCCCCCAAGGGCGGTGGGTATCCATGAGGATTTCCCCATGAAAAAAAAAGGCACTCTTTTGATGGTAAGAGATCACGCCCGCCCATGACCACAACACACACGTGTGTATAGCGCACACGACTATTTAACACTTAGGCAATTGCAGCCCTGTTCATAGTATTCGTTCTCTTTAAATCCTTCAGATTATATTCGTGAGTAAGCGCTACTGTGGCGCCACTGTCACGCCACTTCCTCACGCCTCTTATTTGAAGGCGCCCTAAGACTTTGTAGTCAGTCTCCAAAGCCCAGTAACACTAAAAACAGTATCATTTGAACCGTAACACAGTATCTGGCATTGTCTTGGAACTCATCTAGATGGAATCTAGCAGAGGACGTGACATAAATCATTTCAAACTTTGTTGCTCTCCTTAATATACCTGTCTGTAGAGTAACAAAACTGAATAATTTTGTGCCTGTAGAGACTATGTGCCCTAAAATAGGAGACCGCGAATCAGCAAAGCAGAAGCAGGTGGATGCGGCAAGCCGTAGACAGGGCGCGATGGTGCAAATTAGGAGAAGCTTTTTGTACTGTTTCTTAGTATTTTTCTGAGTAGGATATCTAGATATCTGCTATAATCTGCCGAAGAATCGATAACCTGGAATAAACAAGTTCTTGAGTGGAGACTGCGAATCGGCAAACCAGGCAGAAGGTGGATGCGGCAAGCCGAAGACAGGGCCCAAATTAGGAGAAGCCTATGTCCAGCAGTAGACTGCGACAGGCTAATGATGATGATGAATCTACAATCTACATCTTAGAAGGTGAAATCTTATAACTTAATGATCGGTGGGGTACACAAAATATTTTTCGCGTGCCATTGGTTAGCCATCCCTGTATTATTTATTTTCAGTGCAATTTCCACAGGCAATTTCATTTCCCTGAAGTAAATTGCTATGAATTTTATAAAACCAACTAAACTATGATAGTTTCAAAGCATAGAAATTCATTTTCGCTGGACTCATGCTGGACTAGTTTGTCTTTATGATGAATTTTCAACCGCTCACGTTTCAAGGGAGTTTAGAAACTGGACTTGGAGAAATCTCTACTTAGCCATATTTTTTTTTATCGGAGGCTAGCTGACACCCACCCAACTTACACACAACAAATAAAAAAAATTATAAAACAGATTTAAGGGGAATCCTCAAGGCAAATTTCCATACAAAATGTTTCGATTAAATACTCAAAAAGTACGCCGTATTATTGTAATTTCTTCACACTATTCGTTTCGTTCATGTTTTTTTGATTTCGTCAAAAAAAAAAGTGACAGGTTTCATACTTTAATTTAGATTTTATACGTGTTTTTATTTAGTAGGGTTAATTTTAAAACACGAACTTTTTTGAGTATTTGTCCGAATCATTTTGTATGGAATTCGGATTTGAGGATTAGCCTTAACAGTTTTTTTTTTAAACACAGTTTATGGGATGGTTCTTCCTTTCTTAGTACTCAACTTCAGTACCCCCCAGTTTCAAGTCATTACGTTCAGTGGTTTGGCCTGTACGTTGTCTGTCAGTCAACTCCAAGCCATATCTTTATTTTGATGATAAAATCTGATATTAAAATTTTGGCTACACCCCATTTGGACAACGTTTCATTTCGTAATATGTTGAATACCTATCCAAAAGTGGAATTTACATATTTTTTTTTCATTCATCATGTAGTATTTGGAGTTGTATTATTGGGCTACAGCCAAAATTTTAATCATAACGTATTAATGGGCTGTAGTCAATATTTCATTTCTAAGTTTTATTTTTATGAAAAATATAGAGCCTGATGTGTTTTGATATAAAACTCTTTAGAATCAGGAGAGCGCTTTGCTACTCTTATTACATTGAATGAGTGAATAAATAGATTAATAAATGAATGAATGAATAACACTTAATTCTGAGCACTGAAAACAGTTTCAGAATGAAAATAATATAATACTTAGCGTATGGTACAATTATAGGTGGACCTATCATTGAAACTATTTTTTATAACAACCCTTGTATGAAAAGAATTAAGAATAGAAAAGAGGCACTTGATATCACTTAAAAAAGCGGTAGGTAAGTTTTTCATTATTAACTCACTTGAAACATATACATATGATTCATAATGCGCTGAAACTAAGGCAGTTGTGGAATAGTCTAATATTGAAACTGTGCATATTCGGTTTAAGGCACTTTGACTAAACAGTTAGGGCACTTTTATTTGTATGCTAAGAGGTGCTATTGAAGATTAAAAGCGGGTGAAGCCAGGTGCTAGTAGGCTAGCGAGGTTACTGAGATAACAAGCTTTATAAAATGTAGTTTATAAAAACTTAAAACCCGACGGCCAGAATATTATTGGATTTGGAATATTGGATTTTTGACACATTAATTTTAACACTCTACTTTTACCGAAATCCATCATGTTTTGATGGTTTTTTTTCAAATTTCAACGAAGTGCATAGTTTAGGGAGACTTCCGGCATGAAGCTTGAAATTTAACCTCTTTAAACATATTTTATAAGCAATCAATTTTATGCCCTAGGGTCTAAAATGCAAAATCCCCCTAAATCTTATTGTAGGTCTAGAGGACGCCTTAGGTAGCCTATGACAATCGCGCAGCCTAAACGAATCCGACGTCACCTAATTTTTTGCCCTAGGGCTTAAAATGTTCTTTTATTCCTCCTAAAGCGTACACAAAGTTAAACTTTACAAGCATACAAAGTGAAAATATAATTTTACAAGAAAAACTGCTATGATAAACTAGGTTATGCAAATATTATTCAGCTAGTTGCATTCTTGTCATATCATGCATCTTTCATGATCGATCATAGTCCGACAGAGCAGTTTTAAATTGAGGGTCGCTAACAAATTCAGCCATATTGAGAGCGATCGTGCTAGACTTTTTATATTATTATAGCCATTTATTTTACAATATTTTCAGCTGCAGCTTCACATGTAACACTTGGGCGAATGAACATGACACCTGGCTGACACTCTCGCTCGGAACTTGATGCGACCCCCGCTGCCCCGCGCGGCGCCCTCCGTGTTTCTTCTTCCTATAATTGCGAAGCCTTATCATTACTTATCATTGCCAAGTATCACAGGCCCTCTTCTCTATCAAGATTATCCAATTCCACGCTTTTCTATGCACAAACGTCATTCAAGCCAGGTGTCATGTTCATTCGCCCGAGTAGTACGTTGTTGGTTGTTTAATAAGCTTTTATAGCTTTGTCTAAATAAGCTGATAACTCTTCATTCATACGCACTTTAAGCTCTTGTTAAACATATCCCCGAAGTTTTAAGTCTTAAGACCCAGAATCCAGCGTGCTGCTATCTCGCTATAAAATTGACTGAGTATAAATTTCAAGAAAATGGAGCGGTGATTTTGTTCCTATAACCTCACAGAATGATAAGGTTTATTTTTTGTATTAATTTGTTTACCATAAGAGAAAGAGATTGGGCAAAACTGTTTCTTTCCGATTTCTTTCGCCTATGTTAAACATATCAAAATAAAAAACATACCTACTTAAATATAATTGTGAGGTTGTAGGAACAAAATCAACGCTACACTTTTTAGAAATTCATACTCAGTCACTTTGTATCTTCAAAAATGTTCAAAAGTACGAGTGAGATAGCAGCACTCTGGATTCTGGGCCTTAAACAATAAACAGTATGTTATTATGTATCTAGAAATGTGAGGTTTAAATTGGAGTTCCCAATTTGCCATGCATTGCTGCAAGCCCCGATCTACACACAGGTACCATCGTAAATAAGGATTACTGGCTTGTCCTACTAACTGGGTTTGTATCGGGAATGACCCACAATTGTGGCTAATAAAACAGCGAGTTCAAAATAGGAATACTTTTCTAAAATAACTGATAGAATACCTACTTAAATACTTTTTTTATGGATGAATATGATAAATGGGATTTTCACTTCTCATGCTCGTAAAGTTCAACTTCATGGGAGCTTTAGGGGGAGTAAAACTGCATTTGAGGCTTAAGGGAAAAAAGTGATTGCTTATAAAATCTATTCAAAGAAGTTTTTGTTTTGGTTTCATACCCGAAGTTGAGAATTTTATTCATATTTCGAACTTCGGTCATAATACTCACACATAGATCAGGGTGTTATAAAACTTTTATGCTAATTCTAAGGATGTGTTTCCACTGACGCGGAGCTGAACGGAGTGGAGAGGAGCGGACCTCATATTTTCGAAATTCAAATATCATGGTAACATTGTATAGCTGTCTCAGTTTTTGAATTACGAAATGGGCGCTCAATTTAGTTAGAGTTCGTTTAATTTCCTCGCAATTAAAGTGAAAAATCTTGTGTATACCTCGGTCCTGAAGCCCATTTTAAACTTGACTTGAGTATCAGCCCGAGCCCAAGGTGAGGGCGGATATTTAAGTCTCTTATAAAATGTCTTGCATCAGTCCCTTGGTGAACAAATGACTATTTCTGATTTCCCTCAACCCTCGCTGATTTCTTAACCACACAGCATGTAGAACACGAGCGCTCTGCCATTGTTATCATTATAGCAATTTTCAGAGCGAGCTTACAAAATAAAGATGCCCAAAAAAGGTCTCAGGGTAAAGTATTGTGCTAACCTGCAAAGTGATATTACCCACAATGAAATAGGAGAAAACCAAGGTTTCACAGAAACATAATAACCGACTTAAATTGTACTGTTCTAGTGACCGTAAACACCACTGAAAAGTCACAGGAAAGAAAATACGCAATTTCGTTTACTTCTACGACATGTATTTTTTCAGTTATTTTATTTTAGAAAGTAAACTTTTGAACCGATTTTATTGAAATCGGTAGGTAGGTATACACTAGTAGTAGTCTGTAGGTATACTTTCAAACAAAAACAAAATTCCATATCGGTTGATAAATGACAAAGTTCTGAGGTAACAATCATTAAGAAATGCTTTATTTTTTGAAAAAGAAACATTCATTATGAATGGAATAAACTTTGAGAAAGTAAAGTAAAATCTAAACATTCACAATAGCAATAGAAACTAAAAAAAGTTAACAAACCTAGAAGAAAAAGTAGTTGCAAGACCTAATTAGCAGCTTATAAATTATTCTTCTCTTGTTGCAAAGTTAGGCTAGAACAAAAACTAGACTGAAATAGTTACAAGTATTTAGGTAAATGTTACTGGAAAAGTTTCAGTTACTGAAAGCAATTAACTTATTGGTTGGAACAACAAGAACTTTGCTATATTTAAGATACCAAAGGTAGCCTAGGACCATTCATTACCTGGACTACAAAAAATAAAAATATGATATACATATCTGCTGAGATGTTAGAAAATTATAAAAAAAACTCAAACTCACAATAGTTTATTCTACGTGACTTAATGAGGTGTTATATAAGTAAAAATTAAAAAAAGGTTTCTGTTAACATGGCATTGATTTGGAATTACTACCAATATTTTACTGTCGTTTTTTTGTTAATATTAGACACTGAGGAATCGAACTCGCTCGGTTTGTAAAATCTGGTTGTTATTTTTATCCTGTGCATTTTAATCTATTATAATAATATACTATGTATAAGTTTATAAATACCTATATGTGTTTTATTCTCTGTATGTATTTATAAAAAAAAGTATTTAAGTATCCTATTAGTTATCTGGTAGTACATACTAGTAGCGGATGCGGGGCTAGATAGCGTTCGCGTTGTCCAAATATAAAATTAATCATTTCCATATGCGAAATTTCGTATCCAAAGGTAAGTTAGTCCAAGCACACGTTTTACTTAATTACCTACCTGGCCTTGTTGTACTTTATTGTTGGACAAAGTTACTTTTGATGTCAAACAAAGAGGAAACTACACAAGAAAATAATAACTTTGTTGTTTTGAGATGATTTGTTGTACAGTCAGCTGCACAGACATGTAAACACTACCAAGCTTTCACATTTATATTATTATTATATATATTTATATTATTATTATCAATGACGGGTACCGATTGACGCAAGGCCATAGGAAAACGACTACGCCGCGGGTTCAATGCCCGCTTCGGGACAAATATTTGTGTTTGACCTGAATTTGGGTGTTTTCTTATATGTATATTTTAATGTATACATTCACATATTTAAGTATTTTAAAAATAAGGGAGCCACATTGGCTAACTTCTAGTAAATTTTGGTCCGACGCTAATTTTCAAAAAAGAGAAGTAACTGGGCTAGATAAATATTACTATGTTAAAACTACTAGGTCATTGTTATAACAACATCGTAAAAAGTAATAAACCTTACTTGAAAATATAGAATATAGTCTGAAAATTTGCTGCATCTATTTTGCTTTGAAACTTGGTGTAGTAGCACCAGTGACAGATACGTTGAAGAGTAACAGGTTATCGTGGTATGGGCATTGGACATATGATGCTGAGGGATGAATGCCATGTCACTAAAAGAGTGTTAGATATGAAAGTAGATGGATTTACGAGGAAAGGAAGACCAAGGAAAAGATGGATGGACTGTGTGAAAGAGGATATGAACAAAGCAGGTGTGAGTACAGAGATGACGGATGATAAGGACGAATGAAAGAAGAAGACATGTTGTGCCGACTCCACCTAAGTGTGGGATAAGGGCAGGGCGATGATGACTTGTGTTCATCTATGCCTTAGAAGTATTTAAGTAGGTATTCTATATCAGTTACCAGGTTTCCATAGTACAAGCTCTCCTTAGTTTGGGGCTAGATAATAAATAAAATAAATAAAAATAAAATAAAATTGTTTATTGGTTTCTCAAATATGGATCGGGTACATTATAATGGATATCATGGCAGACTTATCTTAAATTTTAGATTTACCTACTGGAGCTCTGTACCCTACACTAGGTCTCCTCAAGAGCCTGTATTGTAGGGTTACAGTGACTCGGTTCGGACTCTACATTATAATAAGTACTAGATCTCCTACATTCAACCCATACTATAATAAAAATACAACCTTTTCTTATCTATTCCTACAATTAGAAACTAGATTATGTAATACGTTAAAACTATATTATCATATGAATGAGTGAATGGTACTGCTATGCTTATATATTAAATTAACAAGTATTAAAGAGTGTGTAGATAGCGTTGTGTGAAATGTCTAAACATTATTAATTTATTTAAAAATATATTGATTAGTAGAAGTAGGAATTCCATTTCAATATACAATCTAAGTTCTACTAGTCTTTTTTATTGTCAAGACACAAATACTAACTCGAACTTACACAAACAAAATTTAACTTAGCTCAGCTAGTTACTATTACCATTTCCATTGTGAATTAATTAAACAAAGTCAGGACAATGGGATACGACGTCATAGTAATATAAAATAGAAGCGGTGCTTGGCGCTTGGACCTCGCTTAGTGGCCTACTTGAGTGTGCGACGGATCTAGAGATTTTGGAAGTGACAATATGAGTGTATTATTGTAGATTTCTACTCGGGCGAATGAACATTGTTGTACCCATAATTTTTCATAATACAAGACATATTGTAATAAAATAAGGAGAAGATTCAGGTTCCTGCTATACAGCATTTTGCTGGACATTTCTTCTGATCGTGTCACTAGTTCTTTCGAACCAGGGTGGTGAATGGATTTTAAGTGCGCCTCGAATAGGCTCCTTTCGTACCAATAAAAACTAACTAATTTGGATTTCCTGTTTATTTAAATTAGAACAAAATTACCAAACATACCCCTTTTTAAATCTCTGTGAATGATAAAATTACAGCACTAACACTGCCATTTCCAGTCCTTCTCAACTTTAGATCCGTGTAGAGCTACGACAATGAACACTTGTCGTCTCCCATTGTTGCAAACTAGATTGCTCTCACAGCAAGGTAACTATAACGTTTTACCGGTCAAATGGAATATACTACTCGGGCGAATACAGTACAGCATGAAATTGGATAATCTTGATAGAGAAGAGGTCCTGAAATACTTGATAATGATAAGTAATGATAAGGCTTCGCAATTAGAGGAAGAAGAAACACGGAGGGCGCCGTACGGGGCAGCGGGGGACGCATCAAGTTCCGAGACACGTATCAGCCAGGTGTCATGTTCATTCGCTCGAGTAGGTAATATTATGTACCATCAGCCTTAGCTTCAATGTCAATCTAGAATGAACATTAGCATCTGATGTATACGATACTTTATGCTTACTTTTATCCCATTTTATTCGACATTGTACCCAAGTATCGTAGAGTAAATTTCCCCAAATCTTTATAACCCATTATACGGAGAAAATGTTTCGCCATTGCCCTCTTTCCCTATACAAAGCCGTTAGATAAATTTCAATTTATTGCAGCGCGTATCAGAAATCACAAATCTCCAATTTGGACCCTGCGAAAACTGAGAGGGGCATTTATTTACCGATTTGGTGATGTTTTGAATAGACTTCAAATAATCACTGTTTTACAAAACATAGATAATCGACTTCAATTGAACTGTTTTAGTGACTGTAAACACCAGTGAAAAGTTACAGGGAATCAAGATACGTCGTTTCGACGACATATTTTTCAGTTATTTGGATATAAAAACTAAACTAATGAATCGATGATAGACAAACAAAAAAAAAACTTAAATCGGTTAATAAATAACAAAGTTAGTAAGTGAGTGAGGTAAAAAATATTAAAAAAAAAAAAAAACATTTAACCGAATTCCGAATTGATAACCTCCTCCGTTTTGAAGTCGGTTGAAAAGGAGGAGGTTATCAATTTGGTGGAATGTTTTTTTTTATTATTACCTCTGAGCTTTGTTGTTTATTAAGCGATTTAGAAATTTTATAAAAATCGGTTCAGTATTTTAGGTTTTAAATCAAAGTAACTGAAAAAAAATTACTATGTAACAACCTATTATCAGAGACTAGTAAAACGTTTAGTACTTTTTACTAGTCTCTGCTATTATGTACAGTCAGCTGCACAGACATGTATATCTTCCCGAAATTCCGCATTTATATACGAGTATCTCATAATTTTGCTAACAAAAGTGCAAGCTGACTGTACTTATATTCTGGCATATAAATGAATACCTATTTTTTTTTTGTTTAACCTATGATGGCCCATTGTTGGGCAATGAATACCTATAAAAAATAAAATTATACACACATTTGATTGGAAAATGATACAAATATGAGCGGTCACTAATAAACATTTTGCCGTAACATCCATATGAAAATACTCAAATACAATGTAAAATACTTGTTCCATTATTTTGAGGTTTAAAGACAACCTTAAGATAACCATTATGGGACATTCTCTCCCAATAAGTGCACAGTATAATGGCGTGGTTTGACCCGACGGGACATAATATGGGATGCCATTTTCTGGTCAATTCTTGAGGCGGATATGAGGACGGGTGGTAAAAGTTATAGAAAAGGGACTTTAATTTATTTTTAATATGTATGACAGGAATGAAATATAAAATATTGGGGGATGCATATATAATCATACTATATCCAATACTCCATAATTATCTAGGTACAATAATTGAAATAAATTATTTTTTTTCCATTATGGAAAATTCTCTCCCAGTGCACAGTATAATGGCGTGGTTTGACCCGACGGGACATTATATGTGATGCCATTTTCTGGTCAATTCTTGAGGCGGATATGAAGACGGGTGGTACAAGTTATAGAAAAGGGATTTTAATAGGTATTTAATGTTTAACTAGAGTGGAATGGAAAATATTGGGGAAGGTAATATCATATTATATATCAAATACTACTCACAAAATAATTTTCATATATTTTGCTGCAAATTACTCAAATGGAACAGGGTAAGTTAATAAGCTACAAACCACCGAGTTCGCTAGTAGCTTATAAACTCGCCCGGTGTCATCGGCTTTTTTACAATTTCCTAGCTAGACTAGACTATCCTTCCGAATTGCTAACTCACTCACTCGCTAGCTTTTAAACTCGTCAACTAGCAGCTCGTAAAATAGCCGTGTCATCGTCGGTTTAGCCCACATCTCGAAAGCTTCTATACGTTTTCTGTTCTTACAAGAAAGGCTAGATACATATCAACAAATTATATAAATATATTTAGTAATAAATCCGCTTAATTTCTAATCATCATCAGCAATCATAATAAGCATCATCAGGAGGTGTGGACTCGCCGAAGTTCGAAACGAGAGTCTTCTTCGGCGACTACGGCGAGTCCACACCTCCTGATGATGCCTCGTGTAGAGGCGAAACACGTGTCGTATCTTTAAACTTTGGTTTTCTGTTCGTTGACTCTTTGGTTTAGTTGAACTAAAGTTAAGTTAATTAAAACCTTTGTTTAGAAATTAAGCGGATTTATTACTAAATATATTTATATAATTTGTTGATATTTATGGATTTCCGCAAAGTAACGCCTGAATCAATCAATTAGCTAGATACATCATCATCATCACCAGCCTATCGCAGTCCACTGCTGGACAGGCCTCTCCCAATGAGCGCCATCGCGCCTTGTCTTCGGCTTGCCGCATCCATCTTCTGCCTGCAACCTTTCGCAGATCGTCACTCCACCTGGCCGGAGGGCGTCCTACATTACGTTTGCCGATTGGCGGAAAATTAATACATCATATTGTCAGAATTCTCCATTTTCTCCTAACTTGTGCCATTCTTAAATCACATCATCGTGAGGCGACGCCTTCGTGACCTCCCGAAATATGACTATCTTGACTTGACGACGTCAATTTATTTCATAACTAACGGCAGCTGGAATAGCTTGGTTCACCTTATAAATAAACCTCTGGAATCTAGTTAGGTGTAGGGTCGGCCTTTACATCCAGCATACGCCAGTGTTCTCCTGTGATTAAACCATTGTACTTTATATTATTGGGGAATCCTCAAATCTGTATTTCATACAAAATGTTTCTGACAAATACTCAGGTTATACAAAGGTTTCATACTTTAATTTAGATTTTATACGTGTTTTAAAATTAACCCTACTAACTTAAACACACGTATAAAATCTAAATTAAAGTATGAAACCTTTCACTTTTTTTGTTGACAAAATTAAAAGACATAGACGAAACGAATAGTGTAAAGAAATTACTATAATAGGTACGGCGTACTTTTTGAGTATTTGTCCGAAACATTTTGTATGGAATTCGGATTTGAGGATTAGCCTTAAGTGGTTTAATCACATCAGTAGTTTAATACATGATGTATTTGTGTGAGTGGTTTAATCACAGGAGAACACCGGCGTAAGCTGGGTATAAAGACCATTGCAGAGCTGACTGTTCGTTCCATTTGCACAACACTGACTGACTGAATTTACAATGACTGTTATAAAAGGCATTTAACACATGCAAATTTAGCACTTTTCTTTTTTTTATTTATTTAACATTAGACTCACAGTTACATTTTTTTCTTAATATGCTATAAAATATATGCTAATCTTAAACCAAATCAAGTCTAAATTTTGTTTCCTAAGCATATTTACAAATTATAGAATAGGTATCATGCCTGTTATAAAAGGCATGATGAAATGCATGTGTTGAAAACATTCTATTCACACTGTTTTAGTGGATTTTTATGCATAAAATGTTTCAGAATGCAATGAGCGAGCCAAAATGAAAACTCTCTCGGTAGTAAACCAAAAGTCGAAATCCCCTCATTGTGAACTTCATTGCCATTATAAATTCCCAAATTTTGGCGAAAAGTTTGCCAAGCTGCTTTACAACAGATGCGAGTTTGCTCTTTGTCGTATGCGCTAAAGATTTTTTTTTTAAAGCCGTAATTTAGATTTATTTTGACCACCCCATCACCTCTCGTGAAATCGACAATGTGGTCGAGAATGGAGCACGCTTGGCTAAAAGAAAGCGTAGAATTATTTTTTCGACAGAATTCAAAAAATTAGGAGGTTATCAATTCGGTTAAATGTTTCCTTTTTTTAAAAGTAGGAGGAGGTATCACCTCAGAACTTTTTTGTTTATAAACCGATTTGAAGGATTTTTTTTGTTTGAGAGGATATACTTCCAGATTGGTCCTATAGAAATTTCATGAAAAATGGTTCAACTTACGAATTACGCCAGCCAAGTAAACAATTATTTACTTGGCTGTATTTTGTTTGCATGTGACTATTCAGTGGTGTTTACGGTCACTAGAACAGTCCAATTGAAGTCGGTTGTAGTATATTTTAGTAAAAACTTTATTATTGTTTTTTTATTTTTATCGAAATATATCATAATTAGTTACAACATAAATTATAAGATTTCTTTATCATTATAATAAACAATAAATATAATGAATTAAAAAACACATAAAAAAACTTATTGGATTTTTTGTACCAAGTCATTGACACTATATTATTACCTTTTTTAATCACACATTATTATTTATTCCATTTATTTATTATTATCGCCAAACAAACGCGAAAATTGTCAACAGAACAGGACAGAAAATTTCATCAATTTCCCATAAAAATTTAATACCGACTACCGACTTTCCCCGACTATGGGACCAAATCCATAAGCCATAAAATGAAATCCTTTGGCACCATCTGGCTCAGCTGCTCGATTCGAATAAAAAATCCTTATAATGCAAGGCTAGCGTGGATATCTCGGCTTTTTGCTGAATAAATAAATGTATGATTATTAAACTGATGAAATTCTAGCCAAAATCACGTTGGGGGCTGAGATAAATTTTGTTCTGACTTGTAACTACATAAGTATTTGATGACCAAAAAAATCATACCATTAGGTAATTATTTAAAATTAATTTTAAATAATTAATTCAATAGAATTAATTAATTATGTATTTTTTACTAGTAATAATTTATATTTTTTTATAATTTTGCTTTGATAATACCCTACAAATATGAAATAAAAACTTTTTTAGTAATTAAAATCATCTGATGCACCTTTTTTATAACAAATAACTGTTTTTATGTATTGTATATAAGTAAATTAATAAATTCAAAACTTTTAAATTTCCGGATTTTGGGCGCAAAATGGTATATAAAAAATAACTGCCATTCTATACGAATTGTTCTAGGGAATAAAACTATTTAAAATGTGCTTGATGTATATTTTAAGGATTTTCAGGACTCATCCCATTTCACGACACGTATCCATATTAAATCTAAATTGTTTCCTTATTGTACACCTTTTTCTTTAGATTAAATCGTTTCAGGCTTATCTCTATTTTATCTAGAGAACATTATCTTACTCTCAATAACGAGGTTCCGGCTCGAACAAATTGGTACACGTAAAGGAATTGAACGCAATACGCGTAGTGGGTCGGAGTGCTAGCGAGTAGCGGGTCCACAGATTAAAGGCGGCTCGATGTAAATTAAAAAGTACTACTCGGTCGAATGAACATGACACCTGGCTCGAATGACGTTTGTGCAAAGTACAGCATGGAATTGGATAATCTTGAAAGAGAAAAGGTCCTGTAATACTTGGTTATGATAATGATAGGGCTAAGGCTTCGCAATTAGAGGAAGAAGAAACACGGAGGGCACCGCGCGGGACAGCGGGGGAAGCATCATGTTCCGAGCCACGTGTCAGCCAGGTGTCATGTTCAATCGCCCGAGTAGTAATTATTCGTATTCGCAACAAAATTACGCATTTTCCTGATTTTATCTAAGCAAAACTTTAATTTTGTAGGCACTCTATTTTAAACTTGGCATTAGTGCCAGTAGTTAATCAGTAATCAATATGTACTTGTACTTGTCATCTACAGAATAAAATAGTTTTTTTTATGTGTTAAACGGGTGACAATTTGAACTCTCCTAATGTTTAGAAATCACGCATGACCATAGTGTCCATGATGTAGAGATAGAATGGTGATGAGACGCGACTGATAAAAACTAATCAGGTAAGCAAAACCGCGATATTACGCACCACACCTCAATTATTTAGTTGATGAAATCGCTTAATATTAGGAAATTACTTTGTAAATATTTAATAGCCCGTAATTTAAAATGAAAGCTAAAATTCTGTAGCGTAATTCGAAAATAAAGCGCGTTATTTGTATCTGTAGGTACTATATATTAAACTATGTACTATAACATATATTTACACTGAATTGTATATATGTATGTGTAATATATAAACAATATTATGTTAATTGAAAATTTCAATTTGAAATAAAGAAGAGTATTGATTTATATTTAAGGCTAATCCTCAAGGCAAATTTCCATACAAAATGTTTCGGACAGATACTCAAAAAGTACGCCGTATTATAGTAATTTCTTCACACTATTCGTTTTGTCTATGTTTTTCGATTGTGTCAACTAAAATTAGTAAGGTTTCATATCTTAATTTAGATTTAATACGTGTTTTAAAATTAACACTACTAATTTAAAAACACGTATAAAATCTAAATTAATGTATGAAACCTTACTAATTTTTGTTTACGCAATCGTAACCATAAACATAGACGAAACGAATAGTGTGAAGAAATTACTATAATGCGGCGTACTTTTTGAGTATTTGTCCGAAACATTTTGTATGGAAATGTGCCTTGAGGATTAGCCTTAAGACGAAATAATTATGTATTTCTCCGGTTTTTTTTAACATTATTACAAAGCCACTATTAGAACAAATTATTTTTTCATAAGCACCCCGGGCCTCTACTTAACCCCTGTTCCTTCAATATCACTCGTTTTTCAAGTGTGTACTTTGGCACCCGTTCCCAATCACTCCCGCCCGACTTCACCTGTGATGAAAAGCTCTCGTTTTACTTCTGGCTCGGTGCCAAAGACTATGCATGACGAGCCGACGTATCGTCTTGTGCTCGTTCCGGCCTATTGCAGTCATGCGAGAGTGAGCCAGGATAAATTATTATAATATTTATTAGCAGATAAAAATGTTTTTTTACATCATAAGCTAACTACTACAATCTATATTACAAAATTTACAAAAGGAATCAATTGGGTCACCCATAGACCGTTGAAAACGATGTATATAGGTAGCTCAACTGCTCCAACTCAATACCCGGTGGCAGGGTGCCGAGGATACTGGCTGCATTGCCTCTTTGTAGCAGATAAATAGTGGTTAATAAATATATTTTAAACTATTAACATAACCTAACATTACAGGAGATCTAATACGGGAATACCTAAATTTTTTTTGTTAAAACACAAGGGCCTTTGGATGGATTAAAATCTCTGGCAATAGAGCAAGTTTGTGACAGGAAAACAAACATTATTTGTTTTATTGACCTTAAAATAGTTCTGTACATACATTTTAAATATACAGTATTTTATTCAAAGATGTTTTTTTGACTTACATGAAAAATTCAAAACCAAGAAATGGGTTCTCACAACAGTATTCAAAAGCTAAACTTAGTTCTTACAGAACCAAACTATAATATTATAGGCCATTATAGTAAACTCATCGAAATTTTCTATTAGTAAAGTTTCCGAAACAAGGAGCTTATACTTTATTCTTTGCTTACACTACGAAGCGTTAACAAGTCTCTCAGTAATCTGTATCAAAGAAATCCCCTTTGATCCCAGAAGGAACTTCGTAATTAATGCGTATCTTTGTACTTACAACACCGATAAATACATTGGACTCTACCATGACCTCTTAACTACGACGATAGTCACTGGCTTTAAAAAGGACGTGGATCTCAATTCGGTTGTTTTTTTTTATGCTTGTTACCTCAGGAACTTTGTCGTTTATGAACCCACTTGAAAGTATTCCAGATTGGTTTTTTAGAAATATCATGAAAATTGGTTCAGTACTTTGGTTTTGAAATGAAAATAACTGAAAAAATTTAATCATCCAATTAAACGAAATTATGCTTCCCTGTGACTTTTCAGTGGGGTTAACGGTTACTAAATAAAACAGTCCAGTTGAAATCGGTTGTACCAAGTTTTTGTTAAACCTTGATTATTATCCAAATCTTGTTACATTTAAGACATATCTAGCTCTATTAATGCCTCTTCTGTTGGCAACACTTAAGGCTAATCCTCAAATCCGAATTCCATACAAAATGATTCGGACAAATACTCAAAAATTACGCCGTATTATAGTAATTTCTTCGCACTATTCGTTTCGTCCATGTTTTTTGATTTCGTCAACAAAAAAATTGAAAGGTTTCATACTTAAATTTAGAGTTTAAACGTGTTTTTAAGTTAGTAGGACTAATTTCAAAACACTTATAAAATCTAAATTAACGAAACGAATAGTGCGAAGATATTACTATAATACGGCGTACTTTATTTTATTTTATTATATTTATTTAATTTTTATTTTTTCATAAAACTTACAGCTAGGTACACGATTGATTAAAAAGATAAATACAGATGGCCAATTAAAAATTTTCACAAATAGGAAGTACTTTTTGAGTATTTGTCCGAATCATTTTGTATGGAATTCGGATTTGAGGATTCCCCTTAATGTGAGTAAGTTAAATATTTTCCTGCCACTCTATTTGTTTATCTAATGTGTTGACATTTGATTAGTTTGTTTATAATTGTAATAGTATTTATTTATGCAGTAACGTGTTACATACTACTGCATCAGCAACGCGACAGCGCGACCTTCACGTAGCGCCTGCTTCGTCAGCCCTAAGCGATTATCTAAATTACGTTAACTAGAGCACGACGCTCACACTGCACTTCCGTGTTATACTTCGACCGGTTGACACTAGGCTAATTAGATATTAAGTTATATTAAATATCTTGATTATTAGTTTCACAGGAAGAAAGGCTTTTTCCTGCAACCCCGCTTGCCTCCTATATAATTAACGTGTACATATAAACGATTGCATTTATATATTCAAATAATGTTACTTCACTTTTTTATGTAAAGAATAGTTCATTTATTGAAATCCTTACTGTATTAGAAAAGGTCTTAATATTAATGTTGTAATTCAGTGTGACGACACGGATGGTCGAGTATCAAGTGTGTTAAACTGCGACGACCGGTATCGCGGGTTCGATTCCCGCTTCAGGACAAGCATATATGTGATGGATGAACATCGGTTTTTGTCCTGAGTCTGGGTGTTTTCTATGTATTCTATGGATGTTTTTACAAAAAAAAAGTATTTAAGTATTATATCTACCATCTGGTTCCCATAGTACAAGCTCTGCTTAGTTTCGGGGTAGTGTGACATAATATTTAAAAATATATATATATTATTCCCTTTTTTATCAGCTGTTCTATGACATACGCCAGATTTAATTAAAACAAGAAATGTAGATTAATATCTCAAAACCACGTTTTTTTTTAATTTTGCTTTATAGAAATCGCTTTCTCTTTAATAGTGGTTTTAATAGTATTAGTATGCATTGTCATTGAGTTGTGAGCTACCCTGAAAGTTTCATCCGCATAAATATATCAAGTGCTCGAAATTTGATTTGCAAGATTCCATCCGAAACGAAAGACAGTCAGACAAACACGAAAGCGACATGAACTCTGATCCTAGAGCCAGGAGAGTTGCTTATTTACATTTAATTACATAATTTTTTTGAACCTTTCGATGTGTCATTTTAAGACATTGGAGTAAAGTCATGATTATATGGGTAGAGTACGTCGTATTTTGTAGATCGAAGATTATCTGGCCTAACGTGTTTACTATTCCTTCTGATACTTCGTTAATCAGATAAAATAACTATCTATTTAAGGTTTACTTGATTGCACTTTCCTATACTAAAATGGATACTGGAAAAATGTCTTCTTCCTTTCTGTCTTTAATCGAAAAATGGTCAAAGAAGTCCCGTGGCCGATTTTGTTAGAAAAAAAACTGCATTATATAGATTTAAATACTAGCGAAGACATTTTTCCCAAAAATTTTGAAAAAATCTACGCGCCTATAGCACCGATCTGCCTAAACTGTAGGAAGTTTTTTAAAAAAAAAATGTACAAGAAGGCTTTGTAAAACTGGCTGCTTCTCTCTCGCATGCGAGTTGATATGAAATGGGTAGGAAAACAATGGAAGCTGAGCGGAGACGCGGACAATTGGTCGGCGCGGATGGCCGACCTCGATTCTGCCGCGATTCGCCATTGGTAATTAGAGTAAAACTTCTGTTGGAGAATGCGTTGCTTTGTATATTAGCTAATATAGGGTAGAATACAAGTGTAAGTACTTGTATTCTACCCTATATTAGCTAATATACGAAAGATTGAAACAAAGCGACAGAATAGCAGGAATAATAAAGCATGTGTCACATTCTGTGAAAGCCTTACATAAACACCACAAGTTTTTGAATTATCAAAAAAACTTGAATGTGCAATGTTCAAATTGCACATTCAAGTTTTTCTTCATCTCTTCATTTTGTTTATGGCCAAGTGGGAAGTGCCTTGACTTTCGATCCGAAGATCGTGGGTTCGAATGCGGTCGGTACCAATGGACTTTTCAGTTCAAATAATGAAATCTATGTGTGCATTAAAACACGTGCTTAGGTACCTACCGTTTGACTCAAGGCCATGGTTGTTATTTAGGCATCAAAAAAAAACTTGATAAAAGTTGATAAGTACTTTTACTTTTGTTAATAAGTAAGTTAGGAATCATGAAAAATTCAGCTGTGAGAAGCGTTGTGCTTGTTTTTGATAAAATCCTAAGCTTATTTCACAAGAAAAAGTTTAAAAACCACAGTTGAAACATTGAAAAGTTTTGAAGCTTTGACTAAAACCTTCATCAATACTTACAAAGTTTGCTAAGTCCAGTTTCAACTTTTTCAATTTCCGACACTTCGACTCTACCTTAGGCGTAGGGGAGTCTCCGAAATTCACAGTTGTAGAATAAATTATCAAGAATTCGTAAAACTTTGATGTGAAAAAATGTCTTATACCTACATTTTTTTTTCAAAATCAACGAGTTCGATTCCGTTTTTTTAATCTAATCGGTATAGTATAAGCCCAAAGAATTAGCCTTGCAATACAAAGAGGCAATGCAGCCAGTATCCTCGGCACGCTGCCATCGGGTATCGAGTTGGAGCAGTTGAGCTACCTATAGATCGTTTGCAACGGTCTATGGGTGGCCCAATTGTTTCCTTTTGTAAAATTTGTAATATAGATAATGCTTACCATTATAAATAAAAATTTAGTATATAAGAGCAGTTTTAAGTTTTATCGAAATTGGCCCCGAGACTGTTTTGAGCATTTTTCGCTAACTGACAGACAACGCACAGATCAAACCACTGGACGTAGGGACTTGAAATTTTGAGGGCATGTTCGTCAAAATAAGTACTTACTAAGAAAGGAATATTGTCAATAATTCCAAACACAAACGAAGTCCTGCAACGTCAGCTAGCAGATCGAAAAAGTCCGAAATATTTTTTAATTTGATAAATAAATCAGTTCAAATCTCAACCTCTGAGAAGCGAAAACTAGCGCGCGCCGCTTTACGGAAGTAATATTAAGTTTTTATTATGAAAAAATAGATTAATATAAAATCACAAAGTTCAAGCGTGATTGTATGGCGGTCTTAGGGTGCTTGCATAAAACAGGTTCCCTGTACTGATAAGTCGATACGGATCGGTACCTATCGGTGCGGGCAAAATAGTCCCATAGCTCTATTCGCTGGCATATAAAGGAGCAGGTTACTGTCAACCTGTTTCTTTATGTAACCTGTTTTTTTGTGTGCCAGCGCATAGAAAATAATAGGACTATTTATACCGACCCGTATCGACTTATCTGTACCGGTAGGGTTGCCATCTCTAAAATTTGGAAACCAAACAAGACGCGTGAAAACCCCGGTTTTAGAGCCCAGAATCCGGACATATCAACAGGTTTTCAAAAAAGTTCAATAAAGGAGGAGGTTCTCGATTCGGTTAATTTTTTTTTAATGTTTGTTACCTCAGAACTTCGTCATAGATCAAGTGATTTGGAAAATTATCAACCGATTTTTTATTTGAGAGGATAAACTTTCATTTTGGGTGGTTCCATAGAAATGTCATCAAAATATTAGTAATTTAGTTTTTCGGTTGATCGCGGCGTGCGGGCACAGTGCGTATGTCGCGGACAGCCCAAGACTTTTTTGAACCCGGACTTCAAATAAAGTCCGGCCCGGACGCTCCCCGGACGCCCTCTAAACTAGGACAAATCCGGGGAAACTCGGACGGATGGCAACCCTATGTACAGGGAACCTGCTTCTTTATGCAAATACCTTTAGTTAGCACGCTTGAACCTTGTGATTTTGCCTAATCTATTTTTGATAACAAAAAAAAAAAACTAAACGGCCTACTATCAAAATGTCAAAGTATATTAACGAGAATATAATTATCTACATTGTGCAATATTCATGCGATATTATATTATGTAATTCATCAGAGTTATTAATGTTATTGATATTGTCTTGATAAAAAAAACAGTTTAAGTAAGTAGGTAATGTAGACCAAGCATTGTAAAGGGTTCCGCTCAGCTGATTTTCATGAAAATTGGCAGGTAAGTTAAACAATTCACGAATTTGCGTTAAAATAAATATTTTAGGATATAATAAATATGTCAGTTATACTGACAGAATACTTAGATACTATTTTTTCGAAATGTACAACAGGTATATATAAACAATACAATCCTATTTATGCCACAAACTGACAAGGATATGGCGAAGGGTTCTCTCTTGGACTCCGAATCCTAAAAATAGGTATTACTTATGTACAAAGTCTCTAATAATAAAACCAACGTTGTAATGTCGCAAGCGATTTGTATAACTCGGCATTTTACAAACGGTACGCTTATAAAGTCTCGCTGTTTTGTAATATGCTATATTCGACATTAGTTGGATTTATAGGGCCATAGGCCAATGTGACCATCATACAAAAGACAAGGCATGAAAAAGAACCATAACCTACCGTCACCCAACTTTCATCGGCTAAGTCGAAATTTTTATCATTCTAATCTCTTGCTCGACGGTCGTTGAATTTTGAAAGAATGAGATTCCATGGACACCGTTGTGTTTTTATATCATTTCACACACTGCATTTTAATTGTCTATCAATGTTGTGGCATATTATAAAGAGTCGAGGCAATTTATAATTTGCCTTCAGCATATTACAAAACACCGAGCGTTTGTTTGTTTCACGGCCATTTGTAAAATGCCGACTTATACAAAATGCCTGCGACATAATAAAAATTGATAACATAACTTAATATATCCTGTTATGGAAATCGTTTTCTATAACATATTCATTTTATATTATACTCTTAACAGCGTGGTCGTAATTCTTGTATTGGAGGTTGCCACAAGAGCTCATCTTAGAAGCCTTAAATAATATTCTTAAATAATCAAAAATGCGAAAAATACTATATTCTATTTTAATTATAACTTTTAATGTGTTAGTGTCGAACGCTGCGAAAATTCTAACAGTGGTGCCAACGCCGTCGTTCAGCCATCAAGTGGTCTTCCGGCCCCTCACCCAAGAACTTGTGAGGAGAGGTCATGACGTCACAATAATCACCACAGATCCTGCCTTCCCGAAAGGGGAAGCGCCAGCAAATCTGACTGAAATAGACCTCCACGACATGTCCTACAAAATCTGGAGAGACACGATGCTCTCAAACGAGGTAACTAGTGGAACGAAAGATGATATATTCACACAAATAAATTTATTTTTTTCATTGGTATCAAAAATATTCGAGAAGCAAATGCAACAGCCGGAAGTCCAGAAGATTTTATCGAACGGAACGTTTGATTTGCTGATACTAGAGTCATGGGTCCGACCGACATTGATGTTCACGCATGCGTTCAAAAATGTACCTGTTATAGCACTAAGCTCTTTTGGGGGAATGGGAATGTCTGCCTATGATATGGTGGGAGCTCCAACTAGACCGGCCCTTTTATACCCTACCCCATTCCGACAAAAAATATTCAACCTAACACTGTGGGAGAAGGTAACAGAGCTTTACAACCATTACGCATATGAAAGCTTTTTTGCGAGCCACGATCTGAAAGATGATAGAATGGTGAAAAAAATTTTAGGACCTGACACGCCGACTATAAAAGAATTAGAAAATAATGTGGATATGTTGTTCCTGAATCTGCACGCGATGTGGGAAAGTAACCGACCGGTTCCACCAAACGTGTTGTACATTGGTGGAATACATCAGCAGAAATCTAAGGAACTACAACAGGTAAGATTATTACACACAAAGTCATCTAGCCCCAAAATAAGCAAGTTTGTATTATGGGAACCAGATAGGTAACTGATAAAATACTTATATACATTTTTTTGTAAATACAGAGAATAAGATAGAATACACCCAGACTCAGGACAAACACCGATGTTCATCACACAAAAAATTGTCCTGAAGCGGGAATCGAACCTGCGACACCCGGCGTAGCAGTCCAATTCACTTGCCACTCGACCATCTGTGTCGTCGAAATTATAATATTATCACCTTTTTCACTCTAATATTAATTAATATAAGGCAAGGACAGTTTGGTAGGTCATCGACACGAAGAAACAGACACTTAAATTGCTTAAAATTAAAATAATAGTGACTAAGTGCGTTGTCAAAGAGTGCAAGCATACACTTTTTTGCACTGACTAAGGTCTGTGTTCTCCAATGATAATCGGAAGATAAGGACTCTTCGTCCGTTATCCTCAAGGCAAATTTCCATACAAAATGTTTCGGACAAATACTCAAAAAGTACGCCGTATTATAGTAATATCTTCACTCTATTCGTTCCTTCTATGTTTTCTGATTGTGCCAACAAAAATTAGTCAGGTTTCATACTTTAATTTAGATTTTATACGCGTTTTTAAATTAATAGTGTTGTTTTTTGAGTATTTGCCCGAAACATTTTGTATGGAAATTTGCCTTGAGGATTACCCTTAATCTATGAAAATTCGTGTCAAAAACGTCAAAAAAAATGTTTAAAACTTAACCGTTGTTGGTGAACTAGGGTCTTAGACCAGACCTAAGTCAGAGCCATCCAAAAAAAATTTTAAACAAGGGTCCATCCACAAACAATCGTTTTGCAACTTTGAACTTTTTTAGGAGTTGAAGCAATACTTGGACTCATCAAAACATGGAGTAATATACATCAGCTTCGGCACCAACGTAAGCCCATCGATGCTGCCTCCGAAGAAGATCCAAATTATGGTAAAGGTGTTCTCTCAGCTGCCATACGACGTTCTGTGGAAGTGGGATAAGGACGAACTGCCTGGACAGTCGAAGAACATCAAGATATCGAAGTGGCTACCCCAATCAGATCTTCTTAGTAAGTTTTAACTTAACTATCGTACACAATCGAAGTGCACAGCGCGCGCAGTAAGTCGTTAAAGAAACCGCCTGCAAGCGCACTGGGCACTATTTAACACGAGCCCCTATCATAATCATGTGTAAGTAATGTTTTTATACCCAATTATAATGAAATTAAGTAATTATTATATAATATACAAAATATAAAATGAAAATTTGACTTGATCAATCATTTATCAGCGCACTTTAGTCCACTGCTGGACGTAGGCCTCTCCCATAACGCGCCACTGAGCTCGGTCTTTGGCTCTCCGCATCCACTTTTTACCGGCTGCCTTTCGTATGTCGTCACTCCACCTGGCCGGAGGGCGCCCTACACTACGCTTGCCGATACGCGGTCTCAACTCAAGAACCCGCCTGCTTCAGCGGTTGTCGATGAGAGATGTGTGTATCATTATTTGCAATGAAGCGCTTTTCGACTGCCATCATAAGTTAATTTATGTATTTCTTACAGAACACCCTAAAATCAAGCTGTTCATAACCCAAGGAGGTCTGCAGTCAACAGACGAAGCCATCACGGCCGGGGTTCCCCTCATTGGGATGCCCATGCTCGGAGACCAGTGGTACAACGTGGAACATTACGTCTACCGAAAAATTGGAGTCAGGGTAGATCTCGATGAAATGTGTGAGGAACAGTTCAAGAATGCTATCAATACCGTCATAAATGATGGCAGGTGAGTGTGAATTTCGTCCTTTAAAAAAAAAGACAAGTTGGAGAATCACTCTCTTATGGCCTCCATGACCTAAACAGTGCCAAGCAATTTGAATTATTATAAACTCTGGCAAATTCATATTCAAATTTGTATATTTATGAAAAAAATATGTAACATTACATATCACCTAAATCGATACATTTCAAATTCTTGGTAAGGTATTATGATGTGCAGTAACTTACAATTACTTAAATAATAAAAAACAATTATACAGGGTGCCCGGTATTTAACGGATAACCCTGCAGGTGCGGTAATTGTCATAAACAATTACTTTTTGACGTGACTCTAATAAATTGCGACTGCATGCACGAAAACTTTGACGTCATTGTCCGGTAACGCTCATTGTCCCGTTACGCTGGTTATGATGTTGTCACATTAAACTATCGTCCGTAAACCAACTTTACAGACAACCAATTTTTTTTTTTACTAGAATTTCTATTTCAGCTACAAAAAGAACATAGAGAGGCTTCGGTCCGTTATGAGTGACCAGCCTGATACTAGTCTTCAGCGCGCCGTGTGGTGGACGGAACACTTGCTACGTCACGGTGGAGCACGGCATCTGCGCGCGCCTGCAGCCAACATGTCCTGGGCTGAATACCTAGATGTAGAAGTCCTGGCAGTCTTAGCTTTAGGTTTAGTAACAGCTGTGGTATTTTTAATTATATTGCTGTGTATAGCTGTAAGATTTGTAAGAAATAGTCCGCTAAGTGTGAAACTAAAGAGAAGTTAGTATGTTTTAATTAGTTTTATTTATGTTTATTCAAGAGTCTACTGTGGATCTTAAGGTCTTATCTAACATTAGTATCTGCTAATGTTTATTCACTTTCGTCTATGATGATGTCAGGTTGGAACGCAAAACGTGCACAATCTTCTACATAAATATAGATAGCTTCTGAACAATATTTTACTATTTATTGAATTTTATAACAACAAACAACACTTTGAATATGAATTTTAGCTCGTCTTTGCCCTTTTGGCGAAATCTTAAATTAAATATTATAAGTTCTGACTGAAGCATGTTCACAACGCATAATAACTGAACTGAAAATGCTTTAAAATAATCAAAAATATTTTTTTTTAGAATAATTGTAATTTGAGTACCTACCATGATACTGACGTATGTACCTACCCGGGTACGTCAAACGATGAATAAAACTTAAGGGTAATCCTCAAAGCAAATTTTCATACAAAGTGTTTCGAACAAACACTCAAAAATTACGCCGAATCATAGTAATTTCTTCACACTTCGTTTCGTCTATGTTTTCCGATTGTGTGAACAAAAATTAGTAAGGTTTCATTTTTTAATTTAGATTTTATACGTGTTTTAAAATTAGTCGAAATTCATGTTTATGTGTGAGCGTGTTAGTTCAGTGTGAAGAAATTACTATAATACGGCTTACTTTTTGAGTATTTGTTCGAAACACTTTGTATGGATATTTGTCTTGTGGATTACCCTTAAATTATTATCAATAACGGGTACTACCTGCCGCTATAGGAAATAGGAATCTAAAGAAAAACGACTAACGGTAACAGTTATCCAAATTTTTTCAAATTTATTTTGTCAAAATATTGACTATATTTTTTAAGATTTTTTGCCAACTGAATCTGCGTATTTTTTTCTGGTGTTTAAAAGTTTACGATGTATAGTTGTGCAGTTTAAAGTATCGTGAGTTGTATATCTACAAACACACTTATCTACATACTACATACATCTCTACATAGAACATACACACATCTCTACGTACACACTAATCTACATAATACATACATCATACATCTCTACATAGAACATACACACACCACTTTATCTACACTTATACTCGTATTTTAAGTTGGCATCAATGTATATTTTATTATTAATATTAGTAATGTAACTTAAGAATTATTATTAGTAGGTATTAGTTTACATTTGAAAGTGAAACATGACGGATCAATCTTACATAAAAGAGTTACAGATAGTTAGAGTTAGGCCATCGCGGAATCACTGTGACCTCGCTATACAGGCTTATAGTCCTAGTGCGGGGAACAGAGACAAACTTTGGTACTAGTTTACCTATATTATTGTAAGCTTAATGTAAAATCTAAATTGTACCGCACGTTTTTTCTGTTAAGGGGAATCCTCAAATCCGAATTCCATACAAAATATTTCAGACAAATACTCAAAAAGTACGCCGTATTATAGTAATTTCTTCACACTATTCGTTTCATCCATGTTTTTTAAATTCGTCAACAAAAAAAATGAAAGGTTTCATACTTTAATTTAGATTTAATACGTGTTTTAAAATTAACCCTACTAACTTAAAAACACGTACCTTGAACCTTACTATAATACGGCGTTCTTTTTGAGTATTTGTCTGAATCAGTTTGTATGAAATTCGGATTTGAGGATTGGCCTTAAATAAACATTTATACTTTTACTTTACTTTACTTATATTTAAATGAAATGTGTTTATTCACATATAGGACGAGACGATTAGCTCTCGACTACGACTTTTTTTGCCGAGACGACAAATCGCGAACGGCTTGCATGCCAGTCGAAAAAAAATAAAAGCAACGTCACGATCAAATCACGTGTCGTTGTAACGATTGTCTGTCGCAGCCACGATAAAAATATCGTCTCGTAATTTACACGTGTATCTTCAACAAGACGACGTGTATCTGTCGTGATCTGATAGAATGTCGTCATAATCAGCTAGACACGATAGTCTTCAACGATAAATTAATCATTACGTTATAGTTGGAACGCAGCCTTACTGCGGTAGGTATAATATGATGATATTTTCTGAATGTTTTTTTTTTTTGTGTGACTACATGCATACATCGTAATTGTTTTATTACCAAAAAAAATACGCAGAAACAGGTGCCGTTACTGAATTCAGATATAGCAAAAAACTTTAAAAAAATTAGTCAAATTTTTGTCAAAATAAATTTGTCTTAAATTGAATAACTTTTACCGATATTCATTTTCACATGGATTTGCGTCAGGACCCTTTATTGATAATAATTTGTGTTTTATTCATCGTTTGGCAAACCCAAGCTCCTAGCTCGAGCCAGCTCGCTGCAGCTCGGCTCGGGTGCCGCACTCGCGCCGCTGCCACTCTGTTATTATGTAGATTCCTAAAATTATGACTGCACAGATACAACGTAGCACCCCTTATTCTGCACTGCCCATATTTTTTTTTGGTAATAAGTATATTATGATGTATATGCAATGAATTGTTATGTAATGTATAATAATAATATTAGTTAGTGTAAGGCAGTGTCCTAATAGAACACGATGACGCGACCATCGCAAGTTCGCGCGAACGTCGATCGTGCGATCACGCGATCAAACGTACTAACGTCAAATAGACGTCCCGATTGGCAATCGCGCGATCGCGCGACGCGACGCGACGGTCGCATCGCTTGCTCGCGCGACGATCGCGTGATCGCGTTCTGTTAGGACAACGCCTAAGTGGTGTAAAACCGTACTAATTCATAAAATGAATGTAATAAATAATAAATAATGATAAGCCCTCCGATATAATATTGTACGGGACCCACTATACAACAAAACAAAGGCTTCAATTATCTAAATTAAATGTTGTGTATAGGTTGATAACGCATCATTCTTTATGCGGACGTTATTAACGTTTGCTCGATTGTTACTCCGGACAGAGTTGTTTTGATCATTGCTCAGCCTAGACTTGTGGCTGTTAGTTCAAATTCTGCATCAAAATAAAACATAAAATAATGGCAAGAATAATAAACTTTATTTACATTTTAACGTTCAATGTGATATTATCGAACGCTGCGAAAATTCTAACAGTGGTACCAACACCGTCCATCAGCCATCAAGTGGTCTTCCGACCCCTCACCCAAGAACTCGTGAGGAGAGGACATGACGTCACAATAATCACCACAGATCCTGTCTTCCCGAAAGGGGAAGCGCCAGCAAATCTGACTGAAATAGACCTCCACGACATGTCTTACAAAATCTGGAGAGATACAATTTTCTCGAGCAAGGTAACCAGTGGAACGAAAGATGATATATTCACACAAATGAACACTTTTTTTCCATTGATGTCAAAAATATTCGAAAAGCAAATACAACAACCGGAAATCCAGAAGATTTTATCGAACGGGACGTTTGATTTGCTGATATTAGAGTCGTGGATACGACCATTGTTGATGTTCACGCATGTATTCAAAAATGTACCTGTCATAGCCGTAAGCTCGTTGGGGGGTGTTGGAGCTGTATATGACATGGTAGGAGCTCCATCTAGACCAGCCCTTTTGTACCCTACACCGTTAAGGCAGAAGATAGTAAATCTAACCCTGTGGGAGAAGGTAACAGAGCTTTACAACCATTACGCATTTGAAAGCATTTTTGCGGGCCACGATCTGAGAGATGATAAATTAATAAAGAAAATCTTAGGACCGGATACGCCGACTATTAAAGAATTAGAAAAGAATGTGGATATGTTGTTCCTGAATGTGCACACGATGTGGGAAAGAAACCGACCGGTCCCACCAAACGTGGTGTATATGGGCGGAATTCATCAGAAGAAATCTAAGGATCTGCCACAGGTAAGCTGAGATAAAAATATATTATATTTCATAAAACCTAAATTTTAAATTTTAGAACAAATATTTCTTAAATTTTTTTGCTTAGAAACTGAACAACGTTTATCGTGTCTTGACCATTTTATCTAAACTTAACTATCTTATCAGAGGGTTGGCAGCTATCTCGGCAAATAATAAGCCTTGCAATACAAAGATGCAATGCAGCCGGTATCCTCGGCACGCTGCCATCGGGTATCGGGTTGAAGCAGTTGAGCTACCTATAGATCGTTTGCAACGGTCTATGGGTGGCCCAATTGTATCCTTTTGTTAATTTTGTAATAAAGATTGTAGTAGTTAGCTTATGCTGTAATTAAAAAAATATCTTATCCATCAATTTATTATTGGTCGCATACAATTATTTCATTCATACTTTTCGATGCGCGGTATTTATCGCAATTATTCAAACGATAAAATAGAACCTGACAGTGGGTTTTGCATGGTCATTCATATCTGTAATTAACTAGTATAAGATTATAAATAAACATGTAACCACAAATTATTATAATAAAATTATACAGCTTTGCATTTTGTATGCACATAAGCCGAGAACCGTTTTACTTATTTTGATTATTTACACAATTAACTACTAACTTAATGCAAAAACATATTTTTTTTTATTAATGAAAATTAATTACATTTTATGTACTCTAATACTATTACAATCTGGCCAATGAGTAATTTAACTCTAACTTAGTTTTATTAAACATAATGAAAATAAAATTAATAAGCAATAAAAATTAAAATTAAACCTATCTTGAACTATAAATAATATGCAGAATTAAGGACACTGTCCGCGGCAAAGTACCGACTCAAAAGGCTGGCGACGTTACCACGTTGAATAGCGATGCAATTCTTTGACCGAGGTAAGCGCCAGCCCTTTGGTCGTTTGATTTATCTATCAGCCGCTTTTTTACCTCCTTGTACAGGAACAAAGCGTCCGAGCCCCACGGACCTAATGTTTCAACCCTAAAAGGCAGAAAATATAACC